>OY978442.1:14418460-16818460 GCA_963854805.1 Plagodis dolabraria
GGGTGCCCTGATTCGGTACTGCCCTACCATTCGATGTACTATAAACCTACTGAAAATGAATAATTATACTAAAAATTTACAAACCAGAAACATAGATATTAATTTCAAGAACATGCCTGCAAAACTTTCATTTGTAAACTTGGTATTAAAAATATTACGTAAATATGTTCCCATGGAAGGTGCTATGATACACTAACCTTAAGGTTCAAAATAAAAATTCAATAATTTATTTCTAAAAAAAATTATAGTGTTTGCAACATAAAATTACCTGTGGTTATTCAAAGCCATATGTAAAAAAAAATACGAAGGCACCTTGTGGTTTTATCGATTCTTAAGACGAGCCAAAACACGAGTCAATGCAATGCGTCAAAAAGGGTAAAAAGGGTACCTCAACTCCGAATAATTTCATGGCCGCAGTAGGATTTTATTATTATTGCCATAAATCCACACGCTTGGCAGGCGTCTTGGGGATAGCAGTTCTTCAGGCCGTGCTGCTGCCCACTTGGTTGTTTTCGTTCTTCGTAGAATGTACACACGCATCTTTTCCCGTGGGTGACTAAGTAAAGTACAATACCGCAAGGTGGGAAGCAGCGCCTTTTTATGAATTACTATCTTATACTGCAATCCCCAAGACGTCTGCCAAGCGTGGGGATGTTCAACAGTGGATAATCCGGCTGATACAGCTAACTGTATTCGCTAACGAATAGGGTTATAAAATTACAACGAAATCTTGAAAAAGTTAAATCACAATGGAATTCGGACATGCGACCCCAATTGATTAGGAAAAGGAGGAGGTTCTCGATTCTTCTTTATGTTTATTTTGTATGTTATGCGGTTACTCCTCCATTTATGAATTTTTGATGATTTTTCATTAAGATAAAGTAAATGAATACGGTCTTATCGCTAAGTGCAATTTCTTCCAGACAGCCTAATAAAGCTGTGTATGTATGTATGCTTGACTTGAGTTCGTAGTATTGACCATCGCTTGTCGAGTTTGCAATATTAACCAGAGCTTGACGAGTTCGCAGTCTTGACCAGACCTTGACGAATATGCAGTAAAAAATTCAAAAAAATAAGGCTTGATGAGAATGCAGTCTTGACCAGTATGTCGTAAATCACCTGTGAGTTGGTCCCATTTAAATTTCAATAACACTAAAAAAAGGAACTACCTAACTGAAAAAAGGATTTGCACATCTGAATCATGTAATTGAATAGCAACTTTTTTCAAAGTCGGACCATGATAATGTAAGGTCAGATTTCCATTCAGTATTGATGTTGTTTAATAGTATATATTTGTTATTTTATGTCATGGATACCACTACTCAACTTTAATATACTCTCAATTCATAGTAGTTATGAATTGAGAGTATACCTGCGAGTTGGTCCCATTTAAATTTCATTAACATTGGTCGAGTAATTTTTAAGTTCTGTAACTTAAAAATTGCTCGATCAATGTTGTAATTTTTAAGTTCTGTAACTTAAAAATTGCTCGATCAATGTTGTAATTTTTAAGTTCTGTAACTTAAAAATTACTCGACCAATGTTAATGAAATTTAAATGGGACAACTCGCAGGTATACTCTCAATTCATAACTACTTCTCAAATGGTATTGTGATGGAATACGCACCTGGCCCTCCTGATGTTAAGCTGTCCTCTGTCTATAATAGATGCATTTCGTCACAAGTGACGACTGCACAGAGCCAATCACCCTGAAACATACAGTTCTTAATTCTCATGTGCCTGTTATTTACTCGCTCCTTAGGAGTGCTCCCAGAACACACTTATGAGTTGAAGCTTTATTTATGACAAAACACTTTTATATCTTACAAAATTACAAATTTACGAGAGGAAAAATTTAAGTCTTGTACGGAATTCTCATTTAACTTAGCATTTAAAAAAAAATTCCTCTCGTATATTTGTAATGTAATCCGCAGAACATGCGTTATTGCAAACATAAAAATATTAAAACTTTTATGTCTTTTACTGTAAGTTGGATTAACTAGTTCGAGGATCGTCAAAGATATGCGCAAATTGATTAAAAAAATATAAAAAAATTGGTCATTTTTACTTACACACAGCAATCAAGAAAAAAATAAAATTCTACTTATCATCTTCCTTATACGTCATCTTGTTACATAAGTGATAAAAAAATATCGGATTATGTATTCGCAAAAACAATTTGCTAGGAATTTTCGATAAGTTTAGAAAAACATGTTATTGTTTTCATTGCGTTTCAACCAGCATACCTATCAGAGGCATACGCATTAGACTAACTAGAAGGCCACCCGAGTGATAATGCGTGCACGTTTTCAATATTTGTCCAGATAGTAATATAGCTTTTATTGAAATATGTATACAGTTGAAAGTAGGTCACCGTGAAGTTGTTTTTCAATATCTGAGTTAAGAAAATGACCTTGTCGTAGACTTAAATAATGCGCAACAGGCATCGCGCCACCGACGACGCCGCTGTTTGTCGTAAACACACGTCATGACACACCCATTCCTTGACTAATAAGGATGCTGTATATTGTTACGTTGAAGGCTCAATTTGTAGGTGTGGTGATTCTTGTACTAGGCGTGTTTAGTTTGTTAAAAATAACTCGCAAAAATGTTTTTATCAAGGGTAACATGTTCATAAACGATGTGCAAGTGTAAGATAAGCAGTTCCTGTTTCTAAAAAAATAATTCTATCAGTACTAATATTATAAATGCGAAAGTAACTCTGTCTGTCTGTTACGCTTTCACGCCAAAACTACTGGACCGATTTGAATGAAATTTGGTATGGAGATAGTTTGAGACCCGGGAAAAAACATAGGATAGTTTTATCTGACTGCGCAAAAAGAGGTTAATGTTTTCGCGCGATAACCGACATACGCGCGGGCGGAGCCGCGCCCAGAAAGCTAGTTTAAAATAAAATAATTATGTTTTTTCGTTATCTTGTTCTATCTTGATGTAGCTGACAGTTTATTTTTTAACGTTATTGTGACTTAACAAGCACGTGGGCCTGATGTTACTCTGCCTATAACAACAAATGCATTTCGTCACAAGTTTCACAAGGTCAGCCTGAACAACATCTGCGACCACATCATCACAAAAAAGCAGTATTTGGTATTGTATCGCGCACAATTATCTGTAAACTTCATACAATTTATATTTTACATATAAATTGTAATAAATTGTAACTATAATTGTAAAAATAGTTTGGCAAATCACAGATTTAATAAAAATAATCCAATTAATAAGTAAACTTATCATCAGATAGCTATGTATTATTTTATCTGTTATCGTATGGGTACTTTTGTGGTAAACCTTACCTTCTAGCTACATCCTTACCTATTTTAGTCGCAGTAGCGCTTTCCAATTATAATCGTAGTTTCGTCATATTGTAAACTAGCGCGCAAAAACATTAACCTCTTTTTGAATAAAAACTATCCTATGATTTCATTCAAATCGGTCCAGTAGTTTTGGCGTGAAAGCTTAACAGACAGACAGACAGAGTTACTTTCGCATTTATAATATTATAGTACTGATACCAAACGTTAGGTGAAATTTTGATTTTATTAGCCCTAAAATAGCCTTATCTGTGTTCCTGGTTTTCCACTTTTCCGTTAGTTAGCTAGCAGCGTTCCGCGGTTGAAATATCATGTTGATGGATGATGATGATGAAAAATATATCTTTTGTGTCAATCCAGCGCCTCATCTACCTCTATAATAAATTTCGTAAAAATAATTAACAAACACATTAATATTATAAAGGCGAACGCCTTTATAATATTAATTGACTAGCTATTACCCGCGGTTTTGCACGCGTTAATTTAAATTAATTCTAAGGTTTTCTGAATTAAGCACCAGTCCTAGAAACACAGATCAGATCAGTATTTCAGGATTCTACTGTATGCTAAGTTTATGTCCATAGTAAATTGTTATTAAGTTCTGCATTGTTTAAATTCTGAAATTGTTCTACTCCATGGTGTTTTCATTACTAATCTACATCTATGATATTATATTAATATGAACATTTTATTTTTATTATGAAATTCTTAAACTGTTTAACTTTCACGATCAAACTTTGAGTCCATAAGTCGAGGTCAGTCAAAAGAAGTATATTGATTTTATATAATGAAAATAGATCCGAAAGAAAAATATTCTCATCTCATGATAAAACCTGACGATTTCTTAATTTATTTCATTCAAAAATCCTGGTTTTGTAAAAATATTGAAATATTATGATTGCAGAATCAATTACTTGTTCGGTGCACTAGCTGCTGTAGACGAAATCAAATTGTGTCTCCAGCTTGTAGGCAAACATCATCTATATTACGCAAAATTGATGATGATCCAATTCATAATATTAAATTGGGGAGAGAGTAAATTAGCGGAATTGAGTCAGTGGAGCAATTTTAAACAAAGCTAATTATCGATCTAGACTCAAGTGCATGCAATATTAAATATTATCTTGGGGTTTTGCTCTTAAGTGTAAATAGTTGAGCATTTTCCACAAGTGCATGTGGCACAGAGAACTGGCTGTAGGGGAAGCTATCAAAATATTGGAATAAATGTAGTTTACAATGTATTTTTTTATACAGGGATATCGCTTTCACGCACAGGCTTTGCTATGTGATTTTGGTATTTCAAGTCCGTATATAAATTATTCTTTGCAAAGTACCAAATAATTCTCATGAGTGTAAAACAGTCTCATGGTAGGTATCAGTTGTTGACTGTTTATCCTCGTTTTTATTACATACTTAGTATATATTCATAATGTTCTATATTTACGACATTGTAGAGGTGCCACTCTCATATTTTAAAGTCATGATGATTTTTATACGTTTATTCATAAACTTAGCTTAGAAGTCTTCTGCCTCTGTGGATCTCTGGTTGAGGTCTTTTTTTGTGTTTTTTTTTAAATGTGAGATTTGCATAAGCTTGAAATAAAATGAGTGTAGCATTATTTCCTGCAAGAAACATATTGCCGGTAGTGAAAGTGAGCCTTCTGTTATTCAAATCTGAAATTCATATGAAAAGAGAAATTATGCGATCTAGTTTAGTTTCATGAACTCTACCAATGGGAATAAATAGGAATAAGTTTTCGGGCCACTTCATGCTTCGGGTATTGTTTAATTACAGTAAATTATTAATATGTAATATATAATACGTCCACTTATAATAAATTACATTTATAAGTAATGTATTTTATACAAAATACAAATTATTTTATGTCATGGCGTGTAATTTTGTAATTACCCATAAATTGATTTATGGTTTTCGCTCCTACTAATTGTATTATCAATATAAAGATAATATGGATACGACCCCACAAATCAATGAAAAGGTTAAGAAAAGACAATTCATAATTTAAAAATCTTTAATTGATTGTAAGCATTTCAACATGTCGTATGTCGACGGGCCGACAGTCGCCTTTGATATAAGGAATCCCCCATGCTTGGTTAGGTACAGCTAAATAAAAAAAGGATCTTTGAAATGCATCTCCCAAGGAAGGCTGAATAGGGGATCAAAGTTTATTATAGAAGTTCTTCATTTGTGAAACTACATTTGAGAGAGAAGATACTTTGTCATAGTAAAGAAGTCTCTTGGATCGTCCCGTGACTGTAACCATTGATATTACAAAACAAGTGATAAAACATCTAGCATCAATAGTTACTGTTGTGGACTCAATTGCGTAGACTTCTTTTAGTCTATGGGGGATTTTATTCCATGTATTTATTATATATTACTTATGAATCTTATGATGTTTGGTAAAATGCAGGATTTGAGACATGTTACTTTTTAAATTACTTAAATACATAGAATAAAGAAGTGTAATTTATATTTCAAGGTCATGACATTATATTCGGTTCACATTATTAGGGATACAAAAAGAGTTGTCCCTTTACAACTCTTTTCGTGGGCGTATTAACTTTCACAAAGCTCCCCTTGGAATCACGTATTTTCTTATCTTAAATAGTTAGGGTACCTCATTGAATCAAATATCTCGGAACAAAAATATAGAAACAAAACAAACTGAACATGAATCACGTTAAACGAATAATTTATCTAATATGTGTATAAAATTCTCGGGCTAGACAGATTCTTAAGAAATGTTGTGTGTATATTCAGTAAGTCGGAGAATAGGACGTAAAATATATCTCTAATAGGTGTATTAAACTTTTTTTAATTTTTAATTTACCTGTATTGCCAAACAAGGTTTGTTGGGTCAGCTGCTACTTACATACTATCCGTAGCTTACATATTATGTTTATTAGATACTAGCTTTCCGGGCGCGGCTCCGCCCGCGCGTATGTCGGTTATCGCTCGAAAACATTAATCTCTTTTTGCGCAGTCGGATAAAAACTATCCTATATTTTTTCCCGGGTCTCAAACTATCTCCATACCAAATTTCATTCAAATCGGTCCAGTAGTTTTGGCGTGAAAGCGTAACAGACAGACAGACAGACAGAGTTACTTTCACATTTATAATATTAAGTACTGATGAGGTTGATGTTTATTAGTCCTTTCCTTTTTTGTAATAAAGAAATTTAGCAAATTTCTTTACTTCGTTCAATATGTAAAAAAAGGTCAACTATCAGGTCCAGATACAATTTCTTTCAGGTAAACCGATTATTGAACTGACTCTTAGTGAACACGTAAAGACATAGTAACAACTTCATTTTGTGTATAATTGATGCGATTGAGTTGCGGCAGCTGTTTGTATACTTTCCCAATGAAGTGGTACGACATCACGCCATACCGCGCGATCGAATCATTACATGTCGGCTCTAAAGTTTCGTGTATGACCGCGTTCCGATATTATGTTCTCGGAAGGGAGAGCTCGATGCTGGATACGAAACTCTGTATGCCCGAGTATGTTGTGGTAAAAAAACAGTAAAGTTGTATAGTATGGCTTATAATTACTATCGGTCGAGGACTACGTCACGCGACGTCATCAGCGTCAGACCATAGTAGCTCTGTATCGTCCCATCAACCACAGCCAGTCATAGTCATTCAATGAAAACAAGCACAGTTTGTTGGTAGAGTCGACGCGAACTCCACGCGTCGAAGTCTTGCCTTTTGTTCTCTCGTTTACGACTGTTCGCGATCATTGTTGACAAAGTAGGATCCAAACATTATTTTTGTGTCTTGCGGAACTGTCAGTGATATATCGGCGAAAACAATCGTTGTTATTATTTGAGTTCGAGTTATTTGCCAAGGTAATTGAGGTGTTTGGCTAATACTTTTTTGCTGTCTTTGTTTTGCAATCATAATCTGTCTTTACGTAAGTTTTATTCAAATTACTAATTATTATTGCTTATAATTGCATTTCATTATTGAATTATTTAACTGCATAAATAAACTATATAATTTTCCCTAAGTTGTAAAATATTCGTATTTTACAAATTTTATTGTTAAATATTCGTATGGCTTAATTTGTAAATACACAATTAGTATATACATGGTTACAAAATTTGTAGCTAATTAAAATCATGCAAGAAATCTTAGATCTTCATATTTTTTCATTCAATTACAAAATATTTAAAACTAGGCTAGCATAAGTATGTGCCATAGAGATTGGGATTTTCAAGGTACGCACATATTGATTATTGATGTATACTTTAATCGGACACAATTTAAATGTTATGTACTTCTAGAACTTTATTCATATACTGTGTTAGTTTAAATTATTTTCGCTTTCTGATTTTGTCCAGTTCACTGCACCGTTTGATTATAAATGTACAGTTTAAAATAAATATTAAAATTTCACTTTTTTTATCGAGTGAAAAGAGGTCTCTGTGGTATTTTGGGATCTGAGCATTTGCATGTTGATCAGAGGATTACGTTTAGAAAACTCTTGTGCGTATAAATATCGATTATTATTTTAAACAATGATAGTAAGTAAGGGGTTTATTCTTTAGTAAATACGTAGTATAAGTAGTGCTCCTTCCCCATACGATGGTTAAGGAGTGACAGGAAAAAATAGGGTTATGAACCCCTTGTTAGCTCAGTCGGTCAGAGCATACCCCGGCTAAAGGGGTGGATAACGCGGGTTCGAATCCCGCACATGACTATATTTTTTTCTCTAGTTCATTTGTAATTTTGCAAAATACGTAGTAATTCGTTTCTGCGTATCGTCCTTGTCCATACTGAAGAAGTAAACACCTCTGGACGTAAACACTTGTAAAGTATGTACCTACTTGTTTACTTGTCTGTTGGTTGGGGTACTTATACAAAAAATATTTTGCAATGAAGCAGCATGAGTTGAGATACAATTATGCTTATATGGAATGATTAATTTCATAACCGTCGCTGGAGATCGTGTGATGGAATTTATGATTCTCGGAATGGCTTTGTATGTGTTACTTATATAACGGAAAAACTTTAGTTAGTCTTGAGTCATAGCGAACACTGATTTATTGTATAATTTTATACATACCTTTGTTGAAATATCTGCGTTACTATGTGCAGTTAGATTGCACATCACGATGTGTAAATACGTATTTTCCTTTATTGGAACCATATATTGGAACAAGCTTCTTTGGTCTTTAAATGGATAAAATGGACACTTGGCCTCGCGTTGACCTCATTCGAACTACTGCCGCATTTTGTACGTGTTTCTAGATTCTGTTCTAAAGATGCCTTTTGAATAGAAAATTAGGTATTTATTGTTGACATATGATATATTTACTGTTTATGTTTGGAGCTATGCATAATAACTCTGTTGTAACTTCATCGAGTTCATTTTGTATTATGCTTATAGCTTCTTTTAATTTATTATTACATTTATAAACACTATATAAAATGCTATATACCTACCTTAAAACAGAAAGTTCTAAGTTGCATAATTTTACAGGCACATGCTAAAAATATTAACTACAATGACGTCAAGTGATAATTTTATTATCACAGGGTTATTAAGTAAATAAAATGTTCGTCACATGCCGTGATACCTACTGATCATGCCGTATTTAAATTATTATGCTAATTGAAAGAAGTCAAAATATTTTGTATTTTTAAACTGGTATCACTCATTTTAGCCTTATCAGTTTCTGTTTATTACTCGCTCTCTCTTTTGATTGCTTTGGGATATATGTCGCAACCGTATCAATCCCTTCTATTGCATTCGTATTTATTTTCTCATTGGCCTTCCTCTCCCCTTCTTTCATCCATTAACTTTCATATTCATCACTCTCAAACTCTCAAATTACTCATATATTCGTCAATTTTCAATTCACTTTAACGCACGCAATAATTTGCATCGTTAAAGGGCATTCTGCTAACATTTTTTTTTGTCATGAGGTAAATGCATTTAAGCATACACATCCGCCCGGGGAGCAGGTGGTTATGTCGGACTCAGGGTCAATAGGGACCCCACTACCGACTAAAAACTTCATGGTGTTCCGTCGTCATCGACTGACAGGGGTCGCGGGGTCACTCGCGCTCTCATCCGCAGCCCCCGTCAACGTCGCTGCCCGCTTGAATTCCCCCCTATTGCCGCTTCATGGGATGCCCCGGACGGAAAACGAGGGCATCCACACATCTCGACAACGCTCTAGTATAAAATGAGTCCCAAGCATGGGTGCTTGGGACTCGGTCATCTAACAGAGTGTTCCAGCACCTGCCATGAGAGCCTTCGACCATATTACGCTTACTAATAGGCGTGATTGCGATCAAATGATAACTTTAAGCAAAAAAAACTTATTTGTCGTTGATACGTGACATAACATTATTGAGCTGTAAATATGTACTAAAGCTTATACAAAATGCTACATAACAGAGTAAACCAACGCCGCCATACCTAAAGCTAGCTCTAGACAAAAATCTAGATTGGTCGTGTAAAGATTGCTACGTAACATAGATACTATCGTGACAATTGTACGTCTAAGTAACATAAACGTGATTATATCGTGTAAAGACACGTGAATAAGTATGGCCACGCTCGGCTCGTGGCTTTCGCGGACGGCGACACGGTTAGATAAGGTTTCAATACAGAATTACAGACTAAGCTGTTTTGCTGCTCCTGGTTTACACAATGTCTAGGGTAGGGGCTTAGTTTGGTTGGTTAAACTAACTACTAATATTTGTTAACTAAGTAGAAAATAACTTTAATAGGAAATGCCATTTGTTAAAATACCAGCTGTGGTTATTTAGTCCCCCGTGGGAGCCGGTATAGAATTGCACCTAATATCCAACCCCCCCCCCCCCCCCCTCCCCATTATTTTTGTGGGGGTCATAATATTGTGTCTGTAATTTCACCGGCACTTGATAGCATGACAGCAGAAATAGGTGTAGGTACTTCCCGGGATGAGCTCTTTCACAAAGAATTCTATTGCCATATTAAACTAATTACAAAACGGAAACTGTTACAAACATATCAATAATAACAGTAAAAGCTTCATATCCTACAAATTCAGGACGCAATATTAAAAAGAAATAAAAATGATTGGTCGAACTTCGAGATGTTTGTATTTTTAATTATTGACGAGTATGACTTTCCAAATATCTTTAAGAATTTCCGCCCGCAGCTTCGCCCACGTGCGAAAGCAGCAGTGCCTGCGGGAACTACTGAGTTCACTACCACTACTAAAGTAACTGAATTGTAATGCAAGAATAAAAAACACGTGTAGCAAATTTTACCAAAATCTGTCTAGACATTTCGGAGCTGTGCACGTGGCAAAAACAGTGAAAGTTTGTGTGTACACAGAAATAATAATTATTAGTATAGGTTTATCATTTACATAATTAGTAGCACAGTAGGATTTGTGCTATGATGATTATTTTACAATTAACTGTATATTGTATAGTCGTCAGAGTCAGGGTGAGCAAAAACGGCGATCTTTGTCGATCATTATAAGAGTTTAGACATTGAACTTGGTGCCCTTGGGTTCTAAAATAATATTTGGGCACAGCCGGTTGTCACTCGGTTTGCCTCGGCTTGGACACCTGCCACTGGCCATCTCTCGCACACCACCGCGGCTGTTAGCTCCGGCTAGTTTTAGGTCGTTAATGTTTTACAGTGTTTATGTGAATCATTTCCAAATCAATATCTAATAATTTACTATTTCTTTTAACTACACCATCTCGCTTGCATCAAAACGTGTAGTTGTTGCTTGAAAAGAAAGCCTTAAAATGTAATGCATGTGCTATTGCATATTATAATTGCATAAATGAAGTATGACAAGTCATCTTGCTATTTCTGTTCCACTGCTCCCACAATACAGTCAACCGTCCATGATCTTGGTAATCATAGGTACTTCACCTACCGTCAATGTGTCGTGCCAAACTTTTCACCTATACCTACTGTAGAATGTATGAATGATGGTATATAGCTATTCATATGAAATTAGTCATTTGTACGTAAGTCATAGGGGGCATAGTCCTTGTATGTCGTCGCTGTCGACTTGGTGTCACGGAGTCACGGAGCGGCGCGGGGCGGCTTATACCGAGCATGCCTTGATCGCGTGCCTGCTATTCACGTGCCCACTAATTCACCGTCTAGTCTCGAAACGTTCAAAGAATCGTTGAGTGAATTCACTGGTATTTTACTTTAATTTAGCTTCAACCATTAAAATATCTAAGTCCTACTTTTCATTGCTATCGAAATAGTTTTTATCTTACGTGTCGGTGTCAGTGTACGGCCTCGATTAGCAGATGAGCATGCTCTAGGATTATGCACACATGCTATGTTATTTTTGTTTGTAGAGTCTCAACTCAACCTAGCAACGTTGTGAAATATCCTGTAAATGCAACCATGTCTATTTCGAAGTGCTACAACCCGATTACTCAAATGATATCACTAACGCAACCCAAGGCGTAATTGAATCGTACGGACTCGGACTATTTCTTTAAGGCTATATTTAGACACTTAAAGAAATACATTTTATTCGTATGGTGGCATGATTGTAAAATGATGACGATAAGATTACTGATACGTTTGTTTAAAGCCGTAGTGATTATCCTAATATCTTTTGACATTCTTATCAAAATAATACAATTTGAAGTGCCATGAGTAATTCATGAAAATATTTCTCTTCTTGGTATATTAATCAAGGATTAGAGAAATAGGAAGTGATATCGACAATTGAGTAATAACTAAATAAAAAACGACATGGGTAAATCAGCTTTTGGATTTCACAGGAATTTGTTGTTCCGAAATTAAGTTCTCCTTTTCTACTAATTTAATTTTGAGCTAGAGATTCTTATCCGTTTATTTACTTATTTGTATTATGGTTTTCATTTTCAATGCCTTTTTGGTGAAAAACCATAAGAACTTTATGCTTGCACAATACTTTATGAAGTTGTTTATAAAAATATAACGTTCATTTTGTTTCAGATACATATACTAGCTTCGTTGACCCATTTATCAAGATGGGGTAAGTTGCTGAAGGAATAACAGTGAATTAATATAAAACATTAAATTGAACATTGTGCTCGCGAATATTTATATGATCATAGAAGTGAAGTGAACAATCAGTGACCATGTATTCTATGCACTATATCGATAGGTTTATAAAGAACTTCCGTGAGTTTTATAATGAGATAAACGGGGCTACGTTGACGGGAGCCATCGATGTGGTGGTGGTGGAACAACCCGATGGCAGCTTCACGTGCTCTCCTTTCCACGTGCGCTTCGGAAAACTCGGCGTGCTACGCTCTAATTTCAAAGTGGTGAGTTTTGTATCTAATTTAAAGTTAACACTGTCGCCTCGTAACGTAGTGAACGGTAACATGACCTGCACGGAGTCATTATCGAGGACGAGGTTATAATTACGTTACCCGTCCACGTCAAATTGAACTTTACATGCGTGACTGGACTGTCTACAGAATCACAAATATTCTACTAATAATGATATGTATTACAATATCTTATTAGACCTCTTACAATGACACCGCTATTATCAGTTTGGTATGACAGTTTTCAGAATTACGAGTTTATCCGATAGCATATAGAGCGTGTATCGTCTTTGTGTCTCAGGTCTCAACAACCTTTGTCGGAAGATTATTTTAGTTATAATGTGATCGACTCTAACAGCCAAATCGTCCACTGCTGAACACAGCCTCCCTTATTAAGGGGGTATTTGCCATAATCCCCACGCTTGGTAGGCGTATTAGGGATAGCAGTGTAAGTTGCATTTAGAAGGCGCTGCTGCCCACCTTCCAGTATTTTTCCCTTAGTCGGACACCCACGCGATAATATGGGGAGGTGCAATTCTAACCCGGCACCCCACGGGGCATAACGTGATCAATGTTATGATATATTGGATATATTTTTAGAGATCTATAGAACCTATACAACCTCTATCGCTACTTTACGTAGAGTTTGTGGCAGATTATTGGCTAACCATGTGAGGAAATCAAACATGTAGGCGTAACCAAACTTATCTCACAAATTCACGTCTATCTACTCTAAACATTTACCAATCGAAGATGCTTTGAATATTTTAGACACATATTTCGCAACTGTCTCATTGTAATAAACAAGCGTTCAGCCTTGAGCATTTTAGCAGGAGCTGTTTGATAGCCTTCCAAAAATATCACCAAAGCAAACACACATTGTGGTTTGTCTGCTATTTTAAACAGCTGGTCGGTAAATGCCGCACCACGTAACGCCATAGGTGTTTCATTGTATCATTGAATATACCACTGTTTATCCTGTATACGATCGAAATATGAAACTAACTTTTTTTAACCAAGAATGTAGGTCAAAGGAATTATGTGAAGCAGATAGACAGATAGATCTAGGTATAATAACCGTAATTCCTACGTTTGTCCGATTCTTTTAATAAACGTAAATAATGCATTACCTAGATATGTTGTATTGAGGACATTCTTCACTATAAATAAGATGGCCTTACAAACTAGACGGCCACTATCTCGAACGGCCTCTTACTTTAGTTTGCTGTATTGAACATTCTAATCTGAATTATGATTAGAGTGTTTATTTTTATAGTATGAATCTGTTAATACGTAAATTTTGAATTAAGTGCAGTCCAATTATCATGGCAGAATTGCCAATATTAGAATACAAGAATAAGAAATCAATATTCAAAATTGTACGAGACACTTAATTCAAAATTTACGTATTAACAGATTCATATTAAAAAAATAAAAAAATAACTAATTAGTTTTTGTTGTTAAATAAACATGAAAATGAAAGAGCTCTTTGCATATGGAATAATATGGATGTAATGGACCAATCACTATTATCTACATACATTACATGCCGAAAGCAAGACACATCGTTGGGAAGGAAGAAGAATTCCATTTTGTAGGGTGCTATTGGTAGCTTAGATGCAAATTGTAGCTTTTTTTACCTATATCATAACTTCAGGAAGTGGGTTCTAGATTCAATTGATGATTACGTCAATGTGAGAAGCTAAGACCTAAGTATGTAGCTGTAACCTAACGCGGTTTCACCCGCGCGAGCAATAGAAACTTGATTATATCATTTATGTCATTGTACGCCGTAAATTATAATACCAATGTTATTATAAATCCGTTCAGCTTTTACGGCGCCAATTAAACAAAATATTCCTAAGCACAGTTCATGCTAAGCTTATATTATATTACACTCGACTATCATCACTTATCAGGAATAAAAAAACATATACATAAAATATTTTTCAATCGTAATTATTGTGACATGAATATCGTGACATTTTTAAGCGTTTTGCTTCAAAGATGACGCGACACGGCGACGCCGACACCGCGGAGTCGTGGGAGAGTTTCCTGATGGGCATTCTAGAACGGTCTGACAAGACAAGTGAAAGATCCTAATATACATATACACGAATGCTGTTCTTGTTAATATTCGACTACGTGCTTTCACATCGTATTTTTAACGCGCTCACTGGCTCTAGCTTATAGCAAATTCTTTATCTCGCAATTCATTAGTGAAATATGTAGGTAATTATATACCGGACGAGCACACGCAATTTCTAGTTTATTTCTATCAACATTTTTATTTATCTAAATATCAACTATGTGTAAAAGATATTAGGTAGTTCAATATCCACGGGCTTAAGGTTGAATTATTTATATAAAAGGGTGAATAAGGCTGCGTACATCGATCGCACATTCTCCGAAATGAAGCCTGTAAAATACCGATAAGCTGGCAACTTGGCGTCTATGTTCGAAGCATTGGAGTCTAGCCTCCACTAACACATCGTCACTAATGCTCGATTATCTATAGAGTCCAAGGCTTTCAGCTGGTATTATGCTGTAGCTGTAGAAAAACATGCCATATATTTCATTCGTTCTTGATTCCCATAACTCTTAAATGAATCAATTTCAGGGTATAAGTAGTAGACCCTGTAAACATAAGGAAAAAACTTGAGGAAAATGTTAAATTTTTAAATAATTATAAGTACTCTGTTTCTTGATTTGTCATATTTTCTTTGATACATACATTACCGTATCTTGTTCGAAATTATGCTATAAATTATTATTTTCAATGCATTTCTATAATTTCAAATTTAAGTATCTGATGTGTGATAGTGCACACAGTACAATCCTAGAACTATGTATTGAAAAAGATGTGCGTCATGTTGAATAATTCATCAGTTAATGTTTAATGGCAGGAAAATAACGCAAGAAAAATAAAATAGAATTTCGTTAAACAATAAGTTCTTTCCCATAGTAAGCTATATGTCCCTACTTCTCAGAATTAGATTCTTATAAACAACGCTACCGGATGGTAAAATAATACAGTATGTTTTTTTTCATGATCTTCAGCTTCGATTTATGGCAAGAAAAAAATATTTTATGAAACATTGGATTTTAAAAATACAATAATCTAGTTTTAGTTTTCATCAAATTCAGTCCCTAGACTTAGTAGAGTACTTTTCGCTAACATTCCACGCCCATTTGAAAAACTAACTAACTCAGCCTATATAAACAATAAGTTCATGTATATGCTTACCGTATGCGTCATTTTATTATTCAGTTTATATGATCATAACAATGATATTACATATTAGAAATAAATTGTTTGTGCAGTAAAATGTTTGATACACAGTATTACGCTGGTAAACAAACATATAATAGTGGGAAGGTTCATAGAAAACCACGTGGAATGCAATGTGGATTCACCTATACCTACCTACTTACTAGATTCTGTGCTTAGGATTCATTGCCAAAAACAGACGAGAATCTGTGTCTGATTCATACGAGGGGTGAAAATTGGATTAATGCCAAAGTGGGAAACAATTCTAAACATGATTGTTTGAACATTGTGGGAAAAGTATTTTGCTTCAGCCGATCCTGTTTCTTCAAGACTATGAATAAATTTCTTCGTAAGGAATAAAGTTGTTCTTCTACCGCATTGATTAAAACTAAAATCACAGAGTATGGATTTAAATGCCCCTCGTTCTTGTTGTTTAATATAAAAAATAGGTTATATTATTATAGGAAAATTATATATAATTTTTTTATATTATTTATTATATATACATAATTTATAATAAGAAATACCAGATAAGTGTTGGTTGAACTGGCGTGGAGGAGGTTACCGTCTTATTATTTTTCATTTATTAGATACTGACAGGTACACTCTCGACGTGATGATGTTGTCGAGGATGGTGAATCGGAACTGTCTGTCTAAGACAGCTGCCGGAACGCATCGTTAGGTTATTGGCGACGTATTTTTTAGGCAGAAGGCATTCGGAAAATGCTCTACTATCAAGCGGTGTAGCTCAAGCCTGTGGCGGGATTCGAACCACCATTTATAAAAATATTATGTCGTAGAGATGTCTACCATTTCGGCAAATGCACTCTTCAAATCGGACACGTGAATTTGCCATTACTTGGTACAGAAATTAGATGATATTGCTTTGACTTCTTCAGAAATTTCAGTTTTCAGCCCTTCCAAATTAATAAGATAGGCACCAAAAACTCTTGCATTAAGGTCCCCATAAAAACAAGTCAACTGACATTATCGGTAACCTAGGTGGCCAGTGAGTAGCTCAGAGAGGCAACATGTTCTTGATGGCCATCATGGGTGCCTCGCCACCGCAGCGGCGGCGCGGCGACGCAGTTCATATTTTCATGGGACCAAGTAGTCTTGTCCGAGGACCAATTGACTGTTGTAGTGGAGAACCTGATTTTCTAGTCTTCACTAACCACAATTTGACTAACTGGTGACACTTAACCATAAATGAAAAAGATTATAAAGCTTGTTTGCGTGCTTCAGTGTATGAAAACTTGTTGCTGAATTACGCTTGGATATGGCGACATAAAAATCGGCGTCCAAACAGTCCAAATAATAAAATTGGCTATCAAATAAGAAGGATAGGAGGATATGGGGCTAGAAGGGGTTGAGGGATACCCTAGTTTTTCCGGGTTATTGAAGTTTAAACTATAAATTCCGGTCTGAGTCACCTTTTACTATATAGCTAAAAAAAAAGATATCTTCAATTTTAAAAGATATTATTATTTATACCGCAGTCATATGTGCTGCAGAGCGTTTATCCAGATTTTTTTATCGAGTTTTGTTTTATATTCAATAGGTTTTAACCTTATTTTTATATGTTATAAGTGCAAAGTGTTTCTAGACCTGGATAATTATTCAGCCCCAAAAATGATCCTCCTAAATCAAAATTCTTTTATATTCACTATATGAGAACGCTCGTGCTTAGGTTACCTAACATATATAATACGCTGTGACCAATGAAATTATATTTATTGGTTGTGACAGACAGAATCATCGGAGGTAAACGTAAAGAACATATTGCATAAACATTTAGTAACTGGTCAAGTGCGGGTCCGGCCACGTATAATTTAAAATTTCGTAAATATGGGGTTCCGTAGCTATGCATCGACCTATTGCGCTAACGAGTCAGTTATATAGCAATGTAATAATTCTTACAAAAATACGTACGTTCTAATTACGTAACGTGGTCATGTCTTGCCATTGACATTTTGGAGATCCCATTAATTACCTAATTGATGGTGAAATCTTCAATCCAAGGTAAACTGCGTGATCGTTGATCACTGAGCGTGAGCGCTGGATAAAAAAACCGGCCAAGTGGTAGTGGGACTCGCGCACGAAGGGTTCCGTACCATTATCTGTAACCTAATCTTGCAAGAAAGCCTGTACCTGTCACCATTATTAGTATCGAACAAGAAATGTTAAAAAAATCAAGTTTGTTGTATTGGAGCCCCCCCTTAAATATATATATTATTTTATTTTTAGTATTTGCTGTCATAGCGGCAATAGAAATACATCATCTGTGAAAATTTCAACTGTCTAGCTATCACCGTCCTTGAGATACAGCATGGTGACATACGGACGGACGGACAGCGAAGTCTCAGTAATAGGGTCTCGTTTTTACCTTTTGGGTACGGAACCCTAAAAAAGGCTCATGATTAGTGAATGCTACTTTATTTACGACGTGGTGTAGGTGTCGTGAAATTGATAACGAACGATATCTATGCTAAAACAAACTTTTATGTCAGTGGTTTAATAGGCTAGTCTTTTTTATCGCTAAAAGCATTTGGCTATCTATTTACGCTTGCGTGTAAAAGTACGCATCGAGTACGAGATAAAATAGTGATTGTTTATTGACATAATATTTTCCGCTCCCCAACAAGATTCCATTACGCTTACAATATTATAACGAAAGGTAATGACTTCCCATTCATGACTCAAATTCCGTATTTTTTACATTTCGTTGTTTTGTAAGCTTCTTTTCGTTCGCTTGGCAGACTAATGAAAAACATACAATGTTAGAAAAACTCCTTTACTGTCGCTCCATCACCATGAACGAGAGGAATAATTAGAGTTATGAGTCATATGTCATGTTAGCTTAGCGGTCAGAGCATACCCCGGTTATAGGGGTGTATGGCGCGGGTTTGAATCCCTCACCTGACTGTAATTTTTCCTCTCGTGATTATGTAGATTCCTTTACATTGTACTGATTACATTGTACTGAAGACTAATTCCTTGACAATGTATGTTTTATCTCAAAACTCTGTTCGCTGATCTCGAAGTGAGATGAAGATTAAATTCGTTACGCCGAATCATCACGCTCTCAACATTCCCGATAAGGTAGGCGTCTAGATACCCCAGTTATGCCCCAGAGATGTTTGGTCCCATGTAATATGCACCGAGCTTATTGTCATCTAAAATTTCTTTGTCAATCAACGAGGCAGTCAACGTCGATTTCTGCCTTCAAATTGGTACCTAGGAAGTTTTAGATAAGAAGACAGCAAGGTTAGAGACAGAAACAAATAATTTGTTGTAGTCAGCTTTAAATTACCAGCTCCTATATAGTTCCTATATTATATCCCATATAATGTCACCCCCCCCATCTCTAGCCGTGGGTGTCGTAAGAGGCGACTAAGGGAAACAACCAGAAGGTGCTGAGGAACAGATATCTCACACTGCGATCTCCAAGACGCCTGGGGATTGTGGCACACCCTCCCATAATGGGGGAGGCTGTGTTCAGCAGTGGACAATCGGCTGAAAGAGTATATAGTTACAGCTGCGATCTTCTACCACAACATTATGAACCAAAGCCACTATCTAGTGGTGAAAGTTTGATAAATAAAACAAAAGACGGCCTATCAGCAAATTCAAAAGTAGAAACTATAAACAAGTTAAATAGATGTATCCAATATTAAGTTTCCAGTATTTCTTACAAGAGCAGGAAAAGTTAACGATATATATATATTCCAGGTGGACCTGGAGCTAAATGGCGAACCACTGCAAATCCACATGAAACTTGGAGAATCAGGAGAGGCATTCTTCGTAGAGGAAGTTGGAGAAGACGAAGCCGAGTGTTCAGCCCACCTCGCCACTTCGCCCATACCGGCCGCGAGATTTGAAGAGCTTTATGAGCCTAGAAGACGCAACTCGCTCTCTGCGGTTGAACCGGACCATGGACAGGCCTCGGATTATACCAAACGCCGGTAAGCATTTACAGAAGGTATTATGAAGAGTTGTATTGAGTTATAGAGGAATAACCAGTGTCAGTTAAAGTTGTTAATATGATTTATTCCCGCTGATTTTTACCTTTTTTGGTAATTCTATCATTGAACTTATTTAAACATCTATGTCTACAATAAAAGTACATTACATCAATTACTTTTATGTATTTTATGTAGACTGTTTTATAATGAAGTAGGTATGCTGAAAACAGAAAAGTAATGTCGACCAGTCAAAGCAAAAAAATTATGACGCAGTAAAAAACACATGTGTTTTTGTCCGTACGTGTACCATATATATGTGGTTCCGGGTGTATTGTACTGTCATGGAACACCTGATATCTAAGGAAAAAAGAATACAAAAAAAATATGCCAGTCATATAACGATGAAAGTGATAGTTAGATTTACACCGCGGGGAATTAGCATTTTGCGTGTTGTTGAATGAAAGCAAAGCAACATGTATTGCATATTCACAATCGCTTTCCGAACCACCTTTGTTAACAACATCGATTACGACCAAAAAAATAAGGCAGTAACCATTCATGGTACGCTGAATGCTAACAACTGAAATTACCTTTCGCAGGTACACGGCCGACGGACAGTCTATGCAAAAACCTGACTTGAGTAAATTGACGAAGAAGAGTACCAAAGACGAACACGCTAATCATGACAACGACGCGCTGTTCGAGATGGAGGGCCTCGACGAGAGCGCGCCCGACTGGACCGACGGAAGACCAAAGACGTTTGCGGCCACGCAACTTGGCGAGGCGGGGAGCGAAGCCAACCAGACCGTGCAAAAAATCAGCGCGCATAACGACTTCCGACCTATAGACGCTGCGCCCGCCAGCCTCGACGAAACTAAACTCAACGGAAATGGCAAAAAGAAGAAGAAGACACGGAAAGTCAGCTCGAAAAAGAAACACCAGCGCAAGTCATCGACGAGCTCTGTATCCAGCCAGTCGGACCGGGCGGGGTCGGAGCAGCGGCCCTCGCAGTCGGCGTCCATTCAAAACGCGACCGACCTCAACTTCTTTAGCGACGGCGAGGTCAATAACGCCACTCTTAGGTAAATCAATTTACATATCATTGACTAATCGGTCATTTAGTTTACTAATACTGTTTGTTATTAGGTAGCTATTAATTTAGATTTAACGCCGTTAAAGTAAGCGACGAACCATTTAATATAATAGAGTGTGTATGTTTAGCTAGTACATTGGTTACAGCGAAGAGATGTCGAACATGAACCTGAACGGCGAGAACCGCATACCTCTAGCGCTGTCCGACACTGCGTTCGAAGTGCACGCTGGCGGCATCGCCAGAAACGCGTAATTACCCCAATTCATACTTATTGTATATTCGACACGCCTCGCTTGCTGTAGTCACGAAATATAAGTATCAAGGTATCTTTATCAACTTGCAGTAACGCTGAGGCGCTTTAATTCGTATCCGTTTTTAATTATCTAGTGATTGACGTACAGCGCATCGTTCACAGTCATTTCAGCAGTATTTCTTTGTGTAGAATTGAAAGAGGACGTATAATAGAAGACTATTTCAAGTGGGCATACTGTAGAAAAACAGACTATATACCTATTAGAGTAGATTAATTTCTTTGCTTGGTGTCATGAAAGGCATATTTATTTGTATAGCATACTTTAATCACTCGAAACAAGCAGTATTTGCACTAGTCTCGGCTTCAAGTGTATATAATTGCTCCAAAAGAAAAAAGTGTTGGTCCAATTCATGCCATTAAATTTATTGTTTATTTACCCTAGTTATTAACTATAGGTAAAGAATTCGCTATGTAACTTCACACGTGCTACAGATAACCGTGTTTTACGCCACGCTTTGTTTCAAGTCTTTGTTTACAAGTTGTTTCAATATAATATTCGAACGGTCTTCTCATTGGGCAATCACCTCCTCTCTTGTTGTGGTCAATTGTGAGTCAGTCATTTATCGCTCTTCCTGACTCCTGACCCAGTTGCGAGTTCGTTGATACGTTCGCCTTGTTTGTTTTAGCAGTACGTAATAGGCGGCGAATTGGTCAATTTATTTGATCTTTGTCTGCATTAAAATCTATATTATGATTTCTATGTTATTAAAATATATTCCAATTGATGTTGCAACCGCTGCAAAGCCTTATAGCCTATGCTATAAGGCTTCATATACTATTATGGGTAATCTTTATATATAAAAATTACGTGTCACGTTGTTTGTCCGCAATGGACTCCTGAACTACTGAACCAATTTTAAATTTGATCCAAATTGAAAGATAGGATAGCTTACATCTAAATTCATAGTCGTAATTACCCGTGCGAAGCCGGGGCGGGCCGCTCGTTATCTATATAGATAAATGCTAATGGGTAATAGTACATATAATAATTACATGCTTCTGATGTATGTAGGAAATTCTTCGTGATCTCTTATGGTGTAAACTATAAATCTCTTTTTAAACAACTGCCTAACAGAAGTGTACTTTTTGGTAGGTTTCCTGTATGTGACTTTCTTTATTCCAAACAATAAATTTTAAATTCCTGTACAGAATTGGATTTAGGGTATATCGTTAGAAATCTTAAATCATCTCAAGCGACCCTGGCTATTATTTTTTTGCTAGGGCAGTCGTGTTTTTAAATTTATTATATATCTGCTTGTTTCTTTCGTAAAGTCTTTTCCCAGCTATTAGTTATATCACTGCCAATAAAGTTGATTCAGTATATAGTATGTATAAACTCTTAAATAAATAATTATACACACTTTTGCTTTTATAACGAGTGATTAAGAGCCTCGGTTCAATCCTATCACACCATATGTATCTTGTAGGTTTGAAGTGATGATGATTGAAGTGAAGGATGCAGTATTCAAGATGGTTATAAATAAAATAGTCTTTGATCTTGCTAAGTACCTAGTTCGTAGTTAGAGGCGTGACCCCATCGACCATTCAGGAATAAAATCTACTCTAAGTACATATAACTGAGCATAATATACTTTACTGATATCATTTTGTATTCAGTATCAGTAATTCAAATAAATACCATTTCTCATAGTTAGTGTAAATACGATGTATTTGTAATTATTTTTTCCTTAAGTTGAATAGCTAATTTTCCAGTTACCCTACTGTAGGTAATACTAATCACAGAACGTGTAGTTTCAATTTGTTAGAATTATTTTCTTGTGTAATAATCACTTGTATTGTTAATAATGTATTGTATTAGTATGACTGCGCCGTCTAATCCTATAATGCATTTCCACGTGCTATATCTGAACATGTATATTGTATATAATTAGGTAGGTATATTGACATGTAAGATGCTCATTGCACTGCTAAGTAAAGCTTTGCATTTTGCACATGATTTTAGGAATTGTAAAATAACCTATGGGAATCTTCTCTGTGATGGAACAATCGATTAGATAATGCGTAATCAATATAATTTATGGGGTAATTTTACTGGGCACTAGAAAATAATGTTTTAGAATAAAATAATAAACTGTCAAAACCCAAGCACTATAAATATTATAAACGTATTGGCAATATTTTGATATAAGAGAGCAATTAGTAACTATGGCGTTGTCCTTCGATGACCTTTACCAACTAAACCACATGAAAAATAAGGAAAAACACCACAAATAATCGATTGTCCGACCGAGCACGCGTTGAGTTTATTGGGTACTTTGTTACTACCCAAGCCTGATTTCATCCTCGTGAGTTTTGATCGTATTTAAATGAGAAACAAGTATCAAAGTGGCAGATAAAAGTATTATGTCTAATATGTCTTCCTTCGAACTTAAGATTACATTTATTTATTTTGCATTAAAATCCGTTAAGTTTTAAGGTTTAAAGCACAAAGCCATAGCTGATAGACATGCTCATTTTCATTACAAGTAAGTGCAGTGTCATTCATTACCTATCAATTATAACCTTCCATAAACACATTCATAGGCCTTGATTATGTCATTCAACTAAACTCTCGCTATACAGTTAAAAAAAGGCATCGGAAGTGCCTGAATACTAGACTTAGTCTTAACGGTGTGCGTCGTTAAGGATCACCTGACCGAGTCAGAGACTTTGTTGTGTATACAAAGCCGCTGACTCGGGCAGGGACAGACGATACAAAGTACGTATGTCTTTGCTACAGTGTTCAATGCAATGTTGACAGTTCTATGTATTGCGGCGGTGGGTCCCGCGGCGGCACGCCTGTACAATCGGACACAGAAGTGGAGCTGGCGCGCACTGCAGGGGACAAGTCTTCGCAGTCGTGGCGCTGGGGCGAGCTGCCCGAGCCGCCAGTAAGGGCAGTCGACTCGGCTGGCTCAGCCGACTGTCCCGCTTCCCCATTAGAGGTCAGTCCAAGCGTTGTGTATAGCGAGGGCGACGACTACTACTAACTAGATATAAGGACTAACGTCTCAAAGTGACCCGAAACGCCAACTGTAATGGACAGGAGTGCCACGTCCGTCTGGTCACTTCATAAAAATAAAATTAAAACAGTTTAATTGTGAATGTATTTTGCAAAAAAAAATCAGCTCTAGCTGGAAGGCTGGAAGGCCGCTCATATACTTGGTTTATATGTTATGTTTCAGTAATAAGTTTTTACTATTGTGGTCTTTTTGTACTTAGTTATCTTTCTTTTACTCGGAGTCTCTATAACCGGAACGAAACGAGTCTTAGTAATAATCTGGACCCTACTGTATTTGAGAAGCCACATATCGTGGTCAAAGTGTCGCACATAATATCCAGCAGTGTATTGGACAATGTTGCTACTACTTACTTTACCCTTATTTTATTTGTGTGAAAACTTTTACCTAGGATGTCATCTTAGACTTAATTTCAACGGTTTCAAATGATTGATTGCTTACGTACCAATTGTTTTATAAAACACTAGTCAAGCGGGGTTTTATATAACGGGGTTTACCCCAAGTGAAATCTGTATTGCATTACCAATACATTTTAATAGTTAACATTAATGACTCACACATGCAACACAACAGATTGCTGATGCAAATTAAGGTGCAAAGTAAACACACTGTTGATTGTACGTCGGTCTCTCGTGCGCTTTGTTTGCAATATAATAACATGTTTTTATCGCTACAGAAGTATCTAAAAGGTATTATTTCCCCCCAGTCGCCTGACACTGCTTCACCACCCGAGCCGGCGTCTCCAACGGAACCCCTGAGCTCAGACGAAGAGCGTCCGAGTGGACGCGGCGTCCTCAGTGGCATGTTGAGACTGATCTCCAAAGACCAAGTTCCTACACAAGGAGTGTATTTAGACGACCTGGACAAAGGAGCGGTAGACCCTAACTTGTACCTGTCTACTTACCATACGGAGAGATATCGTACAGGTGAGACAATATATTTAGACATTTTAATGTGTTAAGTAACCAGCTGTAACCACGCGTATTGGTCGAGATTGTCGAACTAGGTTTCGGGCATATCCGATGCCGTTCATTAGTTGAGTTCACGCGTCTAAAGCGCACTGAAGTGCTGATGGTGGTGAGTCCTCTTAGTTGCTTGGTTCTTCATCGTCATCGCCGAAAATTCCATCGCAAATACTGCTAACTATCTCACACTCTAGACTGCTAGCACTTTCCGCGTTGAGGCTACAGAGTTTAGACATTATCCATGCTGGTGAGAGGGTCCATGTTGAAATTTACGTAACAGGATCTCGTACAAGAGTACGTGATTCTTATACGTACTTTTCCGAGGTTCATAGATTTTTTCTCATACTTTTAATACGGAGGCTATGTCGAATCTTATAAAATGTTGCTTGTCTGAGAGATGTGAGTACCTCGCAAATGCTGATTTATTGGTGTCCACATTTTCGTTAATATGTCCCATACTCGCAAGAACTTCTCACTCTCAGTTAACTACCTCTGTTACCGGTCATCTCAGTACTTACACCTCCTCTACCCATATCATTCTTCACGCAGTCCATGAATACTCTCTAAATCCACAGTCCCAATACTCATTTAGTTATATGTTTTGTTTAATTCCTGCTAATCATAACTTTTCTGTAACAAGAATCGCTTGTGGTAATGCCATTAGCGGTCACCCATCCAAGTAATGACCGCAGCGGACGTTGCTTAACCTAGATAATCGGTCAAGAAAGTCTAAGCAAGCCATGCTTTGAGCGCTTAAAAATAACTAAGAATAATAAATTAATTAATTCAACGAAGTCATTGACATCGTACCTATTAAAATATACCTACCTAGCAAAAAAATCTATATTAAACACTTCGTCATGCATGTACATAGCGAGGACATTTACCTTGCATTATTAAAAAATTTGCAGGTACCAGTTATATTTTTACAAATCGCAATGGAAAAGTACAAAAAAAACTTATCGCATAAAAAGTGCTTATCTAGAGAGGTTATGGCTTATTTAAATTCGGTCCGAGAAGCGAACATCCTTTGTTAGTTTTTTGCATGACATAACATTTTTTGTACCCAAGTACAAAGTTCTATGAAGTGGCACATGACAGCACCGTGTCGTGACTTCGTTACTAGATAAGTATAGCGTGATCGAAGAAATTATTGTTTTTAAAATTAATCGGTTAGCTTACAATTATCAATATCAATATCTTTGCATACACTAGCAACGTCGTCTGCCCGCTTTGCGGCTTTGATTCATAATTTATCAGTACTTTTGTTCATCAGTAAGTTTGACATCAGTACTATAATATTATAAATGCGAAAGTAACTCTGTCTGTCTGTTTGTCCGCTTTCACGCCAAAACTACTGGACCGATTTGAATGAAATTTGGTATGGAAATAGTTTGAGACCCGGGAAAAAACATAGGATAGTTTTTATCCAACTGCGCAAAAAGAGGTTAATGTTTTTACGCGATAACCGACATACGCGCGGGCGGAGCCGCGCCCGGAAAGCTAGTGAGCTATATTTGTGGCCTAGTAGTTACTAGTGCGAATTTGGTTTTGGTCTAACCGGTTCCATCTTATACAGCTCTGTAGAAAGGATTCAGGTTAAACATATGCGTATTTTGTACACTCTAGCTGTTACGGTCAAAGCTTCGAGGCACATTATCTAGTTATCTATAAAAGGAGGCTCGGCAGCGTGTCCTAGCAGTGATAGGATGATATTATAGTCGTGGACATGAAGTGAGCTAGTGATCAGCAGCCTAACAGATAATTTAAGTGAAACATGCTGATAAAAAAATGAGAACGTTTGTGTGTAGTGTTTAGGTCCTACAATAAACACACCGGATACATTATCTCCGCAATATCCGACGCATCACTGTGTAACCAAATTCTAAAAAGGCAGAAGCTTGATCCCTAACCGTTGGGAAAGGGTTAATTAAATTAAAGTTTATGTCCCGTGGGGTGCCGGGCTAGAATGTCAAAGCCCCTCCCCCCACCTCTTCCCGTGCGTGTCGTAATATGCGACTAAGGGTAACAACATACCGGAAGTTGGGCAGCAGCGCCTTCTGAAGAACTGCTATCTTATACTGCTATCCCCGAGATGCCTGCCATGTATGAGGACTATGGCAAAACCCCCCCATTAAAGGGGAGGCTGGGGTCAGCAGTGGACAATCCGGCTGATATAGAATTAAATTGAATTTCGCCGGATAGAACTAAAGGTAAAGAAAGTATTAATATACTATTCATTATGAATAATTATAATGAATAGTATGAATTTATTTGATTTATTTCTATTGTCATCAGGACCGTCCAACATTAATGTGACATCTGGGCCGACAGAAGAGGAATATGAGTCAGGAAACGGACCCTCGTTGCCGCAATCTCCCGCTTCCCTCGAGCCGCAGATAGACTCCGATGATGATGAGAAGATACTCGCCAAGTAAGTGTAGCTTTCTTTAAAACAGTGTTCCTTCTACCACACAAGGGGATCGCTGTTTTAATAAAAGAGAAACAATTGTCAAGGGTATTTCGAGCTGCAGATACACTCCGATGAAGGCGAAAAGATACTTGCAACGTAGGTATCTCTCTCTTTAAAACGGTGCTGCTTCTACTGGCCTACTTGATCTCTGGTCTAATAGAAGAGGAATACTAGTCAAGCAGCGGGCCCTTGCTGCAATTACCCGAGTTTTTCGAGGCGTAAATAGACTCCGACGAAGATGAGAAGATACTCCCTTTCTTATAGATTTCTCTATAAGAAAGGGAGTATCTAAGGGAGTATATCTAGGTCTAAGGTTAGAACATTAGACTGATGGATGTAAAATCAGTGGTAAAGATCAGAAATTGGATATTGTTTGTCGAAGTTTCCCGTATTCTTCGAGCACAGAGGACTTATGCTGATTTCCAAGCATTGCCTCTTCGAAAACCTTATGTTATAAGGTGCGAAGTAAATATTAACTTATTAATTATATGTTGGTTGGCTACTCATTAAGACTTGTCAGAATATATTATTGTAAGAGGTTTCATTAGAGAAGGTGTTTTTCTTGTGCTATTTCGATGAGTGAACAAAAAATAATCATATTTTATTTAGTTAACGTATCTCATTAGAGTTAGCATGTTTTTATATTATTCATGTTGAATCAAAAACTGGTTTTGCTAACATTATCAAGTACCTACTTAAAAATCCCGTAGTCATCAATGATTTGAAAAGTTTTCATTACTTTTCCATATTCTATTGTAAATACGACAACAGTCGATAAAGCATGGTACTTTTCGAAGCGCTCGTAGCGAAGTTCGCTTAGCCGTTCTGAACAGATCAGCAAAGTTAAGCAACTAATTTTGCGAATGCCCACCTGGCTAGCTACCACCCTCAAGTAGAAAATCTTTCGCCAAGCACCTAACTGTGTGTTCCGGAAGCTGTCCTTGAGAGCCAGTAATTATAGGTTAGCCTGAACAACATTTTCGACCACATCATCACTTACCATCAGGTGAGATAGTGATCAAAGGCTAGATATTGTTTTAGTGCGGTAAAAGCACTTTTGATTTTGTACATAATGTCTCGTTTCTATATATGTCTCGAGTATGAATCTGAATTAGTAGATTGTTTTAGCTATAAGGCGCGAAATTTTTTTTTACGGCGAGAATGCTATTTTGACTCCAGAGCAAGGCTTAGGATTCTAGAGAAAACTCGTCGTCCGAGGAAATTGAGAGTGAGAGAGACAGTCAACTTTTTATTTCACTCTATGAGAAAAAATTAAAGAGACGCTTTTAGATAAAACTTCTAGCAACTAATATTTATGTTGTTTCTGCCCAAGTGATTGCAGGTGTTAGGGTATTCATAACGCTTCCCATACAAACGTAGTTATATTTACTCTCACTTTTTGAGGAAGTGTTTTTTTAAAGTGCCTGCTAGAATGTCAACCACCCATCTCTACCCGTGGGTGTCGTAGGAAGCGACTAAGGATAAAATACCTGAAGATAGGCAGCAGCGCCTTCTGAGAAACTGCTTTCTTACGCTGCGATCCCCAATACGCCTGCCAAACGTGTGCCATTATGGCAACCCCCCTTTAGTGAGGAAGACTGTGTCCAGCAGTGGACAAACCGGCTGAAACAGAATGATCCAAAGTATATAGTATAAGCAAAGTTGTTTTTGTGTGCGGATACCGAATTTGAACCCCGAGTATAGAATATATAATAATACTACACAAGTTAACGAAGATTCTAATATAGACTACTGAAAACAGTCCGGTATTTGAAGACATGAGACCTAAAAATTTAGCTTTCGTGTGAAACATTCATTTTTACACCAGTGGTGAAAACAATTCAATTGATGTCGTATACAATTTTATTTCTTTCTATCCTTTATTATATATATGATATAAATTATAATGCTATCCTTCTCTCTAAACAGTCCCAGGTTTATGTGTACACTAATAAGGTATATTTATGAAGGGGTCAAGTGGGCGTGTACACTCGTGAAGAGATGGTGACCCGCGCGTTGCCGTTTGAGGAGTTCTGTTCCCGCGGCGCTGAGCTCGCGCAGGAGGGGCGGCTCGTGGTGCGGCTCGGGGACCGCTGGATGTCGTGGCGTAGTGCCGGCCCCCTGATGCTCTCGCTGCTGGCCTACCGACGTCGGCTGCCCAACGTGAGTATACTACTCTACTTAGGGCCTGTTTCAGAATGTTCTAGTAAGTTCCGATTATACTACCCGGAACATATTTAATAAATAAAATACTATCTTTGCGTTTCACAGTCATCGATTTAGCCTATCCATCGGTTAAAGGTTGAAACGCGCTGCATGTCAACTGTCATTTTTATCATTCAGTTATTTTATGTGTTGGTTAGCAACCTGAATCTTTATTATTAGAGTTCATATCAATAATAGAATATATTTTATTTAGAATTTATTACATAGTTTAACTCGAAAAATAATTCACTTATACATTATACTTTCGCCTTTCATGTCCAAAGTCAGTACCATATTTGACCAATTACCATGCTGATACGACATTTCCTAGTGATCGCCTGGCTAGCTATCACCCTCAAGTTGAAAAATCTGCCGCGACACACTTAATATTTGTGTTCTGGCAGCTGTCCTTCAGCACAAAGACAGCACGAGGACAGCTGAACAACATCTTCTACCATCAGTTACTGACTGCTAAATTTATTGGTCAAAAGTGATAAAAATAACTACTTATACGCACGGAACGGACACGGATCTGACAAAGATCAATTAAAAAAAATTACTAAACCTGTCACCTGATAATTTGAGATAAACACATTTAAAGTTTCAAGCTTTGGCTCTTTACCAAATTTTATTAATTTTGCATAACGTACCTACAATTTCTTTCATCAAATTATTCGCTAGCTTTCGTTTCAACATCAAAATTAGCATACATTTTATGAAAAAACACTTTAAAAAAGATGTTACTACATCTTTATTGTATTGTTATTTCAATAAATTATTTAATCCCCAAGTCCCACACCTCCATCGTTGAGCTAATACTTTGACAAAACGCGGAAAACTTATTCGTGGACAAGTCGTGATTATCTCCTATATTTTCTATAAAACTCCAAGATATAACGTGGTATAATGCTGCAACCTTTCTTAGCACTAAAACATTTCAATATTGCATAGATTTATTTTAACAAACTGCGTGGTTGAAACTAGTATCAAAATAACTAAATAATATACTCTTGATTGAAAAAAATCGACGATCAATATGCCCACATTTGAAACTCGTAGAAAGGTACAATTATTATAATGATACGCGATTGTTTTCTGAACAGCGAGTGTTAGAAGACCTAGAGAAAGGCGTGGACAAGGAAGGCTCGACGACTCAGCAGCGAGCCTCAGAGAGCGGAGCCAAATCTCGTGGCTACTCTTGGTGGGGCTGGCGACGGTCCAATGCTGAGGCCAGCAAAAGGTACCCACGTCTTATATTAACATTAAACAATTACACACTCGTAAGTTATTTATTTATATCTTTAAAAGATCACCATCATAGTGTACACCAATACATTGAACACATAACAAACATTGTAGAATTTAGCTAAGTGTCACAGTAGTTATAGTTGAAGACAGCATGCAAAATATTGTAACAGAAAATGCATGCAATTAATGTTAAAATGTACTTATATAAAAATACATTATAAAATTAATGATCTACTGATATAAAAATAAATTGTATTGTAATAAAATATATGGATGTAATTTGCTGAACTTAGATTATTCAAAACATGTTTGTGTAATAATAATAATAGTCAAAATAAAACTGGTTATATAATAAAATTTCAGAGTAAGATTTAATTAAAATAAAATAGTACGAGTTCCCCGTGGGGTGCCGGGCTAGAATGTAACCTTCGAAGTTGGCTTCGAAGTAATTGAATTGTTAGCCGCTTCTAATTCCATATGTAGGCTTTAGTTGATCACCAAAGTCGAGATGTATAAGATGAAGCGCTTTCAATCAAATTCACACTTCAAAAATATACCTACACCGTGAGACCACAATATTCTGGCTATTCAATAAGCAGGCGCTCAAACGCGAGATAGTAATTAATCGATCCGCATAAGATCACGTGGTTGCCAACCCACGCCCACTCTGAAAGAACGAGCCCTGCGAAGTCTAGCAGGAAATTTCACGAGGTTGACTTTTCGTGTTCCCCTGTTTTGTCATTCGATACATCCAATAATTATTTTTGCCACTAAAATTTCAAGACAGTATATCTAGGCTCCTTTAATTTTCTGTTTTGTTTAAAACTTTCTGGTGGTCCTCTAATTATGAAGGTGAAAACAGGGCATTTTAGCGAGTCATATTTTCATTAGTAATAATTAGTTACTGAAAAAAACGGTTGTTTTAATTACCAGTACTAAAAGGATAAATTGATTAAATTTTTCCAAAAAATATTTTTAAAACAGCTCCACTTATTTTGTACGTATTAATTAAGCAGTTATGAAAAAAGCTTCAGCATGGAATCTTTGCCATACATTTATTTTATAACCTTTTTTAACACACAAATACAACACTACAGCTACTAGAACAAAAGCATTTAGGCAACCTAAAGGCCATTGTCAGCTTCTGTCAGGATTATGATAATAAAATACGATCTATGGCTCCAAATTTACAGATTAAATAACTTCTTCACAGTTATCAAAAAAAACTTCTACTGTTGCATTCCACCTGTTTGTTTTGTAATATTTTCTAACACAAGTTTTATATCTTGTATGTAAAATTTTATTAGTAATGTTTTGTCATAGAAACTACCGATTTTAACTCATTTTAGTAAATAATGTCTGACGGGTAAAGTCAGATGCGTCAATGCGTTCCGAGCTCTCGTTGAAAAAGACCACAGGATGTGGTCGAAACTATATGAGCTATCTGACTTATTTACAGAGCTATCCCGTAATATTCACTAATAATGTGCCTGGCATTGCCACAGTAATTATAATGCTATAAATTAGTATACCATAAATGTAATACTCATAAAATATATTTCAAACGTAGATTGTCATATATTTCATTGTAGTGTATTGCTAATAATTAACACTTAGGGAATGTTATTATTAGCTTTATCGATTCGCAATCATTATAAAACAAATATCTATATGCTTGATGTCCTTCAAGTTTATATGCATATGTGACGTTCTTTTTAATAAAGAAATGTGCCCCGAACACATTCTGTGACGCGTGAGAATATGTGGAATGCTGTGAGCAGATGACGTTCGTAATTTTATTAAACATTCCGCTGTCTCCGCGGCGCAGTATATAGGAAGTGTTTTTGGCAAGTGCCTTGTTGTACATGTCTTGTAATGATTCTAAAAAAATAATTACTATACGCCGCCGTCAAAACATTGTGTTAAAAAATATTATTTGTTACACATTTTAGTTACTTTACCTAACAACTGCTCTATGCCCGAATAGTTTGCTAGAAAAAAACATTGTGACTAATTATTTTTTGGCACGGATTATCGTAAAGAGTTGGAGCGGCTGTTGTCGCCATGGAAAGTTTTGAATAATAATTGAATGAAGACATTGCTTTGATGATCCACCCATTATAAGAGTTTGAACTGATATATAAAAGAAGAAGAGATTTAGTATATTTATTATCCCCAGAAGTTGCTGTTTTGCTTTGAATCTGTACCGTCTTGCACTAGACAACATGGCTTCTTATAATCGTAATGGCCTGAATTCAAACAACATTAATTTTCGAAGCTTTCTTTGTAGAGTTTGCCTAGACTTTCTTAAATGATCAATTAGGTTAAGGAACTTCCGCTGCGGTTATTACATAGATGTGTGACCGCTAGTTGCATTAACTACTGAGCGCTTCCGTGCTGAGCCATCGGTCCCGGTAGTTGTCATAGGGTGGCAGTCGTTATAGTATGGTAGTAGGGTATTTTCTAATGTTTGCCAGGCTAGCTACTACCCTCAAGTAGAAAATCTGCCGCCAGCATCTAACAGTGTGTTCCGGCAGCTGTCCTTAAGAGCCAGTAAATCTAGTTTAGCCTAAGCAACATCTTCGACAACATCATCACTTACCATCAGGTGAGATAGTGGTCAAAGGCTAGCCCATCAATAAAAATACCAAAATGGTAGCGGGAACTGTAGCAGGCGGCCGGCATTAAAGTCAAAGCCGAAGCTTATTATTAAGGAGATACGAGTAATTGCTCCTGGTGTGTAGTCAGCGAAAACAAATTTTGATACCATGTTCTTATGTTATCCTTATATGTTTCCATATCCACATGTCATGGTCAATGTAAGAGATATCGTTAGGTTCGTCTCGATAACCAAGTGGCACTAGGTATATTTTTTTTCTTCCAAAGATTAAGCGTGGTCTTTAAACTTTGGACGAAATGAAGGGCTTTAAAAAACGATTCCATAAATATATATAACATGCAGTTTTAATTCCAATGAAAGGATAAACAACGAAAATTAATAATTTCCAGTCAAGTTTCTTACTTTTTAATTATTTTATACTTGTTGAAGCTGTGATCAAAACCAACATATACATACATTTTTATTATGGGCTTTTGCAATGCGGAACCCTGTAAGCGAGCGAGACCTGACTCGCATTTGGACGGCTTTTTGTTTGTAGAGAACACATATTGTACCGATTCAACGTGAGCTGGATACGGTCAGGAAGATGATTATGAGTATTAATACTCTCCATTATATGTAACTAGTTAGTATTGCAGTTGAGTGTAGGTACACACAGTCGTAAGTGAAGTAGATATCTGACGTACCCTTTTACGGTCGCTGGCAACAGTCTCAATTGACACTCTCATTTCTCGACACTCAACAGAGGAAGCGTGTATTTGAAGCTTGCTATATAGTGGTTGCTGATGGACGATTTCCGGTGTCAGATACTGTTGCTAAATCTAAAATTATCGCGAATTGTATATGTTTCGTATTACGTCATTGTGTTATTTAGCAGCAATCACTTCGAAACAGGAAACGGGGTAGTGTAGGATAAGTACGATATTATCTTAGTTTTAAAGGACTGTTCTCTCTATGTGCTACTACTAATCTGGAATAAGAATATTGACTCTAGTGTTACAGCCGGATTGTCCACTGCTGAACACAGCCATAATCCCCACGCTTGGCAGGCGTCTTGGGGATCGTAGTTTAAGATAACGACAGCCACATGTTGTCAGATAATCTGCTTCGAAGCGTTGGTGTGCGTGAAGGGCATTATAGCAAGATTCATTATAGGGCAAGCGAGACGTAAGAATAAGAATTAACGTCTCTGAGCGAATAGCGCTATGTAGTGTCATGCAGAACATAGATGCATTTCGTCATGACGCAATGACAGTGCAACTTAAATGTACAGGCTTGACGCTTACTATCAGGCGGACGATTTATTCATCTCCTCAGTTAATAACATAAAAAAGCTTACATACGTTAGTAAATTTTTTTTTCTAGCAAGTATAATTTGGAGTCAACTTTGTGCCATTTCATTCTATAAAGAAAATTAAAAGGTACATAATTTGACAACAACCAGAAAAAATATACATTAACATGCGAGTATAATTTACACTTGACATGTTTTGCTAAAAAACTGTTCAAGTGACCATCACCCCCAGTCATTTTTTAGGTTTCCGTACCCAAAGGGTAAAAACGGGACCCTAATAGGATCCCGTTCTGAGACTTCGCTGTCCGTCTGTCACCAGGATGTATCTCAAGAACGGTGATAGCTAGACAATTGAAATTTTGACAGATGATGTATTTCTGTTGCCGCTATAACAGCAAATACTAAAAGTTGGACAAGTGCGAGTCGGACTCGCGACTCGCTTAAAACAAAAAAAGGTTAAAATATGAAGTCTAATGTTGTATAGCTAATGGAACGGAACCCTTCTTGCACGAGACGACCTCGCACTTGGCCGATTTTTAAAAACCGACAATCGTTTTTACCTTATACTCTGCAAAAACCTACATATTTTTGTAAACTCATGGACAATACATCCAATAAAACATATTCATTTTATTAGCAGGTCAGAAACACAACCAAAAAGCGCATCTCTGGACTCCCAACAACTTCCCACAGAGACAGCTGTAGAGGTACACGCCAGCGCGGCAGCCGCGCCTGCGCCAGCGGCGGAACAAACCCCCGCGCCGCTCGAACAAACCGCGCTCCCGGACGATAACGACGACAACGTGTTTGAAGATGAAACCGATATGACATCGCGTGACGCACTCGAAGGAGAGGAAGCTCAAGAGGTTCCCGAAGTGGTGGTTGAAAACAAATCTAGTCAGGAACGAGGTCAGTACTCAGTAAATACTTCAAAATCTATCTCCTGCCTGGCATACTACTAACTGCACTTATAGTTGAGACAGTTTGTTTTAATGTGATTGTGACGGAACGAGCTCGAAGCGGAGTTAAGCGGATTAACCTCTGCCTATAACAGTTGCATTTCGTCATGTGACGAATTGCACTGCGCCCGTCACATTGAGATATACGGTTGTTAAGCATGTGCCTGTAATTTTTCTGGCTCTCTCAAGGGCTGCTGCCGGAACACACTGTTAAGTGTTTGGTTACAGATGTTCTACTTGAGGGTGGTACCTAGGCAGGTGGGTATTCGCAAAATGTCCTTCCACCATGCGGCGAAGCTCAAGCCGGCGGTGGGAATCAGTATGGAGTATGTATCAGTATGCAGCGCGGCAGTCCATAGCTATAACCGCCCGGCCATCATTGCTTGAAAAGTTCAGTTTTTCAGTGAACAAAAAGTTTTTTTGTTTGATATATCGATATACTAGTCATACTTTTACTTAATGTCACAGATTCCGGGCGCGGCTCCGCCCGCGCGAATATCGGTTATCGCGCAAAAACATTAACCTCTTTTTGAGCAGTTGGATAAAAACTATCCTATGTTTTTTCCCGGGTCTCAAACTATTTCCATACCAAATTTCATTCAAATCGGTCCAGTAGTTTTGGCGTGAAAGCGTAACAGACAGACAGAGTTACTTTTGCATTTATAATATTAGTACTGATTAATGATTTTCTGAACTGCTAACGGTGTTGCATGGTATTAGGTCATTTTGCCGTGCTAGCTAGAATTCGCAAGTAGAAAATCTTACGCCAACCATATAATTGTGTGTTTCATTCTAAGGTAAACTGTTTACCAACTAATCGGTAATTATCATCAGGTGAGTGGAACTGTGGAGTAGGACTGGCCTATCGACAGTAAAAAGCATTTACAAACTTTTCTATCTCAAATATTTATCAATGCAAAATTAAATGTCTGTAGAAAACAACGTTTCTGAATTTACAAATGTTTATAGAAGAAAACTTACGTCTTGTACGAGAATTGCACTCACGATTCCCGGCTTTACTGGGTGCTATAACCACTCGGCTATCGGGACTGGCTGAACAGACGCGAATTTTGTGCTCTGATTGTATTATTTTAACCGTCCTCCCAAGGGACGGTGCAGCCAATTACCATACTATTGAACATCATCTGATCTAAAGGCTGGAGTGCTCGTGGCGCTTACGAACGTAATTTGTCATATTTAAAATACTGAGTTTTGCGTTTCACAGTCATCGGTTTAGCCTATCCATCGGTTAAAGCTTGAAACGCGCTGCAGGTCAACTGTCATTTTTATGAGTCAGTTATTTTATGTGTTGCATAGCAACCCGAAACTTTATTAGGAGATTCTGAAAAGGGCTCCTAGCCTAATATATATGCTTCTAGGTTTCCAGATTACCGTAAAGTTAAGATTTTTCAAAAATAATTACATAAATAGATATATATAAATAAATGAAAATCGAAATAATGGAACACCAGAAGCATAGAGGTTAGGTTCAGCAATATGCATATAAAATTTCACCGAGATTGAACTCATGGTATTTAAAATATAAAAAAAAACTACGTTTGAATGGAAACCGCTATGTGAACTCTACTCTTAAGAAGTATTTTTTTTAAACTCTCGTAATGATGTCGCTTCTCTTCTATACTTACTTTGATATCTGTACGCTATGAGTGTATTGTCGCACACAGCATTGCGGTAGTAGGTAATAACAGTATTTTCTTCAGAAATGGGCGTCGTGCCAGATCTTTACTTGATTGATAGATAAATATAAGAATACCTACTGCGGCGGGCTCGTGTAGCTATGTGTGCGCTTATTTAGGGAATACTGGCACGGCTGTCTGGACTTTAACCTACTTTATTTTGAGCTATCTGACACATGCATTAGTGTTATATGCCTACGCGATTAAGATCTTATGTTAATTAACCCAAATCCTAACATTTAAATGTAGAGGATTATACTATCAATTTGTTCTGGTTACAACTGATAAATAAAGGGATTATGTTGTGTTTTGAAATAGATAAGTACTTTTGATAATAGGGATCATCTATGGCACAAAAGTATAGGATAGAATATTATGCAGTATGTCAAAAACACTAAATCGTGTTTTGTCTCATATACATATAGTTCCAGGCTTGTACTACACAAGGACTGTTCCATATCATCGTGATGCACGTCGTAAAAGGTGATTAAGTTAAACATTGCTCTGAGTGAGCAGCATGCCACAAGTTACGTCGATGTGTGTGGGATGTTTCTGCACGTTGTTGGGGCAATAAAGGTGCTCTTTATATAAGTACTACTTGTTGTACAGGTAATCGGGGTAACTTTGACAGATCGCCACTTGATCTTTTTAGCAAATTTTTACCATGTGTAATGCTAGACAGAAGTGTTAACGTAATCTGTGCTCTCAGATTGTTTTTCATACTCTCAAATTATTTAAAGACTAAGAATCATAAATTATATAAAAAACTGGCAATTTTGTTGTGTGTCAAAGTTATAACCCATATAAGGGTAACTTTGACACACATCAGATTTGTCGCCGGAATCAGATGTTTTAAACATTTTATACTTCAGGGTCATTTTGAATAAAATGTCAAATGAAGTGGAGCCATATACAAGTAAATAAAACCATTAAATTGTTGTACCTTGTTATCAGCAAAAATCGCGAGTAATATAAAAAGTTTTACGCTGAAAAAATACACCAGTTGCGTGTGAAATATTTTAAAAAGGTTTTTGACATTCACTTTGTGTGACAGTTATTTTTTTTCAGTGATTTTGTTTGCGAAATGTGTTAAGTACACAAAATTTATAAAGTCTTTGTTATTGCAATAAAGGAGAATGTTCAAAGGCAGGTCCCCTATATGGCGGAGTGTCCTATTAAAATATTATAGTAAAATCGTTACATATTTTTTTGCTCTTCTCTCATTAACAACGTATTTCTTTTCACCCTAGCATTAAAAGTTTTCTTAAAGAGTACAATTTTTATAAATTATTTATTTCCTGTTATTTCAAAACTAGCAACCAAAAATATTTAATATGCACTATTTTTTTTTATTTATTGGCAACTGGATACATAGTCCTTATGCCTCACTAAAATAGTGCCAACTTAGAATTGCCAGTAATTTATAGTTCCCATTTTTCCAGAATCTTAGATAGATTAAAAATACATAGCTTTTATTGAATTCATTGCTATTCATATAGTTTTTTTTTACACGTTGTTAGTTTTGCCTTTAATTGAATATCTATCGACAGCGCAGAAACGATCGATACCGTAAGTATAGTACTTATTGAATATACTATCGGTATTATTGATAGTTTATGTATTTTTTATTTTATTTTTATAGCCTTTGACCACTATCTCACCTGATGGTTAGTCAAGATTTGGTCGAAGATGTTGTTCAGGCTAACCTAGAATTACTGGCTATGAAGGCCAGCTGCTGGAACACACCGTTAAGTGTTTGGCGACAGATTTTCTACTTGAATGTGGTAGCTAGCCAGTCGGGCATTCGCAAAATGCCCTACCACCATGCTGTAACGACTGCCATCTGAAGACAACACCGGGACCAACGGCTTAACGTACCATACGAAGCGCGGAAGCTCTCAGTAGTAATGTCACTAGCGGTCAAGCATCTAAGTCATGATTTATGACGTTGCTTAACTTAGCTGATCGATTAAGAACGGCTAAGCAAACTCCGCTACAAGTCCTTTAAGATGTATATTTATAGATGCCTGGTATTCAATACAATATGGCTTGCTGTTAGGTGTGCCGCCGGGCTAGTAGCAAGGTGAACATTAGAATTCAGCGAGTATAAAATATAATAAAATAACGATTTATAGCAGCCACATATAAAAGCATCACTGATGTTATAGCGTGGAAGCACGGCTGTCTTCACACACTCTTAAGTCGGGAAAAATCGATAGTAGAGGTGTGTCTCGATTTAAAAAATGTTAACTGGCAAAACTACTAATGTTTACGTGCTACTGTCAAGAGTGTCAAGTCAATGACGAGCTGATAGCGTGTAAGAAAATAATCGTTTCTTTTGAAATGTCTATTCTATTCCTAAATAGCATCAAGTTATACACTAACCGGCAAAAAGTCACTGTACTGTATTACTGTACTGTACTTACTGTACTGTACTTACTGTACTGTACTGATTAGTTTCCTAGATTAAATGTAAATGATTTATAAGCAGATTCGCATTTTGATCTTATCACTACAAACAGGCAAAATCTTACAACTTGGAGCATGTGCGACAAAATAGTACCACATTTATTGTTATACTCTCTAGAAAAAAGCAATGAATTAGAAGAGGATTGGGCATTAATATTAGATCTGAATAATTATTAAGGACCAGAATAAAGTTGTAGATACCTACTACCTCCTAAACTATCATGTTGTGGATTTTGATACTTATGGTATCATTCGATTTGTCTAAAAAGTATTATAGTCTTAATATCTAGATGATTGATACTTTTTGTAACTTAAAAATTAAATTACTCTTAAGCCTGGGTAAAAATATGAAAAATGGCGACTGATCCTAAAATTAGATGTTTTTATTAACAAATTAGAAAAGAAATGATCAGGACACTAAACTTTTTCAGGGGACCTAAGTCTCCTAGTGAAATGGGCATTCTCCTTTATCCAACGTAAAAAATAAAAAAGAAATTGGAGATTTGACAGTCAAAGTTACCATTGTTAATAAAAGTTACCCCGATTGACTGTAATCATTGACTCTCGAACTAGTTAAAAAAAAAGTGCGTTTGTGGAGTGCCAGTGCCTTCTCCTATCTAGATTTATTTACTTAATTATTATGCCCTTTATTATAAGAATTAAAATAAACTATACTATCTGCACACTCTGATTTTCCGAAAGCCATGCCAACGCCAAAGCATTCCAAGAACAGCATTCCCAAGGAGGCCTTCGTCAGGCATTTGGCGCGGCCATAAAATGAAAGGCAAAACGTTCTGTAATTGATCAAATAGTCGCCCTGTGTTTTCAAGGAAACCTTTATTTTTAGTATATTGTAATGTTATTTGTGTTGTTAGATAAGACATATTGTACCCCCATCTGAGTGGGATAAGGGTTAGAAGGATTGATGATATATGATACATTTGGTGTATATTCTTTCAGAACGCCACGACAATAGTTCTTCGGAGTCGGAGCACGAGAACGGCAGGCCGACGAGAAGATATTCCTCATTCCGCAAAACTCTCCGCCTTTCATCCGATCAGATTGTAAGTACAAGTTTCTAAGAAAGCTGAATCCATAGAAAGTAGGAAAAAGTGTTTGGGAAGTAAAAATAATTCATAGCACGTTTACTGAAGGACAGTTTAATGTGTTATTCATTTCTTTTACTTTCTCACGTTAGTCGAAAAAGGTATTCTGAGATGATTTGAACATTTAAAATGAATGGATGAAAGGACAATTACAAAGGAAGTATTTAAGGCGAGTGTGAATGGAATAGTTGAAAGGGACAGATCACGGCGAACGTATAGTGACTAGGGCGTTATTATGTAAAAAAATAGTAATGGAGATGAACGTAATTTTGATATTCTACTTTGAAAACGTTGCCCATTATAGAGTCCGAATTTCGAAATGAAGATCATTTTTATCACCATTCTAATTAGACCATAAGTCCGCAGATTGGAGTTATTTTTTTAATTCATGTTAGGTTCGCGTTTGACCACACCCTGACTGATGTTAAGCATTGGTGTGATCTAAGATGGAGCACCTTGAAGAAACCTATTTACTCTCGATTTGAAGACACCCATGCTGTATTCTATGATTTCCGAATATTTTATTCAACTGTTTTCTCACAAAGTCGTATGATACCCGCACAGATAGCCGATAGATATGCGGTCACCAAATATTCACTATGTGAATGAAGTGTTCCAATGACGCGTCTTCTTTGTCACATAATTTGCTCACACTTACGTAAAAATTCTTGTCATGGACGACCACAGCTTTTATACATCATTGTAAAAAAGGGTGTGTCGTGGTCATCCTTATTTTTCAGATTTTCATTGAAGTCAAGTTTCCAAGTAATTTTATTAAATTGTCTTAAATGCGTAAAGCATTCGGCGTATGTTATACAACTAAGCGGAACGCATAGCCGCCGCTCGTATGAGGAGTAAACGAACAAAACATTACAAAGTTACGATATGAAAAAATATAGTTATGTGCGGGATATACCATAATTTTTCTTCTCGTAAATTTGTAATGTAATCCGCAGAGCATGCGTTATTGCAAAAATAAAAATATTTAAAAAAGTCACTTTTTCGACTCTTTCTTAAGTTCTAGTCTTAAGACATTCAACCATGTTAAGCTACGTCACGTGGATAGGAGAACGCTAGTGGCATTTACTACTGAGCGCTGTCATGCTTCGGGGGGCAGTTAGCTGTCGTCGGTCCCGTTTGCAGTCTTAGGATGGCAGTACAATACGGTGGTGGGGCATTTTGCGAATGCTGGCCTGGCTAGCTACCACCTAACATTTTTTTCGGCAGCTGACCTTGGTAGCCACCTCCCACTCTAGTTTAAACATGTCTTATGACCATATTTGACCATATCATCACTTACCATTGGGTGCGATTGAGGTCAAAGACTAATCTTAGAATAACATACATAAAAAAGTATCACTCACATACAGAAAACGAATTGACTGACGTTTAATGTATAGATCATTTGTCAAAAACTGCATCATATAAGATCTATCTCAACTTTGACATGCATCTATTAATAACAGCCATATTGGTCAAATTTAAATACAGCCTCTCAGTTATCGGAAGATAAGTAACGTCCACAACGGAATTTCACGAACACGCCAACGCACGTTGCGAGTTACGTCATCCAACATCCATAAATGGAAAGGTATTGCAATTTCCATCGACTCAGCTTGCCTATTATTATGTCACTGAGTTATTTGGCATTTACGCTCGATGGTGGCTATAAATCACGTGTGCGTAATTTATTTGCGAGGTGGATTGTTTCATAGTTTTATAAAAATAAAAAGTGTTAGTCATTTATATACTTTGTTAGTGGAATTGATGGTATTTGAATCTTAAAACACAGGTCACATAGGCTTCATTTTTTTATAATTTATTTGTCACTTTGACAGACTTGGTAGAATTGATAATGTACATTATAGACTGAAATTCTCTACATTACTTTTTTCACCACCCTTAAAAACCGGCAAAACGACATTGTAAGCGTTTAGTTTAAAAAAAAACATTGTAGAATTTAGCCAAGTGTCACAGTAATTATAGTTGAAGACAGCATGCAAAATATTGTAACAGAAAATGTATGCAATTAATGTTAAAATGTACTTATATAAGAAAGTACACTATAAAATTAATGTTCTACTAATATAAAAATAAATTGTATTGTAATAAAATATATTGGATATAATTTGCTAAACTTAGATTATTTAAAACATGTTTGTGTAATAATAATAATAATTAAAATAAAACTGTATGTACTTTGATTATTATTATTAAAGTATGATTGTGTTTTGTAATAGAAAAAGCTGAATCTCCGCGAGGGTATGAACGAGATGGTGTTCAGCGTGACGACGGCGTACCAGGGCACCACGCGCTGCAAGTGCAACGTGTTCCGCTGGCGGCACGACGACAAGATCGTCATCTCGGATATCGACGGGACCATCACCAAGTGAGACATCTCTTCATTATATATGTGCCTAGTTGGATTCTATATTTTTTAGATTAGCAAAGACAAATAAAAGGTCCTTCGGACTTTTGGACTGGTTCGCCTCTGCCAAGCTAGCGCCTGTCACCTACGTAATGTAAATTAATTATTGTAATAGTTTTACTATATAGTATGTACTTAATACATTGTTAAAAACGTTTAAAAGAATGGCCCCGAATTTCTTGCCCGTTCTTCTCGCAGTGGTTCTATAATTTTTGTTTGCTGAACGTGGCAATACAATGTAGTATATTTCAATATTAAAATTTGTAATTGACCTTCAATACAGCGTCGTAGACGCCTAAATTGAATAAATGATTCTGACTAGTTCGATTCGCCTAACGGAAATATTAGTTACTTTTCATAAATAGTGTAGTTGACACTGTCGAAAATTGCTAGATTATCTGAATATGTTACACAGTTTTTTTATGTTTGTTACGGAACAAGGCCCACCTGATGTTAAGCGGACTAACCTCTGCTTATAGCAGATGCATTTCGTGATAAGTCACGAACTGCACTGCGCCCGTCACCTTGAGACATAGTTGTTAAGTCTCATGTGCCTGTAATTTCACTGGCTTTCAAGGACTGCTGCCGGATCACACCGTTAGGTGCTTGGCGACAGATTTTTTACTTGAGGGTGGTCGTTATCCAGGCGGGAATTCGCAAAATGTCCTTCCACCATGCAGTAAAGCTCAAGCCCGCGGCACGATTCGTACGATGGACCTGCTGTGCGGCAGTGCACAGCCAATGTCACTGAGCCATCACTGCTTCAAAAAACAGTGAAGTAATTTTACAATTGCTTTTAATTTTTAAAAGTGCACTTGCAGATTCTAACCCCTTTTTTGGTTCTGCACAGGTCTGATGTCCTCGGCCACATCTTCCCCCTGGTGGGCAAGGATTGGGCACAGTCGGGAGTGGCGCAGCTGTTCACTAAGGTCAAGAACAACGGCTATCAGCTCCTCTATCTGTCAGCACGCGCTATTGGACAGGCCAGAGTGAGTACCTCATTCATTATGACACGTCATTAAAATCGCTCATTAATCAATGTCTGCTCTTGGATAATGTAATTTTGTATCGAGGTATTGCATCTAAAAAAGGATTTTTTATAGCCATCACATTTGTTATCACACACATCCCTCTAATATAAATGTATAATTTACACATATGATAATTGCAATGTGGTCAGCGCAGCGTCTTGGAATGTTACGAACTCGAAACGGCTTATTCGATTACTATTTTATTATTAACTAGCTGTACCCGCGACTTCGTTCGCGATGGCCGTACCTGCACACTAATTATTCACATTTGTGCACTGTTTATCTCATATTAAGCAACACTGTGGTCTGCGGTGAAGCACTCTTATAGTAAACCATAGCTCAGAATGGAGCTTTCTACTTTGGATTTCAAAACTCCCGGGTTGTATTTTCCAGAAGACAGTAGTTAAGTAACTCAGAGAGTTCTTTCCCGGTTCGCACAATAAATGTTGAAGCAAAGTACCTTGTGCGTTTCTTTAGAATTTCGATTTTAAAACGGCGGTTTGTTTGACGGTAGATCGAATTTTTTTTTTATTTCTCATTCTCGGAAAGTAGTGTTTGTTTGATCTGAGTAGCGGGTAGGAGACGCTCCTTCCCACCTAAGGCCGGGAAAAACATTGGTGTAAACAAAGTTATATGTCTAAGATTTTTCGTTATAAAATATTCTGTTGTTGTAAAACAATTAATAACAGCTATGTTTGGCAGGGTAGTAACTAAATATAAGGTAGAAAGTGTAGGTAAAAAAAAAATTAAAACTTTCCCTAAATTTCATTGTTCTAACTCCTAGTGTATCTTTGTATCTTCTACTCATGTTTATTATTTTTAGTAAATATTTTACTTGGACTAAAGCCGCATTAATTTTAAAAATATACTGCTCATGTTATTAAAATCAAAATAAATAATATAAAAAAACATACTATAATTATATCTTTATTCCTTATATTAGTAGTGAAAAGCAGAGAGATTCCTATACGGGCTATAGCCGCCCGTAAATATTCCAAACAAAATTTTACGTAAAATTTCACAAATAATTCAAACCTCTCAATAAATTTTTAGTAAGTATGTTATTTTATCAATGAATAATTTTTAGAAAAGCTACTTTATTTACTTTCTTTAAATTCGATATGAAAAGTAGAGAGCTGAACGCGGGTGAAAGTTACCAATTCCTTTCGACCCTTGTATAACAATCTACTAAAGTTGTGCACTTCCAACTTTAAACGGATTAAATCACGTATATTTATCATTATTTTTGTCCCCACCCCGTGACCACGATCACTACAAAGTGTTTGAAACGTCGGGACAAAAATAATGATAAATATACGCGATTTAAACCGTTTAAAGTTGTTTAATTACAAAGTGTAACAATCGTGAAAACCTAAGACTACATTGTGCACTTTCATTGCGCAGTCTCCGAAATGTATCCGTCAAAAGAAAGATAATTATGTAGTTTAAAAAACTGATTGTGGTGAATGTTTTTTTTTTCTGTTATAGGTATAGATTAGACTGATTAGAGCATTGCATGTTATGAAAAATATACGTAGGGAAGTTGTGCTTATCGTAATAAAAAAACTGTGTTTTATCGTTTGAAAAATCAGTCTTTTGGAGAGGTCCGACTACAGACCTATATATTATACCTATACGATAAAGTGCAAACGCCAGCTTAAGATGAGCCGTACGTTGAAAGGTTTCTGTACATTTTGGGTGTCAAGTTTTTTGGAACGTAATATTTAGGTTGTGATGTCTGTTATTTCTGAACTTCAAACCCGATGACTTTGAAATATTTACGGGATAAATTTTAAAGTACCACTATTCTAACAAAAAAATCGGCCAAGTGCGAGTCGGACTCGCGCACGAAGGGTTCCGTACCATTAGCTATACAACATTAGACTTCATATTTTAACCTTTTTTTGTTTTAACGTGAGCGAGTCCAACTCGCACTTGGCCAACTTTTTGTATTTGTTGTTATAGCGGCAACAGAAATACATCATCTGTGAAAATTTCAACTGTCTAGCTATCACCGTTCTTGAGATACAGCCTGGTGACAAACAGACGGACGGATGGACGGACAGACGGACGGATGGACAGCGGGACAGACCGTTTTTACCATTTGGGTACGGCGCCCTAAAAAGAACGTCTGAAATCGGACTACGCGTTAATAAATTACAACTAAGTGTATATTTTGACTTTCATCCCCTCTCCCAAGGGAACCATGCTGAATTTCGGGATAAAAAGCTAAATTATCCTACCTTGTAGTATGAACTCCAATCATGCTAAGTTTCATTGAAATCCATTCAGTAGTTTTGGAGTGATACGCGGCCGGGATACAGACAGACAGACAGACAGACAGACAGACAGACAGACAGACAAAAATAAAAAAAAATATAGTTTCGGCATCAGTATCAGCTACAGAGTACTATACATTTTTTTTTTTCAAAATATCTGCCATGTACAGAATTGGACCTGTTACAGTTTTATTATAAGTATAGATAATTGGTGTGATAATAGTAGTTTATGCAACTGTTATATAATAGAGGGTATTAAAACACGAGTTTAGTTTTTTGAAACGAGCCGCAGGCGAGTTTCAAAATAAGATTACACGAGTGTTTTAATACCTAATTATATGCAGTTGCATACACTACTTTATTTAATCTCATGGCTATATTAATTTTTTTTACCTGTATTTCAACTCTCTGTGGCTATACGCTTTTCTTGATTTTTCTGGCAAAAGACTATTCGTTAGTTTCGTAGCTGTTTCTAGAATGAATGGTGGAGTTAAATCATCAGTATCGTGGATGTTGCTTGACATTTTTGCTACTAAAGTTTGTACTTTAACAATTTAAAAATTGTTTTAAAGCATTGTTTTGTTAGGAGACTATGCTTTAATTTAACTTTTTAATTTTCTTAAAGAAGTATGTACATAAAATATGCCAATAAAAGTCTGTATTTAATTTCATAATTAGAATATTACCGAATGAGATTATATAAAGTATATTTTATAAAATTATTAAAATTTCATCAAAGATTAAATATCAAAAGTTTTTAATTAATACTTTCCATTTTGATATGTAATTGCACATAGGTGTTAAAATGAATTGAACGGATTAGTAATCATCTAACCACTTTATCCTTATCGGTTGTATAAATCTATATGATTTTAGACAGTATCTGCGAGAAATCGATTGTAGCAAAGTCACATAATTGCACGTTTGATTTCGTCTATTGCTGATGTGTCGGATAAATTATTTACGTTCTGTATTTTCCCAGGTGACCCGCGAGTATCTGCGGTCCATAAAGCAAGGCGAGTTGTCCCTCCCCGACGGACCACTACTATTGAACCCCACGTCGCTGCTGCGCGCCTTCCACCGAGAGGTCATCGAGAAGAAGCCGGAAGAGTTCAAGATCTCCTGCCTCGCGGACATCAAAGCTCTCTTCCCTCCAGGATCGAACCCTTTCTATGCCGGATACGGCAATAGAGTTAATGTGAGTTTTTAATCCTATCAACGAATAAGTCTGCCCATTGTAAGAAGTCACTTGGTTGCTAACGTATTCTAGGCATTTAGGTCAAAGGGTAAACACTACACACGATCAGGCACTACTATTACAGACTTCTTGTTATGGCTAGACTTTAATTCGTATCAAAACACGCTCACCCTAAAGCACGGTCATTATGAAATAAGATCAAACTTGATGCGACCTTGTATATACATTTCAATGTTTGTAATGTTCGCGAAAAATACTGTAACGCTTTCGAACAAATTGCAGTGGAGGTTGTCGGGGACGAAAATTCGATTTAGTTAATATGATTATTCATCTCGATATCTCATTTAACATCGGTCATCAGCTTTAATTTGATTTTCTGCGCTTGGATCGTACGAAATCGTCCTATGGGGGATGTCAGCTCAATGGTAACATAACATGGGGACAACTGCGTCCACGAAGGCCGACAAATGTATGTGTCTGCCACATATATCTTTATTTCCCACGGAGATTAAGAGAGTGATTATTGATGAGACAAAAAAAAATAAACAGTGGCGCTGGCAATAACAATTGTCATAATGAACAAAAATATTAGAAGTCAATAAATGCAATGAAATATTGTTAAGCCCCACCCATTACCTATATATGTTGGTAGGTCTACCAAGATCAAATATGTCGATACGGTGTTAAGACAGTTTTTCCTTTTACGTAGATTGTTTCCGATTCAGCTATAATGGATCAAAGATCAATAAGGTAAACTGCATAAACAAACTCCGCAGCAAACATAAAATCTATGACGTGGTTTTATGTAGGAACAAAATAATTTTATGACCCATACTAAGTGTCATATCATGATGACAGTGATGTAATCGTAATAAAATTTTCCATTTACAGGATGTATGCGCATATCAGGCCGTCGGCATTCCAATCGTGAGAATATTCACTATCAATTACAAAGGAGAACTCAAACACGAACTCACTCAAACATTCCAGTCAACGTAAGTACATATATGTCTTATTGAAACATACTGCAAGCTTTACTTAGCTTCAAGTTAACGTGCCTAACGCTGAGCAAGTCACTTACGTAACACTCTCACTCAGTAATAAAAGAAATATTTTTATTTCAGTTACCACGTGCAAAGTGACATGGTCGATGATTTCTTCCCGCCAACGAAAAGGGATAATAATGATAAAAATGACAAAAGTGACGTAGCATTCAGCTAACGCAAGCTTTAGTTAGGGTTAAAATGAGTAGTTAGTGACAAAATTAAACGGGAACTCAAATATGCCGGTAAGCCGTATGGCATGATTTAATGTAAACCACTTGGCCATGTGTCAGGCTGCGCTCATTCATATACCAAAAACATTAATAATCATAATCTTTAATCGCTCATGTATACTGACAAATAACAAATTGCGATCATCGACTTGTCAAAAAAATTGTCAATACTTCTGACTTTGTTGCTTGACCATCTGTGGTTGTCTTCGCAAGTACAAAACCATCTCGTTGTAATGGTGTTGGTACGGCTATCGCTTGGTTTTTCAATTAGGTGTAGAGGCAGCCACTTTCCTTATCTGTTGATCTGTGTCTACCTAATACTTTCATGTTTTCAGGGACTTTTATATTTAAACTTTTTGGCTAAATTAAACTTTATGGTACATTTCAGAATTAATTATAGAAATTCTATAACAATAACACAATATATTAATCACAGTACTAAATAATAAACTTAAACAATTAATACAACTAATTATTTCCTATTTCTAATCTAAAATACAATAATAAACCTTTCCCATTGCTGATGGGAAAATTACAAATATAACGTAGTGGACATTAAATTTTGAGTGCTATCTTTTTATGCTACTAACATCCTTTATTCAGCCAACAAAGTAAACAACATCATTCCTTAGTAATTCTAAGCCAGTACTCCCGTGTGACCTTTAAATGTGTAGTAACGTTCTGTTCAGGGGAAAAAAATGCTGTTTGGTTTTTAATACTGCAGCGCCCACCAGTAGAATAACTAAGTTTGTGGTGATATACCTGACTGGTTGGATGGTAAATTACCTACTATTACTACTTGGTGGGCAAGTTCGTACTCTTTTCGTTCGCAGTAAGGTTATCTTATCGCCCCTTGGGACAACAGACGTTGATGAGGACAAGGTACTATTATAAGCTGGGGCGACTTGTGTAGCACAGAAGGACAACGCCAAACTTCTACGACAATAGTATCTTGTCCTTACGTTAGCATTTGTCGTATAATTAATACAGAAGTCTAACTCTATCAGATCTCAAATTACATTATTAAATACTGTACGCTGATTGGTCAATGGTATCTATGACGCGATAGGTGACCAATTAGCGTTCAGTATTCAGTCTGTTGACTGATCAAGATTACAAACGTTCCAGAAACTGGGGGTTATTGTTAGATTTGTTGGTAACAGTGTTGTGTTTATTCGCCAGGTACTCCCACATGTCTGTGCTGGTGGACCAAGTGTTCCCGCCCGCTCAGTGCGAGCCGAGCGATGAGTTCTCACAGACGGTGTTCTGGAGAGAACCGCTGCCGACCATAGACCTCCCACCAGTCGCCGCGCCGCCGCCCAACAAACCCAAACACTGAACACACAAACTTATCATAGTGCACAACTAAAGATATTATTTGGAAACAGGAAAGAGAACTGACATTTTCAGGAGGTTATGTGTATTGTGTCTTTTGGCATTGTATTCAAATAGGATTGAGCTGATATGATTTGAAAACAGGATATGGTACAGGCACATGTAGAAAGTAATTTCCCTTGCTTTTTATGTCTCGAACCTAGAAGGGAGCTATAATATGATTTATTGGAAGGACGGAATGGAGAAGTGTAGTTCGTGTGTGATGAACTGATGATAAAACTGACTGGCGCTAGTGTGACAAAATTGATTTGACTCATATCATTTTCATTATTTTTGAAGTTACTAAGTTAAATTTGAAAAAAATAATTTAATTGTTTTATTTTGAATTATGTAGTCTTTATGTTTTGGATGTTCAAGGTGGGGTGGAAAAAATGTGGTGGTGATATAAACAGTAATTTGAGCATTTGGTTAAACGATGTTTATTCACATGGGGCTAAGATATAAAATATTACACATAAAATATTGGTATTCAATATCAACAAATAATTGCTGGTTTTAAAATAATGTGTAAACAAGAATTCTTATTACATGTAATATGTCGGTGGCCAATCTTTATCTAGTTTCGAGATAAAGATTTTTCTGTGCTCAAATGTGATAAGTACTTATAATTATCACAAAGTAAACTATTTATTATAATACATAATAGTGATTTATGATTAAGAACAATAGGCAATTTTAAATTAATAATCGATTTATCCAGCTTTGTCGTAACATGCATCGTTTGGTAGTTAGTATTAGACGTTATTATATGTAGTTCTGAGTAGATTTTTGTGGATGTATTTACAATATGGTAGAATAAAAGACATGACATAAATTGTAATCTGTAACAAGAACCCCACCAAAATAGATTTCATACATGCGAATTTTAATTTCTTTGTACATGTACACTTAAATGATATTATAATACGAGGCTCTGAAACTGAAAGTTTGTCAAAAACTGATTTAACTAGGAAGTTATAAAATTAATACTTAATAATATTGGCAGTTCCATATTCAAAATGTAAACTTATTTTTTTATTACATTGTTTACAAGTGGCCAGTTCTCAAAACTTTCAGTGTCGTCCTCGTACTTAACTATATACAAGAAGACACGTAACTTCCCCTAAAACGGTTATAATTACATTATAACTAAACTCGGTCCTGTTGCAATTGATTAAGGCGCCCAATGTGTACTTATAACCAATGTCGGTGAGGATTAATACCTCTTAAAATGTTTTGAATGTAACAAGAAGTTAATTTTCGCGTGTCGAAATCCTATGCCTAAACAAACTAACCATTAATTACTATTACCAAAAATACTAGCAATAGTTTGACAGAGAATTGATCTGGTGTTAAAGTAGCCTGTGATATGTAACTGATCTCAGGTTCACTATCTTGGAGATGTAATACTTCAAAACTAGTTAGAAGAAACGTAATATGTTTTGCGAACGCTAGAATATGTGAGCACTGTTTGTGGCAGTTATTGAATTAAAGAAAATTATTTTTAGAAATTCATAATTTTGAGAGTATTATTTCGGATATCCTTACGGCTTTGAGCGTTGCATAAGATGGTCATCATTAGTGTACATTGTAAAAGGGCCCAAAATACCTGAGTTGCAACTCCGAGTTTCTATGAAATACGGTCGACTTAAGAATCTATGATCTGTGCACAACAATTTTGTAGAATGCGGCTCTAAATTCAGTACATTAATATTTATGCAACGACTACAAATAGAAGAATAAAATGAAAACATATTTTTGTTAGTAGAGTAACTTTAGTGGCACATTTTATAAGCTTATCGATAATGTTTTAGAAGGGTATGTTTTGAATAAACAGAATTAGTTTTGATTTTGCGGATTGTATGAACTGTGATGTCGACTGAAAAACAATGCTTTATTTTTGTACTGTGATTAAAATATTCGTATGTACTAAGTTCTTTGTAAACAAGTGATTAATTTATATACATCATCAATATATTTATCCAGAGGCTTAGCTTCAGCTAGGTGATTATAGCTGTGTGATTTGTTTTTCAATGGTGCACTAAATTTAAGACATTTTAGTAATTAAAATGTAATTTTGTAATTAGAAAAAATATTCTTTTGTAATGATTTTATTGGATTAAGTTTATATGAAGCAGATCGCTGGTTTTGTCTGATTTAGTATAATTTATTATTTCTGTGATTGTTGAAATAAACATTTTTTAGAAATGTAACTTGTGTTTCTCTAGGAATTAGGTTAGGTATTTTTAATTCCAAAATGCAAAAACGCAGACAGACTATAGACTGCCTGATGCTAAGCAAAACCGCCTATCTTCTTCACATCTAGCAGGTCCTTGCAAGATAAGATTGAGAGAATCGGAATGTTTGTCTATTCCAGCATTGCAAGATGTGGGGATGAGCCTTTTGACGATGTCAGGATGTGCGATGGCAAAACTCCGACGTCGGAATAAGGTCATAAAGCTCTTCACAGCATTTTCCGACGAACAAGCAAAAATAAGCCCACGTCTCTACGAACGCTAAGTGGGTCTTATTTATTGGTCCGGAATCGTCATTGATTGACATTCTAGCCCGGCACCCACGAGCTTCAAGTCCACGGGGTTCATATCACTACTCCGGGATTTTCTCGAGTAGGCCTCTCAATACCAAACAAGTTGCTTCTACTTTCACTACAGTTTGTTACAGTAATGTGATCCGCATAGCAACATAATTAAATATGCTATTGATATGCAAGAAACATCGTAGACGACACTGATCCCTGGGACACTAAGATAAGCATTGATAACTATAGCATCGGAAGAAATTGCATTGACCAAATTCTCGATAAAAATGCCCACAGAGAAAGCTGGACAACCAGGTGCAAAGGTCTGACGTTATACCATACGATGGGAGTTTCGACGGTTTACTAAACGACTTGCCGCCGGTGCTTCACCATTACAACCTACCATTGCGAATGCGGAAGTCATTGACTGTCATAATAAGCTGGTGTTCCTATAAGTAACAAATTTGATTACTGATAGGCTAGCCTACGACCAATATCCTACCTGCTGATAAGTTATCATACGATCGTAGATATTGTTGAGGCTAGCCTGGAATAACTAGCATTCCATTCTAACATTTTTGTAGCTCTATATATGCCAAAAGTGGCGAGGTTATAACCACGTGATATTCACGACACTTTGTTCCTCCCAAAATCACGAGTTGACATGGCTCCAGTTACCAAACTCGGTTTCCTAGATGGAATGAACCAACTATGAAATAAGATACATGCATATGGATTGAAGTAAGAGTAAGTTTATAAGCTACTTGTGGCTCGCCCCTGCTCCGCATGGTTATTCAACGAATATGTCAAAACAAAATTGTAATTTTTTTGAAAATATTGTATAGCCTATGTTTATCAAGGATAATGTAGGATTCTAATGAAATATTTTTTCAAATCGGTCCAGTAGTTTTAAGTTTATTCGTTACATACAAAAATCCAAATATTTCCTCTTTATAATATTTTTCAAGTGGGGTATATATGGGGGTGCAATTCAAGCACGACAACTCAAGATACACGAATTCATCCTTGAACAAGATTGACCATTACTGGTATCTGACTGATTACTAGTTACTAGGTGTATTTAGCAAGTGTCCGGTTTGGTGGGTACCAATACAGTTTTTGATAGCCTGCCTCGAAGCAGTACTGTGCGAACACAACATTGTTTAGACGACTTAGACGAAGAATTTACTGGGTCAACAAAACATAAAAACGAATGACTCAAGGTATACAACAAAAAGTTAAAATTTCAATAAGTTGGGGTCAAATCGGGGAAATGCAATAGCGGGGCAAATGCAGTAGCGCTCTATTCCACGACTATCGTACAAAAAAAATCAGTTCTGCCATCTGTGCTATGACATGAACACTTCTTAGACCATAAGCTAACCACTTCTCAAGACAGTTTTACCGAAGAATGAATGATTGACGTTTCATTACCAGAGCGGCTATGAAATTACGTGGAACGCAAATTTATAACCTATATTTCAATCGAGATTCATCTTGGAATTGTGAACTAAGTTTTTTATTTGTTTTGCAATAACGTGACGAATTTTGGTGTAAGAAAGTCATTCAATAGCTTATTTCTAACAGATATTAGAAATAAGCTATTGAAAAAGAGACTATTATAAATCGAAAAGGGATATTGGAGTTAGTAGGTCAACACGTTACTGTTAACGACTTGAAAACACAATTCAAGTCAGGAATATCAGAAGACTGGTTTATTAATTTAAAGCGTCGGCACAGTTTATTAGACAACCATAACCACTCAAATACGTAAGAAAAGATACTAAGTTTATACTCAAGAAGTACTTCTCATCTGTTTCAATTAAATAATAATTCTATTTTTCTGTTTCATTACTTTTACCCCAATGGTTACGATAGGCACTCTGTTAGGGAATGCTAATTAATTATCAAATATTTTGCCCCTTTACACCAGGCAAATGGAATGGAATGAATTAGGATTTAAAAAAATCGTCTAAGCTTTCTGATAAATTGTTTCCATTGTTGTCTGTTCAATGTGAATTCTTAACTACTAAACGGTAATAAATGGTATAAAATTAAAAACATTACTTTAGTTATGGCCCTCGCATTTGCCCCACTTGACCCTACATTAAAAGACATAATTATCTTTTTTGCAAAATTTCTTCAGTTAGTATAAAATTCCGAACAAGGTTTGTCTTTGAGGTCGAATTCAAAATCGGAACTTCGAAAGGGCTGGTCTTCGTCTCTCTCTTTCTAATGGTAGGAAAGAGATAGAGTGTTAATGTTTCGAATTGTATGGTATCAACGGTGGTACCCAAGGCTGAATGAAACATTCGAGGCTATCTGAAAAAAATAATTAAAAAGTTACTTTACTGAGTGCAGTGAGCAAAATCGCATTTTGCTCACTGATTTCAGGCAGCAAAACTTATATGTTTGAGCTACTGAAACGAAAAATATTTTAATACACAACTAATTCAGATTCGTCTTGTATACCTACCTATACAATTACAAATATTATATAAATGCTGATATTTATACAAAATAAAATAATAATAGAATACATACATACTTCTTTTGATATTTTACTTTGATAGATCAAATGATTGGTAAAGGTTATCAATATCAATGAAAATCACTAGTTTTTAAATATGTTTTAATGTTTTAAAAATAGGTACATAATATACATATCTGCATAAATACTATGTTTCATCTTCTTCCATTACTTCATCTTCCAAAACATTATCATCATCATCATCTTTTTCATCATCGCTGGGTTCATCAAGATCCTTGTGGAACCCTTTACCTTTAGTCCAATGGCATTTTATCAGGACCTTGAATTCTGCTAATTGTATTCCTAATAGCTTCAATATACTCGCTTGTTCTGGAGTTAATGTACTACCCTTTTTGCAAACCTGTAGAAACAATACAAATGTTGCAATATAAATACTTGTTATTTGATAATTTACCTGCAGGTAAGTGGTAGTAACCTGTACATATGAAGAAAATTTGCACATACATAAAAAATAACACAATTAAGGGATTACAAAATTTTTTTTTTTTGCCTGATGATGATATCCACATTTGATTTAGTTGTAACGCAATTGAAAAAAATCGGACCAAATTCCTTTATCATGTCTTTATCGAACAAAAAGATTGACCTGTAATCTGAAAAAATATTATTATGTCACCACAACAATCTTTGAGAGCATGTTTTCACCTTACAACTAGCCTCAAGAATGGCAACATTGCAGTTCTTGTATTATTAGGCTTTACTACACAAAGCACAAACATCTATTTTTTTTATACCATATCTGTTCCATATAATATGTGTAGCTGTATCCTTGTTAAGTTGTACTAGGTAAGTATGTGTGCACTGGGTAATTGAAGTTTATGTATAAAATAAAAAACAATTAAAGACAGAGAAAGTCAACAGCTAAAGCTTGTTATCCTGAAAGCTTGAAAGAAATTATTCAGTGACATTGACAATTGCTAAAATTCCCTCTCTTTCATCTCTTTATCACTCCTATACAGTCTCAGTGATAAAGAGACAGCAATGGCGAAATCACAATCAGTTTCATAATCTTGATATGGTATTGCTATTTTATTGTTATATTTTTACAACGAGATTTAAACCCCGAGAGGGGAATTGATGGTTCGCCCGATCATGCAACTGGTGTGTGATTTCTAACACATTTAAGTCATAGCATGAGCTCTCATAAATAGTACGCGACCAGAAGCTTGATCCGTACGTACGTGTCTGAAAATATTTTTATTTTTGACGATTGTAGGCATTCATTGCAATAAAAGTGACTACCTGCTCCATTAAACGGTGCGGGAAAAATAGCAAACATCAATTTATAAAACAGATGGAATTACCTTCCACAAGTAAGTAAAATTTATCAATTTACGTAATTTATCTACTTCATTTTTAATAGGTCAAGTTAAACTGGACAATCTAATAGACCCGTATGAATGCATTTCACTCCCACTTACTACATTCATCTATTGTCATCCTTGTCTTTCTGTAAACCGCGCCCTCTCCTAGTGTTGTAACAGTAAGGTAATTTATCGTTATAGTGGAACTTAAATCGATATCGTCATACTCTGGCCAATAAATATATTTAGCCTTGGATGTAAAAAAGGGGGTACCTTTTATATGTTTGATATGAGTTTATAATAATAATAAAAATAATTTATTTCACAATATACAGTTACTCTTATTATGTTGTTATTCTTAACTTTATTACAATTGGTACACTAAATTGTAGTGATTTTTTGACAGTAAAATGACATGCAGATCCCACACTAAGAATAAAATCTTGTGTCGTGGGAGTCTACTTCAATTATACATTGAGATTGAGGTTTGCTTATTAAATGATATGGCTGTATAAAATTTCGTATATGTTTGATTAAATATTATATTATTGTGTATGTGGGTGTGTGACAGGATGTTTTTGTGTGTATGCATGAAGTGCAATGAATTTTTTTTTTTATGGCATAGGTTTTTTTTTAACTTGATATAAGTCTCATCTTAATATTATCTTATGGTATATCAATATACGTGTACCGATTTCAAAATCATATTTTTGTATAAAACATATATATATACCTTAAGTTATTCTATGGTAATATTAACAAACAAAATTGTTTTTTTTTTAATAGATTCCCTAGAGATCCAAATCTCAAACAAAAATGGACTGAGCTAACAAGAAGAGAAAATTGGTTTCCAGCATACTACAACAGGGTTTGCTCCCGTCACTTTTCAGACGATTGTTTTCATTTATTGAAAAGTAGCCGCCGACGTTTACTTAATACTGCGATTCCTACAAAACACTTGGAACTTTTAGTTCCGCTTGGTGTCTCCCCGTCAATGTCACTCGGAATTAATCAGTCCCGGAGTTGTCGACCTCTTTTTTCGACTGTATATCTATGGAAATTGTGCATATTTTCTAATAACGTATGCTCAAACATATATATGCATGGATGTTGATATATCGGATAATTATTACAACAGATACATATATATTTCTAAATATGATTACAAGCACTATTGCGTGCTGAGCAAAAATCACATTTACAAATTATTATTAGAGTACAAAATGTTTTGTGTCGGACGGGAATCGAACCCACGTCCTCTGATTTCGCGCTGGATGCCTAATCTATTCTGCCACCGGAACTTTACTCTTACGAGTCGAAAATTTGGACTTCAATTATAAGAAATATACTCCAATAGTAATTTATTAGGGAGATATATTAATTACTAAATTACAAATATATGAGAGGCAAAATTTAAGTCATGTGCGGGATTACATTTTTCCTCTCGTATATATGTATTACATTACAAATTACCGCAGAGCATGCGTTATTGCAAACATAAAAATATTAAAAGAGATATTTAAATGTTTATCATTTTAGTAAGGATATTTCAAGCAGAATTGTGGAATCACACAACCAAATCATTATTCTATATTTAATTATAACAAAACAGCTATACTCATACAAAATACCGCGCGAGGTATCTGCTGGGTATTATTGCCAACGCAAGTGGGAAAAATATCACTTTTATCTAAATAGGGAGTCACGGAGGAATATATTATACGATCAGCTTATATATCTTATACAATGTATTAATATCGATTATATTTGCATAAAAATCACGTCCCATCACTATGAGACTCGGTTGTTTACCGCATGGAGGTGGCTTAGCCAATTAGAGCGCGTTTAGGTTAAACAGAGTTTGGCATCAATTCATCTCGAACAAACCAAATCTTATTGCATCTCTTAGGGTTATTTTCTCGATGTATTTTTATATACAAGCATACATTAAGAATCAAGATATTTTCGTTACAAGTGTTATTTAGAGTTAATTTTGCATTATTATTTTATCAAGAATATTTTAAAGATACATGTTATAGTATCCAATTGGGCTTAAAGAATATGACCAGAATTAACACTTACTACAAACTAAGTTTATTTTATTATTATCGGATTCAGATAATCGCAAATTCGGATGATCCGACGGACTGGTAACAAAGAAAAACAATAACGCTCACTTGAACATCTCGACTAAGTTGCAACCTCATCAGGCCTTATCAAAAATACAAAGAATAAAAATTATATATATATTTATATAGATATACACAACAATAATAGAGGTTAAATTATGCTTAGGACAGATTCGGATAATTGGCGATTCGGTTAGTTGGCGTTCGGATAATCGGCGTTCTACCGTACCATAAAAAAAACTCTTTGGCTAGTCTTACCATCTTTGACCACATCAACACTTACCAAACGGTATCAACGAAAACACAGCAGGATGCCTGCTCATTTCCTTATTGAGAATTTGAACATTGAGAATGTATTGGGCATTGGTATAAACACCTCTACTACAACATTTGATGTTTTAAATCATTGCATTCCACCTTTCAAATTCCCTTACAACTGTAACTCTGTAGTGTCTACTTTTTTGGTATGAACAATGTGATAGACAATGTTCTTAATAGAGTAAGATGCACTTTTGTAATTACCTGATATTCCTTTATTAGATGAATGACACCCCTCTCCAAAGATGTAGGTAAACCAAGTTTTCTTAGGTGTGGTTCAATAGAGTGTGAAAAATCTTCAAGAGGCCCTTTGGGTAACATCACTTCTCTTGTAGCTACAAAACCTGATCGGGCATATTCATTTTCACTATAGTTTTTGAACCATTGAAGTACATCTGGCACATCTCTGTTTGTCATTAGTAAGCCACATTGACCTTTTAATTTCTTTGATAGCTGTAATTTAAAAAAAGCTGTAAATTATAGTCAATCATAACTTAAGCAGATCCTAAGAGAGCATGATAGTCAATTACTGCATAAAATATAATCTCATGGGTTAGAGATATAATCAGTTAATTATGTTAACTGATTAAGTTTTCTGTCTGTTCTGTCCGGATGGGATTATTCTACAGTGTGTGCTGCAGGAGACGCCTTGTAGGAGAATATAAATATTAGGTACTCCATAGGAGCTGAATTGAAATTTATTGAATCTTAGCTAGAGTTGCTTACTTATTGGCATGGCAAAAAGTGGGTTGATTCAAATCAAAATCAAATATTCAATTTAGGCAGCCACAATGCTCTTATGAAGGTAAGTTAAAAAATAAAATATTGATGTATATTACAATCTGCTGCTACATTCAATTCTAAAAACATTTGCAAGCAGAATGGGCAAGAAACTCAAAGCCATTCTTTTTAAACATCTTTAAAAGGTGTTATAAACTATATTATAAAATTATTTAATTACTTGTTTAAATTAGGTGTTCAATTGGCAGATTTCAGTTTTAGAAATGACAGTATGAATCAATATGAAGGGTAAACTTTCCTGTACGCATTATTATGTAAGTTTCTGTATTTTTCTAATTCCCAACTTTAAGTTACTAATTCTACTTACTAAATTTAACTGGTCTTCAATTTCATCACTTTTTGTTTTGCCAAGAGCTATAGCCATAACTTTGTTTTTACCAAAAAAGAATCTTGAATCTTTCCATTCATTACGCAAGTCTTTTAATGTTGTATTTCTCATATTGTCAACTGTGAACAAGAATATGTGCTCATATTTTGATAGTGAAGTCCTTATTTCTTCAATTGTCTTTTGCTTTAGTAATAGTCCCTTCTTGTTAGTTTTGGTCAGAGACACTGAAAAAATTATAAATTTATATATATAAATTCTGAAATTTAATTTCAAATCCATCACCTTGATATTATGCAGCATATTAAAAAATAGCTAACAGGTATTCTATGTCCTGTATATGCCAAGTATTCATCAAATCAGGCTTTCCCCAGGTGTGTCGCGACTAGGCCTGCCATCCGTCCAGGATTCTCTGGATTTGTCTTAGTATAGAGAGCATCCAGGGGGCGCCCGGTAGGGGCTTTCAAACAGTGTCCGGGTAAAACCCAAACAGTGCTGTATACAAGATAACTTTCACGTGCACAGGCCCCCACCAAGAACTGCCATCAATCCTGATTATACATAGTATTGCCGTTTTGGCGCATTTGGCACTAGATCTAGCACATTTCTAGGGTCTTTGGCGCTTTTTTTCTCTTTACCATACGCTAAAAACATCTAGTGAAATCTGGAGGAAAACTTAATAATCTTGCTTGATATTAGTTGGCAACCAAAGTAATATTATGACATTTTCGCTAGTCTCGCGGCAATGGATGAAGGAGAAAAACTCACTAAACATACAGACAGTTTATTCTCTGTTCAAAATTAAGTATAATTTTAAGGAGTTGCTTTGACTTTTACAAATGATGCAAAAGAAAGATCACTTTGTACAAAATTGGAACATCTGAAAAATACTGAAATTTGTAAAAAGATCTTGAGTTCGTTAAAATATAAACTTGTTAGGATATTTAAATATAATTTACATTTATTATTTAGTTTTACGGTGTTGGGTCCTTTGGTATCCGAGATAACAAGAACAATAGAACTACATTCAAAATAAATATCGGCCACGCAGATGTCTCCATAACATACCTACCAAGTTGAGTTAATTTTTTTTTGATACAATGTAGCTTGTAGTTTCTAATTACTAGTTATTTGATTACCAAAAATTATAATTTACTTTTAATTTGATGCCAAATAACAGTGCATCTCATTATTTTTATCTCCAGATTACCTCAGAATAAGATGACAAAAATAATTTTGTTAGTGTAGTTTTTGCGCAAAGAAGTAGCATTAATAAAAATATATGAACAATGTTTTCATGGGTGTCCGGGAAAAAAACTCAATTTTACCCAAATGTCCAGGATTTTAAAATATTTTGCGCGGCATCAGTGATTTAGCTGATGAAAACCCTAGTCGCAACATGCACTCGCACTCTATAATACCATTAGGATCTGAGGTCAAACCGATCCTAGAGTTTAATGCTGGACATGCTTAAAAATATGTAAGGTCATGTTGTGAAAGCACAGAAAAATCTTACCCTTTTTGTCTCTTTTTGACTTCGGCATTTTTGATTTGAACTATTAAAGTTTATTAATTATGAACACAATATTAATCACGCACTTTAAACAGTATTTTCACAATCTAACCCAAACCAAGATAAATATTGTAATCTAAATTCTAACCAAAAAATTCACAATAACAAAATACTCGTGAGTCTCGTGACTCGTGTGGCTCGTGTCGTGTGTCCGTCTTTTTTTAATTTAATGGCAACTGGATACATGCTCGTGTGTCCGTCCGATACAGCCATTTCGAAATTTTAAGTTGCCGTGTTAAGATCTGGATTGCCGTCTTTTGGAATATAAACTAAAAAGTTGCCGTGCACATTTTTATATATTTTAATTCAGTACGTAAGATTAAACATGACATAAAATAATTATTCTTCACAGTCATCTTAAATTTTCTTCTTCCTCTTTGTTTAATTTATTACTTTATTATTGTCTATCGTGTGGAAGGGATCATACGGGACAAAATCGGCAAAATTTTCGCAATTGAATTCATATTGCGTTAAAACTTTGGACCAAAGTTATCCGTATTTATTTGTGATACTTCTAATTTGGAATTACTTAATTACAGATGGGAGCATCCGCCACTCTTCGTCAATTTTCTTATGAAGATCTTCCATTTTTTGTATTTGACTATAGCCGTTAATGTGAAAATGCACTCCGGATTTACTCACTGATTGCTTCTTCTGGCATTAGTAATTTTAACTGTAGGAAAAATGACTACGTCTAAAGTAGTAATTTTCCTCAGTCTAGGATGAGTAACAACACATCACAAGACTACTCTAGCGATCACAAGGGCAGTCTAGTGATGTGTTGTTACTTGTCGAATATAAAACAAATTATAATATTAGGCTAGCGTCACTACCAAATTGGCTCTTTATTAAAACATGATTGCAGCAGAATACAAGTTCATGGTTCTTTTTCATGTGAATGTTTTGTTATAAAATATCAATACAATATTTCAAACATCTACTAGAAAGTCACACATGAATCAATGTTCATCACAGTAAATGGTATGAACAAAGGTGTCTCCCTATGGTTCCACCATTTTGACAAATATCGCCATCTCTGTCTTACGTATATGATTTGCATCTGTTTCGCTCTCGCTCATGCACATATGCGCAGTGATTCGCAAACTTTGTGGTCGGCCCATTTCTGGAAGCTACGAGTATAACAAAAAAAACATGTAATTTTTTTCTATTCTGACGGAACAAGCTAACAAGCTCGAGGCCCACCTGATGTTAAGCAGACTAACCTCTGCCTATAACAGATGCATTTCGTCACAAGTCACGAATTGCACTGCGCCTGTCCCCAGGAGACATAGATGTTAAGTCTCTGTACCTGTAATTTCACTGGCTCACAAGGACTGCTGCCGGAACACACCGTTAGGTGCTTGGCGACAGATTTTCTACTTGAGGGGGTCGCTAGCCATGGAAGGGCATTTTGCGAATGCCCGCCTGGCTAGCGACCCATGCAAAAAGTAACTGTAGGAGTAAAAGTAGAAAAAGCAGTGATTTGAAGTTTTTTCATTTCCTGCAAAATTGTTTCATTCTTACTGCGACTACTAAATATGGCATGTAATGTAAAATTTCTTCGGTTATATAACGTATCTACCTAATTGGTTTTTACTTCCGATATTTTTGAGCCTTCTTTGAAACTAAATTGTACACCAAAATACAGATAACTGGCTTTTTCTTCGGCACAGAAAATAAATACTTGATTTCAATCTATGAAAAATTTAGGCCTATTAGCATCGACTGTACCCATTATAAGAAAACTACGAATATACACTGTACAAACTTGATAACCATAATTTATTCAAGAATCATTAATCTGTGTTACTTAAATCAATTTCACGTGATTTTCTTTATCAGTATTCAGTACTAATATTATAAATGCGAAAGTAACTCTGTCTGTCTGTCTGTCTGTTACGCTTTCACGCCAAAACTACTGGACCGATTTGAATGAAATTTGGTATGGAGATAGTTTGAGACCCGGGAAAAAACATAGGATAGTTTTTATCCGACTGCGCAAAAAGAGGTTAATGTTTTCGCGCGATAACCGACATACGCGCGGGCGGAGCCGCGCCCGGAAAGCTAGTTTAAAAGAAAGGTGAAATCTATTAACTCTGTCTGTCTGTCTGTTACGCTTTCACGCCAAAACTACTGGACCGATTTGAATGAAATTTGGTATGGAAATAGTTTGAGACCCGGGAAAAAACATAGGATAGTTTTTATCCAACTGCGCAAAAAGAGGTTAATGTTTTTGCGCGATAACCGACATACGCGCGGGCGGAGCCGCGCCCGGAAAGCTAGTTAGGTATAAAGTTTGAGAGCCGTTGATGACGGTATGCTTGACAAGCTTGTGTCCGGGTACATGACATCCGGTCTCGGAGTGTAATACCTGGCGTAGTATATTATTATACCATGGGACATACTAGCCAAAATAGCGTTTTGAACGTTTTTTACACCGTTCGGAAAGCTTTGAAATCAGCTACAGATGGTATTTTTAACCCATGTCCAAAATTAGGTATTTAGGAGTCGTTTTTTGAGAATTGCAAGTTTGACAGTTGAACTTCGTAGTACTGGATGAATTTTGTCACCTTCCAAGTTTCTCTAATTTATATGTATTTAAAAAAGAAAATTTGTATATTCACTTTGCTTGCATGGAACACTGCAGTATTTTGTCTTTGCCAATCAAATCAAACCAAACGCACGCGTTATCATTTGAGAATACTTGACAAGAAGCCATAATTAGCAAAATTATCAAAAGATGGCTTTCCAAATGCTTAGAAACGAATGCCGATTTTGAAATTGCTACTATAAGCGATTTACATTACACCTGACTGAAGTGCACTAAATCTTAAAGACTGAATTTAACCACATGTAAATGCATTCAGACTGTAAGACATCCATATTACACAATCAGAGTTGTCACTGATTGTCTAAAAGCCTTAAAGTCCACTACTTGGCATAATTCAGTGCACTGAATTGAGACAATAAGCGAGGGAGAATTCAGAGCTTGCCATTTACACCTTGTCTAATAAGCTAGCTAACTCTGTATAGCAGCGCGCTTCGTACGTATTGTCAAAGTCAAAGTCAAAATCATTTATTCAATTTAGGCGTTTAAGACGCTCTTATGCAGGTCAATTGCAAATTTTAATATTGAAATATACTACATTATACTGCCACGTTCAGCAAACAAAATTTATAGAGCCACTGCGAGAAGAACGGGCAAGAAACTCGGGGCCATTCTTTTAAACGTATTTTTACAATGTGTTGTAATATACAATATAATACAATTATAACAATATTTAATTACATTACGTAGGTGACAGGCGCTAGCTTGGCAGAGGCGAACCAGTCCAAGCATTTTTGTCGTTTAAGTAATCACAAACTGTGCAGTAAGATTTCTTTATTAAAGTGTTCTTCACGTGCAACTTATTATACGGGCAATTTCCTATACGGCTTTCATTTCATATACGGCTCGAATTGCACGCTTTTGTAAGATAAAGATTGTCTCTATCTCAGCAGCAGTTCCCCACAGCAATACACCATATGACATAATACTGTGGAAGTACGCGAAATAAACGAGCCTAGCAGTAGCTACGTCTGTTAGCTGTCTTATCTTACGGACTGCATATGCAGCAGAACTAAGTCTTCCGGATAGATCATGTATATGTGGATTCCACTGTAAAGTTGAATCCATTTTGATTCCCAGGAAGACTGTCGCATTGTCAAAAGAGAGTTTATCTAGGCCAAGCTTAATGTTTGGTTCAACATAAGTAACATTTGGTAAAGAAAACTTTAAACATTTGGTCATTTTTGAATTTAAGAGAAGATTATTAGCCGCGAACCACTTAGCGAACATATATAACACATTATTTACATGAGTAAGTTCACTATCTTTCTTATCTACTTTTAAAATCAGGGAGGTATCATCTGCGAATAAAACTTTATCACAGAAATTTTTAACCATGCAAGGCAGATCATTTATATACGCTAGAAACAGAAAGGGTCCTAAAATTGATCCTTGCGGTACTCCTATTCTTACCAAAGACTCAGAAGAAGCATTGCCATTTATTCTAACCTTCTGTAGCCTGTCTGACATATATGACTGTATAAGATCCAGAGCTTTTCCACGAATACCATAATGTGAAAGTTTTCGAATCAGAGTGCGGTGCTCTACAGAGTCGAATGTCTTAGAAATGTCACAGAATACGGCAATAGCATCCTGTGAACTCTCCCAGGCTTCAAGTATATGTGACATCAATTTAGCACCTGCATCTGTTGTGGATCTGCTCTTTGTGATACCAAACTGATTACGTACATAACTCCCTCATGGTGCTTTCAACATATCAAAGAAAAAGACTCGCCTTTGCTATGGCAGCGCGAAGCTGATATGTATTTATGGTTACTATATAGTATTCCTCAAGAGGAGAAGAGTGAGGTTAGCACCAAGTGAGAGAAAGAGCAAATGACGACGTCCTGAGTAAAGCATAAATTGTCTTAATTGCTTTACACTTTTTTTATTTTTTATTCAAAATAGTTTTGCTTTTGACCACACCTTGCCTTATGTTAAGCATTGATGTGGTCTAAGATGGAGCACGCTGACCTAAAAGAAACCTATTTACTCTCGATTTGAAGACACCTATTTTGTTTTCACCGGGAAAAACAGACCATGGTAAGTAGTTCCACTCTTTCACTGTACGCACGAAAGTGGAAGCGAAGCGCTTCGTACGAGTCCTGGGAATGTCAACCATGTACGGGTGGCGCCTCACCGTTTGTCTGGACGTCCGATGGAAGAAGGGGGAGGGTGGAACTAAGTTGTGCAGTTCTTGTGCACATGCAGCGAAATGTATCCGGTAAAAGAGCGATAGACAAGCGACTTCACGGCGTTGCTCGAGGCTTTGCAGCCGAGACTCCCCCAGATAGTCACTGGCCTCTTGGCGCGTGTCTCAATCGACTCAAGTGCCTCAAGTTGGTATTTGACAGAGCCGTCCCAGAGAGCAGTACTCAACACAGGAACTTATTTGCACTTTGCACAAAGTGAGCATCTGTTCTGGTGTGAAGTTTTGTCCATTTTTGAGAGGATGCCAAGTTTTTTTGCAGCCAACTGAGCCTTTAACTCTAAATACGAGCCAAAATTTAGAGTCGACGAAAGAGTGACACCGAGAAGGTCTAGATTGTCTGTGACCGACACGGATACATCCCGAAAAGTTGGAGACAGTTGAACACATGGCTAAATTCAACTTGTTAATTGATTCAGACAGTTAGTCACAACTCTGTCTATTTAGGTTATCTTACTGCCGGGATCCATTTACATTTGGCTAAATTCGGCGTCTTTTTCATTTAGTGCACTAAATTCAGTCAAGTGGGGCTGAGGCTCTAAATCGTTTATTCGTTACATACAAATCTTTCCTCTTTTTATCAAATTATCATCTGCGCATATTGAAGGGTGGCATTTGAGTTATATTTCTTTTATGTTGTTGATATATATTAAAATAGTTATGGGCCCAATATGGATTTCTGAGAAACACTATATTTTATTGGTAAAGGTTCGCTTTTATGATTATTATTTATATGTATTTTTTTTATACGGCGGTATGCCTTTTTTAAACAAAATACTATGAACTATATACAACACTACAGCTACTACAATAAAGGCTATTAGACAACCTACAAGTCATAGCAGACTCATAGGCAGTCCAAATGCTCCAGCCCACTCCCAATTGGCAGCGTGCCCAGCATGCTGGCAGCATTGCCCCGTTGAATTGCAATGCTTATTCGTTGAGCCAAATATGTGCCAGCATTTTTATCACGCGTCGCATCGACCAAGCGCTCAGATAGGTTTTGGAAAATACGATGAGCTCCCGGTCCCCACGGACCCAACGTCTCTACACCAAACGGCTCAAATATGTAACCCATACCGAGGTTAGCATATTTGCGCCGCTTGAGTTGCTCTGCCGAAGTAGCCGCAGCGCCAGCCCTCACGTTGGTTTCATAAAGATGTGACGGCGCTAAAGTGTCTACGCAAGTAGCGTCCCACACTAAGGGCCGTCCTAATTTCCACGGAACCAGAGTCATGCCGTCAGGTCTTTTACCATCGTCACGCATCAGACCATTCGATTCGAGAATAGCTGCAACATTGGCGCTGGTAAAAGCCCGGCGAATGATATCTATATATGTATTACTATTAATGTGCCAACTTGCGATCTATCGGAAAAAATTGATTTTAATATATCTAAGGCCCCACCAGTGATATTTATTGTTCATATTTTTTTAATAATAGTTTATGTGTAACTATATCGAACGCTTTTTTAAATCTATAAAATTACCCATACTTACATTATTTTGTTTTATAAGTATCTGTAACTCGTAAAACTCCTGAGAACAGGATTGTTCAGCCAACTTTTAGCAGCATTTCTGGAAATAGCTTGTTTCCACGTGAAGATGACGAAATCCTCGTATTAGTTTTAAGCTCTAATTTGTTGACATGTGGCCAAAGTTTGGATCTTTTTAGGGAAGCATTTATTTTGTCAGCACATTTTCCTTGAGTCACAACTGGTAGGATTTGACGGAATTCACCTGAGAACAGAATTGTACATCCACCCATAGGTGATTTTTTTGTTGCGCAAATCACGCATTATCCAGTCCAGTGCTTCCACAGACGTTTTGTTTGGCATGGTAGCTTCGTCCCAGACTATTAATGAGCAGTCACGCATCAATTTTCCTGTATTGCTCTGTTAAGAAACACTACAGACGCTGTTATTATCATCGGTGGCGATTTTCAGCGGGAGCTTGAATGTAAAGTGTGCGGTTCGGCCTACTTCCAAAAGCGTAGCGGCAATGCCGGATGACGCAACAGCTAACGCAATTTGTCCGGTAGATCTAACCTTTTTAAAAGCGGATTGATTAAAAATGTTTTTCTGTACCTCCTGGGGCATCAAGGAAAAACAATTTCTCTTCATTGTTATTAATTGTTGATAGTAATGCAGTGAATACTTTTTTCTGATCGATTTTTAATCGTGGCTCATCTAGAGCTATATTTGGTAAAAGTCTCGTTTGATCGTATGACGTTTCTCTTGTGTATTCGGCACTGTGAGTTAAATCTGAGTTAGTAATATTAGCTGGCATCGGCAGCCAAAAATCCTTGAAATCAATCAAGCCGAAAGTAATTGCACTACTTTGTTCAATTCAAATAATGCTTCGTCAAATATGTTTTGATCATATTGTACATCATCTGAGTTTAACTCTCACCGTCGGTCGCCGAATCAGCATATCACTGGCCATATTTTCTTGTAATTATGGAATAAATTACAAGAAAATATGGCCAAGGTTAACAGAAACAGTTACTTGACAAAACGCTACTATGACGGCAAATAAATATCTTACCGCCACGACCGGTCGGAACCGCCGCTCCGCAAACGCTACGTCCCGCAATTTTCAAATCTGTAATATCTTCGAAAATATTCATTTAAATCATATGCTTTAAAGGGCCATATAGATCTATATTATATCAACAATGTATTTAACGCATTTAATTAGATAAGTATTAATGCATAAGGATGCATAAGCATTAATACTGATGATGCATAATAATATGTATTGCTTAACATCGCTTCGAAAATTATCCATTATTATTCTTTGACAAAAAAAAAATATTGTGGGATATCCATAAGATAAAGACATATACCATAGCGCAGTTTTCTGTAGACCTTTTCAATGTGTACAATACTTAGTAAATTTTTTTGATAAATCTCGTAGGGTCCAGCCTGAGTTTGCAATGTAAGCGGAAAAATGAAATTATTTACGACACCACATTAGAAACCTCAAAAATAACAGTATTTCTCCACTATTTATGGATGTTATTATTCATATAAACCTTTCTCTTTAATCACTCTATCTATTTTAAAAAACCGCATCAAAATCCGTTGCGTAGTTTAAAAGATTTAAGCATACCTAGGGATATAGGGACAAAGAAAGCGACTTTGTTTTATAGTAGTGATAGTAATGATAGTGATTTTCAAAATTTCAGTAGATATAAATGGCCAAGTATACTTGAGTTATATAAGGAGGTTTTTTGGTAATCATCTTGGGAATTTATTTTGCTAGGCAAGACCCAATATTGGCAAAGTATTCATTTAATTTATGGCAGATATCAATTGGATCTTTATATTAGATTTAGACAATTATTGCGTTTAGATGTTTGCTACTCGCGGCGCGCGGGATTCACTCGCATCGCCGTCATTTGCTCTTTCTCTCACGTGTCGATTATCAACTAATACTAATCAATAATCGAGTAGCAATTATGCAAAGAAAATAAGTAATTCTGAATTTAGGTACTATATGTATTACATTCTTACTACTCGTTTTATATTAAATCACTTATTTTTCAATATTATTTTGCTTTCAATGATGACGTTTCTAGAACAATTAGATCATAATAGAATTTAATTTTAATAAATAATAATATTTTAATAATTTATTATAATAAATTATTATAATATTTTAATATTTTTGTTAATTATTTCTTATTTTTTAGGTACTTACCTTTCTTTATATGACACAAAATTTTCCTCCCATAGAAAATTTGTTCCCTTTAACGCTCTGCTACCATGTTAAAATACTTAAAGGTATCCGACCTAACTTATTTATATATTTGTGGATCTTATAAGGAAGAAAACTAATTTTCTTCGGAAATACCAGATTTATTTACAACATCAAAAAAATACAATTTGATGTTATTTATTAGCACATGCCAGACAACAAAAACAAACTCTTGTTCCTAATCAAATTTAAAAATCATTGTGTATGTGCATTATTTTTTTTTTTTTTTATGCCTGATAGGTTAGCCTTGGACCACTATCTCACCTGATGGTAAGTGATGATGTGGTCGAGGATGTTGTTCAGACTAAGCTAGAGTTACTGGCTCTCAAGGTCAGCTGCCAGAACACACCGTTAGGTGCTTGGCGACAGATTTTCAACTTGTGGGTGGTAGCTAGCCAGGCGGGCATTTGCAAAGTGCCCTACCACCATGCTGTAACGACTGCTATCCTAAGACAACAACCGGGACCGACGGCTTAACGTGCCCTCCGAAGCACGGAAGCGCTCAGTAGTAATGTCACCAGCGGTCACCCATCCAAGTCATGACCGCGGCGGACGTTGCTTTACTTTGCTGATCGAATCAGAATGGCTAAGCAAACTTGGCTACGAGCGCTTCAAACTCATAGTTTACTAATGAGGATTTTCTCCAATAACTTAAATCCTTTTACTTAACAATCATACATTTTTAAATTATGTTACTCTAAATTTAATATAAGTTATGATTAATATATTAATGTTTTATCTATAACATTGACTGTTCAAAAAAGTGAGATAAGCAGTGGAATAAAATGGTGAGTGTGGTTTTTTATATTGTAATATGGTTCGATGTCCGGGTCAGGTAAGCTTTTAGAGATATAAATGATACCAATTTTTCGTTTAAAAATAAAGAATGTTTCCTACCACCACATTCTGTAGTCAGTTGCAGTGGCAAAGAATTGCGTTTTATGCGTATAATGTTTGTATGTTTGTCTATAGACTAAAAACACCCGTATAAAAACAAGCGTTTACCATGGGGTGCGTTCTTATATGTCGTCCGACGACGGATGATCGCTCCAAGAAGAGCGACGCTCGTCGTCCGCCTTTTAAGAACGGCTCTGTATCATATCTGTATCAAGAACACTACCTAAAATGTTGCACTGACTCGGAAGAAATGTATTTACAATTATGTACTTTTCCACGACACACAACTAAAACAAACATACAAAATATAACAATAATAATACAATTTTGTAAACAGAAGTCTACGTAAACATAAAGTAACCTATAAAACAAAAAAAAATTAAGTCCCAACTGTCAAATGAAACGTCAGGGCGATATTTATCCACCGATTTCGTGGGGCGACCGGTGCGTCGTCGAGCGATATATAAGAACGCTCCGGATGATCATCGGACGATCGCTCCGGGCATATAAAAACGCTCGGGGCGTCGTCGGACGACAAATAAGAACGCACCCCTGGACATATATGTGTTTTTTCAGTTTCGTAGACCCATGACGTATACAAAATCGTTATAAATAGCCATGTTTTTATATTATGTTCTATGGTCATGAGAAGTTCCGGTTTGATAAACAATAAAACCTCAGATAAAGAATAGTACAATAAAACAGTGAAATTATGTGTGAGTAGGAAACTTAGACAAAGAATAGCTTTCTTACTCTAAGGTAGGAAAGGAGACTCCAATATATATGTTTTCATAATATACGTCGCGTCGTGTTTATGCCCTCTTTGTGTAATGTTTCGAAAAAAAAAAAGTATAAATGTCTATGGTCTGGATTTAGAATGTACAATATAAACGCATCTAATTCTAAACCATATGTGTATGAGTATCTATTTTAAAAAGGTCTAATGTTAAATGAAATGGTATCGATGTAGGTATGTACATATTTGTTTTTTATGAAGGTAGAAATCCTAGCGAGGATATTGCATGCGGCCCTCATCAGCTTCCCTAATTAAACGGACCTCGTAAATTCTCCTAGGATGTTTAAAATATAGGCGGCAAAACGTCATTTCCTTTTACTTGTACCATAAAACGGTAGTGTTGTGGTATTTCGTCCATAAATATTGGTTATCTCTTTCTAAATATATGCAGTAGACAAGGCAAAAAATAAATGTATGAAGATAGGAGCTCAGATATGTGATATCGTTGTACTGGTTTTCAACCAATCATAATTCAACATGGCTGCCATCAACGAGAACCCTGTTCCGGTTTTGTTTCCCCTCTGGCCCCGCTGCCGTCAGTGTAGTCTATCGTTCACAGCAAGAGAAAAACTGATATTGTGGTGTAATTTGCTGGTTTAATTATTTTATTTCCCTTCTAACAAGTAAGTGCATTAAGAATTAGTCGAGTGGATGTATTTTAGAGTGATTATCAAGCAGTGGTCCGTTTAAAAATGACCCCATAGTAACGTGAGTGTGACGCATTGAAGGAAGGAGTGCCCCTTCACAGCAGCCATTTTGCCCCAACCGGCGATACGATATTGCGGTGCGGTGCGGTTACATAGCTATTATTTCAATTCCTTGTTGTTTGTTTGAATGGAATCCGCATTATTCAAAAATTTTATTAGAGTGAAATAGGCTTCTACACGGGTATTGTGAAACACTACGGCAAAAATCTATCAGTAAGTTGGTTTTATTGGCTCCTATTACAGTTGAGGTCGTCAGTTCGACGTGCCTGTGATTTATATTTTTGGACAGTTACTCATTTTGTGAATTGCGAGGACAAATTGTACTATTCCAGCTATATTAATGAGTAGGACGAAGTAAAAACTGCGTGGGCACGTTGTACCACATTTGTCAGTTTCCTAGAGGTAATAGGCGCCGAAGTACCTACCTACGTACTTACAACCTAGTGCGTCGTAATTTCGCCGTGCGTAGTCACGATGTTATCTTAGTTCTTTCGATAATCGTCAATCAGGAGGAAGTGTTGCTAAGTAGTAAATAAGCGAAGCGTATCTATTTTCTAATTGTCAGATGAGAAAATATTGTTCCTTTCTTCATTCTGCATGGTTTTGTAACTGTGGTGGCGTTTACTATGAAGACAGCGGCGGACTTATACTAGAAGTGTAATTACTCGGTTATCATTGGTACGACACTTGTGTCGCCACACGACGCATTCGAGGCGGTTTGGGCACGTGCTTGACATTGAGCCGGGGACATAACTAAACTGTATGAGCAAATCGATAAATTAACTGATGCATGCCCTTAATTTTTGCGCATAGTGCTGAATTATAAAACGGCTATGATATTACAGCTCTGTTATTACTATTACATTCAGTTTTAACTATCCTGGTTGCCTTTACCTTGTAACCAGTTTACCTGTTTGATCAAACACAATTTACACACAAATGACTTGGCAACCCTGTAATGGCTGTTCAAATGATTCATTGATGATTCCACTTACTTAGATATGCATACTGTAAAAATACCTCCTTTCACAGAAAAGAGATCTTGGTTTGAGCATATTAATCAAAATGTAACGAACTTCAGTGCAATTCATGTTCCATATAATCAGTTTCTTTCAGCCCAGCTTATAAGTTATATTGCTAATGACCACATTACATTTTTCAAGGCTCTCGTGACAATATGTAGGTGTTTTGGCACTTACTGTTTTTGTTCATTTGAAGCAATGATAGCCAAGGGGCAATAGTTATGGACTGCCATGCCACAGATCGATCCTCACCACCACCTTGAATTTGACTTGAAGGGCACTCTGCGAAAGTTCGCCTGGCTAGCAACCACCCTCAAGTAGAAAATCTGTGCCTTACAGTGCATTCCAGTAGCAGTCTTTGAGAGCTAGTAAATTACTGTCACATAAGACTTAGAAACTGTATGTGCAGTGCAGTTTCTCATTTGTGATGAAATGTGTCTGCTATAGACAGGGGTTACCACTTAACATGATGTGGGAACAGCATCTCACTATGTAGTATGTACATCAATATCAGTGGAGTGATGTTGCATGTCGGCCACACAAATGAGGGCCTTACCACCCTTGGAAAGTAGTGGGTTTTTATAGGTTAAAGGAAAAAAAAAATCTCGTATTGCATCCTGTATCCTAGTAAAAACATTGTACCTACCCCACAAAATAGGGTAGGATATATTTGCATGAATAGTTTGACCAAAGCGGTTATTTCTAGTTTATGAAATAACCGCTTTTTGTCTCTAAACTAACACAATTATAAGTCTGGTGTTGCTGTATTGGAACTCTACACTCAGTTGAATAATGAAAAGGTATATCTGATCTTATTTGTTAACTCTCAAATAACATTGGGATTTAATGAACTTGAAAGCACCATGACTACAAGAGAATTTGAATATGCTTCACTATATTTGCACTTTTTGATGAATCCTATCCTGAAAGGCCAAATCAAAAAATTACTGCTGAAATAATGTTCCCAAAAATTTACCATGAACATTCCGAGAAGATGTGCATGTGACATAGTCACATATACAGGAAATAAAATGGACTGCTTTTGCATGTCGGCAAATGATATGCCAAAGACATTCAGTTTCAGTTTGCCTTTACTGTTCAGAAGATCTAGATGCAAAGTGAAAATTAACTGTTCATGATATTATTTGAATGAGTATAAATTAATAGAAATATATTATGTACTCAGTGTTTTATTAGTTTTTTGTTAGATATATAAGGTAAGACCCAAGTAAAATTGATTAGCTGCCTACTTCCTAAGGAAAATAAGCTTTATATAACTTAACCGCAATCTATTGACTGGAGTTGATATCATCCATTTATGAATGAAATTATATTGTTATTTTTATATGGGTTCGCATGGGTTAAAACAAATTATAAAATAAAAAGAAAGTTTATAGTCATCTAACCAGTTTGAGGAAATTAACAACACTGTTCTGCATCTATCTAGAATAAAATTGTTACCTTGAATTGAGCATATATTATTCAGTATTTCTTAGGAATTAACTACATCTTCATGTAGTACAATAAATAATTATACTACAACCTGTGATATCTTTGTCTGGTGCCTTGCTGTCTAAAAGGTATGGGTAAATTAGGATAATAATTTCAAAATTGTAAAAGAAACTTAAATTTAAATAGGTACAAACTGTAAAGATTTTGTTTGATTATAAGCTCAAAATATTAGTGTTTTAAATCCAGAATCACTAGTAATGAACCATGCAACCCGAATGCCTATCTAAGATAAGTAAATATGTTTATTTAGATCTACCATTAACATGGAGTTTATTTTATGGAGATAGGTATTTGCATGCAATTATGGCTAGTAAGCTTTATGCTCCACCTATTGTTTTATGTTTCGATCCAATAAAGAGTTGTATTAACTCATATTGTAAAATCTTTATATATATAAAAATAATGTGTCACATTGTTTGTCCGCGATGGACTCAACTACTGAACCAATTTTAAATTTGATTTGCACACCGTGTGCAATTTGATCCAAATTAAAAGATCAAAGAGAAGAAGATAGGATAGTTTACATCTCAATTTATAGTCGCAATTACCCGTGCTAAGCCAGGGCGGGCCGCTAGTGATAATATATATTTTTCACCACAGACCATTCAGGGCAGATTTCACCATTGGACATGATCAATCAATTCAAGCTTAACAGTGTACAAGCATTGTACTGAATGCAAAGCTTCAACTGCTTAATTGAACCACAGTCAAACACGGCACAGCTTTCACGACAGTGAGGATCTTCTTTGCTATTAATAGCACAGGAGATCCTTCACATTGCACTAATCACAATCTTAGTTGCCATCAAAACTGAACACAATCAAAATGTTTTTAGTATAATAGGTTTGGCGTAAACTGAGATCAAAGTAGACTTGAAGTGATTTACAGGTACGCACAGACCAACACATTCCTTCATCTGAGGTGGCGTTCAAGGAGGCAATCAGTTTAATATTTTAAATTTCCTTAGTTTTTAAGGTACTCTAAAATAAATTTATGAGTTCAAGAAAGACAAAATACATAATATATTAAATGAACTGATGGCCACCACAGACGCAGATGAATGCATTGGCTTTCGGTGCACCTTAAGCTGAACAGTGAAATCGGCACTAAAGATGTTAAACAAATTACAAAGGAACATTAATCTTACGCAAATTGATGTTTAAGTACATTGGAATTGTTATTTTCAATATACATACTTAAATTTATTTTATGGTGGCAGCTAGGAATAAATTTTATAAATTAGTTCTGTGTGTAGGGTTCCCATCTGTATTACATAGGTAATGTTAGTGGGAATAAAATCCATAAATACATAACCTTTTCTCATATAATACTAGCGGCCCGACGTAATACCCGTGATATTTAAAAAGAAACAATTAAAAAAAAAAAATTTATGTCCTATGTTCATCAGGGAAATGTAAGTTAAATCGGTCCAGCAGTTTTTAAGTTTATTTGTTACATACAAAAATACAAATCTTTCCTCTGTATAATATTAGTGTAGATTTTATCTCTATTTGAGAAATAGAATATGTGCTTGAAATCGACTATTTTTTTTATTGTCGTATCAAAGCTTCTGATTCGGAAGCAAGCAGTGCTTAGTCCATTTTACGGAGCGCCATTAGTACGGAATGCTCATGATACGTATTCGCGGGCTGCCCATCAATACTGTAAGTTCTTTGAGGTGACGTCATCGTTGACATCACACCTATCTAACGCAATATTTATTTCTTCCGAGCGTCTAGGTAGAAATAGTCTGTATTATAGGAAATAAATAAAAATCCCGCATATGACTTAAATTTATCGTCTCGTAAATTTGTAATTTTGTAATGAATGAAAAGTCGCAAGGTCCATAAATGTCAAATGTTGGATCATTTGACATACAGCCTGGACCGTGCGACTTTTTTATTTCTTTAGCATTCTCCAAAACTTGTTTTCTGATGTGATATCAGGGTATAATCCAAATGTAAGAGATTTAATTCAATTTCACTGTGATTTGGTAGTAATGCCAAAACAAGAGTATGAACTATGTTAGTACCAACAAGCCTGAATTTGATTCGATGTGATTTGGTTGGACATTCATATCATAAAACCAACTAAGACTCGGTAATAAAATCCAAATAAGCAGGACACTGCTCTCAGCAACCAGTTGGTAGGGTGTTTGTTACGTATCATTCAGGCATCCATTACTATGTTTTGCGGCCTTATTATTAGTATAACTTACTACCAATATTTCCCTGAAGGGTTGGCTTCGCTGAAGCAGTAGGCTATGACACTGAAACCATTTTGTTATCTTAGTAAACAATATTGTGCCAACACCGCGTTAGTGAGGATTATTGATATGATTGTATTAACTGACCAGCTATAGTTCATGCGATTTTTCGTGTAATTACCGTTCATATACGTTTTAATTTTCCTTTTGTAATTGTTAAATTGAGATCTGCCGATAACGCAGTGCGGGACGTTAATTGAAAAAAAATGGATAAAACGGATAAAACCGGGTGAATCGTTAGTAAGTTTCAAATGATATGTATAGCTAAAAGCCTACATAAAATTTTAAAGCACTTAAGAATTTGTTACTGACTGTCGATGAAGATAGAAGTCTCCTTTGGATCGCTTTTACTAAGGAAAGCTGTAGTCAAGCTGTGACGGATGTTAAGGAAGGAAACATGCTAGCCGAAACAAAGTATATTAAAGACAATAGGTGAAATTACGTACGAAGACATTCCACAAATTGTAGTATTGGAGGAATATGGCGAAACCGCTCCCTAATGGGGAAGGTATTTGTTCAAGGGTGGACGTTATGGTATGATATTGGAGTGACTGCGATTCCCGGCTCTTTGCGTCATTCTTTCAACAAGGGAGTTCTAGGGGGGCCTGTGGTTTAGATATCCTATGTGTTTATGTTAACTTTACTCCAATACGCGATTGTGTATATATTTCAAACAACAAAGATAGGCTTTTAGAAGTCACGACATATTCAAAATTTCTTGAATACGACACAAATCATTCGTGAGAGGTCCCGGTACTCTGAATAAACAAAAAGGCACATCGTCGCTTCATGTTTGGCAGTGAAGATTATGCCAACAAGCAATCTTGATCAATACACTTCAAATGCACTCGATCAGATTGACTCGACTATTTTGTTTTGTATATTTTTCATGTTAATTAGACTAAAGGACTACACACACGCAAACACTCATAACTTAAGAGCTGCAGACCTAGGAAAACTGGTATCTACGCAATCTGCTCTGTGAGCGTGCCGAAACATCCAGAAGCGCATTGTAGTTAGAAATACCTTACATTTAGGTATAACAGGTATGAGAGTATCAGTTGAAATAAAGTATGTAGCTGTATTCCACAATATTACAATTATAACAAAGGGAAGCGCGCTTCCCCCTTCTCCCGAAGTGTAGGTACTACAAAGGCCACGTGGCTTTCGTTTCGAGTAACCATTTTGATAAAATGAGCAAAAACTGCATCATTTACTCGTCAGGAGTAAGTATGTACATACTGTATGGTATGGTTTGTGTGATTAAAACTTAATGTACTTATTTAACATCACGAAGAATTTTCTTCCCACACAACACCATGCCAAAGTGCACAGGACCTAAGCAAGCCTTTGAAGCTGAGTTTCAAAAATCGTTAGTGCATAGCCTAGCAACACGGGTATTGAGCAATATAGGTACTTGGCAGGGGTATACAGGGTAGGTTTATGGATGGGGGATGGGGGTATTGCGAGGTAGGCGCCGGGTCGACGACGGGCCGAGACGGGCGCGGTGCACGAAGGGGTGGTGCGGGGGTGGAGGGGTGTGTGCAATCGTCGCGCTAGTCGTATTTCGTCTGGAGTGTTTATCCCGCGTCGCCGGATCAATACCGGTGGCGCAGTGGCGGTGACCAAGCGGCGGCGCGGCGACTCGGCGCGTGCCTAGCAGTAGCAGCCCAGCCAGTAGGGCCTCGAGTCGAGTCTGTGAGATGCTCTCAAACCGAGCGGACGTCGGGTCGATGTCGCGATTGGCGTGAAAGAAGCTCTTAGAGCTACATTGAAATTTCACTTTGCGCTAGTGCGCTCGCGAGCCTCTTCTTCAAGGTGCTTTTCTCATGATGATAATACCCTAACTGCGATTCGCTACGGCGAAAGTGACTCTAACGATTAGTCTTTCTGATGGAACACTTCCAATTTGCAATGCGGAGATTTTGATCCATTCCTTGAATCGTGATTAATCCTTGGTTACAGGGGCATCAGTGAAATAGTCCTCTCCCATCGTCCACGATGTCCGTCGACAAGGAGGAATTGGTGCAACGCGCCAAGCTCGCAGAGCAGGCCGAACGATATGATGACATGGCGGCCGCGATGAAAGAAGTCACGGAAACCGGCGTCGAACTAAGCAATGAGGAAAGAAATCTGCTCTCAGTTGCTTACAAAAATGTGGTCGGCGCCCGGCGGTCGTCATGGCGCGTAATCTCCTCCATCGAACAGAAAACCGAAGGCTCCGAAAGAAAACAACAGATGGCAAAAGAATATAGGGTTAAAGTAGAAAAAGAACTCAGAGAAATATGCTACGACGTTTTGGTAAGTCAATGTTCTACGTTTTTTTTCTATTATTTAAATTTAAAGCTGATTTCATTCAGAAATGAAAAGGATTAGCCGTGAGCGCCTACGCGGATGACGTCATGATGTGCGCTACGCCTTTTCGAGGGGTGATGCAAGCAGCGGTAGCCGTGGTCATTTCCTGTAATCATTTTCGTTAGTTTTAATGGGCGTGATATGTGAGGTGGCACGTGAGAGCATGCAGGGCGCGGTGCGGCGGATTCCAGCAGGGCGGGCGGGGTGACTGACGTATTGCGCCGCGTCATTGCGCGCGCTGCCATCCCGTTTTCGTTCGTTGCCCCGTCCCGACTTTACCTATTACGATATCTACGTAATTTATCTCGATAACTGTTTTAGACCATTTCAAACAACTATAAAACAGATTTAGCTAAATAATTTTAACAGAATACAGCAAATATGAACCGAATTTAAAATATTTTTTAAGTAACCTCATTTTATTGGACATGCTCTCTAAGATATTCCTTGTTCATCTTATAATATTAAACCTGGTTGACTTCAGAATATTCAGTGATTTCTTTTTGTTTATTTTCAGGGTTTACTCGACAAGCACCTTATTCCTAAAGCTAGTAATCCAGAAAGTAAAGTATTTTACCTTAAAATGAAGGGAGATTACTACAGGTACCTTGCAGAAGTGGCCACAGGAGAAACCAGAAATTGTAAGCATAATACATTTTTACAATGATACTCAATCACTATTTAGATTGAATTGCCCCGTTTGTGAATATGCAGCTAACATTGATTTAACTTACAGCTGTTGTAGAGGATTCACAGAAAGCATACCAAGATGCTTTCGAAATCAGCAAGGCGAAAATGCAGCCCACACATCCAATCAGGCTGGGTTTGGCGTTAAATTTCTCCGTGTTCTATTATGAGATATTAAATTCACCAGACAAGGCGTGTCAGCTCGCCAAACAGGTCATTATTTGTGTCAGTTATGCATAGGCTCTGTGCTGGCTGGCACGAGGGTATAGGCTACGCGTATTAACGTGCTCGCTTGTCCCCAGCCGTCGTGGAGGACTCGCAGAAGGCCTACCAAGAAGCGTTCGACATTGCTAAAGCCAAAATGCAACCAACCCATCCCATCAGGCTCGGTCTCGCGCTCAACTTTTCCGTCTTTTATTACGAGATAATCAACTCCCCTGCGCGAGCGTGCCACTTAGCTAAACAGGTTAATTCACAATGGTTGGAGTGTTCTTACTCATGATAAAATGTACCATAATAAACTAACTTTCCAAATATAGCAACGTCTGACTGTTTAATATTGCATGTTAATTAAAATCTCAAACATTTGATTTAACTACCGAAACTAACACACCCATATCAGCATGGTTATGTGGCAATTAACCTGTTAATCCTCGACCCAGCCAGCATAGAGTGACATTTGACTCTATTATTGAGTTTGTGAAACATATGAATTTTTGTAAATTGTGTGTAGCAGTGGAGTAGATGTAAGTGACATGTGCGTTTTTACCGTTTTAGGCGTTTGATGACGCGATCGCGGAACTGGACACGTTGAACGAGGACTCATACAAAGACTCGACGCTGATAATGCAGCTGCTGCGGGACAACCTGACGCTCTGGACGTCGGATACGCAGGGCGACGGAGACGAGCCCGCAGAGGGCGGCGACAATTAAATGCTGCGCCGCCTCACCCACAGCACACGCATTTGTTCTCATTGGTGTTTTATAAGAAAACGAGTAACATTCGAGAACGGCACGCGGTGCGGCTCCCTTGTCGCCAATGCGAGCCGTCGCTTGTAAAAAATGTTAAAAATGTCGTTCGCAGCGGACTTTCACGTTCCGTCTAAAATTAAATGTTATGTGTCATCTTTGACGGTTTTGTATTTCTGTATTTACACTGGATTACAGATATCGAGCTGACCTGATGAATATAAATATTTATAACTTAAGTTATTAAAATTACGGTTTCTTAAGTTAAAAGTGTTTTCCTTTCATATCAGAAAATACAAGAGCCTGGTCGGCTTAAAGTAACATTCCTTTCGCCGCATGTCCGCAGTGAAATGGAGAGATCATGATGGTGAATATTGTTTTGATATAATTATGCGATTAGTTTTTTAAACTTTGTTAAATTACGCCCAAATACCTGGTTAAATCAATCTACAAAACTGTAATGGCTGTATCAAATAAGGGCACAAAAATTTTGTTAGTGTCTTTTATGTGGTTTTGTGATGTCCTCAAATCTATAATATTACCAAAAATCTTATATGTATTATTGACATTAACCATTTAGTTGTGCCCATCACTGACTTTAGCATTCTGAATTTTCAGGCATTTATTAGCGAAATAGTTTTGTGATGCCAATATTGTGACATTTCTGCTGCATTTTATCAGCCATTAATCTATTATATTTTTCATGTTTTCACCAATAAACTTTTGTATTAAATACAATTTTTAGTTTTAGAATCAATATTTAAATAAACCGCCACCTATTAACCCTATAATGATGTTTTAAAATTGAAATGTTATATTATAATTCCTTAAACGTCATTGAGTCATGCTGCTAATTAGTGCTTGGCCAACCTAATAATATATGGAAAGTGGGTACGGCCCCTTGCTCCACCTAGGTTCTCCACATGGGTAGAGCACCCTTGCTCTACCCATGTGGAGAACCTAGGGATATGGGTCTAGGGAATGGTCCATGGGAGAAGGACTCGTTCTCCACCTATCTACTTTCAGCCGAATAACTCGTTATTTACAATGTAACCCCTTCTTTGAACCACCATGGAGGGTGGGTCCATGTAAACTCACAATTATATTTGTTCCGCCTGTGGCAGACGCGGATCCTCGGTGTTGCTACTCTTGGGACTTTCCTCTGAGTTTAGTTATTAACTTTTATTCGCATTTATATTTTTTCACTGATATTTTACATAGATTAATTAAATCAGAAAAGTTTTGTGAATACATAAAATGCAAGCATAAGGTACAATATCTTATTTTTGTGAGGAGTTTGCTAATAAAATTTAAATTAATCGTAAAGGCGGAAAGGTCCCTTGATACTTTTTCGACTCTGAGGGTTCGTGTGAAATATAAATTTAGAAATTATTCTTCGCAAGAGGGGTCCCTGATTGGTAGTTGAAATGTAAAGGTGACGAAAGGTAAACGTGGTCCTACCCAGGTGGTTCAAAGAGGTGGTCCCAGTGGAAAGAACTAATAACTAGAGCTAAAATCCAGAGTTAAGCAATTTTTTATCCAGACTGAAATATAGAATCGCCGGGTAGCATTATATAACCGAATTTTCACGAGGATGATGTGTGAACCCTCCCAACACTTCATTCGCGTAGACATTCGGGCATCTAGCTGACAAAGTAGTAATACCCATTACTCCTTTACTCTGGTACTACTAAGTAGGTTCTAATTATATATTTGCGCACAGTATGTACTGTGTGCAATTACGTTTCATACCTATTTACGCACATAAGGTCAATAATCATTGTGGTTCTTTTTCAAGTCTCCTCTACTAGAAATTATACTATTCAAATTACTTGACTCGTGACAGTAAGGGTTAATTTCGATCATTAGACCCCCTACTAAGTTCACGACATCTACAGTACATTCAATCCCCGCTGTAAATAATATAAGCTTATGTATGTACCTACAACAACTATGTACATACACATAGTTGTTGCAAATAATTCTAATCAATATGAAGATATAAAATATATGACATCAAATTTCACATCAATATCGCTTCAGACCTTCAGTGTAGTTTTCTTCCATGATAGGTATTCTTTGAGATTTTTAGCTTACTCAATTTAACTAATTGAATGTTATGCCAATTAGAGCAATAAATTTATTAATCACAAGTTAAAAGCAAAAGTAAATTAGCATTCAACTAATATTCATAGCTCTTTACGATTTGTTAAGTGGTATAATTTATGGAGCCACCCATACCACGACGGGTACGGCTAGTAGAGTAGCGGTATAGGGGGTCCGTAACGAAACTAATAATAAATAGAATAACCCGACTAAGGCCGTACCTATTCCACTTGACGATACTATCGTTATTTTCGATATTTTGACCACATTTTGTGTCGTATGGTTTTATTAAATTAATAAAGTTATAATATATATTATTATGTAATGTATGTAATTAAATGTACCATAGACGCAAAATGCGGTCAAAATTATCGAAAATAACGATATTGGCATCAAGTGGAATACGGCCGAAGTGTCAGCTGGAGCCCACGTATAACTAGTGTACAGCTGGTCATACGTATCTTCGAAACTAAAAGTTTATGGTTTTTAAAAAAGGGTTCATTTCAAAAACCCATAAGGGTTCATTTCAAAAAAGGCAAGTGCACCGCTCCATAAAGAACCACACCATCAGACATCACGACGGAATACGGCTAGGCCGCTTGGTAACATGGCTGACTGATAGGTGGTGATAAGCAGCGCTCGAAGTCATGTTAACATCGACCAGGTCAACTATCGGTCAGTTAAAGACGTTAAAGTAGGAAGGGCTTAGTACCGAAATAACCTATACATTTCCCCACAAAGGTGATGATATATTGGGACTAATAGTAGCAATAAGCAACCAATATCCTAACGGAGATTTCGGCACTAAGTAATGCCAAAAAATGACCTTGGAAAAAACTCCCACTAGTTCCATGGAACTAAAACACGATGGAACCGTACTTGCCCGTGGATGGAACACCTAACTACTTAAAACGATCCTGTTTGGAAAACCATGTCCTGGACCATGTGACTAAAGGATTTCCGTATGTTCGGAATTTCAAAAAATAATAATAAAAAATAAAATAATTTTAAAATTCGTATGCACTATAATAGGAAGGCGACGAAAGCATGATTTATACGAGTATGTGACCACTGATTATAGAACACTTAGTGGAAATCTCGCAATTCCCCATCATCGCAATCGTGAACGGCTGGTGGTCCCACTATCCCAATTAATAATGAATGTGCCCAAGGTTTTTTTCTCGTAGGTACAGCTTGTCTCCTTAAGCTCGGGTGTTCCTCGCTTTCATTTGCCGTGGCACCATTATGGTGGTACCACGGCAAAATAAATTTGCCATTGACTCAATGCTATCACAAAATGCTGATTACCGTGGTACCATTAAATTGTTAGACTAAAAATGCCCTTGGCCTTGCTTAATTCAAAGGAAGAACAATATCTATTTCGTGGCCGCTTGAAATCTAACGGCGAGTGATCTAAAGCGAACAAACCAACTGAAGCAGTGGCAATAACTATAGACTGCCAAGCAGCAATTCCAGTGTTAATTATTCCCAATTTATGCCCACAATGGCCACTAAAACTGCCAACACTTGGTGGCCGATCCGATGTATAAATTTTTATCGCTTTTGGGGGACTGTTTCTCCCTCGTGAGTCGTGACACTACTGAACCGCAGTGTTATCAGCAGTTCCTTTCTTTATTCATGTGGTTACTACTGCAGTGTTATCAGAGATTCTTTCGTTGACACATAAAAATAGCAGTATTTATGTAGTGCTAAAGAAGATTTTATTCTACAGAGGCAAAACTATTCTGAAAATTATCACTACTTGTTGCACTTCTACGTACTGTGTAAGAAGACATCTGATTCAATATCCTTATATATAAAAATTACGTGTCACGATGTTTGTCCGCGATGGACTCCTAAACCAAGTGATGGAAACAATTTTAATTTGATTTGCACACCGTGTACAATTTATATATAGGATAGCTTACATCTCAATTTATAGTCGTAATTACCCGTGCGAAGCCGGGGTGGGCCTCGAATATAATTATAAATTAAAGGAAGATGAAGATACATATTACGAGTGTTATAGTTTAAGTAATACCTACTAATTATTTTCTACCTATAAAAGTGTTTATAAACACAAACTAACATAAATGTATAAGATAAGTCTCTGATATTTAAATAAAACTAAAACAACGCCATACATTATATAGGAGCTTTTATAATGTGTATGTCCAACTTACTCAATTGAAATTTCTTAACTCTGAATATTGTCTGTCGTTGTTATACATATTTGATTCAGTTTTGCCTAATCCTAACCTTTCGTAAATTATAATTTAAGTAAATATAATAAATAAGTGATTAAATATCTATGCGGTACAGTACTAGGTACCTATATTTTGCTATAATATTGTACCTATCAGTTGCCTCAGTACTACATAGTGCAATATATACATCTGAAGAATAGTCCTTAGCACTTCAACTTATAAATACATTCATAACAATGGTAAAACCTGTGTTGATGTTCAATTTAGCTCCATGGTCTTCTCACTGACGATTATTGCATACAACTTCTTTTGTTTTAGTATTTTTTCGCAATGACTTTATTTACTTAATTATGTATTACGGGGAGGGGAAGGAGGCTGGGTTACGGAAACGTAGGTATATTTTTTAAACAATAATAATTATTTTACAAGTAACTACCTACCTATGTAAAAGTACATTGGAAGATATTAAGAATCGGTATTTATACATTCTTGTACTACGGGGTGGGGAGAGAGGGGAGAGGGGTGGAGCGTCCCTCCCTAAGAGTCTCTTGGGGGAGTTACGGAAACCTATAACTTTTTAATTATGAAAATTATCATTATGACCAATAATGCACGTCGATCCAAAATCAACACACATTAACATTAGATCAAAACAGAGTGTGTAAATACATTATAGATTGTAGGTACAAGTTGTAAGTTTAAGAAACTAGTGTCAATAATTGAAATAATTCTATGACAGCTCCGGTGCTGTGGGTGCAAATGTCGATGCGATTGTTAAAAATGATGCAAATGTTTGTAACTTCCCAAATAATTACCCATTCCAGTCCCATTTAAATTTAATCATTTTTTGTAAAATGACTTCAATGTGGTGTGTTCAATCGGGTCTTCCCACATTCAAAAGTATGAAAAAATTACTTGTGAAAGTCAGATCAAGATAGCGCTGATGACAGAACTGTCATTGTGATATGACAGAAGTGAAACTATCGCCGCACAGCTGTTACGACTGTTGATAAAAAAATACTAATATCGTTGCAATAAATTCAAAGTTTTCAGGTATGCCCCTACCGTGTCGTCTAGAATATATAATATACCTTAAAATGCGTTTCACCCCTCGTTACCCTCACTCATGGGTAACCCTTGTCAGAACAGAGACAGTGCGGTCAGTTAGATACTCTCGCTCGGCACACGTTTCTGATAACAAGCTCCATCCAGTTGTATCTATAATGCTTAGAATAATGTTATTGGAAAACCCTATAACTTTTGCAAATGGCGCCAAACAAATGTCAATTTGGTTTTTGGTGATAAATAAAGTAGCTCTTACCGTTTTTATGGAATAAGTTAAGTTGTTCATAATCCAAGGAAATAAAAACTAGCGTCATATACCTTATCGTAATGAACCTAATATAAAAATAGTCATTAAAGATTTTTTGACTGAGAAATGTAATTGCACAGTAGACGGATTTCTTAATAAACATAATAAGTAATTAATAACTTTTTGAACATTGTATCATTAATAAAAAACTTTGACATTAACTAGAATGTATATTACTATACACCACTATATTGAAACTACCAAAAAAAAAAAAATGGGTGGTACAGAAGTGTTAATACAATGTAGATATGTAGTCAAAATTTGAGATTACTTCACAGTGAAATAATTATGAATTGTTAAAGTTTTCGAAAATTCCACCTAAAAGTATGGACACCACGTAAACAAAAATACTATGTGCCTATGTACAATTTATTAATGAAAACACATGATGCGCGACAGTGAAAAAATATCTCTCTTACTCTTTCTAACATCCCGCACCCGAGCGTTCGGTTCGATAGAGACGTACGAGTTTCAGAATAATGTTTGTAGGGGCGTAGGTATTTGTAGGTAAATAAAAGAAAATATTTGACATTGAAACCTTATAATTGATAAATACTAACTTTTCCTTCATACTTTGGCGGGCTTAGGACCGACAAAATTACTTTATTGGTTAGGTAGTTTATGTAGATATTGAATTATTATTGATATAAAGAACGATAGGTAAGTTTGTAATTCTGAGTTAAAACTAAATAAAGTAATTATGGCGTATTTAAAAAGTTAGTAATAATTCACAACAATCATTATTACAGCGCGCCTGAGCACTGTTGTGATCACGCGCGCTGTAATAACGATAGGAATCCGCGCGCAGTCGAGCCCAGACAACAAACTTTAATGAGGAGCCCTAACTAAAGAAAACATACAAAATAGGACACTACCGGTAAACCGACGCGAGCGATGAGCTTAAGGCGGTCGAGGTCTAGGGTCTGACAAACGTTTTTTACTTTACATGCCAAATAAATCTACAAAAAATTACGAGAAAAACGGTGTTTTTACTATTTTCATATCTTAAAAAATGGCTGAGATATTAACGATCAAAGTGCGTATTTCCAGCCGAAGGTTTTAAAAAACGCGGGCGGGCACTCACTAGCTGATTACGTCACAACCATAGTCATTCAACAGTCGCGCTCTCGTTCTCACGCCGCCGCTGCGCTGTGTTGCGCTCTGACCGAGCGCACACGCCGTGTCGCGGACTCGAGGTCGCGGACCGAACGGGTGGTTGTGACGTCATAGCATGAGCCCGCGTAATCTCAGAAATTCAAAAAAGAGCTTCAACTTCACGTCGTTATAACTTCGGAAATAGTGCATGTATTGAAGTGAAATAAAAAGTAATGTTATGTACATGATCTACGCTCCGATATTAAGTGTATTTAATAGTAATATTTTGACCCTTTTGTGTTGTAAACAAATGGGTCTGAGAGAGCGCGTGGATCCCACGAAACAATACTCACTTTACAAATTAACGTATAAGCATCGATGTAATACCTAGGTATTACATCGATGCTTACAAATATTTCAACAACTGTTCAAAGTGTCCACCTTCATTGTCAATACACACTCGCGCACGTTTTAAAAGATTGTTTCGTAATGACATTAATACGTTTAAACTTTTCACTTCATCAAAAGCGTCAATAATTCGCTGTTTTAACACTTCCACTGTGTCAGGTTCACTGACATAAACACGACGTTTTATTTCACTCCATAGAAAGAAGTCCATAGGCGTTAAATCTGGCGAGCGTGGTGGCCACGCTACTGGTCCACCACGACCAATCCAACGGCTTCCGAACTGGTCACTTAGGTATTCTCGAACCGCTCGGTGATAGTGTGGTGGAGCACCGTCCTGTTGAAACCACAATCCTTGCAGGTATGCTAGTGGTACGTCGTCTAACATAGAAGATACCATGGTCTGAAGAAGGTTCAAATAACTTTCTCCTGTAAGACGACCTTCAATGAAATACGGGCCGATGAGTCTGTCGTTAAGAATTCCCGCCCACACATTTACACTAAACCGGTGTTGGAACGAATGTTCCCGCGTCAGTTTTGGATTCCGAATCGACCACCAATGTTCATTGTGCTGATTAAACAGGCCAATCCTTGTGAATAAACACTCATCCGTAAATAATACATTGGCATCCCGATTGCTCAGAATCCAGTTGCAAAACGCTATTCTTGGACTTCGGTCTATTGTGGTTAGTTCCTGCGTTTTCCGGTAATGATACGGATGCATGCCTGCTGAACGCACTATTCTCCACGCGCAGTACTGGCTAATTCCAAAATGGCGAGCGGCATCGTTGGTACTTCTCCGAGGGTAAACACGTAACATAAGAGTATATTCGCGAGATGAAAATTGATAAGCCATCACGACGGTTATAAAATCACGGCGTGTTTGAAGAGAAACTAATCACTTCGCTAATCAAGTTTATGCGCATGTGACGCGTGCGACACGAGCGATGTAACTGAGCTGACCTTCGTTAATTACGTTTCGCCTTTCGGCTTTCGTTCGTGCGCTTTCGGAAGAAACAAAGGCCGCGCGGTGGCAGGGCGGAGGGTGCGGGATTGGTCCGGTGGCCAGCTCTCCCGAGAATGCCCGAGCGCACAGAATGAATAATAGTATGTACTAACGAGCTTGGACGCGAGTTTGCCGAATGTTATTGTTATGAATGACACATTTCTATGTAGGGGTGTTAAGTTTTATGCATAAACTGCGTGCATGTAGTATTTCTTAATGAAGTAAAGGAAACGGCGAGAATTAAATGCTTGGGTGTGTTAATCAATGAAGAGGTTTGACCAAAAATTTATTTATATGTAGGATATTTTTTTTTTTACGTAACTCATGTTTTTTTCTGTCTGTATGTTTTTAGTACCAGCAGCAGATAGACCAGTTTTTTTTTTTTTGGTAGTTTCAATATAGTGGTGTATAGAATAGACCATTGGGTTATGTCTTTAGGTTTATAAGATCTATAGAAATTATACAATTATCAGAGAAAAACTACTATTTCAATAAAATCGTGTCTACTAATTGCCTCTGCACTCAAAGGAGATTTTTATTTTGTTATCGAAAGCACCGATCTATGATAAATTTCGTTAACATAGCGATATCGATAAGTAATGTTAATAAACAATTTTGCACGGTATCTCGGCTGTAGAGACTTGCATTAACTGTCGTTAACGTTTACCGCAACCGATTTATTTCATTATTTTTTAGCGATCGTTACTTTGCGATCGGATTGTTAGGGCTATGTCGAGACTGCTGGTCCAGGACGCCCTCTTACAAATAGGCAAGCTTTAAAGATATAGTAGTGAGCTATGAGTAAGAATTTTGAGTTTCTGGAATAGAGGTTTCCAAGTTTGTCTCTGTCTGGCACCAAACATGGCTCTTATGCAAATTTTTTGGATTTTAAAGAGCGTCAAAATATCTACAGAAATGTTCTATTCAATAATTCCGTAGGTATCACAAATTATAACATATAAAGCCATGATATGCAGTTACAGAAGGTTTATGTGATGAGACTTGCGTTAACTTCTTCAAAGCGAATACAAATCTGCTTATTTTAGTGCATAGTAGATTGTTGTACACTTGTTGTACAAGAGTCGAAAGGAATCAATTCCCATACGAGGTATTTAAACGCCCGAGTGCAGCGAGGCAGGCTAAAATCCAAGTAGGAATTGATGGTGAAATTCAGCAACCGTGTTAAGCACTCTTTTCATTACGAATTTAAGGAAAGTAAAAAAAAAAAGTTTTTCTAACAATATTACAAATTGAGAGGTTAGAACTATTTGTGAAATTATAAGTAATATTTTTTTTGGAATATTTACGGGCGGCTATAGTCCGAATAGGAATTTATGACTTCCAGCCGTGTAAACACTACTAATATAAGGAAAATATAAAAAAGTAGCATTTTATAATATTTATCTTGATTATAATAATAAAACTCTCTACCCATACTCCTTTTCAAAATTAATGCGGCTATGTCCAAGTACCAATCAATGACTTACATCCGTGTTAAACACTCTACTTTTCATTTAAAAAATGAGGACTTGAGGAGAGTAAAAAATAGTGGTATTTATCTAAAATATTTACTTAAAATAAAAAAAAGACAAGAGTAGAAGATACTTAAATAAAATTCATAGATGAGTTAGAATAATAGGTGAAATTTAAGGAAAATTAATTAAACCTTATATTTAGTTACTTGCTACACTGCCAAATGATATAGTTTTTTTTTAAATTTTAAATATTGAACATAATGCTTCTCCATCACCCGATGCTTCTCCACGACCCAAACCGCTTGACAGGTGTTATAATTCACAATGCTCATAAACAGAATTAGTGACTTAAATTTTCATATTACATACACTGATATCACAAAGTCACATGAATTAGATATAAACTATTTTTTTTAACCTTTATACGTAAACATAAACTTTGTTGTTATTATTTGTTTCATAAGAGCAGAATATTTTACAACGAAAAAATTTAAACATCTAATTTATTTACACTATGGTTACATGGTTATATTATAAATGGTTACAAATCATTCCGGCCCTTGAGAAGGAACCATTTCTATGAGTTTTTCCGACCCTAAGGTGGGAAGCAACGTCTTTCATCCGCTATTCGAATCCAACAAACACTACTTTCCGAGTATGAAAAATGAGAAAGATATATCAATTCAAAAGTAGTTGCGTATAGAGTGTATTAGTCGTTCCGCGCCCAGCAAGCCTCCACTTATTCAACTTTATTCTTGCACTTTAGAATCACGTCACCTATGCACATGTCCAGCATAAGAGCAAGTTGCAGACATCAAATATCAAGGAATATATACAGGTTTATTGGGTAAAAGCATAGAAATTTAAATAAATGTGCCTATTTATTTAGACTTCTGTGGGTAAAAGGCTAACAACTTCTTAGCGTTGACTTCTGCCAGTCCAAAGAAACATTTTGAGATATTTTTTTTTGTTTAACATAAATCCTAATCCTAATATCATATTATGTTCGTTTTTATTTTTGGCGATAGATGTAATATCTGTCTATTTTCTACGATTGTTCAGATAACTTCTTATAAGATCGTAAGCAGAGCCTTGGATACCGTACATATACAACATTTTGTGCAATATCTTGTGACACACGAAGTTAAATGCCTTAGACATGTCCATAAATATAGCTGTAATAGTCCTTTGTCACCATAGACGTCCAATGATGTTGCAGTATTTTTAAATTTGCAATGTTACTGACATTTATGAGATTTGTGATCAGGCAGACAGACAGTAGTAAAGGAAGAAAAATTATCCATGATTAAAAATTATACCTACGAATTTTGACGATCGAAATGTCTTATTATAAGTAGAGTTTATTTACTTTAATATAGTTAGGTAGGTTTTTTCGTATCTACGTTAAGCTGTACGTTCCTGGGGCATAGAAAATTCCGTTATGAATATTGATTTATTTAGAGAACTAGCTGTACCCGTGACTTCGTTCGCGATCGCCAACTAATTATTCACATTTGTGCACTGTTTATCTCATATTAAGCAACACTGTGGTTTGCGGTGAAGCACTCTTAATAACCCATAGCTCAGAATGGAGCTTTTTACTTTGGATTTGAAAACTCCCAGGTTATATTTTCCAGAAGACAATAGTTAAGTTACTCAGAGAGTTCTTTCCAGGTTCACACAATAAATGTTGAAGCAAAGTACCTTGTGCGTTTCTTTAGTATTTCGAGTTTAAACGGCGGTTTTGTTTGACGGTAGATCGAAAATATATTTTTCATTTCTCTTTCTAGGAAAGTAATATTTGTTTGATCTGAGTAGCGGGTGGGAGACGCTACTTCCCACTTAAGGGCGGGAAAAACTCATAGTAAATGCTTCCTTCTCTAGGACCGTAATGACTTGTAACCATGGTAACCATTGGTGTAAACTAATTTATATGTCTAAGATTTTCGTTGTAAAATACTCTGTTGTTATAAAACAATTAATAACAACTACGTTTGGCAGGGTAGTAACTAAATAAGAGGTAATTATAAAAAAAACTAACGAAAACTTTCCCTAAATTTAATTGTTCTAACTCCTAGACTATCTTTGCATCTTCTACTCATGTTTATTATTTTTAGTAAATATTTAGGAAAACTAAATTTCTTTTACCCTCCTCATATTTTAAATGAAAAGTAGAGTGTTTAACACGGATGTAAGTCATCGATTCCTACTTGGACTATAGCCGCATTAATTTTAAATAGGTACTGCTCATGTTATTATAATCAAAATAAATAATATAAAAAAACTTACTATTTTTATATAGGTATTCCTCATATTAGTAGTGATAAGCAGATTGGAAGTCATCAATTTCTATTTGGGTTATAGCGGCCCGTAAATATTCCAAACAAAATTTTACGTAAAATATCACAAATAGTTCTAACCTCTCAATATATTAATTATAACAAGTATGTTAATGTTATAATACTTTTAATGAAAGATTTAATGATCTAAATAAAATATTTAGAAAAGCTAAATTTTTACTTTCCTGAAATTCGAAATGAAAAGTAGAGTGCTTGCGAGCGGGTGAAAGTTATCAATTCCTACTCGGACTATAGCAACCCTCGCTGCGTTTGGGCGTCTAAATACTTCGTGTGGGAATTGATTCCTTTCCACCCCTACAACAATCTTCTATGGTTGTGCACTTCCATTGCGCAGTCTCCGAAATGTATCCGGCAAAACAAAGATATACCTATGTAGTTAAAAAAACTGATTGTGGCGAATGTTCCAGATTTTAGAGTTATATCGTAGCAAGCTTGCAAAGCTAAATAAGGGTGCCGGGCTGCCCGTGGGTGCCGAGATGCCCGTGAGGTGCTCGGGTGCACGTGGAGTGCCATGTTGCCCGTGGGGTGCCGCGCTGCCCGTGGAGTGCCGGGCTGCCCTTAGGGTGCCGGGCAAGAATGTCACCCCCCAACTTTACCCGTAGTAGGTGTTGTAAGAGGTGATTAAGGGTACCACTAATGAGGATGGGCAGCAGCGCATTTTGAGGAACTGATATCTCACTCCGCGATCCCCAAGACGCCTGCCAAGCGTGGTGCCATTCCGCGGTTCAAGTTATTTGGAATGAAATATTATGGTTGTGATATCTGTAATTTCTGGACCACAAAACCGATGGCTTTTAAATATTTACGGGACAATAAGTAAATTACCACTATTCTAACAAAAAAAACAATGATTCAAATCGGACTACGCGTTAATAAATTACAACTAACTAAGTGTACATTTTCACTTTCATCCGCTTTCCCAAGGGAACCGTGTTTGATTTCGGGATAAAAGTATCCTATGTCCATCTTTGTAGTATTATCTCAAATCGTGCTAAATTTAATTTAAATCCATTCAGTACTTTTGCAGTGATGCGCGGCTGGGATACAGACAGACAGACAAAAATAAATATAAATACAGTTGTGGCATCAGTATCAGCCAAAAAGTGCTCTCAAAAAATATTTTCAAAATATCTGCAATGTATAGAATTGGACCTGTTACAGTTTTATTATAAGTATAGATAGATGTATAATTATTGACAATCGTAGTAGAGTAACTACTTGTACTACGATTTAAGTACCTACTGATTTTTTTATAGAATCTTCATATTTCATAGTACCTATAAAACTAGAGATATGTACTACCTTGTTTAACCAGACTAGAGAGTAGGTAATTGAATCTCTTACTAAGTCTCCATCAGACTATAATCATTCAAAGGTGGTAAAGTCAGCGCTGAACGGATTTCTTGGCTTTGTCATTATATTATCTCTTCGACTTCACGACGTAACAAGTATTTTAACATGGGGAGTCATATTTTTACTGTCCGCCCGAAGCTATTGCAATTTGTAATTACGCGGTGATTGCAACTAAAATAAAAAAATCTGATATGGCCGGTTTTTTGAGTATATGAGTATAAGCCTTCCAGGGCCGGCCGCAGGGTAAAACATCCGTTAATTGGTCGCGGTTGGGAGTCCGGATAATCGCGAATCCGTATAACTGTAGGCCGGATAATCGAGTTTCTACTGTAAATGGAATTCTGTGGTCTCTGCCTACCCCGACGGGAAAGAGGCGTGATTTTTATGTATGTATTGAATTATATTCAAGTTTGGTACGTTTTATTGTAAACGTTAGTAATTATTGTACAATAAGAACCTACTTACATAGTTTGTAGGGGCCAGGGGGATTGAATTAACTTTCACTACATACATAGCCTCGGCAGTATTCGTTAGTTGATATACCACCTACTACCTACTCGGTTATCACAACAAATATATATAACTAGTACGCTATGTACGTTAACTAAAAATAATTAATAAACCCAAATATGTCTACTAGAATATTTTAAAGGATACCTAGAGTCCTAGACATTATAAAGGATATATCCTTTATTCCTATAGGAATAAAATAACAAGGATAGGAATAAACACTAATTTTATTATTTAAAAAAATCATTTAATTAATTTGTTTCAAAAAAGTGTTTGTATAAAATATACTCGTAGGTACTGTCAAACATGGAATCTTTGTCAATGCAAGTTAACTTAGTAAAATTTTATTACAATTATTACGATTATCATAGACAATAATTATAACGCTTTTGAGGAAATTATATTTATGGGAGAAAATTTGGCAGCGTTGTTTTTCATATGAGAACATCAGAATAATTAGTTCCTTAGTATTTTTCCTTGTCAGCATCATGGTCTAATTTTGTACCTATATCTCTAAAAGTGACTTGGCAGAGTTACCAAACCAGTGGTAGGTACCACGATGTCATGGTTACTTTACCATATTATTTGTTGATACTGTAATAAGGTTATAATTGATTTTCTAAAAAAAAGTTTCGACTTTGTTACAATCAAGGGTTGTCACATTCAACTTAGTATTCATATAGGTTACCTATTCATATTACAAGGTATATTATTATTTATTAAATATTAATTGCGTTACAATATATTATTCCAATTACAAATTAATACTTTACATTGATGTCAGGTCTGACAGTATTTTTTTTTGTTTGAAAATTGATCATCATTTTTAGACCACCCAAAAATGGCAAAATTGCCAGATTTCATGGTAGTCTATGAATTAAACTAGTATTAGGCACACTTGGTGGCAGTAGGCATTTATCAAAAATATTTTATAAGTGTATCCATCTAAATATTTATTTATCAATACCTATAATGAATATACTTAAGTGTAGATATCCCATTACAATAACTAGATACTCGCCTTGAGCATACGTTTCTCAGCTCATATTAATAAATGCACCCCAAAGTGGAGATTTGTTTTGGCGTTAATTTAAGGAACATCTGTCAAAGCCTGCATCATAAAGTCGATCTCTTCTTTGAGATGCATTAATAATACAAGCCTTATAGTTACACGGAAATCATTCATCACTCATAATCACATAGGTAAGTCACGCTTCTACGGCCTTAATCAACGAATTCATACATATTTATTCTTAGGCCTTCATCTAACCTATTACAAAATATTTTTTGCATAAGCTATATTGTTTTTAATAGCAAAAATATTTTGCAAATCTTTGGTCCGTATCTTTAGGTTTACTTAGGCATTTACAAATATATGTATCTGCCTAAGCATAACAATTAAGTACTTACTTAGACATAGATCTATCATTGGTAGGTCTTCTTCGTCAATATACCTATTCAAAGCCATGAACAGCTTATCATGTTTACTTGACTAATAATGACCCTAATTTTATCACACGTTGTCGGTGTCTCCGTGGCCATAAGAGAAAGCCTTTCTCACGCTCGGTAACAATATAATGCAAAGAAGAGGGCGTACTAGTATGGAACTTAGATATAAGCAACTTAGTGCCAACCCTACTGAATTAGACGCAGTGTCATGGTGTATTGAATCAATTAACGTGGTTTCATTACCGCTTATTGCTGTAGAATACACATTGTAGGTCGTTAAAAAAGAACGAGGGGCACACAAAACAAAATATACCACGATCAGCGATAGCGACAATTTCAATGCTGCTATAGATTCACATCCCTCGATTTTTGACAGCAGAAGCCTTTTTAGTTTTAATTTGACAGTCACTAGAGCACCCACAGCGCACATTATCATTGGTGGTAAAAATAAATTGAAAAGGGCCAATATGGAGTACAAACGCAGCCGCTGGCTCGAGTCCACGATAGTACATACGGTACTATGCTGATCTACTTGTACGGTTGATGCTAGGGCGAAGTCTGGGACGCTCAGGGAAATGGCCAGAACCCACACAAACACCGTAGGTTGCGTGATAGGAACTCTCGACGCGCTCACTCTGTACTCCACATTCATGGTCCGTGGTGGTGTCGAAGAGTCGCTGCTTGCGACGAGACTGTGTCGAGATGATCTTATTTCTTCATCCTCATTCTGGTTATATCTTCTTATTCTTTTGGCCAGTGACTTTTCTTCGAGATTGGCCGTGGCCAAGGTATGCAAAGCCACGGTGACGACGAGGTACGCGGATGCTGTCGTTGCGAATACGCTTAGACCTCGGTAAGCGATGCAACTGCAACTGCCCAATGTCCAGTTCTTTATGTTGTTAGACCATATTTCAGTGCTTATTGATGCACCTAGAGCAAAATCTGCTATCGCTAGTTGCAAGAGGATAGAGAAAAGTCCTGAAACAAAGAACAAAACCTTAATTAAGTACTTGAGAAAAAGCACCCTTAATTGGGCTCTGTCCAGATATTGAACACCTGCGTTTTATTTTAGTGTCTCATCTGGCAAATGTAACTTTTTTATTTTATTTAAATACTTTATTACGAAAACCAAACGCAAAAAAAGAAAAAGTATGGCTGTCATCTGTTAAATCATGATATAATAATATATATTTTCTTAGACCATGTGTTAAATATTCGTTACCAATATTTTTTTTCTATTGTGCCAATAACATTATTATGTTTTTATTATGCACTTGAACAACATTTATGTACCTTCATTTACAAACTTGGCTTCTAAATTGTTATATACCAACGTACAAGTTAAAATGAGTTGTTCGTTTTAATGTGCCATGCTACGAACAGAATTCCGTTACCCAGAAGGATATAGTCATCAAGTTCAAATCCTTACCAATTTATAAACGCAAAAGGCTGTACGGATGTTTGTTACCCTTTCATGCAAAAACTACAGAATGGATTTTAATGAAACTTTACAATAATATATTTTACACATTAGAATAACACAAGGCTATAATTTATTAAGATATTGTTTAAATTGTTCAAATTATAACCATAAGTACTCCTATCCCATAAAAAAAGTGTCAAGTAAGTAGGAAATAATCTGCCTTATGTGATCTATTTTGGCGTGCGCTGCAAAAATTTTTTATAATTTTATAACCGAATTCTTTATTCTAAATAGTCCTACAAAAAAGCTCGCGACAGCATATATCTATCTATTATGTGTAAGCCATTACTTATCGCCAAAATAGTAAACCATAAATAATAATAATTGATAATATATTTCTATATGCATATTTGGTAGTAACATATTGATCCTTATCAAACTAATATTATAAAGGCGAACGTTTGGGAGTGTGTTTATTCCTATCGAGATAAAGAGAGAGAGAATTCTAAAATTTTTGTTGGGTAGAGTAGACTTTCAAGTTGGTCCCATTTAAATTTCATCCATGTTTAAGTTACACTAAACTTTACTGAATAAGGTAGGTATTCGCCATCATGCCTATACCTGGTTAAAGTATTTTTTTTGCTACAAGAGTAGCAAAAAAAATTTCTTTCTTCAGCTTTGTATTGTGGGCGAGATTAGAGCAACACGGAACGCCGGAAGTCCGTGTTGCTCTGGATGGCAATGTGACACATCACACAATGACCTTGTAACTTATAAACAGTATGTACCTGAAAAGAGTGAAAACTTGTAGAAGTCAAAGTACAAAAATGTGAGCTTTGAGTTTTTTAAATCAGCACAATAACGACTTTAAGGCACTACCATACTTTTTTAACCGAATTCCAAAAAAGGAGGTGGTCCTCAATTCGTCTGTTTTTTTCTTCTTTTATGTTTGTTACCTCAGAACGTTAGACTGGGTGAATCGGTAATGAAAATTATTTTTTTTGTTTGAAAGCTGATGCTTGTAATTTAGTCCCATGTTGATATAGTCATTGACAATGAATTACAATCAATTCCGTATGTAGCAAGAATCACTAAAAAGAGTGAAAAAACATTTTCAAACAAAAAATGGAACCGACTTCAACACCCAAAAGTGTGAAATAACTTGTCGGAGTCGGTACCATTCGCACAATAATGTTATGATAGGTACTTTTGAACTATCATGGTACCGACTTCAACAAGCCCACTACCAGTTGGCAGCGTTCGAAGGATGCTGGCAGCATTGCAATACTTATTCGTTGAGCCAAATAGGTGGCAGCATTTTGATCACGCGTCGCATCGACCAAGCGCTCTGATAAGTTTTGGAAAATACGATGAGCTCCCGGTTCCCACGGACCCAACGTCTCTACACCAAACGGCACAAATATGTTACCATATTTAACCATAATATGTAACAACTACCATACATAAAACAACCATTTTGCATATTTTTTAACCCAATTTTTGAAGTATGTACTCATAGAAAAATTCGAAGTGATTCCGTTTCAGCTTGGAAGCTAAGATTTTTTTACTCACTGCTTGGAAGGGCAAAATCGTATCTGTCCGGCGGGCTGGGGCGGTTGGCTAAATTCTTCGCTAAGGTGGCAATTTTCAACCGATTCTCGTGAAATTTTGTGAGCAGGTTCGACAATTTTATGGAATTTCTTGATTTGATTTAGTTTATGGAAATTTTCCAAAACGTCGAAGGTGGAAAAACACTTGTTTGATCCAGTAAAAACTTATGCGTGGTGGTCAAACTAATAATTCTAGATTAGCCTGAACTACATCTTCGACCACATCATCACTTACCATCAGGTGAGATAGTTGTAAAAGGCTAACCTATAAAGCATAAAAAAAAACTAAGTAACTCAAAAAGACGCGTTAGATTGAAAACCTTCCTATTTTTCTTTGGAAGTCGGTTATTAAAGTACATACGAATGGTAAATTCATAAGTCTTCACTGTCTAACTCACTGTCACCGAAAGATGCACTAGTAAATAAGTTGTTTGAAAAGTTACAATATGCAGAGATCAGTTTATTTATCTAATGAAGAGTGTAAATGAAGTTTCGTGCATTACCACTTGTCGAGGACTTGAGCAGCGCTGCAAGCAGCGAGCAGTTGGCGAGGGCGCCGGCGCCGGCCACGGTCGCGAGGTACGCGGCGAGCGCCAGCGGCGGCAGAACAGGCGCGGGCTCCGCCGGCTCCGGCATGGCGGCGGCGACTGGCCGGGCCGGGACTCTCGGCTCGGGATCAATGACTTGGACACTGCGTCACCCGCAAGTCCCGCGACCCGCCCGCGTTCTCCGCCGCTCGGCCTTCTTCAATTTTTTCTTCTTTTGTGGTGAATCACCGCCCGAACATGTGTGACATGCGAGAATGCGAAAACGCTAACTGACTGAAGGTTTGTATGTTTTTTCATTTAAATGTTAAGCGTCTCAGTTGAAAGTTAACGAACCCATATAATTTGTATGTAAGCGAGCACTCTTTCGTTGAGCACTTGTGGCATGATTGACCTGCGGAGCCGTGCAATATCGAACGGCAACGTTGTGTGTGCAAATCATATTCAGGAAGGGTTAGGTGCTAATGAAATGCGTGCTCATTACTATTCAATGTATGGTAGATACGCACGCCGGCATCCGTTTTATTTATATGTTATGGTCTACTATCTTACGGTGTTTTGCAACTTTACAACGGTCCACGATTAGTTGTGATTGCCTAGGTATAAAATATACTTACTTACTAAACCGTCATTTCCTCTCCAAAGAAAAGGTACCTAGCTTTTCTTCGGAGAGGAAATGACGGTTTAGTAAGTAAGTATATTTTATACCTAGGCAATCACAACTAATCGTGGTATGTGTTCTTTGGTACCCGGTTTTTCAGTTTTCAGCATATATTGCATGTAGAGATTTACCTACTGAAGATGTTACCTACCCATACAATCTAATTTAATTTATTAGGGGTTTATATATAAGTTGCCGATATATCCTATTGGCCACTTTGAATAAAAAATGTAAACCTGAGTCAAATTTTAGAGTGTACCTTTAACAATAACTGTCTTACTTTATAAACGCTGCGTAACTTTTTCGAGTACCTGATCATCTGCCAATGTAAACACCGTCCCACCCTTGTTCAAAATTTTAAATAACAAGGTGGCACCCATGTTGCCAAGATCAGCTGAGTTATTAACTTATTACGGAGGTTAGTGATGAGGAGGCATACAAAACTATGAACACTATACAAAAATATAAACACGACATACTTTGATAATTAATCCTAAAAAATATATCAAGTAAAAACATACAATGGATGATGGAATTAATATTATGCGTGGGTACTTTCCGTGACCTTATTGAAGAGTATACCGCAGCTACAGTTCCTGACTTAAGAAATCATGGACTGGGTAATATAACATATTGTAGGTAACTCCTCAGAGAAATGAATAAAAAATTTGTCAGAGAATAACTCATATAAGGGTTGGAAGATTGAATACTTGAGGAGCTATAGTAAAGAATACCTGTAAGAAGACAAAAATAATGTAACTAGAGATTCAGAATTTAGTATGTGCGAATTTCAGCATGGTTGCGGATTCTGTGCAGCAAAATAAACGTCAATAAAATATTAATAACAATATGTCTACTGCAAAATGAGCTGTGGTGCTGGCAAGACTTGCAAGTTATGGCAGTTGAAAGATACTGTAGTCGATAAAACGTAACTACCAATGTACTAACCTACGAGTAAATAAGTAGGCAACGTATAACTTCATAAATATATGGCTCTCCACACAGGTTGGACTGACGATATCCATGTTGCCGGGACCCTATGAATACAAGGACTAACAGCCGTTGTGACGTTTTATTGGGATGGCATTCGTTGAACAGTGGAGGTTTTCTAGTCCAGCTTATTATGATAATGACTTAAATAACGATTTCAGAGGACTTAGCACACTAATGCTCAGTGTTATTATATGAGCCAGCAGAGTATCAAGTCTATGCACGTCTGTGTTAAGATTGTAAATGAATAGGATTCCAAAAGACACAGATTTATAAAAATGCCATAAAGTTTGAGTAAAGCTACTGCAATAAAAAAATATCTTGGCAGCATTCTTTAATCACGAATCTTTAGGAGTCAAAATATTCCTATTTTATAATAATGTATTAATGGTCTCATTTAATAGGGTGCGAGCCTATTACCATTTACTGGAGTCTAAATGAGACACCGGCCAACAACAGTAACAACTGAAAATCACTGTCTCAGAAAAAACCCTACATCTGATTCGACCCGGTGATCGAACTTACTGTAATTTTCATCAGCCCGCGTCGCGGTTTCACCCGCGTAGACAATGATATACTTAGACTCATGATGATGATGAAAAGTATGGAGAACCTAATCAAACTATTTATTTAATTAAATATATCGGCTAGCACTCACGGTGTTTAGTCGAAATCTCCGACCGGTGTTCGAACAGTGCGCGTCAAGCAGCCCTCGAGGCTGCCCGCATTCCTTGAGAATGAACATCTTTACTGTTCGAACACCGGTCGGAGATTTCGACTAAACACCGTGAGTGCTAGCTGGTATATTTAATTAATAATCATGACAACTCACCGCATACACATAAACTTTCGACTTTATAGTGTCATTTAAAATAAATAAAAGAAAGGTTGGAAACTTTGGAACTTGGATGAAATACGTAGACATAATCAGGCATAGAAAAGATTTCAGATGGAAAAAGATAACTTCCAGCGGGACTTGAACCCGTAACCCCAGAATACCATCCTGGTGCATTTCAAATTATGATTTGGAATCGGTTGATGGGAAAATGTAATTTATAAAATAGGGCTATTTGAATGAACCATATTGCGAAAAAAAACCCGCTACAGAAGGCTTTTTTTTTATTGCTGATAGGTAAGCCTTTGACCACAATCTCACCTGATGGTAAGTGATGATGTGGTCGAAGGTGTTAACAGGCTTAACCTAGAATGACTGGCTCTCAAGGACAGCTGCCGGAACACACCGTTAGGTGCTTGGCGACAGATTTTCTACTTGAGGGTGGTCGCTAGCCAGGCGGGCATTCACAAAAATGCCCTTCCACCATGCGGTGAAGCTCAAGCCCGCGGCGGGATTCGAACCATGGATCTGCTGCGCGGCAGTCCATACCCAAAGCCATTGAGCTATCACTGCTCCAGTTACATCTAACAATATGTACGAAAATCAGTACCTACAAAGGATAGTATTTTTTTACTTCTTAATTTAAAGATATTTAGCACTAGATACATGCTTTTACACCCCCGTGGGGTGCCAATTCCGCCTCCCCATTTCTTCCCGTGTGGGTGTCGTAAAAGTCGACTAAGGGAAAAATACTAGAAGGTGGGCAGCAGCGCTTTCTTAAAAACTATGCCATCTTGAACTGCGATCCCCAACCCGCCTGTCAAGCGTGGTGATTATGGCAAATACATAGGGGAGGCTGTGTTCAGCAGTGGACGATCCGGCTTTAAGTTCAATGTTTTCACATTAAAATACGTACGACCTCTTTATCCATTGTTTAGCTAAACAGGTCTGGTGCTAAGTAGCGTTTAAGATAAGAAATATTTAAACATTACCTAAAACACTGTTTAGTTATCCATTACTAAGCAACTACTTAGGGGATTTTTTGTAAGTAAGGGGGTTAAACTATTAGAGCAAGAGCCCGTGAACCCCAGACCTTCGTTATTTTATAAAAGCTGAAAGTTTGTCAGCGCATGTGCATGTGAGTGTGTATGGATGTTTGTTACTCTTTCACGCAAAAACTACTGAACGGATTTGAATAAAACTTTACAATAATATAGCTTATACATCAGAATAACACATAGGCTATAACTTATAAAGATATACTGTGTAAATTGACGAATTTACACAGTATATTTATACAGCTATTACACTATAACGTAAGTAGAATTATTATGTCCTGAACATTATGGGTGTCTGGCAAGGGGTTGCCACGATGTTAAGTGTCTGGCGATGAATAATATGATTTTTAATAATATTCTAAAGGTAATACCAAAAAATTTATCTTGATTATTTGATGAAACTAGATTTGTATATTACACACCTTTAGTACTGTTTACCTGCCAAAGCCAGGGCAACCCAAATTTCATAAGGGGCCTTCGTTCTTACCTGTGTTGGGAGCATGCGCTGACAAACTTTCAGCTTTTATAAAATAACGAAGGTCTGGGGTTTCACGGGCTCTTAGACCATATAACATTTAAAAAGAAATAAAATTAGATTTTCCATTGTTTATACATTCAGCTTCTAACGCGACTATAGATTCAGCGCAAATCCGCTGCGATGAAATATAGTACCTCTATTTGATTGAATCAAGTCAGAGTAATATCATTTACGAGTTCCGATGTGGGAATACCGAAGTAAAAACTGCTCGTAATGTCAATGCCGTTTTTCGAGAGGATATGGCTAACGAACGCACTTTGTGTTATTGGTTTAACTGGTTTCGTAATGGAAACTTCGACCTGAAGAATGAATCAGAAGGCAGAAGAACCACTAAATAACGATGAATTGAAGGTGATGGTGGAAGCTGATCCTTTTCATATTACCAAAGAATTAGCGGCATGGTTTGTCGTTAGCATACCCACAATATGATTCATTTGCTTCAACTCGGTAAAATTTTAAAAAGGGTGCCTCACGATAGTCACGATATGCAGAGAGCAGCGCACATTCAAGCATGCCTTTCCTTGTTAAACTGGTACAGAAATGAAGATAATTTGGACCGAATTGTGACATGTAACGAAAAGTTGATCTGGATGGTTGATGGACTACCAGTACTACCACCGTTTCCGCAATTTGGCAAATTTTTCACAGGAAAAAACTCAGGAAATAGTAGGTACAAAATGCCAGTTTGTGGAGTCTTGCTCCACAGAGTTTTATCGGAAAGGTTTCAGTGTTATTCCTATTAGATGGCAGGAATGTATAGACCACGAGGGTAGATCATCATCATCACATAAACCGAAGCGTCCACCGTTGAACAAATGTCTCCCCCATTTGCCATAATCCCGAAGAGTCTTGGGGATCGCAGTGAAGATGACAATTCCTCAGAAAAGGCGCTGCTGCCCACTTCCCGGTATTTTCCCTTGGTCGCCTCTTAGGACATCCGTGGGAATATATATGAAAGTGTAGTTCTAACCCTGCACCTTACGATGGTAGATACTTTGGTTAGGTACATATATATATTTAATCCTACAAAAATAAAAAAAAAATAAAAATAAAGAAAAATAAAGGAAAACTGCGTGAAATACAGGGCACGGGAAGAGCAATCTTTTGGCACAACTATAATCATTCCGCCTCTGCGGCGGAATACAAAAACAAATAATTTCGATTCAGCTACTATTAAAATAGTAGAAAACAAAATTACTGATGGTGATATTAAAAACGCGGCACGCATCTTGTTTTCGAGTGATACAATGGCTCCTTTTACATCTGATACGTTGAATTCCCTAATTGAAAAGCATCCGCCTGCAACTGCAGGTCTCCACCTTCCCGAATCTCCTATACAAGACATTGTTGAGGTGACCCCACAGGATGTTTCTGCAGCCGTGGCATCTTTTTTAAGTGGTTCAGCCGGTGGCCTTGATGGCCTCACGCCTCAGCACTTAAAAGATATTTTATCTTTTAGTTCTGGTGAGGTAGGCGAGACACTTTTAAGGGATGTGACGGCTTTGGTTAATTTGATGTTGTCGGGTCAGGTCAACAATGAAATTACCGAAATTCTGTACGGTGCAAATTTATGTGCCCTAAATAAAAAAGATGGTGGTATTAGGCCTATAGCAGTAGGCACCACTTATCGTCGCCTCACAGCCAAATGCGGTTGTAGGAAAAAGATTGCTTTTTTAAGTAATCTTTTTCAACCACTGCAACTCGGTTTTGGTTCACAGGGTGGCTGTGAGGCTGCTGTACATTCACTTCGCACATTTCTTGATCAAAATTGTGGAGATGTGCTTTTGAAGGTGGATGTTAAAAATGCATTCAACTCTTTAGATAGAGGCACTCTTTTGACTGAAGTGAAAGATAAAATTCCGGAATTATACCCTTTTCTTTGGCAATGCTACGGCAAACCGTCAAAATTAACATACCAAAATAACGTTATTTTATCTTCCGTAGGATGTCAACAGGGTGATCCTCTGGGACCAGCCATTTTTAGCCTTGCGATCCACTCAATAATTCAACGTCTCCAATCAAAACTTAACGTTTGGTATTTGGATGACGGAACCTTAGGAGGCGATGCGAACACGGTTTTGGATGACTTGCGAGTACTTATAGACGATTTTCGTGTTATTGGCCTTGAACTAAATTTTTCTAAATGTGAACTTTTTGTTTGTGATACTTGTCCGGATAAAGTTTCGATTATTGAAAAATTCAACTTACTTGCGCCTAATATAAAATTAGTAGAAAAAAGTTCGCTTCGTCTTTTGGGTTCACCGATTCTTAACGAATCTTTATCACCATTTGTCGAAGAACAAATTCAAAAGTTTAGAAATGCTTCTAGCAGATTATCCAAAATTAACGCCCATATGGCTTTTACAATTATAAGATTTTGCCTTTTCGTTCCTAAATTTACATACTATTTAAGATGTTGTCAGCTGTGGCAACACAGTGAGCTTTTGTTAAGCTTAGACAACTTAGTAAAAGATACGTTAGTGTCGGTTTTGAATGTTGAGATGGATGATAGGGCTTGGGTGCAAGCTTCCCTCCCTGTGAGGTTGGGGGGCATAGGGATACGCAAAATTTCTAGTGTGGCATTACCAGCTTTTTTGTCTTCTGTACACAGTACACACAAATTAGTAGAAAAAATTCTTGCACGATCTTTAGGCTCTTTTGATGTAGCATATCTGGCTGAGGCCAAAAACACATGGAGACTGGCTTGTCCAAATACTGAATTCCCAAAAATGTTGTCATCTCAGAAACAGTGGGATCGGCCTCTATGCGAGCTAACACGGAAAGATCTTTTAAATACGTGTTCTAGCATCGCAGATCGTGCTCGTATTCTCGCTGTTTCTGTGTGGGAATCCGGTCTTTGGTTACAGGCCATTCCTTCTTACAAAACTGGTAGCCTTATAGATCCATCCGCTTTTCGTCTAGCTATTAGCTTACGCTTGGGTGCAAGGTGTTGTGTTGCACATCACTGCCAGTGTGGTACTGCAGTTGATCAACTCGGTCACCATGGCCTCTCCTGCTCTCGAAGTGCTGGTCGAATTTCTCGCCACGCCAGCCTTAACGATATCATTCGCCGGGCTTTTACCAGCGCCAATGTTCCAGCTATTCTCGAACCGAATGGTCTGATGCGTGACGATGGTAAAAGACCTGACGGCATGACTCTGGTTCCGTGGAAGTTAGGACGGCCCTTAGTGTGGGACGCTACGTGCGTGGACACTTTAGCGCCGTCACATCTTTCTGAAACCAACGTGAGGGCTGGCGCTGCGGCTACTTCGGCGGAGCAACTCAAGCGGCGCAAATATGCTAACCTCGGTATGGGTTACATATTTGAGCCGTTTGGTGTAGAGACGTTGGGTCCGTGGGGACCGGGAGCTCATCGTATTTTCCAAAACCTATCTGAGCGCTTGGTCGATGCGACGCGTGATCAAAATGCTGGCACATATTTGGCTCAACGAATAAGCATTGCAATTCAACGGGGCAATGCTGCCAGCATGCTGGGCACGCTGCCAACTGGGAGTGGGCTGGAGCATTTGGACTGCCTATGAGTCTGCTATGACTTATAGGTGTCTAAATGCTTTTATTGTAGTAGCTGTAGTGTTGTATATAGTTCATAGTATTTTTTTTTTTTTTATCCTACAAAAGAAAACGAAACTTACCACTACATTAAAGGAAAACTGCGTGAGTTATGTAGGTACAGGTGATATAGAGCATGGCACAGGCAGAGCAATTTTTTGGCCCAGCTTTAATATTTTACCCTCTGCTTAAATAATATAACTTAATTTATAGTAATAATTAATGTGTTAATTTTTTTACAAAATACCGGCCTCAAACTGAAGTATTCTAATACAAAAATGCTTTAAAGTGTGAACAAACCGAATCGTATATACTTTTTTGTTCATTTTACATCAACGAGTGAAAATGAGAACTTCATCAATGTAGTCGAAACGAATTGAATACGCATTATACACGTCAGATCCCACTGAAATTTAAATTGGACCACAAGTCAAGCACCAGCTTTTGGAATATAAAAAAACCAACCAAGTGCGAGTTGCACTCGTGCAACGAGGGTTTTATACAAACCTGCAAGTTATGGTATTTCTATTGCTAAACCATAAATAACATTTTAAAATCATTAAAAATATTTGTAATTTTATGATATAACAAAAAAATTACGCTTATCGCAATTTTTCCTTTATCCGTGCTATAAGACGTTGCTTCGTACCAAATTTCAAGATTCTGAAAACTCAGAATCTTGAAATTTTCCTGTAAACACGGGAAGTACCGTGTCGATAATTTGCGCCATAAACGGCTTTATCTTATGCACAGTTCCAAGGGGCAGTAAATCTGGGTATTTAATATGAATTTCAGCTTGATACGCGTTCCTGAGAAAAAGGGTCTTGGCAGATAGACAGATGGACAACAAACTGATCCCGTTTTTTCCTTTTGAGGTACAGAACCCTTAAAACATCAATATCGTAACTTTGTAGCCCGTGAAAAGTTATGAGGTAATAAACACAAAAATACAGTTGAATTGACAAACTACTCCTCCTTTTGAAGTCGGTTAAATTTACAAGTAAAATTAAGTACTAAAATATAGAAAATTATTTTAGGGTAAAGTATTTTTTTGAAGCTTTAGAGAGATTTTAATTTCAAAAACCTAGTGAGGTTTGAATTCTAAAAAACTTTCTCCACGCTAGTGAATAAAAATCAATTATGTCTAAATGAATGAAATATAAGAATCCTTTCCTAATATAAAAATAGTTCACTATTTCTCCTTATAAGCTCGGAAAGTACACCCAGCGGTGCTTAAAAGAAACTCGAGAACAGAAATAGAACTTTCTCCCGAGTGATAGATACATACTTAGTGCTTTATACTACAAGTGTTATCATCACGAAGAAAATAAAATCATAATTTTTCTCGTATTTGTCTCGCGACTTCTCAGGAAGAGGGTTCCTTATGACTTCTTGAGCTGTAATTTTTATTTCTGGTGCAGTCATCATTATAAAATCGTCCCTTGCACTATCAAATGACATTTTGGAAAATTATTTAGAATATTTAAAAGCATAGTAGGTACTGTTAAATTAATCAGTACTAATATTATAAATGCGAAAGTAACTCTGTTTGTCTGTCTGTCTGTTACGCTTTCACGCCAAAACTACTGGACCGATTTGAATGAAATTTGGTATGGAAATAGTTTGAGACGCGGGAAAAAACATAGGATAGTTTTTATCCAACTGCGCAAAAAGAGGTTATTGTTTTTGCGCCGACATACGCGCGGGCGGAGACGCGCCCGGAAAGCTAGTCAAATATAAAACAAAATTTATCGCAACAAAACAAATGGCCCCGCTTATTTTTCGTAGTGCAGAAAAAGGTTGCCAACCTCCTTTCATTGAAAATCGAGATCAAAAAAGCCCACCTAATTTTTCTAATTATTGCCGCACATATTTATAAGGGAGAAATGACGAAATTTAAAACCAGAACGAGCAATGAGAACCTTTGACCTTTTTAGAAGCGCTCGTAGCGAAGTTTGCTAAGGCATTCTGAACCAATCAGCAAAGTTAAGCAACGTCCGCCTCGGTTATGAGTTAGATGGGTGACCGGTGGTGGCATTACTACTGAGCGCTTCCGTGCTTCGGAGGGCACGTTAAGCCGTCGGTCCCGGTTGTTATCTTACGATGGCAGTCGTTATAGCATGGTAGTAGGGCATTTTGCGACATTTGCCCGCCTGGCTAGCTACCACCCTCAAATAGAAAATCTTTCGCCAAGCACCTAACGGTGTGTTCCGACAGCTGTCCTTGAGAGCCAGTAATTCTAGGTTAGCCTGAACAACATCTTCGACCACATCATCACTTACCATCAGGTGAGATAGTGGTCAAAGGCTAACCTATCAACATAAAAAAAAAAAACCTTTCTGTGTGTGTATGGTATGATAGTCGTTTGTTATACAAGAGCGCAAAGTAGCTTTTTAACCGCGTGCTCAATTTGATGACTGAGCAAGCGAAGGATTCTAAAATTTAATCAAGAGCGCAGCGAGTGATTAACATTTATTAATCTTGAGCGTTAGCGAGCGCATCAATAGAGCACAAAGTGAAGTAGTCAGTTTACACGCAAGTAGTGCGATATGTAACTTTTCATCCCACCTCAGCATGGAAATGACTAAATGCTAAAAAGGTTTTCAAATCTAAGGTTGTAACAATATGACGTGAAGAGAAAATGGTGCGCCTTTGCCTTAAAAAACCCAAGTAAGTACCCTTAGACAAGTGTTTGAAATAAAAACATAATGGCGGATTTTTGGCGAGACATAGTTTAAATTCAAAATCATTTATTCAATTTAGGCGCCTACGACGCTCTTAAGAAGGACAATATAATAGTTACATGTTATTGTAAAAATATTTACCAAACTATCGAGTAGGGTATCAAAATATTCAAAATAATAAAAAATTGGTTTATAAAATATATATCTATAGATATACTATAATATATTACTATATATTTGATATTCTTATAATATCTAATCACATTGCGAAGCAAGAGACGCAATTTTTCTATGAAACTACTTATCACAAGCAGCGGAGGTTGTGATTCATCAAAAGTTGTCTGTCGTATGTCTGCGCACTACTAATCTGAAACAAAATACACTAAGCACCTATTCAAATTTTATATTCAAAATTTCAGTAGTTTTTATATATTTTGTGTTTTTTCCATTGTTTTTAAAGGTGTAGTATCCCTCGTTTTTGCGTTATGCGGCCACCGTTATCCCCGATTGTTTTTGTATTAGCTCTACCCTCCGTAATATCTACCTACATCTCTGGGATTATACACCAAACTGTATAATATTCGTATTATCAAATATTCGATTAATTCACGTTCTTCACTTCTTTTTAGGTACCTACTCCAATTCTCACATCCGATTATGATACTGACCTAGTCGGGTCAAAACTAAATAATATATTCACTACTAACCAGAACTTTTTATTTGGCTCATTGCTAGCTGAGATTCAGATAAGTGCTCCCACGCCCATTCAAGGCTTCTTTTGGCATGATAGATATTTGTATAACAATGACATGGGTAGACACTTCAAAATGTAAAACTGATTAATCAACTAACAAATAGAATGTGTTATGCTGTAAGTACCTAGGTACAGCGAAGTAATTAAACGGGATTATCTCCTTCGCTGTGTGGTTCCGAACTTTCCAGCTGATGATATTCACAGAAAAAGGCTAGCCTATATAAGCGATAGAAAGAAAAGGCAGGTATATGATACGTGTTAAAATTTCTTCTTGCACTCAACCGTACATCCCGGTTTAAAAGTTAAACTAAACACTTAAAAAGTTGTCGTGAAGGAACATTTACGTTTAGGAGATAGTTTTCGTAGAACAGTTGAATAGCAATCACTTCTGTAGACGTAAAATATTTTATACGGTTAGGCTCCTGCCAAAATGAACGCACCACGGCCGAATGAAGCTTGTGATTTTCCCTTCTACTGCAGATTTCTAAAATTGTAAATTAATTATTCACAATGTATATTTTTTCTGTTATGTAAATCACGTATTGAACATAGCTATTTTCTGCATACATAGAAAAAACAATAAACTACATAATCGTTTCGGATAATTCTTAAGATCAGGTTCTTTTATTTTAACTAATCTGATTAATTTCTCAGAAACTCTTGTTCATTAATTCAACCAAGCATCTTTTAAAGTTATATATAATATATACGAGTATAAATCATATAGTATACGATTACCAATGAAATTATCGAGACTTTTCTCGTTTCAGTCAGATCTGAGAATCTATAGATTACACCAGGTAGCGTAGGTGCATAAATTTATCAATAGATTCCATATTTAATCAAAAACTTACAAACAAAACTTATTAGAGCGCTTGGTCGATGCGACGCGTGAACAAAATGCTGGCACCTATTTGGCTCAACGAATAAGCATTGCAATTCAACGGGGCAATGCTGTCAGCATGCTGGGCACGCTGGCAACTGGTAGTGGTCTGGAGCATTTGAACTGCCTGTGAGTCTGCAATGAACTATAGGTTGTCTAAATGATTTTATTGTAGTAGCTGTAGGGTTGTATATAGTTCGTAGTATTTTATAAATAAAATCAACGATTCAATATCTAGAATTGAAATTGTAGATTGTTACACCTACTTATTATCTGTTTAAAGGCCTAGTTGAAAAGAGTAGGTATATGGACGCCCGTAGATATATTAATAAAATATCATTGGCTGGTGCGAAGAAGGCCAATGGTTCCAATCATATCGCTTCATTGCGTGAAGCTTTATTTAAATTCTCGCCTGGAATCTCGATAGCTAGCACTCAAGTAGAAAATCTTTTGCCAAGCACAACGGTGTGTTCGGACTGCTATAGAATCTTATTTTACTGAAACTATGAGCTCAAAATGTGCGAAAAAAATATATCATATTCTTTAATTCTTTATTGAGTGAATGACTTAGTTCGATTTTATTCAAACTTATGAGTTCTTCTGTAATAAATTGTAATCGGTGACCCTTTTTAGACTGTTTTTTATTAATTTAAGAGGCATGATGTAATTGCAACGATCATATAAACGCTAATATTATATTGTAATGAACGACTTACTAACTTGTGTTGGAAACATTTTTATGAATATTTGGCACAAAATTCCGTGATCGCGAGAAGAAATCGTAACGAAAATCAGTCTGCCCTGCCCGTAGCGCTCAGGCCTTTGGACGTGGGATCTTGCCGTACGTTACCACATCATTTTATGCATTTATTTAACAAAATACACAATATTTTTTTACGATACGTTAATTTACAAGTCATACATTATAGAAAATCAACTAAAAAAATATTGGGTAAATACTTTTCTTTATATTGATTTATGTATAGTTTATAATAAGTTTTATGAGCGAGATGATTTAAGTTCAGACACGGCATTATTAATTGCTATTCTTGTAGGTACTTCGTTTTGTAACCCGTAGACCCCGTAGTATATTATAGTATACAATATTTCATTTAGTTATTTTAAGGGTAATGTACAATTAAACAGGACCGTATTACCAATGCCCTTAACACACTTTCCGAGACGACCAAGTACTTACTAGGTATTTAGGTATCTAATCAGTAATCATTCAAGTAAAGGGAAATCATATGCTTTTTTATCTCTTTGACTTTAATAGTGAAATACTTAGTAGGTAGTTGGTCGGGTTGGAATGTGTGATAGGTACATCTATATGGCAACTAAATTATAAAGGCCCGAACTTGTATCATTATTTGAACCGTAACTAACCTAGATGATTTTTTTTTAATAGAAAATGTGATTAGGTGTACTATTATAATAATTAATATTACTTAACAAGGTGGTCCAAAAATCATAAAAATGACGCTTGCTAAGTGAAGATGGATGACGTATTGAATTTGAAGCGCTCGTAGCTTTAGTTTAAAAGTTTTTGTTTAGCTCGTAGCTAAGTTTACTGAGCTTAATAAAAGTGAAAAAGTAAAACTTTTTTTTAAAGCTTACTTTTTTTTACTTAACTTTAACCGATCGGCAAAGTTAAGCAATGTCCGCCGCGGTCATGAGTTGGATGGGTGACCGCTAGTGTCATTATCTCATTACCACTGAGCGCATCCGTGCTACGCAGAGCACGTTTTAAGCCATCGATCCCGATTGTTGTCTTAGGATGGCAGTCATTAAAGCATGGTGGTAGGGCATTTTGCATATACCCGCCTGGCTAGCTACCACCCTCAAGTAGAAAATCTGTCGCCTAACACCTAACCTTGTGTTTCAGCAAGTTTTCTTGAGAGCCAGTGATTCTAGGTTAGCTTGAACAACATTTTCACTTCATCACTTACCATCAGGTGAGATAGTGGTCAAAGGCTAACCTAGCAAGCATAAAAAAACCGTGAGGTGAAAGTGATAAGTAGGACAGGGTTTTCACAAATGTCATAGGGAATCGGGAGAGCAGTCGAATAACGTACAATAAAAATCCAGAAAGAGTTGAGTGCGTTTAAAGCAATATATAACAAAAAAAATGACGAATTCCAAGCGTGGGGATTATGGCCAGTACCGGCGTTAGGGTAGGGCGAGGTTGGGCGACCGCCCAGGGCGCCAGGTATGAACCATATACAACAACGCCGTAGGCGCCCCTTTATCGAAACCAAAACCTGGTTTTATGTTTTCCGTGGCTTGCAGAAAGCATGTAAACATTTACGTCTCCACGTAGGTAGAGGGGTGGGGGTATTTGAATTTATGGCAACCCTCCTCCCCCCCACAATGGGGGAGGCTGTGTTCAGCAGTGGACAATCCAGCTGATACAGTACAGACATTCTCACCATTTTCCTTTGGGTTACCTTCTGACTACACATTTCTTTCTGCTTGCCACAATACTGACACACTTTTTTCGCTTTTTGTACTTAGCGTTATCATAACATGCTCGTCAGTCGCGTCTCTTGATCTGGCATGTCCAAGGGAAAACACCTCAAAAATGCTAGTCTATTGCATTTAAAAATAAGCAGCAATCAATAAAATGGGTGGAATAAATTATTTTTCTTCCAGATTATATATCTGAAAAGTGTGAAATAACTTGTCTAAGTCTGTATCTACCGTGAGATTGATGATTTGATCCCTGCTTAGAAATTTTATTTTGTAGATTAGTAGAAATGCTGTTGATTTGCAACGATGGGGTTTTGTGAGCTTACTAGAGCAAAGATTGGTCTTGAAACCGTAACTAGAATCAGTTTATTAATACGGATCTAATAAGTATGACAAACACTTTGCATGGTTGTAGGACATTTTGTTAACGCCCACCAGGCTAATGCCATCCCCGAGCAGCTGTCATTGAGGGCCCATTCTAAGTTGAGTCTGTTTACCATCTTCGATAAAACGATATCGAACGATAACATATTATCATCGACGTATAAGTTAAGTGCATGAGATAAAATAATAAAAAAAACAATAATCAATAAATACCTAAGATTGTGTACCTAATGGCTCTCAAATATAGCAGCCCGAACACAAAATTGTGCTTGGCAAAAGATTTTCTATTTGAGTGCTAGCTACCTAGGTTCCAGTTGGCAGCGTGCGCAGCATGCTGACAGCACTGCCCCGTTGAATTGCAATGCTTATTCGATGAGAAATAGGTGCCAGCATTTTGATCTTTCGTCGCGTCGACCAAGCGCTCTAATAAGTTAATGATTAAATATGCAATCTATTGATAAATTTATGCACCTATGCTACGTGGTGTAATCTAAAGATTCTCAGAACTGACTGAAACGAGAAAATTCTCGAGAATTTCCCTGGTTATCGTATACACTATATTACTACTAGATTTATATACGCTACATATAACATAAAAAAGATGCTTGGTTGAATTAATTAACAAGAGTTTTTGAGAAATTAATCAGATTATTTAAAATAAAAGAACCTAATCTTCAGAATTATCCGAAAGGATTATGTAGTTTATTGTTTGTTCTATACAGGGTGTGTAGTGATATACTAAAGCTAGAGGGAGGTAGAGGACCTAGAGGGATATCTGAATCACCCCCATGTATGTTCCGCGTTTTTTCGTATTTCGGAGTTATGACTTCTTTAAAAGTTCAAGGGCCCATACTGTGTAATAGTGAATATACTGGGTAATTTTATCTTTCTTGGCATTTAATTTTTTTTATATCATTCAAAGATCTAACGATAGTCAATGTTACCATACTGGATCGGCCTATCTATCAGCTTAGCACACAAAAAATAAATCAAGCATCTACCGCAATAATTCACGTCACCATAAATAAAAATGTCATCGTACTCGGCGATAGGTGAAAAATTAAAAAAAAGTCATAACTCCGAAAATCCGAAAAATCGCGGAACATACATGGTGGTGATTCAGATAGCCCTCTACGTCCTCTACCTCCCAGCTTCAGTATATCACTACTTCTTGGGACACCCTGTATAATAAAATACGCTTCAATTAAGTCCAAATGTTTGCAATTTAAAGACTTTTAACAAGAAGTAGGTACATAAATTACAACTAACAATCTAGATTTTTTTCAGCACAAACATAAGAAAGACCTGAAATAACCCAAAAATTAGAATCGAATTCTAAGTTAAATAATTTAAATCTTTTTTTTACTTACCTGCATTTTTCAGCCAGTCTTCTTAATAGCGGATCTACCTATTATAAAAGTTTGGCTAATTTAGAAGTTTGACTCTTTTACCGAAATGTATGGAGAAAGTTTTTCACGATTTCTGACATAACGAGTATCTAGTTTTCAAACCTGAGTTGGTCCAGTAGAGACTTCTATAAGAGACAGGATCGATTGGCATCAAAAAAAGTGTTTGTGTAAAATGACCATTTTCTTGCTGTCTGTACATTTTTTTCAAAATCTTGCAGTTAAAAATATCTTAAAAATTAATGGATAGTCTCCTTATCAAACGTTTTCTTGTAACCATAACGAGGTACCTATGCCCTTACTGCCCTGTCTCAAAAATTCACCCTGTATAATAATTATGTTTATAACAGAATTTATGTATTCTTCTCAAATTAGTGTAGTTATTTTAGCCTTTACATAAACACAAAGGTAGTTGTTATTATCTATTTTATTACAGCAGAGTTTTTTGCATCGAAAAACTTAGACATCTAATTTTGTTTACAACAATGGTTACAAAACATTCCGGGCCTAGTGAAGAAAGCATTTACTATGTGTTTTTCCTGCCCTTAGGTGATTCCTGCTTAGCGTTTTCCACCCGCTACTCGGATCAAACAAACTCTACTTTCTGAGTACGAGAAATGAAATTTTGAATACCTATTCTGAACGTTTGTCAGTCTTGATCAGTTCAGACTTCAGATCAAACTGAATACTTAAAGCTCATTGGTGACCTATCGCTTCATAGAATAACATTGACCAATCAGTGAACAGTATTTAGTTGGTCAACTAATAAAGGTATTGATAACCGTTTTAAAACCTAGGCGCTAATATTTGTACGGAAAGCGCATCAGGCGCTGTGTACTTACAATATAGAATTTTCAAACCGTTACCTCAAAGTATCGTTATCTATATTCCAAACAAAGGAAACATTCCTTTATTTATTAAATAGGTGCAATATTGCTTGCAAAGGTTTTTGATAATATTTTAATGCTATAATCGTGACTCAAGTCGACGCCAATAAAAATACTTTTACATGTATTTGTAAAAATATCGTTTTTTTTACCAAACATTTTGTTTGTACCCCCTATAGCGTCTATCATGAATTCGTGAAAATCTTCCTAACAAACATAGTATCTAAAATTAAAGGAAGTCCATCGCAATTAACAATAACATATAATTTCAATAGGACGAGCTGATTTACCACAGATTACGCCCTTTTACCATCTTTTACTGAATGGTAAATCAAATTTACAAAAATCCTGACCAAATTTAATTAACCGCAATACACAAAATATAATCATTAAAATAATACACTTATTAATCAATATATGCCTTTATTAAACAAAATACTATGAACTATATACAACACTACAGCTACTACAATAAAAGCATTTAGACACCTATAAGTCATAGCAGACTCATAGGCAGTCCAAATGCTCCAGCCCACTCCCAGTTGGCAGCGTGCCCAGCATGCTGGCAGCATTGCCCCGTTGAATTGCAATGCTTATTCGTTGAGCCAAATATGTGCCAGCATTTTGATCACGCGTCGCATCGACCAAGCGCTCAGATAGGTTTTGGAAAATACGATGAGCTCCCGGTCCCCACGGACCCAACGTCTCTACACCAAACGGCTCAAATATGTAACCCATACCGAGGTTAGCATATTTGCGCCGCTTGAGTTGCTCCGCCGAAGTAGCCGCAGCGCCAGCCCTCACGTTGGTTTCAGAAAGATGTGACGGCGCTAAAGTGTCCACGCACGTAGCGTCCCACACTAAGGGCCGTCCTAACTTCCACGGAACCAGAGTCATGCCGTCAGGTCTTTTACCATCGTCACGCATCAGACCATTCGGTTCGAGAATAGCTGGAACATTGACGCTGGTAAAAGCCCTGCGAATGATATCGTTAAGGCTGGCGTGGCGGGAAATTCGACCAGCACTTCGAGAGCAGGAGAGGCCATGGTGACCGAGTTGATCAACTGCAGTACCACACTGGCAGTGATGTGCAACACAACACCTTGCACCCAAGCGTAAGCTAATAGCTAGACGAAAAGCGGATGGATCTATAAGGCTACCAGTTTTGTAAGAAGGAATGGCCTGTAACCAAAGACCGGATTCCCACACAGAAACAGCGAGAATACGAGCATGATCTGCGATGCTAGAACACGTATTTAAAAGATCTTTCCGTGTTAGCTCGCATAGGGGCCGATCCCACTGTTTCTGAGATGACAACATTTTTGGGAATTATATTATTATATTATTATTTATAATTATATTATTATATTATTATTATTATACACTTATGTGTGCGTCCGAGAAAATACAGCTATTGTTGGGCAACTTAGTTCATTTTCTTCGAAAAATATTAATCTTACTATCCCGTGGGATGCCGGACTAGAATGTCATTCCCCTATTTCATAATAATTGAAGTAAAAGGCGACTAAGGGTAAAATACCAGAAGGTGGGTAGTAGCGTAATCTTATACTGCGATCCTCAAGACGCCTGCCAAGCGTGGGACTTATGGCTAAGGTTGTGTTCAGCAGTTGACAATCCGGCTGATACAATAATCTCACTAAAAACCTTATTAATTAGTTTATTAGATTTCATCCCAAGTAACACGTAATCTGTATATTCACTGAAGTAAAGACTGATTTACGTTTTAAAATCAGACTATCACTTTAAAACAGTTTTGACTTAGTTTAAATGCTTTTGAGGAGAATGTGGTAAAATGTATAATGCTTGAAGCCATTGTATGGTCGAAAAAATAAAGTTAAGTGGCTTATAATCATACTAAAACATTAATTACTTTTAATATACAACACCTTAAACAGCTTTTACACTGACAAGAAGGTTAAGACCTTATATTAGTACATAAGAAAACCTAATACATTAAATAAACGTTGTCGAAATATACTATAGTGAACTTAAATATATTAAAACATTTTTAAGATTAAACGCATTTTTATGATCTTTTCTTATGCTTATTTACTGCTAAGCATAAGCTAAACATTTAATAAAGTTTTAGCTCTGTTATCTTCTTACATTATTGTTACTTTAAAGCTTTCAGCACTATTTAGATAAATAAAAATGTAATTTTATGACTATAGGTCATAATTTGGCCATAAAATCATGAGTGGTATGATTATTTTCATTTGTGCATTAGTATACTCATTGGTTTATGTCGCACGTGTAACGTTGTTGTCATGAATAAACTGTGGAAAAAGACTAAGAGAACAGGTGGAGTAAAGAGAAAGATGAAAACGGAATATTCAAACTTTATATCTGGTTTAAGTAATGAAAAACGTGTTCCAAACAATGATACTCTTGATACACAAAATACAGAACAATCGGTAGTTGTGTATGAGCCAAGCACTAGTCAAGAAGTTCCATCAAGTGGTTCCGTAGTACATTTTAGATTTGAAACTGAAAATTATTTTGCAAAAGTGTTATCAGAAGGTACTTCTTTCTATAAATATATATAAAATAAAATAACTTATTATATATTTAAACCTTGTTATTTTTTGTGTAAGAAATATTGTTTATTTAGGTGTTTTAGTATTTCGTTACAATTGTTCAAATTATATATATTTACAGATTATATAAATAAAAATTCTCTTGTGAATAATAGGTCTATCAATTTATATCCCATGTCCCTCTGCAGTTGTGCATACGACGGAGTAAATTTTCATCTGTTTCTTTCTTTCTACTGGATCCAAGAAAAGTAATTATAAGTTCTCTAAATCATTAATGCTGTCAATTGTTTTTAGCTTGAAAGAAGAATTCTCGGTTGCATTTTTGGCATCCCCTAAATTGACAACAGATTGATCAAGATGGCGGCTTATTGTCCTTGTAATGGCTTTTTCAATTGTTGTTTCTATTTCAATTATGAAATTGCTCAATCTGTAGGAAAATTTATTTTACATATACATGATTTTGTTTTGGTTTTCTATAATTGTATCCAGTTTGTGTGTGTCAGGCTGAGGTGGAATGACTGGCTCCGAATTTACTGCTATTTCATTTGGGTCTCCTAAAAGCCAAATAGTATTTTCTGCTATTGGCTGCTGCTGAAGTTGTGTTACAACGGATGAATTTGGTTATGAATGGATTATCTGAAAACAAAGACAGAGCGGTTTGATACATTTATTTTTTAAATTTAAGTTATCGTGGTCACGCCGGTGTTTAAATTAATAAAAAAAAAAAATACACAAGATTTAGCGAATGAGCGCGCGTTGTCACAGGGACAGGAATCAAGTACTAATACAAATAGTAATGAATGAAATCAAGACTGCGCAGCGCAACCGCTCATTTTGCTAATACTATCCTTCTCACTCCCACCCACCTATCATGAGGTCGCACGTCCCGCTCGTTCTATTCGGGCACACGATTCAGGGAATTCCCCAACTCATTTATTGTGATAGTGATTTTATTCTTACACTTGTCAAATTACCTAACTGGAGACACATAAAATATGAAAGACGTTGAGTAGGGTACCATATGATTAAGGGATTCTAAATTATTATTTCGGTACCCTGATTAACACTATAGCAATCCATTTTTTTGACGTTCAAGGGTAATGAACATTATAACATGCCTAAAAAGTGTTACAATAATGCTAAAGATATCACTTAGATACTTTATAAGTAGGTTGAATGACTTAAGCGTTTTTTTTTTACTACAATAAGACTGACAACATTAAAATATGCTAGTTGAAAGTTTAAAACATTAATATTATCTGACGCCATTTGCTTTCTGTTTTCTCTAATATAAAAAATAAAATTATAACACCCAAATGAATGAAATACTACTTATTATGTTTTTCTTGTAAGCGAAGTACTGATAGAAGCAATTTTATCAGTTAAAATTAATCAAATCGTTAAAAAAATGACAAAAGGTGTCATATGTCGATTCTAAATTTGTCCCGATTTTTATTAAAAATGCATTTCTGTGAGGGCGCGTGAATTATAAACCACAAACTTATATATATTTTCACATTAGACTAATACCCCCAGCTCATTTGCATTCAAAACAAAATAAAATTAATACTTACCTTATGATAAATCATTTTCAATGAAGACACATTAAAACATCTCCGCACACAACACCATGCACTGCAATACACTTATCAAAATAATCAAATCGGACATAAGTTTCGATAAGTTTTTTCAAATACTTTTATACATAGAAAATAAAACGTTCAGCCTTAGAATAAAACGTAACTTTGGCATTGTAATTCAAAAAGCTGTTTAAAAGCTGTACTAACGTTTAACAAAATGCTTTTTGCATTAGAATATGTTATCTAACAACTTTACTAATGTCTGTCTTCAATAACATTATAAGCGCTGGTTAGCAGCACTAATAATATTTAATAATGCTCAAAGCCGTATTATTTGGGGCCCAAATTGTGCTTATAAGACACTTATAAACTTTTATACGGCTGATATAATGCTACATATGCTGCTCATATACTGCTTTGCACGTAAGTCCATGCTGTTGTACGCTTCTTATAATGTTGTTTTGTGTTACTTGGGATGGCCTTCCTATAATTTAAAGGCGAAGCTGTCGTCTTTGGCGAGAAATTCAAAACTGTTATATTTTGTTTTGTTGCTAAATCGTTAAACTATTGTAGGTACTTGATCGGATATAATGAAGATTCGGAGAAGATTTTACATATATATTTTTTAAACTTATTGAATTATTACTTTTGTTACGGCATGTCACGGATAAATTTTAATATTTTTGACGGTTTTAGAAGGTATTTATGGAACCGTATAATTTCAAAATAACTATATCATCAATATTATTTCAAAGTCGCTAATATTCTAGTAATCTGTAGATTGGTTACGAAATCTATAGAATAGAATAAAATTTATTTGTAACAGAAAATATACAATATTTAACCTGACGTATACAGTTACCATATCTAAATACATTTAGCTAAATGGTGTAATTTCCTGCCACAAATCGGTTCCAGTTCCAACCCAGCATAATGCTAGTTGTTGTAATCAAACAGCGACACCAGCGTTGATCTTCCGTTGGAACCGACGCACGGTGGCGTCACGCACGTCACAATCTGCAGTGAACTCTCACAATATCGTATGTACATACACATTACAAAAATACAGAAATAACGGAATACCAACATAAAATAGAAAGTAAATAGAAAAAAAAAACAAGTATTTTAGCTCTAAAATTCACTAAAGTAATTTTAAAGTAGTTACATAACAAGTGTGTAAAACTGTTTAAAGTTTGAATTTTCCGCCACGGGTGTTCTTTGTTAGAGAGATTTGATTGTTATGATTGACACTATCGTTTGGTGTGGGGCTTTTTTGTTTGCATTAGTGTCCTTATATTACCAGATGTAGGAAGCATATTTTCAAAATTCTTTGAATGCAGTTATGTATATATAATATATTAAATAAAGTGATGTTTCCTTATATAAAAACAATTAATCTGATAACTCAAAGGAAAATTTATCTGATAAGTTGTAGAAAAGAATGAAATTGAACATATTTCATTGATACAATTCCAGGAACTATTTAGACTTTCGGACACACATCCGGAACACTTGGCAGAAGCGGCGGCACTTGACTGTGATTTCCTTCTATGCGACATCTGCTGCTTTTTCGTAAATTTTGACATAATATATGTCGAGTTTTCTCTTTTGAACCTTAGACCTTCTCCGCGGCAGTCCATAGCCATTGCATGTTTACAAACTTTAATTTATATAAGTTTACAACATTTTTCCTGTTATTGTATTACAGTTCCATTTGAAATATCGCTTAGCTACCCACCACTGGGACTCAACTCGCTAAGTATCAACAACAACGAAAGAGGTATCTGGGTCAGAGTGTTGAACCTTTTTAGGGTTCCGTACCCAAAGGGTAAAAACGGGACCCTATTACTGAGACTTCGCTGTCCGTCCGTCCGTCTGTCACCAGGCTGTATCTTAAGAACGGTGATAGCTAGACTGTTGAAGTTTTCACAATACATCATGTATTTCTATTGCCACTATAACAAAAATACAAAAAATAAAATAAAAAAATATTTAAGGGATCTCCCTTACAACAAACTTAATTTTTTACCATTTCTTGCTCGATACTAATAACGGTGACAGGTAGACGCTTTAACTATTCACAGAATATTTAGTTTTATGTTATCCTTAAATATAATTAATTAAAATAAAATAAAACTAATAATTAAGGGGGCTTCCATACAATAAAAAGTGTCTTTAACTTGCAAGATTAGGTTACAGATAATGGTACGATACCCTTCGTGCGCGAGTCCCACTCGAACTTGGCCGGTTTTTTATTGTATCGTATTTGCTCATTCAGTCGTATAGGTATGCACATTAATAATCAGTATGGAATTTGTGGCCCAATCAAATTCCTTTGTATCAAGGACAACAACACCTCAGCAGAACGAATATTTTCCAGACTTAGGTCCTCCGAAACATCAGCGATTGGGTCCAATCACAGAAAATAGAAAATAGTATTTCATATCTCTATGGATCCATTGATCATATCGTGATGGTTAGTCTTCATAAAACAAAATAGATGAAAGTTAAGGATTTGCAAAAACCTTTTTATATTCACAGATTTGATGGGCGCGTACCAGATGCCAACTCCGTTTCAAAGGTCATTCACTGTTGAAAAAAGCATCCCCTATGAAGGGGATATTTGCCATAATCCCCACGCTTAGCAGGTGGCTTGGTGAACAGACATATCTCTGTTTTAGATTCCAAAGCTGCTTGGAAATTCTCATTGGTAGATAAAACACCACCAGGCATTTATACCCTTTAAAATATTGTCCACATCTTTTCTTTCTCGTTGAAGAATTATCAGCTAACAGTCGGATTAATAATATTTTTCAATGTGATCTAATCAGGGCCAAGATCAAGATCTGAAATGATGTAGTTTGAGATGTTGGTTTTGCGAGTGGAATTATCTGAGATACTGTGGGCCTTGAAGGCTTACCAGCCAAGTTCAGCCTTGAGACCACGACTAGGATTTAGATCACATCAATGTTTTTATAATAATAAGGTTCTAAAATATATGTGAACGTATCAGAAAATATATCTGTACTGTACTGTATCAGCCGGATCATCCACTGCTGAACACAGTCTTTCTATTAAGGGGTTATCTGCCATAATCCCCACGCTTGGCAGGCGGCTTGGGGATCGCAGTGTAAGTTGTCAGTTCTCCAGAAGGCGCTGCTGCCCACTTTCCACCGTATTTTTCCCTTAGTCACCTCTTACGACACCCACTGGATGATAAGGGGAGGTGCAATTCTAACCCGGAACCCCACGGGGCAAAAAATATATCAGGTTGATACTAAATTAGTAGTAACAAGCAGTACCTAATTTAGTATTAACTTGATATATTTTCTATGCCTGCCAATTGAACAATATACTTACTTGAGGAATTGCGTAATTATGTACAAAACGTACGAATCCAATTTAAAACGATTAATTTAACTATAACATAGTACGTAGTATTATTACAATGTTCTATGCTACAATTTATTATACATACTAAACCTTAATGTTTAATATTTTCTGCAAGCTCTATGAAGAGGAAGGATCTGTCTAAAATCAATTATTGTTAAGAGATTATTCTCATACGAGGAACAATTTTTATTCGGAAAGTAACGGTATCAGTTACCTGCTCAACAGCTTCGTTGAATATTAATTGAATGCTAACAAAGTTTAATTTGACCGCAACCTCCTTGTAAAAAGCAGGTATATGTCGAATCCTTTTCTTTCGCTTGTTGTAGGTAATTCAGTTGCCAAAAGCATTTTCCTGCTTTGTGACTCATAACTTGTTGTCATAATGTCTTAAGTATGCATATATACTCTACCTATATTGGGTTCATTAATTTGTGGCTACAGCCCTTGATAAAAATAATGCGGGTAAGGTTTATGGCCTTGATTAAGACTTGTGATACGTTACGATCTCAACAACTAAGCATACAATTATTGGCAAATATGCAACAATTTATATTCTTATTAGTATTACGTTTTTTGCAAAAACTTGGGAGTATTAGACCTACGTCTTTTTTGCTAAGCTATATATTTACCTATACTTTTTTCATAAATGCGAAAGTCGGTATGTGTCGGTACGGGTCAAACTCGACGATCCGACGACGCCGCGCGCGACGTAAACATCTGAAAAATCTCGTATGGAGTAGAGATTTGATGAAATTCCGTGAATATTCAGATCTCGATGCACCAGCTCAAACATAATATTATTTTCAAGTGTTTGCACAGAATTTAAAGAAATAAGATTAAGAAGAAGTGTTGCATGATTTTCTGATACGGAAATGTTTAATTGCAGAGGGTTATTTAGGATATAGACATGTAGGTACATAATAAAAAAAATAAAAAAATATATAAATAAGTATATAATGGCTAAAAGCACAAAATGAAAACTGTAATAATAGTGCGATCATATTATCCTGGGATGCCTGGGCCACAAATCAAGCTGAGCTCATGGAAAAAACTATCAACAGCTGTTGTAACAAAACACACTAATATATGCGTACATACAGTATACATTTATAAATTACGTAGATATATTCTATGCAAACAGATGATCATCTTATTCTGTGCTTATGTTCTATCACCTGGTGAGAATCGAACTATCATTACTTACGATCTTTACGCTTTGTAATAACAAATTTAAAAGATGTACAAATAAAGCCTCTTCATATGATAACCACTTGACCTACTTTTGTCACTTTAAACTTGACTTGAAAGTCCTTTACTCCTACAACCTCCCGACCTGACCGAACAAACTCATATACAAATTTTAAAATTAGATTTAGACAAGCTACCTCCCTCGCAAATATCATGATGATCAGATCCAGGCGTCAAAAGTTTATCGTTAATCCTATTACAATGCTCAGGCCACTAGTCACAGGAACCTCACGATAAAAATTATTAAATATTGAAAAACCGCTAAATTATTATTATTTATCAAGTGTAGTTAATTTCATTAATTTGGTTTGATAAATCTCACACGTCGAAAAGCAAATGTCATCATCATGATTAATTATTATCATAATCATCTATCAGGAAGACATACAGTCGCCTGCAATAAGAAGAATACACTTCTTGATTTTCAAAATCGTGCCAAAAACTTCTGTTTCTCTTAATGTATACAAAAGTATCTTAAAATCAAAGAACAATTTGTATATTTCATGTTTATCTAAACTTCAATAATTCATAAACTAAGCGACATTAAATTCTTTTGAAAATTGTATACTTCTTCTTGCAGGCGACTGTACCTACTCGGTTCAACTATCATAAGACTAAATTAGCCATTTGCATCCATCACTACATCGATCGATGAACCAATAGACAGTTGCATGCGGCTGTCACGATGTGTGATTTTGCATTGTAGTAAAGCATTTCGCGAATAACCTATAGCTAGCTACCACCATTAGAACAAGAAAAACTGACAACAAGCAACTAACCTACGGTGTTTTCCAGCAGACGTCATTGAACCAGAAATTCTAGTTTAGCCTGAACAACAACTTCGAATGCATCTACACTTACAATTAGGTGAGAGAGTAGTCAAAGACTAGTATCAGCAATAAAAAATAATTTCGACGGTCCTATAAACACTACTGTTTATGGCCTGGCTGTTTATTATACTCGAGAACTTTTATTTTCTTATCTTTTGATTATAATAGTTAGTCAATTGATGTGACCTCTTTTCTTAGAGATTGAAAAATAATCAATGGAATGGTACATCCTCCCATTATAAATATGACATCCTTAGGTAACCATATTCAGGTTTACTTGAATTTACTGAGAAAACCCATCCCATGAGGTATTTTATATAATATATTAAAATGAGGCTAACCTATGGCCGATACTAATGCACTTATTCCGCGCATCCATCTAAATTGGAGATATAAACTATTTGTAGATACAAACTTTCGATTATATTTTGCATTTCGATAAATTCGAATGTTACCGGGCCGGTAAAGGTGGTGTGGCATGTCATGTCAGTTGATATTGTTCATTTGTTTTGATTAGCGACAGTCGATGTTGCGAGGCCGAGTGATGGATGACTTGTGACAATGCTCCTCCGGGGACGCGTGTAGGCGTCGCCTTGTCAGCCAAAATCTGCGCTTTCCTTTGACTTTCTCTCGGAGGAGGTGCGAAAGGTGTTCATTACATTCGGGGGCTCGCATCGTTAGGTATTCGGTAGCCAGCGCCTCATAAGCGTACGCGCACTAATCGCGGAACAGTCGTCGATACGTACCCTCGTCTCAGGCTCAGGGCGGGTGCATCGCGCGCAGATATTCAAAGCACCTGCATCTATAGTTTCCGGCGTGAGCGTTTATAAGCTGAGTGAACGTGTTGCGGAAGTGATTCGTATCAGAAACAGTGGAGTGCGATGTGAGGCAGCCATGCCGTTCAGAACTCAAGTGGTTGTAGCGTTGTTTTTCGTGCTACGAGCCGGAGCGCCAGCGCGGTTTCCCGTGAGTAAGCTTGCATTGCGCGTTAGGGCGGGCGGGTGTGGCGGTACCGCCCAACTTATAATATTACGGTACATTTAACCAACTGATAATTATTGTAATAATGTATAATTAAATAATGATGGCCCGTACATATACAAATAGATCCTCTATGAGAGAAGCGATAGAAAATCGGCGCATTAATCAATAAAAATAAAAAGTTTTGCAATAACTAAATATGATATGAATTTATAAATGTAAAAAAAATATTTTATGATGAACCGCGAGCAATAGATATTAACCATGATCCTACTGGTAGAACTAAGTGGTTGGAAAACAGGCAAGAGGCAACAAAGAAATTTACATCTGCCGGCATTGTCTGCGCTTCTCGGCGGTGCGCCGATTTTTGTGATGAGTCATAGCTCGATTTTAGACAAAATTGAAACAGATTTTTTGTACAATAATCTTTTACTTTAATTTACTTCCAACAGGAATTAACTTTAAGTGCATAAATAGGGGTTAAGCCTGTATTCTCCGAAGAGGAAGGCACGACATGTTTTGGTCCCATTTAATAGCCATTATAATATGTTGATGTGGTGGATATTAAGATTTTTCAGGCAATTAACCTTCCATTACAACTCAATATCGCATATAAGCCACTCTTCACCTTCCTTAGCCACTATATTTAAAATCTCTATTTTGTCTTATTCATATTGTGTACTATTTACTAAATACTACCTTTTTGCTGGCAAAGATGGCCATGTCATTCATAAATGTAGCAATTATGTACTAGCCTGCAGGCCACAGGCAGGTCCCCTGTTAGATATTCATCACAGCAATTACAGTAAAACAGTAGTAGTTTAGTTTTGTCACTTTTTGCATAAAAGTTGAAATTGGTGTGGATTGGAGGAGTTTCACATGACTATCCTATAACATTCGGTATTTTAGAGTTCCCCATCATAACAATTAAACAAACATTTGAGCATGAAACAACTTACTATGAGTCGATATCGCTATCGACAAACACCCGTGTTGTCATATATGAATAAGACGTTGTTTATGGTCACAGCTTATAAACTACTTTATGGGAGTTTTCAGTATGTTTGTTATAAGTACATACAGTTGTTTATGATACATATGTTTATGATATATGAATACCAATTTCCTAAGTGTATCAAAAGTTAAAAATTTTAGAAAATGAAATTTAAAAAATTATATGGTAAAAATATTAATAAATAATCAGAAAAAAAATATATTTATATATTTTAAAATTTGAGCGAAAATAGGCCTGAGTGTAGGGGTTAAATTTACAAATGATTAGAGTCCAATATTAATAGCAAACTTAGCACGTGTAATCGTATCGCACGATAGTGATCATATTTAGAAATAGAGTAGTTTAGATTTTCAGTTAGACCCCATAACCTCAACATAGACAGTCTCTGTCCGATCTTACCAAATAAAATATAATATAACTAGTCAATAAACTGGGTACACGATGTAAATAAAAATGTCAAGCACAGAAAAAAAAACTTTTCTCTATGGGAACAGCATTCAATGTAATTTAATTTCTTATACAATATTTCAGTTTCGGTTCAACACTTTTCAAAGAGTGACAAAAATATAGCAATAATACAAAAACCTTTTATACGGAACTGATATCTGATATCTGCCGATATCCATTGCAAAAGTAGTTGGAATAGTCGTACACTACAAACGTACTTATCATATACAATTATGCTAAGTATGTACTTACTAAAACCTGTTTTATTGACTTAACTTGCGTCTCACATATATGTAAATAAAACAGGAGCCTACTTTTGAGTAGCAAAATGGAAACGCATGAGACGCAACGGATCTAACTTAACTATTGCTTTTACGCGAATATTATCATATTGCAATTTAACACACTGCGCACTGGTTTGATCTCGTGATCCTCCTTTTAGTTTATAAAATGTGGATTGGATCGCGTTATAGTCGAAGCCAGTGTTTATGTGACATCACACTAATAATTTTGTTTCACATGTTGTTGCACATACCTTCGAAACGGCTAAGAAGATTAGGTTTAAACAATATACTTCCTAAAAGTGAACGCAAAAGTTAAACTTTAACCGTATCATAATTGGGACATTTCAGATATTTTTCAAAGATAGGGTAACTGAACATTTTGTCAAAATAACATTGTATGTATACTATATATGATTTCAAAAATTCTTAATCACTGATTTAATGCAAAAAAGCCCCGGCCAAGTCCGATTTGAATATCGCTTTATAAGGGGAACTCTAGACATGAATAACGTCGCAAAGATTATTGCAAGAAAAAAAAAATGTAATGGTCAAAAATTTAGCTTACAGACCGCGTTATGAATCGACGATTGCATTATTTTTTGAGTAAATACAGTATTGCTTTGGTAGGAGAGTAAATGTTATTTGATAATACTTAAATAGAAATGAAGATTATCCCAACTAGTTTATATTTTTAGATAGACATTAGACACCGTAAAAAAGGGTCCAAAACTCTTTTTTTACGGCCTCATATTCAATTTTTTTTTTTCATTAAAATATTTAATTTAAATAAAACAGTAATAGCAACTATTATTTACTCCCGGGGTAAAAAAAAGTATTTTTGTTATCGTTGGTCTATAACATTTTGCCTATTCATTTTTGAATTAGTAATGTACACAAAATCTCAGTGTGTAACATATTTCGTTTACTAGTTTGAGACCCATGTCAAAATATGGACAGACAACACAACAAAAACACAGCTTAAGGGCTCTTTAGGCACGGAACCCTAAAAACGGAAGATTCACCCTATTGTTGGTCAAACAAAAAATATCAATTTAAAAATGTTTTCATTGGCAATAAGGCCTTCCAGACCAAAATAAATCACTTTGGACTATGCTTACGCATAGTCCAAAGTGATTTATTTTGGTAGATGTAGTTTATGGTAAAAAAAAACATTAGGTAGTTACAATAAAATTGTAAGTTAATATGTACCTACATAATTGGGCCAAAAACGCCGTTTTCTTCTGGTAGAGCTGTGGTATACCATCGGTAATCCAAACTGCCACACTATATGACTAAGAAGTTTGGATTCTGAACCCTATGCTATGCATATTTTTATAAATATAACTAGATTATTGGAAAAAAATATATAATAATTATTAAATGTTTATCGGGGCGGGCAATTACATGAGACTTTTGCTTTTAATTTAAAACATCCTTTTAAATTGTCTTCTTTATAGCAAATGTCGGTAAAATTGGTAGAGCCTATTTTTATATTATTTAACTTACACTGTTTAGCCTTTACAATGTATTGCACACACCTTATGTGTCAATGATGATATTTGATGACCTAATTAGAGGAAGGGACAGCCCTGACGTGTAAAAGCCACAAAAAAAACCACCTAAAAAAATGTCAGCAAGCACCAAACCTAAGTGTAGTTCTTCTATATTCTCATGGATAGGTGCTGTGTGCCACAAGTGCCCATTCTAGGTTAAGCCCGTTCAACAACTTCAACCACATAATCACCTATTAACGCCCTATAAAAAAACTTATACACAATCTTTACTAACGTGCTAAGGTGAGATAGTGGTTAAGCTATCAGTTGTAAAAAAAACCTATTCAATTAAATTTTGAAGTTAGATATATGTAGGTTCCATATTTTCTTGAGACTTCGATGGATTAAACGAAGTACAGTGATATTATTTTTAAGCAGACCGTTAGCCAACCATACCATTATACTCGTCCATTTCGTTTCTCCTACACCTATGAAAATCTTCGTAACATTCGTCTCTTACGATGAGTTGTTGACAAAAATACCATCTTGTACGCTCATCAGAGTCATGAACAATCATTCATAATTTACTGTTCCGTTTTTTCTTTCTGAATCACTCAAATTGTGACCCCATTTATACTTGCCGGAGAGATACCGACATTATCCGTTTGAGTCATTCGTTATAGATCTTACCTACTTACGCATTATTTCGTAATCTATAATGGATGTTTACCTACTAAACTTTCACTAAATTGCAGCGCCCAAATCAATAGCATCAACCTGATATTTAGGTATGATTTTATTTTGGCAATTAGATTACATAAGATGTGGCTTTATGTCTTTCCCGCACTGGATCACGTAGCTTGTTACACAAGAGCAAACGTAACGCGCCGCCCGGTTGGAGTAGTTTTTCAATAGCCTGGTGGTGCGCCGCAGCACCGCGGTATGCGGTGATTCACAAAGTTAACCGTGGATTGGAGGCTCTATTTATTGAAGCTGTCTGGCAAATGACGAGGTGCAATGACGCGCAGCAACGCGACGTGCTCGCAGTCTCCGCTCTGTGGAGATCGATACCAGACTTTCATTATCCGCCACATACCGACGTAACACTTGCAATTGAATACCAATTACCGAATCGTCTGATACGTTCTACCTGACGAAACAATCGCTCTTCCATTGTCTCGAAGCCAAGAAAAGGAAAAACAAATAGTTTAACTTTCCCCTTTACTTCACTCGCATCCGCTAATGTTGAGCCTACACTTAGCTGACTCACGTGGTGCTGATTTCGGTTTCACCTCCATCAGCTTGACTGACTTGCCGAAACTTTGTAAGTACATTAGGTACACAATGAGCTAAACAGATTGCATTAAAATTGAATGGCATTTGTTAGCCTAAGATCATCAATCTTAACAAAATCATAAGTAGGTACCTATCGTGACGTGAGTAACTATTAGAAGGCTCTTCAATACCCCTAATTTGAACATCCATTGTTACTCTAAAACGTTATATGATGCAATACTTTTTGCTAGACATCGATACTTTTTTCGTTAGGGGCTTGATATCTATTAAGCTAATATAAAACATCAAACCCAAATAAGTACAAAAAATATACGTAAATACGTTCGCATCTATATTGTACAGCCTAAAATATTTAATAGCGCGTGGATTTGATAGGAATACGGAAATTTATAATAATATTCATGTTTTTTTGCTGACATGTAACGACAACATTTTTTGATCAAAAAATGTTACCTTTGTATATAATTAATTTATTTTCAAGTTTCCACTCCGATTCTTGAGACAACCAAAACTTACTCAAATTCACTCGCCAAGCGTTATTATTTGTCTCTTCTTCAGATAGCTCATTCACCTGCTTCCGAAAAACACAATTTACGATTGGCAAACTACTCAAGCAGTTGTGACTGAGTGCCAATGGCAATCTGTCACGGGTATAATCCATGCAGTACAAAACTATTCACAGAGCGCTACTACTGTTGATTATTCGACCAACGGAACCATGTAATTTGTTCTGAACTTCATCTGAGCGCTTTGAACCAATTGAAATAAGCATGGCTAATTAAAATATGTCCAGAAATATCAAGTACTTTCGCGGTTTCCTGCCATTAATGAAGCTAAATAGACTGAGTGAGGCAAACATTTACATGAGCCCGAGCGTGTGAGTAATTATTTGGGACAATTGGTTTGAAACAGCTCACGAGACGGTGGCGTACGCCTTGTCTCCAAATCACTTGACCTGGATTATGGTAACATTTGTCATTCTTTTTCGGTTGTTCCGGCGCGTTCCTGAAACTTACTGGAATTAATTGCCTACTATAAGTAAGGCTGCTGAGTAATTCCTAATCAATAGCTGGAACGTTCGGCAAAATGCCAAAAAATCCACCACTCTATTTGGCCAGTAGAACTATTCTTTCGATATCGCACCAAACCAACGACTATAAATTTTATTGAGCTATTAGATATTTGGAGTTTGGACTCCAGTTAGAGGACTATACTTGAACTAAAAGCTTTGGCTTACATTGCCAAAGCCAATTGACATTATTTGTATGAGTGATGTCATGTTTACAAAGTACCTTGCTATGTTTGAGTAAAAGTAAAGTACGTATAGCTAATAATGAAAGTACGTAGGTAATCAATAAAATTCCAAAGTTTTGAAAATTATGTCAACATAATATTATAACTTACTGACGCAGCTGGCATTGCTGATGGACCCTGGGCGTGGATAAATACTAATTGTATCTACGCTTAACAACTAAACTAGATTGTTTTATTGAAAATTTCTACTCTCCTCTATATGGGGATGTTTGTTCTGTCTCCTCAGGAGATTTTGCCACTGCATGGATGGTGGAGTAGTGCGCAGGATGGAGGAGCCCCAGTTGGTCAGGACGTCCAAGTGGTCTACCTCCCGGCACTGCTTCCAAGGGAGGCGCAACTCGCAACAGATCAGCCGTTTGATGACGTGCCTGTGCCGTACAGCTTCGACGCTTTTGGCCGGTATTATATTATAATTAATAAAACTAGCTGAACCTTCCAACTCATAACCAAGATAAATATATATATATAGATATACGAGTAGTTTTAGTAGTTTTATAGATACATATGATTATGTCAGTTCATCGTGCAATGCTGTATTTAAAAACAGCGAAAACGTACCTTTTGAAGAAAAAGTTCTGCGTATCAGAACAGAACTTAAATAGGTCGTTACATCTATATGTTATATATATATATATATCTGTATGTTATGTATAGTTAATATGTACTTACAATTTAAAACTCTGTGTTACCTTTATTGAAGTTGTTACCAAAAAGCACACAGAAAGCAATCAGGTGATACTCATCGTAGGTATATCTCTACTTATCCAATTCCTAATATTACGAGGACTCACGACCAAAACCATGTCTTATCGTTTTACGGCCAAAACCATGTGAGTAAATTCGTTACATCAAAGGATTCTGTACCAGAAGATGTGGACAGCACCGCACCGGGTCAGAAACGTAGGATCAACTTAATGGACCCTAACCATTTCTACTGTAAAAAGTACCATACCTCATGCCTACTTGGTACGTCTGACATATAAACTGTACATATATTTCGTCATTTTATTTGTTTTCAGTGATTTTTGGGGTAAGTGGTCTCAGCGTATTTAAAAAAATAACAATAACCATATTCAAACTGTTTACAGAAACCCGCATATTTTTTTACAACCTTTTGTAAAATCGATAAAACTAAGTGATTACATACTCATTGAACCGACAGAAGAATATCAACATTTTCAGACATTTTCAACGTTTGTCCTAACAATACCTACCACTAGTACAATCTCTGTAACGCAAGAAATCTATCTGAGATGTATATTTTAATGACCATCCATAAGTTGTCTGATTGTTAATTAAGGTTTTACACTAAATTTGTCTGATATTTTTTTTTCTACGACGCAACTTATTTCCTGATGTGGAACAGTTTTCAGACGTAGGATGCTATGTTGGTGAGATACATAATTACTTTAATCAGTAAAAAAGCTTCGTACAATGGTCTCAAAATGTAATACATTCTTATGAAAAATATCTCTTCAACTGCTACCAAAACCCCAAATTTGCAAAAACAACAAATTAGCTCATGCTAATTTGTCGTTTTGTACATATATTTTCAGAAACTTTAAGCTGCAGTTGGTGCCAAATCGCCGCCTACTGTCGCCTCAGTTTCAAGTATGGAGTGATCAGGGCGAAGAGGCCCCGCTTTCTGCTGTCGGCTCGTCGTGTCACTTCTTACACGCAGGGCCCAGCACAGTAGCAGCTTTCTCGGCCTGTAGAGATCACGCTCTTGTAAGTATCTACTGACATATATTGAATGTTTTAATCAATGTAAACAAAATAATATATATATATATTTTTTATGATTGTTCTATCGTTTATTGAAGCAATGTAAGCTTTACTAGTATTTCATCAGTTTGTAGTCAAACTATTGTTGGAAAAAAATGTGGGTTGGTTTTATCAGCCCATGAAACAAAATGTACGTTACGTTTACAATACAATACAATACGTTTTGATTTACATACTAGGGGATATGATGTTTATAAATTAGTCTTGTTACATTTAAGTGATATCAAGCATATTCCATCAATTGACCAAGGTTATATTTGAGCCTATCTTTCCATTGAAATAATTTTTCGGTATCATTTCAGCATGGGCTGATAGTTGTGGATAACTCGACGTATGAGGTCCGTCCTCTGCCCGCTGGGACTGGCCGTGCTGAGAGCAGCAGCGGGCGCAGAGCTCACATTATCCGAAGAGCTCCACCACCCTCCCCTCCCGCTGATGACGCTTGGCTGCTCCGACCTCGCGCTCGGAGACCTCGTGCAAACATCTTGCGTAGATTGAAGCAAGGACCTGCAGCCTACACCATAGAGATAGCGTTGTTTCTCGACGCAGCTGCCTACAAAATATTCTATCCCTTTCTTAACTACAATGAAGCTGACCTACGTGACATGCTCCTGGCTTACATAAATGGTGTAAGTTATTTGTTTATATCAGCATGACTGTATAGATGTTTTGTACTTAATTTTGATCTTATCGCATAAAAAAAAACTTGTTGATGTCGGCACCATGATAGTTCAAAAGTACCTATTATCACAATATTGTGCGCATGGTACCGATTTCACAAGTTATTTCACACTTTTGGGTGTTAAGGTAGGTTCCATTTTTGGTAAAAAAAAATTTCACTATTTTTAGTGCCCCATGCTAGGTACTTACGGGATCGATTGTCATTCACTCAATAGTTATATCATCAATGTAGGAAAATATTTTTCAGTTATTGGAGTATAACTCAAAAACCGTTTGACCGATTTTGATGAAATTTAAATGGGACCAAACGACAAGCATCATCAGCTTTCAAACAAAAAGAGGAATTTTCATAATCGATTCATCCAGTGAAATGTTCTGAGGTAAGAAATAAAAAAAAGACTTTATGAGAACCTCCTCCTATTTTGCAGTCGGTTAAAAAGGAGAACACGGAACCAAAACACTGGCGTTTTCAAAGTATAGGTGAAAATACCGACACAGTTGGTAAATGGCAACTAACGATTTCAGCGTAAATAATTGCTTCATTTGTTAATTTGTCATACCACTTTTGTAGCAAATAGTCACAACCATTCATAAGCAATATTTGACTGCCGTATTCCTTTTTATTTTCCAGGTCCAGGCTCTGTATCAGCATGCGTCTTTAGGTACACATATCCAACTGTCGTTAGTGCGACTAAACCTCTTCCGGAATCAACCTGCGAAGCTGACGACCGATGCCGAGCGTGGCCGTCTGCTCAACTCCTTCTGCGAATACCAACGGTCTCTCAACGTTGATGACGATGACGATCCGCAGCATTGGGACATGGCGTTGCTTCTTTCTGGGTACGTACAATTCAATAAAATTTATTAATATTGGTAAGTTTCACTATAAGGATATATAACAAAACGCTTATATCGACTAGAGGATATTTTACCTCATGAGAGCAAGTTATGAAATTGATGAATGGACAAGTTATTGGAGGGAAATTAGCATTAAGTGTACAAAAGGTGAGTGCGGATGATGTGACAAAAACCGTCCAAAGCATGCAGAACAGAAAAACCGTTGAGCCGGATACTCCAACGGATCTACTTCCATCCATATGGAAGTAGATAAATTTATATTATTATTTATTTATTTAGATTATTTTATATGTTGTTGCAAAAGGTGACGATAGATAAGATCCTAGAGTGCAACGGTTCTTTTGTGCCCATCGATAGATACATTGGATACCATAATTGCACATCGGCAACTGTGTAAAAAATACAAACTTCTCTCAGCTATCATTTTAAGTTTTTTTTATGTTATTGTGACGGAACAAGCTCGAGGCCCACCTGATGTTAAGCGGATTAACCTCTGCTTATAACAGGTGCATTTCGTCACAAGTCACGTACTGCACTGCGCCCGTCACCTTGAGACATAGTTGTTAAGTCTCATGTGCATGTAATTTCACTGGCTCTCAAGGACTGCTGCCAGAACACACCGTTAGATGCTTGGCGACAGATTTTCTACTTGAAGGTGGTCACTAGCCAGGCCGGCATTAACAAAATGCCCTTCCACCATGCGGTGAAGCTCAAGCCCGCGGCGGGATTCGAATCATGGATCTGCTGCGCGGCAGTCCATAGCCAATGCCACTGAGCCATGACTGCTTCAAATTTACTTTGAACACTATTTACCACTATTTTCCTATTTACCATTGTACTTATTTAAGTAAAAATTACCACTCTCACTTTATTTTCAATTTGGGAAATATTTAATTAAATCCTACAACTTGAATGTTAGGTAGCTACTAACCCAACCCAATACAAAGTATATTTATATTTTACACTCGCGCACATATGGATAGGGGACTGGAGGGCCGGTATATACAGTCCCGGCTTCATAACTTATATTTCTTCCCATCTAGGCGGGTTTATTTTATTCCTTTTTGAAAGAAGCTGTATCTCCGGAAATACCGCTTTGGTAAGCTCATTCCACACATTAAGTAGGTATGCGAAATAGCGTGGGAGTCCCAAACGTCTCAATTGATTATACCCAGTTAAACTTTTACGCGGTATCGAGAGGTGTGATGGTAAAAAATCGCGATCCCGGAATCATGTAACATTCCGCATATTAGACTGGGTCCAGAATACACAGACACAAAATATAAAAACAGAGATCCGATATCTCTAGGTAGGTACCTATTCTGAGTAGAACGAGAAGTTTGCTCAGATTGGGGCCGTTGATATTAGTCATTACCATTACATAGCTCTAGGCTGTAGTGAGTCAAGCGGCTTAACTTGATGCTTAGAGCACTCTCTGTGGTAGCTAGCCAGGCGAGCATTGGCAAAGTGCCCCACCACCATGCTACAACAACAAGTAGTTAAAAACTAGTATAGGTAACTACAGGAATGAAAAATAAACATTTCATAACTAACCACTCATATAAATACTTTTTACGATTTTGAAATAACGCTATTACAAGTATCAAAAAAATTACGACAATAAATACGTCTAATAATAAAGTAAAGATATGTGAGGCATAATTAACGAGCATATAAATAAAAAAAATATACCAGATAATTAGTCTAAAATAAAGTGCAGTTTCATATTCTACTAGGCCAATTATGTATTTGGGATTGGTATCCGCGGAACAGCCACCAATGATTTTAATCATATTTAAAAAATGAATGCAGTAGATTCATGATTCGTATATCAAAAAGTGTATTCCGAATACAAAGAAAATTGCACTAAAATACAAACGTCATGATTCAAATCCAAAGGAATAATAATAAATGCATCCTCAAGGCAGCGTTATTGGATACATTACATGGCGTGACTATATGTTTACATTATAAATCGATGTTTTGGTTTTCGACACAAAGTCCTTTCGAAGTTTTCGAACCAATAACCCACTAGAAAAGATTATCGCCACAACAGTGTGCGTCGCACCTACGTTCGCGTTGTTCGAAACCTAACAATTAAGTTTTCATTAATGTTATTATTATTTTACTTAACATTTTCTATAAGTATTTATAATATTTGTTATCACTAATATATACAATACTATGTTACAAATATTATTTTTAATTTTGTTATCACTAATTATGGATTTCTTCTAAGTAAAGATTTATTTTAAATGGAATGACATAATTTAAAGTGACGAATAATAAATTATTAGTAGTGGAAGTAAGTAATAAAAATCGTTGACACCTAATACTGTAAGCGTATAAACTCTTTTGCAAATAATGGGCATGGGATGTTCTAAAGAGACATATTGTAAGATCAGTGCTACCCACAAAACATCAGGGAGCTAAAAGGAGTCATTGTAGAAGAGTGGAAACGTATTCCTCAAAACTATATTAAAAACCTAGTAGTGTAGCCTACCTACTACCTTAATCCAAAACTACACATATAAAATTACTGTCTAAATGTGTATATAAAATATTATGTATGTAAATGTCTGTAAGTAATTTATTATGTTAGTTTAATTAGTGTAAAGCTTTAGGATATTTTTTATGTGTAGTTTTCTATTAAGGTAGTAGGTAGGCTACAGTGGAAAGCATGGCCAGAAGGATTCGAGATGTGATTTTGGCAAGAGGAGGTCACGCTCCACTCGTTATTAGCTTATTACATTTATAAATTTGTTTAATTAAAAAAAATAAACCAATCTTTTTGTATTCATTGCAGCAATTCGTGCCATTAACATTATACAATAATCATTATTTTTCTTTTGTTAATTTCAAAATTTAAATTTCGGAACGTAGAGAACCATACCAGGATGCTTCAAATAACATGCCCATACATCGGCAAACTAATAAAACCACTTTCTTGTAATATTCATTGCAGTAAAGAAATAAATCTAAAGTGCCCATTTTTTGCAAAAGAGTGTATGTACGTAAGAATTGATGGGACCATAAAATGAAAGAGAAAGTTTGGGAAGATTTTCTGAGGCGGTAATGGGGATACCGCCTTCATAACGAAAACTCTTTTCCATAGACCAATTGAGAATATAAAAGCGTGCACAGAACCAATTCTCGAACCTGAAATTTGATAGCATGAAGCTGGACAAGAATCAGTATGCAACAAAATTAAGTATGAAAGATAATTGACAACAACTTTGAATGAATTGTTAATTAAAATATGCTATTGTTACAGAAGCAAAATCAGTGAATGAAATGTAGGTAAACATGACGAAAGTGTCGAAATGAAATGCATGGGGAGTACACTTATGTATGAGGAGTGCGGCGAAGATTTATTTGGAGAAACGTTATGAAAAATATGAATACGTGGGGATGAAATGGAGCAAAAGTCTGTCAAAGAAAAGATGAACGCTTTTTTGCAATAGAAAAGTGTTATTCATAGGGATGCAAGATAAAAGTTTGTGATGTAAATAATGTATCAAAAAAGCTAAAAATCTCTGAGGCAATTCCTACGACTTAAAGATTTATTTGGAGAAATTACTCAAAAAATAAATATAGATAAGACATCGTGAATTTCTATCATGAAATGGAGCTGATAATGTAAAAGCTGCGAATGAAAAGATAAATGCTTCTTAGGTATACAAAAGTATTGCTCATGCGAGAAAAAAGTTTAAGATATGAGGAATGTAACAAAAGTTTTAAAAATAATCTTTGACTAAAGAACTAAATACAAAATGAACTGTAACGATAAGAGTCCAAGAGATAATGCATAAAAAAAATAAAGAATGACAGAGGAAACATCTTGAGGAATAGCGAGATAGTAAATTACTATCGGGTCATAATTAACTTATAAGGTGGTTGGTATTTTAATTAAGGTGCTTGGTATTTTTACGTTGATACTATCATAGTGTGAGATAATCATAGTGTGCAAATTCTACTGTTGTTAGGTTAGCGTAAACGACACTTGCAAGCAAAATTACTGGCCGAACGAGATATAAGTACTAAGTAACATCTTGCAGCGACGAGCGCAGTGTAGAGTCAAGCAAAATGAGGAAGGTGCAATTCTAATCTTCTTAACTGTAATGGGCAAACGTAGTGCTTATAATATGGAGGGCGACCGATATGTCTCTTAAAAAAAACTATTACGATTTGAGACATGGTGATAGTAAGAGACTTGACAGAAGAGAGTGAAGTGACTCAAAACCAGGGGGCTCATCGTCAACTAACTTGAGTTTTAATTAAAAATTAGAGCTTAATAAACGCCTTCGCAGACAAAAAAGTTAGAGACAACGCCGTCGATTCGTTTTTACTCATTTATGATGTAAATATTCAAATGTAAATATACATCATCGTACATGAACGTCACTATTCTATAGCGATATCACCGATAAATAATAGGTACAAATATTTTGGTTACGGTCGTGTTAAGCAGAATAGAAAGGTGGGAGGTGAAGAGAGATTTTTTAAGCCCAATGTAACAGGCTATTGTATACCTTGTTGATTGCTCTTTTTTTTTATTTACGTGTGAAAAATGCATTTACGCATTCCCGTCCACCTCGGGGAAAGTGGCCGGGATATGTCGGGCTCGACACCAACTACTCCCACAGCAGCAAGTGCCCCTACCGACTAAATAACACACGGTGTTCCAACTCTACTGCTTCTCGGCGGGACGCTTTAGCTCTCGACCACGAACCCGCTACGGTTGTCCGTTGCCGGACCCCTCCTGGGGTGCTACCCCTCACGACGCACCAGAACACATGGCACGTTGCTACCACCCAGGGACCAAGCCCGCAAATGGGCGTCAGACAACCCCACTTCTGACGCCCGAGGTCCCCCTGCGACGGGTCAGATAAGTAGCCCCGTCGCCTGCTACCTCGGCCGCAGAGGATAGGGAGAGCGGCCCCTCGCTAAACCGACACTCCTCTTCCCCTGCGACCCCTCCGCGTCCGCCATCGAACGGTGGCGGCCCCGCCGTGGCCACGGAAGGTAGGGAGAGCGGCGCACCGTAACCGGCACTCCTCTCCCGCCGTGGCCCCTCACCGTCAGCTGTGGTATTGCCCATACAACACCACAGCCCGCCTCAGATGCAGTGCTGCCCATACAGCACCGCAGCCTACACCTTGCCACTCCATACTGGACTTAGAGGCAAAGCCCAGTGGAGCGGCCACTCCGGGGCCGGCCGACGGCCCCAACCGGCACGGCCCTGGTTCCTCTTCGCTTCACCGTGTGTGACCAAGCCACGTCTACTAAGCCCCACCGCCACGACAAGGCGGGAACCGTCGGGGGGTTGTTGATTGCTCTGATTGAACCTTATAAGAATAGAAATAAGAGCCCCTCGGAAAAACCATCCAGGCCCAGTTCGGGTTCATGCCAGGACGCTTTGATGGATTATATAGGTACAAAAAATTATACATATTATAGTTTCATTTTCAATTAAGTACCTCACTTTATTAAACAATTTTGGTGTTTCCAACGTCTACATATTGAGGCAACGCTGGATATAAGTCGAGAAAATACCCATTATAGCCCTTAAATAACGACCAAAATTGGTTTCTGTGCTAGGAGGTCGTCGCCGCGTCGCCCGTGGAAACATAAAACCCGCACATGTTATTTTTTACCAATTTGCGTGCATATAGTACAACTTTGATTCGGATTCGATTCATCCGGGTGACACATTTGGAAGTGTTTTCCCAATGAGTAACATCTTAGATAATACTGTCACTCGTTGGGCTTTGCTGTGTCTCCTTGCGTACCCGACGATTCAGGGTATTTAGGTCACCGTGACAAATAATATATAGCAAGGTGGATGAATTATAGCCAAGTCTTTTGGGGCATGTGCATCATGAAATTCAAGGGGAAAGTTTATAAGTCGATACCTGTTGTCGTGATTGAACTTAAATATTGTGCATAAAATAACTGATAAAAAATGGTGCATGTGGCAGAGATGAGCAAGTTGAGATGAAAATGTGTCTGAGACTAAAAATAACAAGGTTAGGAATGAGTACTTATATCATAGGAAGCTTGAAAGGAACTCCAGTGACGGAAAAAAATAAGTGTAGGTATTAGATTAGCGTCATAGTATGCATGTGCATGACATGAGGAAGGATGAAAAAAATGCGTCAAGTATGAATATGGATGCGGATATAGAGGAAGAGGAAGGTCGAAGACTGTACCTACGAATGGACTCCTTCAAACAATAGAATCATGGTCATAAGTAGGTATACACTAAATGAAAGCTATTTGCCACGATTGTGTATGCTTACCTAAAGTCATTTTGAATATTCTTTTGAAAATTTGTTTCAGAAAGTTTTGATCGCGCTCGCAGCACATAGTATATACATAGTAGGCATACCGTTGTCTCAATAACTTAAGTCAAGCTACTAGGTGCGTTTCTTTAGTCATCTTTTACGACATCTACCAGGAAGATATGGAATACTTCTTATATCTTATTCTTCATATTCTTATTCCACTTGGGGGCGATAAGTCCTGCACTGACGTCCCGCTTGGGGTGTTTTGTGCATTTCCTCCGCCAGCTTCTACCCAAGCCATCCCAACTCCTTAATGTAGCGGAGAAGGACTCTGGGTCGCTGGCATAGCTGCTCCAGTGGCGTATGTTCTTATATCCTTAAGCCGTAAACTGAAAGGCTGAGTCAGGAATAGTAAGGCTGAAATTGCTGACTATCAAATTTTATTGAGACGTGTATTCTCTGTGACTATGCTTCCTGCTTTCAGACTGGACTTCTACGCTGTCGAAGGCGGGCAGCGCAACGGCGTGACAATGGGGCTAGCGCCCGTGGGTGGCGTGTGCCTCCCGGACCATGCTTGCGTGGTGTCGGAGTTCGGCGTGACAGACATGCTGGGCCGCCCCTACCCCTCTGCAGGCTTCACCTCAGTCTACATCCTCGCTCACGAGATCGGACACAAGTCGGTCATGATTTACCTAAAATTACGATAAGACCACTTCTTATGCTTATAACTTTCCAGGTCGTCAACTTTGTCAGTAGAAATGTCATCATATATACATATATTTCATGATTCAAACCGGAACAGAGTAATTGTGAACATTATTGCTTGCGCACAAAGAGTTCTACTGCTCACTAGTAGCATTAGTACTTACTCTTTGTTCGAGTTCGTCAGAAATAAGATATCAGATTTTTTTTTAATTCTGTGTCGGTCGGTACATAAAGATGGTCATATCACAATGAAGTTTCAACAGTCTGCCCATTGCAAGCGTTCAATAATTTATAGTAACACTACTACATTTAGTTAGTCCAGAGAAGTATTGCCACCATTTTTTCCTATATATACCGCCAAGCAGTAACGTTCACATTACTGTGTACCGGTTGGAAGGGTATGGGTGCCGGTGAAATTACAGGCGCATGAGACTTAAACTTAATGTCTCAGGGTGACGGGCGCAATGCAGTTCGCCATTTGTGACGAACTGCATCTGTTATAGGCAAAGTTAACTCCTTAGCACCAGGTGGGCTTCGTGCTTGTTCCATAACACTAGCAAGTAAGAAAAAGATAACCATTGAGGATATCATTTTAATTATTTGGTACACAATACGTCTAACGTTTTAAGGATTATAGGGAAATCTATACAAACTGTGACTCTTCACATCCGTATCTATATAGAACTATTAATTATTCTGAACGTTCAGGTAAGTAAAGCAAATAGCGTTGTAGTTTTGAATCTTTTAGGCACAAAGTTACTTAACTCTATTTCCTACTAAATTTATTGGAAGTGTAACATAAACAAGCATCAAAATTGTCAAGTGTATTAAAATTTTCTGATCCCTTTTCAATCAATCAATCATTTATTTGCATAATATAATACATTCACAATAAGATCTTATATTCGTATTGACAATTGTATTCTGCCTGCAAGCAGGCGTGCAAATATTAAGTAAGTTTAAGATTATACTTAGTAACACAAATCAGTACTAATATTATAAATGCGAAAGTAACTCTGTCTGTCTGTCTGTCTGTCTGTTACGCTTTCACGCCAAAACTACTGGACCGATTTGAATGAAATTTGGTATGGAGATAGTTTGAGACCAGGGAAAAAAGAGGTTAATGTTTTCGCGCGATAACCGACATACGCGCGGGCGGAGCCGCGCCCGGAAAGCTAGTATAAAATAATCACGTCAAAATACAAACATAAAATGGACTTCATAATGTCAAGTCACCTTTTCAAATATTCAGACACAGTATAACAACATTTATCTAGCAGCCAATAAGTCAATTTAGTTTTTAATACATTGTCATGCAGAAGATTTAACTGATTTGTTAATTTGTTATATTTTATGATATTTATGATGCACATATTGTAAACATTCTTTTCATAGATAATTTTATGACATGGAGGATGATACAGTAGGTTCTCATATATAGCCCTTTTCTGTCATGTGAAAACCTCACTGCGTATTATGAAATAAATATACTATGATATTATGGTACTTGCATTCCAGGTGCACACTTATAAGTGACCGGTAGCACAGTATCAATCTTACGTTGTTGAGATATATAATTGCAGTGAATTTCGCGTGCTTACAGAACATTATGTGCAGTTAGGATGATCTACCAATTGTGGAACTTGTAATCACGCCACCGTCTAATGTCTCCTAGAGCTGCATATCACAAAACTAGAAAAAATACAAAGTAGGTAACCTATTGAAAGAGTTTTGTGTGGATTTAATGAAGTACTGACTTCATTAATTTCCTTTTCAGATGAAGTAGAAAGCAATTTTTATTTTTATAAATGTTTTCATAAATCAATATTAAGAGCGTATGTATGGCCAATTTGCCGATAGATTCTCTACATACTATACATAGCAACTCGGACCTTCGTCCCAAAAAGGAAGTACGAGTTGCTCTGGGCGTAACAAGGAAGAAAATTGCGATAATTTTGATTGAGTATTATGATATTATCTACTTATGGAATGAGCTACAATAGTATATTATGATTTATGATACAAGTGAGCTAAGTTGCTCATTATACAAGAGGATGTGGGTTGCAGCCCGAGCCGTAGGCGAGGGCGTAAATCAACCGAGTGCATAATGAGCAAGTTGCTCACGAGTTTCATACGCACTTTTTCAACACCATTGCGAGGAAAAAAATATATATTGCACAAATGCGATACAAACAACATACGAAAATTATGGAAAATAGCGCGCAAGAATTTTTTTGCACGCGGCAAATTTATTTTGATTGATTACATATACTTAGCCTTAAACCTCTTTGTTGTTACAAATCTGTATTACCCGGTTAAATTGAAAATGCTCTCTTTACTCGCATATCTCTGTTTAATTTGCAGTTAGGTTACTAACTTAACTTTGTAGGGATAATTCTATTACGCTCTAGTGTATAATATTATAATGCACGAGGGTGTTATAGTTCGGTTTATGGCCCTAAGAACGATATAATGAAGCTCACTTTACGAGCAAGGGTGTTGAAATATATATAAATAAATTACCCATGTGTTGTTACAAATATGCGTGATGATATTGCTACATATTATATTGTAGATAATGAAAAGTGAAAATTCACACAGTGGTACATAAGGTCCCATTGGAAAATAGCACTTATGTGATTCGCACCGTGCCAGGTCCAATCCAAGGGTCCGAACCACTCGTGGTGTGAAGAGGACCGACGCCCTATTTCCTCAATTGTTTTTGTTTTTGCTTGATGACTTGACATATATAGGCCAGGTAAAACCTAGATTGTACACGAACTTAATTATCGATCCAGTGTACAGTGTGTAGTGTTTTATTACCTACTTAGATACTTCATATCGTAGCAAAAACTTTGTATACATGCATACAGTTTGGTTGGTATCTTACCTTAATTACAAATTAGAACCCAGAATGCGGGTGCGTTCGATTCTTGCTTGATGATAGGTACTCTAACGTAACGTGGCACATGTTATAAAAATGAGGCTATTAACTGTTTAACATAAATATTTGTATGTGATACGAAAGGGAAGTGTGGAGTCCAAACAGGCCTTATTTTTAACCCGGTTTAATAAAGAAACGGGAAAAAATTAGAAAATCATTAAAGAAACTACCCAAGTGGTCGGATCGGTACAACGTGGTCATCATTCTGAGTCAGTGATATTTTGGTGGGGGTGTCTTATCAAGGAGTTACAAAGCTTCATTTTTGGGCAAAAGGGAGAGCCAAATTGTATAGTAAAGTAAGAGACCGTCTTGGATCGTGTTGCGAAACATCTCAGCAATACACTTTTGAAAAATATACCTTGGAGTTTCCAGCCGGACTCTGCACGTGGCCACACTACACATGTCCTCGTCTTACCCAGATCTGAACCCCTTATACTGCAAATTATTGTCAGTTTTAGAGGACATAACCTGCTCTAAGCGATATGCCGACAAAGAATTCTGGACGGAGGCTAGTAAATTTTCCGAGAAAACAGTGCGCAAATTCATAAATTAGTGGTCGGATAAATTAAAGGCCAGTATCAAAGCCTAAGGTGGTCATTTCGAATAGATTAATTTTGTTTTTTGCTGAGAGTTCAATGAATATGTATGTATGTATTTCATTAAGATTACACGAAAAAATAAATGCATTTTCTTTAGTAACACAATTTATGGCCGGGCTAGATAAAACATATGGTATAGTTACGTAGCTGACTAACCTTCAGTTTCTGGAACGTTTGATAAACTTGGTGAGATAACAGACTGCATGTTGAAAGCTCATTGGTCACCTATCGCGTCATAAAATACCTGTGCCAATAAGCGTTCAGCATTTTGTCTGTCTCTTGACTTTAATCAAGGCCCAAATAAAAGGCCAGAAACTAGGGGTAAATAATTAAATATAATATTCAAAATGGATTTGGCTTCTAGTCATTCAATTCTATTATCACTGTATTTTTTTCCAGCCTGGGCATGTATCACGATGGGACCGGCAACAGCTGCGCTCGTGACGGTTTCATCATGTCACCATCTCGTGGGACCAACGGTGAGGCCTCTTGGTCTACCTGCAGTGCGAGGGTCGTCGCTGATCTACAGTCAGTAATTTAACTCTATTTCTTACTTCTATTGCCGTCATTTGAACGCAGGACCGACCTACTCATACGCCTTTTTTGTACTCATAAACAAAACATATCACAAAATAATAACAAATCGTAACATTTTTATTTGATGATAATATCTTGAAGAAAATTGCAGTCGGTCATGTCGATTTTGAAAGTCTCTTTAATACGGAATAAAATTACTCATCAGAGACAGATATTGATTAAATTTCTATTGAGTTAGGTAGGTCGCCCTTATATGTAATAGAACAGGTAAACGAAACCACTGTGTTGGCTTAATCATTGAACCACTATACATGTAAAGAGTTATCTTGAAGATATCGCTTTGAGCGATTCAACCGCGTGTTGTAGCATCTGGTCGGCTACATTTATTAGAATCTCTTTTTGCGGATTCTTCATGTCTAATGCTGGTAATGCGAACCACCTGTTATAAAAATTAAGTTCGCAATACGCTATGCAATTTAGTCGTGAATTTTGTTTTGACGTTTGTTGGAAATCTGTTATTATTAATTATGCATTGTTAAAAATTTCTATTGTAACATACATTACTTTGCATGGATGATATGAACAATAGGCAACCTATTCATCATATCACTATAGAGATTTTATAGAAAGTAATAAATGTTAAGGTTATATTTTTGTAAAAGTTCTTATATGTGTTTTATAGAAAGTTCAACTATCTTTATGTTCTAAACTATGATATATTATTAATTGATTTTCAGATGGGCGACATGTTTGCTAGATGGTGAAGATGAAGACTTGGACAGACCTTTTGAGCTGCAGCATGAGCGATTCCAAAGTGCTCCCGGCGTCGTTTGGACTGCTAAGAAGCAGTGTGAGGTGAAATACGAAAATAAGTTATGAAAATTTAATTCCAATATTATTTTTATGTTGCCCATCGGGCTAGATATACTAAGACGGATTTTTAGATGACCATGTACTATTCAATACGTTTCTGTGGTTATCTATATTTTAGCTTTGTGATGCATTAGGTGCTCCCTCATCAAAGCTTTTTTTTTGCGAAATCGCATTATACAATAGAATAAAAAGAAGTAGAGGGATCACTCAGCGAAGCCATTCCAATAAATAAGCGACTCTAGCAAGCTACGAAGCAATAAAAAGCTTCTCGCAAAGCACGGAGTGTCCAATGTTTATATTCACCTGCAAGCCGTCTCTCTTTATATCGCATAGCTCTGATCATCATCTGACTAGGCACGCACTGTAGAATAATCCCGTCCGGATGCAATCGCCGATGTACCTGTAGCTTTGTACCTAAATTGAAGAGTGTGCCAGGCCTGATAATACTTAATTAATTTAATTACAGCTTTTGACGAATTTTTATCCAGATGCTGTTGCGGGACGTGGATGCTGAACCCTCCCACAGCAGCGGGTCTACAAGCGAGCACTGCACACAGCTCGCATGCCGTACTCCTCATCGTGCCGGCTTCTACTACGCGGGCCCAGCATTGCCTGGCACTGCTTGCGGACTGCGCATGGTAAGTGGCTAAGTCTTTTCAGCGTCGCATAAGATATACGTGCCTTTTTTGGTTTAAATTTTATGCATTATGCAGTTTAGCCGTATGCTACATGAATAACGTGATTAGCGTGATAGTTCCATGCTGTTGTTTTAATATCCTTCTTTTATACGAGTATAGAAATTTAAGGGCTCGTAACGGAGTTTGCCAAATATTTCTTAACCGACCAAGTTCATTGCGATCACTACTTGTATAGATGACCACTACTGGTAGTTTACTATATACTGAGCGCTTCCGTGCTTCGGAGGGTACGGTCCCGGTTATTGTCCTAGGATAGCAGTCGTTAGGATATGTGAGAATCTGTCGGGTGGCCCATAAGCTCTGACACTTTACACTTGAACTAGCTACTAATCGAAAACCCGTCACCAGAACCTATAACGCTATAGGGCAGCAGCTGTCATTCTAAGTCACATCGAATTCTATGCTAAGCCTGTTTACCTCCATCGACCATACATGACTGACTTTTAGGAGCGATTGATTTCAAAGGCTCATTTATCGTCAAAAAAAGGTAATTGGATTCATTCATCTAAAATAGAATAGGTATTTAAACTTAATGGTTCAACATTTCAGTGGTGTCAGGGCGGGGATTGCGTGCCGTCTCAAGATATATCAACGACATCGGCAGCTCCACCTGGAGTCGGCGGCGGCGGTGCAGTAGCGGGGACGCACGGCTGGAGTCCGTGGAAGGAAGGCGCGTGCAAGTCTGGCTGCACAGCGCGGAGCCGTGGCTTCCGGGAACGCCGTCGCTCCTGCCTCCAAGACTCCTGCCAGGGCTCCGCATACGACGTCATGCTCTGCGATGACACGAAGGTTAGTAAGTTCATATAACTATTGTTTTAAGTCCGTACCGTACATTGCTTATGTCAGTACTCATTGCAGATATGACGATTTGGTACTCAATATCGTATATAATAAACTAAATCCTTACAGCAGTTCCATATAATATTAGGATTCACGTGTGAGATAGGTAGGTACATAGCTCTCTAAATTATTCAGTAACGACAGACTTTCCTGTATGCAGACTGTTGTCACCATTTGAAATTTGTATACTTAGGTGGTCATTACAGTACAGGGAAGCTTATTTATAATGTGTTATATCTGTCTACATTCTATTCATTTTACCTTGTTACCTAAATGTATGTTATATTATATTGGTAGACACATATAGCTAGCTACTCTACTTATTATGAATTATAGGTACAACATTTGTATAGGTTTAGTGTCACATTGTGTTTTAGTCCCTTCAATTACATTTAGCTCTACACTCCACCGTATAAAAGCTGAAAACGTGTGTCAGGCTTATGAGTGGGTAAAGACAGGAGTTGACATTTGGCTATGTAGTTCACATAGCCTATAATATTTTCCTACATAACCAAGTGTTCAGTGCCCTTTTTTGTTTGCTGAACGTGGCAGTACAATGTAGAATATTTCAATATTCAAATTTGTAATTGGCCTTCGTAAGAGCGTCGTAGACGCCTAAATTGAATAAATGATTTTGACTTTGACTAGTTAGAACAGCCTCTTAATTGCATCAGTCTTCAAAGCTGAATGTCTACATAGTTATCACGTAACTGATCGGAAGACGTCGGCACCATAAGGCTTAGTGAGTCGGAGACCGAAGGTTCGATTCCCGTCGAAAAAAAATTGTGATTCAACCATTTGTAAAAGTGATTTTCACTTAGAACGCGACAGTGCTTGTAATCATATTTAGAAATAAGGTTAGTTAGGTTAGCGGGCTGTATTGTATTCTTACGATCCTGAATTGCATACCTACCCATGTAAATATTTGCTTTGAAGGTAAGGTTAGGTACAGATAAAAATGAAAGAGACATTAATATTTTGTTTCGTGATCGGGCTTAGATATTTTTCCCTAAAATTGTTATGTTATCATGCTAAATATACCCTTGGAGCCAAATTGTAGGTTTGCGGCAAGAAGAGCAGAGTGAACGCCATGGAACTGGCGTCGAGGAAATGTGCGGAGTATGCGGTCATGCTTCCAGAACTCGACCCTCGTGGAGGTGGTCTACAGGCGCCTCATGATCCAAGTGAGTATTTCAATCTTTATTACAATATAATATCACAGTTTACTATATTAGCCGGATTGTCCACGGCTGAACACAGCCTCCCCCATTAAGGGGGAGGCAGGCGTCTTGGGGATCGCAGATTGCGATAGCAGTTCACACAGGGGGAGGTGAGATTCTAGCCCGGCTCCCCACGGGGCAATATCACAATTTACAATACTATATAACATTACACATGAGAAAGTTTATGAGGGAATGTGTGAGGACATGTATTTTTTATGGGATTTTCACGGAACAAGCGTAAGGCCCACCTGGTGCTTATCGGTTTCCTCTGCCCATAACTGCATTAATACTGCGCCCATCACTTTATCTTCGGACATAAAGTTATTCAGTGTCATGTGCCTGTAATTTCACCGTTACCCATACTCTTCTACCGGACACAGTAATACTAACATTACTACTTACTTCGCCCTAGAAATAGGTAAGGTCGCAGTACCCACTTCGCCGAATGAAATGAAATGATACCAACAAAGAAATTAATGAACAAGACAGGAATATTAATCGTTTCTCTTAAAAAACATATTAATAAATAGACGATTTTTATAAACATAAAGAATAAAAAATAGATCATTTTATAGCATCATCTTTAAAACAAAAACATTAAAAGATAATAGGTACAGATTAATCATGTTAATGTACTGTAACAGCCGGATCGTCCACTGCTGAATACAGCCTCCCCTATTAAGGGGGCATTTGCCATAATCCCCACGCTTGGCAGGCGTCTTGGGGATCGCAGTGTAAGTTGCCAGTTCTTTAAAAGGCGCTGCTGCCCACCTTCCAGTATTTTTCCCTTAATCGCTTCTTACGACACCCACGGGATTAAATGGAGAGGTGCAATTCTAACCCGGCACCCCACGGGGACTCATGTTAATGAACTGATAAAATTAGACATGGTATCAATTGTTTAATAATTAATTAAGTATTTAATTCCATTTTATGATTTATACATCAGTAAAGTACTTTTAAAAGTATTGTAAATATTCTAACATATATTTTTTCATTAACTCCTGCCAAGCGAACAAAAGGATAAATTTGAGCGATGGCCAACTGAAGTATCGCAGTGAGTGATCACTACGATACTACTATACTACAGTTAGAGGAACATGTCCCGGCTATAGCCGAATCATGGACGGATGTTTGCAGGTTCGAATCCCGCTCGTGGTTCAAATTTTTTCAATCATTGTAATTTTGTATTGTGAATTCTTAGTCATCATTGTAGACTGAGGAATATAATAGTAGGTATATTATGATACAAGTGAGCTAAGTTGCTCATTATACACGAGGCTGTGGTTTGTAGCTCGAGCCGTAGGCGAGGGTCAAGCCGAGAGCGAAATCAGCCGAGTGTATAATGAGCAAATTGCTTACGAGTTTTATTCGGACTTTTTCCACACCCTTGCGAGGAAAAAAAATATATATTGCACAAATGCGATACAAACAACATACGAAAATTATGGAAAATAGCGCGCAAGCTTTTTTATTTTACGCGCGGCAAATGTATAATGGTTGATTACATATAAACTTAGCCTTGTTGCAAATCTGTATTACCCGGTTAAATTTAAAATGCTCTGTTTACTCGCATATAATTTGCTAGGTACTAACTTAACTTTGTAGGGATAATTCTATTACGCACTAGTGTACAATATTATTATGCATGAGGGTGTTATAGTTCGGTTTATGACCCTAAAAACGATATAATAAAGCTCAGTTTACGAGCAAGTGTGTTGAATTTTCAATTCTTTGTTTTTTTATTCATTTTCTATTATAGTTCATAAGCGACATTTTATGATAAAACTTTGATATACGAGATCTTTCATCGACATTTAACCTTTGTTATTGATGAGTAAAGATAAATAAAATTATTACTTTGCGATATCCTGGCTGGGTGAATGTACCTTCGTGACTAAGCTGTATCAAAGGCCTATAGATTATATAGTAGCTGCATTTGAGGAGAATAAATGAATATGAACTCGACGTTTACAACGATTTTGACGCTACAACTGTATGTTTGTTATAATCCTTCAGGCTGAAGTGATGACATTGAAACTAGCAATATAGATAGGTTAGGTCCCATAGATTAACACATAGCCCATTTTTCATCATTGTCTACGCGTGTGAAACCGCGAGGCGCAGCTAGTAAATAAAGAAACGAATCTAAAATGGCGCCTATCTAAAATCAGCTCATCGCGAGGTCTAAGCTTGTGGCAAGCTACCAAGCTTAGACCTCGTGATGAGCTGCCTGTAAATTTTATAATCACCAGGCCAAGTTAATCTATAAACTATGCAAACATGGAAATGTCCTGAGCGATTGCATGTTTGTATATATTTGTCCCACAACTAGCTAGGTACATTATTATTTTTGCTCGTACAATAAATCACATGTGGAAACTTTACTCCCACCAGCTCGTATGTGGATGGGCTGCGCAGTTTTCTGCCGGCGAGCGTCAGGCGGTGGATTCTATGCTCCCCGGGTGGAGCTCAACGACGCCGGTCTGGACCCCTACTTTCCAGATGGGACCTGGTGCCACAACGACGGCTCTCAAGATTTCTACTGCCTGCAACATCACTGCTTGCCTGAGGTAAGTCACATAACAGCAGTGACAACGCTTTATATTGCAACCGTGGCAGGTATATACCTTATTCGTGTGTTAGTTGCGCAATTTAGTCTATTCAATACAAAAAAATTACAATATACGAGTACCATTGTATAAAGAGTGTTAAACTTGACACAATTTGTGAGATGTCCAGTAGTATTGAACTAGCTTTGTCTCTTGAATACTTACTTGTTGTAATACAAAATTGCTAGGGGTATATTATTTTATTGTAGTCCCAAATTTATTATTATTTATTATTTTATTGTGTCATAATTATTGTAATCATTGGCACGGGTATCCGGAGCGGTCATGCTCACAGAAAGGTGTTGTCTAGCAGAGGTGTTGTGTGTCGGATCAACATCTTCCCTCAAAAATAGTTGACGAAGGCGATGGCTGGCACATGCGTCAACTCGTGAACGGGTGCAGCTAGAGGACACCAGTCTGCTCCGGATGCTAGTGCTAAAACGAAAAAAAAACCTTTAGGTAATACTTTAATAATGTTCCTCCTTAGAATGTTGCATATTTCCTATTTCTTGTTTTAAATAAATACATGTCATAATTTAAAAAAAATCACTGACCCTGGAGTCTATAGAGTGTAAATTTATAAAATAAAAAAAATACTGCTACTAGCGCCGATTTTCAGCTTGATACATTGCTCCTGTGATCTGAGCAACATCATGTTCCCCTTGGATATCCCGCAGTAAGTTCAACGACAAAATTTACAAATCCGTAATACTAATGAGACTATCTAGATTTCTAGATAAACGTTTACACGTGGTGGCAAGGTATTTTGCAAATTCTTGCCTATCAAGGTACTATGAACACCTAGAAAATCTGTAGCACATTATAAGCCTGCAACTGTCCTTAAGGGCTAGTTTCCATTCTAGGTTAGGCCTGTTAACAATATCATCAATTGTTCTAACTTGGTACATTGTGGTCAAATGCTAGCCTATGGACAACAGGAAAAAAATTACGGACAGTGCCTTTATGGGATGGTGACGGAATACTCTCTCCACTTGATGTTAAGCGGTTACCTCTGCATATAACAAATACATATCGTCACAAGTGACGAACTGAGACATACAGGTATTCAGTCTCATGAGCCTGTAATTTACTAGCTCTCAAAGACTGCTGCCGGAAACACATTGTCTTGGCGACAGAATATTTACTTGAGAGTAGTAGCTCGCCAGGCGATCATTCGCAAAATGCCCTTCCACCATACGGTGAAGCTGAAGCCGCCAGCGGTGCCGATTGCGCCATGGACCATCAGCACGGCAGTCAATAGCTATTACCTATAGACTATGAGGGTGGTAAAAAGGTGTTATGAGAAGGCAGGGAACGCACATAACTAAGAGAATTATAAATATGAATATATGGCACTCATATTTAAATAAAATTCACACCGATTTTAATTACGTTAATACAGTCGAGTAGCTAGATCTAGACCGGTTTCGCCACTTTCAGAGTCGCTTCGTCATGGAGTACGTACGCTCCCGACCGCGTCCGCGCAAGCACTGATAGAATGTATCGCACTCATGTTCATATGAATGAAATGAAGTGAATGATGCAATGATGGCTTATAGAGGAGTGATAAAAAATTACATAGGAACTGCACCGACCTCAAACGATTTGTGACCATGGCAAGAAGATTTCTAAATGTTAAGGTTGATGGAAGCAAAGCAAAACCCCACATGCCCCACCAACAGGCCACCTGAGGTGTTTTGTGGGTGTTGTGTGTGAATTATCCAGGAACTCCTGTTTACTCCTGGACACTTTGATATATGATATACTACATTTGAGGTGGCACCTCGGTGCATATAGTTTACTATATCATTCGTTTCGACGTCTTATTCATGCTAAAGTTTAAAAATCATAAAACACATGTGTACCCACACCTTACAACTTAATTCCAACTTTGCTGGTTACATTATCTAATAATTATGATACATTAGTTCAGTCTTAATTAGGCAATGGTAAAATAAGCCGGTGACGTGATCAGTAAAATAAATTCCATGGTGGATGAATCGGTGATCGGGAAAAAACTAGCGAACCGCGTATGCTCACAATCTACAACGATCAAAGATCTGCCGTTGTATTGATCTGAGTTATAAATAAAGCTGAAAAATGCTTCCGGCTCACTGGCTGACTAACCTGTTTTCCCAGATCTCCTTCTTTTACAGTAGTGGGATAGGTAAAAGTGACGTAGCAGTAGGTAAGTTCCGGTAAGTATCGGAAAATCCACGATATTGGAAGGTCTGATGGAACTGGTAAGAAAGTACGTTGAATCTACGTATAGCATAAAGTTGACATGAAATCATAGATGGACTGTATGAGAGATGATGCGCCCAAGCGGGGAGTAACTTACCAAACATTATCTTCAAGAAATAACGTATGCTTGGTGTAAATCAAATTTATTTTTTTAAAATGATTAATATAGTCAGGTTTGTTTTCTGCCCGAGGTGAAAGTTTTTCTTACATTAAAAATACACAAGGAGTAGTGGGAGGACTAAAAGTGACTTAGCGGTAAGTTCCGGTAAAATGGAAAACTCAAAATAGTGAAATAGTGGATGGTCTGATGGAATTGGTAGGAAGATGACACTTGACAGAAATCATAAGTAGGAGTGAGAGGTGTTCGAACCATTCTTCAAAAGAATATATGGGTTGATTGTGTGAAAGATGATAAGTGCAAATGAGGAGTAACTTGGATTTCAAAATAAGATTTTCAAACACTAGGTGTATCAGTGCGCTTCTTTTCTGAAGACGAGTAAGTGCAGCAAAAACTTTAGTATTACTCTAACCTGCATATATATATACCATGTATATACAAAATTTAAGTACGGATTTAACTTTTATACGATATTTATGTAAGTTGTTTTAACATACTTTACCTACTTTGTGGTTCTGATGCCTTATACAATGCTTATATTTACATTTGAAAAGAAAACTTTCAGTAACAGTCAGGCGCTTGTGATTGTGCCAGACGATTTGGGTTGACGTTCGATTTGAGGCAGTAGTGTTTGTTGTTATTGCCATACACATAGAATAAATGTTTGTACTCATTAATACCTGAGTGCCTCTATAAAATAAAAAGTGTAAAACTCTTCAGTATGATTGTAATTATTTTTAATAAAAATTATTATATAAAAATATTATCCGGTTCAATAGACGTGTTCGATATCTTCCTGTTGGAGATGTCGAAAATGTGACTAGGGTACATAGCAAAGGGAAATAATGAGCCGAATTAGTACCATGCCACTACTCACGTGGATGATATCAGGGTATTGCTGCACGTTAGTTAGGCATATTATAATAAGCTCGGAAAGTAGTGGGTAAACTAACTTCAAGAGCATTTCCAAGGAGAGTAGGTGTCAGTTTGGCGTATGTATGTAAAACCGAAGTCGAAACTTCCTGCAATATGTATATTCTAGTGTAGTCCTTTGAGAAAGCATTTTTTAATATACGTTATTTGTCTTTTGTGTTGGAAGAAAAAAACGTATTTGGATTTTGGTTGATTTGCCATTGATCACTTTCTTAAAATACAATTTATACAAACTAAAACATAAGAACTTTATTGAAAACAATCCCTTCTACACATTAAAAGAATATATTTCAATGCAGCTTTTAGAATCTTTGTTCTTAGGACAAGTGCAATCGCTATGATTGCAAATTGCATTTAACTGTATTAAGTGTAAAAATATTATAATTATTAAATTTTAATCAATTATTTACATAGACGTAATTAGAATTTCATATATTTAGGTATAAATATGTTTTAAATGTTTGGAATTGCCTGTAAAAAAATACGAGAGGGCTAATAAAACTTCTTTATATCTCACCTAATAATGATAAACGATGATGCGTTCGAAGTTATTGTTCAGGGTACTCTAGAATTCGTTTATTAGTAACTTTACATATCTTATCATGTATTCCTAGAGAGACTAGTATTCCTAGAGATATATATGTAATTGATCATGATTATGACAATTAATATTTGGGGTTAAAGTAGGAAATTGCCGTTTCGTGATGAAAATTTTACTACTGTTATCCATCCATGTCTAATTTTCGTCACAATCTAATCCTTCCAGGTCACAATTCGGTCCAAAAGACCCTTTATTTGAATACCAGTAACAAGATAAGGCAAACTTTAATGCCCTCTGCTCTTTGCATATCGATCAAATCAAGAAGTACGTTTTCAAGTTTCTTTTTCAATTAGTACAATTTGCTGCAAATGAGTCTCCATTTTGGGTATGTGAACGTGAAACCATTGCCGCTAATTCTTTGAAAAGTTAATTTGACACGGATCGGCTTCCCCCAACTCCTTCCGTATCTTAGTGGCTGGCCGTCCTCATGGTTAATTCTTCAGGTCCAAATTTTTACTATGAAAGCGGTTAATTAATCCAATAACGCGCATCCGTTAACCGTATCCTCTCCAAACACAGCATTAATATTACGATCACTTCGCTGCGTCAGGTCAACGTCGGACCTCGTATTCTAATATAACTCTGATCTTCACGCTGAATATAAAAACAATCGAAGTTCGAACATCAAATCTTCTAAAACTAGTGGATCTATAAGCTGAAGACCTTGTGATTTAAATGTTTTTATTACATTATCAACCCTCCCCATGTCTCAGCTGTTGGGTAATATCTAAAACATGAATAGACAAAAAAAATCGAGAAGAAAATATAAAAAGTTTAAAGAAAATCAAACCTTTTTACAAAATTTTACGAGAATCGTTTGAGAAACGCGACTTGTAGAAGAGAAGAACCGGAAATCCGAACATCCGGCATATGAAATTATTTTCACGGAAGCTGAAACGGAGAAGCTTCGTTCGCCTTTCGAGCTTGCTCGGTCCATCAATCCTTAGAAGAATTATCATTTTCAAATTTTTAGCATGTTACATTTAGGTAGTTTACAGTAAAAAGTTTGCATAGTTTATTTATATATACGTTATGACCCGTACGTTATATACGTTATGGTCACAAGGTAAATAAACTATGCAAACTTTTTATAGTAGGTTTAATGCAAGTTTTTTTTTTTTTCTAAGTGACAAATGCGTTAAAACTGCAACTTGCAGACAAATGTGACAAATGCGTTAAAGCATCAGGCATGTCGCACGAGTTGGTCGGTATTAACCATTACCTACCTATGTATCTGCTATTTTAATGAGTACTGCGAACACTGCAGCTTCGGCTACGGCTACTGTTTTATTGTTGGATAAAGATAATATATGAATAATAGGAATTGAACGACAATGCAGTTTTATCTCGTTATTTATCAACATTCTGACGTCAACTCACTTGATCAAATATGCACCCGCTATTTACTATGGGTCGTCCGTCTACATGATACATCTTCATTATGTGATATAACAATATACTTATATCTAACTAGCTATATATAGACGCACATATGTATATACATATACATACGGGTAAGTATCTCTTAGTTATATCTACGAGTATGTTATATGTATATAGTCACTTCATCCTATTAGACGGTTGCGTGTTAACCTTAGTTACTATACTAATACAACTCACACGCTCACATGACATCACATGCATTGCAACTTTTCATCTACCTATTTACTACTTCTATCAAGGCAGTAGAATATGATTGACAGAATGTACGAGCTCATACAACAAGGCCACCTAATATAATATAGGTACTCATTCTATTTTCTAGTTAAAATGCATGCGACAGTGTGTGTTAGGTACCTATGTGTGCGTTTTGCCTCTCGTCACCTGATAAGCTAAATGAATTTTGATAAAATTTTGCGGAGGACATAGGATACTTAATAGGCTATATGATTGTATCCTAAACAACTGAGTGGGTTCCAAGGGAGATTGACGATATAATCGATTAAATGCGATTTTGAACACCTACAACAAGGAAATGAAATGAAACAAAAAAATATGGTTTATCTTTGAAATATAAGCATTAGGCACGAGTTGAAGATATTAAGAATATTATTTAGTACCTAACCAAAATCAACAATTACAAAAATCAGAACAATTTGGCTTTAATAAAACAAGGCCACAATTACAGTTTTTCAAGTCAGGTCCAAAGTTTATACTCGTACGATTCTTGATAATTCTAGATCCTAAAATGGTATTTATTCTGCATTAGATATTAGTTTACTTGTTTTAAATGCTAATATATACATATATAATCTAATATCTTTGGGCTAACTAGTTGCAGCAAATGAGCATATAGAGCACTAGCTTTCCGGGCGCGGCTCCGCCCGCGCGTATTTCGGTTATCGAAATACATATATTATAATGTTTATTACATTATATTAATATATCAATGGGCTAGTTGGACTTAGGCGCAACCTATGTAGAACACATTTCGATATCCTGGAACACATCGGCTATTGGACAACTAAGTATGATGATTTGGACGACGTGATTTTTTTCCCTATTGGTCCTATTTATCAGACAAACGGTTTAACGGTAAAAACTTGTGAATTCTTATAACACTTGACCGGAATTTTCTTCCTTTCGCAATTCTTTTAGACTTTTCCACTAGGCAAAGTAAGTAACTAACTAAATTAAGTATGACTTATTTGAAATTTCGCTCTAACCCGTTTTCGTCATAAGACTTGCAATCCTATTAAATTAATATACTTATCTACAAGTAGATATATTTCTAACTCAACCAATAACATTTTCGGATAAATTTTCTTATCTGAACCAATTCTCACATGAAGTATGGCTACTTAACAAGATAGTTTCTTTCCGAAAGTACATCGTGGTTTAGATTTGATAGCTAGTTTGCATTGTGTAGGCTTTGAAACTACTGGAACGATTTGAAAAATTCTTTCACCATTAGTATCCTACACTATCCCTGATGAACATAGGCTATAGAAGATTTTCAAAAAATTAGGGATCCATATGAAAACTTCGAGAATATAACCCAAAGTGAGAAAAAAATACCAAAAAAGTCGTTATATCGAGTACGCTGCGGAAATCGTTGATAATAGAGCAAAGTGATGTATTACAATTTTATAGAGAACATCAATATCTACAAGAAAGTCGGCAATACTACAAGTCTAACTATTACAGTTATGTCACAATAACTACTTTAATATGATTAAATTTGTATTTTTTATTTTTTTTTGTTAAATAAGTACTCGTGCGATGCCGGGGCGGACGGCTAGTATTATATTTTTAAGTTTCTCCCTTACTTCAATTGTGCATCAATCCTAACTAATAATAAGTAATCGTATTGGGAATCATTGTAGATGTATATTACCTATATTCAACTTTATGTCCTTCATTTCACAAAACTATAGTCACCAACATGAACATAACTGGTGATAAGACGTTATCTCCCATTGTGCCTAAGTTATTTATTAGTTTCAGAATTCGTCACACAATGCGTTGTCACGTGCGTTTTGTCTGAAGCAAAGTTGTTATATTGTTTAGCCGTCAAACAAAACATAGATTATGAATTCTCATGCGTCACGGCTCTAATATTTGTTTATTTACCGTAAATTAGTCGGAAATTATGATTAATCTAGACGTTTAAATTGGGCTATGATATATTATAGGTAGGTACTGAAAAAGAACCTGACGTCCGTGCTCACTATCGATAAAGAAAACACACATTGAGTACCTACCTGCAACCTTAAAATTTATGAAAAATGTTTATTTACAATGTAACTGTATACAAAGAACGGCACACAAAAAAATAATTAAATCTAGTAACTGCAATCTATGAACGAAAAATTCTTAAATAAATATTGTGTTGTGCGCCGTTTCCTACCAGGAGACAAATAGGTAGAATGAAATTAATTTTAAATTTCTTTAAACAGACATTGCACTTAGTTATTTCCGTTTAAGTTGTAGTAAGTACCTAGGCCTCTATTTTTAGGGTACAGTCCGACCTTTAGATGATAGTTACTGTCTGTATCTTTGGAACGGTAATAGCACATGTATACATCTATTTTGTTAAACTTATTTCATACTATATTCTTCCATTTCGATAGTTTTGAAGAAAAAAATTGTTAACCAAAAAATGGAACCGACTTCAACACTCTAAAGTGTGAAATAACTTGTTGAAGTCTGTACCATGATATTTCAAAAGAACCTATTAATCACAATATTGTGCGCATCAGCTTTCAAATAAAAAAAAAATGAAAATCGGTTCACCCAGTGCAAAGTACTGATGTAACAAACATTAAAAACAGACAAATTAAGAACCTCCTTTTTTGAAGTAAGTTAAAAATAGGACGAGACAAACTGATAAATGGATAGACAAACACGAACATGATCCCATAAGAAATACATTTTTATTTTCCGGATGTTCTTATCTCCATAAATTGGTTGAATAATTACAAGCAGAACAAATAAACAGGCAGAGTGATTTGTCTGTCTGTAGTAGGCGTAGTTACTTTGAACATGTATAGAGTATTTAAATCAAATCCTACTTGTAAACGGAAGCGAACAAGGGCATTATCAATGCATAATGTAAAGCCAACAAGTAACATGTGATTGTGACTTGTAATTCTTTAAGCACCCTGCATTAAATTACCGTACTTAAAAATAGAGTTATAGAAAAAATTTACATAAAGGTATCATCGTTCTTGTACAACTCTGAAAGTAGATACAGTAAATGCCTTGTGCTGTGGAAATATTCTCGAGTTGTATACCCATTGTCCGTGTCCCTCATCCTAGCGTACTCACCTAAGAAATTTTTGATTTTGACTATGCTTACCATTGTAGACAAAAGATTTTCTGATGTACCGTCTGACCACGCAGGTTCTAGAGCATATAATAAGTACAGAGCAAAACTTAGTATATAGGTATCTATTTGCGCCGTATGCTGGTATGTAGTTTATCATGGTTACATAGGAGTTAATAGGTACTTAGTACTTAACCTTAGTATAAATACAGTGTAAGAAACAATACTTAGGCTGTGGTATTAATTTGCATTTAATAGGTTTGTTAGTTTTAATATAGGTTGTCATCGTTGCCATTACTACTGTGTGGTCCTTACATAACTCTATGGAAATCGAAAATTAAATTAAAGATCACCAAACGCGACCATTGATATCAAGCTTGGCAAAGTGAAATCGATTCCATCAATGACGATGTTTTTAAGGCATTTTGTAAGTTCCTATAATTTACCAACCTTGTGGTATACTAAAAACATCGACGCATGTAACGCAATCAAACTATTAAGTATACTAGCTTTCCGGGCGCGGCTCCACCCGCGCATATCTCGGTTATCGCGCAAAAACATTAACCTCTTTTTGCGCAGTTGGATAAAAACTATCCTATGTTTTTTTCCCGGGTCTCAAACTATTTCCATACCAAATTTCATTCAAATCGGTCCAGTAGTTTTAGCGTGAAAGCGTAACCGACAGACAGATAGAGCTACTTTCGCATTTATAATACTACTAGCTTTCCGGGCGCGGCTCCCCCCGCGCGTATGTCGGTTATCGCGCAAAAACAATTAACAATTTTTGCGCAGTTGGATGAAAACTATCCTATATTTTTTCCCGGTTCTCCAACTATTTCCATACCAAATTTCATTCAAATCAGTCCAGTAGTTTTGGCGTGATAGCGTAACAGACAGACAGACAGACAGAGTTACTTTCGCATTTATAATATTAGTACTGAAGTACTGATACATATTACATTATTTGATAAATTATGAAGGTTTATTGAATGTTTGTAAAAGAAGTACGACAAACCTGGACATAAGGCTTATTAGTGGAAAATATAAAGAGATGTTAGGTTAGTTATAAGAATTACTGATTTCTGTGGTAAATATTAAATAGACTGGCCGATTAAGTAGAGGGAAGTTGGTGCTTATATTTAATGAACGAGAGCTTAATCATACTACCTGTCTCAGTAACCGCAGCGCCGGCCGCCGTAAAGGTCAAGGAGTGTTCTCGTGACAGTGGCAGTGGTAGTACCTCCACTGCACCTTGTGAACAACATCAGGTTACGGTCAAGTGATATCGATATCTTTCTTTATTCTTCCGGGTTGCTCCTTCCGTATTACGGCACAAGTAAAGGTAAGTTCTACCAATAGTTTTTGGCCATATAAAAGCTACAATTTCGACGATGTCTCTTCTTTATGCTGTCAGAGAACACGTAATGTACCGACCTCACATATGAAGTTCTAATGAAGGAAGAAGGTGATGATAGATGGTCCATTAATGTCTCATTGTTATCTTGCGGAAATTTATAGCTGTAATTTCATTACGTTTCTATAAGTATATTATACGTAAATACTTATATGTAGAAGTAAATTACTTAGGTGTCATTAAATGATCAAAAGAAGCAGCATCATCGAACTGATTAACATAAATGACACCTTCTCTGCAATTTATTAAGAAGCATGAGAAGGATTGTCACAGAAACGGTCAAATAGTCAATATTACATTTTCGAAAAAATCTTTACTTTTTAGAACATTTAAACAATACATTATAAAGATTTTTTCCGAAATCATTAGGTTACCAAAGTCAAGGAGTTCATAGAAACCAGTAGGCTGGGCAAGGTACCCTCAATTTCAATCACTCCCGATTACACATGTCAAGAGTCGACTGTATAGCTGTCTAATTGTTCGTATGCTCAATTATTTGCTGCGCCCACCAATTAGTTAATTGACCTGACAGAACATATAGTTGAATGAATTGAACGACTTCGATTTTGTTACTGATGCCTGGGGATAATGTTCGATTGATCCAGTGCGAATACAGGGGCTGATCTCGGGTGATATGAGTAACGAGCATATCAATATCTACCAAATATATAATTCTTAGTGCGGGCCACATTTTGTTTTGCGTGTTGTATCCACCTCCTGAGGTAGACGGTGCATGCGTCGTTATCGAGTCTACTAGCATAGTATTATTTATAGTAAGTGTTACCTAAGTCACAGAATAAAAAAGACCCTAACTTCGTAGCTATGACACTCCTCTTGAGCAAAAGGTGTTGTTTTTTCCCAAGTACTTCCACGATTTTTTTGTATGTTTGAAATTTTGTCCTGGAGCAATTCAAAGACCGTAGGAGCAAATAACTGATCGTATACGTCAAAAGAATAATAATTGTACATATCAAAGTCAGTTAATGTGCTTTTGTTAGCAAGACAGGTACTGCTTAAGTAGGTGTTTAGTAACCACAGCAAAATAGCTTACATAAAGAAATAAATAATAGGCTAAGCATATACTTATTTAGGAAAAATCTTACGTAATCACTGACAAATATGAATGGTACGTTATTACTATTTGTTACTCACAGAATTATTCTTAGACATGCTGCCTTTGTAAGTATATATCCGCCGACTTTGCTGTGAAACAAAAAACGAGAATTACATAATAGCATATGTCACATAAGGAACAAACAAGCAACCATTTGTTACCTTCTTTTTGTAAAGTTACAAATGTCATGAATCATCTGTAATTTACAAATAGATTGGAATATATTCTCATAAGTATATTATGCAAAGACTTGATCATTATCATAAAGCGACTGTTCCAATTTTTTAGTTTGACTTTTTTAGGATTGACCTTTTTTCAGGAACATCTATAATCGTATTTATCACATATGTCAAGTAGGTAGATATGATTCTTCAATAGAATTTCAATAGCATTCTGTTTTACTGCTCTTGAACGAAGCACATCGCACGTTTGCCATGCTGTACTGTTAGCATTTACAGATACTAAATATTTTCTTAGAATATTTTCTCATCCTATTACCCTTGTTCTTTCTCTTTCGTAACGTCAAATGATAGCAATATGAACTTGGTCTTTGCACAGTGTGCCATAAATACATCACATGCTGCCTGTCTATAGCAACCACCCTCCGATGGGAACCTCTCATCCAGCCCCTATTGTATTAAATTCTTCCAGCCCTACTGTTAAGTCAATTTTGGGTCAAGCCTGATCTTCTTGATGATCTAATCTTCGATTATATCATCGCTTATATGAAATAAAAAAGTGAACAACGGTCTAGTTAAATAATAATCTTGAAATCTATGTTCTTTGACAGAACTTCAAGATGACACCACAATCCCACATCTGGGAGCTACCAAGCGAAGATGTGAACGGTCCCTTCAATGCACGAGCGCTCAAGACGTCTGAAGACGAGTCAGCGGCGGCTGCTATTCGCGCTTACCTGTCTCTCGACGACGCCGGAGTACCCCTCGTGAGGTCTGCTTTGCCCCCGCAGATTGGCGAAGAAGCAGAAGACCATTGGGAGGTTATGGACTATGTAGAACTGCCTCAAAGAAAAGATGCTGATACAACAAATAGAGTTAAAGGACGATCTCATCGTGCTACGGATTTCTCGCGCTCTTAAAGATGTCACAAAAATACGCTTCAACTTATATTTATTTGAAAGTCTATTTAAAAGGTATTACAAGTTTCAACCAGCTACTGTTCTAATTTTAGGTACAAAAAATAACGATGTAGGTACTTGCAAATATGAAATTGAAAGTTTGGGCAGAGTGTACTTAGCTAAAGCATATTTCTTTGTTTAATTGTTTAGTGAATAGATGTGAAATTGTCTTGCCAAAAGATTGTGCTAATAGGACCATAGTAGTAGAATGTAGACTTAAAATTAACACTGATGGCATTTAACAGATATAAGAATGAACTTTATTCAGTATTATTTAAATTGTATGCTAGGTATTAAGAATAGAAAATATTTACTTTACATAGTCTGTAAACAATAAAAACCGCTGATAAAGGTAGAACAATGTACAATATTGCTATTTACGACTAGGAAAAGATAAACCTGAAGTAATTTCTGTCTGTTAATGAGATGGATAACGGTAATAACTATTTACCTATCGTATCAAAAACAAACACCTCGGATGCTAGTCCTATTTATTTCTCCAATAACAATATTTATTCATAAATTAATGAGTAATTATTTATAATAAGATATTAAATTTAAGCGTCTTAAATAAGTACCAATGTAAGATAAAGGTTTTTACGTCTGTAATAAAGACTACGAGCTGAATAAAACATGGTTTAATTTATTGTACGCCCGAAGCGCAGTCATTCATTTGGCAGTTGGTCGAAGATATAATAAATTCTTTAAATTTATTGAATGAATAAATCGTTCTTCTGTACATCCTAATTTTTCAAGGAACTGATTCTCAAACTTTTATATACAGGGTTATTGGTAAAATGCTAACAACCTCTTAGGGTTGTTAGCATAACAAACTAGCTGCTAGTCCTAACAAACATTTTAAGATATTTTTTTCAACTTATTTTTTTTTGTGTCTTAATAATTACGAGGACCACCTGATGATAAAAGTCTCTAGTGCCTGTAATGTAAAATTATTTCATATTTTTTATTACTTTGCTCGATGTAAATATTCAAAACTATTCAAAGGGAGCTCGGCGAGGTCCAGTGTTGCCGCGGCGGGCGCTCTTGACTCGGAGTAGGCAATAAAACAAAAAACATTTTTTCTCAAAATGTTTGTTAGGGTTAGGTTAGCAGGGGTCAACCCTAAGAGGTTGTTAGCATTTTAACAATAACCCTGCATAATATTAAGTGGCACTTGGAGAAAACTTGGAGTTTAATGATTTTGTCTTTGGATTGGCATAAGTGATCCCTCGCTTAGTGCTCATTTAATATCTACATAATTATAACAATGCGATAATTATAACCGCCGCATTGGTCACTGTATATATTATACAAGGAGTGGTCATGTCATAGTGTGACATGACCACTCCTTGTATATCATGTCATACCTATAAGGTCAAAAACTAGACTAGCAACTATAATATGAGTGCCAAAACTTTATAAATGGTTTTGACTTTTACTTAGATCCGAATGATTTCACTGCGAACTTCTGACCAATAAAGGATATATAAATCTTAGTTTGATAAACCTGTGTTCCCTAATACCTTATGACACTTTAACAAACACTGATTTGTATCTACATACGTAGACGTTAAACGGTGATTAACGACAGAGGCTAGTAGTTAGGTAGGTGCCGTGCTGCGCATGCGTGATACGATTGTTAGCAGGTACCCGCCGCGTCGTTACGTTGAAGACATGCTAATGACAGGAGGTGACTTGGATTTACGCAACTAGATACTAGGTATCAAAGCACGAGATAAATAGTATTTATGTTCGCTTTCCCATAATTTTAAACCCGTAGACATCTACAGGAAAGACGTAGATATATCTACATATTCGGTGTGCGCGTAGAGAATGTAGAGGAGGCGGTCTACGCAGGATGCAGTCTAGGTACTGAGAAAGACTAGGAAAATGTGTCACATTCAACATCTTGTACCAATTTATGTTAAGCTATAGACATCTACGGACTAGACTCTCATCTAGACTCTCAGCAATAGGGTAAGAAAATTAATATTCGTTTTTAAAAATCTTCGTGATGTCGCCGACCGAAAATTAATCATTAACGTGTATAACGCACTGTGCAGATCAATCCTCACCTACTGCAACACCTCTTGGGGCGGTGCAGGTACAAGTTACAACATATATGCTATTGCTAGAACGCGCTCAAAGAGCGCTACTAAAAACTGCAACTTTTAGAACACGTATATTTCCTACGTCTGATCTATACGAGGATTGTGGAGTACTGGCGGTACGGCAATTATTTATAAAAGATGTTGTGATAGCTCGACACGGTCAGACGAGTTTGATGGAAAATGTAGAGAAAAAAAGGCGTAAGGATAAAATTTTTCGGAATACAAAATTAGCTAAGCATCACGCTTGTTTCTTAGGTCCATTCTTGTACAACAATGTTAACAAAACATTAAAAGATTTTGTTAAATTGAACAACAGAGATGCAAAAGCGGCGCTATTTAGTTGGTTAACAAAATTAAAGTATGATGAAACTGAGAATCTGCTCAAAGTAATCGAATAATGTGATGATACTTTGCCATAAAACTTCATTACCTGCCCCTATACATACCTACCTACAACACACAAACACACCCTCACACACACACACCCTCACACACCCTCACACACACACACACACATCCTCATATACACACCCATATATATTTATCTACATAATTTATAAATATACTGTATGTATATATGCATATATCATATATTATCTATAAAAAATTGTAATGTCATACATATCAAATTTTGAAGAATATCTTTCTGACAGCTACATAGACTTACCTCTTTCTCACTGTGCATAATGAAGGGTACGCAGAATCTACGACACAAGATTTTCTTAGTGTAGGTTCTGCAAGACAACATGTGACTATCTATGATTATTACTAACTGCCATATTAGCTTAAATAGGATTTGTTCATATCTGTATTTAGTTGCATATTTGTATGATTACTTTACTGAATAAATTATTATTATTTAAAACATTAGCATTAGCTAACGGATAAACTGTTGAAATTCATACTCTGCGTACCTACAGAGTAAGTAGATCGTGTGTAGAGCAGACGTTCTAAGCATGATGGATTTTAATCAGTATCAAATGTCTCACTTTCTACTTTTGCTATACTAAAAATACATATTTTATTACGGCGTAGACGTCTGCGAGAAAAATGTAAAGTTTCATATTATTACATAACTCTACATACGTTATGTGCACGTAGGGAGGCTCGAGGAGACGTTTTGCGCAGGATGCATTTGATTCTAATCAGTAACAAAATGTCGTACTTTCTACTTCTTCTAATATTCTTTCCAAATATGATTTCAAGTACTATCGCCTGTAAAGCGTCACATTTCTTTTCCAAACATCACATTTAGGTACACATTTTTATGAAATTTTTTTCCCGTTCGCTCCAAAAATGTTGTAGTTACTCCTAAAATTGGTAAAAAGTGTACTGGTATATGTACAACCTACGAGTACTTCCCAAGATTACAAAACGTTACTCATATTTTTAGTGATTTTTTTGGTTACCGTGCCCTTCGGGCAAACGGAGCTGTGACTGCCGTCTAAATGTAAGTAGTATATCCGTCCATATGTAGAACCTCTAGCTCATAAACATAATGATATTTAGTTATTTTGTGTAGAATGTTGACCCAAAATTAAAGAAATATTCAATTAGATTTTTTTACTAAGGGGTTTCCAATACCTGAAAGTTAAAATAGCAGCGGAGAAAACTGCCTCTTTTTTTCCTGTGTTGTGATGTGTATTGCAGAACCATAATAGAGGCCTGAACAATATCATCAACAATCAGAAGACGTTAAACATAGATCTCACCCTTTAGGGGAAGGGGGAGGGGGAACCCCACGCTAAGCAGGTATCTTTGGGACCACAGTGGCAGTTCTTCAGCCAGAGCCCGCTGCTAGTATTTTTCTATATATTTTCTACCCTCTGGTATTTTCCATTCGTCTCCTATGCGACTCCCAGTAAGATTTAGGGAGGTACAATTAGTAGTAGCCTGGAACCCCACAAGAACTTTGACTGATTTTTAAAAGAAAAACATGGATTTATTAACGATGGCTATATCCCGTCACCTCTTATAGTGAACGGTGATATGGTTGAAGTGAGTAATCAGGTTAAGCTTAGAATGAAAGATGACTCTTATGGACACTCGCTGAAAGAAACACATTATTAGGTTAAACACATAGTTCTAAAAGTATGGTCTCGTATAAAAATATTTTGGCTCATGAACAAGTGGTTCAGTCAGTTGGTATATGGTAAGACAAACAGGGCGCAAAACGTGTAATTTCAATTCGTTAAGGATGGCTATACTGAAATTATAACCAAAAAGAATGCCCCGTAAATAATGCCATATTAATAGTTGTGTATTTGGTGTGAAGGTGCAAATTTAGCTTCACGTAATATAGCGTAAAACTAAAATAATGTTTATTATCAAGTTCGACGTCACTGTTGTAGACATAACCAATAAACAATTTAGCACGAGTTCTAAATTAAATCAGTTAGGACTATTGTTACTATGTAAATATATAAAACGTGAAAACTTTATAAGTACACTCAATATACATAGCTGCGTATGTTATATATATTCCACAATTTACGCGAGCTTGAACTTGGCTTAGAATAAAAATTCTGAACTATTTTTTGTAAATGCTCTAGCTATGAGTATAAACAACTCGCGCGCGATTCCGTCTGCGTGTATATTAGATTGATCGCGATCCCTAATACTACACGATGACTACTAAGAGAAATACTTAATCGGAATGGAAATAAGTATCCTTGTTCATTCTCATAGAACTGCAGACTATATCTGTGTCACACTCCATAGAAATTTACTTATTACTTGTTAGTTTTCCCGTGATGCGCGCATAAACAGACCTTAAGATAAGCGAAACGGACAAATTTCATATATTTTGAAACGTCTTCTCAATATTTTTTATAAAAGTACATAAAAAGCAGCCAACCACTAGGATTCAAGCACAGAAAGTGTCGTATAACACACAATATATTTATCGCACCAACTGCTCGACAATGTCCAATTACATATACCTAATGAAATCTTAACGTAACATTACCTCTTGTATGTTAAAGTTGTATGAAACTCCCAAGGAAGTAAAGTGATTTCAACTTGGATAATGGAATTCGTGTGGAAATTATTGGAAAACTGAGTAACAAATGTCATAATGGCAATTAAAGAGGTTTTATCGAAAATCGAACTGGTCACCATAAGCGAAGTCCAAAAAAAGAAAAACGGCGCGAATCCAAAAATGTGAAACAAAAGACTGTGTTTGGTGATTTACAGCGAATTTCATTGCAGTATTCGTGTTTCTGTGTACTCTAGAGAAAACTCCAGAGTTTATCAAAACAAATATCTATTATATAAAATGAAGACACATATATGAAAAAGCCATGACGATTTAGTTCAATGGAGAGCAACAAAAGTAGGATTCAAGGCTTTGTCAACGGAATGCATCCTTTAAATTTATTTCCAACATTTTAGTTGTAACAACTCGAAAGTCAAGCAGTCTATGGTGCATTTATTCAATGCTCAGATCTACAATCAAAATCAAAGAAATCTAAAAATACATAAAGCAGATTGTTGGCCTTTTTAAAGAGGAAATCAGAAGGTTACAAGGTAAGTATTTAAAACATGTGGAAACTTTTCTAAATAAAGTACTGAATTACAGCTTTCTCGCCGTGAAAGTAACAGTACCTATTATTAGGTATTAGTAAAGGCCTTCAACAGATTATGTGATTAAATCTACTATATATTATCTATATTTTTCACTGGTTATCGTCCATAGATTTCACATTATATAATATGTTAACCCTTGTTCTTTGAGAGTTTCATAAAATCCGTCCATAAGTTTTTGCATGAAGGAGCAACAAAATCCATCAATTCCCACAAACTTTTGCTTTTATAATATAAGCACTATGCAATCTAATTAATGTATTATGTACTTAACGTAGATTTCCGGAGTGATTGGCACTTGTTGTGGGCGTGAACTTCTCAACTTAAAAGTCGAAGATATCGAAAAGCATTCAGAAGAGTTATTAACATTAATTGTTCATTAAAATATTACATTAACTTTTACTTTTTTTTACCGGCGGTAAGCCTATATTAACAAAACAAGACATACTATAGTATGTACTTGTAAGACATACTATAGTATGTACTTGTTTTGTTAATATAGGCGTACCTGTAATAATACTACAACTAAAGCATTTAGGCAACCTAAAGGCAGGCAGTACAAATGCTCCAGCCAGCCCACTACCAGCTGGCGTGCCCAGCAAGCCCGTTGGAAAACAATGTTTATTCGTGAAGCCAAATAGCTCCAGCATTTTAATCACGCATCCCATCGACTAAGTGCTATAATGTATTTTTCTATATATTTTCTACCCTCTGGTATTTTCCATTCGTCTCCTATGCGACTCCCAGTAAGATTTAGGGAGGTACAATTAGTAGTAGCCTGGAACCCCACAAGAACTTTGACTGATTTTTAAAAGAAAAACATGGATTTATTAACGATGGCTATATCCCGTCACCTCTTATAGTGAACGGTGATATGGTTGAAGTGAGTAATCAGGTTAAGCTTAGAATGAAAGATGACTCTTATGGACACTCGCTGAAAGAAACACATTATTAGGTTAAACACATAGTTCTAAAAGTATGGTCTCGTATAAAAATATTTTGGCTCATGAACAAGTGGTTCAGTCAGTTGGTATATGGTAAGACAAACAGGGCGCAAAACGTGTAATTTCAATTCGTTAAGGATGGCTATACTGAAATTATAACCAAAAAGAATGCCCCGTAAATAATGCCATATTAATAGTTGTGTATTTGGTGTGAAGGTGCAAATTTAGCTTCACGTAATATAGCGTAAAACTAAAATAATGTTTATTATCAAGTTCGACGTCACTGTTGTAGACATAACCAATAAACAATTTAGCACAAGTTCTAAATTAAATCAGTTAGGACTATTGTTACTATGTAAATATATAAAACGTGAAAACTTTATAAGTACACTCAATATACATAGCTGCGTATGTTATATATATTCCACAATTTACGCGAGCTTGAACTTGGCTTGGAATAAAAATTCTGAACTATTTTTTGTAAATGCTCTAGCTATGAGTATAAACAACTCGCGCGCGATTCCGTCTGCGTGTATATTAGATTGATCGCGATCCCTAATACTACACGATGACTACTAAGAGAAATACTTAATCGGAATGGAAATAAGTATCCTTGTTCATTCTCATAGAACTGCAGACTATATCTGTGTCACACTCCATAGAAATTTACTTATTACTTGTTAGTTTTCCCGTGATGCGCGCATAAACAGACCTTAAGATAAGCGAAACGGACAAATTTCATATATTTTGAAACGTCTTCTCAATATTTTTTATAAAAGTACATAAAAAGCAGCCAACCACTAGGATTCAAGCACAGAAAGTGTCGTATAACACACAATATATTTATCGCACCAACTGCTCGACAATGTCCAATTACATATACCTAATGAAATCTTAACGTAACATTACCTCTTGTATGTTAAAGTTGTATGAAACTCCCAAGGAAGTAAAGTGATTTCAACTTGGATAATGGAATTCGTGTGGAAATTATTGGAAAACTGAGTAACAAATGTCATAATGGCAATTAAAGAGGTTTTATCGAAAATCGAACTGGTCACCATAAGCGAAGTCCAAAAAAAGAAAAACGGCGCGAATCCAAAAATGTGAAACAAAAGACTGTGTTTGGTGATTTACAGCGAATTTCATTGCAGTATTCGTGTTTCTGTGTACTCTAGAGAAAACTCCAGAGTTTATCAAAACAAATATCTATTATATAAAATGAAGACACATATATGAAAAAGCCATGACGATTTAGTTCAATGGAGAGCAACAAAAGTAGGATTCAAGGCTTTGTCAACGGAATGCATCCTTTAAATTTATTTCCAACATTTTAGTTGTAACAACTCGAAAGTCAAGCAGTCTATGGTGCATTTATTCAATGCTCAGATCTACAATCAAAATCAAAGAAATCTAAAAATACATAAAGCAGATTGTTGGCCTTTTTAAAGAGGAAATCAGAAGGTTACAAGGTAAGTATTTAAAACATGTGGAAACTTTTCTAAATAAAGTACTGAATTACAGCTTTCTCGCCGTGAAAGTAACAGTACCTATTATTAGGTATTAGTAAAGGCCTTCAACAGATTATGTGATTAAATCTACTATATATTATCTATATTTTTCACTGGTTATCGTCCATAGATTTCACATTATATAATATGTTAACCCTTGTTCTTTGAGAGTTTCATAAAATCCGTCCATAAGTTTTTGCATGAAGGAGCAACAAAATCCATCAATTCCCACAAACTTTTGCTTTTATAATATAAGCACTATGCAATCTAATTAATGTATTATGTACTTAACGTAGATTTCCGGAGTGATTGGCACTTGTTGTGGGCGTGAACTTCTCAACTTAAAAGTCGAAGATATCGAAAAGCATTCAGAAGAGTTATTAACATTAATTGTTCATTAAAATATTACATTAACTTTTACTTTTTTTTACCGGCGGTAAGCCTATATTAACAAAACAAGACATACTATAGTATGTACTTGTAAGACATACTATAGTATGTACTTGTTTTGTTAATATAGGCGTACCTGTAATAATACTACAACTAAAGCATTTAGGCAACCTAAAGGCAGGCAGTACAAATGCTCCAGCCAGCCCACTACCAGCTGGCGTGCCCAGCAAGCCCGTTGGAAAACAATGTTTATTCGTGAAGCCAAATAGCTCCAGCATTTTAATCACGCATCCCATCGACTAAGTGCTATAAGTTTTGGAAAATGAAATGAGCTCCCATATAATGTGTATTAACTTTTAATCTACCCACACTATCTATCTTCAAACCCTTTGTAGGTTTCGTTATTTTTATTTCGTGTTCTCTTGTGCAGATTTAATACTTATATAGCATTACGGATTTAGGTCAGTAAATTTATAAATAACTTAGGTATAACAAAGAGTCAAAATCAAAATTTTAATTTTGACTAATTCAAAGTTTCGAACGAATTCCAGCGATTGTGGTCACGAGGCCGAGGGGACTGAAGATTTATAGATAGTAATAGGTATAAGGTATATGCCGATGATCGTTTGTGGTTCATAGCGTAGGTATAGGATCTCATCCTAAAATAAATTTTATGGATATTGAAAATGAAAACACAAATGGGAACATGCCGTAAACACAATTAGATTTCAGTATCAATAAAGTTTACAGTATTTTGAGAGCAATATTGTAGATACTTCTGCTTCGTTGTTTATCATATTGCAGCCGGCCAATCCGCACTGACGTAGGTAGATACTGAAGCTATGTATTGATGTTAGGCCAATTCCTTGACTACTTGGTAACTCAATAAAAATTTGACTTTGTGTTTATTGTTTAGTGCGGTCTCCTGGATTGAGTCCAACTGACTAGCTTTGTTTGATATTTAAGCTCATGCATTTAGTATTATTGTATAGCCTCATAAAAAGCAAAAATCTAGAAATCACATCATAAAGTTAACATAAATAGTTTTGTACGCCTACGGCCGATTTTGCTTCGTAGTTACAATGTTCTCTGTAGTGTGGTTACTACATGGATGGTGGCAATTACCTATTAGTGAGCTCTTCTTGTTTCGCCTTCGCGACGTCGTAGGTCCCGGTTGTTTTCAAACGACTTCGAAAAAGAAGGAAGGTTCTCAGTTCTGCTGGTTTTTTGTGTGCCTCATAACTCTTTACAAGGTTTTTTTTTACATATTTTTTTACATTCGAAAGTTGATGCTTGTTATGTGTTGCCATTCAAAAAACTAAATACATTTCATAATTTCTACCAAAGTAAAATAAATCATTGTCAAATATAATGTCAAAATTTCAACCAAATAAAAGAAAATTGTCATAATTAGAATAAATAAAGTATACCTCCGAGGTGGTCCCATATGAATTTCGTCGAAATATAAAAATATATGTCGGTACCAAAGATACCTTTTTTAAAAGTCGAACGGACGGACCCGGACGGACAGCGAGGCTTAGTAATAGGTTCTCATTTCTCGTTCTCTTCCGTTCTCTACGTACGGAACCCTAAAAAGTAACCGAACGTTGGGCACTAAAACCGAACCGAAAATTAAAAACAATGGATGAAACGTGGCTTTTCCATCTTCAGCTTCACACCTACTAACCCGAAACAAAGTTGCCTAGAGTAAGTACATGACTAGAAAAAGACTGTAACTTTCAACTCCTAAAAACAATGTGAGTTCTTCCGCTGTGCCGTTAAGTAACGTAGCGCTCTCACAAACATATTTTCGTTATATTGTGAATACCAAGTACTCAAACTTCGTGATATTTTGCATACATATCGCTGAGCCTAATATCAATGCTTCTGTTTTTCGATTATTTATTTATTTTAAGCTTAAATGTTTTCGAAGCGCTCGTAGCGAAGTTTGCTTAGCCATCCTGAACCGATCAGCAAAGCTAAGCAACGTCCGCCGCGGTCATGAGTTGGATGGGTGACCGTTGGTGACATTACCACTGAGCGCTTCCGTGCTTCGGAGGGCACGTTAAGCCGTCGGTCCCGGTTGTTGTCTTAGGGTGGCAGTCGTTATAGCATGGTTGTAGGGCATTTTGCGAATGCTCGCCTGGCTAGCTCATCAAGTAGAAAATCTATCGCCCAGCACCTAACGGTGTGTTCCGGCAGCTGTCCTTGAGAGCCAGTGATTCTAGGTTAGCCTGAATTACATTTTCGACCACATCATCACTTACCATCAGATGAGATAGTGGTCAAAGACAAACATATCAGGCACTAATGTTAAAATAAGAATACCCATACAAAAAGATTTTTCCGAATAATTTTAAATATACTTAATTTTACTGTAATCTGGCAAACCATAAGCATAGATATTAGGCTCAAGAATATGCATGCAAAATTTCACCGAATTTGAACACTTATTATATAAAATATTATGACGAAACTATGGAAAGAACTAATCTTAAGATCATGACGGGAACTCTTTTCTGGAATATTCAAGGAGTAGTTTATTACTGAAGTCACGTAAGTCTTGTGAAGTTCCAGCTTGATCGGACCAGAATAAATCATCATAAACGTTTTCAAACTGTTTACCGGACTAATAAAGTCGTCGTCGTGAAAGCTAACTTGCAATAAAATACACTACATCTTGCCTAGCTCAAAAGCATTCTCATCTCAATAAAATATGTTTGTTGGTACATACTATGAAGATATTTTATTAGGAGGGTAATATAAAACTGTAGGCGTTTGATGATCTTGTTTTACAGCTGTATTTTAAAGCAATCTGGAATACATGCTTCTGGGTTTTCAGTTTTTAACTTTTGTGTCAGACGTGCCTTATAATATATAGTATGTAAATAATTCTTCACCTTAGATGCCTAAGGTGCACGAAGTTCTATTTGTATAGTGTTTAGAATAAGGATACTCCAAATAAAGATTTCAGACTTCTGTCAGTGGAGCTACTGCGAATGATCTGGATATATACTCGTAATTTAATTTATATAAAAATATATAGAAATTATCAATTAAGTATCTATAATTGGTATTATAAAATTTGCGTTACATTTTTTCTAACTTCAATATTTTACTATGTAAAAGATTCCTTCGGTTTCTTGATTAATTTATCATCATAACTACTTAGTAACATTTGTTCTCATTATTCTATGAGCTATGTTCGAATATGTTCTTTTATGTCAACCAAGACTTCAGACAGGCGCTGTTTTAGTCTGCTGCGGCAACCTTCACAAAACCATAAATAACCCGCCTAATATTTTAATTTGTTTATAATATAGGTACTCGTAGTGCGGTGCATTTAGATTTCGGTGCCAGGCAGCATGGAGATTTTCGAACAACAATATATAAAAGACCAAATAAATGAACTATTTGCCGGATAAAGAAATTTAACATCGTTTGTAAGGTTGTCAAATAAATATCTTTCAGTGCCATTTAATTGGTCATCTATATACAAAAAATCACTACAGTGTATTTCTGAAACATTCCGACCGGGTCAATGCTAGTAATAAATAAAACAAATGTGGCTAAATATATACAACAAACATTGCAGGCAATTATTATTATTGCATACCCGTTAGAAGTATCTAACGGAAGTATATGACAAAAGAGAAATGACCCTGTACGAATACAAACAAACAAGACCATTTATTTATTCAAAGAGACACGCCGAAGAGATATAAATAAATTAAAGAGCAAATATTGTTTATTGAAGTAATTAAATTACATACACAATCGGTCAGTCACCAACAGCTATACAAGCTTACGTAGAAATGAGTATGTATGTACGTACATGGCACAAAGGTTATCAACAGACGCATGATGCACTAGGCTAAGACAGATATACATACAGCATGAAAATAAAAAGTAATTAGGTATAAAACGAAGTTTCGTTATGACGTCTTGCGGTTGACCACAAATATGTCATGACTTTCATAAATTAAGGAAACTTGGAGCAGGTAAGGTAGGTACTTGCTACGCTACGTATACAAGATGAAAACGGAAGGACACTGAATAAAAAGAGATAAATCCTTTGAATCTAAAATATAACCAGACATGTGCTGTATCAGCTGGGTCGTTCACTGCTGAGCACAGCCTCCGCCAATAAGAGGAGGGTTTGTCATAATCTCATGCTTAGCAGGAGGATTGGGACAGTTCTTCAGAAGGCGCTGCTGCCCACCTTCTGGTATGTTTCGCTTTGTCGCCTTTTACTACCCACACAGGAAGATATGGAATTGGGGGAATTGGTGATATTATACCCTATGGAGAATTTATATATTATGTAAGTGGTATTTTAACGTGAAATTCTGGCTATTCATATGTTTACAGTTATGTGTAAATTATTTTAATTGAAATAAAATGTTCTACGACGAGTAATCTTGCTTTTAATTTTATCGCAAATTATGTAAAAAGTTCTTAAAGAGTTTAAAGAGTTTTATTCTATTTTACTTATTATGCTCGTAAATTCTTTATGCCCGGTGTAAGCGGACTAAAACGGCTTTTTATACTTGGCTTGAATGTCTATTTGCATAAAAGTGGAATGTTTTATTATAATTGTTCAAAAACGTTCAGTTTCAATTATATTTCATGCGAGAAGTTTGCCTGGGTCTTAACTAATACACCATTATTATATATTTACTAACACATAGACCAGGGGTACTAATAAAGACACAAACATGTTTTTTTACGAAACAATGACACTCATAATAGAACTTGCTTAAATATCACTTTCAATTTTATCTTAAGATGCATATATTACATATATTTTTTCATCCCACCATCTCGGAAAGAGTATTTTTAATCTTCAATATCTGAGTGGAAAAGCCGTTTTTATTCTCTAGAGGATAAAGTAAATTGAATTTAGAACATCGTGTGCACTAAGTTTGTGAATTAAAAAAAAACATTAAACCTATTTACTGCTACCTCTATGGTGCCGAATATATCATACAACTTTTTTTTAATTTGTTAAAAACTCAGACTCGGAACCTTCTTGGTGTTCTTTTTTCAATTTGCTTTGTACGCGGTTCTTTACGCGGCATTTTTTCACGTCATTGTTAAACCTTATATTAAAAACAAGAAACTTGAAAACAAGTGAAAAAACTAAAATGAGTGATTCTAGCGACGAGGAAGTTTGTTTGACGCCAACAGAATTGACTGAAACTATTAATAATGCGCAAATGAGCTTTCTCCCTCAACAATCACGCGAGAAGTATTTTCCTCGCTGAGGTGGAATGAAAAGTTACGTGTTGCACTCGAGTGCAAAGATTTTTCACCTCGTGCTCTTTTGATTCCCACGCTTACGCTCAGGATTCTAATTTTAATTTTAGAATCCTTCGCTTGCTCGGTCATCAAAATTGAACTCGCGGTTAAAAAGCAACTTTGCACTCTTGTATAACAAATAACTATTGTTTGATTCCCTCGCAATTGATGTGAAAATCTGAGTGCATAACTCGAACTTAAAATTAATTTTAGCCTTGACCTAAATACTGGCTCTAAATAAGCGTCTCGGCTAAAATGACTTATTTTATGCACTCGTTGTACAAAGTACTATTTATTGTACCACAGGACTGGGTGAACTAATAAAGTACTGATGCTTAACAGCCCTTGCGAACATTATAAAATTTGTATAGCCACTATTATTATGTGACTACAAAAACTACAGCTTATGCCTTCAATGATAGTATATGAACGAAATAAAAAATTCAATGACAATGTTTTCACTGTTGAGAAGAACCCAAATATTTTCACGGTCTGACAGAAATCATTGTTTCAATCTAGTTTCTATAGAAGATTTTGTATGTTGGGTGTATTTTGTTTCATCGCTGTAGGCTTACTAACTGTCTCTTCATTCACAGCCTAGTACCTTGATTGTTAACTAAGAGATGTAAGTTATCAATTGCACCTATGGTATTTATTATAGAAGCACGAACATATACAGAAACAAAAAAATATAAATCTGTTATGTCAAAATAGACTCATCGGGATTGGAGGATTCTCTTTATAAGCTCGGTATCGCCGCAATTTTTTGGATGAGTACGGGCGCAACTCACGTGAACTTAAATTTAGGTTTTGCTGGTTATTATCATTTTTATTTAACAATATGTTTGTGACGTTTGCATTAACGTTTTGAAGAAGAACTCTATCTCGCTGCTTTGTAATATTCCATCACGTGTCTCAAATAACAGATACTCTACACACCCTGACTAACATAATTTTCGGCGCTAAGCCTAAAATTAAAACCCACTTACGGAAGCAACTGGAATTATAATTTGTAATGAGATTTCTAAGCTCTAATCGGGTTGCTGCTGATGTAGTGCTTAGGTTTAGTACTAATGATTTTTCGGGATTGGAAATCATTGATGTAACGAGTTGGAGCGGCGTCGGTCGAAATAATTACCCATCGATCTTACTAGGTAATGACCCGTCTAGGTTTTGATCAATCGAGGTAACGACCCAACGAGATTTAGACATCGAGGTATCATCCATTGAGGCAACGTCATTCGAAGTAGAGTATCACACTCGTTGATTCCTTCATTGTTATTAAAACTTTCATTAATCCAGATGAAAGCAAAATAGACATTTCCTTTAGATTTACTACTTTTAAACAACCCAAAATTTGTTAGAGTTCTACGTATCGTAAAGTAAAGACTTGATTTGTAAATTCCATACCCTTTGGAATACTTGCTTGTGCATTCCATATTTTCTTATTGGTGTCTATGACAACTCTTTCGAATTTTCTTATTGGTGTCTATGACAACTGGTGCGATGTAGACTCAGGCTTTACTTTGCGAAATCCATAATTAATAATAACAAATATTATAAGGATTTTAACAAAAAATTGAATCTTCTCTCTTTATATAAAGCTCGATTACCATACACTGACTCACTGACTGACTGACTCACTGACTGACTGACTCACTGACTGACTGACTGACATAATTGTTCTCCCAGAAGGAGTCGAGTAGGAAGAAAGTGATGTATTGAAAAAGTGTAGGGGGGATTTCGGTGATGGTAAAAATCGAAAATCATTAAAATGACGCCTGCCAAGTACAGATGGATGACGTATCTCGAAAACGGTAAGAGATAGATAGGGAGTATTTGAAGAAATGTCATAGGGAATCGGGAGAGCAGTCGAATGACACTTGTCAAAAGTACTCCTCTCATTCTTCATACTGCATTTGGTGTATTTTTCTTACATTTTCGACTGTATTTGGAGTTTTTGTGGGATTTTCGACTGAATTAAGAGTTACAGTCCTATATCAAGGTATAGCGAGCCCGAAGGGCGAGCTCTTGGTGAGGCCGAAGGCCGAACATTCGGCCCGCGAGGCCGAAGGCCGTGCGTATGGAGCGCGAGCCCGAAGGCCGAGCGCCTGGCGAGGCCGCAGGCCGAGCCGTATTAGTGTCTTGGAAGGCCGAGCTCCGAATTGACATGCTCCTCTCATTCTTCATACTGTATTTGGAGTATTTTACCTTATATTTTCGACTGTATTTGGAGTAACTGTCCTACATCAAGTAATAGCGAGCCCGAAGGGCGGGCTTCTGGTGAGGCCGAAGGCCGAACATTTGGCACGCGAGGCCGAAGGCCGAGAGGATGGTGCGCGAGCCCGTAGGGCGAGCGCTTGGCGAGGCCGTAGGCCGAGCGGTGATAGTGTTTTGCGAGGCCGAAGGCCGAGCTCTGAAATTACATGCTCCTCTCATTCTTCATACTGTATTTGGAGTATTTTACCATACATTACCGACTGTTTTAGGAGTTTTTGTGGGAGCTGTGACTACATTTGGAGTAACTGTCCGAGGCCGAAGGCCGAGCTCCGACTTGAGAGTATTTTCCACATCTCCGACTGGTCTCCATGGTAACTGCCCGCGATAACCAAAGCACCTACGAGTGGGGTTCCTTTACCGAAGTGACTCAGAACCTTGTTACAATTCTGACCGTACCACTTTTTTATGGCAGTAGGGTAAATGTGGTTTGGTAGCTACAGTATGAATCTCTATTGTATTCAGAGTTTATATGGGATTTCATACTTCTATTGAAGTTTTGAACATACTTTTTTTATATGTATAAGCTGCTTTTATGACAGTTCGTACTGACTCAAGATAGATGCGGGCCGCTTGCGGCCCGCACACTGCCCGAAAAACTAGACCTTCTGAGGATGCTTCGCGTATAATCGAACGCGTCGAAAATTATTTTGGTTTGACTGCGTGGTTGTGACGTCACGTTGGCTTATCAGGAAAATTAAGTGGAATTGTCACTTGATAAATGCTTTTTTAAAATAAATTTTAAGTAAACACTTAAAAAATATTTAAAAAAAATGCATATAAAACTATTAAAATATTAATTCGAGAGTTTACTTAAAATACTTTTTGTTATTATTTTTTTAAAGCATCTCTTGCTTTATATAGCGGATCCGTCACACAGCCTTGCACCAATCACATGTTACTTAGCCGGACTTTGCTCGAAACAACCGAACCAAGAACCGAACCGACCGAAAGCAAGAACCTTCTTGTGAACAGAAAAGAGAATTCTTACTTCTTATTTCTCAAGTAAAAGACAAATAACGGATAAGAATATTACATCTTTGTATTTCATACAACACACGAACAGAATCATCGGTTCTCATAACCCGACCTTTTATTCCCTTATTTATTATTCCACTTTATATACTATACTCTCGTCGTTATTTATTTTCATAAAATTAAGTTTCGTAAATGTGTCTTCTGGATCCAGCAGATACAATCTTACAAGAACATTAACTCAATTTAAAACTGTTGGATGGTGTATTATTTTTAAGCTGCTTATTCTAACAACTGCCTAGCCTGAGCTATACGTCAAATCACAATAAAGACACAAAGAGTTATTGTATATCTATCTCTTTAAAATTCAGAACCACACGTTCTTAAACGTACAGTAAGTATCGTCTATTCATCTTCAAACGTCAGCCAAGCCAATTTGGTTATTGAATTACTTACTTGACTGATTGATAGACGTTACTGTTGCAGAATATTTAAGTTCGCATAAATTATTTTGATTTATATATATCTTCTATATATACATATATGACTTATAGTACATATATACCTGTAAATATACCTAGGTAAAATAAAGAGTGTAAGTAGTATATTTTGCTTATAGAAATAACCATTATCGAAATATTTACTGTAAAGCGTAACGATAGCTTGCTAACTGTAAAACACACATGGTACTTATATACAGTTATTCGGGTCAGATCTTACTAAGTTAAAATTAAAAAACCACCATTCTGTGGAACACATCATGATTTATAGAAATTATTGTCATTCCATAACGGAATATCAAATTTTCTATTGTAGTTATTGCATAATCTGTGTCGCGGCCTGCTATGGACCGAATAAAAGAATTCAACGCATAGCACATTTCAATTAATTTTATGTTTTACACATTTCATTAATACTAAATGTCCTTCCAGCAGTATTCTATTCAAAATAAGGTAAATTTTTGAGAAGATTTATAAATTTTAAGATTTTTATTGATATTTTAATAAATTGTTCATTAAAGTTTTTCTCTCAAGCGGATAGAAATTGGTTCATATACCAATATACCCGTTCGTTTTCATGAAATAAAAGTATTAGGTACTTAGTACTTGCATCGATAACGTTTCAACGTTCATACTAAACAGGTTGGTAAGTAAATTAAATAAATAAGAATATATTTTACGTTTATTTAGTTTTTTCAAACACAGTTGTTACAACAATATTTCGGAGCATTTTTTTATTTCAGATTCGGAAATGGCCTGACTAGCCTGGCCGGTAGTGCTAGTGGTATCCCTTTCTGTGGGATGTGAGGGATTAGGCTTAGCCCGAGTCATAAGCGAAAGCGTTATTTTAATAAGTACACCAAACTAACGGAAGACGTCCCAAAGAAGACTATTTTAAGCTTATAAAAAGGTTTTTATAAGTCTTTAAGCTTTTTTTCCGTTCTGCCTTTGGATGTAGTTCTTAGTAGGTACTGTATATATATAAATAAGTAAAAGCAAAGTGCATATAGGTAGTAAGTACCTTTGGATTAAATAACTACGCGTTACCATCTTGCTTGTAAAAGCTATTAAGATAATATTATTTAACCTAAAAAAAAACTCAGACCAAATAAAAAGGTAAGTACATAATATTTTCTACAATCATCAAACCAGATGTTTGTATTTATTTCCACCATATATCTTTCCTCGAATTCCATACAGCCCAGAATTCAAAGCTAAATTACTGACATTGATATAAAACAGAGATGCAATGCGTACTGAATGACTTAATGAGTAAATTGTATAGTTACGTAGCAATTACGGATCGCGAGTAGAAAGCCAATCGGGGGGCTGGCGTGAGGTGTACATTGCGCGTCGTCCCCAGTGGCCTGGCGGAGCGCGCGCGTGCGCCGGTGTCAGTCGTGCTGAGTCCGCTCCCGCGCCCGCGCACGCTTCCGCTCATTCGAAGCGGCTACCCGCCCGCCCTTGTTATAAAGCAGAGGCGGCGCGCTCACTCGCACGCAGTCACGACCCGGCCACGCTCGCCCGTGCACTCGGCCAACACGCGACACATCACCCTACACTACATCACATACCTCGTTTCATTATCCCGCGAACAAACTAAGTGATAACATCCTGCAGTGATAATGGCGGAAGACTGGGGATACACCTGTGAAAACGGTAAGTCTACGCTCTCCAGTTTAAAGACCGCGCCGACCGGTTTGTTTACATCGGAGAACCGCACGTGACCCCTTCGTAATGTAAATAAACTTAAAACGTTAAGCCTCAGGCGCATATTCGCTTAGCTTTTCCTTATGCGATGCAACTTAAAAAAATATTTAAAACATGATAGTTTATTTGTATGAGTATAATGTTAGTATTTTTTTGATTAAATGCTTTTTTCACCTTCTAGTGTGACGACCTTATCATTTAGGAATTATATACATAATTAAGTAATTTATAATTTAACAATATAATTACTAACCAACGAAAAGTTGACTAATAATAATTGTGTACCAACATAGCTAAAAATGTATACTTCAATATAGTAGATATGTTTACCTAGTGTATAACGAAGAGTATACATTAGGAAATACCTAAAACAACGTTAACTGGGGTAATACGTACGTGGGATACACGTTAAATCTCACTAATTAAATCTGTCTTAAACTTACTAATGTGGTATCAATCTGAAATTAAGAATAAAGACATTACCCTATGCAACAACGTGCAAAAAATCTAGTGCCTAATAACAATTTTAATGTTACGACTTACGAGTATACTTAGTTTTAATTTTATTTTATTTTCTAAGTATATATACACCAATCTCACTATACCTTGTAGCTACTTACCTGTAAGTATTAATGTATGAGTTCCTATTTGTATATATACAAGAATGATTAGAACACGACATTTTGATCCCGTTAATTAACTTGTTCTGGTAATGCGTACAGTAATTGTCACTTTCACCTATCTCCTACCATTCTGTTAGTAGCTCGTCATATCTAAATGCGAATTGACATATCTAGTGGACTAAATTCGCGACATATTTTTTGTCAACATGAAAAAAAGACTTAGTGATATGTCGACTGCTTTGTGCTCAAAACAAATAAGGTAACAATTTAAAAATATGTTTTTTACATGTTTTTTCGAAAATACTGCAAGTAATCATCACAAGGTATTTTAAACAAAAACACATATCCTTAAATGGGATAATTATATAAAGGATATGTGTTTTTATTTACTATTATTTTATTTGACAAATTATGTGTTCTGTTCTGACATACTAAATAACTCTCTTCTAAATGATTAATCTTACGACACCTCATGTGCACATGTGTAAAGTCGAAATCAGTCATTATGCAATTTTTTCATTTCACCACAGTTCTCTGTAGTGACTGAAGTGTGTTCAAATACATGCCATAAGATAAATAATGTTGTAACTAGGTGAATCATATTTTGAGTTCTTTTAATATTTTTCCTCCATATTGACTTTCACTCATCAACTTCTAATAATAAACTCAGCAAAAATGAACTCATTTAGAATTTATTTAGTGTAAAGAGCGATGCATAGTTACAGAAACAAAATGTTATATTACTCCTGTACATTTACCTGACATTTAATACAAAGTATAACTGTACCAACGACAACTTTCTAGCAGTTGATTTAAACTTGATTTTGACTATTATACGATACAAAAAAGGGTTTAATAAATGTATCAATTACGTACAATGTTTTTATTTCTATTAATGTGTAAAATAAATGCAGCTAAATTATGTGATGAGTGAAACTATAACAGTTTACAGACAGCTGTTGGGCATACAATAAAATGTCGTAAAACTATGGTAAAACCATACCATAACATCGTAATTTGGTACAGTGCGAGCCGGATAATGCTATAGTATTAGTATCTCGCTTGCATATCCGTGATACATATTTCATTCGATATTTAAGAAGGATTAAACCAATATTGCTTGACGTGATTATTTATAGCGGCTATAGTTCGTGTCTGCGAATGATTATTTTTAGCATGAAACAAAACGGTCCTTTTTATTATGGTTTAGTAAAATATGGAGTTCAACGCCAAACTGGATTACTAAAGAGATTTTTGTCCGAAAATCCCAATAACACTTGCCTGATTTAGGAATAAACCGGGATGGGACGCCAATAGGCCAACAACAACGGTAACATTTAATTACTATGTTACGTCATGAAGCTGTTACATAACGTGTGGAGAAACACACTTTTTGTGAAATAAATATGTCAAATTGCCTATTTGAAATAGAGTCTAAAGCAACGCAAATATTGTTAGGTTTGTTTTTGTATTAAAGGTGAAGGTAGTCAAAGTATATTGCAAACCTATAATGGCAAATATTATTTTACAGCCGTAAATAACATTCGTGTGTGTATATACATATCTACATCATTAATTATCATAGCTTGTGGGATAAATATCATAAAAAGTATATATAAAAACGAAGATTGAAGATTTACATCAGGAAGCTGAAGATTAGCCCTAGCTTTAAAATTAGCCTAAGATTATAATTTTTAAGATAATACGCAGTATTAGTTTTGAGTCCTAAGACGCCGAAACGTTTTGACTCTTCTTGTCGTAACATACATTATTATAATGTAAGTTTTTTGTGCGCGTTTTAAATACAATGATTGGCGAGTGTACCGATGGCAGCGAACGAGTCGCGTGCGGCGAACGGTGGCCTACTTTAATCCGTTCAGTGAGCCGGTTCTTCAAATGAAACTTCTTCCAGTTTTTGTGCTATCCACCCACTGACTTCTTACTCGTTAATCGTAATAGGCGCCTTGGGTGTGAGAACCACAAAGAACTTGTTGACAGTTTGAGTGCGTGTTCGACATCTAACCTACTTTGGTTTAATGAATAAGTAAGCCTTTCTACTCGTTTGTAATCCTGTACTTTCTTCTAAATGTTTAGTATCGAAAAGGCCTCGAATCGGAAAGATTCAATCATTAATCATTGGATCTCTCGAGAAATACATATACTTAGAAAATAATGAGTTTAATCGATTGAAATAATAGAAGAGGTCAAGTGCGATTTGGACTCGCCATTCGAGTGTTCCGCATCAACAGGGATGTACCGAAAATCTTATTTTTAACATACAGAGATCCCTATTGGGAGTCCTATTTGCACTTGGTAGGTTTTTATTATTTGTTGTAATAAGTTTGGTTTCGGTAAATTATACTAAGTTTGAAACTTTTTTAATTGTTGTTGCACAGCTCTGGAATCTACATATATGTTTATTAAAAATGCGTTTTATTGAACATGATATGAACTCAGTATTTAGTGGTCAAGGCAACGTTGGAGAGTACACGTTTACACGTTTGAAAATTCTGAATCTAAAGTAATTAATTAGCTCCAGTTTTAAATTCATGCATGTCTTTTGTTTTTCTTATGATTTGCCTTTTCTTATACCGATGTAGAATTTGCTTTTATGTGGTTAGACTCGTTATAGTATCGATTTCATATTTAAATTAGACTGTGTAATGAATAAGCTTCACTTCACACCAGAAATTTTGAAGCTGAAACAAATGGCTAATCTAAATGTTTAATACGTCAAGTTAGTTATTGTGGTTTTGACGTGAAATTCAATTGTTGTAATGCTGAAGTTTTAACGAACTACTCGTATTTTTTGCTTAAAATGTATTGTTACTTACTGATAATTTTAAACATATTAACACATTAGTTACAGTAACGGATATATTAGTTTCATACAACATTTAATTTTATGCACATAACACATTAGTCACAAATCGGACTGGCGCGCGGCGGCCATACGCGGTGGAGTGCCTTTATTTAAAAATAATAACAAACTAGTACACAATACTACAACGAAAACATTTAGCATAATGCCAGTTCGGTTGCTTTTTATAACAAACTAGAAAACCTTCCCGCAACGAGCAATCCTCTTGGAAATCGCTGCGATAGCATGCTCGTCCATTATGGATACCTTTCAAAGACTACAGTATATACAAGGGCGATACCATTCATCTGCTCCAGCAATGGCTATTTGAATTTTAATACATTTAGTAACGAGTTTTTACTCAGATACGAAAGCGTTTCGTAGGGTAGTGTATTGACGCGATACCAAATTCAAGTGAAATTTCGATTCAGTGCGGATTAAAATCATTATGCTGTTTTCTGTACCAAATTTAACCAAAATCGGTTTATGATGAAGTGGTAGATAGATACACCAACTGTCGATACCTATATGGCGAAGACACAAACTAGATATACAAACCATATTTTTTTTAATTTAATAGCTATTCCATTTACTTATGAAGTGGTATTAGGCACATGGATGTAGACAAGAAACTTCTTACGTTTTCATGGTTCCGTTGCAAAACTGAACAATGCTTTTCCAGCGGGGCACCGAGACGAAGCGAAGCAAGACTTGAAATGTGTATAAGCTGTATAACTCAATTATCTTTTCTCTCATCAGCGTAGAAATAATGGTAAGTCTGGCGTGGATATATGAGACGAAAATAAAAATAATTGTTGTTATAAGATAATTACTATTTTTCTGTGCAATGTTAACACAATCGCAAAACAAAAAAATAAAAATTTTCTTAATATTAAAACATTTTGAGGTACCTACTCAAATTATGTTCACCATAACCACAACATGACTAAGTACTTGACAATTCCGAATATTTGCAAGTTGGGTCGTGTCACCCTTCAACTTCGTCAAAAAACTACAAAACCTGCTAATGGATCATATTCATGTCTGATGCCTAATATCGCATCATACTTTTAGATCGTAATTGTTGAAAATTTATCCTGTTCGGTTAGCAAATTACCTAAGTACTTATCCTTGAAAACAGATATTATGTGGCAACAAGGATATTGATCACATGTCAAATGATTGACTTATTACACGAAAAGCAACAAGTACATTTGCACATCCTATAAAGCCTTTTCGATATAGATCTTTTGTAATAGTTACCTGTTGTTGAGCAAGCTCATATGCATTTCGTTGGTATATACAAAAATCATGCTCCCCATTGGTATTACATACAACTTTGTAAGTTCCATAACAAAATGTTGAGCTGTGCTTTTAATAAAATTCAGTACTTCCTTCTGGAATCCCCTCACTTTGCTTCACTTACAAACCAAAGTTCTAAAAGTGGCAATTCATTGTATCAATAACTACGCCTCCGTAAGCTATGGATTTCAGCACAGAAAATATGTGATATTCAATAAACGTAGCTTAACCGTAATATTTCTTTTTATGGTGTGACGGAACGTGCACAATGCCACCTGATCAACGTGGTAACCTTTGCCTACAACAGATGACTTTCGTTACAAATGGCGAACTGAGACATACAGTTGTAAAGTCTCTTCAAGGACTGCTGCCGGAACACATTGTTGTGGTTGGCGATAGATTTTCTACTTGAGGGTATTAGCTAGCCGCTCCGCTATCATTGCTTTAAATTTGCATTAGAAGCGTATTCGTATCGTTGCCATTAACAATACAAACTATTATTTATCATTTGTAGTGTCATAGCGAAACTGATAGTTTGTACTGGAAAATGGAGCGTGCTGTTCAATTGTTTCCGCGAACGATAAGATAACGTTTTCCATAAGTCTAGTCTATTATGTACCACCTACTATAACATTTTAGTGACTCCTATTACAAGACTGACAATATTAGCTGACTCCCCAAGCTTGTACTTGACTCCAAGGAAACAGTAGTTCGCAGGGCAGGAAGTGTATCTACCAGAAACATTTAAACAAAATTAGACATCCCAACGGCACAATGAGACACAACATTAAAATGAATTATTCATTTAATAAACTGAATATCTATTTCATATGAATGAGCGACCATTATCGAAGTGTTCTTCTCAAGAGCGTCCGTAATCGTAAACAAGAGAAGAATAAAACACACGCTCACAATTTTACATAAATGTTCTTTGCAGGAAAGGAAGAGGTTCTCAATTCGGTTATATATTTTTTATTTTTGTTACCCTCAGATCTCCGTCATTTATGAACCGATTAAGTTTTAAGTTAATAAAAAAGGATATACTCTACCATGGTCTATATAAATATAATCAAATCCGGTTCAGTAGTTTGGTTTTAAAATCAAAATAACTGGAAAAAATACTAGTGTCAGCCAAGCACATAAAAACGAGATTTCGTTTAATAATTTTAGTCATGGAAAAAGTTTTTTTTAAGTAATTAAATTACTTTATAAGTGTTTGCGCCATGTAGTCCTGGCGTATAAAGGTGACCCTTCTTCTTGAAACAATGGCTGAGAGAATAGCCAAGGAATTAATTCAAAAATTACACCTCTCGCTATCCAAGGACCATAGGTGATGCGTGTTCAAATCAATGGAATTTCTGACAAGAGAATATTAGTAAAGATTTGGAGAATTGAACTGTGCCCGTCAGGCATTGTACTTGCTTATCCCTTATGTCATCTACACACATATGTTCAAGTTTATACGCCTGGGTTCGGAAAAATACAGTCCTGATGATTATTATTATGATGACGAAAAACAAAAATACCAATTAAACAACGTAAATGACTCCCTAGTCATCACGTCTTATCAGACGTCAGGATTCTATCAGTCACATCGTCTGACTATCCTATCCTAGGGTGGGCATCAGGGGACGCACGAGTCCTTCGCTAGAATATGTATACACTCATAGTTTCATGTGTAAAACTGTGATATCAGGTACAGGTTCAGATACATTTGAATACCCGGTGATTGAGGTAAACTAGTAGATTACTAAAAGGTGTAATTTACACACGTAACTACATCATAAATTAAAAATTATGTGCCCGGTTATTATTTGTAAATGAACATGCAATTACGCCTAGTCACATAAGATATAAAAACGTCCAATTATGTACAACAATTCAAGATGAATACCAAGTCATGAATGTGGCGGTTACTACTGTAATTTTATGACGTGTAGGGTGACCAACCGATAGAAAATACAGGAAAAATGTTAGTACTTATTTAGAATCAGAATACCTACAAATGCTGCAATATTTTTAAATTATTTTATTCATACCGTCTACGACACTATACTCATGAGAACGTACACTCTAGTACGCACGACTCTAGTGTCTAGCTAGTGTATCAAATGCGTAGAGGTGTTGAAGACAGAAAGTTCAGGAACCTTGCTATTCCGAATTCTTCAATGAGAACCCCATTCGAACACTTAACTACTGTTTCTCTATCATTAGTTATCTACTGGCTATTTATAATCAGGGTTCCATACCAATGCAAACAATATGGATCTTCATCCTAAATAGTCTTTAGTTGGAAGGATTTCTCGTAACCAATATCTGGTATATATGGGTAAAGAAACAGTTAACTTCCGTGGAGAAATATTCTCCTCGCAGAACCGCAGCTTCATGAAAACCTGTCGGAACAGTAAATGGTATCCCTATTATCGCACTGCGCGCATGCGATCTACGAGCTACAATGAGGCTGGACTAGCGTAGTCAACGTAGGACGTAGCATCAAGCATGTTAGGTAGTCTACCCTATTTGTAGCTCGTAGACATATCATGTATTGTGGTCTACCCTACTTCTACGTCTAGCCTGTAGAGAATGTATAGCTCGTCGTAAATCACGTGCGCGTAGTGCATAGATAGGAGCTACTGTTCCGGAAGGCATAGTGATGCGGCTCAGCGGGAAGAAAGTTTTTACAAGAGTAGAAGATAACTTTTTCTGGTAGAAGCAAATTATTTTCGCTACAACATATCACATAGCTCTACTTCAACAGCGCCAAGGTGATATTACCTCAAATAATTGAAATGTATATGGAAACCCTGAATTTATACTATAATGAGAGATGAATAGACAGTTGGACAAAGATGAGACATCTTGTGATCTGGAGGCGTTTCCTTAGCCGTAGCACGTGGTTGTTGCCTCAATGGCTTTGTCTTCATACCTGCTTCCATGTTTATCTAATGTGATAGGTTAGTATTTATTCATTATTTCATAAAGGTTTTTGACAGCCGACTCACATAGAGCGAATAGGGAAAATTATGAGAATTGCAAGCAGTTCATAAAAGTTACATTACGTGTTCTTGTAAGCAGTAAAGGTTGAACTGTTTACAAGAACTCGTATTTTACCTCATTCTTAAACGTAAAATGCAATTATGTGAGTATTTTTTAATGTATACATTCATACTAATTTCACATTAACAGTTAAATAAATTATTTAAATGTCAACTTAACTACGTATTAATCCTAACACCGAGTAAGTTAAAAATCATAAATATTAAGTACATCCTTAACAAATTTAAAACAACTAACCAATGATATTCGATTATCGTTAATCGGATTAATATATTGTGAATTCCATTAATTAAACTATAAATCCACCTACCTACGAGTATACATATATTAAGTTCAAACGAAATTAACTACCTAACTATGAAAATGTATAAATATAGTATATTGAGATATCAAGAACTTGCCCACAGTCATATACTTACGTCGTCGTAAAATAGTAACTTAGATTCAGTCTGAGAGAAGGTTGAGAAAGAGCCCAATAGATTAAAAATGCCGTAGGCTAAATAACGGACCTAGATTTCCTGCTCGTTAATAGCTTGTGCCGACACCATATTTACTTTGACAGCAGATTCATTGAGTTTGATAATGGATTCCATTGTAAACAATGAACAATGTGATTGTGAGAGCGCGTGGGTGCTCTCTGGCTCACGTGCCACACCACCGCCGCCGTCGCAGCATGCGGCTAGACCACAGAACCTGTACCAGTGCATGTTGTGACCACGACCTCGTTCGTTTCATCTCGTCGCGGAAATAATTATAAAAAGAAACGGTTGATATTTTTTTTAAACCATAAAAAAGGGAATAAGGAAATTCATTTACGATCAATCATTCCGTATACTAAATAATTAAAATGTGACTATTGCTCATTCAAATATAACTGTTCATTGCGAATTGCAATTTAGCGTGCAATATGATTGTGTACATTGGAATTTTATTTCAGATTAGTAAAGTTAGGTTGGCACTTTAAATGTGTGAATTCACGATATCCAGTTGTAATAAAACATAAATTGCGTACCTACCAAGTACTTATATAAAACCAAAACGCAAGAAATAAAAGTTTTAACAAACTGGGCCCATTTATTAACCTTGAATATACGCAACTGTGATTGGTTCATTTCAAACTGAAATTGGCTTCAAGTCTGCTGTGTTCAAGTTGTCACGGTGAAGGCTACACGCGTTAAAACAGAAACGGTCGCTGGTGTCGCAGACACCAACTGTGGCATAGTTATCTGAAAATGACTAATTATTAAGTAACGGTGGCGGCGCGCGGCGTTAACTGGCTGTGTTTCTGTGAAGGCGATACTGCGAGGACGTATTAAAACTGGATAAATAAATCTGTGTAAGATAAGTAAGGCCGAGGTCACATGGCAGGTAGCGGCACGGACAGCGGCGGTACGCCTATGCGACGCCGCACCGCGCCGCGCCGCGTCACAGCAGCGCGAATGGGCATTGGCAAGTGCCGGCATTCGGACGACTGATTAATCATTAGGTTCTGTATGTATAGTGCCTTCCACGTTTTGTGTGATGTAATTAATAGCGATTGACAGGCCTATGACATAGAAACATACAATAAAGATATCGGTTACGCCTTCCGCTTCTAATTTCAAAACAAATTAGATACGTCGTACCTACTAAATTATTTTCGTTAGTAGCTATTAATTTCGATTATAGTGAACAGCTTTTTTATTCTATCCTTTTAAACGATACCTGTATTCAGTGACTGAGGGGTTATTAATTAAGAAAACACTTGAGTCTGCCTTTGGAAGTAAATATTTCTAGATTCTCATCGGACTAAAAATATTAGTATAAATAAGTAAACTGGGCAAAAACTTACCGGTATTATGCGACTATAAAATGTGAAGTGAGTCTCAAAAAGCATAGGTATATTAAACATGTTTCTTTTGAAAGAGTGTACGCCTCACCTACTCGTATATATAAATAAAAAATATACTCGTACTATTCTAGAGGATATGACAAATACTTGCCTGATGCGAAAACACGATTCCAATTTCTCTCGATATGAAAAAAAAACTTGAATACAGCTTTAAAATTTTGCTTACTTTCAGTTCTTAAAAAGCTTACTTTAAAAAAAAAACGCTCGCGCTATTGAAATATTACGTAGTTCTGTTTGACTCACACGCAAGTCGTTTGATGTCTCTCCGTCCTACGCCCTCAGGCTGTCATTTTCAAAGACCACTTCATCTTAGCCAATATATTATTATACCTTCTATGCCAATATTATAATTTATAAAGTACAGAGGGAGACGCAGAACAACACCTGGGGACTTCCGTAATCTTTGGACAACACAAGAAAATATCTATGAAGAATTCAAAGACTGACGTTTGCCAATTAGTAGTTATGATGTGGTCCTAAGGTGTTATAAGAACTAGCAGACAGACTCTCATGGACGGCTACCCGAACACACCCTAGTGCGATACATTGAGCCATATAAGCATTCGCGAAATGCTCTTGCATTATGCTGCGAAGTTCATCTCCCCCGGCAGGATTGAAACACACGAACTCTTTTCGGCAATGATGCACCAAATAAACGCTTTAGTTTAGGTGTACAAAAAAAACCTTGTACCTTTATATATATACTCCTACTAGCCACGATTACCTACTTCAAATAGCGTATGGGTAAATATACTACAGCTATAGCTATCTTACTATTAGTTAGTATATTATCAGGTTAAATTCGTTTGATTTGTAAATATTGTGAAATTGTTACACCACTGGGGATATAAAACAGAACCATTTTAAATACTCGCACTATGTTTACACAAGTGCTCCTAATAGAATGAAGTAATCTAAAAATATATGTAAACTTATGTCTACCTGTTTAATTTTATTGAACTGTTCTTTATGTTTATACAGAAAATTTACTTATCCAAATCGCATTATTGATGTATATAGAATTCTTGGTTCTAGGTCATAAAATGTTAGCTGTTATCAAAGAAGAAATCGATAGCAGCAGCGTAGGAATCGATTTCCGAGGTCGACAGTTCCGTACCAAGACTATATACATATTGTGTACTTATACACAACTTCAGCCCATTAAACAAAAAAAAAACACACAACAGTTAATGATCTTTTGCTTTTGAATACTAGTTAAAATATCTATAGAACTTCGCTAAAAGTTTAAACTAAGTAATTGTTTAACTTTTTGACTCTTAAATTATGGTTAATTAACTAAACCGTATAATCGTTTTTACGAAATTGTATAAATAGAATACAAAAAAATGTCGGAAAAGTACGCATCGGAAAACGTACGTAAAAGGAAAATATAAGGGGTCGCAATTATAGCCTGGCACCCCATTGGGTCTTAATAACAATACCCTGTGAAATTTTTTACTGACTTTGAGGTTTTCATAGAAGAGACGGACCTGTGGACGGACGGACGATGAGTTTAGTAAAAGCAGAGTTTAGTATAAAAAAAGAGAATAAAAAAGTAATAATGTACCATATTCAGGTACGGAACCCTAAAAAATACTGTTTGTTTTCTACGTGCATACTATTTTCAAATGGTTGCAACTACATTTTATACGCAGTATTGAAGTTTTAGTTACATTTAATTTAGACAAAACAGTTTAATCGATTACAATAGAAATGCCTTATACCTGTACCTTCGTCGCTTATTTTAGGGAGTGCCCTTCCTCGGTATGGCATAAAATGCAATCCTAACAGACCTTTCCTCCTACGAAGGTGCGCCCCTCTGAGTGTAGTTAAATCTACTACTTCCTACGATAGGGATATTACTATTATTTTTACTGTATGTAGACTTCTACCATTAGCATGTACACACACACTAAGATTTCGTGTACAAACGAGGCCTTCCTGTTCAAATAACATCAAATAATATAAAATAAGAAAATAATAATTACTAATAAACATAAATCAATAACATCTGGTTTTACTATATCAATAATTTACTGTGGCGAGTGGAGGGGTACGCCTTGAACATTTCTGTAGTAACTATGCTTCAGCCCTTTAGGATCTTTGTTATGTGGTGCTCCCTAAGAAAATTATGAACCAAAATTCAACAAAATCCTTTCTGCTGTTTCAGAGGTTAATCGGGAAATCTTTCGCTTTTATAATATTAAGTAGGTAAAGTGTGATGATTTTCCTGTCAGTACTAATAATTAGTAGCAATGTATTAGTTAAACTTATTTGTCAATAAAACCTTTTGCTCTAGCTGAAATTGATGTGAGAATCGTTGAAGATATATACTCTCGAACTGGATCCTGTCATCCGTGCACTGAACTCGTCAATTGACTGAATTGCTGGTGATAAATAGATACAGGATGCAGCGGTGCAACGTGCAATAAGCAACCCATTATAACGTTGGCACTACTGGATCAGCATTGGTATCTACCACCTACCTTGTCTTGTACAAGACCTAAGTACCTGCACGTACCGATCTGATTTCGTTCATTGTAGAAAACTGTATTTTCGACATCGAAAATACAGGAAGACGCTACCTGTGACACTGCTATACCGGACGTTGTAACTTAGGTCTGTGCGACTTTTTAAATCGGGTCATAACTTCACGTGACGTATATAAAAATGAATAGACTATAATATAATTTACTGAACTCTAATCGCATCTCAATCATCAACAGAACAGATTCTGCAATGCACAATGTTTCTTTCTTTTCTTTCTGATATCTTCTCCTCACCTAGGGAATAAGACTAATTGGTGACTGCCTGGAATTCACCTGGCTATTTGTGTTCTACATTTTCCAGACGTAGTAGACCATCAATAAAATATAAATAGGTATATATATACCGCCTCAGATATATTCGAACGTTAATATTGAGATTACTGTGATGACCGCAATAATATAAAACAGATAGGATATAATATTATTTTTGGCGATTGTCATTGACTCCGCGCATCCGGCACATGTGGCGAGGACGCAGTATACATATAAGTATGCCCATAATACCCGTTCCCACTTATAATTTCATTACGATGTATGGTTGATCCGAAATAAATTGCGTGAACTAACCTTCAACTACAGCTTCAACGTCGAATTCAGTTTTTGAGTCCAATGATTATTTTGTATTGTGAATCGTTCGTACGAGTACATACGCGAAACAATGCAATTGACTTTGGATCGCGAATGCACTCTTTTCCATACTTATATTTCGGGGACTTCAAAATTAAAGTCCTTTGTTCATCTGTAAATCTGAAATGTCTGGCACTGCGCCAGACGGAATTTGTTTTTTTTTATGTTTATAATGGAACATACACGAGGCTCATATTGTGTTGAGCGGTAAACTCAACAGATGCATTTCGTCATAAGTGACAAACCGCCATCACCCTGAGAAACAGTTATTAAGTCTCATACTGGAACACAGTAATGTGAACATTACTGCTTGGCGTTAGAAATAAAATTGACTTTTTGGAAAATACTTAAATACCTCCTAGGCATGTATTCAAAAAGTTTCAGCAATTTTGGATAGTTACGTGGATATATATTTTTTCATTATAATACCTTTATTATTTAATATTCTACAATATATTTTATATATTAGGCATAAGTAAAAACATCGGCAATTGGGCACGATGTCAACTGGTAGTGGGCTGGACCATTTGGACTGCCTGTGAGTCTGCTATGACTTATAGGTTGTTTATATGGTTTTATTGTAGTAGCTGTAGTACTGTATATAGTTCGTGGTACTTTGTTAAATAAAGACATAGGTAACGCCGGTAAAAATAAAATAAAAAAAGTAAAAATAACGCAGATCAAATAGCCGCCACGTTACTGCGCGACACTAAATTAACCTTATTTGAAAGGGGTTTTGCTTTCTTTTCGTTACGAACGCGACCGCCTGATTGGAATGAATCAACCCTTTGAAATACTATCGTGGTCGCGGGCAGAACAAGATGACTGTTCTCTTTTGAGTTGTTGATTGTTGGAGACAATATGATTCGTACTTGCCTCCTAAGATGTTTCGCATGATGGTGATATTCATGCGGAAAATTTTCTCCTCCAATTCTGATTTTGTAACAAAATTAGACACAGAAATCCTAACAGGATTCATAAACAACAATTTGCAAGATTGTACAGAGTTGCTAGAGGTCTTGCCATACATCAATGTGATGATGACGTCATTAGATATTATTTACGTTAGAATAGTAACTTTATGTGCTGTGGCAGGTTTTAATTTACGTGTTAATGTTGGAATAAAAAATACATGCAGTGGGGATGGATTGAGATACAATTAAATATATAAATTACGTATTGCTCAGACTATTAAACGTACCAAACATAGTTATATATTTAATTACTAGCACTGAACCTACAATTTAATTTAATTTAATAGTTGTTAATTGGTATATTTTTAGTCATCAAGGTCTAAATTTTTATGTTTTCCCAAGTGTCAATAAATTTAATGATTCTAGGACTGTATTGTAACTTTCATTGACAGTTTTCATTCTTTTAACGCAGGCAATAATGCAATATATCATTTTAGTAATGTCACTTTTAACATATTGCCCTATTTAAGTGTTTAATAAATTTTTTGATCTTCGTTATATTTATATATGCCTAACATCAAAATACAATGTGTATATTTTTATTGTTAATATCATTAACAATAAAAATATTTTATGAAGACCTATCCAAAAATTGCTGAAACTCTTTGGAATACCGAGGTGGTATACTTAAGTATTTTCCAAAAAGTTAAATGTTAAGATGTTATTAACTTATTTTTATGTTAGAATTATTTGTCAGATAAATTTTAGAAGCATTGAAACTCTTTGTAAACGAGATCGTTCTGTAAAGTGCCTTACCTATTTTCTACCGCTAAGCCGTTATTATGTTCCAGTATGAGGGGTATTGGTGCCGGTGAAATTATAGGCCCATGAGACTTAACAACATTACAAACATTAGAAATAATATAATATATAGTATCGTTGAGAAGGAGTTCCAAAGAAATATTTTACAGCTTTACCCTTTCGATATTTGAACAGTATGTCAAAAGAAATCATTACGGATCTGTTAATAAAATCCCCACATACACATATATTGTCTCTGTCAAATAATTATCTGCTGAGATGGAGCTCCAAACGGACCGTAAACCAGCGTACAATGGGTCTTGTTAAACGTCGGGATAAAAATATAGGGAAAGGAACATTATTTAACCCGTTGAAGTTATAAGTTTATAAGGCAGTCTTTCCCGGAAGTCATAAAAGAAAACAAAGACTAGATTTATCAATTAACACTTATATGCGTCTTACTAAGCCTTGTAGACAGCCGGCGAGCGGTGGCGCTTTGATAAGATTAGATAAGAGTAGGTGAGCAAGCGCAACTCATCGGAGAGCGGTTCAAATCCGGCATCCACTCACTCATCATACTTGACAGTTGACGCTGTGTAAATTAGCTAAATTATCAAGAAATACAGCCTTGTTGACCGAATGTTTACGTTTATTTTAGGGGGTTACTAACTCAAATGACAAGACGCACTATAAGCTAAATGACGTCAATTACTTGACGTTTAGAAAATGATAAGTCTCTAGTGATCTAGTGTTTGTATGGTTATGTTTTATTACCGGAGCTATATGACATATTACAAAAAACAAATTATAAACTAAATATAACACTACAGCTATACATACACGAAGATGTGCCCTAGCGTAAAACTGTTGATATGCAGAAGGTTGATGAGTCCATTATTATGCCCACATTTTTTAAAACGTTCATTGGATAATATGCAACACATGGATAATATTTTCTGCATATTACTAATAAGTATTTTGAAAGAGTCGCGTATCAAAAAATTTGAAACTAAAAGTTCATAAAAATAACGACCGAAATGAAATGACAAGAAATGAAATGAAGTGTTCACCTTAATAAAAAAAAGTGTTCTCACATTATACTTGTTACAAGAAGTTTTAGTGAAAGATTTGCATTGCCATAAAGCTGGTTTTCTTTGTCCATAGGTCCAGCAACTTGGATCGAGAAGTTCCCCGAAGCGCGTGGCGCGAGACAGAGCCCCGTTGACATCATCACAACTCGCGCTTCCAACAGCGGCTGCGCCCCTCCACTACTTTGGAAGTACTCCGTCAACCACCCGCGCTCCGTCGTCAACCCTGGCTATTGCTGGCGAGTCGACGAGAACGGCTACGAGTCAGGTATTATCAGCTTAATTAACCAACCTAGTTTATTATATATAGATATAATTAAATATATCTACCATCTATTCAATAAGGCTATGGTGCCCCGTGGTGCTAGAATTCCACCCCCCTTATCGTCCTGTAGGAGTCGTAAGAGGCGACGAAGGCAAAAATACCTGAAGGTGGGCAACAGCTCCTTCTGAAAAAATGCCGTTATACGCTGCGATCCCTAAGACACCTGCCAAACGCGGAGATTATGGCAAACCCCGCCTAATGGGGAAGGTTTTTGGTAAAGGTGGACATTATGCCCGCCAATGATGATAATTCAATAAAATTTAATCAAGTACAGCTTCAAGTATTGTATTGGGTACTGCCAATTCGTTAGGACTGGACAAAGTATATTTTGGATAGATAAGAAGGCCAAGAAATGCGATCACGATAACTTAAGTACCTAGCCAACGAAGTAGGGCGGCATTAAATAGCACGCAGTAGGTACTTAGTTATTCTGTAAAAAATTGTCATGCACCACCCCTTTGTATTTGGTCCTTCGAGCATTTAAGATTGGATCATACTAATGTAAGTCATAAACATAATATTTTTACAGGTACTCTCATTAGATTCTATATTCTTCAGCCTTTTTAAAAGTTAATTTAACTAATCGCTTATCAGCACACCATTCATTACCTTTGTGTTTTGTGATCCATCTATGCCACAGTTCCTATGCCTCATCGGTCTCGTGCAACGTAAGTAGGTGTAAATACTCAACTCATAGATAGGCACATCTACAACACGTGTTAGATTATACTACGTCATCGTGTCTTAACTGAAATGCACTAATTCAGTTAACTTTGTTTGGCATCAGTCTAGGTATGCTATAAAGATACCGCGGTTTACGTTTTTCCATTATTTTTTATAGAGCTCTGTGGCGTAATCACAAAAAAATAGATTGTTGTGTGAGTAACAAAGAAAAATGGAACCACAACTGTACATATGAATGTGTATTATATATTATTGTTTCTTAGATTCATGTGACAGCTGTTTCGTATATAGGTATACACAGAAGGCCACCGTACAAGGACCTCTTCCTTATATACTGTAATATGGCGCATCGTGCCTCTATTCAACATTAGAAACAATGTGGTTACGCCAAATAATCGAAAGCAACTATACTTACTGCCAATCAATTTGTATGTTATTGGTGTAACATACGCGAATATCTGCGCATTACATCCGGTTTTGCAACGTGAAAACGGACGCTGCGAATCCTCGTGGCATACGTAGTTACTCGTACATTTGTCATGATTTGTCGGACAATTTATACTGCCATTGGAAGTACGGTGCTCCCCTCAGGATGAGTCACCACCACGTCCCACTCACACGCGACGTGGTTCCCCCAACATTTGGGCATAACCGATGTAACTCTCTCCCGTCGCTTTCTTATTAAATGGCATGCAAATACCCACGACTTTCGAATCGTATTAAGTACTAAAGATAGCTCACTGTTTAAATCAAGTTCAAGAAGACTGGTCCGTAACCTTCAATTCATATGACACCGCTATCTTAATATGTTCCTAGGTGTATACTGACATAGGTAAGTAAGTATTGCCTACATTCTCCAGGAAAATTGAAAATTGCAAAGTATTCCAAATTTTCACGTGATGAGTGAGTGGCTTAAGAATACCTACCTACTAGACTTATCTGAGAGTACCTACAGAGTGACTTGACAACACGAATGATAACTATACCAACGACTTATTTTAGCTGTAAGAACCTAATAACTTAAGAACGAATAGGAACATTCTATGCTGTTTGGGTATTTCCCTTCGTGCAAGGTGCGTGGATACAGCGCGTTACAAGTTTAAGGCAAATTGAAACTGAAATTATATAATTTAGACGCTCATCAACGAAAAAAATGTCCAAAACGGAACTCCAAGAACTTACCATATATGTACATTCAATTAAATAATTAAAATGTAAGTCTGAAGTTATTCTGAAAGTCTTTATAGACAAAAATGTTATATGGTAATGTTGTTTGTGTGTTTCCATTAAGTTTTGTAATTGAATCTGACTGGAAATTCTCGGGCACAGCAGACTCAGATTGTTGCCTCTCCAGATATTTGCTTCCTCACCTGTAACATATTTGCATTTTGTAAACTTTGTCCGTATCGATAACAACCTAAACCTAATATTATTATGTGGTTTTTTCACACATGCATGTGGTTTTTGATTTACCTAAATTTTAGTTTACTTAGCTGCCAGCAACTTTACTCCCAAGGGGTTTATGGTGTGTTTCAATAACAAATAATTTTCCATAAAAAACAAAAGAAAGGAGTTTTGTATGTTTGTTATTTGCAAAATCTCAAACTCAGAACGCCACTACCGTTTCAATAGGACGCTCTGATGTATTTATATGTTTGTCAATAACACTGCATTGCCGCAACGCCAACACATGGCTTTGCTTTTTATATACACTTCAAATTTGGGCACCCAGGGGTTTTGTATGAAAAATTGATCGTTATATTCCAAAATATCATTTATCTTCAGATATATCATATGGCAATGTGATCAAATCTTTATAATATTAAGGAATTTAATAACTCCCAACATCAATCTTGAGGTTCATGTCCAGTACCAACAAGGGCTAGGCTAGGGCCAACGGCGCTGTCTATGTAAAAGCACCATAAGTATATATTTTGATAATAGGAGATTTTGATTAGACAAAGACGTGACTTTATTGAAGTAGTAATTATTATGTTGCGTCAAAGTGACTTTGTTATAACCTCGATTGGAATAATTAAGTTTCCGCACTTGTACTATTTGACAATGTTACTTACCTACTATGTGTACAAATCATATTATTTTTCTGATGTTTAATTATTTTTTACCAGCAAATCTACTTTAATTACAGCAAATCTACCTTAAAATGTACACAAATGAAAGATATGAATTATGAACAAATAAAAGTACTTAGTTCTTAGTAACTCGAAGCGAGGCCATAAACACAATCAATGCTCCAACTCCAATCCAAATCCAAGCCCCTTTAGTGTATCTAACTATGTAGTGTTCAAATTACAAAACTATAAATTACACTTTGGCACAACCTTTGTTACCAAAATTTTTACCAACATCGCCACAATATTACTTACCAACGGGTGATATAGATGTCAAAGGGAATACTGGAAATAATTATATCTTAATTTTTCTTTTTGTTCTCATCTTACAGTATTGAAAGGCGGTCCACTAGGTCAAGATGTGTACAAGCTACAACAGTGGCATTGTCACTGGGGCGCTGTCAACGGTGAGGGCTCGGAACATACGGTGGACGGAAGATCCTTCTCAGGGGAGCTGCATTTGGTGCACTGGAACACCTCCAAATACCCTAGTTTCAGCGAGGCGGCAGGCCAACCCGATGGACTGGCTGTTCTGGGAGTGTTCCTTATGGTGAGCTATTTAAACATAAAGATGTGTACAAGCAGACTTTTAGGGTGTATTCAACGGCAAGGTTTCGCAGCACGTAGTGAGCAGATGATCTTCAGTAGGGGATCTTTACCTGGTGCACTAGAACACAAGACCAAGTATACCTTCAGTAAGTGGTGTGGCGGCGAGGGAAACGTTTACTTTCGTTACCTCTGCCTTCCACTTTGAGGAATAAAGACGTAATGCTTTGTATGTATAAACAACCATGAGTGTGTATGATCGTTAGTATCGTTACTGCTTTAAACGGTTTTTTTAAAATTGGGTATATACATTTTTTGAGTTTTAAATTAGGACACGGGACACTTTTGTGCTAATTATAATATTTTCTCACGAAAATGTTGGCTAACAAGTTGGTTGGAGTCAAGAGACAATTGCTAGGATGTTTCCTTAACCAAAGTTATATACACCCCCCCTAAAGACTTACAAAGGCCAACAAGTACTTGCAAAAACAATAAATTTCTATATTTTGATACTTAGCACCCCTTAAAAAAATTAAATGGACGGAAAGTTTTAACCGAAAACGACGATTTTAATTTCCATCCGCGAGATATTAATAATTTTTATCGCATAAGGATCACGATTTTAGTGGACGAAAACTTAAACTGGAATAAGTACTCTATTAAGGTTCAATATAAATACAATTAAAATGCATTGACATTTAACAAACTTCGATAATTGAGAAGCTAAACGTATTAAAGTGACTTGCTTGTATCCGTATTCGTCCGGGCACGACAACTGACGTTTTGCAAGAACCTATCCTATTGTCCGTTCACCTACAATACCTATATGTATATGAAAACTTTAAAAATATACAACACACAAGTCTCGTTAGGTTCCTAGAATTGGTATTCAACTCAAGGACACCATAGTAAAAAGACTTGACTTCAGTGCTGGTTGTTTTCCTGGCGCCAACCGAACATTGCCATTCAGGCAATCAGGGCATAAAACATTTTGACGCCCTGATTTCCACGTGTGCGCCCAAAATACAATAATACCTCATTCACATCGGCGTGATTGCCTGTTGGCATGCTGTAAAAATGTTTTTACCCATGGTTACCTTATAAAATACTAGCTTTCCGGGCGCGGCTCCGCCCGCGCGTATGTCGGTTATCGCGCGAAAACATTAACCTCTTTTTACGCAGTCGGATAAAAACTATCCTATGTTTTTTCCCGGGTCTCAAACTATCTCCATACCAAATTTCATTCAAATCGGTCCAGTAGTTTTGGCGTGAAAGCGTAACAGACAGACAGACAGACAGAGTTACTTTCGCATTTATAATCAAGTTGAAAATCTGTCGCCAAGCACCTAACGGTGTGTTCCGGCAGCTGTCTTTGAGAGCCAGTAATTCTAGGTTAGCCTGAACAACATCTTCGACCACATCATCACTTACCATCAGGTGAGATAGTGGTCAAAGGCTAACCTATCAATCATAAAAAAGATCTGGGATTTATATATCTGGGAGCAAGACAGCAAAATATTTTTGGTCTATTATTATTTTGAAAAACGTGTGTGTTATAAAATCAAGTTCGATTCTGACTTTGCAAGGCAAGCGCAATAGATTAGTTACGAATGTGTGTCTGTGTGTATGCATCCATACTTAATTAACATAGATTTATGTTTAAGGCTTTTAAGGCTTTCACTGTTATATTACATACTTTAGCGCTTAAGTGTATTCTATAAGGCATAACCGTCATAATCCTTTGAAATCTATGTTTACTTTCTAAATCTAAACGATTACATAATCAACTAAGTTAGTAAATAGAAACTTTATAGCCTACCTATTTTGTGAGGATTTTTCCCCGAGATAAGGTAGGTACCTATGTGGAGTTTTACAGTTTGTACCAACCAAACAAAATATTTTTTTGATAGTTTTGCCAAATTTCTCAGCTTGTTGTTCTCATTGACGTGACGTCAGAAACGCCTTATCATTTGAAAGGATTTTGAGACGCGTTGCGCTCCTACACAAATCATAGTTATCGGAAAAAAGTTATATAGGTGCTCGTACCTCGTACTTAGCTTATTTTATTCCTGAAAAAACACATCGAATACCTTCTACACCTACCTTAGCTTATAGTCAAGTTTTGACTTCAGAATCTTGTTCCATGGAAAATGTTTTGTTAGACTTTTTTATATAACCGAAATATGAAAGCGAAATTTTCTAAAGGTGAATTTCAAGTTACTATGTATATCTTCCTGTGGAAATCGTAAGAGGCGACGAAGGGAATGCCCTTTCAAGGATAATGGGACATGTAGTTATACCACAGAATATAAAAAGTAACATGCTTAATAGTTACCAAACAATTAAATAAAAATATATATTTAGTATTAATATTTCATAATATATTATTAATGTATTATTACAAAAGATACGAATGGCAGACAATGTTATGGATACAAAATATTAGGCGTGCATGAAGTCCGGTTTTGAGCTGAACAATCCGGTTTTAATATATCTTTATTGTGAAAAATATTTGTATTTTTTATTCAATGGAGACCTAGATCGGAAGACTTGTATATGGATTGTTGGTGTGAACGCATCCGGTAACACAAGGTAGTAACAATATACTAGATTTGAAATGAAAATTAGGAAAAACCGTGCCCGAAATAATAATATTTACTATGTAAAAGGATAAGGTGCACTACGAAATGTCGTATTTCAAAGGGCGCTGATAGAGCAGAGTGGAATAACAACAAATCAAAAATGTCAATAACCCCCGACATCTACCAACCCTGTGCACATCTATCTATAGATATTATTTTCACTAAGACCATTCCAATGAGCCTAAACTAAAAATGATTCTTCTGCTTTAAGTTGATGAAAAGCTGATCCTATTGATGCCATATGATGCTGCAGCATTAACTCAAAGTTGCTTGTTATTGCAGTATCATTATGACAGGATGCTAAATATTGAATACAGCAGACCTGTAAAAGTTGGCAACATCCCTATGTCAGCTAGTAAAGAGATGATGGTCTTAAAACTGCTGAACAGAATTTCTGTAAAGTCACCTTTTAATCAAAAATAGCTTCATCAAATTCATTCATTTCGGAGTTACGATACCACAGACAGACACGCAGATATACAGATAAATACGTTGAACTTATAACACCCCTCTGCTTACATAAATTCAACTTGAATGCTAACCCTACTTAATGTGGGATAAAACAAGAAGAAGAGATCTTGATCCTCTATAAACTCTATAACTCTATAGGTTAGTATAAATTTAGTATGGCCGGTTTCAAAAAATATGTTTTAAAATATTTTCTAAGGCAGGTAAATAGAAAGACAACCAATAAATACCATAACGTAGCCGATTATACTATATACTAATACTAATCTTATTTCTGCCACCACAGGTTGGTCGCGTACCAACTAGTCGTTATTTCCTCAATAAAGCAATCTTACATTTTAGTTTTTTGTCCTCTGTCATTGGTGAACTTGATCATTACAACCCGTCACGCTATTTTCTTTATCTAAATTGCTTATTTATCTTAATTATTGTACTTAAGTATTAAAATTCTAAGCGAACTGATAACGTCTTGCGCCATTCGAGACGTAATTTGGATCATAAAATGTAATTTAGTATTTCTTGTTCTGTATTATCTGCAGTACTTCGCATGAAATAATTTAGGGTTAACTTAGCAACTTGTAAGTATGTGTATACCCTCTAGGTAAAACCAAAATGGAATGTTTGTCACCAAAAATAAAATACCTATGCTTTAATTAAACCGTTGTAATGTATTTTTTCTACGGGACTACTTATCATCTTGTTTTCTTCTACAGACAATAAAATAAAGTATTTAATTAAATTTTTAGGTACAGATGTAAAAATACCGACGATATTTTCTGAGATTTGATATCAGAAAAGCAGCCTGCCGTAAACCGAAGCCAAAACTTTCACGATATGTGTATGTTTTGTTATTATCGAAAGGTCAAACCAGTGTAAAGTGTAAGGATAGCAGTTGTTAACAATTTCTATCAATATAAACAAATAGAGAGATAACAGAACAAAATTAAGAGATCTACAGCACATTTGCATAACGTTACAACTACGTGGGCACTGTGCACAAACAAAAGACTCGATAATTACTTTGCTATGAAAAAACTCAAACAAAATTGATGTGTTGTAACACGTTGTATGTGGGTGCATCAAAAGGAAGCGGTTAATCATTGACACCCATAAATAGACGAGATAAAATATTATGTAATCGTTACTATTATACCTAAGAACTTGCATTACATTAATTGTCCTTTGAAGTTTTAAAATATATGTACTTATTACAATATAAATACAATTAGTAGGTATGAACAGCAGAAATACTATATCATCATCGGCAGAAGACGTTCACTATTGAACATAGGACTCATGTGAACGCCACACTAAATGGCTATACCTATAGGTATGCAAAATCAGCTCTCCATATTCACAATGTCATCGTCGGGCCACCGTAAGTAAAAAAACAGTGTTTTCAGTACTGATTGTTTTATTTATTTGGATGTATGAAATATGGATAGCGTTCATAATATATCGAAATTTTGGATTCCAAACCAGTTTAGTTTTATTGATAGACCCCGTAACTAAAATGGTCTGAAATTTACGACTTTGACAGCCCCCATTTATTTATTTTTATAGATTTTTTTTTTTTACTATTAATGAATCCTAGACAATGGCACCCCATATGCTAGTCTGCTTAAAATAATTTTTGGCTACCTTGTTTATGGCCCATGTATTAAAGATTGCCTTTTAAAATATTTTTTATGAATTTTTAGTCCAAATTTTTTTTTTTAACTTTCTACCTACACAAAGAAACTAAATTTCAGGTTTGCAACTCTTTCTGTTTACGAGCTAGAGTAGCAAATCGTGACATACGGACGAACGGACAGTCAGCGGAGTATCGTTACTAGCTGGATGTTATTTGGAATTTTGGAGTTATTTATAGATTATATTATATCTGTATAGTACGCTATATACCGAAATTTTGTAATTTTATATGGATAATTATGGATCCCTCAAATTCATCCGACAATAAGTATTGAACGAGATCGGCAATAAGAATTAAGTATGATCCATTTACAAATTTTAGACCAAAAAGTTTTAGTGTCGGGTTCAAACCCGAGTCGTCCGTCCGTCCGTTACGCTGCTATTAATTTCTAATATACGATCCTACCTGTTGGAAAATTAAGAATACGCAGAAATGCGTTTTTTGGGAGAAAAATATAGATCCATAAACGTTTATAATCTGCCACAATCGCGCATATCATGATTAAGCTTTTTGTAGGAGTACTTTTCAAGAGTTTTTAGTTTCTTAAGAGTTCTTTATTATACTAATAAACAATCAAATTAAAATACTACACTAATTTAAAGGTACTTGTATAAATTACTCGTAAGTTCGTAATAGTCATAGCAAAGAAGAAAAATAACAAATATATATTATAACACATCTTGTAGTTTGATTGGCATACGTTGGTAAGTATATCTAATAATAATAATCGTATCGCCATAAAACAAACAAAAGAATACGAGATATTATCATATTACAATACAATATTCAATATGTATATAATACCAATGGCAAATATATTGAATTACCGCGGCTCAGCGGTGGTTATTGTAATTGAAAGCCAATTCATTGACGCATTGGCGGCACTTGTTCTCTGTATCAGAGGCCTTATTGTGTTACTAAGAATGGCAATGAAAATGTACTTCATTTTAACATTTGAAATCCATATTGAGCTTTTTTTTCAAAGGAAAATGTCAAAATGAAAAAAAATCTACATTACAATTCTTAAGACGCGTTCGAAAAACACTCGGTGAATGTAAAAGTTATCCGAGACATGTTCGGAAATCACCTGGGTGAATTTTTACATTCACTTGAGACCGTTCGAAATACAAGCAAAAGTTCACCGAATAGTTGAATATGTTATCCGATGCAAAATCCTGGTGAGGATTTTCATCTGAAAGGTAATTTAAAATATTAAATAATAAATGTAGTTTTTTATAAGGTAGGTATAAAAATATATGCAATAGATAGACTCTCAAATGACAATTGACTACTGATAAGTGAAAATCAACTCAAGTGAACTTGTAATCGAACGGTCGGAAACGAGTGAATGTACGAGTAAAAAATCAAAGTGATTTCCGGACAAGTCTCGGGTAACTTACATTCACCCAGTGATTTCCGAACGCGACCTTAGATAATAAGGGTCTGTATACTCTGTATACAGCACCAACCATGAACAAATACAGATAATAAATGTGGATAAATTACAGCACAGAAAATATCGCCTTAGTTAGGAAAAAACCTGAAACAATTTATAGTGTATTATTTGTACATAGATATCGTTCATTTATGAATTAAATTCTATTTTTTTTCATTATCTATGATGCCCATGGATTAAATGCTGCTATATTAGCAGCTCCCTGTCAGGGAGTAAGAAAATCAATCAAACAACCGTTGAAATAAGGGTAATTTCAGTACGTACCCCGACGCGCGACGTGGCAATCACGTTAATATTTTCAACCGAAATGAGCGAGAATTACACAAAATATAAGACCTTTTGGATTAAAAAAATAACAAGAAGGTTTTTATATTTTTAAATTTCTTATCGTTTGTTGTTAGAATTGATTATAAAACATTTGTTGTTATCACGATATTACTGTCTGTATAGACAAAAAATAGACGAACGAAGCAGCTGTAGACACGTGGTCCCCAGCTTACACGTTGTAATCGGGTCATTACTACTACAGTTTTCAAGTAAGGTGTTTAAATTTTTTTGTGCCACTGGCACAAATTATGCGCTAAATCCCTGGCTATAGTATATAATCATACCTTTAGCCGTTTCGTATATACAGCATGTGTCAGCTGGAGACCATAACGCCAGCTAACACACTTATAATCACGTGTAGCATCGAAGTTTATTTGGCACCTAAATTTTGAGTTGGTATTCATAATTGCACTAAATCTGCTCTAAATATTGTCATATTCAGAATTAAGAAATTTCAATTGAGTAAGCTGGAGACATACACATCGAAAAATATTGTTTTAATCATTACGTAGCAAATGTAATTAAATTCAGTTCAATTGCATTTAATCACGTTGAATTATTCTTATACATAATATTTTTATAATGTTGATAGAGTATGTATCTAATGTTTTCAGTATATTGTGAAAATATTGATTAAGCAACTCTTAGTCCCTTAAGTGAGTTCCTTTATTCAATCATAACTTTTAAATAACTGAACCGATTCGGAAGTAGGTACTCGTACGTATAGCCTAGCTTGAGTATCGTTAGAATCCTTACGTCATCCCGAATCACATTCAACTGGCTATATGTTTTTTACCAGGGCTGTTGCGTTTTTTTAATTATTAATAAATTTGATTATAGAAAAGTATTTACTCATGGGGCCAAAAAAGTCACAGTGTTTACCTTTGACGTTACTGGCAAAGTACCAACCATACAAAGTACCAACATAAAATAAACAACAGGTATGTACCCATATCTGACTGCAATGATTTAAACGATTGTTTATTGTATTGTAATCTGATTGTCATTGCTGGGCACTATAATAAAAGTATGGCAATGTTTCCTTTAATAACACAATGTAATGAACCTTAAATAAGTTCATTTACATACAATAAATGAGTCAACATAACATCACACTTTTACAATATTATCACAGTATTACTGTAGTAGGTACAGTATTTTACTGGGTAACTTAGAAAAGTACTACACTAATATTTCAGTTTTATTAAGTAATAGTTATCTAAATATTTTATCAAGTAAGTACTTACAGCCCTCAACACAAATAAATTATCACTAATATTAATGACAAATATTTAATTAAAGAACATATTCTGATAATCTATTAGAATAACATGTATATCTAGTGACAATACCGCCTAATTTTCCTACTAAGCCGACGTGACGATAAACGCCACGTAGTCCAACCGGAAAAAAATCTACTTGTTTCATTCTACATGAAGCATTATCCCAGAGGTCTCAGCTCTTCGAGCGCACGATGAAAGTTTTTTTTCTAAATTATATATTTACTTAATGTTTTCTGAAAACATTTTATTATGATTAAATATGAATTTCCAAAAAGTAACGCCTGAATTTATGAATTATAAATACTCAATTATGTTATTTCCTCAATATGACATTTATGTAGTGAAGGGCAAATCTGGTTTTACTATGGCAAAAATGTATATTAAATATTAATAACTATTTTATAGTTACAAAATTTAAAATAATACATTTGTACCATAAACACTAACATGTAGTAAAACCAGATTTGTACTCTAACAATGAGCTATAAAAGATGACTTCCCATATGCTAGAGTGCAAAAATGTTTTGTTTTTCTGCTCCATGTAGGTATTAGAATAGTTGAAAATAGTTTATTGAATTTCTCGTCCTATATTCACCCTTAAATCAAAATGATTCATAAAATATCAAAATATTTTTTAAAACTCATTCCATTTACGACCCATGTGTAGCCATTACGAAGGCATACGTGACATACGGAGGGAAGACTGATTAACAGCAGCCTTAAAAGGGCTACGTTTTGCCCTATGGTTACGGAATCCTAGTAGGTAAGCATTTACGTGTAGTTTACAGTACGAGCAGTATTTTCCTATCACGTGATTATGAAGCTAAGAAAACAATAAGGAAAATTCATCGTATCGTAACCTAATCATTATTGTCACAGCAATTAAAATCAGATTTACCTATCTACAGACTTGTAAGTAAGGTTCTAGTGGAGGTAATAGGAGGAAATAATCGAGGAAAGTTGTAGATGTAGGTAAGATTATATGATATACCTGTAAAAATATAGATATATTAAAGGTAGATATTCCTGGCGGCTGTGAGATGATTTTAGGCGTGTGAGGCAAATAGCGCTGTTTTAAAAGTTTCAGTAATAATAAGAAATCCTAACACTAACGATAGTTCTATTTTCACCAATAAACAAAAACAAATATGTCATCATAACCAACATAGTCTATGTGTCATGCTCTGCCGCAGCACCACAATAACTTTATGATGTAGGTACGTGTGTGAAGCTGGAGTGCAATTTCTGTATGATCATTTTAACCAACCTATAGGTAGGTTAGGACTTAATAATACTGCTGTTATCAGAAATTCTGAGAAACTTATCACTTGCTTGATAAGGCAAGTGATTTCCGTGGCTGGCAGATTGAAGGAATGTGTCTTATATCCCTATTAAATAAAGGAACATACATAAAACAAAACGAGCCATTCAAATCCCCAATATAAATCCTAAACTCCCGTAGAGTGCTTGCAGTCGCTAACCATATCATGGGCATTTCATTCCAACTTTTGAAACCAACATATAACTACCTACCGTAATATGGTAAATTTTGGCGAGCGACTCTACATTCGGCGGATGGAAGCGTTTCTCGGCTTCCGTGTACAACTAAGTACAACTTTCTCTTTGTCCGGAGTTGAGCGGACTCTGACCTCTACGCATGTCAATGGCTATTACAAATTCGGCATCGCTCTTCAATAGCAATGTGTTAACAAAAAGATATATATATACATTGTATAACATGTCCATGCAAGTTATATATAACTTGCATGGACATGTTCATCCATCATTCGCTTTCTATTATAATAAAGATAAGCTAGTTAGTTAAACCTACTTAGGTTTAACTAACAACATACAAATTACGAATTTGTAGGTGAGTACCTGGTCTACATAATATAAGTATTATTATTCATGCATCATTATGATCGATTCAATTGATCTATACCATTTTATTATGTGTCTATACAACAATAATTGAACAATAATAATTAGTATTTACCCGTAAAACATTGCAAACTTGTGGAAATTCCTTTATCTTATGAAATAGATAATGCTATTTATTAACAATGGAACACATATAAGCTGTGGACAGGGTAAAGACGCATTTTTATTTATCTTACAAAAATACCAGCCTGGGCTTGGACGGCTGATAATTTAAGTATTAGCTGCCTACCAACTCACCTTACGTTTTTATACCTGATAAACTGTTTATTCCTAGTTAGGTAGGTACCTACTTACTAAGGTTAGAAGTGGTAGTAGTGTGTCGTAAGTAAGCGTAACCGTACCTAACTGAAACCTTTCAACATAATGCAATCCTTTTAGAGGCGATGTGCATGTATTGCACTTAGGGAAAAACAGAGTAAAATGAGCCTTCTTATGTTTGAAGTACGAAAACGGGCTGGTAAAAAAAATTACGCAATAGTCACATTTTATATTTTTGCCCTGAGTTTTGATTGAAGCAGTAATGGCTCAGTGGCATTGCAGCGCAGCAGGTCCATGGTTCGAATTCCGCCGCGGGCTTTGCTTCACGGCATGGTGGAAGGGCATTTTGCGAATGCCCGCCTGGCTAGCGACCACCGTCAAATAGTAAATCTGTCGTCAAGCACCTAACGGTGTGTTCCTTCAGCAGTCCTTGAGAGCCAGTCAATTTACAGGCACATGAGACTTAACAACTAGTCTCAAGGTGACGGCCACAGTGCAATTTGTGACTTGTGATAAAATGCATATTATGTTGTAGGCAGAGGTAGGTCTGCTTAACATCGGTGGGCCTAGAGCTTGTTCCGCCACAATAATATAAAAACAAAAAAGTTGCACCACGAGAAGTGAAGAAACCGAGCTTGCGATTGGGTACGCAATTTCTTTTCGCAATAAAATCAGAAACTAAAAACTGCCAAACAACCAACATACCTGTAGTTCTTGGACAATTATGGAGAAGTTCAGAGGATGGTCACACCTCACATCTCTTGATGAACCGATAAGCGATCGGCAAGAAGGGTTTGGAATCAACCCCACACCAGAACAATTAGGAAAGGGTCTAGCTAGATAGTCAGAACATTTTAACTGCACGCTCACTGCAAAATTTTTGTTTCTATTTTTAACAAACAAATTGTACAATCATTATTATAAATATACATTGATGAATTGGGGTTAATTAATTTAAAAAAAAACCCTAGTAGCCAGGAAATTGATAGATTGAAAATAATTTCAACTAAGCATTATACAAACCCGATTAAAAATAATCAAAATTTCATTAAAACTTACTCTTAAACAGTTTTATAAATTCTGACCATTCATAGATATCATACGAGTATAAATGTATGTAATTTGATTAGATACTAGTAAATGAATATATTAAAATGGTTTTATCTTGATCAATTTCACAGCAGATATAAAGGTAGCGTCCATAACTAGATGTTGATGATATTTGTATACTTACATTTATTTTATACTAGCTGTACCCGCGACTTCGTTCGCGATTGCCGTACCTGCAGACTAATTATTCACATTTGTGCACTGTTTATCTCATATTAAGCAACACTGTAGTCTGCGGTGAAGTACTCTTATAGTAAACCATAGCTCAGAATGGAGCTTTCTACTTTGGATTTCAAAACTCCCCGGTTGTATTTTCCAGAAGACAGTAGTTAGGTAACTCAGAGAGTTCTTTCCCGGTTCGCACAATAAATGTTGAAGCAAAGTACTTTGTGCGTTTCTTTAGAATTTCGATTTTAAAACGGCGGTTTGTTTGACGGTAGATCGTTTTTTTTTTATTTCTCATTCTCGGAAAGTAGTGTTTGTTTGATCTGAGTAGCGGGTGGCAGACACTCCTTCCCACCTAAGGCCGGGAAAAACATTGGTGTAAACAAAGTTATATGTCTAAGATTTTTCGTTGTTAAATATTCTGTTGTTGTAAAACAATTAATAACAACTATGTTTGGCAGGGTAGTAACTAAATATAAGGTAGAAAGTGTAGGTAAAAAAAAAATTAAAACTTTCCCTAAATTTCATTGTTCTAACTCCTAGTGTATCTTTGTATCTTCTACTCATGTTTATTATTTTTAGTAAATATTTAGAAAAACTACAATTTTTTACCCTCCTTATATTTTAAACGAAAAGTAGAGTGTTCAACATCGATGCTTACTTGGACTATAGCCGCATTAATTTTAAAAATATACTGGTCATGTTATTAAAATCAAAATAAATAATATAAAAAAACATACTATATTTATATCTTTATTCCTTATATTAGTAGTGAAAAGCAGAGAGATTTCTATTCGGGCTATAGCCGCCCGTAAATATTCCAAACAAAATTTTACGTAAAATTTCACAAATAGTTCAAACCTCTCAATAAATTTTTAGTAAGTATGTTATTTTATCAATGAATAATTTTTAGAAAAGCTACTTTATTTACTTTCTTTAAATTCGATATGAAAAGTAGAGAGCTGACCGCGGGTGAAAGTTACCAATTCCTTTCGACCCTTGTATAACAATCTACTAAAGTTGTGCACTTCCAACTTTAAACGGATTAAATCACGTTTAGTTATCATTATTTTTGTTAGCCTTTGATCACAATCTCACCTGATGGTAAGTGACGATGTGGTCGTAGGTGTTAACAGGCTTAAGATAGAATCACTGTCTCTCAAGGACAGCTGCCGGAACACACCGTTAGGTGCTTGGCGACAGATTTTCCACTGGAGGGTGGTCGCTAGCCAGGCGGGCATTCGCAAAAATGCCCTTCCACCATGCGGTGAAGCTCAAGCCAGCGGTGGGATTCGAACCATGGACCTGCTGCGCGGCAGTCCATAGCCAAAGCCACTGAGCTATCACTGCTTCAAATGTACCACATTTTAGAGTTTTATCGTAGCAAGCTTGCAAAACTAAATAAGGGTGCCGTGCTGCCCGTGGGGCGCCGGGCTGCCCGTGGGATGCCGGTCTGTCCGTGGGGTGTCGGGCTTCCCGTGGGGTTCCGGGCTGCCTGTGGGCTTAAGATGAGCCGTACGTTCAAGGGTTTCTCAACATTCCGCGGTCCAAGTTATTTAAAACGAAATATTTAGTTTGTGATATCTGTAATTTCTGAACTGCAAAACTGAGGACTGAAATATTTACGGGACAATAATTAAATAACCACTATTGTAACAAAAAAAGAATGATTGAAATCGGACTACGCGTTAATAAATTACAACTAAATGTACATTTTGACTTTCATCCCCTTTCCCAAGAGAACCGTACTGAATTTCGGGATAAAAGTGTGTCCTTCTTCGTAGTATGAACTCGAATTGTGCTAAGTTTCATTCAAATCCATTCAGTAGTTTTGGAGTGATGCGAGGCCGGGATACAGACAGACAGGCAGAAAAAAAAAACAGTTTTTGCATCAGTATCAGCTACAGATTGCTCTCAAAACATATTTTCAAAATATCTGCAATGTACAGAATTGGACCTGTTACAGTTTTATTATAAGTATAAATAGATAAATTTAAGCGTCTTACCCCTCGCGCTTCCCTACCCGCCTTCTGCAACCTGTTATAGGTATAGATTAGACTGATTAGAGCATTGCATGTTATGAAAAATATACGTAGGGAAGTTGTGCTTATCGTAATAAAAAAACTGTGTTTTATCGTTTGAAAAATCAGTCTTTTGGAGAGGTCCGACTACAGACCTATCTATTATACCTATACGATAAAGTGCAAACGCCAGCTTAAGATGAGCCGTACGTTGAAAGGTTTCTGTACATTTAGGGTGTCAAGTTATTTGGAACGTAATATTTAGGTTGTGATGTCTGTTATTTCTGAACTTCAAACCCGATGACTTTGAAATATTTACGGGATAAATTTTAAAGTACCACTATTCTAACAAAAAAATCGGCTAAGTGCGAGTCGAACTCGCGCACGAAGGGTTCCGTACCATTAGCTATACAACATTAGACTTTATATATTAACCTTTTTTTGTTTTAACGTGAGCGAGTCCAACTCGCACTTGGCCAACTTTTTGTATTTGTTGTTATAGCAGCAACAGAAATACACCATCTGTGAAAATTTCAACTGTCTAGCTATCACTGTTCTTGAGATACAGCCTGGTGACAGACGGACGGACGGATGGACAAACAGACGGACGGACGGACAGCGGGACAGACCGTTTTTACCCTTTGGGTACGGAACCCTAAAAAGAACGTCTGAAATCGGACTACGCGTTAATAAATTTACTATAATACTATAATTTACAACTAAGTGTATATTTTGACTTTCATCCCCTCTCCCAAGGGAACCATGCTGAATTTCGGGATAAAAAGCTAAATTATCCTACCTTGTAGTATGAACTCCAATCATGCTAAGTTTCATTGAAATCCATTCAGTAGTTTTGGAGTGATACGCGGCCGGGATACAGACAGACAGACAGACAGACAGACAGACAGACAAAAATAAAAAAAAATATAGTTTCGGCATCAGTATCAGCTACAGAGTACTGTACATTTTTTTTTTTCAAAATATCTGCCATGTACAGAATTGGACCTGTTACAGTTTTATTATAAGTATAGATATGTGGAATATTTCTCCTAAATACTAAATGGTCCAGTTTAGTAAATAAGTTCAATTAATTTCGTTTTAGTTTCTTATTGATAAACAAGTACCGCGCCCCTTGTGGTGCAGGTCGAAATCTGAATACAATAAACCACATTTGAATATTTCCTCGCCAAGACTGAAAGTCCAAGTAAACAATAGTTAGCACAAAACTACAATAGAGGCAAAGCCTAAATGTACGAGGACCTGTTAGGTACCTAATAAAATACAATCTAATAGTACCTTTTTTCTGAAGGCTTTAGCTTAAGTATATATTTGATGTCCATCACGCTCGATTTCGTCTAACATTGCAATTATTTTAACGTACCTTTACTTCCTCTGTTTTTGTTAACCTTGTTCGACCTTGAGGGTGCGATGATTTGGCCTTGGTTGTAAATTAATAGCCGTTTTTTTTTCGTTTTTAAGGTTGGAAGCAAACACGACGAGTTGGACAAAGTAGTGAGGTTGCTGCCGTACATCCAGCATAAGAACGATAAGGTCACATTTTCGGAGCCTTTGGATCCAGCCAAGCTACTCCCGCCCCGACCTGCTTATTGGACGTACCCTGGATCTCTAACCACACCACCTTGCACCGAGTCTGTGACGTGGATTCTCTTCAAGGAGCCCGTTCAAGTCTCCGCAGAACAGGTGAGTCAGTTTTTTCCTAGAAGTACTGAGGTTACTTATGTGCCGATAAAGATTTTGTTCTCAGGAAACTTGGCGCCACCACTTCATGTACTTAAGTGGCTGGAAAAGGGAATATGAATCACTTCTATTTATAAATTAATTATTAAGGTTATTATTGGTACCTATAAAACACTTTTACTAGTAGAAATAGTAATAATTTAGGTTCAATTGCTATTGATGAACCCTGAGAACTACGGTCAATTTCTTTTTATATCTTATAGGCTAGCCTTTGACCACTATCTCACCTGATGATAAGTGATGATGTGGTCGAAGATGTTGTTCAGGTTAACCTAGAATTACTAGCTCTCAAAGATAGCTGCCGGAACACACCGTTAGGTGCTTGGCGACAGATTTTCTACTTGATGGTAGTTCGGTGGTAACTAGCCAGGCGGGCATCCGCAAAAAGCCCTACCACCATGATAAAAAATTGATAAGAATATAAAATTTTGCCTGATTAACTTTGCTAACTTAAGGTTAGGTTATGTAGTATAGGTAAATACTATACCTACCTACTAAACACAGTAAGTTGAAATGACAACTGATTGGTTCCAGCTGGCACTAATGCGGAAACTGAAGTGTGGCGAGGCGTCTAGAGGCGTGGAGGCCATGGAGCTACTCCACAACTATCGTCCAACGCTGCCCCTCGGCAACCGCGAGCTACGCGACTACGGGATCAACTAACGAGCATGAACATGCATAAGAAGAAAATACCATTGTTTCTTCTACCTTTCATCGCTAGAACACGCCCTTCGAACGCAACTATTGTATATCAAAGCAACCATGTGTACAAGAAGTTTTTGATAGCGTCTAATTCCTTTATGTTACCGTTTATGGTCCTTGACACACGTAAATCGTGTTAGATTCTTCAGGGAAATCAATATTTAGTAAGCAATTAGGTATATAGATATCTAAGATGTGTGTTGTAACAAAGTACAGTAGGATACTTGCCTATGGCTATGCCTGCTTTCACAGACATCAATAACATTCTTATATTTAAAGTTGCATTTGTTTTTAGGACATAGAAAATGACCTATCATTTTCTAGCTGATAATTTGTGAAACAAATCGTTGAAATCGGGTAAGGTAACCTCAGTTATTTTTAAAGGTCTTATAGTCTATAGTTATCAGTTGTACAGTACGAAATTCAAACAGATCCATATTAAAATAAGTCTCATATAAGGCACGCTGTGACGAGACAGAAGTAAATAATACTATTAAAAATAGTTGTTCGATTGATAATTGATATGCATTTGATGAAAACCGACAATTTCGTTTAGGATTCAAATTTTGTTTCGTGACTTATCGCAACTTCATTTTACAAAATAAATTAACTAGATAAGTTTTGGCGCTACAGACAAAGTAAATGTTGTATATTTTATTCGTATTCCTTCTGAGATAGAAGATAGCTTTTAAAATCAAGTCTGATTCTAATTTGAGGATTGTAAGGGCCTGTTTCAGAATGTTCGAGTAAGTTCTGGTTATACTACCCACAACATATTTACTAAACAAAACACTATCTTTGCGTTTCACAGTCATCGATTTACTCTATCCATCGATTAAAACTTGAAACGTGCTGCATATTAACTGTCATTTATGTCATTCAGTTATTTTATGTGTTGCATAGCAACCCGAAACTTTATTAGGACATTCTGAAACGGGCCCTAAGGGTCTTATGTTGGCATTAATATTGCGCAAGTGATAAAAGAAAGAGGGCGCTATTTACAACTTCCAGCAATTTTTACCGCTGTGCAGTCGTTGCTATTTAGTCAACCAACCGCTGCCACGCGGTGAGTACTTACAGATCTTATGAATAGAATATTCCAAAAGTTTATATCCCATGTTAGATAATAGCACTAGGAACGACGCGAGTGAAGTTAGAAGTTAAGTTTTAAAGTGGCCTTTTGACCGTCTGTTATGTAGTTACTTTAGAATCTCATCCTCATATTGTATAAAATACTACTAGTTTTAAAGAATATCTAATTTTAGTAAATGTATTTACCGCATTTTATTAAATTTAAAATTAGAGGATATTTAACTTTAACTAATTGAATAATATCATAATTAAATTTTACACAAAGTCAAGTGTCAAGTGCCTCTAACTAGGAATCTTACTTTAGTACTAGTAGGTGTAGGTATAAGTACCTGCTTCAGAGATCAAATCTACGAAGTTATATTTTATGCAAGCAAGTATTTTTTAGCTTGATCTCCAAATGAACCCAAGAAAACTGTATAACTGTAAGCATTTTACTTTATTAGGACATTCAGGGCTCCACCATATCTGTCCGCCTGGGACCGCAGTTTTCCGTACCTATAACTCTTCTCTTTCAGTCGTTCTGAGACACTGTTGACTGACATATTATGTGAGAAACAGTGTTCCTGAACAAAAACAAGAGTCCAAGATGTTGATTTTTTTAGATAAATTAGAATGGGTTATTTGTCCATATATGGTCAAGGTACCTTGTACTCAAACTTGCGTACTTGCTACAAGTCAAATTTGCGTAAGGCAAGAGTCGGTTCCCGGTCGTAGAAGTCTATTTGTCCACACTCCTTCACGAATACTCAGCGGCTACCAATCGACCATTCACTCGGATACACAATTTTTTGAAAATAAAACAATAAGAAAGATGTTCATATTAGTGAATTTTACCGCCGTAACTCCACATTAAAAATTGTATTATTGCGCAATTTTCCATCGCACCCCAAATGCGATGACATAGCTAGTATTTTTTGCATGAATCACAAAATCTTGCGGCTAAAATCTACTCGCGGTTAACCGTAGTGCGTATTAGCACTAACGGAAAAAAATGGCTCTGTTCTGTACGGACAGATATAGTCAGCTCTTAAGGGTAGTGGCATAGCGCTTTTCATACTAAACTTAGTTCATTCATATTTTGAATGCCAAATGTTTGATTGAACTCGTATGAAATTTTCCATCCATGTCATCAATTAGCCTAAAATCTCCTTGTTTAGCAGTTTTCAGTTTTTAATTTATATTATCCTAAAAGGTTTGTGAAAATTCAGATTCAAATAGATTTTACCAAATAATTTTTAGAATACTTATTTTACGAAAAAATGGAACCCTAGATATGAGCAAGAACGATATATGCAGTATAGGTACTGTCGGATCGTCAACTGCTGAACACACCCTACCCCCATTAAGTAAGGGGTAGTTTGCGATCTCGAAGTGTGCAAAATATCGCCGAATTTAAAAACTCGGTACCTATATATGTGACGGAACTAGGTTTGTGTGAACAGCGTATCCACACGCTACGCATACGTTTTCCTTAATCATAGTACCTACAAGCCGTACATATCGTCACACGGCTCCTTTGACTTTCGAACAAAGTAGGTATCTAGTATTTTACCTTATACGTAATAAATAATGGACTATATATAAATAAATGCATTATTGTATAGTATGTAAAAATCTCGTGCCTCGAATGAAGTTGGCACAGTTATGTTAACTGTGCGTTAAATTAAGTGATATATTTATACCATTAATATTTAAACGGAAAGCTTGTATTAGTAATAAAATATTATTTAAATTACATATATATTTTATTTTAATAATAAGTAATAATAACTATATTTGGACATTCACTTCAATACAAAACTGTTTACATATAAGTTTACAGGGTAAAAAAATAAATAACAAAATGACTAATATTTTGTTCGATTTAAATAAATGTCGTTGTTCTTAATAACTCGTATTAAATTATTTAAAAATGTAAGCGTCAACTTCCATCGAAATGGCAGCGACCGGAATATTTAATGTGTAACCATTCTCGACTTTGTCTGTAAAGGTGTGTTTGTAAAGGATGAATGAATTGACGGTGAAGGGCCGCGTGCAGTCGCGCGGCATCCACGCGACTTATGCAAGTATTTCAAGCGATACTATGTATTATAGGGATAGAGAGAAAGTCGATAATGGTTTGACAGTATAACAGCGGTCGCTGTGACTTCAGTGGGAATCGGGCCTCAAGCAGATAAATATCTAGTTAGTTACCTTACACAGATATTAGGTAGATTATCTATACATTACAAATTTGGCAGTATGGATATATCGAGCACCATTTTAAGAACATTATAAATTAAGCAAGATGCGGATCAAATTTTTTTTTAGAGCATAGTCACAGTTTCGATATCTTGTTGATACAAATCAGATATAAATCTAAAAGGAAGCGTATTTAATTCTTACCTAAATAACAAGTTTATTTACAAAAGCTGGTATTTGCTAGTTGATCGAGCCTAAGCTTGAATCACGCAAGTCCTTATAGAATTAGCGAATTAACAAACTATTTTTTTTTACATGACAGTTTTTAAATATTCTTAGTTTATTTCTAAAAACTGTTATGAAAAATTTGATTGAGCGTTCAAAAGATTCGAAGGTGTTGCCCTTTGGTTTAGGTCCAATAGCGATAAGGCAACAGATCCTCATAGCTCAGGGTGATTCTAACTAAAGGATATTAATCCGAGAGAATAGTATTTATTCGGGGACTAAAACAAATTGAAGTTTGGGATGGAAGTAGACCACCAAATAATTAGTGAAGTGATTTTTCTTGGCGACTCACTCTACCTACCGGTTCGGTTACTTTGTCTAGCTAGCCGCATTCAAGCTAAGTCTCAAATCTAAGTTATTTTATAGTAATTATTATTATATTCAAAGAATTCTGGCATATTTTCTCACTAAATAAATTCTATAATAAACAGGTAAGAAAAAAAAATTATTGGAACACACTAGAAAAGGAGCGTAAAAGCGGGGTCTCCTGCCAATATCTTTGGAAACATTAAGCAAAACCTTGTTCACAAAATTTTGTATAGCGTCGTCCGATTTTCCTTGGTTCACGTAGTATAATTTGCTCAGTGATTTTTTCAAACGCCAGTGCCCTGCCCCCTTTATCCCCTGTATCCACGCTTAAATGTTTAGATGCTTTCCGCAGCCACAGAAAGCATGAAAACATAGACTTTGCTTCGACTTTAGAAAAAAGGCGTATGTTTTCGTGTTCAATATTACGAAAAACATGAGCAGGAGACGCGCTTTAACAGGCGCGTGCTTTTCTGGCAACTTGTTTCTTGTACAAAGTAAGCAATAGGTGAGTATTGTTGCTTTTTTACGGTAGGTAAACAACTGGTAGGTTTTTTAACCTGTCTAGAAATAATAAAAAACATGAATACATACAAAATACACACTGGATCATTACAATGAAAAAACATTTCAGGATTTTTATTATGTAACACATATGCCCGCCTGCACTAAAGTGAGCTAAGTCAATTCTTATTAATAAAATTCGTTAACTAAGTCGAACTTAAACTTTCTCTGCACCTACTTATTTATTCCGACACATGACATTTCTTAAGTGAGTGAAACAAAGCGCATTTTGGAAACTTTTTAAGATCGGTGCAAGTTGCAACACATTTCCTTGTTACTAACGCCTTAAGTGTCATAAGTATGGACGTATGTACTGTCAAAGTTTAATGCAGACGGGCATTTAAGATTTACTTTGATAATAAATAATATAAAAATAGTATGAGCATATGATTTTTCGTAAAAACTATAAGTAGTTAAATTGTGATAATACCTAGATCTAAGTTTAATCAAAGCATTTAAAAATGTGATTGTTCGAAAAATAAATTAAATTATTATATTATAGTTATGACTGTAGTACTCCTTTAATTATAACCAATAACTTAAGGTTCGTTTGAAAATAATTAGAGCACAGTGGCTTTTAAATTATGTGATCAGTTGAAACTAATAAAATTGCCGGTTAACCTCTATCTATGATGCTCATATGTACATATGATGTTGTTAAGAATATAAAAGACGTATCACTCAACATTTTTAACTTGTTTCGAATGAAAGCAAGCTACAAATATCATTCTATACTGAACTCTATCTCCAAAATTTCCATACAACAAAGAAAAAAATCGCGAATAAAAAAATCTCATTCATTTTTACAAAACCAGGACGGAAATCTTTATTGTCCATGTTCGCTCCTACAGGATTTGTCGACGTTAGAAGTTAAGACCAAGCACAGAGAAGATACTTCCGTGTAACCAATTGAGTACTTACAGTCCAAAATTATTTAAATTCACTAATGTAATACAAAACTGCCAAAAGGCAGCTATAGCGTTCAAATATTTACAAATTATTATATGTACTCCAAGTAAGACATTTCATAGCTCTACATATGTTCAGTACGTTAAAAATGTATCACGGTGACGTAACTATGAAAACTCTTCCTTTATACTTATTGTACTACTAGTACAATTTTTCATAATTTACGTTACCAAAAAAAGTTACCGTTTTCTTCCATATAAAATTCCACAAGGGGCACTGATAAAAATATAAATTTTTTTTTAGCATCCCTAGTGGAGATAATCGTCAACTTTCACGGTATAAAAACATATAGCGTATGAAAAGTTTTACTAGTTGTACTGCTTATATCACAATATCACACAATGTATAAAGTATTGAATATATCCTAATTGCTATGAAGTAGGCAATAACAGGCAAATCATTCAAATTGACAAAATCAACGTTGTAAATAGTTAAGTCAATAATGCAAGAACCATCTATAGATAAAGTTGTGATGACGATAATTGAACATGACTAAAGTTCGCTTTATAAATATGTAATATGATATTTATTTCGTATTATGTACTGCCGGGGGTCCGACTCTTAAATCTATTATAGAAAACAAAACTTCAATATTTCAAGCTTAAATAATGCTAAGATCCATACCAGGACCCTCATGACACAATAATGTTCATGTCACTATCTCTATCACACAAATGAATTAATTCAATGCGTGAAGCTTGCTCTAACGATGTAGTTTTAAAGTAAGTTTACTTTGTATTTGGTGGTGGGAAATAAAATTGTGTGTTTGGTAAAATAAGACTGAAATAAGAGAAGGTAGTTGTCCCCCAGATCACATATTCCTATTTTATAGTTTGTAATACTCGGCGCCAGTCCATTACAATATCCATACAAAAATATTGATTTATAAAACGTACCTAATAAAAGTACTAGGTGGGATCACACATTTCTTTAAAACTAAGGAGGTATCAAAATTGTATAAGATCTTCAGTGGACTGGGTATTTTTACTATTTTCGTCGCCTGTCTCTGCATCATAAAATTCTAAATTCTTTGGCGAAGCTTTCCTTCTCGGCGGTACCGGCACTTCGTCTAAAATACCGGTGGTGCCTAAGAATTTGCCTTGTTCATTGAATTGTTTCACATCATCGCTTCTTTCGGAACGTCTCACAGCGGGAGACAGTTTCTTTCTGAGCGGTGGGCTAGGGGCGGCCCGAGAATACGCTGGCCGATTATCAAAAATAGTATTGTGAACTAAAGTAGCGTCATCAGGCAGTAACGCCGAAGTCTTACTTCTACCTAGAACTAACAAGTGATTCGGACTTTGTTTTACTTCGCTACCACATGAAATATTGTCAGTGTAAAACGTGGTCTTTTTCGTAAACTGAGCACGTAAGTGTCTGTGAGCTTGGACGTCGGATTTGCTCCGTTCTAATGTGAACGCACCATTTGTATGAAGGTGGCAACTGAACGAGCTAGTATTGACCGTACAGGCTGGAGTAGTGGAGAAGGGGATGGCTGGCGCCCACAAGCACGCACCTTCATTCCTCGGCACTAGTAACAATGGATCCTGCAAAGAATGGGAATATATAATTAGAAAACATTGAAGAAACGAGACAAAGCGTGTTTACAAGGCGAGTGTGTACAGTTGGAAGGGGAATTCCTCGGCGAATGTATTATGACCAGCTATTATGGCTTATTGTCTAGAATAGTAGTAGAAATGAAGTTAATTTTGACATTTGAATCTCAAAATAGGCATTATTTTCGGAGGAACATTGTAACACTGGCAGTAGTAGGGCGTGGAGAAGGTACGAATTATAATATATAATGTTGAAGCTATGATAGCCGAGCAGTTATTACCCCTTATTAGCGATCCCCATCGCCAGCTTCAGCTTCACCGCTTGGTGGAACGTCATTTTGCAAATAATCACTTGGCTAGCTAACAACCTCAAGTATAAAATCTGTCGCCAAGCACCGAACAGTGTGGTCCAGCAGCAGTCCTTGAGAGACAGTAAAATTACAGGCACATCAAACAACTGTATGTGTCAGGGTGACGAACGCCATACTGTTCGTCACTAGTGCATCTACTATAGGCAGAGGTTACCGCTTAGCATCACGTGGGCCACATGCTCGCCTCGTCACAATCCCACACAAAAAAAGGTTAAAAGAGATTGCAATGAGAAAGTTGCTTTTTCAAAATGGAGTTCATCTTTATTAATTCTAGTTAGACAATAAGGCTGCAGATTGGATTTATTTAAAACCTTTATTTAAATAAGATGTTTCTTATACACATACCTGTGAAATCTGTGCATGTATTAGTGAAACTTTCATCCTGTTCCTTTATTATTTATAGAAACCAAGTTTACCTGACACCTTCCGAATGTTAGTTTGACCGAGCCATTAATTCGCTAACTTTAAATTTCAGATTCCGATTGAAACTGTAGTCAAAACTAGGATTTTTGAATAAAACTAATCAGAACCAGCGCTTAGGTATGTTCCGTATCATTTAGAAACTACTGAACTGAACTTGATGTAGCACACAGCTGGTCTAGACCAGACAGGGTTGTGGCCAACATGTACTATTTTAGTGAAGAATTGGTGCATTTCTTTTATTTGACAATTTTTGGAGAGCATATAGTCAATATCTATAACAACCATCCTTGAACCTACCCAATTTGGGTTTACCCAAAACCCCACGCATGGCATTGGTCTTGAGGATCATGGCAGTCTTCAAGAGGCTCTGCTTCTGGTACTTTTCCCTTCGTCACCTCTTACAACTCCTACAGGAAAAAATTGGGAGCCTTCAAGCCCATTGCCCCACAAATTCAAATTCAAAATCATTTATTCAATTTAGGCGTCTACAACGCTCTTATGAAGGTCAATAACAAATTTTAATATTGAAATATTCTACATTGTACTGCCACACGGTAAGAAGTTAGAGAAAAATCTACAGGTGGAGGGTAAGAGAGATTAAACAATTTGAGGAGATTAATACCTTAATAATATTTCACCATACCTTTCCAGTAATACTGTAAATTTTCGATTGAAGAGTGTGTAGTCTATTTCTAAGATATTCATAGGAGCACTCTCTCAGTTTGATTACCCACTGGACCACATTATCTTCAGCTCGTGCTGCGAACACATGGCGCTTCTCAGGTTCATCTCTGTAAATTTAAAGCATTTACACTTTTAGAGCTTTCTAAATAAGTTCGTAGGAAAGAAATCCCTATATAACCTACTTAAAGACCTTGACCTGCCAAGAACAACCGTAACTTCCATCCTAGAATGTGTATCTAAGGCAGCATTAGTAGGATCTTAGCAAATTTGGTTAGAGAAGGCTCTTGCAGTGAATAGGAGCATTGATGCATTGTAAAGGGGCCCCTTAACCCTAAAACACTCTAGATTATGCTACAAATTTATCAATTGTTGACAAAACATATGCGACAATGGAGCTTATATAGCTACAACAAATACAGCTAAAAGGTACTTAAATATTTTTGAATTATAAATAAAATTAGAAGTTTTTTGCACCCTAAAAGTGGGATAAATGCAGGGAGGTAATTACTATGCCATATTATTTTATACTAGATTATCATTGAATTTGGCTGTAGTACTTACATGAACGATATTGAAAAAGAAAATGGTATACTCTGCCCATGTTCCATTTGAATTGAAGAATTTTCCAAAACAAATATCCCAGCAGGATTTTTTGTATCAAATTTTCCCACTTCACTTATTTTGAAATAAAACAGGTAGTTATTGATCAATCGAAACCATCTTTCTTTAAAAACTGCAATTGTAAAATGATAGAAATTAAAATATAAATACACAAGTTTAAGTCATTAAATTTAATTTTAAAAATCTGTTACATCCTGTAGGTGCAAGGTTGACTCACACCTAAGGAAACAATCTATAAATACACTGACTGGAATGTCCAATGATAGCATCTTTTCCAAATATGTACATTTAATCATAGGTACTGATTTATTATATCCAACTGACCTGCTTGATGGCGGTAACTGCCATTGGATATCTTCTTATAGTTTAATCTTCCTTCAAGTGCACAAGGCTGATCGCTCAGTTGAGCAAGTTCACGAATATTGCATTTCATTTGTGAGGTGTGAGTAAACTCGATGAAGATTTATATACGTTCGTACGAGTTTGCACATACATTGAAAATAAATGTACCTTTTATATGATCCAGATTTATGTAAAAAAAGAAATAAACTGGCACATACCTACAAAAACAAATAATTTACATTTGAAATTAAAGTATGAAGGGGAGAAAAACTATTCTTAATTTTTTTTCATGGTAAACATTTGACAAGGGCTATTTTTCCGGATTAAAGATAACCTAAAGCCATCTAGCCCACAGATAAAATAAGATAATTCACACTCTGACACTGGCAGAAATTTAAAAACGCCAAGCAGGGCCGCGTTTCAAGCGCCGCGCGCCGTCGTTGTTTGGTTGCTTTAACTTACTCCAAGGTTCCGAACGACTCTGTTGTGGTATAACCTCAAATATCGATTTTTGGCGGGGAAATAGCAAAATATATAGACGTTTGATGATGATTGAAAAGCAATAATTATAACTGCCGTTACTTGCAAAATGCAAAAGAGTGCCTATAATTCTCCCATCAAGGAATGTCAAGGTCATGTCAGTTAAAGAAACCTTTTAACGACCGCTTTTGATAGTTAAAAATTTGCGCTCTACTAGAAGGTTGTGAACCAGTGTGACCAGATTTAAATTGGACATTATGCTAGCTGCTCCCCTGAATTCTGCTAAAGTCTGCTAAGTTTATTTTTGATTCTGCTAAAGTCTGCTAAGATTATTTTTGATTGATGCCAAAACATTGCTACTGAATGAAGTCCCAATTAAATGAATAATATGTACAAAAAAAAATGTTTTCTAAAATATTTATGATTAAGTAACACGAATTAACAATAACTCTATGTGGTACATATGTACTTCTTATTTTCTGTGGTGTCGATTTTAATATACAGAACCATCGAACTTTGAGAGTCTTTTATATTTTTTTGACGGCGTAAAAAAAATCAACACAAATTTAATTAAAAATGCATCCACCCTGTTATTTTCTTGCATCTACATGTAGAATTACAGCAACATGTTGATTTTTTAAATTTGTCCCACAGGTAAGTTATAATTTAGTGTTCATTAGTGTGAGGTCAGCAGAACTTCTCCCGATTCTACAAGATCTGCCACTACTTTATCGAATTTAAGGTCAATATTTTCGGAGTAAATTGCTTGTATGTTAGATTTGTATACCAGATTTAGAAAATGAGAACCAGTTATGACCAAACTTATAAAATATTTGTACACAACGTTTTGTGGGTCAAGAAATAGCACTTGCAAAAATTCTGAGAATTCGCCTAAACTGTATTTAAAGGAAAACTGCCAGAACAGTAAGAAGAAATCTTTCGTACATTATTTATGAATTGTAAAATTTTTAAATATTTCTACGGCCACTACCTAAATTGCTAATTCTTCTCCATCTTGCTAAATTTCTGCGTATATTATATAAAATTCTGCCAAAATCTGCTATATTTTGAAATCTGCGACACAATCTGCTAGATCCTAAATTGGAGATCAAATTATGCTAAAATCACAGAATTCTGCTAAATCTGGTCACACTGTTGTGAACGACGTTAGAGTGAAAAGTTGCACTCCGAGTGCGCTCTAACCAAGGTTCGGAACGACGCGCTCCAGCGTTGTAAATCCATGTATTCTATAGATAAAGAAGAAGAAGAAGTAACTTTGTATGTGCTTTGTAAACACTGAAATATAATTTTATTTAAATTTGAAGAGAAATAGAAGTTTTGTTTAATCGAAGCTTCGTATCTGGAATCGTTTGTGATCTTTTTCCTTAGCGAAACATTAATGGATTTATTTGTCATCAACAGGTATGATGATTTTATCTCAGAAACCCCAATTTGAGAGCACTTTTGTTCCACATGTATAAAACACAAATAAGGTTATATTTAATTCTAATCATAAATACTTATTTTTAGGTATAGAGAGGAAAATGAGGATATTCACGCCGATGAACAAGAGACCAAACACTTGGAAAAATTGAAAAAATGCATTGAAGAGAGAAAGAAAGCTTATTCAAGTAAGAAAAAGCCCGATGTCATAATATTAAAAGAACCAAACGAAGAGATTGTTTTAAAAGATGAGAAAAAACAGAAGCATGAGGAACTAAGTCTCACAGAAGAACCTATACCTAAAAAACCAACTAAAGAGAGAGTAGAAAAACCCACCAGTGAATTCAAAGTTTTAGGAACTAATGATTTTGAAAGGAAAACAAAGGTAAGAATAAACTTTTAGTTATTAGATGCTTGTGGTTCAGTTTTTTCCATAGATACTCTGTAGTATTGAAAGCTAGGCAGATAGTAAAACCATTATTACCACATTAGTATATATATCAGTATTATTCTAGCTTTTCTACGACTAGTTTTATCCTATGTCAACTATCATACCTGTTTGGAAGTGATGATGTGGTTAAAGTTGGTAAAGTAGACTGAACTAACCCTCAAAGGCAGCTACTTGATCTCACCATAAATTGCTCAGTGACAGATTTTGCTAGCCAGGAGAGCATACAAAATGCCCTACCACAAAGAACTATGGTTAGTCAAAATATTTCATATCTCTGTTGCTAAGTTCTTGTTTCAAATTGTGAAGTGAGTGTGAATGTAGACTGAAATAGCAGTAGAGGAAAGCCATAGAATGTATGAATAGACTATATGAGGACTGATATGTGTATGAAATATGTTATATAAAGTGATGTCATATTTAGAGAAGTGGAAGAAAAATACATATTGTGCTGGCTAACATTAGTGTGGAATAATGACAGAAAGAAGCATACCTCTTTTGCTAAGTTTTGAGCTTCAGCCTCATTCAAGATGTCTTGCACTAATAGAAATAAATATTTCAGGTATCCAGAGTGCTTCCTTACTGGCTGTCACACCCTTATAATATATCAACAGATTTGCAGAACCTCGACTGTAATGTTGAAGCACAAGGCTGGCTAGACAGTACATTAAAGGCTACATTACTGAGTGAAAAAGTAACACATTTGTTCCCAGTGCAGGAACAAGTGATTCCTTTTATTCTCCATGAACACAAAGTGCCATTTCCGTTCCAGCCACATGATATTTGTGTGTCTGCACCAACAGGAAGCGGGAAAACATTGGCCTTTGTCTTACCAATTATACAGGTATTAGTTTAGTATTTTACCACCATTTGCTCATTACCATCATACAATAATTCTTTGGAATACATGTACAAATTTATGGATTAAGGATAGAAAGAAAGTGTAAGATTATATACAATCCATGATTTTCCTATGTCAATTATACAGTGTTTTTGCCATCAATTTTACTATCAAAACAACATGAGCACATGCTTAAGAAAAAATGTTTGGAAAAACTTTCCTATACCACTTATTTGAACGTTGCCTTGCATTATTATCACGCCAACTCCAAAACTGCTGCACTGATTTTGAATGTCTTGAATTAACTGGTTACACTTTTTACTAACATGCAAGGCTGCAGGTGAAAGCTATCATGACCTGAATTAATAAAATTGCAAACATTCTTTGAAAAAATTTTAATGCTCATTTACAATGGCTGCTTGCTTATATTCTACTACCGCTTTCTACAAAGGGACCAAGGCATCATTGACAGTCGCATCCCAGCAAAAATGATAGTTGCTAGCCAAAGACTTCTGAGTCATCCATAAGTGTAGATGGTGAAAGTGGTCAACTTCGATGTCAACTGATATTTTCACAGGTATATTGCCACCTTCAAAAGTAGAATTTTCCACCTGGTGAAATTAGTGTTGGTCAAAACAGCTTTTTACATGACTATCTTTTCTTTTACTTTCAGCTTCTCATGAATGACATTGGATGTGAGATCAAAGCTTTGGTGGTTCTTCCAGTACAGGAATTAGCAGCACAAGTTGCAAAAGTTTTTAAAAGATATTGCGCTAAGACCAGTCTCCGTGTTGCTTTTTTGGGTGGTTCAGTAGCCCTACATCAGGAACAACAGAGTATAGTTAAATACAGTAGGTATACATTTATTGTATAAACCATGATCTTTGGAAGTATATAATTTTAATTGTTGTAATATTTAAAAAAATATCTTTATTTTCAGCTGAATCATCAGGGTGGGTCAGTGAAGCAGATATAGTTGTTTGCACAGCTGGGAGATTGGTTGAACATTTACAAAACACAGAAGGATTTTCATTGAAACATCTTAAGTTCTTGGTTATAGATGAAGCAGATAGAATTATGGATCATATACAAAATGACTGGTTGTACCATGTAGACAAGAATATTAAATTGGGAAATGAACTAATGACTGGTCGAGTTGGAAATTTAAATTGGCGAACTCTTAATGAACAGAGGTTACCTCCTCATAAGCTCCTTTTTTCTGCTACTCTGTCTCAAGATCCAGAGAAATTAGATCAATGGGGGCTATTTCAGCCCAAACTATTCTCGGCGGGTCCTGTTACTGATAATGATGATGAAGACCAAATAAGACTGTATGCCACCCCGGCAGAATTAACAGAGAACTATGTTAGTTGCGAAGCTGAGAACAAACCACTTATCTTGTACCATTTTTTGATTGATCAAAAATGGGATAAGGTATTATGTTTTACAAATGCTGCAGAGTCAGCACATAGATTAGCAGTTCTGTTAAATAATTGGGGTAAAGATAAACTTAAGGTGGCAGAATTATCTTCTGCACTAGATAGGCACACAAGAGAGGCTGTTTTAAAGAAGTTCACACAGTCTGAAATCAATGTGTAAGTAAATTTGTATTTATCAAGCTAGGATCTGCCTATGTCATTTTTTTATCACAATACGATATTTGTTGACTCTAATTGAGGCATTAGCTAATGCAAGATCTATTAGCTAATGCCTCAATATGAAAAATAATCATCAATACAATAAAAATAATCTAATGTGAAGAACATTTATCAGACCATTCGCAAATCCAAAATGTAAATGTGCACTACTTTCTAAGTTGCTTGTTAGCTTACACAACCAAATTTCTCTGTACTAGAATGCAACCAAGGTATTTTTCATTTTACTGGTTTACATTTCAGACTCCCTTTGTTAGATTGAAGACTGTTGAGGATATTACTTGTTTATTTTTCCATGGTGTTTTTCAAGTTTTTATTGTCATTATTAATGCACATATTGCACTTATTATTAATTAACAATGTCCAAGAAAACTCACAACCCTAATTGTTCTTCTTTTATTCCTGATAGGTCAGCCTTTGACCACTATCTCAACTGATGGTAAGTGATGATGTGGTCGAAGATGTTGTTCAGGCAACTTATAATTACTGGCTCTCAAGGACAGCTGCCGGAACACACCGTTAGGTGCTTGGCGACAGATTTTCAACTTGAGGGTGGTAGCTAGCCAGGCGGGCATTCGCAAAGTGCCCTACCACCATGCTGTAACGACTGCCATCCTAAGACAACAACCGGGACCGACGGCTTAACGTGCCCTCCGAAGCACGGAAGCGCTCAGTAGTAATGTCACCAGCGGTCACCCATCCAACTCATGACCGTGGCGAACTTTGCTTAACATTGCTGATCGATTCAGAATGGCTAAGCAAACTTTGCTACGAGCGCTACAAAATATGTTCGATAAGAACATACATAAGGACATAATTGTAAAAAGTTTTTTGCTTTGTTTTATGGGCATCCGCCTGTCTTTCACCAATGCTCTTTATGAATGCTCTCTTTGGTTGTATACCTATATTTTCTGCGTAATCAAGGTAATACAATGGTAATTAATATAGCAACATCTCTCACATCACAATCAAAGCACTTGTAGCAGATTGATGGTCGGCCTAGTCATTCTTTACTGATCAACTATAGGTTAATCAGTGATTAACCACCATCACCAAAAATCACCATCCACCACGGTAATTGCTTGGTTTGATTGACCTCTAGTGCATTTACGACACACAAGTATATATCAGGATCAGAACCACTTTTTAGACAATATTTATTCACAATATTTCATCATTATATGTACCACTCTGTCAAGAAAGTACCGGGAAAGGATAAATAATACTCAAAATGTTAGTTATTCATCCTAATTTATTTTATCAAATCTAATTATTTTTTTTAAGCGTAGTTTGCCGTCCGTTCAAAAAGTTAAGCAACGTACGCCGCAGTCATGAGTTGGATGGGTGACCGCAAGTGACATTACTACTGAGGCACGGTAATGTTATCTATACAGTATTTCAACTTCATAGAAACGGACGAAACGCGAGTTATACCTACGGGCCTCGATCTCGAACTGCGCTCGTACCGTAGACAGTCTCGAGTGTCGTGACTACGCCGCAGTGACGAGCCAATGGTTTATTGTTTTTTAACAATAACCACTCGATTTTTTCACCAAAAATAAGTTCAAGTACATATTTACATATTAAATATGACGAATATTATATGATATATTGTGCTGTTTTAAGTTACATGAATTCGTCAAAAAAGCATCCAGAGATAACTTTTTTGATTACCTGGAAACTGAAAGGTACTATAAAATAATTTTACTTAATACTATAAAACAATTTTACTTACTAGTAAGTAATTTTTTTTTTATAGTCTACATGTAGTTGACGGTACATAATGTGTGTCTTTTTAATGGACAAGTATTTCCTTTTATCCCGCGAAAAAAATGTCTCAATTATTAAAAAAAAGTGAATAGTTATTAGAATGTGGATTTTTAATACCTTAAAATATAATAATAAAGCATTTCGTACGTCTCACAAATATTTTTCGCTCGCCAATTTTTAAGAACTGTTTTTTATTCAAACATAAACATGGTTTTTTGTTTAAATCTACCTACTGGTCAAGAAAGCAACACGCATTTTTAGTGAACACTTCCTGTTCAATTCACAGAGTATTTTATTTGTTTATATAAAAAAGTATATTTACAATCACAAAACTAAATAGAAACACAAAGCAAGCAAATGTAATTAAAATGCAGGAGGAGGGCAGCCCTATCGCATGTTTAAGTACAGCGCGGCTATAGGTACTTATTTCGAAGACAGAGCCGAGTTACACTACTGTATAGATAACATTACCGTGACTGAGGGCTTCCGTGCTTCGGAGAGCACGTTAACCCATCGGTCTCGATTGTTGTCTTAAGATAGCAGTTGTTATAGCATGGTGGTAGGGCATGTTGCAAATTCCCACCTGGCTAGCTACCACCCTCAAGAGCCAGTAATTCTAGGTTAGTCTGAACAACATTTTCGACCATATCATCACTTTCCATCAGGTGAGATAGTGGTCGAAGGCTAACCTAACAGGCATAAATAACACATTGAGAAACGATACATTTACGCCAACGAATAATCCAATAATCAAAACATTGGTAAACGCTCTTTTTTCGGAATTGAGTTCAGTTCTCGCCGCGAATTCTCCTTAATGTCTCCTACCGAACGAAAACCGGTGCCACGAAGTAGTAATTTGAGTTTAGGAAAAAGAAAGATGTCCGCTGGAGTCATATCTGGTGAATAAGGTGGTTGCTCGATGGTGTTTCTTAGGTGTTTGATCAAAAAATCGTTCACAATGTCATATCATAATAAGCGCATAATCATGGTGCAAAGGCCAAGAATTTTCTTTCCAGAAATTTGGCCCTTTTAGACTAATTTGCTTTCGCACACCGCGCCGCATAAAGCTCAAATAATATTCTTTAGATACCGTTTGACCTTTCGTCAAGAATTCCGAGTGCACAATACCGCGATAATCAAAGAAAAGAGTCAACATGACTTTGGCTTTTGAATGAATTTGGCCTGGTTTTTTCGGTTTTGGTTCAGTTGGAACTGGAAGGCGCCACTCCCAAGCTTGTTGACTAATTTGCATATCAAACTCGTAAACCCACGTCTCGGCATCAGTAACAATGCGTTTTATGAATGTTGGGTAGGAATTGACTCGTTCTAACATATCCTGGGCGACTCTTATGCGGTTGAGTTTTGTAATAAAATTCAGGTCTTTTGGGATTAGCCGAGCGGCAACATGTTTCATACAAGTGATTCTTAAAATGGAACTCGTGGGATACAGAAAGTTCGGTGGCGATCTCTTTCAAACTTGAATGAGGATTTTGAGTCACCATTTCCTCCGCTTTTGCGATTTCAACTTAATTTGCATATGTTGATGGCCTACCAGAGCGAGGCAAATCTTCTATCACATCTCAACCGATTTTGAACGATTTGTATCACTCATAAGCACGTGGTTTTGTCGATATAAACTCGATTCACCGTAAGCCTTCTGTAACATTTTCAGTGACTTCCAACACGAAATTTCGTTGGCCATGCAAATTTAAGACAAACTCTTTGTTTAATGTTTATGTCCATTATGAAATTCGCACTACATACTTGATTTAATCTAACTAAAAACAGCACTGTATAGTCTAAATAACAGATGCAACTCAAACCCCGCGCCAAAATGGAAAACAGTTGTGCCTATCTAACAACAACAAAAAAGAACTAGATATAAATTATTATACATTACATATCAACAAAGCATCCATTCCTGATAAGAGGTTTCCAATCACGATGGCGCGCCCATGCCATGTGTTTTGACTATAATAGCCTAAACGATCATATCTTATTGTTATACTTTTGTGCCATTACCGAACAACCGAATTCAGAGTAGGCCTCGTATGTACACTGCGCCTACATTGCAGGGGCGCGCACTGTAACAAATACGCTGACAAACTCTTGCATTTAGAATATTATTAATATTTTAATTGAAAAAATAATAAATATGCACAAACTTGAAAACATATTGGTGTGTTAGAGCCCTACTGTCCTGGATAGCCAGTTTCCATTCTAGGTTTACACTGACATGACTGACTGTCAAATAAGTTAAAACTTCTTCAACTACATTGTTACTCTTCAATAAGTAAGATAGGTACAAAACCTAGCCTATCTGAATATAAAAAATAACAATTTTATTTTATAATTGCAGATTAATTGGAACCGACGCCTTAGCCAGGGGTATTGACATACCAGATTGTAACTATGTGGTGTCTTATGATCCCCCAAGAAACATTAAAACCTACATTCACAGAGTAGGGCGAACAGGCAGAGCAGGCCGAGTAGGACAAGCTGTTACTATATTACTTCCAAATCAAATCAATTTGTTCAAGGTATGTCTTAAAGCTTTTTCAAATATATCTATAGCTTTTTATTAAATTAAGCATGCTGGTAGCCTATCTGATGTTTATGTTTTGCCTCTGCCCATATTATAACTACACACCATTTAGGTTTGCATGGTGGTAGAGCAAGTAGAAAATATATCGCCTAGCACCTAACAATGTGTCCCGGCAGCATTCCATGAGTCAGTACTTTTTGAAGTTATGCTTATTTACCATCCTTGATCAAATCATCATTTACCAACAGGTGAGATGGTGCTAAAAGGCATATGTCAAAAAGTTCTACATTCTGCATGGTATTTACAGCATTGCTTTTCGCCATTGTATATATGAAATTTTAAATCCTTTTGGGGTCTGTATGAACGTAAGTTCATGTCCTTAAAACTGATTCACAGTAAAGCATAGGTAGCATAGTGGTGAAAGGCTAATTTCTGCCATGATATTTACAGCACTGCTTTTGCCAATCCAGATATGAAATCTTAAATACTTAAGGGTCTCTGTCTTGTACTGTTGGTTGCCCAGTCATCCAAAATGTGCTCCAACCATTTTGTAAAACTCAAGTTCATTGTAGTGTAATTCGTGCAGTACTAATTGAATAAAATAAATAAATTATTCAAACCCACGACAGGCTGATTTGCAGCTGAACGAGCCTCAGTGGAGCTGTCATTGGCTCAGAACTAATGTATAATGAACATAATGAATATTTAAATTTTCAGGATATCTTAAAGTCAGGTGGTAAATCAGAGATACCAGCAATCACCATTCAGCCAGAAGTTTTAAACCAACATTCAGAAAGTTACAGTATTGCAATACGGGAAACGAAGAAGCTTATTCACTCTGAGATATACTCTAAAGTTCAGAAATCAGTTGAGTTAAAACGGAGATTTAAGTCTAAGACACACAAACAAAGAGAATAATAAATAATATATTACTAGATAGTGTGACTCAAGGGTTGTAAATAAATAAATAAACAGATGTAGTGCCTATTCAACAAATTGAGCAATTCGTCTAAATTAACTGTACCTTTTTATAAATATTATAAATGCATGCGAGTACTGAAACAGTGCTATGCAGCAGTAACAACTAAAAGCAAGATCTGTGCATGTATTTCACATATCGCTCTCTCAGAATTACAAGGACGTAAGTGCAACTATCATTAATTGGAGAAAAATGTTTTTTTTAATCTTATGATGTACCTATACAGTAATTTTTTTGAAAGATATTATTATAATATTTCAATATTATAATTCACAATTTTGTATACATGTGGTTATATAAAATAAATTTGTTTCTTTAATATTTCTTGTTTTACTAGCATAATTAGCTGGTACCTATATATTTGCATTATAGTTCTAGTCCAGTGAATTGTAAAAAAATATCAAGGAACAATGGTGTAAGTGCAGAACATCAATCAAATGTCCTAATTACGCGGTAGTCTAAAAATTACTATTAAGAAGTTACATACATACATATAATCACGCATGTATTCCGCGAAGGGGTAAGCAGGGGTGTGTAAACACCCACGTTTCGCCAATAGAGTTTTGGGCCCACGTAACAGGGGGCGAGCCTATTGCCATTCACCGAGCACAGTTTCAGGGTTATACAAATTGTTTTCTCTAACACACTGGACGAAACACATGGACATATTACGAATAATTTGTTTACGCTAACAGTATATAAGACAGGGACACAACAACATGATATTGTATGAAACTCTAGCAGGGCACTAAAATGGTATACAGCCCTGTTGTGTGTCTAATGCTCACAATACCCTACTCACATCTACGTGAGAAGTAGCATGTTGCTCATTTGACGCACTTTTGCCTTAGTCGCCTTTTACGATTTACGACACCCACGGGTAGAAATTGAGAGGTGATATTCTAACCCCAGGCACACCCAAGCACCCTACGGGGAATTAACAAGTTAAATAGTAAATATAAGGGCGATCTAGTAACTTTTTTTTTTATGTGATGGAGTGTCAAACAAGCAGACGGCCCCGACGACACCTGATGGTAAGCGGTTACCGTCGCCTATGGACATTTGCAACACCAGGGGCGTTACCAATGCGTTGCCGACCCTGTAAGACTCTTTTAACTCCCTTTCTGAAGGAATCCATATTGTAGGTCTGCGGGAAAACGCTAGCTGGAAGATCATTCCAAATTTTGCAAGTATGCGGTAAGAAGGAACGCATAAATCGAGCTGTGTGAGACTTCCAAGGCTCGATTATGTGTGGATGAACTTTCAAACGGTGACGCGAGGTACGATGATAGAATCGCGAAGCCGGTATAAGATCAAACAGCTCCTGAGAGCATTCCCCGTTATAGAGCCTGTAGAATACACAGAGCGAATCTCTACGGAGGCTCAGTGGCTCAAGGTGGTCAGAGAGCTCGGTGTCGTCGACAATTCGGACCGCTCGACGCTGAATAGCATCGAGAGACTGGAGTTGGTACTTTGGTGCGCCATTCCAGAGGTGAGAGCAGTACTCCATGTGAGGGCGAACTTGTGCTTTATAAAGCAAAAGTCGCTGACTCGACGTAAAGTACCGCTTTGCCTTATTAAGCACACCAAGTTTCCTGGATGCCAGTCCAGCCTTACTCGCGATGTGATAGCGGAACTGGACATCTTTGGAAATGTCGACGCCAAGAACTCCAATACTCTCTGCGATTTCTAGGGGATCACCCTGAAATTGCGGAGCGATGATGAAGGCTTTTTCGCGGTGAAAACGCATGTCTTGAGTTTTTTTGTGGTTATATTGGACAAGGTTCTGCTGTCCCCAATGTGAGACGAGCTCCAATGAACCCTCGACTTCAGACACAAGACCAGTTCTGCTTCTTTCTACTTCGTCGCGAGGGGCACTAACACGGCCAGAATATTACGCATCGCCCGTGCTATCGTCCGCATAGCAATGCATTTCAAAAATAACGATGTTAGCCACTGGGGTACCTACTTCGATCAGGAAGGTATTTCTGATCGAAGGGTACCTACGATCGTCGCAGTCGTCCATAGAGAAAAATAATATACCGGAAAAAGTCCTCACAGTGAGTTAATAAATAATTTTATAAATGTACGTTCAGAACTTAAGTTAATGCGCTCTCGGTGCAACTTTTTTCACCCTTACGTCGTTGAATGTTGACAATGGGTCTGACAAACGTTTTTTACTTTACATGCCAAATAAATCTACAAAAAATTACGAGAAAAACTGTGTTTTTACTATTTTCATATCTTAAAAAATGGCTGAGATATTAACGATCAAAGTGCGTATTTCCGGCCGAAGGTTTTTAAAAACGCGGGCGGGCACTCACAAGCCGATGACGTCACAGCCCGGTCATTCAACAGTCGCGCTCTCGTTCGCACGCCGCTGCGCAGTTAAAATCAAAATTATAAAGTTATCTGCGGTAAAAATGGACATAAACCTACTTTATAGTGCCTCAATGCTTCAATTCAACAGTTAAAACACCCGACAAACTCTTTTTTTATGTGCCCCAGGACCCGAAAATGAGGATAAAGTGGATGACAGCCATTTGAAGACTAGATAGAATAGGCCTTAAAAGTAAAGCGCACTTTTTTTATTTAATGTTTTGCATGTTGGAATGGCATTTTGCGAATGCCCGCCGGGCTAGAAACTACCCTCAAGTAGAAAATCTGTCGCCAAGCACCCTACAGTGTGTTCCGGCTGCTGTCCTTGAGAGCCAGTAAGTCTAGGTTAAGCCTGTTAACACCTTCGACCACATCATCACTTACCACCAGGTGAGATTGTGGATTATCCTATTAGCAACAACAAAAAAAAATCGGCCAAATGCGAGTCGGACTCGCGCACGAAGGGTTCTGTACGATTAGCTTTACAACACTAGAGTTCATATTTTAACCTTTTTTTGTTATGACGGATGCGAGTCCGACTCGCACTTGGCAACTTTTTGTATTTGTTGTTATAGCGGCAATAGAAATACATCATCTGTGAAAATTTAAACTATCTAGCTATCACCGTTCTTGAGAATCAGCCTGGTGACAGACGCTCGGATGGACGGACAGACGGACGTCGTTAGTTAGTGCTTACTTAGAACATACATACCTTTTCATCTTTATTCCATAAATTTCGGCAGCCATAATATCCTGATATTGTGCATCAAACTATCCACTCTTGGCAGTTTAACCGTTTGATCTTTAAGAAATCCTTTTTCCATTCTACACACTACAGTTTCACTTTAGTGTAATCGGATATAAACGATCGTAATCGGAGTAAACTCGAAATCAAGCGAAAAAAATTAAACGAGACGTGCGTATCACCGGACTGAGCGCCGCACCGTGTCGCACTCGCGGCCCGAACGGGGCGGCTGTGACGTTATAGCATGAGCCCGCGTAATCTCAGAAATTCAAAAAAGGGCTTAAACTTCTCATCGCTATAACTTTGGAAATACTGCCTGCATTGAAGTGAAATAAAAAGTAATGTTAGGTACATGATCTACGCTCTGATGTTATATGTATTTGATAGTAATATTTTGACCCTTTTGTGTTCTCCATTAACTGCGAAAAACTTAAGTTTGGTCATATTATTATATGTTCTATGGATTGGTGATAAAATTCTTCCATTATTTAGCTCGATGCTTCTGGAAGAACCTATATAGCTACACATATGAGTTGATAGCGATGTTTTGGATGGTAAAATATTTTCTGTGTGTTTTGGAAATCAGGGTCATTTCACAGATAAGCAATAGTAACGTAGTACTTTGTCTTAGCTTGTACAAAAAATATTATTTAATGTAAAATCTGTCACCTTTTTGACAGCTAGGCAATATTTGGTCGATTCAAAGGATAGTAAAGTTAGTAGCAGGGCCGCGTTCCGAGGTTCAGAGTGCGTTGTTTGGTTGCTTTAACTTACTCGAAGGTTCCGGACGACTCTGTTGTTTTATAACCTCAAATATCATTTTTGGCGGGGAAATATGCAAAATTTATAGACTTTTTAAAATGTTTGAAAAGCAATAACTACCGTTACCTGCAAAATATAAAAGAGTTCCTATAATTCTCTCATCAAGAAATGCCAAAGTCATGTCAGATAAAGATTCAACATTTTGACGACCTCTTTTGATAGTTAAAAAGTTGCGCTCTACCCCAAGGTTGTGAACGACGTTAAAGTGAAAAACTGCCGCTCTAACCGAGGTTCAGAACGCGCTCCAGTGGTTGATCGTTATTTTTTGAATTTGAAACATACATAAATTTCAGTTCATATTTCGCCAAAGCCCATTCACAAAATTTTTATGTAATTATTCATTACATTCCCTGTGATTAGTCTTCTGTTCTGTGTACTTTAGTATATCATATATTCTGAGATTCCGTGCTGTACTGCCTTTTGTACCTACCTAAAGAAATATTATATCTTCGGCTTATTTTTAATTTGATTTTAGAGCAAAACCGAAAGAAATGGTAATACTTTATAGCTCGCAGTGCTAAAAGTAAAATTTGTCCACAATGACTATCATACACTCTACGATTAAGAAGATAAATAACTCAGAATGCTCGAATATTTTTCGCCCGAAGTGTTTTCACCCGAAATTAGCCATATTTAGAGATTCTTTTAGTTTCTGTGTAGTTGATGTGGAAAGAAAACGCGAAGACTCCTCTCTAGAAGATAAAGTTTACAGATTAGATGGGGAAATAACGGATTACACTCTACAAGACCATCTCCTATGGGTCACATTGAAATCTGGCGAAATTCTGGTTACAGACTTATTAAATGGTTCACAAATTAAAATCATTGTTAATAATTATTACAATTTAAAATTTCAAGAAGTTAACACTAAATTGTTTGTACTCTTGAGTGAAGATGGGGAGTATCTTAAAGCTCCTTACAGTACTGAAGAGTTAACTAAACAAATGAGGGAAGGCAAATGTGAACTTAATGTGCCCTTACAAAAAATAAATATCAACAAAGAAGATCTAAGGGAACATCTGACTACTAATTTACAAGGATTAAATTATTATCTGGAAGCAGGAATCTTAATAAGTGAATGTCCAATAACTGGACAGAAAGAATCAGTTTCTTCTCAATCACTTTTCAGTACTGCATTAGCGTGGGGAGACAACCTAATTTTAGCAGACAAGTTGAAAATGTGGATAGTAGATTTGAAGAATTCAAACATAGTTCTTGAATTTGAGAATAACAACTCAAGCTTTATTCCTATTACAGTATACAATAATGCTTTTTTCTATCTAACAAGCAGAGATCAGGAGGTAAGTTTTTAAACTTATATAAGAGCAAGTTTATTTTATTCGTACTCATATTTGAGTTCAGCCCTGAAAGAAGGTAGGTGACAATGCAGTTGATTGTTGTACACACTTGCCTACAAAGTGCCTAATCACTCTTGCCACAAAGATACCTTTTATATATTACAGGATATACAGGGGATAGAACCTTTTTGGCATATCAACCCAATGTTATTTTGATTTTTTGCTAATTTCTGCACATAATGAAAGTAGTTAATAAGGGTACATAGAGGCCCCTTACCTATACATGATAGATAATATTGTACCCTAAAGTGTCAAGTGTTTCTGATATATTAGGAGGTAAAGATCACCATATGAGAAGAATGAAACTATAAATGCATTAATCATATGTTTATACATTCTATGTATGCAAATAATAGTTTCTATGTCCATTATTTAACAGAATACAATACAAGAATTCCATGAAATAACTACTTTATTTAATTTCAGTGTAAACTCCAAGTAAAGTCACTTGATTTAAGCACAAACTCCCTAAAGTTTTGAAATCACTTGGCTTTGGTTGCTTTAGCTTGTCTTCCATACAAAAATACACTTTATATAGTATTACACCCACTCATAATGACAACAATCAAGTAATAAAAAGTAAGTAGTAGATGATGCCAAAATTACACACAGCTGTGTACATTCTTTTGACACTTTATTATCCAAGACCTTATTAAACTGCACTGTGGGCATCACTTTTGAAAAGATATTCTTTTGTTTACAAATTGGGATTGCTTGCGAATTTAGCCTAACATCTATAATGCCATAAACACACAGTCCCTTCAGTGTCTTTACATAGAATTTACACTGTATTTATGTAACTAAATTGCATTACATTACAAGGCCTGTTTCCATGGTGTTAACTTTACTATGTTTCTTTAATTTTTTACCCATGTATATACCAAAATTAATTTAAACTAAATTTAATAGGGTAATTAGAAACAGCTTCGTCTAGAAAAATAAAATGGTAAAATTCTGAGAGTACCTAATCATTAATGAATCGAGAGTATTAGAATAGAATTTGCAAAGCATTCTCCACCCCAGCTTGTGATAAGAAACTAATTTTGATGTTGTAATTAGCTAGCCTTAGGTAATGGTATGTACATTTGGTAAATGTTTACAAAGGTAAACACATAATGTTACACATGGAAAGTAGTTTGTACTCTCTGCCTAGTCACAACCAAGCATAAGGTAAATGGTCAGAATATTCATCTTTAGAGCAGTGTAGGGTGACCAAAAGGTTTTAATGTAATAGTGAATTATATTATATTCTAAAAGAAAGGATATTATGTAGACTATTGCATGTTATTCAATTATCTCATAAGAGTGAATTTCTCTCTGGGCAGGCAACGCATCTGCAGGGCAGCTATTGTAGCAGCTGTCCATAGGTGGCGATTACCGTTTACCATCAGGTGGGCCGTCTGCTTGTTTGTCTCTCATAATATATGTTAAAAAATAAAGTAAGCAATGAAATAATAAAAAATTTAAAGTATCATAATTGCACCCATTGTTAATAAATTAAAAATGTTTTTTTCGGGAAGTAGGCTTATTTTATTCAATAGTTGCCATCAAACAAAGAAAAATTATTTGTAATAAATACATTAATAAGGGATTATTAATTTAAACCATCAACATTGAGCATCGCATTATTATCAAAATCATACATTCCTCTTAAAAATAGCAATCTATCTAATCTAAGAAAATAGTCTTTAGTTACAACTCAAAATTATATTTATAAAAAAACTACCAAAAATTTTACATCATTGTTCAACAATCAACTTCAAAACTTAAATTTAAATCTGATGCCTTCAATTGCATTTTGATAATAATTTTTCCACAATTTTTGCTCAAAATCGGATCACCACAGAAGCATTGATATCTAGATGCGATAAATTTTTCATCATCTGAAAATAGGGAGGTATTTTCAGATGATGAAAAATGTATCACATCTTCATGGGATGAATCATGAGTTTCTTCATTACATCAATGTAACTCTGGGTACATTATGTTTATTGCAGCTGTAGCAACTGGCATCCCTCTACGTACATCATAAATACCTTGTAAGAATGGATATTCTTAAATAAACAGGATTGTTTAGGATAAGTAAACTGTTCTTGATTGGGGCATTGTTTTTCAAAGGAATAAAAAAAAATATATACTCTGTACTTGACACTATGCGTGTGTACCTGACATCCCTGTCAAGTATTAGTTCTAGTGATAGGAACTAGATTCACTATAAATACAGAAATTATTGTCATCTTACACTGATCACTAACATACCTAACGCAAACTTGACTTATACTTAGAAAACCAATAGTTGTCATGGGTGTCAATTACTAGTAATTGTTGACAAATGCATAACTAGTAATTGACACACAAAATGCATTGTATCCACCAGTTTAGGAGTGAGTCCTGGTAATAAGCACTAAACCATTTACAATATTATACATAAACTGAGTATCTAATAAAGCACTCACCTATTTTAATTTTGTTATTAGAAGTAGAAGCTTTGTTAGGGTATTTTGCGAATGAAGTTAGAAGTGGTGTTAGGGTATTTTGCGAATGCCCACCAGGCTAGCTACCACCCCAAGTAGAAAATATGTCTTCTATTAGTCTATAGTATTCTAAGTTAGCCATCCGTTGCTAATTACTGAGCTCAGTTTCAGACTCCACGATGCTGCTGAAATTGGTTTATCAGAAAATAACAATAATTGTTTTTTAACTTGGAATTCAAAAGCAATTTTTTAAGCCACTTTACTAAAAGATATACCTACCTCTATTCTTTAGATTTCAGTTTGAAATGATAAATATTGTTTAAATCCTTTTTACAGATATGCATATGCCAGGCTCAGATTTCAGCCTTAACTGCAGCTGATGGTGATACTAAACAGGATTCTTCAAGCTTAGGTGAAGCAATCTCATCACAAGAGGTACTTATTGCTGAACTGAACAATATTATTGATACAATAATAGCAGCAGGTAAACCGGCTCCAATCACTTCTCAGATGCAATCACTATTTGATAAAATTGAAGCACTGGATGTGCTTATAGAAGCTGCGGTAAAACTTTACAAATTCAGCTGCATGTATAAATCATTGTTGTACACTCTCCAAAAAAGAGTATTTTCAATAAATAATAAGCAATTGAGTTATCATCTCTCAGACATATTAATTAAAGTAGATTTATTAGAATATATAATTTTCAGAGGTAATAAGTCATATGAAGGTGTTAATTTACTAGAAATGAACTGTAAACAGTTGTGCATTTCTTTTATAACTAACATGGATTTTGACATTGCCTCCATATGTTGGTTAAAATTCTCGGAATTAAATTTGTCACTTTTATCTGAGGATATCATTGATATTTTAAATGCCATACCTTCTAACACTAAAATGAGCGCAATAATAATATGGTTCAAAAACTTTGTTCCAACCTTACTTGAACACAATCCATTCTGTATAGACTTATTTGTGAGATGGGCAATGGAAAGAATATTCATCTTAGAACAATCTAGTTATTGGCCCAAGATAGGGTTGAAGTTTATAGAAGAAATAGCGACCGTTTTGGAATCATCTTTAAAAATAATATGTGTAAGACCTTTATCCATGGATGATTTAGATATGTTAAAAGACCGTATAAATTACATTTTGGAGTTAAAAGAGAAATATAAAATAAACATGTTATTGAGTGAACTAAGTTCTCAAAATCCAAATGAAGTAGCTCTTATAATGCTAAGACGTTGCTATACTGAAGATCTCGAGGCATTCTTGCAAGAATATTTTCCTACTTATGCAACTCGCCATCTGTTTGACATGGATGAAGTTTTGAGAAGTTTTGTAGAAAGTGAAGCTGCTAGTAGTGGTGGCACAGTTGATGGTGTGCGTTTAGAAATTATTCTCAATGCTTTTCGCTCTCTGAGTAGCAAACTCGATTGTCTCTTAAATGTACTTAAAGTACTGGATGTGCCATGGAGTTCAACTGTTCTCCAATTAGCCATCAATGCAGCATTATCAGCGACTAAAGATTTTACGATTTCTGATACAGATCATGTTCTAGCTCAAGAAATACAAAAAGAACTAAACTACGCTAATGTTAAAGTGGTTTTAAAAAAATATAATTTTCCCTTGACATGCATAGATTACAACCTAGTGCTGAATAAATTAGTAAGTGCTCCAGTTGTAGACTTGAATGATCTAAAATCTATAACTACAGTCATGTCCTCCTATGCAAACTATGGAAATGCTCTGTACATCAACAAATGTTTAGAAAACTGTGATACAAAATCAGCTTTACAATACTTCTACAATCTGGCTAGTAAAGAAAAAAATATAATGATAAAAACAATCACAGCCAAATATGAACAAATAATAAATGGAAGCTCTTGTAACAAAATGGTACAAAGAAACTACATAGACTTTATGAAAGGCACTCATATGCTCAATGATATTCAATTAAATAATGTTGATAAACTTTATCATTTGAAAAATTCCTATAACATTGAATTGGATATAAATGATCTCAATAACGAAAAAAAATCTGTTGATAAATTGAACGACTGGTTAAAAAATGATAAACAAGCCAGAGTTTCTGGTCGCGTAGGAAGCATGATTAGCTTAATTCCGACGAATGAATCTAATCCCATGTCAATGCTAACATTGTTAAGAGGAGTATCCGCCACTCATGGAGTACGAACTTTCGTGGAAACTTTGATAACACACACGTATGAAAACAGCGTCATCGAAAAAGGATTCGCAGTTTTAGCTCAGCTTAAAAACGGAAACAATGACAACTTACTGCTAGAAGCCTACAATATATTGATTGAACTGGTAAACAGATCTAAAGAAGAACATTTACACGATATAGTTAAACATCTCTCAATAATTAATGCTCTAGTAAATGCTAATGTCACAGTGAAGAATCTAACAATTTCATGGACGTTCAATTACGTTTTCGTTCCTGTATCACCAGGAACTGATGTCAATGAATTCATTGATTTCCTTTCCAAAGAATTATCGGTAAATAACAGATTTGAAAATGGTGTGTTGAGTATCCAGAGCAAATGTGACTTTATTCATTTTAGAATAATTTCAAATGCAGTCGCAAGTGCAGGTAATAATGATCATATGGTCGGAAATTTACTAAAATGCTGTGACAACGTATCTAAAAGGCTTTTGTCAAGAGTTATCGCAGCACAAGAGTTAGACGTAATTTTAACCACTGTCCTATTGGTTTTATTGAAAACCGTTGAAAAAGAAAACGATTTTTGTGCTTTAGAGTTTTTAAGAGCTCAAAACGAGTCTTTATCATCTGCTCTTACTGGATACTTGTCAACTCCTATTATCCGCCTTATCTTTGGAACTCATCTTCAAGGAAGCCCCATCGCATATCCTCCTCAATATATTCTAAAATCTAAATTCAATATAAATCTATCAGAAATAACTCTACCTGAAAATAATGAAGAAACCTGGGATGTCAAAGTAATACTGTTTTATGTATTGAAGCATTATCCAGATACAACCTGTGATCGCCTTACGGAGATGTGTAGAGCACTAAATATCTCTATCAATGATGGATTGTCTTTACAGTTGATTTCTTTATTATCAAACTGGGATTTAAAATATAAAGTGTTTTGTGATGAGCTTGGTTGTCGGCAAATCGCCATTGAAAGTGAGACGGGTACATTTGATAGATGTGCTATTATTTGGGAAAACCTTGAAAATAAAGATTTTCTCAAAGACGTGTTAACCGACTTTTGGAAAAACGGGGAAGTTACTTTACACGGTCGTGTCGTGTCAGTAAACCCATATCATTATGAAGTATTCCTTTGCATACAGCGTCTGATTTTTGGTGCGTCAATGGATTCAAGGAGTATAAAAGAATATTACTTGCTGAATTTTTTGAAGGATTACAAAAGAATAAGTGCACCCAAACAGTATGAATTTGAATTGTTTACTGTTAAAGGCATGTTTCCAGAAATAGGGCATTATCGATTACCATTCCATTTATTTATGCGTGAAGACATGTGGTCTAATTTAAAATCTGAAATAACACTCGAAACATATGAGCGTTGGATGCCTATCGTTTCACTGCTCTCTCTTGATAAAGATTTACAAATAGCAAAAGATATGATTTGTAGTAATGCTTTGAAACAAACAATGACCACAAGGAAGCGTGATGATGGTACTGATATTGACGAAAAAGAAAAAGAACCATGGCGTTTGACAAGTCGAGAAGAGCCTTTGCTTCGTGCTGCACATCGCTGTGTTAGACACATAGCAAATATGGAATGGGCAGGTGCCTGTCTCTTTTATGTTCTCCAGGGATGCACTCGTGGCGCAGATCAAGTTGCTGCCGCACATCTATGCTATCAGTTTGCACAGCGCTGGGCTGCGTTACAGCCTGGGAACCGAGCTGTTAAGCAAATGGAACGTCTGCACTCTACCCTTTCCACTCGTCATGTGTTGTTTAAAATAGATTGGGCGTGTGAAGAATTTGTTCGTTTATCCACAGAACCAGCTCAGCTAATAAGGTCACTGTATCTTCACCCTGAATTCGTGAATAAAATTGCTCGACATGACGTCAACAGAGCAGCTAATGAAATTGCTGATAAAAATAATATAAACATCAGTTCAATACGAATTCAAATCTTGGATAACTTATTGGACAAATCAAGCCAAAACAACAAAGACAAAAGGTCAGCACTAGACTTGAAAGAACTAATGACCGCAAAATACATACTGAAAGCAACCTGTCCTAAAATGGGTGCTATTTATTTATCTCGAATTGCGTTTGACGATGACAGTGATTACAAAAAATGTAAAAAAATGAGAGCTCTTCAGTGCCTGATGAGTGTAGTTGACCCCGATACTGCTATGAAAGTAACAAATAGAGAAAGAGATGCTCTATGGATATCTCTTTTAGAGCTATTGAGTACTGTAAAGCTAGAAAACATTGACATGCCTTGGGTGGTTGTCACCTTTATGCAAGACAAATGTCGTGCATTAGAACAATTACTTATTTCCATTGATGGAAACATTGAAGGTCTTCGTATAACTGCTGATCTTGCTTGCCATTTTGGAAACACGGATATAATCCGAAATCTGATTCCGCTGCTTTTGCGATCTAGTTTATTTGACGAAATGATACCGTTGTTGCTTAAACTCTCAGGTCCACCTGATACCGTAATATGCGCAGCTTGGCGTTCGGTTATATTGTCTCCATTTCGACGTGCCGATTATCCTATTACTGAGCGACAAAAACAAAAATGTTTAAATGCAATCAATCTGCTGCCTATTTGTCCAATAGTCAAAGATGACGATTTAAAAGATATATGGAAGAATTGTGTTCGATTGAAATGTTTCGGAGTGGGCTGTTTGGTGCTTCCTTACATGACACCTGAGGCTCGTCAGTCGTTGACTGAATGGCAGAAAATCGATAGACGAAGTTTAATAGCCAGTTTAAAGAATTTACATGCAGAATCATATCTTGTTTCTGGAGCTATGCATGTTGTAGAAGGTATGGCATCTAAAGCTTACAGATAGTGCTATTTTGTTATAAATCAAGCAAGAGAATCCATAATTAGATATTTAATAATAGTAAACCTATGATTAATAAAACGAAATGTCTGTATGATATTTTAATATGTTGTGTTAACTATATTATTTACTTATCTTCACCACCTATATCCAGAAGAAATTGCTTCAGATAATAAGATGGCAATAACTGGCCTGTGGATCATCTTTTGTGTACCTAAGATTTTTTTACCTGTAGATCAGTTGTATGCCCTCCATATTTACTAGACGAATTCAGGGTAATTGCCTGAGTCACTACCAGTCTAGCACTTCCGAGCGTCTGGTGAATACATCGCCGTTAATCGTGTTTTTTCGGAATAATCTGTGGACAATACACCTTCCTTGTGTCTTTAGACTCTGCACCAATTATACAGGCACTGTAAGAGATAAGAAAACTTTTTCATTTCACGCGTAATTATTGCTTTTATTGTTGAAATAGAAAATATCGTTATTTTGTTTTATCTTAGGAACGAAACTCAATGAAATGGATGAGCGAGATATGTGTATCGTTTGGTGTGAGAGAGTGAAAGAGATCGCAGCATAATGGTGATCGGAACGTCTCGTGGCGGTTCGGTGGTAACACGAATTGCTTATTTATCTCTTTCTAACAACAGATATGACGCATAATATTTGAACGTTCTTTCCTTGTCATTGCAAACTGCATATACATGTGCGTAGGTATGTACATAGGTAAATTCTAGTAAGCTTTTAGAGCAGTGGTGTTCGGATATAACTACTCTAAGTATTTCAACTCTCTGTTGTGTACAGTAAAATTAGGCATGAAAATAGTTTTTAAGAAAGGTATAATTAAATTTTATTGTTTTATATTAATCCACGATTAAGTACTGTACATATACTAAAGTTAAGAGCATTAATCATATTTTGTATGATACGACATGATATACGGTACTTAATGAATAGTCCACTATTTGTACCTACTTATTTATTGTTCTATTTTAGAAATTTAATATGCATGGCAGATTGAGTTTATAAAAAGATCAATAAGGTATATATATGCTAAACAGTTGGCATGCTTCTATAAGTATTCCAACACTTAAACCACAAATGCTCAACTTTATCACTGAAACGTATAGGTACAGCAATCAGTTAAACACTTCAGAAAAAACAACGCTAGCCGATAACTTGAGTGTTTGTAATCTAATCGCTCCTTCATTATTTTTGTTTTATATACGTATTTTTGATTTGTAAATTTCATACTTTTTAACACGTCCTTATTAGGTTCCTATATATGTCTGTAATTAAATGGTAGAAAACGAACTCAATCCTTTATTGTTATCCCTATTACCTATTGCCTTTGAAGCAGTGATAGCTCAGTGGCATAGGCTATGGACTGCCGCGCAGCAGGTTCATGGTTCGAATCCCGCCGCGGGCTTGAGCTTCACCGTATGGTGGCAGGGCATTTTGCGAATGCCCGCCTGGCTAGCGACCACCCTCAAGTAGAAAATCTGTCGCCAAGCACCTAACAGTGTGTTCCGGCAGCTGTCCTTGAGAGCCAGTGAAGTTACAGACACATGAGACTTAACAACTATGTCTCAATGTGACGGGCGCAGTGCAATTCGTGACTTGACGGTGACGAAATGCATCTGTTATAGGCAGAGGTTAGTCCGCTTAACATCAGGTAGGCCTCGAGCTTGTTCCGTCACAATAACATAAAAAAAAACTATAATAATATTACGAATCTCTGCAAAGTATGTTAAAGCAGAGGTAGCATAATATAAGCTATGTGTGCAGCGCAATTTGCTTGCTTAGGTTTGATCACTATTACCACCAAGCCAAGACAGCAAACAAATAAAAGAACAGACGGTACTACAAACTGTATTGTCCGAATATACGGTACTTTATTAAGTAAATTACAGGTGTGATATTAAAATATCTTTTTGGCTTCTCAGGCACATAAAATTCAGTTCCTTCTCAGGCACATTTTTAAAGCAGATTCAAACGACTTTTATGTTCTAGTGCGTAAAAGTCTGCTGCACAAGTGTGAAAAAAATAATTATTCGAAGATGTTCACTTTGTAATACCGTTCATGTTGGAAGTTTGTCTGGGTCTTTCATAATATCCATAGATCAGAGGGAAGGTATTATTTTAGACCCAGACTTATTTTTTTCAATGAATGATTGGTACTCTTAATAGAACATTACTCAAATAACAAAATTAAATAAAAGAAGTGTTTTCACACATTTTTCTTTAATTTCCTCGCAATTAAAGTGAACATCAGAGTGTATAACCCGTTCAGAAATCCCATTGTAGCCTCGCATTCATTATCTCCCTTGATTATCTCAATAACAGATTCAAAAGACAACCTCCAAATATACTTCTACCGATACTTGGTATCTAACAAGAAAGTGTCCGATAGCACCATAAATGTCTAATGTGCAAATAGACATTCATAATTTATTTACAGTGTAGGTTGCACATTCAAAGAATTTTTTCAAGCGCTGTTAGCGAAGTTTGTTTAGCCATTCTGAATCGATCAACAAAGTTAAGCAACGTCCGCCGCGGTCATGACTTGGATAGGTGACCGCTGGTGACTACTACTGAGCGCTTCCGTGCTTCGGAGGGCACGTTAAGCCGTCGGTCCCGGTTGTTGTCTTAGGATGGCAGTCGTTACAGCATGGTGGTAGGGTACTTTGCGAATGCCCGCCTGGCTAGCTACCACCCTCAAGTTGAATAATAATTATATCTAATGTAATATGTAGGTACCTACTTTCGTGCGCGGAAAATAAAAAATAAATAGGTATTGCTGAAGTAATAGTAGTCCTAACATTTTTTTTTCAATTTTGTTTTTTGTGTTTGTTTAGGTATATTTGACGGAATACGCACGAGGACAACCTGATGTTAAGTCTCTTGTGCCTGTAATTTGTTATTTCCTATTATTTATTACTTTGCTGGATGTAAATATTCAAAACATTATCCAAAGGTGCGCAGCGCGGTCCAGTGTTGCCGTGGCGGGCGCTCTTGGCTCGGAGTAGGCATTGAGACCAATTCGGGTTTAGTTCTATTTTAACCAAACCATAACTTAATCAAAAATAATCTATTTTGGTCTCTGACGTACTTAGTTTGAGATTTTGCTCGACGAACTAGTGATTAGATTATTAATCGATATCATATTAATATTTCATTGGGTTACATTTACATATTTACCTTTATTTTGTTACCTATCTTCAGTGGCTTCGTGTGCAAGGCCCCCCGTGCGTTAAATTGTGGGAAGTGGGTTCGATTCACAAGCGAGAGTTTTGTATTATAAAAAAATGGTGAATAAAATTTTCGATTAACACGCGATAGTACTTATTACCTATAATCATATTTAGGAATATTTAAATGGGTTGCTTAACATCTTCTGGGCTACATGCTGACATGAATAAACATATTTTAATAATCGTAAGGCTAGCCTTTTACAAATCCACCACACCACAATCCCAACTAATGGTAGGTGATTTTATGGTAAAATATGGTGGGTTTAGTCTCTGATTTAATCTTGGCGATTAAAATTATCTTCGTTCAAGTTATTCCAAATACCAAATTATGCATTTGACAGAACTATGATTAATTTTAGTCAAGTTTTAATGAAGTTCTTGGTTTGGAATTAGCCTCATTGTCTTTTACTACGAGACTCAGACAGTGCTAGAAAAACTTTACTACGGGTCTCTGAGACCCCGTCAGAGGTTACGTGAAATTAAATCCACCTCAGTAGCTAAAGGTTAATCTTTTGAGCTTTGATTTTGTCCGCCGCCGACATGCTTCTTTGGGATCAGCGGCAGGGCTCTGTCTGTAACTCCTGTCAAAATGACTTATTTACAAAAATACTAGCAAAAATAATATGGAAACTAAAAACTCACTCGCTCATTCTGACTTTGACAGCTGTCATTTTGAACACCGACCAATGTAATTTTCAAGCCAGCTTTAGCCCGTTACTTTAGTAAAATCTGCAAACTATGCAAAAAAGAGAAATAAAAAATTGACCTTTTCAATTGTTCTTCATTGTCTCTCTTATATATGGATTACATGTAAAAGCTAATGATTTAATGTAACATGCTGCTGGGTAAGCCATCTCAAACAAGGGTCCATATATCCCATGGCCCTTTGCCAGTTGCTCAGGAGTATCACCGGATTTGTTCTTCATCTTGGCTATTTCTATCGAGTCATCTCTTAGAAGTAGAATAAGCAAGGTAGATTTACCATGGCTTATAGCTGATGCTAGATGCAAAGGCGTTTGTTCTGAAATAAAATATTTATTTCATAATTCTACTTATCCACAGCCCTAAAACTAAATATAAAAAACTAACAATTACAATACAGAGATAAACTCACAGCCAAAATGGGGCTACCATTTTATAAAACTAAGTAATGACATTAGACGCTATAATTATATGATGTATAATCAGATACATATATTCAGATGATAAAATAATACCTATATATTTAAATAAACAATATGAAAGGTGTAATGTTTTGTGTTAGATAATTAAGAGGACAGACTGGTGCCATTTCTAAGGGAATAGTTTCAAACGTTTCTTTGCGGAAATCCATATTTAACAAATATAAACTATATATATATAATATAACAACAAATATTTTAAGAAAACATCAAATTAATATTTTAATAAAACACTTAAAAAATATCTAGTGACTATTCCGCCTAGTTTTCCTGTTAAGCCGACGTGACGTCACAAACGCCACGCAGCCAATCCGGAAGAATTTTCGACGCGTGTTGCTTCCACACGAAGCATCCTCAGGAGGTCTTGACTTTACGAGCCACCGTAAAATCATTCTCGACCGTGTGAAACGCTTCGAAAACTATTCCGGTTTAGCTGCGTGGCGTTTGCGACGTCACGTCGCCGTCGGCTTACCAGAAAAATTAGGCGGAATTGTAGATATATTTGTATATTTTTTAAGTGTTTTATAGATGATAGATTATTGTGGATTTGCATATTTGATTTAAGATTTATATAGAATTATATACATATTTATCTTTTTTATCTTATAATACCTATACATATTTGTTCATGTTAGTTATAATAAGAGGTGACTTACCTCTAAGAGGTTGTTAGAATTTTTCAAAAACCCTGTATATTATATATAACTTGTTAATTTAATGACAGAAAATTTGTATTGCCCTTCTTTAATGTACCATATCACATCACGCATTGTAACTACATAGGTACTATTTTATTGTAACTAAGGGTTTGTATTTGTTTGCGTTTGAAGGGGCGTGAATAATTCCAATCCATAAGTCCAAGTAACTCACCTCCATCTGAAAGAGCTCCAGGATCTGCACCAGCGGCCAGTAATCGTGCAGCAGATAAATAGTTGTTCCAGTTACAAGCAGAATGCAAGGGAGTCCAACCCATTTCAGTCTTCATACTGACTTTTGCTCCAAAACTGAGTAAGTATGAAATAGCTTCAACATGGTTACCATATGCTGCTCTGTGAAGCAATGTATAGCCATCATTGTCCTGCACATGGATGAGGCTCGGTTGGGATGAAAGTAAGTCTTTGAGTGTATCCACTTTCCCATTTTCAGCTGCCCATAAGGCGTGGTCCTCTGGATTCGCTGCAAAATAAGAGATGGGTTTTTAGATATAAAGGAGAATAAGGAGATACAGAAATAAACCACACCCTCAGAATGTGTACTCAAATAAAAGTATGATCTTATTTCAAATTAGTGCGGATGAATCACAGTTAATGTCAAGAAAATATTTCTTATGGAATATATAGGGCTGCCATCCGTCCGGGTTTCCTCGGATTTGTCCTAGTTTAGAGGGCGTGCGGTAGGGGTTTTCAAGTTGTGTCGGGTAAAACCCGGACGTTTGTATGTCCGGGGAATCCGGATTGATTGAAATATAAGCAATTGATTGAAACAAATCTGAGTTGAAAATTCATTCGTCAGCTGCATACAAGTTAACTCCGGCGCTGCAAAATCTACAACAGAAGGTCCCCCGCGACGCGCCGGCCTCCACAATAAAGAATTGCCGCCGACCCCGATCATTCACTCACTGTGCCGTTTTGGCGCATTTGGTGCATAGAATATTTCTAGGGTTATTTAGCGCTTTTTCTCATTACCGTAAGCTAAAAACGTCTAGTGAAATCTGGCGTAAAACATTAAATTTCGTGCTCCAATTGTATTTCTTAAACCGTCATAAAAGGGGACGTTGCGAATTTCGGCGAAATAGCCGACCCCCCGGTAGCCGAGCGGTTTAATTATCCGGCGCAAAATTCCCGCCGAACGACGCGGGTTCAATTCCCGCCCGGGGCATAACATTTTGTACTCCAATAATTTGTAAATTTATGATTTTCGCTTCGTACACGGTAGTGCTTGTAATCATAATATTTAGAAATACATTGTGAGTTTATTCGCTAGTCTCGCGGCAATGGACGAAGGAGAAAAACTCACTAAAAAACACATGGTTTCATCTCTGATCGAAATAAAGTAAGGACCTAAGTTGCTTTGACTTTTCCAAATTCCTGTTGGAAAAGTAAGATCACTTTGACTAAAATTTGAACATCTAAAAAATTCCGAAATAAAAAGGTTTTAATATTTTTATGTTTGCAATAATGCATGCTTTGTGGATTAAATTCCAATATTACAAATATACGAGGGTAAAAATTATAATCAAGTGCGGGATTCGAACCCGCGTCATCGACCCCTTTAGCCGGGGTAGGCTCTGACCGACTGAGCTAACATTACGGTCAGATCAGAGCATACCCCGGCCAACGGGATGGATGACGCGGGAGCGGGACCGCACATTATTATAATTTTTCCTCCCGTATATTTGTAATTTTGTAATGTAAAAAGATCTTGAGCTCGTCAAAATTTAAACTTGTTACTTACTTTTAATTTACATAAAAAAATGTTTTACGGTTTTGGGTACTTAATCTAAGTAACACAACTAGATGGCTTAAAAAAATTTATACTATGTAGTTTGTAGTTTCTAATTAGGTAAGTACTAATTTATTGATTATTTATTAACTTATTAGGAAACGGCTACAAAAAAGTTAACATGTATAAAAATCGCCATAGTTTTCAAAGTGAAGAATATTTATTAAACGAAAAATTATAATTTATATCTAATTTGATGCCAAAAAACACTGATCCTCATTATTTTTAAAGAAAGAGAAGAGTAAATAATTATGTGTGTAGCACTGTAGTTAATGCGCAAAGAAGCTGTATAATTGAAAATAGGTTCATGGGTGTCCGGGAACTCAATTTCACCCAAATGTCCGAGTTTTTTAAGATTTTGTCCGGCAACGGTGGTTTAGGTGATGGCAGCCCAAAATATACCTAATAGTTTCAGCGAGTAAATGTCTTAAGTAAATGTATATTTGTCTTTTCTAACCATTTAATTCATGTATGTATTTGTGTACGTTCTGGTTTTGGTTTTATTACAGAAGAATATTCCCAGATGCAAAATTGAAGATCTGGTAAATACCGATCATTCTTCCCTCCACCGACGAATCTCCAACGTTTGTTTCCCACTCTATCCACGTGAAATTGGCGAAATTGTAGCGACCCCGCAGAAGCCATAAGAAATAAGAAGTTCAAGTTGAAATGTAAGGGGGACAGAACCTTTTTTTTTCAGTCTCCGCGCGCTATGACTAGTATAGGACACTTAGAGAAACAAAAATGTTGGTAACATCACTAATATTATAAATGCCAAAGTAACTCTGTCTGTCTGTCTGTTACGCTTTCACGCCAAAACTACTGGACCGATTTGAATGAAATTTGATATTGAAATAGTTTGAGACCCGGGAAAAAACATAGGATAGTTTTTATCCAACTGCGCAAAAAGAGGTTAATGTTTTTGCGCGATAACTGACATACGCGGGGGCGGAGCCGCGCCTGGAAAGCTAGTGGTAAATATTTGGGGGTTAAAGACTCCGTTATGAGGACAATGCCAATAATTATAAATGCAGTAATAACTTCGTATTTATACGCATTTCAAAGTATTCACACATTCGTTTTTAGGTTCATTTTACTATTTATAACAAAGACAGGAGAATTAATTGCATGAAAAAAACGATTTTGATTAAATCGCAATATGTTACTAAATCGCATCACATTGCATGTTTTTCCAAACTGGTAACGATTAAGTCACACTAATATTATAAGGACGAGTTTGTGAGTGTGTTTTTATGTTTGTTACTTCTTGACGTTCAAACGGCTGGACAATTTTGATGAAATTGTTGTTGAGGTAGATGAGGCATATGAATGAAAACAGGACCCTTTTCATCATCATCTGTCACCACATGGGTGAAACCGGCGGGTGTAACTAGTATTAGTTAAAACTCAAACAAAACACGTCATTTGGTGATTTTATGCATTCTTCGTTTATTATTATAGCAAAAACAAAAGGTGCTAACGTGACTTGGGCATGGCATGGCATACATATATACCTACTTAGATAAAACAGCGAAATATTCAATCAAATTATTCACATGCATATATGAGTACTTCTAATAAGTAGTTAAATAAACCTAGAACTATTATTCAAATACAATAGAACATGTATTGTATTAAATTGTAATACAATATAACCTATTGATTTTTCAATGATTTTCATCATTCTCATTTAACGATCTTTATCTCGAAATATTATGGAAATTCCATAAGTTACCATACTACTTAACATTTATTGTTTATATATGTGTTTATATACTTTATCATAGTGCGCGGAAATTTTGAATAAAAATCAAAATGGCGGCGGATCGATGTGGCCGGCTTCCACACAAAATAATCGAAGCCGTTTCATTGTAAAGTCAGTACCTACTATATGTACAGCATACAGTTGTTAATTTAAACAATTTCAAATTTAACAAATACGTGCTTAAGATGCTGACAAGTGCTAAATAGCTTTACTTGAACAAATTTTTAGCAAAATTCATTTAGTTTGCAGCAGTAATAAAATTAATTTTAATCACATAATCTAAGGGCAAGAAAATTCTGAAGCGCTCGTAGCGAAGTTTGCTTAGCCATTCTGGATCGATCAGCAAAGTTAAGCAACGTCCACCGCGGTCAGGAGTTGGATGGGTGACCGCTGGTGACATTAATACTGAGCGCTTCCGTGCTTCGGAGGGCACGTTAAGGCTTATACAGTCGCCAATGGCCTTGAGCATCTGGGCCTAATCGAGCTTAATTTACCAGCGCATCGCCGCAGTTAATCAACAGACGTTCGGCGCTCGCTGCACAAATATAACGGTCAAAGAATATGCAGATGCGCGATACGCTCCGGTAACATGTCACTTTATATGCCTACCATACGATTCTAGTGAGTATCCGCAGTTGCAACTGCGACTGAGATCAGTACTAAAATTCATACCTACCTAGGTTTTTCTGGACGTCTTTATTCCTGGAATTAATATTTCGACGACGTCATCCAAGTGAATAAAGTTACTCCGATTTGGCTGAAATTCAAAATCTAGGTTGTTCTGGAAGTTTTTATTCAGAATTTGGAATTATTTTTCGATGGCGTCTGCCAAGTGAATAAAGTTACTCCGATTTGGCTGAAAATCGATATCTAGGTTTTTTGGACGTCTGCATTGCAAATTTGGAATTCATTTTTCGAAAACATCTGCCAAGTGAAGAAAGTTACTTCGATTTGGCTGAAAATCAATATCTAGGTATTTCTGGACGTCCTTATTTCGAATTTGGAATTTATCCTGACAGATCAGTACTAAAATTCATTCCTACCTAGATTTTTCTGGACGTCTTTATTCCTGGAATTAATATTTAGACGTCGTCTGCCCAGTGAAGAAAGTTAGTCCGATTTGGGTGAAAATCAAAATCTAGGTTGTTCTGGACGTCCTTATTCCGAACTTGGAATTTATTTTTCGATGTGGTCTGCCAAGTGGAGAAAGTTACTCCGATTTGGCTGAAAATCGACATCTAGGATGTCCTGGGCGTCATGATTCCGGATTTGCATTTATTTTTCAACGTCGTCTGCAAAGTAAAGAAACACTCCGACTTGGCTAAAAATCGATATCTGTAGGTAGTTCTCAGTTGTCACACAGACTCTTTAAAAAATCTGCTGATTTTAGTGATATGCTACATAAACGAGTTTTCCAATTAAAATTACCTGTTATTCGTACTACTTTTGCAAGCCAAAAGCATCATTGTTAATTGGTTGTTCACGTTTAACTATGATGAGATTGAAAAAGTTTAATCGATTACTTTTTAAATCAGTACTAATATTATAAATGTGAAAGTAACTCTGTCTGTCTGTCTGTTACGCTTTTACGCCAAAACTACTGGACCGATTTGAATGAAATTTGGTATGGATATAGTTTGAGACCCGGGAAAAAACTAGGATAGTTTTTATCCAACTGCGCAAAAAGAGGTTAATGTTTTTGCGCGATAACCGACATACGCGCGGGCGGAGCCGCTCCCGGAAAGCTAGTTTATTGACAATTTTTAGAAGTAACCTTTAAATATAATGTTATGTATTCATACGTTATATATTAATAATATACGTATTTATTAATAATATCTATATATGATCATATTAACTTACATTTTACATACATCCAGTTTATATATATATATGCATATATATGATATTTTCAAAAAAAAAATTTGCGTTTGATATAGTAATATATAAAGCATCAAACATACAAACACGTAAATAACACAAATTTAGTTAAAATATAAATACCACCTGTGTGGATTATTTGTAAGTTAAATTTATGTTTATAACTATTTTGCGTGAAAAATTGTACTGAAGTCAACTATGCACTATCCCTATTACTGTACAGCTTTCAATAAAGGTCTTCAACGTCTAAGTGTGAAGACCACCAGCAATACAAGATTTGGAAAAAGTGTTATTGGCTTAAATAAAGATTTTTATTATTATATTATTGTTTAAAATATAATTATTATTCTGGACGTTTTTATTCCAAATTTGGAACTTATTTTTCGATAACGTCTGCCTAGTGAAAAAAGTTACTAAGATTTGGCTAAAAATCGATATCTAGGTTTTTCTGGACGTCCTTATTCTAAATTTGGAAATAACTTCTCGATGACGTCTGCCAAGTGCAAAACGTTACTTCGATTTGGCTGAAAATCGATATCTGGGTTGCTCTAGGCGTCCTTATTCCGAATTAGGATTTAATTTTTCGAAAACGTCTGCCAAGTGAAATATGTTACTCCGATTTGGCTGAAAAATTGATTTCTGTAGGTCATTATTCTACATTTGGATTTAATTTTTCAAAGACGTTTGCCAAGTAAAGATAGATGACGTATCTTTAAAACGCTCAAAGTCAAAGTCAAAGTCAAAATCATTTATTCAATTTAGGCGTCTACGACGCTCTTATGAAGGTCAATTACAAATTTTAATATTGAAATATACTACATTGTACTGCCACGTTCAGCAAACAAAAGTTATAGAGCCACTGCGAGAAGAACGGGCAAGAAACTCGGGGCCATTCTTTTAAAGGTTTTTTTAAAAATGTGTTAATTACATACTATATATAGGACAAGAGTAAGAAAATTATGATAATCAATCGTTTATTCAAATCTCCTTACAAATGAGGTTATCCTCAAAAATAGTAGATTGTTATACAAGGGTTGAAACGAATCAATCCCCTTACGAGGTATTTAGACATGAGAAGGGAGCATTTACTATGAGATTTTCCCGCCCTTAGGTGGGGTGGGATGCAGAGTCTTCCACCCGCTACTCGCATCAAACAAACACTACTTTCCGAGTACGAGATATGAGAATGATAATTTCTTGTAGGTCTAGGCAATAATAATATGGGCAATTTATCTAAAGCTATTTTGTAAAGATTGGTTCCATCGTGAAAAGGTAACCGAGATACTTTCTCATTTATTAGGAGATTTGAATAATTGATTGATAAGTAATCATAATTTTTCTACTCTTATCCTATTGCGGCGTTAGCGAGCTGCTAAGCACCCCACGGCCAGCGGGTAGGTAGGTAAACTTAGGGAATAGGTTTGAACATTTTATTAGGCCTTATCAGGTTGCACAGCCGCACAGTTCTACTGAAGTTACATAGACCGGAGGGAGTCACTGCCCTGATAGTACTCGTGATCCAGGTCCCAGATGTGGCGGTCTTGGCATCGGCTGATAGTTCTGGGGCTCGGTAGCGAGTGCTGGAAACAACCGTCCTCCGGTTAAATCAGTGAAATGGAATCCTGGAAGGAAGACACCGGCTTAGTGGCTGATGTTCCTCAGCCAACTGTTGCCAAGCCGCGCCGACACGATCGTGGTACTTACCAGTGACTCACATTTTAAAACTCAGTCTAGCGCGGTAGGGCAGCACAGCTGTTTACGTTACATAGGTTTTAGTCAGCACTATGAAATAACAATAATAAATAAGGAACTCACCCTAGAGGGATTCATGCACTTCACAACTAGTAAATAACAATTAAGATTGATACTACGTATTGTATTTTTATTTAGTGCAAGACGAGTGTTCCTTGCCAATTGCAGACGAAAACGCTAAGATATATCGTGTTTAAAACGCTAAGATATGTCTGTGGGGTTCCGCACAAAATTATTTTTAATAATTAGCAATATTAACGTAAGTTTATACTTTTAGTGGTATGTAAGTTAGTTAAAGAATTTAATTAGTTTATTTTTAGTTTATGATTAACATCTTATGTTTCATATTACGAATAATACTATAATTAATTAAGTAACGGCGTTATGCACAACGTTACACTACATATTATCTTACCATTTTCGAGATACGTCATCTATCTTCACTTGGCAACGTCATTGATAAATAAACTCCATATATAAAATTGTAGAATAATGACGTCCAGAACAATCTAGATATCAATTTTTAGCACGTCTTCGAAAAATAAATTCCGAATTCGGAATAAGGACGTCTAGAACAACCTAGATACCTATCGATTTTCAGCCAAATTGGAGTTACTTCTTTTACTTGGCAGACTTCATCGAAAAATTAATTCCAAATTTGGAAAAAGGCGTCCAGGAAAACCAAGAAAGTATCGATTTGTAGCCAAATCGAAGTAACTTTTTTCACTTGGCCGACGTCATTGTTAAAAAAATTCTAAATTTGGAATTAAGACGTCTAGAACAACCTAGATATCGATTTTCAGCTAAATCAAAGTAACTTTTTTCACTGGGCAGACGTCATCGTAAATCAAATTCCAAATTTGTAATAATAACGTCTAAAAACAATCTAGATATCCATTTTTAGTCAATTCTGAGTATTTAACTTCAATTGGCAGACGACATGGAAAAAAATTATTCCAAATTCGGAATGATGACGCACAGCACAACCATGGTATAGATTTTCAGCCAAATCAGAGTAACTTTCTTTCATTGGCAGACGTCATCGAAAAATAAATTTTAAATTCGGATTAAAAACGTCCAGAACTACCTAGATTTTGAATGTTAGCCAAATCGGAGTTACTTTCCTCACCTAGCAGATGTCAAAAAATTTATGCCAAATTTTGAACAAAAACGTCCAGAAAAACCTAGATATCGATATTTAGCCAAATAGGAGTAACTTTTTTCACTTGGCAGACGTCATCGAAGTATAAAATCAGAATAAAGACGTCCAGAACAACCTAGATTTTGAATTTTAGCCAAATCGTAGTGACTTTCTTCACTTGGCCGATGTCGTCGAAAAATTAATTTCAAATTTGGAACAAAGACGTCCTGAAAAACCTTGATATCGATTTTTGGCCAAATCGGAGCAACTTTTTTTACTTGGCAGACGTAATCGAAAACTACATTCGAAATTCGGAATAAAGACGTCCAGAACTACCTAGATTTTTAATTTCAGCCAAATCGGAGTAACTTTCTACACTTGGGCGACGTCATTGAAAAATACATTCAAAATTCGGAACAAAGACGTCTAGAACTACCTAGATTTTGAATTTCAGCCAAATCGGAGTAACTTTTTTCACTTGGCAGACGTCATCGAAAAATACATTCCAAATTCGGAATAATAACACAAACGTAATAGTACGGCTCAACTTATTTTTTAAAAGAACCTTATTTCCTCCACCTTAAGCCGTTGGTCCCGGTTGTTGTCTTAGGATGGCAGTCGTTACAGCATGGTGGTAGGGCACTTTGCGAATGCACTCGTTTCCTTAAAATTTTCTCGATATAATATAATTGATCAAATCAAGAGGGGCAAGGAAAGTTATATTTTCGATTATTACTAGTTTTGTATTATTGAGCTTACTTTCGGTTTTTATCTACATTATCGCGATTTCACAATCGCTGCCTCTCTTTCACTCCGAAGCAGAGACAAAATATCAGCATTTGACAGCGTCTTAAGGTTTTTTCATAACTAATCAGTATCAGTACTTATATTAATATTATAAATGCGAAAGTAACTCTGTCTGTCTGTCTGTTACGCTTTCACGCTAAAACTACTGGACCGATTTGAATGAAATTTGGTATGTTAATAGTTTGAGACCCGGGTAAAACTATATCTAAACGGATAGTTTTTATCCGACTGCGCAAAAAGAGGTTAATGTTTTTGCGCGATAACCGACATTCGCGCGGGCGGAGCCGCGCCCTGAAAGCTAGTATTACATAAGTTCATTAAAAAATTGCATTTTCATATGTAACATAACTTATTTTTACATTTATTTTTAACTTATGGCCAGACTATGTATAGGTTAACAGTAAAAGATATTATATGGCTTCCAGTCTTGAGTTTGTGGGACCAGCAAATACTTCTTGTGTACGGCGAGTATGAGGACCAAATACTCCTTGTTTAAGATTACATTATCAATGCAAGTCTTTGTCCTTGATAAAACTACCAACTACTTCATTTTAGTTATTTAAAAGGAATTATTCTAAGGATTTTAAATTTGCTACAAAATTAGCCAACACCCAATTTCAACGACTATTACTGCTAAAGTAATAGTCGTCAACCGCTATAATTTTCCTTTAAAGTTCATGAACTTCACTATCATCATGAATTTTTCCAGATTTTTCAAGGCAGCAGTTTTGCTTTTAGAGGGGGGGGGGACGCCCTGTCGGAACAAAAATATGCTCTTTAAAGATTAATATTTCATAAATGGAGCATCAAATCGAAAAACAATATAAGCAACCCCTAAGTCATTTTAAAAGACCTATTCAACTATACCATACACGACGGGTTAGACGACAAAAATAAAATTCATCCCCACTTCACATGTATGAGAGCTATCGTAAAAAAAAATATTTTTCAAACTTTTATTCTACTACTTTGTCGGCGTGATTGATTTACGTACCTGTACAAAAATTCACCAACGGTCTCTTAGCAAAACCTCGGACAGACGGACAGACAGACGGACATGACGAAACTATAAGGGTTTCTTGTCAGGACTACGGAACCCTAAAAATAATATAATATGATAATTTTTATTTATAAAAATGACATTATATTATTAGATGGCAATAGATTTAAGATGGTTCTGACGAATTGGTTATTAAGTAATTGTTTTTACGATATAAAGGATTATTTAAGTTCTAAGTGTAAGCAGCCTGCATGCACGTCTGCATGCAGGCTGAATACACTGAACAATTAATATTATTAATTTAAGAGCACATATGTATTTACTGTATTTTAGCAAATTAAATATTGATTGATTGATTTTAATATTTTTAACCGACTTCCAAAAAAGAAAAGGTTCGCAATTCCTCTGTATTTTTTTAATGTTTGTTACCTCAGAACTCTTGACTGAGTGAACCGATCTTGAAAATTATTTTTTTGTTTTAAAGGTGATGCTTGTCGTTTGGTACCATTCCATTACATCAAAATCGGTCAAGCCGTTTTTAAGTTACACTAAAGTAACTGAAAAAGGTTATTTTTTAAACTGAACTAGTTGATAATAAAGTCGATTATTTTTTTATTGCAGCGTTATTCTCACAATTAACTCACGCTAAATTGTGACTAATTTAAAACATATCTTAGTTGAACATTTTAAAATCGGACAACCGCATCCTTGTGAAAAGTATTATACCATCATATTATATTTTGTATTATTATCCGTTACAAGCTCCTTATTGATCTATATCCCCCCTTTAAATTTGTCAGCGTCTATCTGTACCGCGCGGGCAGCCCCAAAATAGTATAAGATAATTTTAAGTCACAAAGCTAATAGATATATGCAGGGAGTCCCACGGATAAGCCACATGGAGGGAAAGTACCTTGAATATTGTAGATAGATCATTTTACTGAAAGAAGGTAAAAAATGTTATCAAATGACGACAAAACTTTTTTTCTTGATGTATTTATCATAATTTTATATAAATATATATGGGAGAGATGGTCATACCCTAAATGCTTTATACATTGCATGGGACTTGCCTCGCCTCGGTGCTTAGCCATATGTAGATAATGTACCAGTAGGCTCTAGGTAAGTATATATACAGATATGTCACATGGAAAGAAAGTACCTTGAATATTGCAGATGGACCATTTTACTGAAAGGAAAGATTATTTGAATTTAAAAACAATTAAAACTGCATTCATAGATATTTAAATAATTACATGGTTGAACCATGAGAAAGATAATCACCCTGTAGCATTTTCATACCAATCGAAAGGCTTCATCATAAGGATTATTTTTTGTTACATCATAGTGTCAGAAATAAAAGGAAGACCACGAATTTAAACATTTGATGGGAAAATTTTGAAATATTTCTTTATAATCAGCCAGCCACTAATTAATAGCTTATTTTATTTAGTAAATACTGGGTTGAATTAAGTTTCTCCAAAAATAAAGAAAGAAATAAGCAAATAGAAAGTTGAAGTTCAGTGACTGGGCCACTATAGGTATTCGAAAGTGTAGAGATTAATTGTTTGATCTGTATCGCAGAAAAAAAATGTATGTCTAGAAAGCAGTTTCATGATTATGTTAGGAACTCTTTAAAAATGTTTATGACTAAATTTGCAAGCCTTAAAATAAAAAAAAACCATTTGGAAGACTATAAATACTGAAACAGGTAAATAGCTGGTAATAAATAAGCTCAGAGATTAAACATAATGTCTCTATTGTCAAAAATCAAATGTCTTAACCAATACAAGTAACGAATAGATTTGAATTTTTTTTCTAAATTACACCCCGGTACTAAGTATTTATATTCTGGTCCCGATGTAGCAGAAGTTAAGTAAAACATAATTTTCTCAGCAAAACACCTGATTTTTCTGGCAAATACACAATAACCTTAGAAATTATAAAGATATTAATAAGTTTGAGCTTAAAAAGCACAGAAGACTTGTGGGGTATGTCAGTTAAGAGCCCTTATTCCAGCAAAGCCATTTTACAGCCCTTTTCTCAAGGCTGGTGCGTCCAAAGTATAAAAGTTTTTGTTTTTTAAATGATACAGGAAGAAAGTTTATTGTTTTTGTAATTGAGTGCATTAGCCAAAACAATAAAAAAAACAACTGGAATCCGACAAATTTTTTTTTAGCAACTCATGTTTTCATAAATTTCTTCATCAGTGTGATTTCAAGCATCTTTTTCTCGAACAAAAATTATTCGTTTTACAGATTTAAAAATATCAGTAAACCAATCATATTACCATCATTGAAGTGCATTAATAACATTTTGAGAAATATATGTTACAACTGAATAAATAAGGGATTGAAAGGGCTTTTGGCACAAAAATACAATTCAAATTTCTTGTTATTTCTACAAAATCTGGTATTTTATCAAATAAATAAATATGCAGTTCATTAGTTGAAGTTTTTATTTAATGGATAATAATATTTTGTTGCTAATTTAGTCAAAAATGTATTTTATACAATTTTTTCAATATGACCTATAAATTACGGATCACAACGCCTTGCATCTCAGTTTGCGCCTAGCGCTCGCAGATGGAGGACGTATCGCTGCCCGTCCCGCGCCCTACACGTGCCGCAACTACGGTGCGCAATGAAAATATAGCGTGACCGAGTCGTTTTGATCTATGCGTATACTTTTATTATTGTTAAGGTGTTTTTGTTGAGACCATGCCTTTTTCATTATTAAATAGGATTTATTCTTATTTATTATTTATTTATTTATTTGATCCCCAACAAAATGCACACCGTTTCAAAGTACAAGTAAATAACAATACAGAATATGTTAAGTGCCATTACAATTATAGAGGAAGACTACATGCGAAAAATGAGCGAAATACTATTTTGATTATGATTTTACATATATAAATTAATAATAACAGCGGAATTATAAATTCAATTACAATTTAGTGTTATAAATGAACAAAAAAAAGGAAAACAGAGTTATAAAATTTACAAAAGAGAATTGTCACAAAGATTAATTAAGGATAACTGCTTTAAACTTGCAAATGCTTCCATTGAAAAGGTCCACGGAATCATTCTTCGAAATGTCATTGTACTGTTTAATCATTCTATTCAGTGGCGCATTTAAATTTGTTTTTTTTTTAGTACCTACGAGTAAATTGAAACTTGATGCCCTCTTTGATCTTAATGGTACAGAAAAAGTTAACACAGACAACAAATCAGGTGTGTCCAACAAACCATTTGCAAGCTTAAAAAGAAATGAGAGGTCAAGCATTTGTCTTCGATCCGCTAAAGATTTCATTTTAAAATGATTCAATCTTTCAGGATAACTGGGAATGGTTTTTAGCTAAATTGCAAGAATATGCAAGATGCCGCAAAAACGTTTTTGTACACTCTCTAGGCGCTCGATATAAACTTTGTAGGATTCCAGAACACACTGCAATATTCCAAACCGCTACGAACTAAGGCGTTATAAAGTAGTATTTTAGTTCTAGGATATTTGAAATTCTTGCAGTTCCGCAATAAAAAGCCAAGACACTTGAATGCATTAGAACAGATGTTGTCTATATGCATGTTAAATCTAAGATTATTATCCAGCACGACGCCTAAATCTTTTACACTATCTACATTTGCCAATGTAACATTATTGATTTTATATGTATTATGGATTTGTTTCTTTTTTCTTGTAAATTGTATCGAGTAACATTTTGATGTATTTAAGTTCATGCCATTGTAGTGACACCATGTAGTGAGGCGATTGAGGTCAGCCTGTAAAAGTTTTGCATCAGAAGGGTCATTAATGATTTTTTAAAAATTCAAATCGTCAGCAAACAGAAAATATTTGCAATGATGAAAACAGTCACCGATATCATTAATAAAAACGTTGAAAAACAGTGGCCCTAAATGAGATCCTTGTGGTACTCCAGAAACAACTGAAAATGGTTCAGACGAGTAACCATTAGCCACAACAACACATTTTCTACTTGATAAGTAGGATTTACACCAACTCAACACTGGCTCAGCTATACCATAAGCAGAGAGTTTTCGGAGAAGTAATATATGACTCACTCGATCAAATGCCTTGCTGAAATCAGTGTATACAGCATCAACAGATGCGCGCCCATCTATTTCAAGAGAAATATTATCAACAAAGGAGACTAAGTTTGTAGCCGTTGACCTAAGTTTCATGAAACCATGCTGGTGGATACTTATAATTTGCTTAAAATGCCACGTTAAAATAGAATACAAAAGTTTTTCAAAAATTTTGGCAAAGACAGGAAGTATAGAAATGGGCCTGTAATTCTGGACCATATCTATACTACCATTCTTTAACAATGTAATAACTTATGCAACTTTCCAGTCTGAAGGGAAAATGCCAGTTTCCAATGATTTGTTAAAAATAAGTCGCAGAGGATGTGCTAGTGCTGGAGCACATCTAGCAACAAATATCGACGGAAGACCATCAGAACCAGCACCTTTATGAAAATCAAGTCTTTTTAAAACTTTTAATACTTGATCATCTTTAAACTTAATAGAAGTTATGTAGTTATTTGTCAGTACCTCCGCACAATCTTGAGAGCTGGGTGAAGGAATAAAGTTATTATATACTGCAGAAAAATGATTGGCAAATAGATTACAAATATCCTTACCATTGGTAGCAATGTTATGACCTAGAGACATTTGAGCCGGATAATGACTAGAGTTTTTCTTTTTGTTTTTGATAAAGGACCAGAAAAGCTTAGGATTTGAACGTAGGTTTGATTCGAGACGAGTGATATAGTCTGTGTAACATGTAGTCATGAGATGTTCCGAACGATTTTTAGCTAATTCATAGCCGAGTCTAAAGGATTATTATTAAATTTACGCAATTTATTTCTGTATTTTAGCTTTTCACGCAATAGATTTATTAAATTACGAGAAAACCAAACAGGATATTTTTTCGATTTAGGTGTGACTCTAGGTACATGTTTATTAATAGCCTCCCGAACGTATCTATAAAAAATTATGAGCATTTCATCCACAACTATACAATTTTCAAATACTTTTTCCCAGCATATTGCATTAAGATCTTTAATTATATTTGCATAATCAGCCCTATAAAAGCAAAAACGATTACTATTAATGGGAGTTAGTCGAGAGTTGGTGCAAAAAGATATACAGAATTCTACAGGGGGGTGGAACTTATCAACATTGGAAAGAGGACTGTTACAAATGTCAACATTAATTATGTGTAGGTCACTTAATATGAGATCTAATATTTTACCTTGAAAATTCCGCGTATTATTATATTGTTTTAAATTATGAAGCCTAGCGAAGTCTAGTAGCTGATTTTCAAAATCGCAATTCTTCACTGCGGTAGTCAATGACTGAGCATTATCAGTAAAGTTCCAAGCTATAGATCCCATATTGAAGTCTCCAAGTAGCATAACATTATTTAGAGTACCACATTCAATGACTTGGCTAGAGTTGTATAAGAATTCTTCCAAATTTTTACGCTTCAGAGGTGAAGGTAGGTAAACTGCGCAGAAGTGCAAGCGCTCTATACCGCCTTTATCGTTAAGACATTCAATCTGAATCCATAAATCTTCACAGTGTGACTCAAGACTCATTAAGCGCTTAGATTTTAAGCATTTAGTTACTGCAATAACTGTACCGCCTCCGTCTTTTTTCTTGGAAGAACTACAAGATTCTCTATCTCTCCTATAAACCACATAGCGGTCGTCAAAAAGTTCCGAATCGAAGACGCTGCCATTTAACCATGTTTCGGTTAGAACAATCACATCATAGTTACTACACACAATATTATCAAAGAATTGAGTAGTTTTGGTTTTTAAACCTCTAACATTTTGATAATATAGCTGAAGCATATAAAATGTAAACAAAAAATAAAATAGGTACAAGATTATCAGATAAATGAAATAGAAAACGAAAATTAACAATACACTTTTCTAAAAAACAACAATAATACTAATACAATCAATGAAAGAAAAAAAAACTTGGGTTTACAGGACTTATCCTGTAAAAAAAAAATGATTAAATAATTAGAATTATGATCTAACTAGTTTATTTAAAGTCTCCAAGTTCTTTATCAAAATGTAATTAGAGTGTTCAGACTTTCTTATAAACACCTTCCCGTCGCGAACCCAGACGAATCTATAACTTAGCTCCTTGGCTTTTCTGCGAGCAGCGGCGTGCAGCGCTTTAGTCTCCGAAGTGAGGTGCTCTGACACGTACACTGCGCTTTTCTTGCGCAGTGCTACGGGGGTAGCCCAGGTGACTGGAGTTTAACTTGTCACTTGGGTTATTTCTATTGAACCTTATCACTCCGGCCAGGAATGTATCGCGTAGCCGGCGGCTGCTAAACTTCACTAAAACAGAACGCGGGCGCGGACTAGCAGCGTTTATCTTAGCAATTCGGCTACAATAATGCAAATCGGATTCGGCAACGGGAGTCTTAATAGTATTGCCGAGTTGCTGTACAATGTTATATAGATTTTCGCTAGTGCTCAGGCAAGCACTGTATTTCCAAATTGTTCGAGCGGGAGTGCTGCTCCACCAAATGTAATCGTTGCGTGAGCTCACAACTAGAAATACGTAGTTCTTTGATTTCCTTTTGTTGACGAAAAATTAGGTCCTTATGTAATTTACACTCACGATTAAGAACTTCTTGATCAGATCAGAAGAGAATAACGCTAGTGCCTCATCAAATTTGTCCAATTTATTATGAATATCTCGAATAGTCGAGTCGAACTTCCTGTCCAGCTCTTCTCTTATAATATCACGTATGATGTCTGCTGATAAGCAGCCGCAGTTCCCAGAACTGCGAGGCTTAGTGCGCAGTGTGACGTTATCAATTAGTAGCTGTTCCGTCGAGGTGTCAAATGTGTTTAAGTGCAGAGAAGGCGGCAGGTGAACGTACAGGCGTATTAGTGTTGTCACCTCGTTTCGGCTCTTTACAGCGACAGGCCGGGCATATCCATGAGTCTTTGAAATCCTTTGTAAATCCGTCAAAATCTTCCTTACTAAAATTCATACCAGTGTAATGGTACTTTCCTTGACAACGACAACAGAGCAATACCGATACGTCGTTTAAAGGATTGCAACAACCAGAACACTTTAAAGCACTCATTGCATAAATCAAGATATTACGATTTACAGTTATGGATGTAAATAAATCACAAAGTAAGCAGCCGATCCGGTTGACTGACGGGTCGCGCACAAAAGAGCCTATGCGCCGCAAAATTACGCGGCACTTACGCGTTTCTATAGAACGTTAAAGAAACGTAAATTAATTTCGCAAAAATAGGGACAAATACACTTTTTTCACAGATAACAAACAATACACTAGTTAGAACACTGAATAAACTTAAAGTTAAGCTAAAAATACAGATGAAAAAACTGTTTTATACACTAGTTTTCGATTTAAATATATGCAGCGAAGTTGAAAAGCTGTCGCTCGCTTGACGTTGAGGGTACTCTTCTTTCCTGATCGTAATTGAATTTTTAACCGACTTCCAAAAAAGGAGGAGGTTCTCAATTCGTCTGTATTTTTTATGTTTTTTACGGTTTTTTAAAGGGTGAACCGATTTTGAATATTATTTTTGTTTGAAAGCTGATGCTTGTCGTTTGGTCCCATTTAAATTGCATCAAAATCAGTCAAGCCGTTTTTGCGTTCCACTCCAATAACTGTAAAGTATTTACCTATCTTGATGATATAGTCATTGACAGTGAATGACAATCGATCTCGTAAGTAGCAAGGGTCACTAATAATTACTAATCACTAATAATGTGATAAATTTTAATTACCAAAAAATGGAACCTACTTCAACACCCAAGTGTGAAATAACTTGTCGAAATCGGTACCATGCACATAATATTGTGCTCATAGGTACTTTTGAACTATCGTGGTACCAACTTCAACAAGTTATTTCACACTTTTGGGTGTTGAAGTCAGTTCCATTTTTTGGTTAAGTAATTTTTTTTACTATGGAAAAAACCAAAAGTTTGCGTGGTTGCTATATATAAGAAAAAAAAGTTTTGGCAAAAAACTTGAAACTAGCTAGAGGCTAAAAAGTTTTTCCTATTTCTTCTTTATTTTCTTTCATATTAGGTATTAACTTGGCGAAACAGATAGAAACGAAAGTAATAAATTTTTACAACAAGCGTTTTTCACACGAAATAATTGGCCATCGAAAAGCACGATCTATGCCTTTAAGAAATACTTTTATTTAAGGCAAGAATATCTAACGTTCTGTACCGTGTACTGATTTTGTAAAAAATAAATATAGACGTTATGTATTTTATTAAACATTTAGTACCGACCTTGAGTTAGGATTTAAGACCTCAATAAGACTTCTATATTAAATGCAACTTATTTTCTTTCCGTAGCGACCATTAAAGTTAAAAAAAAATCCTTTCTGTTCGGTTGTCTGGAAGAAATTGTTTTAAGCAATAAGACCGCCTTCTGTATACCTAATATGTGTGTTAATTTTCTGTAATGTTTTTTCATGGTATGCAAATAAAGTGTATCTATCTATCTAAAGCCGTTCCGCCAACGGGGCAGTTATACAAATATGATGAACCAAGGTATGCATGCTCAAAGCAGGTATACAAACTACAAAACGTAAGTTATTTGCCTATATGTATACAATTATGGTTAGGACATAATCGAATTTAGATACCTACATAGTAGTCCATTTATATGTTACAATTTAAGGACCGAATATTGCAATGCCTAGAGGGCACAATTTTTCTTTTGAGACAAATCTAAGTTTAGGGGTCGCCACCCTTGTGCCCCGGCCACCATCTTGAAAAAAGGGGTGAAAACACCTATTTCGCGATATCTCGGAAACGATGTGTCTGACAAAAAATTCCACTGCATATAATTTGTAGCAAATTATTTTGCCTACAAATATGTTATTATAACTTTTTGCCCTAAATTAAAAATTTAAGAAGTTATAAGCAAAAAAGTGAGAAAATTTTCATATTTTTTTCTTGCTCTATAACTTTTTTTTCTTATTTTACTAAATAATACCTGAGATCAATATTTTTGATTATCTTTTGAAGAATTTTGTATTTTATTTTATTTTAATTCATTTAACATACTGTTACAGCGCTCCAAAGTTGACCAGGTTCGTCAATGCTCATGAGAATCCGGTCAAAAAGAAATGTTTAACTTATTATATTTTTTATTGTAAATATATTCTTAAAAAAAATTGTTGAATTCGTACAACTTTACTTCTTCATTCCTGTTTTTCTTACCATATAACTTACTAAATTTAACTTACGGAAGGATAAGCAGGTAGAAAAGGTCTGAGTAACCGTTTGGGTTCAAAGGAACATCTGCCTGCTACGACTATTATTATTATATGTAGGCTTAGCTGTTTCTTCTATCTCATTTTATTCTCTTAGTTGTGCTACATTTTTTGCAACGTGTAAAGGTATTGAACATTGTGGATATTATTTTCAGTTTTATCAATTAAACTGCGAGTTTCGAAAAAAAATCCTCAGCAGATCATCTACGAGATTGTTCTAGGGTATATTTTTTTGTAAAATGTATAAAAAAGTTAGAGCAAAAAAAAATATTTTTGCTTATAACTTCTTTAATATTTAATTTAGGGCAAAAAGTTATATAAATATGTTTGTAGGCAATACAATTTGCTACAAATTATGTTCTTACAATTTTTTTATAAAACACATAGTTTCTGAGATATTGCAAAATACGTGTTTTCACCCTTTTTTCCAAGATGGCGGCAGGGGGACAAGGGTGGCGACCCCACAAACTTGAGGTTAAGCTTCTTCAGACCCCCACATATAAAAAGATGTCCCAAAAATAAATTGCGTGCTCTAAAAAAGCAAGCTCATGTAACTTTTTAATGGACTATAGTTATAGATGCTAATGTTAGTCAATGAGTAGATACATCAAGGTTTATTATTAGGTTCATTTAAATCTACTTTGTTTGTAAACTGTAAAGATGAGAATTGAATTTACAAAGTAACATAATATTCCACATTATTTATCAAAAATAAATAACACTGCAAATAGGATCAAAATGTTTTATTCCATGCGACATCGTCGTTGACCGCACGATCCTTGCTAACGGTGTGCCCGTGTGCGCCGTGCTTCAATAAATGCCTAAACTTGACCGATCGCGCAAAGCGTAAAGGCTCTTAAAGTGGCAGAGTCTATTATTTGCATTCTTGCACTATATTATTCAATCTTTGTGTTGATAGAGAAATTTCCCTGATTTAATGAAATAGAAAAGTCACTCAAATTTTTATGTTGGGGCTAAATCTGACCCTTCCAGTTTCACAAAGAGCAGGTCCACAACAGATGCAAGTTTTCAATTTATGTCACATAAACTAGAAGCCTGAGAGAGTTCACATGGCGCTATTGGCATATTTTGTAAGCTTTCCAGGGCATTTGTTTGACTTTGTAGAACATGACACTATGGTAATTGTGGAAAGGCTCTGAATCTTTTAGTCATATCTGTCAGACATGCTACAGAAGGTTGGCATAAATGTAAATACTGCTTTTGGTTGTTTGGCAAAATTAGGAACACCACGTGGATCAATTTTAAGACCTTTCTGTTTCTAAGTGTGTATAAATGATCCTTACATGGTTAAACATATTTCTCTTCTTTCATTCAGCTATATTGTTTTATTCCAAGATGATTACTCTTAAAAGAAGATTTATCTATTTATGTAATTATAGACAAGCAGCATTGTGCTGATATGCCCATATAATTATTATTGCAGTGTATTTGATTTATAGCTTCAGTAGTGATTTACTTTCTATTTGTTCAGCCTTATTTTAAATTAGAAGAGATAGTGAACTAATTTAAGTAAATTATGTGTCTTCCACTCTGACCTGACATTGGCAAAATAGTGGAAACCCTGCAAAGGCATTAACATGAAGATAAGACACTGAACAGATGTAGCAACTGCTAGGCCATTTTTACAACATTACCTTGATGCAACAAATTGTATGTCATTATTTCTATGCACCAAATGAATTAATTAAATTGAGAACTTGAAGAGTCCTAAATGAAAGCAGTAACTGTATGAGAGTTACACTTTTTAACATATTTATTCATAGATTTCAACTGATTTTTGAACAAAATTTGAAAATATTGTTTATTTGAATTTGTTAATGCAAAAGGGAAGCATAGTTGTCGCAATAGAGCAATGCCGGGCTCGTCACATTAAAACAATATTTTTTGCTGGTAATTGATCTTATGAACCACCAAGGTTGTACCTATTGAATGGTTCTAAGAGGGATGTAATTTGAATTGAATGTATCCCTTTCAGAAAGCTCCAGTAGGTAATGGCTATTCATCATTCTGTGACAATAGTAGCCCACTGACAATAAATAAATATTGTCAAGTACTATACTAATAGCATTGTTAAAAAGATTCAGCTGGACCAAATAACTGTACAAATCCTGACAGGACACGGCGTATTCTCCTCGTACCTATACCGGTTCAAGCGCAAGGAGAGTCCGGCATGCCCTTGTGACCCAGAAGAAGCAGAAAGTGCTCTGCACGTTATCGTGGACTGCCCAATTTACGGTCAACATAGATATAATATCGAGCAGGAAATTGGTGTAAACATAAAGATAGAAAACATTAGCGATATAATAAAAAATAAAGTAACTAGACATAAGTTTATTCAGTACAGTAAAGAAATAGTTAAAAAAGTAATAAGTAAACATAAGTAGCGTTAAAATAAAACACAACTTTATATTACATATACTCAGACCAAATAAAAAGTCTTTTTATTCGGTCTGAGTACATATATAAAGTAAGTGTTGTAAAAGTATCAGTAGTAAAAAACAAAAATAAATTTAAGAGATAGATATTAAAAAGTTGTTAATAGAATATAAGAAAATAAAGAACTTGAGTTTCTTTATTCCTAGGTTATAAAAATCGTAGACACTGGACAGTAAATTGTGTGAAAGATATGACGGAGGAAGAGTGAGTGTAGAAAAGGACCCTGATTATTGTCAGGGGTATAAATGTAGGATAGCTCGCGGGCCGGGACACTTTGCTCCCGGACAGGAATTAAAAAAAAAGTACCTACGTACCTACTATACTAGGTACTAATTACGTTGGAAACCTGTAAAAATATGTGTATCACCTGTCGGGTCTAAAACTTCTTCAATGTCTTGGTCAGCATCATCCCAACCAGATACAAACATTCCAGATGTTGCTGGATTTCGTTTAGATGTATTAATTTCATTTTTTATGGTTACGAGATCGTTTAACACATCTTCATCAGAATCATCTGAATAAGACATTTTTGTAAACACCTTCCAAATTCAAGCAAGTTCAAATTGAATGAAGCATTTCCAAAGAGATAGGCATAGAACACCTTATTTTAGACAAACTCATGGAGTTGTAATAATTGTAACCACAATAAAGGTATAATGTATATGGAGATGTTTATTTCACTGTGTAAATCATACTTTAGTTTCATTTCTATCATAGATACATCATACATACATCTCAACTTCAACCATAGATCAAATAGAATATATAGATATACTACGACTTCAACTAAACTAATCTCAGGGCCGCGTTCGGAGGGTCAGAGTAAGTTGTTTGGTTACTTTAACTTACTCGAAGGTTCCGAACGACTCGGTTGTTTTAAAACCACAAAATTTATAGACTTTTTAAGATGTTTGAAAAGCCATTACTACCGGAGCCTGCAAAATATAAAAGAGTGCCTATAATTCTCTCATCAAGAAATGTCAAGGTCATGTTAGTTAAAGATTCAACATTTCAACGACCTCTTTTTTTTTTTTTTTTTTTTTTTTTTTCTCCCTATCTCGGGAATTGGTCTCGCACTTCTTGTGCATTTGCCAGTGTCCTGTTATCTTCATATAGTGCTTCTTGACGACTTCTGTTCTGGTTAAGCTAGGAAGACTTCTCAGCTTCAGACTTCTTGATTATATTTAGACTATCTTGGTTTTATTTTTTGTTAGTATTAAGATTAACAATATTGCAAAAATTAGGAAACGATAAGATTATACAATAAATTATGGATCGGGATTCGAGGAAAAAATAGGGTCAGAGGAGTTAGGAAGGATAGGAGGATAATAAATAGGTACATAGTATTGTATAAGTAAATAAGTATCTATAATGTAGCATACCTAATCATAATTTGATGTCGTTAGCTTCAATAAATGAAGCTAACACTTGATAGATAGGGAGACAATTGCTATAAAGTAAGGAAAATATATTAGTAGGGAAAGGGACTTGAAGATGTTCAAGGTCTTTGAAAAGTGGAGCGTGATCATAACGGGGACACTTTAAAATAATATGATCGATGTCACCCACGTCTTCTCCACACTCACACAATTCCGAGTCTAGAATACGTATCCGAGCAAGATGTGCCGGAGTGCACATGTGGCCCAAACGCATTCGAATCAAAACAGACGTAGCACGTTTACTTAGTTTCACTTTAGTAAACCAAGACTTAACCGGAATCATTGGTTGTACTTTATAGAAGTATTTGCCCTTTAATCTGGCACTATTTGTCCAAGCTTCGCTCCATGCACGTTGAAGGTCTAGTTTAGAGAGAGCAGCTAGATCCTGAGGATAATTCTTATATGGGAACATGTCTCCACACTGTGTTGCTTGGTTTGCAAGTTGATCAGCTTTCTCGTTTCCCTTTATTCCACTGTGACTGGGAATCCAGGCAAACGAAACTGACCACCCTCTATCCACGCACTTAATAAGCATTTCTCGGGCTTCGATTATAATCGGAAAATATGCATTTCTTTTGAAGGGAAATTTCATAAAGGCTTGTAACGCACTCATAGAGTCTGAGAAAATGACGCTATTAGAGAGTTTCATAACAAGGATGTATTCAAGAGCCTTATAGATTCCATAGCATTCTGCAGTGAAAATTGATGTTTGAGGAGGGAATTTTATCTTTTCTACAATGTTGAACTGTCGATGGAATAGGCCTACACCAACACAGTCATTATTTGAATGTTTTGAGGCATCGCAATATATTTGATTCCAATCTGGCCATAATTCATCAATTATGTTATTTAAACATTCATTGGCGAATGGGTCTCCTTTGGAAATATCTAAGTTAAGATGTATATCTGGTTGGACTAAAAGAGATTCATAACTAGTTTCAAATATGGGGAGTTTATGGGTGCGGTGAGTTAAAGCTTCGATCTTATTGAATTTTATTAGGCTATTTATCAAACATGGTAGGCGTTTATGAGACCAATATTTAGATGTATTAATCATTTCTGAAAGGTTTTTAAGTTTTGAAATCAGTGGGTGTTTGGCGAATTGTGTAATGCGACAGAAAAATCTATCTGCGAGAAATTGTCGTCGTAATGGCAAGGGTGGTTCAACGCATTCTACTTGTAAAGCGTTTATTGGAGAACTTTTCATGGCACCAGTTATGATTCTAAGAGCTTTCGCCTGGATGCCATCCAATCTCTTCATCCCAGCTGAGCTACATGGCTCCAACAAGAATGTCCCATAATCTAGAATACTTCTTATAAGAGCATTATAGACCAGCTTTAGAGAAAATGGATGGGCACCCCACCAAACGCCTGATAAGCACCTAAGAATATTAAGAGACCGTTCACATTTTTCTGCAATATACTCACAGTGGGGCAGTCCACTTAGTTTGGCATCTAAAATTAAACCTAAAAATTTTGTTTCTGTTTTTACAGGGATAAGACTTCCATCATATTGTAAGGTTATGGGTGGCGGTACACGTTGTCTTGTGAACAGACGAGCACAGCTTTTGGATACAGACAGATCTAATCCATTGTTATCAAGCCATACTTTAAGATTAGTTAGAGAGGTTGAAAGTAAAAGACAGGCACTATTAACAATACTATTCACGTTGTATAATAATAAATCATCAGCATATTGTAAGATTGAGGTGTTGCTGATATATTTATCTAAATCACTGGTGTATATATTATAGAGGATTGGGCTAAGCACTGATCCTTGAGGGACTCCTCTCCAAATGATTCTCCTTGACGATTCTAATGTTATTGAACGACCAGACATCAAATTTATTATAAAGTTAGTTAAGTTTAGCGGAACTTGGAGACATCGTAGTTTGTTTTTTAAGATTGTCAAGCAGACGTTATCGTAGGCAGATTTGATATCCAGAAACACAGCTGTAACCGATGCATTTTGGGAGAAGGCCAATCGGATGTCGGCTAACAGGATTGCTACACTGTCTAGGCCTACTTTTTCCTTTACGAAATCCGTACTGTGATTCTGGAAACAAACCTTTACTTTCCATAAACCACTCTAGTCTGTTTTTTACCAGATGTTCCGCAATTTTGGTTATGACAGGTGACAAAGCTATGGGTCGATAGGAAGAAACTTCTGATGGATCTTTATTAGGCTTTAAAACGGGCAACACTAGTTGGGACTTCCATTGCGACGGAACGTCACCTGTCAAGATCACATTGTTTATAACCTCTAAATAATACTTTAGACTATTCTCTCCAAGATTCGTGAAGAAGGAATATGGGATACCATCTTCTCCTGGTGCAGAGTCCTGAATGCCAGAGAGGATGCCTTTGAGTTCGTTTAAAGTGAAAGGCGAATTTAAGAAAGATTCATCATGATTGTGTGAATTTTGAAAAGGACAAACCAATTCAAGTTCAGGAACGAATGGAGGAGCTAAATAATCCAAAAACTCATCAGTCATACTTGATGGAATTGTTCTAAAAGTGGAATCGGAAATACCTAATCTAAAACGTCTGATAAGGGACCACATAACCGAGCAGGGGGTATTGGGAGAAATTGTTGTGCATACACATCTCCAGCCTGAAAATCTTTTTTCTTTTATAAAATTTTTTTAGTGTCAGCCTTAATTAATAATAAATTTTGGAAATTTTCATTTGTCATGTTTATATTGTACTCCACCTCAGCTTCTTTCCGTCTTTTAACAGCATCTGTGCAGTCACTATCCCACCATGGTGGGGAAGGTAATTTACCATCTGAAGCATTTTTGATAGGAAAATAAGCATTAGCTGCTTCTATTAATAATGCAGTAAATGCTGCAGAACAAAGTTCTGCCTTACATGTTATGTCAGGTAGAGTATGTAATTTTTTATCTATGTATTCATTATAATTATTCCAGTTGTCCTTTATTAACCTATACTTCATTCTAGGTGTAGGAACTGTATTTTGCACTTGTTTATTTGGGAAAGATGTAATAATTGGGTAGTGATCACTGCCACAAGAAGATTTATGTGTGTACCAAGATAATTTTGATGCTAAAGACTCTGTAACAATTGAGAGATCAACAGCACTAACATTTTCATTAGGGCGGGTTCTACGTGTAGGTACCCCTGTATTTAAAACACAGAGATTGTGTCGGTCTAATATATCAATTAATATTTCTCCATTGGTATTAGATAAAGAGCTACCCCATAACCTATGATGGGAATTAAAGTCTCCTAATAATATATATGGTTTCGGTAGAGAGTATAATATATTATCTAGAGTTTGGAATGTTACAGAAGATGGGTGTGGGATATATATAGATGCAAAAGTTATATTAGTAACAACTGCTGCTACAATATACAAGCCCTCATGTTGAGGGAGGGAAATTATTTTATAAGATAAATTATTTTTTATACATAAGGCTACTCCATCATATCCATCTATTCTATCTTCTCGGAGACAGGTGAAACCTTTGATTTTAAAAACAGAATCTGGCCGCAGCCATGTTTCTGCTAAAGCGATGATTGAGGGGTCATATTTATGAGTCAGGTACATAATTTCAGATTTTTTATTATTCACACTTCGACAGTTCCACTGCACCACCACATGTGGGTAGTGCAGTGGAACTGTCGTTGTGTGATTACAGTTAATTATCATTTGACGGTGTAAATCCATGTTGGGCATGGATAATTTTATTTAACATGTCAATAATAGGGGCAGCGTTGTTCGGTTTTATTATATTTGATTGCGATAAAATATTTATTAAAGTGATAATAATATTAGTCAGTGAATGTTCTTCATTATCAGATGAATTAGATTTGTATGCACATCCGTTACACGGAGATGGCATATCATATTCTTTTATTAGGGCTTGATGTGCTGCATGGTCATAACCTTTCGCAAACTGATGTGGTGAACGAGGTTTTAGGGTCATAGTTTTTCTGTAAGACTTAGTTGATGAGAGTGGAGGAGGCATTGCATTTTTATTGGGAGTGGGATGAGCTGTTGATGTTATTTCTGCATATGATCTGGACACAGGAGGGTGGAGTTTGGAAGCTTCTGAATACGATACACAGCTCTCAGCCATAGATTGTTTAATACGTTTTTGTCTTTCGTGTTCAGGGCAACATTTGCTTGTGGCATAATGTGATCCAGAGCAAAGACAGCAAGAGCTATTATGCTCCTCAACATTACAGCTGTCAGCTGTATGGGCTTGGCCACACTTGTAACAACGTGGTTTGGACCTACATTGGACTTTTGTGTGACCAAAGCGGCAACAGCTGTAACATTGTATAGTCGGGTATACATAAAGCTCTACAGGTAATGCATTAAAGCATACAAAAATTCTTTTGGGTAGAACCTGTCCATCAAAAGTTATGACTACAGTTTGAGAAGGTTTCCATTGTGATTTTCCATCTATGATAGTTTTGTAGTTTAAACGTCTGACTTTTAATATCTTTCCACATCCAATAGGAACATTGATGTTATCTGTTACTTCTTCAGGAGACCAATCAGCTGGAACTCCACGAACAAGCCCCATGCGGGTGACATTAAATGATGGTATAAACGCTTTAAAATTATTTTTGTTAAGGCTATCGTGGTTAAGGAAATCATTAGCATCATTAAAGTGTGCAAATGCGAGGGATATCCTATTTCGGCCTATGCGTTTTAGACTGCCATTTACTATGTTTTTAAAATTCTGTCTTTGGAGGAACTTTCCAAAGGCAATAGGGTGCAGTATGGTGCCATCATCAGGATTCTGCTGCTCTCTCTGAATATGAATAATGTATGGTGCTACATCATGGGACTCATACAATGTGCGACTAAAAGGCTGGGGTTGAGGACGGGTCTGATGTATGTCTGTTGTATCTTTCATGGTCAGGACTTTGTTTGCTTGGGATGCGTCACTGTTAATAAGATTTTTCTTTTCTAATGAAAACGGTGCTTTTTCTGATATTGGTTCAACAACAGAAATACATGCACAGTCCGTTTCTTTAAGTTCTAAAGCAGAGTTGCGTTTGCGTTTTCTTTTGTTACAATGCTTACACATCTTGCTTGGACGGCTACGTTTCAAGGAGCGAGAAGACATGGACCCATCCATGAAAGACCCATCTGTCTCCATGCCCGATTCGTTTGACATAACTGTTATAAAACACGCAGCAGGTGGGACTGAGCCCCCTGGGTCAGGGGGCTCCTCCATGCCAAGAAAAATCAACAAATGAAACTTACCGAGTTATATATACACAATAATATATACTATATACAAATTAAACTAAAATTATTTACAATTTGGACTCTTCTGACCACTAAATACACAAAATTATTAAATTTAAATATTTTAAAAATTTAAGCGCTGCCGCCAAGTTTGAACGTTTCCCGCCTTTCAACGACCTCTTTTGATAGTTAAAAAGTTGCGCTCTACCCGAAGGTTGTGAACGACGTTAGAGTGAAAAGTTGCACTCCGGGGTGCGTTCTTATTTGTCGTCCGACGACGTCCGACGACGCCCCGAGCGTTTTTATATGCCCGGAGCGATCGTCCGATGATCTTCCGGAGCGTTCTTATATATCGCTCGACGACGCACCGGTCGCCCCACGAAATCGGTGGATAAATATCGCCCTGACGTTTCATTTGACAGTTGGGACTTGATTTTTCTTTGTTTTAAGTTACTTTTTGTTTACGTAGACTTCTGTTTACAAAATTTTATTATTATTATTATTATATTATGTATGTTTGTTTTAGTTGTGTGTCGTGGAAAAGTACATAATTGTAAATACATTTCTTCTGAGTCAGTGAAACATTTTAAGTAGTGTTCTTGATACAGATATGATACAGAGCCGTTCTTAAAAGGCGGATGACGAGCGTCGCTCTGCTTGGAGCGATCATCCGTCGTCGGACGACAAATAAGAATGCACCCCCGAGTGCGCTCTAACAGAGGTTCGGAACGCGCTCCAGTTATAAAGAAAATTAATGACAATGAATCATTTCTCTTTGGTAATAAGAGATGGTCAACCAAATAACTGCCGGGGCACGTTCCTGCAAGGCTGGGCCAAATATTGGTCGAGCTGTATAGATTTGCTCCAAGGTACCTGTAACGACCTTTAGAGCTACTGTCAAATTACTAAATTGACAGAGATGTTTTTGGGTGATAAAATATTAGCTGCATCTTTTGGAAATAGGGCTAATTACGTAATTATGCAATGGTAACATAGTAATCACTTATCCTAGGGTTAGCTTGTATACAATTTTGTAATTTATTGCAGTATCTGTCACATTTGACATAAAGCCAAGATTTGGCCAATTCAAAAGGTAGTAAACTTTTAGCAAGATAGAGCATAATTATTAATTAGCTCCGACATGTCTATGTTAAGGCTTGCAGGAACGCAGCCCTGACCAGAGATTTATTGGCCTGCCTGATAAACGGCGCGCGGCGGCAGAGTATTTCACGTCCAGGTACACAAGTTAGTAGTACTACTATTGGGACGACAAATCCGCGGTCAATAATCTAAAATGTAATCATACCAAGCGATTATACCCCATGGTACATATTATTATATACGTATACTAGCAGCCCGCCCCGGCTTCCCACGGGTAATTGCGACTATAAATAATTGAGATGTAATCTATCCTATCTTTCAATTTAGATCAAATTGCATCCTGTGTGCAAATCAAATTTAAAATCGGTTCAGTAGGTTAGGAGTCCATCGCAGACAAATACCTTGACCCGTAATTTTTATATATATAGGGATATACATTATACAAATAGTACAATAGGTACAAAGCCGTGATTAACTGCCCTAATAGCTGGCGACCCTAGAACGGCGTCACGGTAATGTTATCTATACGGTATCTTAACTCGGCTCTGTCGTTGATATAACTACCTACAGCGGCGGTGTACGTAATCATGCGATAGGGCTACCCACCTCCAGTATATTAATAACATTTGCCTACTTTTTGTTTCCATTTAGTTTTGTGATTGTAAATATACTTTTTTTTATATCAACAAATATTTTTTTTGTGAAATGAACAGGAAGTGTTCACTAAAAATGCGTGTTGTTTTTTGACTAGTAGGTATATTTAAGAAACCATGTTTATATTTGAATTAAAAATCAGTCATAAAAATTTGCGACCGAAAAATATTTCTGAGACGTATCAAATACTTTATTATTAAATTATAAAGTATAAAAAATCCGCATTCTAATATATAGCTTATAACTACCTATTTCACTCGTATCGGTCACTTTCCTTTACTCTATTCACTGTTTTTATTTAGCTATAAATTTTTAGTGAAATTATCGCGCGTTTATTGTTTAAAAAAAAACACACCGTCCATTCGTCACTGCGGCACAGACGCGACTGTATGCGTACTGAGCGCAGGCCGAGATCGAGGCGCGTAGGTATAACTCGTGTTTCATCCGTTTCTATGAAGTTAAAATACTGTATAGATAACATTACCGTGACTGTGTCTACTAATATACATGGATTATCGGGCTGTGAGATATCATGCCGATACGATGAACTAACTACGGATCTACCAACTTGATAATTTAAATACATGAATGTTGTGAACGAGTTATTAGCTGAGTTATATGGAGGCGGGCAGCCGTATTATATCGTGATCTGGGTGGAAATCTCAACCCAATAAAGCGCAGCCCGTAAAATACTGGCACAATAATTGATGTATGTATGCTTTAATTATCAATCGTGCATAATGGGCTCGCCAATTATAAAACCCGTCGTTCCTTGGCCGGTGATTATGCACACTAGCGCCGTGTTCCATTACGTACCGATTTTGTTATTTTCTATAATTTTATCCACATTTTGCGTTTCTTTTGCAATGACAATGATCACTCTGATCATTAGTAACTATTTTCTCCACTGTTCCGTTTCGGATAAGAACGCTAAAGATCCCACTATTTGCTACTTTTGTCCATCCCACGTTGATGGCAAAAATTTTTTTTTTAGGGTTTTGACAGCATTCGTTGTAGAACTCCTAGTTGGAATTAGTTATTTTTTTTTGATAATTTATGATTTTTGTACATAAACCCATATATAAACTTTAATATTGCCAATAAATTATAGAAACAGTGTTTCCTCTATAAAATACATTCATTTTTGTGGTATCAAAGTAAAGGAAACGACAGGTACATGATTTATGATTAATACCTTAGTAATTTAAAAAGTGGTTTTAACTAATACATATTAATGTTATTCTTCGATATTAACTATGCATTTTTCAAATTAGACCTTTTCATTATTGAATTGTCTTGTAATATCAGATAACTCAGATTATAGGTAGGTAAACATTGAACAATTCTAATTCATATATTAGGTATATAACATCAACAAAAATAATCAGTTGCTCATTTGGAACATTCAGAGTCGCAATTATTATGAATGATATACCTCTGTGACATGTAATAATGGATGCAAGATAGGATACATTTAGTGGTTTCCTACTGACTAAATGGTATAAGATTATGAAATGTGTGTATACAGACCTGAACAATGCTTAGTAGTATATATAATTATAAATTAGCAAAATATATTTGCGACTACTATTTATTACATCTCTGCCATAATCATCTGCATTGTACTGCCAGTTATAATTCAGACAACATCCTTTGCATATCTGGAATAGTCAATAACCATGTGCTGCCAATGGTAGTGAGTGTCTAAAGTACTATCGCTCAGATCCTTCAAGGTTACCCGGTGTTCGGTGGTGTAGTCTGCAGCAGCAAGTCGTTGTGGTGAGGGCGAAGTCTTGGGGCTGGCTAACGTAGTTCTCGAGAGTTGCTACGACGTTACGCCTCATCGGAACTGGGTTACACGTGTAGCGAGCGACGGCAAGGTTTTGGGTGACACGGCTCCTGTTGGGTACCTTGCAACGTTCTTCTTCGTAACCGGGTTTTCACGATCAGCACGTCTTTTAACAGGGCTTAAAAGCGGCTTAAAGTTGTTGCACTTCAAATGAACCCTTTCTTCCTTTGCCGCTATTTAAGCCGAAACTCAAATGCTTTCTGCTCCTGAACCCGTTGAGATACAAAGTTTCCCACAAGTATCTGGGTGAGTCATACAATAACTCACTTTACTATTACTTATAAAAATATTTTTTTAGCGCGGAACGAAATAACGCATGCTCTGCGGATTACATTACAAAATTTCAAATTTATGAGAGGAAAAAACGGGTTCGAATCCCGCAAATGACTTTAATTTTTCCTCTCATAAATTTGTAAACTACAAATGTAATGATTTTACTTTGTTTCACTAAATCGGAGAAGTTTCTTCTATCGACACAAATGAATGCTGTTACTAAATAGGGGCCAATTATGCATTTTATAGACTGCAACTTTATCTGACATACCCTACAAGTATTATCATAAATATTTGCCAGTAGTTAAGACTGTCATGTCAAACATATTAAGTTGAGAATTACATTAATGTAGGTAGGGACTCTAAATTGGAAGTTCTGACATTATTATCACAACCTAAATATTACTTTATTTTTTTATATTGAATATTTCAATACTGAACTTCCGCAAAGTAAAAACTTATTTTATGAATTCGGAGGTTCTTCGGCGAATTCCCTCATTTTTGTGATAAAGTTAAGAAATTTAGCACTCTCCGCTTCTTTGTGTTTTTCACTTTGTTTGACTCTGTTTAGATCAGTATGGAGCTTTTGTCAGTAAGGCTGCCAGTTATGACTTTTAATCATAGCTGGAAACATATACTAGATGATGAAGACCTACTGGAGCTGTGCGGAATGTTGGACTAGAAATGACATGTGCAGTCACATGTCATTTCTCCAACATGGATTCTTCAGGTGATCTCTTTCTCAAGGTTGGTCCACCTAATTGGCAGTGTGTTGTACGTAAATTAACTTAACACAGCAAAATAGTCTGCTAAGCATAGAATCAGTGTAACTCATAGGCTTTGAGTGTAGTGAAAAAAATCCAAGTCTATGAGTGAACTCGTCTTCTTTTATGATATTTATATTAACTCCTAAGAATGGTTTATTTTCAAATGAAGTTAGACAAGCAAAGAATCAAAGAATTTACAACTATGTATTTGTCAAACGTAATGTCGTGATTGGCTGTTTCTGTAGCATGTAAACGTTTTGAGTGAAAATAATATTTATTTCGGTACTATCCGGAGTGATACGGATTATGGGAGTGTGATAGTTTTTGGAATTTTGAAATTAGTACGCAGTGGTACAGGTCTTTGGTAATTACTAGGGTTCCCCGCAGTTTCACGCCAAAATAGTTTTTTCGAATATAGCGAATACTACCGTTCCGTTTCAGAAATCACGCTTTTGACAGTTGAGAAGGCAGTAACTGTTATATACATTGTGGTAATCTCGGTAGTGAAAGGATGGACTTCAAACCCAGAAATGAAATAAGGATTACAGAGGTATTCTTCGATTTACTTCTTCTTTACAATTTTATATAATGCTCCGTTCTACAGCTCGATTTCAAGTGAGTCAGCCTTGTCCGTTATGACCATCGATAAACATCTGTCACAGCGACTAGTAACTGTCAATGTCAGTTTCGGTATCCACCACTTAAATATGTAACTGTCATCGGATCTACTACTATAGACAACACCGACAGATACTCGTCGCAAAAAATCAATCCCGTTCCTACTATTTCGGATAAAATCATATAAAGAGGATATATATTAATAATTATTAATTAATAATAATTATAAGAGAATTAGTCTAACAGTAGTGGTTACATTACAGTACATTTGAGCCATTTCGTGTAAAGACATTGGGTCCGTACGCCCGTGGGGAGTCAGTTGATAATGGTCGCAACTCTGTTGGCACCACACTAAAATGTATTAAATATAGATCATAGAACATATAATAATACCTTAGGTTAAGAAATGTTCAACAAACATTCTTAATATTGTTATTTGCCATAGAATAGTTACTTATCACTATAATTAGTTGACTTACTAAACTAAGTAAAATCTGTCGGTTTGCTATTCTGTAGTACACTAATTTAGGCAGATTAGGTGAAAAGATAGAAGTTTTAATCTAAAATGTGATTCACTTTAGATTAAAACTTCTATGTTTTTACTTAACACGTAAATTGGTAATAACTAAACTTGTAGTGTAATACATTTTTTTGAAGCGCTCGTAGCCAAGTTTGCTTAGCCATTCTGAATCGATCAGCAAAGTTAAGCAACGTCCGCCGCGGTCATGACTTGGATGGTTGACCGCTGGTTGCGCATTACTACTGAGCGCTTCCGTGCTTCGGAGGGCACGTTAAGCTGTCGGATCCGGTTGTTGTCTTAGGATAACAGTCGTTACAGCATGGTGGCAGGGCACTTTGCAAATGCCCGCCTGGTTAGCTACCACCCTCAAGTTGAAAATCTGTCGCCAAGCACCTAACGGTGTGTTCCGGCAGCTGTCCTTGAGAGCCAGTAACTCTAGGTTAGTCTGAACAACATCCTCGACCACATCATCACTTACCATCAGGTGAGATAGTGGTCAAAGGCTTACCTATCAGGCATAAAAAAAAATTAACAATATTTTGGCCATTCCATCATAATTACGGCTTTCCCAGTTGGAGTAATTATGGAGTATGTGGCTTTTGTACTGATGGAATGGATTTTATTTCCGGTCATTTAGAGCTTAAGCAGAGACAATAATTTTAAAGCGCTGCTAGCGAAATTTGTTAAGCCATTTTAATTGATCAGCTAAGTTAAGCTTCGATGGCTGACCACAGTAACATTAATACTGAGAGCTTTTTTCCTTCGGAGGGTACGTTAAGCCCTCGGTCCCGGTTGCTGTCTTAAGGTGGGAGTCGTTATAGCATAGTGGGAGGCATTTTCGAATGCCCACCTGGCTAGCTACCACCTTCAAGTAGAAAGTCTGCAAGCATGGTGTGTTCCGGCAGTTATCCTTGAGTGCCAGTAATTCTAGGTTAGCCAGAACAACATCTTCGAACACTTACCATCGGGAAAGATAGTGGTCAAAGGCTAGCCTATCAGCTATAACTATATATTGAAAAACAAAACCAGCTTTGTAGACAAGTAATCACCTACCTTTTTAGCATATGCTAATAAACTGTTTTTTTATTTACTTTTATTAATAGGTGATTACTAACATCGTCACGCCAGTATTCCCCAGAGGGCTTGCAGAGGGGTAAAAACACCTAGTTTTCACCAATGGTATGTCATTAACATTATAGTAATTTTCCTAGTTGGCGACGACAGGTCAATTATGTGTAAAATGCGTTGTATTTTTATTAAACGTTTCTTAATTCCACTTGGTTGGCGGTTAACAATTTTCAATTTTTATCGCTTATACCCACCCGCGAATTTAAAAAAAAATGTTTTGATTCTAAATATTTTAGAGAATACGTTAAATGTGTTACATCCTACTATAAACCCCATACAACATCCCACTAAAATATTTTGTTATCCCTGGTGGTATTCACATCAAAGGATAACCACACATTGCTTTCTACCTGCTAACTTCATATATGGATGACAAGGGTAGTGATGATTAGGCGTTATGAAGAACGTCCATATAAAAAAAATAGTATTTATGCGAAATCAATACTCAAGAGCTATTACTTCTGTAGATAAATTACTTATCTATTGTCGATAGCTTTCGAGATTTAGGCCTTGTAGTTTTGACAGCTGCAATCTGAAAAGAAGATCTCAATTAATATTATGACTATTATTTAGATAAAGCAGTACATAGTCTACAGTGAATAAAGCAGCAGATTTTTTGAAATTGTATTATGCTAGATCGTCCTCCTAAAGAGAGAGACACACAACATATGAGACGTCATGCAAGACAACATTTCTTTACTTCAAGGCATCGTTTGCTAAAAAACAAACTCGAACTGCAAAATAACTTTGCAAACTTTAGAGTCTAAGTTTTTTTTTTTAACGAAGACCTTGATGTTGCCTTTTGCCTCGGTCGTTCAGTAACACAGGATATTGGGCGAGGGAAGGGCCTTCATATAGCACGGGGTGTTTATGTATAATCTTCTTGGGCAAAAACGATAATGATTGTGTACTTATCTGTGGTATTACATTTTTTTTTATTGGCTACACTCAAAATTCGAGTTGCTTGCTATCAGTGAAGGAACAATTTCAAGATGGCGCACGGTTGTTCGGAGTGTGTGTGTGTGAAAGTGCAGTGAAATTATGTTAATATTCTAGTGTTTTTAGTGATAATTTTAGTTTTTAAGTGAAAAGTGTGTGCATTAATGCCGTGGTTTCATTATCATGGCTTTGGATTTACGCCTGCACTCTCCGGCAGGCGCGGAACCTGTTGTTTATACATGGCCCCTCACTTCAGGTCATGGCTCGGTACGAATTATTTTGTATTTGTTATACGTAGGGTTTCTATAATAGTTAATTGTTTTGATACATATACTCATCAACATGCCTATTTTGTAATGATAAGTGTCTGTACGCTATCTATTCTTTTACGATGATGTAATAACATCATTGAAAGATTGAATTCTTCAGATGCAGCGCTGGAATAAGACGTTAGACGTGACTCTGGGCATTTACGCTTTGTAGGCTAAGTTTTAATAATGGCTTAGTTTAGCTGCCAGTATTGCATATTCATATTATTAGTCAAGAGTAGGCGTTATTTGTGATTGTGTTTTGTATATAAATGTAATGCACTGTAGGTACATACCTATTTTATTTAGATAACTCACGTCACATGGGTTCGAAGAGTGTATTGACCTCGTGTTTTGTCAAGGTGTCGGCTTTTTTTAGATATGTACACACTATTGCTTGGTTTTCATTTATCATTTATTTACATTTTGTTAGAGGTAAGTATTGAGTTAGCCATTTACAAATTATTCTCTAATTGTTGTATATGTGTAACCCAAGAGTATGACAAGGTTCTAAATACATCTTGCCCAGCATAAACATGCAATGAAAAATTCTATCCTTCTAATTATGATAATAAACTTTACAAACAATCTTTGGTCATAATTATTGCGAGCATTATTTTTTTACCTGGCACAATGTATTGTTATGTACATTAGATACTTAAAGCATACATATATCTTCATCCCTAGAACAAATACACAGACTTTTGTTTACCTTAGACATAATTCCTAACCTACTGACACTATTTAACTACCTACATTGAACCCTGTTTTACCATCTGACCTACTTTTGATTTGCTCTCAATATATAGGTACAGTTTTACTGTGTAATGTAAAACACTGTTTGTTGACATTGAACTCAGATGATATTCATCCCTAAAATTTATGAGAATGTAAAACTTTTAATAAGAGTTTTGATATGTTCAAATACTATATAATTTGTAGTGCAATTTAATATTTTAAAATAGGAATAGATTATTGGTATTAGCTATGGTATACTTAAATAGTAATTGATTTTTCAACCCTTAACAAATTAATTAATTTATTTACAGTCTTTATATCAGACAGCAACATAAGTTTTAAATTATATCTTAATACTAATTTTACTACTGTTCATCAGTATCTGTTTGCCTTTTGGCAAAGGCCTCCTCCAACCTCTTCCACTGTTCTTACTCTCTAGCAAGTCTCATCCATATTCCTAAAGGATTTTTCTTTTTCTGTTTCTGGGATACAAAATTGTTACTGCTTTGCTTCATTTCTCTTCTCTCATTGTGTGACCAGACCATTGCCACTTCAGCCTCCTTATCTTTACTAGAATGTCTTGAGCTTTAACCCTAAACAAATTACCACTTAATAACATTTTGAAATTATCTTTTTTATCTGTGTTTATAAGAAATTGGATCATCATTTCAGTAGTAGATGATGAGTTAACACCTGATTTGACGGTCTATGATGAGACTGGAATTGACATAGGTGCTGTGCCTTATATCATATTGCAGTAAATATGTAGCCATGATCTATTTACAATACTTAATATTGAAACAGAGCATCACACCCTTTTCTCAATCCAAAGTTAATCTTTGATACCTAGAGACACTCTTAGTTAGCTAAGGCTCTACTAATGCCTCAAATATCTGATGCGAGGAGAAAATAAATTGGATAAAATTTACTATGGATGAAAAACTGATTTTGGGTATACAGTAACTACCTAGTTTTAATGATCAATTTGTAAAGGTTCCTTGAAATTCCTTGCAGATATTGCGATCAAGTCTTACACACAAAGACTGAGTAAAAAAAAGCACACTAAGGTTCATTCTTGTAATCATAAAACTTTCTTATCTTTTGTTTGCATCCACAAAGTGCAGTTGTAATAATATACTTTTGCTTGTGTAATAATAAATGTGCAGGTAGGTTTTTTACTATCCTTATTTAATTTAGGGACTTTTGTCTCTTGTCCCATTCTAACCTAAATATTTATCTTATATCTTTTTAATGTAGGTTCTGCCAAAGTATTAATGTATACTCCTGTGTCTTTAATATTTGAATTTAGTGCATTAAGTTAAATCTAAGAATCAATATTTTCATCAGTACTCAGTAATTTTCAGTGTGTTGATATTTTTTGGCTTTTGCTTTCCTTAGATCTTGGCTTCCTCAGGGATATCTGTATATAGGCCAATACCATTTTCTTAAAATTAAATATTGTATACCAAGGAACTGAGGATATAGTGATGTAACCATATTGCTATTCTATTAACAATTAAATTTTAACTTAATATAATATAGAGTTATTTATTTTTAATTAATATAATTTTAATGTATTTATTTATTTATTTAGTATAAATTAGTGTAATTTTAATATAATGTTATTATGATAATAGCGAATAAATTTAGGTACCTTGATCATATCGTAACATTTAATATGAGGGATGATTATGATATAGAACAACTGGAAGAATCTCTGTGTGGCAAGCATTATTTTCTCTTTAGTCTTCTCACTATCTGGTTGGTTCCAGCATACTTGCTTTGCATTCCACAGCTTTGGTATCACTTAGTCCACAGCTCTGCCTTCGCTTTGTCTGCTGCTCCTTGCAGCGAGTGGGCTAGCACCACTCCCCCTTCGCGTCACAGGCTTATATAAAACACTAGAGCAGACAAGCTTGGAAGGTTCTGTTCAGTCACACCAATCAATGTAATTTAAGCCACCTGAATAATTCACAGTCAGGAACATTCAGACAAGTATTTTGAATCCATTAGGCTATGCCAAGTATATATGTAATTGACAGTACAATATAAGCACTTCATTATTACGCCAACAACGTTAGATGTACATACTATACAATATTTTATTACCTGTGCATTACTTGATTAATTATTTGTGTATTTAATATACATCTAATTTAACCAAGTGCAGAGTACAAAAATAATTTAAGGTTTAAACTTCAATAATTTATTTCTCAAAAACAAAATTTGTTGACTAGACAAGCTTTCTGCAATATAAAAATTCATGTCGCTATTCAAGGTAACTATATCTATCTGTAAAAAAGTTATGATGGTACATATATATGTATATACTGATCCTAAAGACAATTTCCGGTTTTGGTGTTTTTTTAATTGGTAGAGTCTTTAATCATATTTGTTACGATAAGTGCATGTTATTGTCGATTACTAGAATCATTGGTTATATTTGAGATCAATTGATTGTAGCCCTTTCTTAGTGTTCTTTATTCATTTCTTGTTGATAATCACCTGTAGTATCTGTACATTTATATGTTGAAAAGTAGGGTGTACATATGCAGTTAACACTGCAGTACACGCGCCCTAATTTTGTAATGTTTTACTCATGTGGGGTGAATATTAAGATCATTTTAATTTATCTCTTTTTGAGGTGAATATGGTAAAATATCAAATAAAATGCATTCAAATATTGTTATGTATTTTTGTTTACTCTAAATAATATGGCACTCTATAAAATAATTAAATGAAAATAAAAATAAAATTTAAAAAAGGAGGAAAATCTCATGGATTTCTCTAAGACTCCAGATATTATCGGTTCTTTATTATTGTTTTTAAATATTTTTAATTATTTTGGTAACAATATTGACAAACTAGGACTTGATGGTCAGGACAAATCCATTTATTGCATGTTTTGCAGAATTTTGAAGCAGACCAATCACATGATCTTGGACGATAAACACATAGACCACTTTTTCCTATTCTTTGGACATTCCGATCTGCATTTGGTTCACTGTGTAATACACTCCTCTTCATTATTTTCTTCATCGCTAGGTGCGATATCGCTGTCAACCTCAACGTCTTCTTCTAACCAGGCACTTATCAGTTCGTCCATAATGACTACAAGTCTGTAATAAATAATACATGGAATATAGTAAAATATACAAAAGTCTTATAAATACTGCAAAATATCTGTAATAGATGATTGATTAAAGCAATACTTACAAGAAACACACCAAATCGATCGTGATAATTTGTTACGCCGACACTCGCATGGGGTGAAATTCCGTCCCACAGAACTTTCTTGCCTTTTTTTGGCAATTGTGCCCGCGTCGAGCACTGGCAGCTTACTGACCTTGAATCTTATTATTTATTAACTTGACTAGGATTACACTTAGCGACGCGATGACTAGTCAAATATTTTAAACAATATTGGAGAATACATTGGTCTGGGGCGTATATTCACCCCGCGCGTGTACTGCAGTGTTAAGAGGTCAAGTTCAATGATTGCACAGCCACATGCTTTATCTAGTTTCTTTACCTAGATGTACCACAAGAATTCCACGTGGCCCCATCTTCCATCTATTAATGAGTACAGTCTAGTCAACAAATTTTGTAGATACAAATATTTTATTAGCATATATTTGCTGTCATTGATGTAATGTTGGTTTTGATACCAGTTTTGTGCTAAAAGCAATTTTATCTTCTCTTTTAGTGGCTTGTATATTTCGCCTTTGTTGTGAGTCATATGTATGGGGTAAAAGTAAACAAAACAGAATGATTGGTAGTAATAAAATGTGTTTGGAATCTTGAACTTTGATTTGAAATTTTTATCTGTGAATATGAAAACACAAGACATAAACAATATAATATCTGACAACATAATTCATACATGCAAACACGCATATACGATACACCATCACGTTGTTTAAATCTTTTATAAATAAATTAGAATTTATTTATCATCCCAGGACTGACGCATGTGGGTTTCACAAGCGAGAGTAAGGTTGTGGGAATATTTTTTTTGTGATCCGCATTATTTATTATTAGGAATCATCCTAAGTACATGTATTAGCAGAATCGCTTTCTGGGATTCCTATGTATAACACCTGGAGAATGCTTAGCCTGCTTGCTTTTTGTGTCTGAAACACAGATTCTCCGCCACCAGACACCTCCTTCCTCATTTACCCAGGGTACAAACTGGAGCTTTCGTTTTTTCCGCAGGTAGATGTGTGTCAATATGTTATCAGAGAGGATATCTTTGCTTGTCGTCTCACCATCCATGAAGGATGGGGGCCAATCTATCATTTGGCTGCGTGTAGATTACGATAAACATTCGAAAATCAAAGCATGCCTTTATAGGTCCCATAATAATCGTAATGCCTAATTAGACCAGTTTAGGAGCAAATACAGATGGCCACAGATTCCGTGTTTGACCAGGTCCGCTCTGTAGAGATTCTTGGCGATGCTACGCCCACCATGCCATATGGCTCGGTTGGTGCTCCGCCGATTATACGGGGAGATCTGTTCACGACGTATGCATCGGTAGCAGTTCCCAGCCCTGGTTAAGTCGCTCTTGTGAAATAGCCTTTGGCCTAAAACGTTATCATGCTTGGGTCATTCCCTGGCATCTAAAGATGTAAATACCAGTGAACTTAAAATGAAGTATAATTTTGCCTCTAGATCCTTCAAAAGATTTATTTACAAAAGCACACTCGGAGCTTATTGGCAGAATTGTAGAGAGATTAGGCCACCTTCCTTGTATTCCACATGCGTTCTGGTCTCTTAACAGGGCTGTCCTAGACGTTTAGGTAGAGGAGTACCATTTGAATAGCGATCGCCAGTACGGTTTTCGACATAGCGGAGAAATAACAATGAAACATTTGCCAGAATAACTTATATCCGACACTTGAGCGGCTATAAAACGTTTACTTCCAGAAATTTACTAAAATTACATAAAACACGTCTGCTCTACCAAAAATATTATAGCCAGTGTCACATATAATATCTTTTTAATCATTTAAAATGAATGGTGGAATAAACAAATTCAAATACACAATATACCTACATTAATCCTAAAACCGTACAATCCTTGGCAGTCATTTAAAAAATAACTTTTTTTATATATTTAAAGATATATAAATCTTAATACACTTTTTTGTCAATAACCGCTTAGAGAGTAGATGAAAAAAAAATTAATAATTGATTGGGTTGTTAGGGTTCCGGACGAGAAAACGTGAACCTCTTAGCTTAGATTCGCTATTTCTCCGTTCGTCGTTATCAAAGGTTAGTATTGGACTAAACATTAATAGAAATAATTTTTAGGGGGCTCCAAAACATGACAATAAAGCCGGAAGAAATGTTTTTTTATTTATTTCAGTATGTAGGGTGGCATTGGATAAAGAATATAAATATTAACAATCATTAAAATCGTGACTTTATGTAGCTACTAATTGATTTGATATATTATACCTACACATATTATATATATTACCTATAAAATTATGAGATATGGACAACCTGAGTATCCAGACTAGAGAAGGTAATTAAATCTCGTACGGACTTCCAGTGAAACTTCTTTTCTGGTTTTACTATAGTAATATGCAGACAGACGCGAGTACACACAAGTTAAATTGGATTCAAACAATAAAAAAGATATATATATAGGGGTTTGCGCCGTGAGGTGCCGAGCTAGAATGTCACCTGCATAGCGTAGAGATTATGGCAAACTCCCCCTTAATGGGACAATCCGGCTGATACAGTAAGTATACCCAAGGCCAACGTGGGCAAAGCTGCCATCAGAAGCTTACTAAAGTGTGACTTTTAATTCGATGAATATAATAGATATAATACGAATAAAATAAATAATAATGATAAATACGAATAAACTGACAGCACTAAATAATGATCAATGATCATACATAAATGTACAACTCAACATGTCAAAGATTAACCGACTTCCAAAACAAAAAAATATGAAATACGAGTTACGAGTATTCGAAGTTGATATTATGCCGATTCAAAAGACAAAGTTTTATGGTACTACGTCAATAAGTTGTTTCGTAGTTTTCAGAGTAAGATCCTGTTTATTTACATTAAGTATCGATTGTCAATCGCCAACAAACAAATCCCACAGACGACATGAGTTGCAATTACTAATAAGTTTTTTAGGGGTGCGCTATTTGAATCTCACTCAGTGATAATCAAATTGGCCAAAAAAATATATCAAAACAATATTTGCTACGTAAAATGGAACCTAATAATATGTTTGTCTAATAAAGCAACTGTGAAAGTTTTGCAGGTTGGTAGATTGAGTATGACATTCAAAAATCGCACCCCAGATAGACATATTCGCCATTTTCAATCAATAATTATGTGTAACTTAAAAAGTACTCTTCCGATGTTGATGAAATTTAATGATAATGGAACCAACTTTAACGTTTATACATCGCAACAAAAAAATTTCGTGTTCCGTACCTTCAAAATATATGTACATATAAATAGCACATTCTTCTTCTTCCTGTCCATATCACACGATATATGGGGTCAGTCCACATGCATCTTCTTTCGCTCTGTTCTTTTGACGGTCGAAATCCGTGTTACGTTGCTCTAAGGTTCTTTTACTTGTCATTACAGTACTCGCACTTTACATGCACACGAATCCTTCTTCACGTACTCCATCCGTTTTTTACTGCTGGTAGGGTAGCCTTGGACCACAATCTCACCTGATAGTGAATGATGATGTGGTCGAAGGTGTTGAGTTGACTGTTACTGGCTCTCAGGGACTGCTGCCGAAACACACCTGTAGGTGCTTGGTAACATTTTTTTTACTTGAAGGTGGCAGCTAGTACCTTCGCATAATGGCCTACAGATCTTTCCACTCACAAAGGCACGGTCCTGGCCATGAAGTACATGATAGACTTGTAGAAGTTACATACCGTTCAATTGACACGCCTTACCTGCAATATAGGGATAAATAATCCAGAGAAGCTACATCGTTCAATAAAGAACTTATATATATAATTATGTATTATAAGCTACTTAATAGTACAGTACTGCACACTTAAAAGAGGGTCTCAAACCCATGAAATGTATTATAGATTATGTTTACTGCAATACAAATATATATTTGTATAAGCGACATATTTATGTCACACGGAAATAAATTTTCGCTCGGATTCAGAAGCGTTTCAAAAGGTTTTGTATAAATGTGATTCCGTATTCGAGTTAAAACTTACATGCTAATTAAAATGACTATGCGTAAACTGAAAACCCCGTGCCATTTAAAACGGCGTGGTTTTCAGTTTAGGTCTATTTTTGGGAATCCGATCCTTGCTTATTATTCAAAAACTGTGTCCAGTAACGTATTCATGGCGGCGGTTTTCAGTGTTTGTAGTCAGTTTAGTTTTTATTTTTAGTTTTTAATGATCCGTGCTGCAATCAGTTCGATTGTTTCATTCGGTAACATAATTAGCCTAACATTATAGGTAATCCTTATCTACTTTGGCATCATAAGGGCATCATTCTTCAAGATTGGAATAAATTGAGCAGTATACCCATAGTTTTATTTAGCTAATATTGAATTTTATTTGTTTCAGGACAAGCACGACGGAGCTCTAGAAATTGTAGAAACCATACGGTAAGTTTTTTATAGGGCCGAAACGAGATGCTTCTACCTGACCCATACAATTTACAATAAAGTTCTGAACAGCGTTGCAAGGTGGAAGGGCGAATGCCCGCCTGGCTAGCTTCCACCCTCAAGTAGAAAATCTTTTACCAAGCACCTTACGTTGTGTTTCGGCATGTTTCCTTAGGAAACAGTAATTCTAGGCTAGCCTGAACATCTTCAAGCGCATCATCACTTAAGTAACGTCAGGTAAGACAGTGGTCAAAGGCTAGTGGCTAGTAAGTGGGTATGCACATTTCTGTGTTGTTCAGTGAGAGATATTATATACTATGTTAATGGAGCGCGGCGGACGATAGAAATGAAGCAAAAAGAAAAACTATGCTTCTATTATTATGTCCGTTTCACGCTCCACGGATTTGCCGTACTGTAAAAAGAGACAGCATGATAGGCATGGTTATTTTTTGCTTCACTTGTATTGTGCACAGTGCTCCATCGGAACTTCTTCATTTATCTGAGATTTTATGTTTATAAACAATTTTTTTTAACCTAGGTATGTTAACTGTATGATAAACGAATACGTACAATTAAAAAATCTAAATAATTTATTGGCGTATATTTATTAAGGCGTTTACGACGATCTTAACGAGGTTAATTACTACATCATTTAATATTTAAATATTCTTTAATCTACCGTCACGTGCAGCGAAAAAGTAGTATAGAGCCACTGCGAGAAGAACGGTCAAAACTTGGGGCTATTCCTTACAATCTGTTACAAAAATATATATATATATAATTACAATATTTATTTAAATAACCTTGATGGCAGGCGGTTGCCTGGCAGAGGCGGAGTTGTCCTACCATTTTTTTGGTTTAAATAATGATAAACTGTAGGCTTTCTTTATCGAAATTTATTTCACTTGCAACTTTTCCACTATGTGAGGCACTGTTATAGCACATAATAATTTAAGTAATAGTTTAAAATAGCATACATTTCCCTAGAACTTTTTGATCAAATATAATAATATATATTACGGTGTAAAGTTAATAATAATTATTTCCTTGCAAAACTCCCTCAAAGGTTCGTTAGGATCCATGTCATATGCACGAATTGCAAGCTTTTGTAATATTGGCTTTAGCTCCTCACAACAATACACCATACGTCATAACTCATAATACTGTGGAAGTACGTGAAATATACTAGCGTAGATCTTATCTTACAAACTGAATAATCTGCATATGAAGCAAAACTAAATCTTCAAGATATGACAATCCCACTGTACAGTTAAACCAGAAGCGCAAATAGTAGTAGTTAAAGAATGAAATTGATGTTTTATAATGAAACAAATTTCATGACTTGACATGGGTATGAATTGGGTTCATAATCAAACCTATCTTCTCTACTCTAAAGACAGTACCTATGTAAGTAATATTTTATGGGTGCTATTTTTAGGGTGCCGTAAATGAATGACAAAAAGGAGCCCTTTTATTGATTATCCGCTGGTTGTTCGATATACGGAAGGACGGATAGACAGAAAGCGGAGATTTTGCTCATTAATGAGTCTCGGTTTTTCGCTTCGCTTTCAGAACCCTAAAAACCAGCCAATTGCGAATTGTTTTGGGAAATTCAAATATATTTTTCACCTCCCAAGCTTTGAAAGATGGTGTTTATCGTTCTAAATTTATGTGGAAAAGTGCTTTTTACTCGCTAGCGTGGAAAAGAGTTTTCAATTTCGAACATCTGCAAAAGTTAAAAGTTCTTTTCATTATTTTTTACTATAAAATTCGCAAATTTGCTTTTCGTTTTCAATATAAAAATACATTATTTAAGCTGTTTTTCTTGTACCTAACGTTTCCTCGCTGTAGTGAAAATTTTGTTTTTTGGCAGCCAAGTTATTTTGCGTTTCATACCTTCGGTACGCTCAGTTCTATATTTTGAACCACTAGTATGCTCATGGTTCAACCCTAAAATCCTTCGTTTCCTCAGGTTTCAACACAAGCACGCGCGCCAGATAACAACTTTGCAGTCTTGCATAACAAATAACTATTTTTACGGGGGTGTACGAGTCTTACCCGCACTTTGCTGTTTTTTTATTTCTTGTTTTTTCAAGAACAGTAGGTATGTAAATGGCCTCTCGTCCGGTCATAGGTCCGGTACCCGTTAAAATATAAGTATATGTTATCTTTGACCTAAATTTAATTTTGTTCTGTCTCTAGACATTTTGTTATTGGTATCGTCTCCGATGCCGCATAAACGTCGTAACCTCGCCTCGTCTTCTCGGCTACTAGCGAACCGAGCTTGTCTCCAAATCCAGGCGGTGCCGATACGGCGCTGGCTTTGATTAGTGTGCGTTGTTGTATCCGTTGTTGGCGCTCCATACAAATAATAGTCAACGGCTTGAGTTGATGCCGGATGGATCGTATTCCCAACTAGAAATCGAAATTTGTTCTAAAGTTCTTACTGCGAACACTATCTATCCAGAACTCAATAAACAACACTTTATTACTTCTATATAAGCCTTATTTGGTCGACGTGACGTTAATGCGAAAGCTGTTTAATCTATGCTATTTACATCGAGAAGACATTGAATCGATGATTTTAAGGACGATGTAATGTTATTGCGAACGCTTTGAATCGATAGTTTTCAAGCTCCAAGGGATCTTATTTCCATTCAGGCCGAAAACTATCGATTCATATCATTCGCAACAACATTATATTATCAAAATAAATCGTCGACTCATTGTCTTCTGGATACAACTATTATGTATGAAACAGCTTTCGCACTAAGGTTACATCGACCAAATAAGGCTTAGTTAGAAGTAAGCGAGAGCGTTGATTATTCCGTTGTCGATACATAGTATGCAGTAAGAAGTTTAGAACAAACAGGTTTCGATTAGACGCAGGGAAACCAGCGATGGATCCGTGTGCGCCAACCATAATGATGAAATATGGCTGAGCCACGCTCCTGGGATTTCCCATCGTTATACTCATCGACATTTGTCGATGAGTATAACTATAATCGATAAGGGGATAAATTCTTACTACTTTACTGTTATCCACATTTGTACTTAGAACCCACCCCATTATGAATATGGTGAATATCATCGACATTTTCCGGTAGTGTAGCCCAGGCATTAGATTAAAAATATGTTAAGACGAACGCTGAACGCTTTGGCAGGTTTTCTTTTTAATATTTTTACTTTGTTGCTTAATAACTAAATCGTATTTGATCGCGCATAAAACGCGATATTCTGACAAGAGTTTTCATTAAATCTAATACATTTTTTAATACTTATTGAATTATTTACATTTGTTACGGGTATATGTAAAAATTAATATTTTTCTCTGTTTTATTAACCCCTATGGGTTAGTTATGGTATCATGTGAATTGGTGTTCAATAACCGTACAAGATATTAGGAGCAATATGATTTTAAACTTGCGAATACTTACCATTATCTTGTAGAATAGTAACGAAACCTAGCTGCAAAAGTGAAATAAACTAATAAAATTTTGATAGAAAACATAAATATAACAAAGATATACGAAGAAAAAAAATATGATATACAAAAAATCAAAAAACAATTACAAATTCCTCTTAAAATGTTTCTAAAAGGCTGTTAGCATTTTTCCAATAACCCATTAATAAATAAAGTATAGCAGGAAACATCGGGATCTAAAAAACTTGTAAATGAAAATATGAAGTCATTCGGGATTAATCTGTAAATTGATTGAAATTGGCATTTTAAGAATATTCCTGAAAATTTCAAAATACAAGATATCATAATGTTAAGTATCGTTGTTTTAACATACATCATGCTGACAAATATTTTTAAATGTAAACTAAGATGTTACTTTGAAAGTTGTTTATATATTATTTGTTATAATCGCGAAAACCTTAAAAAATACTAAAGATTGTGATTTAAATATAATTGTTTGAAATCGATATAATACGTCTCGGTATGTACCATGTTGCATTGTCGATCGGCGAGTCGTCGGATAATCGAAGTGTCCTACCTAACCCGAGATAAGAACCTTCACTTTGACCTCCTTTCGTCCGGACGTACGCATACATGCGAACGTTTAGCTGGTGGCCTTGAAACTGATCCAATTATAGAACACTTTGTTGTTTGTTTTTAAAAGAGGGATCATTCTTTACACTAATTATTAAAAACTTGGTATATCTTGGCACAGTAATATTTTTATTGAAATAAGTAGGTCGACAATCCCATTTCCAACAAAAAGATTGTCACTTTTACGTTTTGATTTGAAGCTGTTTAATCAAATATATATTTATATATGTACATTTTAAATAAATTACTAAAACCATCATCTTCCTGCCTTTACCCCAAGTGTGTGGGGGTCGGTGCAATATGTTTAGGAATAACCCTTTTTAAGAATTTCTAAAAAGGTGTTTTAAAAGACAGCAAGACCTTAATAAAACGGCCAAGTGCGAGTCGGACTCGCACACGGAGGGTTCCGTACCATTTAGCTATACAACATTAGACTTCATATGTTACCCTTTTTGTGTTCTAACGTGTGCGAGTCCGACTCGCAACTGGCCAACTTTTTGTATTTGTTTTTATAGCGTCAACAGAAATACATCATCTGTGAAAATTTCAACTGTCCAGCTATCACCGTTCTTGAGATACAGCCTGGTGACAGACGGACGGACGGACAGTGAAGTCTCAGTAATAGGGTCCCGTTTTTACCCTTTGGGTACGGAACCCTAAAAAATAACAAGCTAAAGTAATACTGGTTTCGACATGTCAGAAGCCGATTGAATTAGTGCCCTGGTTCAACTCTCATCTTCCGGTGGCATGTGGTATACACTGGTGAACTTTCTTCCTCATCGGTTAGTCGAGCAATGTGGCCTGCCCATAGCTCTACTCCGAGCAAGCTCTCTTCTTAGCTCGCTAAGCGAATCTGAGCTTGTTCATAAAATTCACAGTTAAGGATGTGTTTGTGCCAAAAGTCATCACTGGCAAAACACTAGTTGACTGATCTTCAGGCTTTGGGGAAGTTGGACGTGATGATGCCCCAACGGTGCCCATGGGTGTTCGATTCTTCGGATGACCTCTTTGTCGGAGTTGGACCTACCCAACTGCACAGTTTGTCCTAGGTAAATATAATAGTCAACTTCGATAGTATCTTTCCTAACAACTACTGGTACGGTTACGTTATCCATGTTCATTTTAAAACCCACTTGCTAGGAATATGTACTGACTACATTGTGGTGAGCTCGTCAAGTGACTCTGCTGAAACGTCTTTCGAAACGAAGGTGAGAGATATATTATATATAGATGTTGATGCTGTGTTCGTTCCAAGTTACTTGTTCTCTCAACGCATTTGTGAATAATTTCGGAAGAATAATAATGCCTTCCTGGCTCACTCCTCGTTGCAGTTGGTTTGGATGGATCCGGGCTTTGGCCCTGTAGTCGAATCGTCATGGTGGCGTATTATACAAACACGTTAACGCGTCGACATACATATAGTCGAATATCGTAAGATTCGTAAGAGATATCGTAAGATTCGTCTTGATTACAAAAGTTAAGTAAATACAAGATTTTAGATGTCTATTTAATTAATTTATACTTGTTGGGATATATATACATCGGGTCTTAACCACGTCAACTACCTAGATGGTCGCTTCTCGAAGAAGGAGATCATCGTGAAAAGTTCCTTCTTTTCCTTGACCAGCCGCTGCCTGTCTTCGACATTCCGTGTGTCTAACATTGCTTTAAAGTCCTCCAAAACAATGATGAAGTATTCTTCAGAGTAATGTGTATCTGATGTCTCCTCACACATGCCAAATTATAGCCTCTACTTCATCGTCTGAGTGCGTCGAGGTTGGTGCGTTTACATGTATGACCTTCACCGAATACCGTTTAGTGATTCTGAGTATAAAGTATGCTAATTTCTTTTTCACACTTTCGACTTTTTCCATGTTGTGAACAAGGAATTCCGGACGAGAAATCCAACACCACCTACGGATTTTTTGACCCTCACGGTAGACAGTAATAACACGTTATTGTAGTAACTGATAAGTGTGACCTGTCTTCGGTCTTCCGATAATCCCATGACGTCCCAGCATACCATGTCTAGATCTTATTCCAGTTTGACAATCTTGTGCTCTTCACTGAGAGCGTACCTGAGCGTGTTGCCAGGGCAAACGCGAATTCATAATGGTCGTCTTTTTAGAGGGCGGTAGCGGGGATCCTAGCCCGGCACACCGTAAATTTTTTGCTTCGTTCAAATAAACAGAGTTTGAGACTAACTAATAATGCTCTAAGAGATTCGCAACATATATAATTATTGCAGACCGTGGGTGTTTGCTTTGAATCCGCCTTTTGATTGCTGTAAACAACCACATGTGCTTGCACTACAGACCGCCGTGTTGCATTGCAGCTAGGGTCAGATAAACTATTACTGCTTCAAGATAATGCAGCACAGGCTATGAGTGTTTGTGTTGCATCTAACTTTGTATTAACGCATCCCGGCTATCATCGGGATATATTTAAAACCATGTACTCCCAAGTTTGCTGATATCTTAATGCGTCTGTTCAGATAGTCCTATCGTCATGGAAGGATCTTGACAACTTCGTTCTTAAAAAGCTCTTTTATGTTTCATAAAATATTATAATTACAAGTTATTCCCATTAGAATTTCATCAGTTTCGGCCAAGCAGGTCGCAGTTTTTCTGAATTAAATGAAAACGAAACCTTTTAATATGCCTTATTTTAATGATCTAATGATTGCGACTAATGCTGATGGCGAGCATTACAATTCGAAGTAGAAAAAACTAATTGAGAGTATGAAAATTGGGGAACAAGCTGAGGCCTAGATATAAGAAAACCTTTCGGATATCTTAAATCCCCGAAATATACAAAACATCTCTATTACTCTGCCAATAGACCCTTACCATAGAACATAATAATAATTCGCAATACCTTACTTCGCAATTTAACGATGAGATGAACTGTCATATTATTTGGGAAAAATGAAAAGATAGTATGAAATAATTAACAGTAGATGGAGCTATAAAGACCATAACTACGAAGTTTTGCTCCGAAGAGTATGTACATTTGTAAAGGTATGAAAGTTAATGTGAAAGCATGGACAGAAGTGGCTGACTTATTCTGTAATAAGTTATAGCAAGAGGAGGAGATCCGAGATTAATAATGCAGCAATTCGCTTGTGCTCATGTATAAAAACAATATTGACGTTCAAGACCACGAGTTTATATAAACTACCAAGACACAGAAAGTTCTCTTGTGCCAATTAGTTTAAGCTTCTTTACAAGTATGAGGACGGAGACGGAGTCCAATGTTTTGCTGAGGTCTAAAAATACATATCCCTATTACTATAATATGGTTCCTGTCAATTTCATTAAAAAAAAGTCAGTAACTCCAAACACGACGTCCACTCCTTAGCCGACCTACTCTAGCTCTAAATCCAGACTGATTTAGAGAAAGGATATTAAATTTATCGATATAAAACATAGTCGTTTCTTTATCGTGACCCATACATTCGTCAATATGAAGTATGGAACGTGTTTAGAACGATAGACACCTCGCATAATACAAGCAAATGATAATCCTGAGCGTCCGAAATTATTGGTTTCGAAGAAACCAGACATCTGGGAATCTTAGTGCATATAGGCATCATATCTGGGGCGAGGCCATTAAAGTGTGGGAGATGCGCTCGACATTTTTCCTGACATTTTAAAATCCTTTGATAGTGTCAAACATGACAGTACGCCAATCTGCTTCCATCGTACACCTTATACCCGCTGGCACTATGCTCTTTAATCACTGACTTCTTGAGGTAAAGATAAAGATTTGATAGAAGCATTTGTCTTTGATGGATGTTCGGCTAATACCTACCTAGTAATGTATGGATCTGAACGTTGCCGTTGGGCGAATGAAAGCATAGTGTATATGCCGAAGATGCGAATGTCAAGATGGATTGGACAAGACAAGGGGTGAATATATATATTGAAAGTAGATTTACAGAAAAAATTACGAGTGATAGACAGGAGGGCACTTAGACATGTCATGTAGAGGGTGTTGAATATTAATGTAAACGGATATAAGGGTAGATACAAGGCTAAAGAAGATGATGGACTTCCTGAAAGAAGGATACGTGTGAGAAAGGTGTGAACAGTGCGAGCAAAACAGAACAGACGGGATGATAAATACATTTTTTTTAAATAATAAATCATTTTATTTCTCACACGAATTTCAACAACAACATGAATAACAAGATTAACAGGTTTTGTTCTTAAATATAATCTTAACTTATTACGGTTATGATATAACAACTAAGTTAAGGTAAGAACATTAGAACATAGTTGTGTTTAATTTAATATCTATGATAGTTAAAGTATTGTTTATATTTATGTTAAATAGGCCTGAAAAAAAATTTAAGATATGTACCCGTGGGCCTCAAACTAGGCTGTGCCTGTATCTTGTGAGAAGGGAAATAACTATAAATATGGAGGAATCCCTCAGAATTAAATACTTTTTATGTCAAAGAGTGGTGAAACGATTAAGTGGCCTGCCTATTTTATTCTATTGCTGATAGATAGTCTAGCCTTTGACCACTATCTCACCTGATGGTAAGTGAAGATGTGGTCGAAAATGTTCAGGCTAACCTAGAATTATTGGCTCTTAACGACAGCTGCCGTAGTGCCAGAACATACCGCTAGGTGCTTGACTACAGATTTTCTATTTGAGGATGGTAACTAGCAAGGCGGGCATTCGCCAAATGCCTTACCACCGTGCTGTAACGAATGCCATTCTAAGACAAGAACCGGGTCCAATGGCTTAACGTGCCCTCCGAAGCACAGAAGCGCTCAGTAGTGATGTCACTAGCGGTCACCCATCCAACTCCTGACAGCGGTGGAGTTGGATTGGTGACGCGGATTAAAAACGGCTAAGCAAACTTCGCTACGAGCGCTTCAAATGTAAATAAAGTTACTGCCTGATGTAAATTAAGTTATTGCACCTGTCTATAACAGGACGTAACACTTCGCGCCACTGCATTACACTTGCCCTACATTTAAATTCGTCTAAATTCGATAAAACGGGTTATATCGATGTTTGCAAGTATGAAACCTACTTAAACGATCGGTAATTAAATTCGGTAAACATCGTTAAAATTTAACGAATTTTGACAATAGCCCTAACATGGAACTTTAAGATGACGTCTGAGATCGTCTATTTTGTAGATTATAACGATTGTTTTGTCAGGTTTAAAAAGAATCTCGATATAAACGAGACAAATTTTAAAATAAACTTTTGGGCTCCTTTTGTTATTGAAAAAAGAGCGGTGTTTTGCAAATGCTACCAACCCTACCTATCGGATTTTCGGAAAAGTGCTTCAAGAATCTATTTCGAATTTTGAAAGATATTGTACTCGCTCTTCGTGCAAGGCTTTGAGAACGATATTAGACGGATGCGATCTCACGCTCTTATCCGTACACATTACACAAACTAAATACCTATGTAGGTATATTACTTATTAAATAAAATTATCGTTTTGGTCTATTTTAAATTTATTTAAAGGAATAGTAGGTATGGGCATAATATGCTTGACTTAGTGTTTGACTGTATTTCTGAACTATCGTGTAAGTAAAGACTAAAAACCTGCCGGTTTGACTGTTTTAAAATTTTCCTTTTACATCTTGTAATTTTGTTGTTTAGGTAAATAACAATAATAAATATATTTTCACTGGCACTTTAGTTAAACTAAATTTAAAAAACTATTTGTATCTGGAAGATAGCTTCAGTCAGCTGACATAACCATACTTTTCTCTTTGATTTAACTTCAACCCGGTACTGAGACATTTTATAATTTAGTTACAATTTTCTATAAATTATTGTATTCAACAAAAACATACTGTAATTATCTGTTTTATCTAAAAAAAATGCTTTAACTGTAATGAATTCCAGAAAAACTCATTTCCGTAATGAATGAACAGATTTAATGATCTGTGCAAAAACAGTCTAATTTCGAAGTTGCCATTTCGTAAAAATTTACATATGTTCCACAATTTCATGATCGTAAGACGTCGATAAGAGTTATCGACAACAGTACCATACTTGCAATAGGCGATACGATTCGTCAAATTTAGCTATCATAGCGATTCGATAAATTAACGAGCCATACTACGGTACTTGCACTGCAGAATAAATAATCAGATCTAGGATGCTGTACGAAAAAAACGAGACTCTGTTGACTTGATGGGACAATAACCCTCGTCTCACCCATCTGTCTGTCAGTCTGTCCGACCTGCTGGGACCTGCTCCGATTGAGGGTTGTATATAATTTGGAACCATAATAGTTAGGCTATATTCGGTAGACATTTTCACAGAAAATGTTTTGCTTTTCAGTTTCTCTAACAAAAAAATATAATAACAAAGAGTTAAAAATAAAAGGGGTCCCAGGAATCTATCTTTTTTAACAGTTTTTGTTTCTAATCTATTAACAGTTATAGGTCCATACATACATATACAAACTAGGTATGATTATAGAAATAGAAATACTCTTTATTTATGACAAAAAAACTGTCAAAAACATAATAAAACAAACCAATTTAAAAGCAAATATAAAATTAAGACAAGTGCTTGCAGTCCCTTGTCACAAAATATTTATATAGGTAGTTATAGTCCAACATCTTACGTTAAATGAACAAATAATAAAAACCGGCCAAGTGCGGGTCGAATTCCTGAGATCTTGAACCGTATGTAAAAAAATAACTAATTTTTTGGTAACCCTCGAATGTCGGTGTTCAAGTCGCACATGGCTGGTTGTATTCATAACCATTTCGCATACCATAAGCTTCCTTTTACAAATATATTTCTTAAGGAAAAAATCCCATTGAACTTGTTATTACCTGCGTTTATACAATGTCTGTTGTGTTTGTACTCGTAGCTCCGATTGTGCAAGTTGTTAAGCCCGGCACGGTCTGTACAACTCCCCCACAGAAATAAGATAATGTGTACCTACATACCTATTTTATTGATTTATGTACAATTTGTTGTTCAGGTGGGTGTGCGACGACCTGCCAGAGATGAAGGCTGCTTTAGAACACAACATCCTGTGCGATTACGACACGCACTCGTACGACAGCATGCGAGCCCTCTGCGACCGATTCAACCGCGCCATCGACTCCGTTGTTGCACTGGTAAGTACCGCTACAACGCTACAACTGAGCATAGAGTTTAGCTACACATACTTACCACAGAACATGTAGAAAGATATCTTTAAAAGTATTAACAACGTTTGACTGTACGTTTGCTAAACGTAGAGACAATGCATTCTTTGCAGTTTGTCACACTTACTATCATGTCCCCAGAGCCCGACCACCGACACACAAGATGACCTCAAATATGCATCTTACAGGGCCGTGGAGGTGGCCTCCCATTGGGCAAACATTATCTAAGAGCCAATTAGCCATTGATACGAAATGAATGAATGAAGTTCGTCACAGTGTTTATTTTTACTAGCCAAAACTAATGACCACAAATAAAGTAGCAAATTATATGCTATTTGAAAGTGGTTATGATTTATCCAAAATACCCTAATTTTGCCTCACATTATCTATTTGCCCCATATCTGTTTTACACGACTGCCCAAAAGGATAGTAATGTTGTTAGGTTCATGTATGTAGGTCAATTTCTTTAACCATAATAATTAAATGCATAAACATAATATTTGGATGTGGGTATCGTCAGAATCTTTACATCCTCCCGAAGGTGAATATAATGAGAAAACAAGACTGCCCCGCCCAAAAAAATTGCATAAAATGGAAGGAATCGTGTTTTTTTTTATAAATGTTGTTTAATTTAATCTTAATAATAAAAGATTAATAAATTAAATCATTTCTTTTCTTCAAGTAAACGCATAACGTTAGTCGTAGTTTCTTTTACAAAAAGAAGAGAAAGCTGCATTGTTGTGTTTTTTTTGGCCGTGAATAAACTTCAAGGACGAACTGCTTATTGTAGTGACTGTTATGACTGGCGCACCGGATCCACCAGGCATTGCATCGACATGGCATCTTGCCTCAACTCACGCCGTTTAATATTCGTTATATTATACATTTCACACAAATCAATGCTGTACTTTTGTAACTTTTATATAATCTGTGACTATTACTGGCGTCATCTCGATTCGGGATTAGCTCCCAAGTAAGAGAAGAGATAAGAATGGTGCTAGGCGACGACGACGTTACCGAGGCTACTGCCTTACTTACTTAACGTAATACCTCTACAGTTACTACTGTACTTTTAAAGCATTGGACCACTAATAATTCATAGAATTGAGTGGTAAAATTAGTGATTCGGAGTTCGAAATAAGTTATTCAGGTTTGACCTTGGTCAAAATGATGTTAGGCTTAGGTTTTTTGACTGACCTGACGCCAAACTGGTTGAGAATGCTCTTGTTGAGTGAATGAGGGGTAAATGGCCCGGGTCTGCGCCAGACATGTAGCTACACCTTAACTACATCGACGTGAGTAGTGGTATGCAGTTACTTCGGAGCAAAGGATGTCCTCTTAGTCGCTTTAACGACATCGAACAGGAAGATTAAGGAACAGTCCTTATATTCCGTTTCTTTTCAAAACTGTCCAATTCGGTACATAGACTGTTTTTATTATAGCAATTTATTGTCAATAAAATAAATTGAAATTAGGTATGTAGGCTGACAGTGCAGGTGCTAGCCACGTGACGTGCGTGACATCTATTGGAATGACTACTGTCGGACTCTGGGAGTCTGGGCCAATGAGGTTACGATGTACTCTTGAGAAATAAGGAAAAGAATAGGCGTTTTTATGAATATTTTGTTAATATTTCACCCATGATGTGCTATAAGTTAAAAGAAACGTTAAACGAATGTATGTGCCTAACATACTAATAATCACTTTATTCCGCTGACATACCTTCATATTTTATTCTAATTATTTTACGGGCAAGGTCTGTTAAGGTATGTGGTATAAAGTTGTACATAAAATACGATGTATTTGAAATTAATTATAATTATACGCACATAGGCTATGCGAAGGTAGCCGTTTAGGGCATTGCGGTAGAATATGTGAGATGTGTCCTAATTTCCGATACGATCAAGGACAGGGTAACACATTCATTAAAAAACGTATACCTACTTTATCATATCTCACTATCTCTCGTCTCAAACATTTTAACAAATACCTATTACGATACTCTTCTAGGGCGTTCGGATAGCCTATCAGTTCCAAAAATAACACTCATAAACGCTAAAAATGATCACACAGGGCGTTCGATATGGGACTTCGTGAGCATTTGTATCGTTTATTTATAGCTTTGAAAACGCTACAAATGACAGAGAAAGTGCTATTTTTGACCCACGTCTTACCGTGGGATCGTTGTGATCGTTTTTTGACAACTGCTGTTTGACAGTTGTATTTGGCGTGATAGAAGATTCAATACACCTGTTTATGTGAATTTTGGAGATGGATTCCTTGGTTCAGGACGAAACAAGGATACTGTTTAGCCTTTGTGGTGGACATTCATATCTACCTAAACATTTATGAGAAATATCGTGGTTCCTATCATAAAGAATAGAACTGGCGATGCCTCCGACAAATTCAATTACAGACCTATAACTTTGGCTTCAGTTATTGCACCTATATCTCTAGCTGCAGTTCTAGAAAACGTTATTTTGGTTGTCAGCGGTTGTCAAAATATGTATAAGTCGTTCTGAAAGCATATAGTCATTGGTGGTCAAAAATAGCAGAAGCTTCTTTCCGAACGCTAAGATACAAATGCCACTTTTGAAACTGCTACAAACGCAATCAAGCCAAAACGAACGCACCTTTCATAAAACAATTTTATCGTTATATTATATTCCTCTGGATATATCTGCTTTACAAAGGGTTACATTAACAAATGTTCAAACTTAGTGAATCACAATTTACTTTGAGACTATATAATATATCAACGCTTATAATTTTTTTGTTTTCAGTACTTAAATATAAAATAAGTTTTGTATTGGAATTCGTATTTTAACGTATAAGATTTTATAAATTATATTCCTGGCTTGTAGTACAAGCCATAAATATAATTATTAGGCCCAAGGTCATGGATTCAAAATTCACATATGTAGTTCAAACAGTTGGTATCAAAAATTCGAAGAAACTACGTTTTGTCCGGAAAGCGCCTACGCAAACACTATAAATTCGTTAGTCACCTAAATCAGAACGAATGTAATTGTCTAACACTGAGTCTGTTACGGATAACGTGGAAAGCATAACAATGTAAAAACTAGTCCGCGTTAAACGTTTCCTATATAGGTAAGTACTTAACAAACAAAAACGCGGAAGAGATATTCTCCTTGAAGATATTCTTGTACCGAGTTTAATAGATGCAGAATAGAGCGAACGCGCACCGCAAGCCCCTTGATGCCGTGAGTGAAACTGTGCGACTGCCGAGTGCCGACTGCGGTGAATCTGGGGCAGTGAGGGGCTTAGCGAGAGTCCGAGAGGCAGAAGGGCCAAGATGGCGGCGAGGACGCAACGATCGATGTCCGCAGACGCCGCCACCGCCGCCTCGCCTCTGATGCCGCTGCTGCCGCCGCACCGCACGAGGCTAAACTCTATTTATACACACATATCCGACGCATACTATTTTCATAATGACGTGAAACATTTTGAATGCTCTTTGCCTAAGACGGAATTAGAAGTATCCGTCGATATACTCACATATCTTTTTGGTTATAATATATTTTCTTCTTCGGTGATTTTAGAAATGAATGAATAATTGGCCTGTACATTATGCAGCATGCTCAAATAATTTGCGATGCTTTTTAATGATCGTCTTCGTTCCTTTTAGAATCCTGTCCTAATTCTACTAATACATATGCGAATCATTATTCAGCCCTGTAACGGCTATGTAACCTATGTATTAATCTAGGACCTAAACTGTGTGTATTCCAAGATCCATACAAATTGGTTCAGACGCTTAAGCACGAAGGAGTAACAAATATTATCAATCACATACATCTTCTTCACTCACAAACTTACACATTTATAACATAAGAGTGATTCCAACAGGCAGATGCTAGTTATACTAAACATACTAAAATTAAGGGCTTGGTAAATTTCGGTTAGAAGATTCAATATATGATAGAAAATAGCTTAGAGTACGGAATAAAGGCACGTGCGAACAGGTGCGTGGCAGGTGCTTCGAAGCGCACTAGTCTAGTTAGTACGAAAGGTGGCGTTTCTTTATTCCTTTGCACGGTACCCACTATACACATGTTAATATTACATGTAACAGTATTTTTTCTTTCCGAATTAGTAAAAAAATTAGGTTTTTTAACTTTATGGCGACAATTATTCACGTATTATTACGGTACGAATACATAGTTTAAAATATCATAATAACTCAGATACCGATGTGTTTTCTTAGGTCATTATTAATTGTTAAATTGCAATAAAAAACTTTATTAAGGTCGTTGTCTTCATACGATACATTCGGGTCTAAAGTAACCTTTTTTTAGTAAGCGGCACCCTAAATGTCGTATCATAATCGTTATTACTAAGAAAATTCTACGAAAGTACCAGCTTGCATCTGAATTTTCAATAAAATGTTACAACCGTTTTGCCAGCTGTTTGGTCTGCTAATTATCGTATTTTTTAGAATTGAGAATCGATTTCTGAACTTTTCGTAGTGAACAAAGTTTTGGTATCCTCCCTTGACGGCGTCCGACGATCTAGAATTATTTTAAATTTGACTGTATATATTTACAAGTGCTGATGGTATAGAATTTTGCAGCTTCAAGTAGAATATTTGTCGCCAAGCATTTAACGTTGTGTTCCGGCGACTATCCTTTGGAGCCATCCGCGTCCACATCTACACTTACCCACAGGTGAGAAAGTGATCAAAGAGTAGTCTAAAAGCAGTTAATAAAATGCTCCTTTAAACATATTCTCTCTAATAGCACATAATAAATAGGCCCAATAAAAACCCATGCGAACGAAGTCGTAGGCGGGTCAGCCAGTAAACTTATAAAATAAAAGTGGAGTTGGTGTAATTATTAAAACATCAAAGTGAAAATCTGGGGCGGTGTTGAAGTGAGTTCACGAGAGTGAAAGTAACGATAACGTAATAATAATAACTGTGTCATTTATTTATGACCTCTATTCGTCGGCCTCCCCGACCCGACCCTTGTGACTGGAACGGTCGCGTCAATGACGCTCCGCGCTCGGCAGCGGTGGGTGCCCCCACTCACCCGTCTACACCCTCTGCTACTCACCTACTACCCCTTTGTATTGTACGCGTGCTCAAATTAAGTAAACAAACTCATATACATAACCATAGATGCTCTAGTTTCATTGATTTTGTAAATTGCGAGCGAGAATTGATTTTGTAAAGTACGTGTGGGACACAGAAAAAATATATTCTGTGCTCATGTGAGCTTTTATATTATAATCGACTTCAAAAAAAGGTGCCTCCTCCTTCTTATTTATTCGTCGTTTTTTGTGTTTGTTACCTCATAACTTTTGACTGGGTGAACTGATTTTGATAATTCTTATTTTATTTGAAAGCTGACTCTTGATGATATCGTCGTTGACAATGAATGACAATCGATCCCGTAACTAGCAAGGGTCCCTAAAAAGAGTGCAATAAAATGTTTAACCAAAAAATGGAACCGACTTCAACACTCAAAAGTGTGAAATAACTTGTTGAAGATGGTACCATGAGCACAATATTGTGATGATCATAATAGGTTCTTTTGAACTTTCATGGACCGACTTCAACAAATTATTTCACACTTTTGAGTGTAGAAGTTGGTTCCATTTTTAGGTAAAATATTTTTTCGCAGTTTAGAATTAGTCATCAATTAAGTTGAAAAAAACTATCTACATACAAAGAGACACATAAAAACAGACGAGACAAATGACTCTGGTTGCAAGTGTGTTACATACTGAAGTACATATAATTACAATTCAATACAAAAATTATTAATTGTACACCTTTAAAATATTACAGTACACACATAAGGAATTAGGTACAATGGGCGTACTTACCGCTTAAAGCTATCTCTTCCAGTCAAAATTTATAGAAAAATCAGTACTAATATTATAAATGCGAAAGTAACTCTGTCTGTCTATCTGTCTGTCTGTTATGCTTTCACGCCAAAACTACTGGACCGATTTGAATGAAATTTGTTCTGAAGATAGTTTGAGACCCGGGAAAAAACATAGGATAGTTTTTATCCGACTGCGCAAAAAGAGGTTAATGTTTTCGCGCGATAACCGACATACGCGCGGGCGTAGCCGCGCCCGGAAAGCTAGTAATTAATATAACAGGCAGGTAGCGTCGTACGTAACATAGTTACATATAATACTTAATACAATAAGTATATTGATAAAATAAAAAAGAAAATTATTGCGGCAATAGGTAATAATAAAGGCTTCTTGTTTTTCTATAGAAAAACCTAAACTGTATCTTCAATAAGTAAACGAATGATTTGAGCAACAAACTCTTCAAAGACAAGTCAGATGATAATCACAGTGTAGTATTTATTGCTTATTAATATTTTTATCACACTTTGTCGTCTCCACGTCGAATAGAATAATACTTTTTTCTTAGAGATTTACAGCACAGCGATCTAATGTTCCTGATGACAGGTAACTTGAATTTGATGCTCATTTCACTCACGAATCTCCTTACATTCATAAAAGTGACTGGTTCAACGTGGGCCAATAATTGTGGGGGCGATGACCGCAATATTGAGCGAACGCGAATGTCTCTCGTCGTGTTAATGACCTTTTTTTGATTGCGCCAGAGTCGTAATTGTTAGGTACCTACTGCCTAGATTAAATCTAATATCAATTTGCTTAGACCTTGCTTTCAATAGGTATATTGGCCTTTTTTGGTTTGATTGGTTCTGTCCGTCCTGTTCAGTTAATGAGACTCGGCTGTCTGTATGTCCCCCCGTAACACACGGGTTAAAAACATAAACGGAATGAGTTACAAACCTGAAATTTTGATATTTATTTTAAAACTTATACCCTGAATCCAGTTACGAATATTGTTCAATTTTTAGAGAGGCACTAATACATGAAAAGGTAGCTGAAAAAAAAACGTAGTTGCACCCTGATATGCGGGGTGGCACCGTCTAGAACTGGTTTTTATATCTAAAAGAATAAAAAAAACTATCAGGGCATGAACCGAGGCCTGACTCGCTCTTGCCCATTATTTTTTATTGACTTATATTTCACTATTATAAATAAAACTAAAGGAAAATTATTTTTAAAATGCAATCTATGATCTCTAGGCTGCTAATGATTTTTGTAACTACTGTTCCCTGCTATTAATATTTGACATCTGTTAAACAGATCAAGAATAACGATAATTATCAAACATTAATTAATTCAATTTGCTTTTATTTGAGAAAGATATTATAATGAAAATAAATAGAGATTTTTTTACGCGATAAACTGATAAAATGTCAAATGACAAGTTTATTGATACCGACGTAAAGACTCATATAATATATTATCAACATGAACCTACTTTCCACGGTGATTCAAATCGGAACACAGACCGGAATCCAAACTTTTTTCGCTCTCTCGTAACACAAACAAACAATGCATGGTGTTATGTTATGGTAAGCGATGCAATGAATTAGTGTGCGTTGCAGCCACTTTCTAATTCCAGCCATCTCGTCGCGGGCTGCGTGGTAGGTACTGATGTAGGTACTAGTTAAGTGATGCAATCAACTAACATCACCGAACGCCATATGGGCTGTTTGGGCAAGAGCGCGGGCGTTCAGTGGCCACGCCAATGTGTGAGGAGAACATTTGGATTGCGTCATAGTGGTCATGGTTACAACGCAGTTAGGATCAAAAGACCCAAGTTACATACATACTGAAATTGCATCGAGCTACAAATGAAAAGCGACTAAACTACCTACCTATATATTTTATAGACGGTTTGTCCTTCTGTCGACGTTATCATAAACATGTTATCGGGAGCGTTACGTTACGTATGCAGAACGCACTATGTGTTGTATCACGAGCACTAACTAGGTGTGCGTGAGACGTGTTCAATAACAAATCTATCCATAACCAGTACCTACGAGTGTATATATAACACCACTACAAAGGACAGAATCAAACAATGCTGCAGCAGTTGTATTTGTACAACAAGTTGTGCGGTCTTGATAACCAACAACATCAAATTAGACGCATTTATCGTTCTATTGTGTGACAATCTAGCATTGAAGGATAAGTACTTTAGGTAAGAGCCATATGAAATAAAATAAAACGGCAGAACGCGAGTCGGTATCATTCGTACCTACTTAGAAACTTGACAAGGTAAAGTCGTTTTTCGACCTTTGCCATCCACCTACCTACCGATGGAAGGAAGGTCGTTTTACGCATTTCAACTGATTGGACATGACAGGTTTAGAATTTGTCACATAGTGTACTTTATTGTAGTTTCGTCCACGTGGAATCAGGTTCCTTCCTTATCTTGTTAAAGTTGAACCATGGGTGTTTGAATCAGCATGTCTGTACCATTGTGAAAAACTTAAAGGTTGAAGAAGACCAGTCAATAAAGACTTCATTATGTAAGACACGGTACATGTACACGCGCGGTACATGTACACGCTGCACAAACACATTACACAATATATACATTACACCTACGCAGCGCTCATAGTAGAGTTCTTAACCGACCAGCAGCGCAAGTACCGAACTTACCGATCGCTAAATTTGACGTTACAATCGTCTAAATTCGATAAAATGGTTGCGTTTTATCAAATTTAGACGATTGTAACGTCAAATTTAGCGATCGGTAAGTTCGGTACTTGCGCTGCAGTTAGGTTAAGCAATGTCCGCTACGGTCATTACTTGGATGGGTGACCATTAGTGGCATTTGCTACTGAACGCTTCTGTGCTTCTGAGAGCAAGACATGCTAAGCCGCTGTCTTAGAATGGAAGTCGTTATTGCATTGTGGTAGGTTGGTAGAGCATTATCGCTAGCTACCAGCCTCAAGTAGAAAATCTATCGCCAAACACCTTATTGTGTGTTCCGGCAGCAGTAAGCAGCCACTTGAGTCTGATAGCATCTTCGAACACTTCATCGCTTACCATCAGGAGCGATTGTGGTCAAAATCTAGCCCATAGGCATTAAAAAACAAGACTCAGTGGACTTTAGGATTTAGATTGCCACCAAATAATCGCGTTTAGTCTTTCTACCAGTAGTACTTAATAAAGTTGGGCAAAGCTTATAAATCTAAGGCTAACCACACTACCTTACTTAATAGGTAAAGTAAATTGGCATGCATGAGCTTTACGTCCATCCCCGCGGCAAGTGTTAATGTATTTTACTACAAGAAATTGTCAGCAAAAGTCTGCAAAATTGCAGAGTGCCCGGTAAATGGCAATATTCTTCTTCCTATCACATGAGACCTTATAACGTCACTACTGACTCTTTCTGGGATTAAACAGGCGTGATGACTCATGTACATATACAAGTCTATGAATCTGAGACACGTTTGGAAACTTACCTGCGGAAGCAAAGAACGACCTTTTGTTATTGACGTTATTAGAAGTTAATGACCGGGCCGCTAACATTTACCTGGTACGTTAATCTATAGGTATTAAAAGTTTCGCAGGACCTTGAATCAAGTTCAGACTGAAGGTCATCGACATTGCTCTTATATGACGCGTTGCTGTATCGATCAGCTATTTCTCAATGCTCGCAATGTCAAGGTCAAGTAAGACTGTTATGGGAGATTTTAAATTATTTCATATTGTTTAAGTTGATTCATATCTTTAGTAAGTTATTACCTAGTTTGAAATCTTTGAACACGTGGTTTGTGTGCGGTATTATGTTATGTTTATAATTTTGCAATTTGTTTTTAAGTAATGACTGAAGGACGGATAATATGACGATACCAAATGCAATGGAACATTAATAACATATGCACTAAATGCGAATACGAAAAGTTAAAACAAAAGTTTTCTTGTTATTTGACTAAGAAATCGCATATGAACTGGATTGCTTTGGCCCATAGCAGATTATACATTATTGTTCTAATTAGGGAAAAGGGAGTCTTTTCTCTAATCACAACAATAGGAGGCAGCGGGTCAACGTGGGCAAATATGACATAAAACATATGTACAAACAAAAATGTCCCAGGATCGTGAGTAACATGGACATACCGAATAACACCCATGCGACGAACATCCAAGATTCCAGGATCTGGAGCAGTTATAAAAAAGGTTCATTATATACAAAACCAAACAAGAACGTTAATAAATTGTTGATAAGCTAAGATAAATCATCAATGAAATTGTTATGTTTTTTTATTACAGGAAAAGGGCACTTCATTACCGGCTCAGCGATACACATACCCGACGAGGGGACTTCTGAAGCACATACTCCAGCAGACTTATAACCAAGCAGTGGCTGATCCAGACAAGCTTAATCAGTATGAGCCTTTCTCGCCTGAAGTGAGTGATTTTTATGTCATTTATAGTTACAGGTGGTACATATTTAATCCTTCGGCATCCGCGATAACGAGAACAATAGCATTTCATTCATAAATGGACGATATAGTCAACGCGGATGGCAATGGATCGACAGATTTCGCATAAATTGTAATACGAGGACATATACGCATATAAATTAATTATGAAGGCTCCTTGTTATTACACTAGAAGATGAATTATTTTTTGTAGTATCGATTCATTTAGAAGGGTTGATAAAAATGTTTTCTCACCTAGACGTTTTAGGGATGTAAAGTAGTATAAACTAGTAAACTAGAGTCCGTAGATAAACTGAAACGACTCCTCCTTTTTAACAACCACTCCATGTACGTACTACCCTAATATCTCCTAATAATAACATAGATACTAATAATAATATTGAACCTATCTAAATAATAGTCTAGAAACCAAAAATAATACTGAACATAGCTGCAGTATGAAAGACTAGCTGCGCTCAGCGGTTTTACCCGCGTACACGATGATGAAATGTAATGCAGATTACGTGAAAATTATCCTGTATAAGTGTTAATTCAGAACCTAAACTATTTATATTCCACGCCAAATGCAGCATTTGCAAACTTTCGCAAATATGGTATAAGTGTGATAGCTGAAAAAAAATCCAAAATAAAGAGGGTTTACCAGGAAATGAAAGAGTTTGCTTAGTCGAGCTTATGTAATAAAATGTAATCGTGGTTTTACGGATTCGGCTTTTGACCTTTGGTACAAATTTACTTCTTTGTTTAAATTTCTTTTGTAGTCCGTTCGTTGTTACCATTAAAATATATTCTAACAGTATTTAATTATTTTTAGCTTCTAAATGGAGTTTTCCTCAATCTAATCAAGTACACTTAAAAAACTTAAAAGAAATTCAATTAATATGATACATTTTGGGAATGCTCACCTTGCTAGCTATCATTGTAAAGTAAAAAAAAACATGTCGCCAAGCATTTATGGTTGTGGTCAGGCATCTGACCTTGAGAGGCAGCTTCCATTCTAAGCTTAGCCTATATTTAAAATCCTCGATCGTGTCGTCACTTACTTGCAGGCGAGTAAGTGTATAAAGGCTAACCTATGAGGTTTTACTGATTTTTAGTAAATAATACGAGACTATAATACTGTTCTTTTTAATACACTACCGGATGTGGTTAAAGTTATAGTCCGACCTACCTATTACCTTATTCACACGAGTTAGACTAAAATAGTTTGTAAATATTGATTAAATTGTCATAAAACGTGTACATAAATAGTTCTAGAATACCTAAGGAATACTCGTATTTCTTATTGAATTTTGTGGTTGATCTATAGTTAAGCGTTAGATGGGATTGGATGGCGTTAATACATAATATTTATTACCTTGACGACTAAGTTCTCAACATGTGAGTGTGGCAAGTTGCATGATCTTGTTTATGAACAGACTGAAAAGCCGGGTCTCATTGTCTAATTGACGGGCGATTAAGTCCTGTCTAATACTAAACTATTTGTTCAAATCTTGAGTTTTATGGTTTATGTATAAGCTGTAGAAGTAGGAGCGATATATCAGCGAAATTTCTTTTTCCTCGAAGCGCTCGTAGCGGGCGAAGTTTACATAGCTGTTCTTAACCGATCAGCTACGTTAAGCAACGGCCGCCGCGGTCATGACTCGGATGGGTGACCGCTAGTGACATTACTACTAAGCTGTTCCGTGCTTCGAAGGTTACAGCATGGTGGTAGGGCATTTTGCAAATGCCTGCCTGGCTAGCTACCACCCTCAAGTAGAAAATCTGCCGCCGAACACCTAACGGTGTGTTCCGGCAGTTGTCCTTGAGAGCCAGTAATTCGAGGCTAGCTTGAACAGTATCTTCGACCACATCATCGCTTACCATCTGATGAGATAGTGGTCACAGGCTAGCCTATCAGCAATAAAATTAAAACTTACCTGATGTAACTTACTTAGAAAGAGTATCCAAACTAGCTTTAGCTGGATCTTATCGTATTTGGGTAGGCAAGGAGAAGCTCGAGCGTTAAGAGAGATGTTTAAGACGTGCGTTGCAGAGGAGCCCAACTAATCCTTCATTTGGGTTGCAAGTTCCAGGCACTCTCAAGCTCTTTCCTCTGTTTCACTATGGACCCGGCTCCCGTACAGTGAATACATGGAATGCTGAGTATTAGACTCTCATAACTATGGCATCAGGTGCATTTAGTGTTGAAAATATTTTCTGGACAGCGAAAAGAATAGTTCCTGGGAGACCGATCCCGCTCAGTGCAGGTGTAATATGGTCTATTGTTAGAGGTGAGACCTACCCATATATTAACTAGGTTTTTTTTTTGCTTTCGAAACTTTAGTTGGTAGTATATTTTTTTTTAAATATCTTGCTTGTTTTGATAACTAGCTATTTTCGTGAAAAGACGCTGTCAAATGCTGAAATCTTGGGTCTGTCGGACTGCGTAGGAGTAAAAGAGAGGCAACGATGGTGAAATCGCGATCAGTTAGGTAAAAACCGATAGTAAACTTAGTAACGTAAATCGAAAATGTAACTTTTGTTGTCCCTCTTGATAAGGTTTTGCTATTTTATTAATATAATTTCATACACATTCATTCGTAAATAATTAAGATATTTACGTTACAAGCGTAATTTAGAGTAAACCATGCAATTTTAAAGAGAAAATATTAAGGAAACGTGTTTCGCTCTTTTCTTGGCCTAACTAAGATGTGATCAAGATAATATATAGAAGAGAATATAATTTTCTTACTGTTACAAATTAAATACATTTTGCTCAAAACCTGTTCAATTAAAGCTATTTAGCACTTGTCAGCGTCTTAATACATTACAAACGAACAAATTACATTATAATAATATTGCCCGTTAAATAATGTAAGATTCAATGTCTAATCTTGATAAATTAGAAGAGTCGTCCTGCCTAAACACAAAAGCATTTTGCTTAGAAATTTATTATTTGAAATAATTCTTAATTCAAATATTAAATTTTCATCCAATGACGTTTCTTTGAGTATAAAAGTTTCAGTTTTCACATATTGTTTACTGTATCAGCCGGATCGTCCACTGCTGAACACAGCCCCTATTAAGGGAGAGTTTTCCATTAACCCAACGCTTGGCAGGCGTGGGCATTGCGGTGTAAAATAACAGTACCTCAGAAGTTGCCGCTCATCGCCTCCTATGACACCCACGGGAAGCAATAGGAGGGGGAGGGGAGGGGTCATTCTAGGCCGGCACCCCACAGCCACGGCATAATGAATGAACATTGCTTCGTTTCAAAGAAGTATTCTAAAAAATCAATGTTGCAGAGGGTGAAGCTTCGAGCATCTAAGCAGTAGATATTTCTTTTTGAATTTTTATACGAATTGGTGATATTTACGGTAGTTTTCTATATTATAATTGATGAATTATGTAATATTTTCAGGTATACGGTGAGACGTCGTTTGAACTGGTGTGCCAGATGATAGACCAGATCGAGATTACGGCGGAAGATGTGTTTGTGGACCTCGGCTCGGGTGTCGGTCAGGTGGTGCTGCAGATGGCTGCCGCGACTCCTTGCCGTGTCTGCCTCGGCGTTGAGAAGGCTGAAGTACCTAGCAAATATGCAGAGGTAAAACACTACAAGTATTAACTGTATACTGTGTATATACAGAACTTAGTTCTGGCATCTGAACCTGTTGCATGTTGATCTTTTCACTTTTGAGATCTACTTGAGAGTTATGCCATAAGCCATTATTGAATAAACTTGTTATTACTGTTTTTGTTTACGAGTATTATCGTCGCGTTGAGTTCTAATTTTAGATTCTGTCGTAACTTTCCTGTAGTAAAAAATTCCGTGATTCATACTGTTTTTAATTTACGTTATCAAGATGAATGCAGATTAACAATGACTGATACGATTATTTTGTCAATTTCAGAGTATGGATTCCCACTTTAGAATGTGGATGAAGTGGTACGGCAAAAAGTTTGGGGAGTATAAATTAATAAAGGGTGATTTTTTATTGGATGAGCACCGTGAGAAAATCAACGCAGCAACAATAGTCTTCGTCAATAACTTCGCCTTCGGACCTCATGTAGATCATCAATTAAAAGAAAGATTCGCCGATTTGAAAGATGGTGCAAAAATAGTGTCTTCGAAAAGCTTCTGTCCTCTCAACTTCAGGATAACGGACAGAAATCTGAGTGACATCGGGACCATCATGCACGTCAGCGAGATGTCGCCGCTCAAGGGCTCGGTCTCGTGGACCGGGAAGCCAGTCTCATACTATTTACATATTATAGATAGGACCAAATTGGAGAGATACTTTCAAAGACTGAAAAATCCGAAACTCAAGGTCAGCAAAAGGGTCTGTTCCAAGTTTTTATTATAAAGTTATAGCAGAGTCTCCTTCAGATATTCTTGAAATTATGTCACTGGCAAAAGAAACTGTCATGACAAGTGTTTGTACTAATGATTACGTATGTGTTTCAGGGTAACGGTTGCGAGGATGGTGAAGGAAGCAGTAAACGCAACCTTAGCGCGCCTCCGACGAGACAATCTACTCCCGACCTATTGAACGGGAATAGTAACCACAGCACGGGGTCGCTTCCGGAACGGAGGCGGAAAGTCACGAGACCTAGAGCTGTTAGGTAAATAAACTTATTTACTTATCATTTATGGTACTGGGCGGCACACTTTATAGTTAGGTACGAAAGTTATATTAGGCCAATTTGGTCATTGAAATATACATTCGAACTTGTGTTCCTCCAGTAATGTTCGAATCGGAGGAATATCTCTCGTCGATCATTATATATTCACACGTTTTAAAAAATAATCTGAAAAAGGGAAATTGTAATTAAAGAGTTTGATATTACAATTCTACTACTTAAAATCTCGTTTCCATTAATGACATAAATGAAAAAAAAAACGAAAGAAGTGATTATAAAAATTTAATATTCTCATCTAAAAATGTCCATAAATTATTATTTAGATCTCTTTTATCCGGGACATAAGTAGATTAGACATTTAAGATTACGGAAAAATCACCCAGTTAATAAAATCATTAACGGATCATACATTGATTTAACATCACCATCAAATATCTCAACATGTTGAAATATTTAACTTTATTAGCTTTATGCTTAATTATCCTAATTAATTAGTACATATGCGATACCCCTGACTGGATCAGCCCTTGCTTGGTTAAATTGTAGAATGTTCCGCATAAAATTTGATTGACTGATAATACGCTCTGATCAAATTAGTTATCATACATAGATATGCACTTGGTACCTAAATTTTTACCAATTAATATCAAGGAATAAACTACAATAATCGCAAATATGATGTCCAATAGCCACAAAAGCAAATAAACTAAAATAAATTATATGCGTAACATTCTACCTACAGGGTTTTTGCTAACAGAAGAGTGCGTGTCGTTCTATGTATAGCACTGTGTCACATACACGTTCTCAACCATCAGATATTTATAAAAATTAACTGTTAACCTCAAACGCCAGACGCTTAAATGCTTGACAGTTTTCTGTTTGCAAAGCCCCTTATGGTTGGCACACACTTATCCACCTGGCACGGTATTGACATCGTCAGAGCTCAAGCCGTTCAGTATTTATTGAATGGAAATCCACAGTACAACATACAGTAATCTACGTCGCATCGTCAGCGCGTCGGCATCGTCTCGATTTGGGATAATTTCGCGGGTAGTCGTAAAAATGAGGCGAGGCCACAACGGCGAAGTCGATACAGTGCCGAGGCAATACGTCAGCGTTGTCCTTTACTTGCCCTATTGTAAAAGAAAACTTATCCTCAATACTAATGAATGATGTAAAGTTATGGAACCATTAATAGTATCAGGGGTAGGATTTTCTTTTGTATTTATAAGCGTTATTTCTGACTGGCATACGCTTACTCTTCCTGCCCACGCACACACGCTCAACCTGTACATGGCTATCATAAGCAAGGGTAACGCAAGAACTATAACAATTTTACATCATTGAACTTTAATTCGACAGCGAACCCGATAAACGCTATGTATAAATTATAAGTTTTTGCTTTACCTACGCCTGATAAATAAATTTATTTAGTCACTGAATTTTATGTCAAAGAAATGTAATTTCTTCTGTTCCATCAATTGCAAATTGGATAAAACCGGGTGGCGCTATATGCCTACAAATTGTGAAGTTAAAGGTTTGATCTCACCCAGGCGATGCCACAAACTGAGCCAGCGGCGCTTCACCACGATCATGATAACATGCGGAAAACAACTTGAGCTCTCGTTGCGTTGCCTGACCATTGATAAACAGTACAGTTAATATGGCAAACTGATAATTGATTTAAATTCCTAGAAACCGTTTTGTTACTGTGTTTTCGTTGAGCACTTAGAAACCACCGATATCTCAAGTTATTCAACGCACTTTTATGAAAAAACGAGTGATGTAGGGTAGTTGAATATTTTTCAATATGTCTCAAATATGTAATAGAACTGTACACTGTTTTTTTTGTATACACATCTAAATGTTTCATTTATCGTTCCAAATTTCCGATCACGAGTCAAAGAAGCCATTTTGTGACGTCACTACGATTATAAACTACAGTTTTATTACAGATCATATGTCAAACGTTAATTTCTCAAAGAGATTTGCTTACAACTGCCACTGTCAAAGTAACAATGTCTACTACTTTATTTTTTTACTATATCGTACACTGGCCAGACTGACATTGCTAGTATATCGCCAATGCAACGATAAGGGCTCCTTGATCACATTTATAACTCATCAACGAAGCAAAATGTTAAGTAGACCTTTTGCTAAACTTCAGTCTAAAGAGCAAAACGTCTATTTAGACACCAAATGTCATCTTACACTTTCTAAAATTAAAATTCTAAAAAAAGTATGCCTAAAATATATATATTGCCAAAAAATTTTAAAGGTATATTTTGCTTGATATTACAAAACTTCAACATAAGATAGATAGATCGGTCAATCGTATTACAATCCTCCGTTATTAGTTGAAATATACAAATTTACATAAAATATAATATACCCTGAATAAGTAAAACAGTATTGGAGCAGTCGGGTAAAAAGTTGTGATAATTTAGCGTTTATGTCAATCTGCAGAGTAGACAATCGTACATTTTACGTTTACGAGATTCTTAAAAGCAGTCATTGTAATTGATTAATTTAGAATTAGAAAGATAAAAAGTACTCTTGCTTCGTAGTTAATTTGATTTGTTGTCAATGTGGTAAAGAAGCCGATAAGAGCCATAATCAGAAGAAGAAAAATAATTAATTACTGACCGTGTCAACTACCCTATTGAAATTGTAAGTGGTATTAGCGCCGGTGTCGTTGGATGCGGCATCGCGTGAGCACCGTGTGATGGTAATGTTTGTGTGACAGGGGAGAGAACGGACGGACGCGAGCGCGCGCGGCTGCCGCGAAGAGACGGCAAGTGCGGCAGTCGAGCGAGGAGAGCGATGAGGAGTCGAGCGGGACTGACGACGCGCCGCCAGGGCCTGAGCCCGCGCCTAGGGAGTGGGGCGCGCCCTGGGCCTCCTCCGCAGACACTAGTCAGTACCTTACTTACAAGCACAATAATAACCAGCCTATCCGCATCGGAACGACTGCTTAGCAAAACGACTAAGTAGGCAAATTAACAGAATTTCAGCATCCGTTATATGTATAAATACGAGGGTGGATTGAAAAGTTCGCGGCCTCAGCAATAAAACTATTTGTAATATAAACAAAAGTAATTTTATTTTTCCACGTAATCTCCACTTAACTCAATGCACTTCTTCCATCTGGTTTCCAACGCCTATATGCCAGTCATAAAAAAAGTTTCTTCAAGGCCTTCAAAAAAGTCACCCACTGCAGCTTCGACCTCCTCATTTGATGAAAATTTTTGACCTCCAAGGTGTTTTTTTAGGTTTGGGAATAAATGAAAGTCTGAAGGTGCCAAATCAGGGGAATAGGCGGGATGCGGCAGTAATTCAAAGCCACAATCGCGAATTTGAGCCATAGATTCAACAGACGTGTGAACGCGTGCATTATCCTGATGAAACAACACTTTCTTGCTGAGTAATCCTGGCCTTTTCGTTTTAATTGTTTCACGCAAACGACGTAAAAGGATGCAGTAATAAGCCGAGTTTATAGTTTCAGGATCAGCCTCAAACATTTCCAAACAGTCGAGAGAAAACGTGAGCCGTATTCGTTTTTGCTCAACTTAAAGCAATCTGGGTACCCACCGCGCAGAAACCTTAGAAAATCCAAGTTCATTGACTATGATGTTTTGTGTTCGTTCATACGAGATGCCAATAGTGTCTGTAATCTCCCTGATGGTCAATCTCCGATCTGCCAATATCAGATCACAGATTTTCCCGAAGTTTTCTTCAGTCGTCGACGTCGTAGGCCGGCCGGAGCGAGGGGCATCTTCAATACTCTCTCGTCCGCGTTTAAATTCAGCAACCCACTTTTTCACAGTCGTATACGACGGAGCAGATTCCCCCAATGTTGTTGACATGTCTTCGTGAATCTCTTTTGGAGTTAGTTTTTTTTTAAACAGGTATTTGATGACCGCACGTTGCTCAATTTTCTCCATTCTTTAAAAATGCTGCACTTAGGCTCACAAAATTCAGTCTAATTTAAAAACTGATAATGCTATTGCGATAAAATTTTACAATGTGACAACCAGAGAGTAAGCAAATCGAATGAAGTCAATTACATTAAAATAGTGCAATTATTTATGTGTTAGGCCGCGAACTTTTCAATCCACCCTCGTAGCTGTGAGCCTAAGTAGCAGAACGACATAATCGTAATATTTCTGTATGGCTGTGTAGAAGAATGTCAAAATCGTAAGTTTGTATCCAAATCGGAAGCAAAGTTCATGTTAATCAATGTGCTCATACCTACAATAGGCTTGGTTCTGAGTGACGACTGATAGATACTTTATTATGATTTTGGTCGTAGGAACGATTTGCGTCTTTGATATTACGCCTATTTGGCTATTTTGCTTAATAGACGTTTCAAGTTTCAACATTAGGCTACATGGGCAACTTGCCATTAAGTTGTTTACCGCTACTTAGTTAATTTGCCTACTTGGTTGTTTTGCTTAGCTATCGATCCATTACAGATAGAAACAAGCGGAATCCATCCTGCGGTAGAAATGTTTCTTTTGTTGTAAAATTTATTTGGGTTTCCAGTGGAACTACTTTTCTGGTTTGACTATGATATTAGGAGCTTATTATCAGCATCTGCGAGCTCCCGTTGTCGGGCATTGAGACATTATTAGTGTTTATTTTCCTTTGTTTCACAATCATGTACGTGCAAGCCTAGCTTTTAAGTTATTTGTAGTGCGTTTTACGTGTGAATGATCGTATTTTTTGTATGCGTTGTATAGATCGTAGCCGGCGGTCGACAAGCAAGCGCAGCGCGAGCGTGGGCAGCACGCGGCGGCGGGCGGCGGCGCGCAACAAGCGGCCGCGCCGCGCCGCGCCCGCCGCCATCGCCGGCCTCGACCTGCTGCACTCCACCACGCTCGCCTCCACGCTACAGAATGGCAGGGTCAGTACTCATCACTGCACTAACCACACACTCCACACCTTCATTGACTTTATATTATATAGAAGAACCGCAGGGTCATTCATTATACACCACTCACAAACCAATAATACGTAAGTTGAACTATAGATGTCGCTCCATCCCAATACGATGGTTAAAGAACGATAGGAAAAAATTGAGTTATAACTCATTGTCATGTTAGCTCAATTGGATTAGAGCGTACCCCGGCTAAAGGGGTGTACGGGCGCGGGTTCGAATCCCGCACATGAATTAAATATTTCCTCTAGTAAATATGTAATTTTGTAATGTAAACCGCAGAGCATGCGTTATTTAAAACATAATAATATTAAAACAATAATACTTATTGCTAAATTACACATTTATACAGATTAACAGACAAATCAAGATATTTAACTTTACAGTTTCAACTGAGCGTTATTCAAATACTAACAGTTATTCAAATATTAAAATAACCGATCCTCTGTGGGTACATTCAACACATGAAGGAGAAGAGGGGGCTTATATATAGGTTATTTCCATTAAACTATCATTTAATATCAAACACAGATTATCTAGTACTTCTTTATATTATAAACAATATAATTTATAGATTTTTTTTTTATTATTTTATGTGTGTGAGTGCAGCGTATTTATATGTGTGTATAGGTGACGTCACCGCCGCCGGGATGCGTGGAGCAGCGCCTGTCAGCGCTGGGCGTGGCGCTGCAGCCGGCGGACGCGCTGCATTCGGAGCTGGACATCCCGCGCGCGCCGCACACACCTTACAGCCTGCAACTGCTGCTGGACATGTTCCGGGAACAGTACCTGGCGCTACTCAATAGAATGAACGAACCTTCATACGCGGATGAACTCAAACAACAGATCGAAAGGGAGAAGGTACACCTACCTATGTTTGTGAGACACGCTCCACGCATAATACCATCATTCCTTTTTTTATGTTTCTGTTTTATAACGATTATGGCAAAACCAGGTGGATGCACTGAAGTAACTATCTAATATAATTAATTTATTTTAAAACTATAAAGACTGGCTTTATCTAAATCTGGAAATAAGTACGCATATGTCCACAACCTATTTTAATAACTCTATTGGTCACACAGGAGAGAAATCAAAAGCTGAAGTCGCGCGCGTCGCAGCTGGACAAGCAGATTAGCGTGCTGATTAGCGACAGCGTTGCGTTACTAAAGGCACGTATGAGCGAACTCGGCATTCACGCGAACAACACCGTCGACCTTCTCGCCAAGGCCAAGGAAATAGTCGGCAGACACAAGGAGCTCCAGAGCAAGGCGAGCAAGCTCCAGGCGCAGGTATGCCACCCGAGTCTACCTACCATTACGGTATTTATACTAAAGGTATACAAGTAGATAAGCACACCATCTTATTCCAATGCAGGTCGCGTCCGCGAGCTTTGTTATTTCGTCCTGGTGGGTACCGCACTCTATATCCGATCTATCAACGGAATCACAACTATTTTTCGTTCGCTCCAGGTGAACAGTATAGAGGCCGAGCAGGCGGCGCTTGTCAAACAGCGGACTTTCGAAATAACTGAAAAGTATCGCCAGCTCGGGCACATAAACGCGACCGCGGTGGTGACCGGTCACATGGAGTACGAGTGTGTCCTCAAAGAGATCATGGTCACACTGGCTCACAGGAAGCGGTTACATGCGCAGGTGTCGCACCTGCAGGCTGAGATCGGGCACCTCGAGCGCGGCGCGGGAGCGGGCGCGGGCGCGGGCGCGGTAGCGTGCGCGGGCGTGGGAGCGGCAGCGGGAGCGGGCGCTGTGGCGGGAGCGGGCGCGAGCGAGCATCGCGCGCCCTCCGGCGTGCCCGTCGCCACCGTCAAGCCGCACTCCGTCAACGCGAAGCCGCGCAAGGCTCGCGACCGTGACCGCGAACGCGCCCCGCCCGACTGGCCCGACGTGCCTGACGTCGCCAAGATCGACGAGCGCAACCCCGAGCTGCTCGCCCGCAAGATCCTTGAGACCGGCCGCCAGCTGGAAGCGGCCAAGCTGCGCCCCTCGCACCCGACCCTCCCTCACCCTCTTCATCCGCATCCACACTCTCATCCACACCCACATACACATCCACATTCACATTCTCATGCACACCCGCATCTGAGCCGACTCCGCGACCCTGTCAAGCCGCAAAAGTCCCTTAACGTGGTCGGCAAGGTACAAGAGTCGCCTAAGGTGATCAACTTCGAGGACCGGCTCAAGAGTATCATCACGTCTGTGCTGAACGAGGACCAAGAGCAGCGCAAGGCGGCGCGGCCGGCGGCGCCGCACGGCTACGTGAACGGGTTCGTGCGCAACACGTTCCCCCCTCGTGGTGCCACAGCTCCCCCGCCCCTGTCGGCACCTCCTCCCTCCCCCGGCCCCCCGCCGGCACCCTCCCCTGCTTCGGCCCCCCCCTCGCCGGGCGGGTACATCCGCGCACGTGATATGCGCCGGGACAGGTACCCGTTCGAGCGGCGAGACCCGCGCCTACCACCGCACCACTCACACGACCCCAGGCTACACGCTCCGCATCCGGACTTCTCACAGGTAACTATCATATTACTATAACAATACATACATACTCTAGAACGGAGTACTGTAATAAAATAAAAAGTTTAGAAAAATGTATTTATTGTCAGGGAAAGTGTAACGGTTGTTTATAATTAAATAGAATTATTTAATTATATATATTATAAATCATTTTCTAAAATGTCGTCAGATAGTGAAAATGACGATTGTATAATGATGACGCCACCAGAAATAAGAAATGCAGCACAAAAAGTCATAAAAAACTTACTTCAAAAAAAGTTTTATTAAATAATTAGGAAAAAGAGGTGGGATTTTTTTCGTACTGTATTTTCAATGAAAGCACGTTGCCAACCTTTATCTGCACTACTATAAAAAGCGTAAAGCGTTAAACATACTCTCGGATCGAAATAGATTGTTTCCTCCCCACGATATACTATGTGTACTATTGTGCCGTCCCAATCTGTTGCCAAGCCCCGTTATATAGATGAATGCTCTATTTCCAGCAGGTATCCCCCGCGAAGCTGGCGTTGCGACGGCACCTGTCAGCCGAGAGGCTGGGAGCGCCGCCGGTGCAGGCGCAGGCGTCGCCTCAAGGGGCGCGCACCATCGGGGACCTCGTCAACGGCGAGATTGAACGGACGCTTGAGATCTCAAACCAGAGCATTATCAACGCGGCCGTCAACATGAGCGCGAGATACCACGAGCCTCACCACCAACCGTTAGAAGGTACGTCTACCTTTTTTTTATGTTATTGTGCGGAACAAGCTTGAGGCCCACCTTATATTGAGCGGACTAACCTCTGACTATACCAGATGCATTTCGTCACAAGTCACGAATTGCACTGCGTCCGTCACCTTGAGACACAGTTGTTAAGTTTCATGTGCCTGTTATTACACTGGCCCTCAAGGACTGCTGCCGGAACACCGTTAGGTGCTTGGCGACAGATTTTCTACTTGAAGGTGATTTAAGCCAGGCGGGCATTCGCAAAATGCCCTTCCACCATGCGGGGGATCTTAAGCCGGCGGCGGGTTTCGAACCTTGGACCTGCTGGGTGGAATTCCACTGAGCCATCGCTGCTTCAAAATACTGTTACCTGCTACTATATATACCTACATAATCTACTTTATATGTAGGTTACTTGCAAAACAAGAGTGCTATATCAGGTTATGTAACTAGACTACACATATGTGTTACTGTATTGTACTGTACACTACAGTCTCTCCGGCTGGGTAAAACTATTACAATAATAAATATAAATAACTATTATTTGTATATTTAGTTAGTTATATAACAATGATGTAACTTGGCCAGAATGGTTTTTTGCCAGTTGACTAGGCTATCGGAACATGCTCAACTGAGCCGAATTTTGTGCTCCAATTTTATAACCTTAACCGACATAGCACTGTGCCGCATCTTAAACAATTTGGTCTCGCGTGATACACGACTTTTCACCTCTACCAGCTAGAATTAGTTTCCCGCGATTTCACTTCATGTTTTAGTTATTTTTTTTTGTTTTTTACTCATTTGAAATTTTTTCTGAATTAATCAATGCGCTTTGTTTTTACTTATCACGTTCTTGACCACCAGACAGGTGAAAATATTTAAAACCGGCAAAAACACTCACGTTGGGGATCGAATTCATTTCAAAAATAGGTGAAAATATAATTGAATGTTAAAATTATTTATGAAGCTCTGCAGTTGGGAATACAGGGTTCTGCAACAGATTCTCCCGTTTTGAACGGGCCAATCAACTGATTGGTAAGCTATTGACAGTTTTTTTTTAAGAAATAGAATTATATAAAAATATACATACTTAAATAGAATAACTAGAAGAATACATTCTTACCCAGTGAAAAGTTCTAAATCTAAAATCTACCTGTTTGTAGATTTCAACACTATGTACATCAGCCAGACGATTATGTATCTTGACATTGGTTGTTTGTTATCGGTAGCGTTTAGCGATACGTCATTATTGAGGGAATGGTTATGAGTCACAGCCTTAGTCCTCAACCGGGAAATATTCCCCCTTCTTGGCCACCGAGGAACCATGTGTAAGATCTCGAAGGTAAACCTACGGAAAATGGTGAAGCGCGCCCCTTATACATCTTTAACATATCGTTTTTGTTGAGACCTAAAACGCCTACCACACGTTCTTGTATCAGAGTTAGCAGTTTCAGTACTAAATCTCAATATGACTAGATAACGGGCATATTACGTACACATTACGTCCAATCTTGATTTGACCACATCACTTCAAAACTAAAATGTTACTATTCAAAGTTCAAAGTTGTTTATTGCTTTCATGAGTACATTTGATGGATACAATATTTAACAGAACATACATGAAACCCATTTGGGCATAGCATCATTATACAATCAAATACATGAAATATTACAGATGAAGTACATATTACCAACGTGAAACAGACCTACCTACCTATATTTGAAGTTGAAACATAGTCAATTTATTATAAACAATTTTAATACATTTTTTTTATCCTTGCGTGTTATATGTTAAATTATATTGATTATTAATAAAAATTTATATCGAATGTCATGAAAAAATATAAAAATTATGGGAATTTATCATCATAATATTCTTTTAGATTGTAATAGCATTTCTCTGTAAGTAATGTTTTAATTTTATTTATAAATTTGTTCGTGTTTGGTTCACCTCTTATCTCGTTTGGTAGATGGTTGTAAACTTTTATCGCGTTAACATAAGGGCTATTTTTATACATATTGATGCGGCTTTTAGGTTGGGCTAATTGATTTTTTTGGTTCATTCGGGGGCCGTATACTCGATTTGGTTTCGCATCTTTAAATATGTTTGGATTTTTTCTAACAAATTTACATAATTCTAAAATATACATACTTATTATTGTTAAAATTTTTAATTGTACAAAATGTGGTTTGCATGAGTCAGTATTGTTAATATTCACTATGATACGTATTAGTTTTTTTTGCTTGATTAGTAAATCTTCGATGTTAGTGCCATTTCCCCACAGGATAAGTCCGTAATTTAACCAAGAGTGAGCATATGCATAGTAAGCTATAACTGCAGTTTTTTTATCTGTACTTACTTTAAGCTCATATAGGGCGTATGCAAATCTAGACAATTTCGATTTTAGTTTTTCAATGTGTGTCTTCCAGTTCACATTTGAATCAATTTCTATTCCTAATAGTGTGTATGTACTGACTTTGTCTATAGTCTTGTTGTCAATTTGTAATTCTACGTTCAATGAAGATTTTTGATGTGGTAAGAATTCAATTAATTTGGTTTTTGAAAAATATACCTTAAGGTTATGGTCTGCTAACCATTTTATCACATTACACAAAGTATCTTTTACGGTTTGGTTGAATTCACATGTATTTTTATATTTAAAGAGAAGTGATATATCATCCGCAAAAAGAACACACTGAGTGTCTATGATTTTAGGTAATTGGATTATGTAAATTATAAAAAGTATGCATCCTAATACGCTACCTTGGGGAATAGAGGAGTTTAATATGAGTGGCTGAGACAAGTAGTCCTCAGTTCTGTGTGTTCGATGGTTATGGTATTGAATTTTAACATATTGTACCCTATTTTTAAGGTAGGAATCCAGCCACTCATATGCAATACCTCTTATTCCTGATTCATAGAGTTTTGTTAGGAGGATATTAAATTGTACTCTATCATATGCTTTCGTCATATCGAGTAGGATACCCACAGCATATCGTCCATCATTCACATAGGATAGTGCTTGTTGTATTAATTTATAGACTGCCAAAGTTGTGGATCTATTTTTGCGAAAGCCATATTGGTGATCATCTAAGATCTCATTAGTTTCTAGGTAAGAATACAAGCGATTTGACATAGCACATTCAAATATTTTAGAGACAGAAGGTAAAAGAGCTATTGGTCTGTAGTTGGAGGGGTCAGTCTTATCTCCTTTTTTGTGAATGGGTTTAATAATAGATATTTTTAATATGTCTGGGAAAGTACCTTCAGCAAATGATTGGTTTATTAGTAGAGTCAAAGGTTCGACAAATTCGTTTGCACATTTTTTTTTTCTATTCAACCATTAATGCATAGGTCCTTAATATAATATTGAATTAATATTTATAACGCGTACCATGGTATTCAAAAATGGCACTAAGTCATCACCTGGTCACTTCATCATAAATACTGCTGAGAAATGTCAGACTACTATTAAAAAAATTGTTACTTCAACTTGTCCTTAATCATAGTTCACCTCTGAGGGCTTTGTATAAGGCTTTATAGGTTTATGTGGAACGACCCGTGCTCTTGTGAAAAAAATTAGAGATGCTAAAATGCTTTATTTGGTTACCCAAAAAACCACAATAGGTACTATATTTATAATCGTAAATATAAAATTTATTAAAACAAACTTGAGATGCAGGAAATTAAACCACAAGTGTAATAAGTTATGAATACCTTTTTGATAATATACATTTATTATTATTTATCTATTCAATAAACATTATATTAAAAGGGGCTGTGTGTAAAAATGTGGTCAAGCATGCACCTGGGGTAGGCCATATGACTAAAGATTTTGTGAACTCCATTGCGCGAGTCTGTGTTTCCAGACAAATAACTATTAGGCTCTTGTCTTGTGTATTAGAAAACAAAAAATATTTTCTAAAGAAAATATTATAATATCTTATAAAATATTTCTTAGATAGTAGTAGGTATATGTTATCGAAGATAATTTAGGTGTCTCCATATAAGGCATCTTGTAAACGAGTGCGTGCCATCGGCGAGTGCATCATCAATTTACATCAGGTGAGATTGAGGCCAACTCAAGCCTATAATTTTAGAATACAGCCAGGAAATTGTAACATGAATGGCACTATCCAGGAGATACATGTAGATAGGTCTTAAAGGTAACACATTGTTGGAAGATTTTTATAAAGTATGGCCTCGAGTTAGTGGCTTTATACACTTTTACAGGACTTGGCGGCGGAATGTAGAATTTCTCAATATTTAATTTTATCATTGACGGTAATAAGTGCGTCATAGACGGCTAAATTTAATAAAAAAAATTGACTGAAACTGAAACTTTCTGTGGCCCAAAAATATGAAATGATTAAATAATAACAAATATTTTAAGAAAACATTAAATTAATATTGTAATAAAACACTTTAAAAATATGTCTAGTGACAATTATTCTTATATTTATTTTAAGTGTTTTCTTAAAATATTTGTCAGTATTGAATATGGATTTCTTCAAAAGCCTGAATCTATTCATTATGTAATGATTATTCCCATTGTCAGGTTTGGCGGCGTGCCTGCAGGCTCGCGTCCTCGCGTCGGAGTACTGGCGCGGGCGCAGCGGTGGCGGTGGCGGTGGCGGAGGCGGCGGTGGCGGTGGCGGCGGCGGCGAGGAGGAGGCGCGCCGTCGCTCGCCGCCGCCTGACCCGCACTCCAACTCCTCCACGCCACTCGTCGACGAACTGCCCGACTCGGCAAGACTTCCTGGTAACTGCACCTTACATCTCTCCTAACTCGCTCGCATGACAGTGCTGGCTTCGTCGGCGAGATGTTACCGCACACAAGATATGGTCCTTCTGCCGGTTGCTTAGTCTACTTACAGTCTCAGACACATCACTTTAAATCAGGTAATATTGTGTTAGACGGCTTATTCAAATATACAGCTACACAATATGACAAAGTTAAATATTCTATTAAATTTATATGATAGTACTGTTATCTTTTTGTATTATTATCTCATGATTTTATAAAATCTGCTAAGTAAAGAAATATGTACTATAAGTATATCCAAAATACGTCGGTTATTCTTGTATGTCACAGAAATCTTCGTCACTAGTCGCTAAATCATTAGACTCGCTATTGGAACCGACTCATATTACAAAGGTATCAGTGAAATTGTTGCCTTGATTTTTGTCACTATATCCTCATTAAAGTGGACGTAGACTGGCAAAGATTATTAAAATCTCTGCGTAATGTGGACTGTATATTGTTGACTAGCCTGGCGGGATGAAGAAAGTATGCACTATTGCACCGAAAAGAACTTCCTTTAATTACTTAGCACTTTCATACATTTAGTACATTCACTTGCTTATGACTTATTTCTTGATGTTACTTCTATGAGAGCTAAGAGTATACTGAACCATACTTGAGGTAAAATCACACAATATTTATATATAAGTAAATTCAGTTCTTAAGCGTTAGATCTGCTGGCTAAAGAGAGTGATTGACCAATAGTGGCGCTTCATTGTATATATGTCCCGCTCACTTGACTATTCCCTTTACTCCTTTCGAGAATTTTCTATATCTCTGTCTTTGTCATAAAATGAAGTCCTTGTCTAACATTTCGAGGCGTTTCCATAATTCTGTGTATACTAATATGATCTCTATTACTCAAATGTTAGGTGTTAATATTCCATCTATATTTTTATGGAATTTTCTCGATTACTTAGGGGCGGAACCAAAACGTGCCTACTTTTAACATTTTCTAGAAAAGTCTAGCTTTTATGTGATTTTACCTTCACAAATATTCGTAATAGGTAATCATAGACTACCTATGTTATTTCTACATTATCTAAGGCTAATTTATAACATTATACATTATTCAAAAAATATTATTCCCTGACTTTCCCTATGTTTTCCTGGAAAAACCCGGGGACTTATGCGAGAGTGACAAGCGGTATGAGATAGGCAAGAGTTTTCTCTATAACCTACTTATACTCATATTCTACCTTTTTTGACACCGAACTGGAGCTACTCGGTTTTCCATATTGCGACATTCTACTTACTTAGATTCTTACCTATTTCTTATCATACGTTATCTATACTTATATAGCAATACATATAAAGCGCTTATGAACTATTTACTGCTAACTTATTCTACGTGGTTGTATCATCTTTATTACGTATTTTACTTAGAACTATAGCTTAGCTTATGGTCTAGAACTATATATATATATATAAGTTTTATGTGGCGTCGCTAACACTCATTCACACCACATCGTTCCCTTATCACAGTATTATTACTTTCTAGTTTTCTGCCATACCCAACTTACACTACCATACATTAGTGTTGGAACCAATACTCCTCCAAAGAGTCGAGCCACCTTCTAATAAATATAATTCTTAGACACCTTTTAACTTTTGTTCTTAAACGCGTGCAATGCTCCGTTTAACATGTTTCCAGCATTCACTCTCCTTTTTATGTCACTTTCACACATGATATGTAAACATGGATCCCAAGTATAAAAACTCTTGTTCCACTTTTTCACCTGCAATCATAATATCGCAATGGGTCATTCTATCATCTCTTTCAAAGACTATAACTTTCGTCTTATTTCGTTTATTTTCATTCCTTTTCTTTCTTAAGCCTCATGCATAACGTTTACCATATCCTGCAACTCCTTTACCGACGACGCCAGTATCACTTGGTCATCAGCGTTGAGAAGACATTTGATAAGTAACTCATTCATTCTTAATCCACATTCAATGTCTTTCAGGTTTGCCAACAGTTATCCATGAATAAGTTGAATAGCCACGGTGACGCTACACATCCCTGCCTAACACCTTTTTCGATGTTAAAACATTCTGTGTATGTTACGTTTATTCTAACACAAGTACTGGAATCCTCAAAGAGGGATTTCAGCGCTTGAATCAGGTTACGGGTACGGTACAGGCGAAATAGACTTATTGGCTTTTCACCAAGCATTTTTCAGCTATGCAAAGTAAAGCAAAGACCTGATCCGTACATCCCATTCCCTTCCCAAACCCTACTTGTGCATCCCATACTTTCTCATCGGTCTCTTTTATCACCCGTTCAATCAATACTTTCGCATATAGTTTACCGACGACGCTGAAAAGGCTGATGTCTTGTTGTGACCCTTTTCCTTTAAAAATTACTATGCTTCGCCCAGCTCTCAGCATCTCGACTGACATATTATATATACACTCTATTATATCCTGCAGCCACACCTAATTTCATACTCTTTAACCCTTTCAAAATCTCATCTATGCTTATTTCATTTTCATCATCACTTGTATTCATGTATGTCCCTGGAACCTGGTCCTGTGTTCCCTCTCTTTCAAATAAACTTTCAAAATAGTCTTTCCATCATGTCAACACAAATTCTTCTCCTTTTATTATGCTTCCATTTTGACTTCTGGTTTGACTCAGCTCTGAGGTCATGGTTTTGCGTTGTGCTGTTCTTATGGATTCCAAGAAAAACTTTACATTTGACTGGAAATCTTCAGAAAACCTTCTTCAAACTTCTTCATCTTTCTTTCTGCTAACAACTTCCCTAACAATATTTTTTTTTATCTTTTATAGTTCTTTCTTGCTTCACATATATCATCATGCGTTGCCATTTGTATTTTTTGGTTAGCTTTTGTGGTAACCATGTTTTTTTTCTCTTCATCCACAGCCTTCTGTACATCTTGATCCTTTTAGAAGTTCCGCACACATTGATGGCAACATCTACCACCCCTTCCTTAAATTTCATCCAAATTTCTTTAATTTCACTTATCCCTTCCAAAACATCAAGCGTGTCGTGCAGCTTATTATATTCACATACTCATTTTTAAGCTTTCGTACCTAAAGGGTAAAAACGGGACCCTATTACTGAGACTTCGCTGTCCGTCCGTCTGTCCGTCTGTCACCAGAATGTATCTCAGGAACGGTGATAGCTAGACAGAGGAAATTTTCCCAGATGATGTATATCTGTTGACGGTATAACAACAAATACAAAAAGTTGGCTAAGTGCGAGTCGGACTCGCGCACTTTTAAACAAAAAAAGGTTAAAATATGATGTCTAATGTTGTATAGCTAATGGTACAGAACCCTTCGTGCGCGAGTCCGGCTCCCACTTGGCCGATTTTTCTTTATTAACATAATTCTCTTGCAAATTTTTAAGTTTCACTCGTTCCAAACAATTCACACTTGTAGGTGCACTCATTCGGTGTCGCCATCGATTAAAAATACCACTTACACGTGTTACCACCAGGTAGTGCTGTGTATCGATGCCAACTCCGCGGTACGTCCGAGTATCTAATATTTTCGTCCACAGCCCTTCATCCACAATCACAAAGTCAATCATACTTCTAGAATCACCTTCCCTTGTAAACAAAGGGATCTCTTTGTAGTCAAACAATGTGGTTGTCACGCAGAGATTCCATTCCGGACAAAAATCAAGCAAACTTAATCCATTCTCATTCAATAGTTCATCCCCAAAAGCACCAAGAACTCTTTCATATCCATCTCGCTTTGTTCCTAACCGTCCATTAAAATCTCCTAAAAATACAATCCTTTCACTATCTTTACACATTTTAAAAATATCTTGCATACTGTATCAAAACTCCTCTCTTTCTTTTTGTGTTTTTGGAGGCCCTCTCGAACCCAAAATACCACAGTCTAAACTGTGTGTTCACGTTGCTGGAATTAAACTACACAGCCAATAACGCAGCCTACGTTAGTAAAAGTTGCAAAAAACAATGACACACATTAATGTCCTTGTGTACTGTCTACTTACTCTAAAGACTCTTTTCGCAATGCGTTTTTGATGTGACGTCTTAGAAATTCGTATCGTGCGGTCACTCGCGTACTCGCAGACACTACTCAAGCACATTATTGTTGTGTATGTTTTGTTTAGAAATTTTCGTTGAGCATGACGATGTTTTCAGAAGGCGAGGAGGTCGACGAGAGCAAATGGCAAGACCGAATCGCGTTTCGGTTCGACCAGATAATATCGTTCGCATCGACCGCGATGGAGGACAAGCGGCGGCGGTCGGACGAGGCGTGCAACACGTCGCCGGACTCGGGCATCGGGCACGAGGCTGCGGCCGCGGCGGCGGCAGCTGCGCAGGTGGCCGGCCGTGCTAGCGCGCCGCCCGCACCCCTTCACCCCGGTGACCCGGAGCCGGAGCCGGAGCACGAGCCCGAGCAGGAGCCCGAATCCGAACCGGGACCGGAGCCCGAGCCGGCGCCCGAGCCCCACCACTTCAAGAAGCGGTTCTTTAAGCGCGAGCGGTGGGGCGGTGCATGGGCCGGCACGCCGCCACCCCTCGACTGGGAGCGCCCGCCGATGTGACGGAGCCACCCCTAGCGGCGCGCTCTCCTCGTCCGCGCCGCTTCGGACCATCGCCGCATCCTCTGTGTAAATATCGCCGATACGTCGTCGCAGTATTGCGCGCTGGGCCCTCGCTCGGTCGAGGTCGTCCTCTCCTCGGATATTGACTCGGTTTTTTGTTATATTTTTCGAATATATAATGTAATTATGTATATTACTGAGTTTATTTTATGTTTAAGATTTGTAATTATTTAAATGTAGATTTATGTCGCCGCTCCGCCGGGGCGCGTTCGCGCGGCGGATTGTATTTCATGTGTTCATTTAGGTGTTAGAGTTTGAAATACATGATTGGGTGACGACGCAGAGGATCGTTCTTACGCCGGTCGTTTGATGAATGTTTGTTGTTTTGTGTTTTAGTTTTTGATGTTACGAAATGCTCAGTCTGAATAATGTCAATCATTTCTTTGGGAAATCTTATACTTTAGAATTCTGCCTGAAAAATCCGTTTGGTGTAATGGATTTATGATAAGAGATGATGTAAATAAGAAAACTGTCATCTCTAGCTATTAGCTACCAATATACAGTTTGGGTGGACTGGATCTAGGTAATCAAAATGGCAATGATTCATTCTAGTTTGGCTACGAGTAAGTAGAGCCGATGTTAGCAGATAACAATATTTTATCTAGTATAATCTTGTAGCAGTCACAGTAATGGAAGAAACTTTATAATGACAAAAAAAAGTATCTTATTGCAGTCCATTTTAACTGTCTATGTAGCTAAAGTTGAGAGTGTTGTAATATAATAAAATAATGCTAAGATACATTTTAATAGCATCGGTCAAAAATCAAACCATATTGGTAAGTGATTGTAGCCTTTTGTACTGCATTTTTACTGAAGAAAAAAAGCTAAACCCATATTTTATGATCAAGGAATATTAAATTAAATCAGGGATCAGGAATAACTGATACCATAAAAATATTTGCATTGGATCGATAAATTGGATATATGAACCAGTAACTTTAGGGAGGTCCTACTTTCGTGTTTATATTTTTTTTAACTATTATAAATCACTGACGTTGGAAATAATGTAAACTATTTATGGTATATTTATTATTATTGATGAAATATTATTTTCAAATAGTATTTAAAAGAAATATCGAAAAAAAAAACAAATTTTACACTAAGATTCTTCCAATATGGCTACGTTTTTACTGTCATAACTCATAACATCACTGCCATGTTATTTAGTGTGTCAAACTCGTTTTAGCTTCAGTGTGTTCATATCAATTAATTTAAATTAGTAAATTTAGATGAAAGTACTCAATTAGCAATAATAAATTATGTATTTTATAGTAAGGAAACATAGCAAACAATAGCCGAGCGTAAACAGTTATTATTGTCATAAGCAATAATAAAATTGGTATATAAGAGTATAAATGCGAATTTCGTAACGATTGAGACAAATGCAAAACAGTAGTCTGGTGCTATAATTTTATTGATATAGTAAATCGATAGCGAGTTTTTTATACATAATAATAAGAGCAGTAATAATGCGTTTATAGAAGAAAACACAGAAGTGCTCTTTTACAATATTATTTATTTTTTCATTGCGAATCAGGCTTCGCTATCTCGGATATAGGTTATAAGATCTTTCAAACTATAGTTTTGTTACATTGTCATACATTGACGTTAGGAAATTACGGTTATTTATTTAAGAGTGTAGTTAGTAGTTTCAGAGTCACTTGTCCTTTGTTAAACTTATTATGTGATGTCAATGTATGATATTGTAATACATAAACTTGTTTGATTTTTGTACAATTGGTACTAATTTACTCACATATACAATGAGAATGTATCTTACAATAGAGTTTTCTCACATTATATCTCTACCGATTTTTGGTAGTATAGATATATTTATGCAGCGCATTAGGGTACATAATCATATTAAAGAATTTAGATTGTTTTAGGTCATCGTAACTGACATTTTAGTTTCCGATTTTAGCATGTTGGAATATAATACTGGGTGCAAACCACAGTTTTAATTGCATGTGAATCATTTGAAATCCAATTAGTTTAAACCAAGCTAACGGTTTTATAACCATTTTAAATAATGCACTGCTATTTATAATTAAAATTAAGAATTTGACACGATTGGTAAGTAGGTTAAAGTAACTAAGCGTAGAGCTATGTAATGAAATATATAACTGAGATCGTCGAATATTTCGTTAGCAAGGGAATTGACATTATCTTGGTATGTTTAAAATACATAAACGACCAAAAATATTCAGAATATGTTTAAAGGAGTCAGTATACATGTAGATATTTATTTCTTTTAATATTTAATGAAAAATTATGATTTATACAATTTATTTTTAACCTTCGGCATGTAAGGCAAAAACTTGTTATGTAGAATGCGCGAACAAGATGAGCCGTAAAAAAGTGGCTTAAATTAAAATGTTCTCACTTTTGAAGTCTCAATATTCGAAATGATGTATAATATTATTTATTTGACTCAAGTAGAGAAAAAGTCAATGAAATGCATTTCTTCAATTCACATATTATCAACAACTTTCTTCGATAATTCTCGTGCTAGGCGATGAAAAAAGACGTGTATATATTTGTAACTGAGCTTGAAGGTTTCTTAAGTCAATAATGTCAGAAACCTTGCGAGTATAGCGGGATCGATTAGCTTTCAACACTACACTGCGGACGTAGGAGCCGTAAAGGCGTGAGGGCTGAGGGAGGGGAGGCTCGCGACCTTTACCTCAGACCCACTCTTCATCATGGAAGTACAGCTAATTAGCCTCATAATATGATGTCGCATAATATTATGATTACTATTTATCTAAAATTTTATTATTAATAGATTGTAGGATTTCTACATTAAACATTTGCATCAGTAAAATTATAGAGTTTTAGAGTAAATTTTAGAAGTGAGTAGGACACAAACACACTCATAATGAATCATTGGTAGATAAAGGTTGCTTCCATTTCCATTCGATTGTTTTACAATTTCTTCCCAAAGGATTATTCTATCAGGTAAGCTCACATAAAAGACCTCAACACAAAATCTAGTGCATATTAGTAGTATGAAGCCATCGCGCATTCTATGTTGCGGCATTGAAAATACCGAGTGTACTAAATATTTTACAAAAATAACACGATCTTGAAACTTTTCAAGGGATTACTAATTACCAAAACTATTGCTTAATATTGCCAAACTTTTTCTGCCGAAGGTTAAAATAATGAATATCACGTTAGATTTTCCTAAATAAAACTGCTTACTTTGTTGGAATAGATGAAGTCCTAACCACCGTTAGTATTAATAAATATTGTTTGGTTGAATGGTGGAGCGTTTTCAGGTCGCATATTCTCTTATTTATTCTGGTAATGGGGTTGAAAGAAAGCTGAAGACTACGCGTGTGGCGCTGAAAAACTATGCCCTAAGCACTGAACAAAAAAATGCTCTTTATAGTTATGTTCCACGTTAACTGGCATAATGCAAATCTTCTAATATTATTTAGATTATATATATACAGATCGGTGTATTTGGAAATCTTTCCGTTGCGAGAGGCGCTGCGTCTTTACTTTTTTCTTGTTCGCCTTTTCGTTCGAATAAAGCCTTTTTCAGTTCAAATTTAATTATAAAACGCAACGCCATTACCAGTCTAAGAATACTATGAGCCTATTCCTCACCGCGTATGTTCGGTAGCAAGCATTTTAAATTGCTGGTAGACTATATTATAATAACTTCACTGCTCGAATCAGCTTAGCCAACGCTTGAATGGCGGCGGTGAGGACGCACCTTAAGTAAATACCAAAATTATGAATAAATAAAATAATTTTAATAGTGTGTTGTTGCCAAATTGAGCGCTATAATAATTATTATCCCAGAATTATTGCAATGTGGTTAGGCATTTTATCTCATTTATATACATTACACATATTTTTGAGTGGTTTCATGTATTTTGAATATTGGAAAGCACTGGTTTGAACGTGCCTGAAAAAAACTTAAATGAAAGCCGCTCCAAACCTCAAAATGTGTATTTTGTATATTATTAGGTAAGTGTATTTGGATTCGAAGTAGTTCTGATTAGATTTAGTGATATTTCGTCGAGATATAAAGAAATTTGTGTCTATTTTTAGATTGACTCGAAGAGTGATTACATTATTCAGTTTTGTATCTCTCACAACAAATTTTTATTTTTTGATGGGGAATTTGAGCTGAACTGTGTGACGTTATAGTTCTAAAATAGTACAAATGAGAAGACTTATCGTCGTAAGCCTCGGACTATTATTCAACATTGCAAATGCTAGGTTTGAGATGTATCCCTGTGTACTAGTTTTATTTTGTACTAAAAGTTAAAAATAAATAAATAATTCTATAGCGCTATTTTATTTTTCCGTGTCCAATTTTATCATGTGTATTTCTCCAGCTTACTCAATTGAAATTTCTTAATTCTGAATATGCCAATATTTAGAGCAGATTTAGTGCAATTATTATCTCCGTAACGTCACACCACCGTTATTGTATGTCCGTTTGTCCGTCACCAATGCCTGATCAAATCTCTAATTTGGTTCAAGATTTCTAATAGTACAGCTACAGTGCTAACTAGAATTAGTGCCTCCCATGTTTTATGAAGTATTTCAATAAAATGGTTAAACGTTCAGCATCGTCAAATGGCGAGCCAAATGAAGCCAACAGAATTACACAAACGAGTGCTCCGAAAAATAACCAAATGAGAAAAAAAAGTAATCGTACATATAGCTGGTGTTCTTAAAGTGATCAATAACTGTGCTACACTGGGAGACGGTTGGTTTCAGCGAAGACAATCTGTAATAACTAAAAGTGTCCAATTAATGAGTTAAAAAATAATTAGTGCCAAAAAATCATTCGTACATACCATCGATCCTTATATGGTTTGGCACATAGTTTTTTCTCGTTTTGCAAAATAAGTCGTGACGCCATATACAACAGTACTTTGTGGCGGTAACGCTGGCGTGACGCCACAAAATCAGGCTTCCACAACATTCATCAACACAATTACAATATACACCCTACAGTAGCAAAACATACGCGGGATGGCTCTTCGCCTATTATACGCATATCTTATATAATAGTACATTTTTAGTTAATAGCATTGTATATCCACGCAATTAGTCTGACTGTAGGCCAAGATTCAACTGCATACACTAATCTGGATACCCCGCGTAGTAGGTACACATCAAGTTTGATACGTACTTATTTAATATGCATATTATAACAATTCAATACGTAGCTACCCATTCATGCGTTTTTATGATTGTTAATAATTATATTTGTATGGTAAGAGGAGATTTTCTCCGGAATCCCCGTAGCCCCATACTTTACCACGTACGTCGTGGTGTTTTCGGCTGGTTTCCTGGAAGTCACAGGAAGACACCAGCCGATCTATGTGCGAGTATATGAATGCGTGGAAACGAATTGCGGGAATGCCAAAACACCTAACTATTCTAACTGCAGTTAAATAAAACTAGGGATTCTATTTGCATAAACTTCCCTCGGTACAAATGTCAAATTCAAATTCAAATTCAAAATCATTTATTCAATTTAGGCGTCTACGACGCTCTTATGAAGGTCAATTACAAATTTTAATATTGAAATATTCTACATTGTACTGCCACGTTCAGCAAAAAAAGTTTATAGAGCCACTGCGAGAAGAACGGGCAAGAAACTCGGGGCCATTCTTTTAAACGTCTTTTTACAATGTGTTATAAACAATATTATACAATTATTACAATATTTGTTTAAATTACGTAGGAGACATGTGATGGCTTGGCAGAGGTGGAATTTTCCAAGCATTTTTGTCGTTTAAGTAATCACAAACTGTGTAGTAGGATTTCTTCATCAAAATATTTTTCACGTGCAATTTGAATTTTCCTTCTGTGAGCATTGTAATATGTTCGGGAATTTTATTATAAAACCGCACACAATTACCTAAAAAGGACCTTTTATTTGTCTTTGCTAATCTAAAACATGGTACCGTTAATTTATATTTGTTCCTAGTGTTGTAATGATGGTTGTCACTGTTTAATTTAAATTTTCTCAAATTTTTCCGAACATACATAATATTTTCAAATATATACAGACTCGGTAAAGTTAATATATCAATTTCTTTAAAAAGATCCCTTAGAGATTCCCTAGGATCCATTTCATATATGGCTCGAATTGCACGCTTTTGTAAGATAAAGATTGTCTCTATCTCAGCAGCAGCTCCCCACAGCAATACACCATACGACATAATACTGTGGAAGTATGCGAAATAAACTAGCCGTGCAGTAGCTACATCTGTTAACTGTCTTATCTTACAAACTGCATATGCAGCAGAACTAAGTCTTCCGGCTAGATCATGTATATGTAGATCCCACTGTAAAGTTGAATCCATTTTGATTCCCAGAAAGACTGTCGCTTTGTCAATAGAGAGTTTATCTAGGCCAAGCTTAATGTTTGGTTCAACATAAGGAACATTTGGTAATGAAAACTTTAAACATTTGGTCTTTTTTGAATTTAACAGAAGATTATTAGCGGCGAACCATCCAGAGATCATAGATAACACATTATTTACATGAATGAGTTCACTATCTTTCCTATCTACTTTAAAAATCAGAGAGGTATCATCGGCGAATAAAACAATATTGCAGAAATCTTTGACCATGCAAGGCAGATCATTAATATACGCTAGGAACAGAAAAGGTCCCAAAATTGATCCCTGCGGTACACCTATTTTTACGAAAGACCCGGAAGAAGTATTGCCATTTATTCCAACCATCTGTAGCCTGTCAGACAGATATGACTCTATTAGATTCAAAGCTTTTCCACGAACACCATAGTGTGAAAGCTTACGAATCAGAGTGCAGTGTTCTACACAGTCGAATGCCTTGGAAAGATCACAAAATACGCCAATAGCATCATGTGAACTCTCCCAGGCTTCAAGTATATGTGACATCAATTGAACACCTGCATCTGTTGTCGATCTGCTCTTAGTGAAACCAAACTGATTCTCATTCAATATATTATGCTCATTAAAATGAGATAAAAGTTGTTTGAGCATAATTTTTTCGAATACTTTACTCAGAACGGGTAAGATGGAAATAGGTCTATAATTGCAAGGGTCAGATGCAGCCCCCGACTTCAAAATTGGAGTGATTTTACTTAGTTTCATTAAGTCGGGGAAACTTCCTCTATCAACACAAAGATTGAATATTGTTACTAAGTATGGTGCAATAATGCAAATAATGGACTCTGCCACTTTAACTGACATACCCCACAAGTCTTCAGTACTCTTTATGTTTAAACTTTTGAATGTCTTTATAATTTCAAAGTTTGACGTGTATCTGAAAGAGAAGTCCGGTGTTTTGCAGGGACAATTATGTTTTAATAGGGCTTCTGCTACATTGGGACAAGAATCCAATGATTTAGTGGCTTCTAGGGGTAAGTTAGAAAAAAAATTTTCAAATATATTCGCCACTTGTATTGGATCAGAGATTTGATGTTTATTAATAGTTAAGACATATGTTGAATCTCTAGGTTTATTCTTACCAGTCTCAGTATTTATAGTCTTCCAAATGGTTTTTATTTTATTTTTAGACTTGCTAATTTTGTCTCTAATAAAAAGAGATTTAGCACACAAGCAAACAGACTTAAAAATTTTTGAATAGTTCCTAACATAATCATGAAACTGCTTGCAAGATGTTAAATTTTTCCTGCGATACAGATCAAACAAATAATCTCTACTTTTTCGGATACCTCTAGTTGCCCAATCACCAAACTTCAATTTTCCATTTATTTGTTTCTTTATTTTTGGACAAACTTTTTGAAACTCAATATTTACTAAAGAAAATAAGTTATTGTAGATGTCATTCGGGTCACAGTGAGAAAAACTTGTTATGCCAAGCTTAGCTTCTATGTTGGTACCGAGAATTCGTCGGTGTCGACGTCGCTGGTGGCCCGTAGATAGGTAGGGGTCTGCCTTTGTCACCCACGAGTTCACCACGGCACTGATAGTTCTAATCTATATAAAATGTTCTATCCTGGACGCCCGGCGTCTAAATTAATGTTAAATAGGACGCCGCGACCTCACAAAACAACCAAATAACGCATCCTCGAGACCTCTGGTGTTGCGGATGTTTGTGGGCGACGGTGATCACTTATCATCAAGTGAGCCGCCTGCTCGTTTGCCCTCCTATCCCATACAAAAAAAAACTGTTTTGTCCCGAAACTCAGTGGCAAATTATATAAAATATTGTCAACATCATTTAAATCTTGTCAACTCCTAGTTACTTACAAATTAAATTGTATTTTAGAAATCCGCGCACATTGTCTCTCAAATAAACCTCCCCAGTATCCCCCTCTGGGCGAGGGCCTGACTCAAATCAGTGTTATGGTCCTCCAAGAATTTACCTACTTCCCGCATGTTATTTAAGGCATCCTTGTAGTTTGTGCCATTATCGGTTCGGATAAGTGAAGGTAAGCCACTACGAGACATGAACCGGTCCAAAGCAGCGACGAATGCGTCAGTCGTCAGAGTGGACACCACCTACAGGTGGACACTCTTCGTTGCCAAGCAAACAAGGACGCACAAGTAAGCTTTCGTTATCTTGGCGGTGCGAAGCGGGTTGGCCTTTACATAGAAGGGCCCCGCAAAGTCCGTGGCCACCCTGTCAAACGGCCTCGTTCTTGTTACCCTATCCGAGGGCAGGTCTCTCATTTGCGGCTGCATGGTAGAAGCCTTCAATTTGTAGCAAGGCACGCAGCGATAAATAACACTTCGCACGATCCTTCGTGCTGACAATATTCAGAATTCCCTTTGTAAAATACTTTGGGCGGGTCGGTCGCCGTGACCTCACAAAACAACCAAACACTGTTTTGTCCCGAAACTCAGTGGCAAATTATACAAAATACCTGCGCACGACCGCGCGCATTTCGGTGGGACCATCGAACCAAAGTGGGAAAAAAATTAAAGTTTATCTAGTCTACCTGCAGTAGATGACAGCGCTCGGAATCACATGAACAACAGTATTCGTGTCCACGCGAACATGAACCCTATACGCCTAGAGATAGGGTTCAACCAGAATACAGTTTACCAAACAATATTCTCGTTAAATAAATCAATATTCACAGCAAAACCGGGTACCGGTTACCGTGGTACCGGTAAAATATCGACTTTTAAGTACCTACACTACCTACAAAAAAATCCTAGATTTGCTACCACAAATCAGATAAATCGCAACTTTAAGATGCTAGTATGAATGGTTCTGAACTACATATTACCCCCTCTAGATTCCGCATACAAGACGGAGGTCGCGCGCCACGCATCGTTCCAAATGGTTAGATATAAATGAACGCTTTGAATCATAGCTTCAGTGTATATATTCTATTTGATCTATGGCTTCAGTTTCGCGACCAAGTGTCAGACCCGTAAGCGCCTATACGCTCCCGTATTTTAGGCCAGTGAAAAATTTGTTTAGAATTAACAAAATAAGATAAAATTCTACATGTACAGTGAAATGGTATGAATAATTATCTTGGAGTTCAAATTACCAAAAAGAAGGAATAAGATTTAATTAATAAGTCAGATAATCTTGTTTTACTGGTTATAAGAGGGGTCAGCGTATACTGGTACTTGTTGGGTAAAGATCGTTACTTGTCTCTGTTCCACATGGTAGCTATTGCAAGCTTTGTCTCGTTTTGGCGAAAGCACATGCAACGCTAGTGTTGTGAAATTCTCTAAATTAAAGACGGTGTCGACATCGACATCGAAATATTATAAACATTAAAACAGTAGTCAGTATATAAGCCTAGCAATTATATTTTTGAACAACAATTTTTTTTAAGGTTTCCTATATAAATACCCACCAGGGAATAACAAGTTTAACATCGTTTTATAACCTTCCAAAAAAGGAGTAGGTTCTCATTTCGTATGTTTTTTAAGGGTTCCGTACCCAAAGGGTAAAAACGGGACCCTATTACTGCGACTTCGCTGTCCGTCCGTCCGTCTGTCACCAGGCTGTATCTCAAGAACGGTGATAGCTAGACAGTTGAAATTTTCACAGATGATGTATTAACTTTTTGTATTTTTTGTTATATATAACAACAAATGCAAAAAGTTGGCCATGTGCGAGTCGGACTCACGCACGTTAAAACAAAAAAGGTTATTAAAGGTTATATGAAGTCTAATGTTGTATAGCTAATGGTACGGAACCTTTCGTGCGCGAGTCCGATTCGCACTTGGCCGATTTTTTTGTTTTTCTTACCTCAGAACTTTTGTGTAGGTGAACCGATTTTAAAAATTCTTTTTTTGTTTAAAAGCTGATGCTTGTCATTTTCTCCCATTTAAATTTCATAAAAATTGGTAAAGCCGTTATTGAGTTACACTCCGATAACTGAACAATATTTACTTGATGATATAGAATCGACATAGAAAAAAAAAATACCAAAAATTAAACTGACTTCAACACCCAAAAAGTTAAATAACATGTCGAAGTCGGTACCATGCGCACAATATTGTGATAATAGGTACTTTTGAACTATCATGGTACCGACTTCAACAAGTTATTTCACACTTTTGGGTGTTGAAGTAATTTATTTTTAAATTTTTTATATATACCTAGGTATATACGCATCTAAGTAGGTATTTGCAGAAAATATAATACTAACTAAATTATTTTTTAAATATGCAGAACGAAAACTACCTCGATTGTTCAGAGAAGTCTAGGTAAATATATAAATAGTATTTTTATCGACAAGATTCAAACGTAATTATCGCAAGTATAATATGTTCCTATGACTCAGCCCATCCCTACGGTGAGTGTCCGCTTGGTATAATAACTAGCGCGACATTGAAATAGCCAATGAGAGCGCTTTTGTTTTAGTCCCCGCAACCCGCACCTACCTCTAACTTTGGTGAGCTCGGATACGAATAAAAATCTTGTAATGTGGTATCTAGAGGGGGTAATCTGTGTTCTGAACCCAGTATTCGAAGACAATTCAAAGAAATAAATTGGAAGAGGCCTGCTGCCCCGCAAGGCAAATCCAAATTAACATAATAATATTAAAAAAGATTGATAAATAAAGATAATATTAAAAAAGATTGATAAATAAAGATAATATTAAAAAAGATGAATGATTTTATTTAAAATGTATATTATCTGGTGATAATATACATTTTAAATAAAATCTTATAGTGCGTCTAATAATTTGGCCAGGGGCTGTATGTACGCGTTATTAAACCCATGCTCATCGTAGAAAAAATTAACAATAGAAATGGACGATATCATCCACAGCGGATGACAAGAGGTTAGTTTTATTCAAAATTTTCAAATATGAAAAGTGGGTCCGGCCGCACGGCTCGTCTCGGCTTGCGATTGTGTAAATGCGCCTTTATGATTGGTCGGTAAAGTTCAAGCACATGGTAAAATGGTAAAATAGTTGAAGGCTCGCCCTCTAGTGTATTACTTCCATGATTTTTTTTTTCTTTTTTTTTTCTCCCTTCAGGGATTTGGCTTCGCACGTCTTGTGCATTTGCCAGTGTCATGTTTTTCCTCGATGCTTCTTTGAGAGGACTTAGGTTTTTGATGCAATATAGGTAACTAACTTCGAGCAAAGCTCGGTGATATAAAAACGGGGAAAGCTTATGAAATCTATAAATGGGAGGAGAAAAGACGGATCAAGGGAAATTTGGAATCGGATCAGGAAAGTAGGTATAACATGAAAAAAGAAAAAGGAAAGGATTATTCAATAATACCTGTTTAAATTATAATAAAACTATCTACTATAATTAAACTTTACTTACATCAAAATACATACAAAGATAAGTGACATCTAATTATATACAATGTATATTCACATATTTACAGTTTAATATTATTAGTAACGATATATTCAGAAATTGCCTTATATACATCTGGGTCAGAACATTGAAGAATACAAACAATATTGGTTGGAAACGGAATTTTAAGAGCAGCCAAAGCCTCAAGCATTGTAGTTTGGTCATGTTGAGGACAAGAGAGCATAATGTGATTCAAATCCCCCACATCCTCCCCGCATGCACAGGTAGGAGAATCAACAATATGAAGCTTTGCAAGATGGGCTGGACTGCAAACATGGCCCAGACGCATTCTTATTATTATTGATGTCACTTTCTTGCGTAACTTCAAACAGGTGAACCATGGTTTAGTCATTATATTTGGTTGTATTTGATAATAATGCTTTCCCTTACATTGAGCACTGCTAGCCCAATTTCTGTTCCAGGATTCCTTGAGAAAAACTTTTGGTAAAGATGTTAAGTCATGGAAATAGTTTACAAATGGAAAAATGTCTCCGGAACGAACAGCTTCATTTGCTAAGCGATCAGCATTTTCATTACCTCTAATGCCGCAATGACTTGGGATCCATGTAAATATAACTGAATAACCTAGGAGAGTACACTGATATAATTTTGATCTGGCTTCAATTATTATAGGAATGTGTGATTGAGGTTTAAATGGAAACTTAGCTAAAGTTTGAAGAGCACTAAGCGAGTCCGAAAATATTACAGTTTTGAATAGTTTCATAACTAATATATATTCCAATGCTTTTAGAATTCCAAAACATTCGCCAGTGAAAGCAGATGTTTCTGGGGGGAATTTAATTTTTTGCACAATATTATACTGCGGGTGATAAACTCCCACGCCGACACAATCAGCAGATGTGTGCTTGGATGCATCGCTATAAAGGTGGTGCCACCCATTCCACCTTTCTTGAACTATTGAATTGAATTGAATATTAGCATTGGGATCATCTCTATCAATACCAATGTTGTAGATAATTACAGGATCCTGCGATATGCATTCATAACTAACATTATAGATGGGTAGTTTTTCAATGCTATGAGTAGGAGCTTTTAAGTCCATGAATGTATGCCAGCTATTATAATATTAATAAGACAGGGTGTAGTTTTATGTGACCAATAACTAGAATGTGATGTGATATGTTGTGATAATTGTTGGAACTTGGAAAATATAGGATGTTTAGAGAATCTAAGTGAACGGAAAACAAATTTATCGAATAGATACTGGCGCCGTAAATGAAATGGAGGATCAATGCATTCCACTTGGAGAGCATTTATTGGACTAGACTTCATTGCTCCGGTGATAATTCTCAGAGCTTTGGCTTGTATAGCATCTAACTTCCTTATTCCAGCAATGCTACATGGCTCTAACAAAAATGAGCCATAATCAATGACACTTCTTGTCAGAGCAATGTAGACAATTCTAAGAAGACGGATGCGCCCCCCACCAAACACCCGAGAGACATCGTAGAATATTAAGAAGTCATTCACATTTGGCTGCTATATAATCACAATGTGGGAGAAAGGTAAGTTTAGAATCTAAAACCAAACCTAAAAATTTAACTTCATTTTGGACAGGAATCGGTTCTCCATTACAAAGAATATTAACTGGTGGAGGGGTGCGTTGCCTAGTAAATACTACCACATTACTTTTAGAAACAGAAAGCTCCATACCATTATTATTCATCCATGTGTTTAGATTGTTTAAAGCTGATGACACGTTGGAACTAGAATGATTTATATTGCGATCGGAACAATAGAGAAGGAGATCATCTGCATATTGTAGAATTTTTACTGGGCTTTTAACTGATGATTCAAGGTCAAAAGTGTAAATGTTGTAAAGTATCGGACTAATGATTGATCCTTGTGGTAAACCTTTCCATAAATATCTGATTTCATTTGAATTATCCAATTTCACAGATCTCCCGTAAAGCATATTAAGTATAAGGTTACAAATAATAAGAGGAATATTTAACAGTTGCAGTTTTTCTTTTAGTATTGGCAAAAGTACACTGTCATATGCGGAATTAATATCTAAGAATAGTGCAACAATGGATTCATTATTTGTAAAAGCCAGACGAATATCCGTTACAAAAATGCTCAAACTATCCAAAGTACTTCTGCCTCTACGGAAACCATACTGAGAGTCGGCAAGCAAACCATGACTTTCTATAAACCAATCAAGACGATTTTTCACAAGATGTTCCGCGATTTTGGCAATGACTGAAGAAAGTGCAATAGGACGGTATGATGTTACAGATGTTGGTGATTTATTTGGCTTTAATATTGGTATAACTATTTGAGACTTCCAAGATTGGGGAACTTTACCAGACGTCATTATGCTATTGATCATATTAAGGTAATACGTGAGAATGTTGTCACTTAAATTACATAAAAATGAATATGGAATACCGTCTTCACCAGGCGCAGAATCACGAAGCTTAGAAAATACTCCTTTAATCTCCGTCAATGAAAAGGGGTAACTAATATTTGATTGAATCAAAGGAAGTTGTTGAGGAATTGGAATAAGTATTGTATGTGGTGATGGAGCAACTGATGGTGGAGCAAGATAATCTAAATATGAGCTAGCCATAGAAGTTGGAAGTGGAGGTTGATTTGTATTGGACATACCTGCTTTGAATCTTCTGATATAAATCCATACAGTAGAAGGGTGTGACCTAGGCGATATTGAGTGACAAAATCTTTTAAAAACAGAAAACTTTTTTTCTCTTAAAAACTTTTTAGAATCTGAAATGATTTGCGTAAGGATATCAAAGTTTTCTTGGCTCATACAGTTATTATAGTTTATTTCTGCCTGTTTACGTTTTTGAACCTCTAGTGTACATTCATTATCCCACCAGGGTGGTGAGGGTATAACACCAGAAGCAGAATTTTTATGGGGGAAAACTTGGTCCGCAGCTGATAAAATTGCTTTTGCAAGTGCTTCAGAACATTCATCACTGTTACCTTCAGATATTTCCGGAAGGTCTTTATAGTAACATTCCACACAGGACTTGAATATGTACCAATCGTTTTCCTGAATTCTATATTTAAGGCGAGGTTGCCGAATCGGAATTGGATCTAGGGATTTTTCTAAAGAAGAGATAATGATAGGAAAATGATCACTGCCATAATATGTGGATGCGAGAGTATACCAGGTTAACTGAGAGGCTAAATTAGGAGTGCATATAGATAAATCAACAGCACTAATATTTTCATGAGGGCTAGTGCGTCGAGTCGGGGAACCATTGTTTAATAGACATAAGTTATGTATATCAATTATTTCTAACAAATCTTTACCATGGCTACTGGATATGGAACTACCCCAAGATTGGTGTTGGGAATTAAAATCTCCTAAAATTATATAGGGTTTGGGAAGTGAATGCATTATAGAATTTAGTTCATCAAATATAGCAGTAGACGGCTCAGGAATATAAATAGAAACATAACAGGTACCATTGACTACGGCGGCGACAACTGAATACTCATTACTATGTTGGGGAAGACAAATTTGTGTGTAAGATAGAGAATGTTTAATAAGTATGGCTACACCGCCATACCCATCTTGTCTGTCCTCTCTGAGACATGAGTATCCCCCAATTTTAAAAATAAAACTGGGTTTTAACCATGTCTCAGAGAGGACGAAGACATTTGGTTTGAATTTATTTATAAGATATATAAGATCATTTTTCTTACTGTTTACGCTGCGGCAGTTCCACTGAACTACCTGGACTTGATCCATATTGGACCGATAAATTTGTTATAGCTGCAATTAATGGGGCAACGTTGGACGGTTCTATGATTTGGGACTGAGAAAGTAAATTAATTAAAGCAATTATAATATCAGCAACAGATTGTTTTTCTGTTGCACTAGAGAAACTATTATTTTTCAGTGCACACCCATTAGAGGGTGCCGGTGCATCATACTCTTTGGTGAGCTCATTATGAGCATGTTGGTCATAACCCTTAGAAAATTGAGGAAGTGAGTGAGGTTTCTTAAATGTAGTTTTTTTGTATGATTGTGAGGTACTAGTATTATTAGTGGTTTGTGAACTGATAAGGATAGAGTACTTTTGTGGCTGTTGCTTAGTCGTAATATTTGCAAAAGATTTTGAAATAGGAGGATGCAGTTTACAAGCCTCAAAATATGATAAGCAACTTTCAGCCATTGTGAGCTTAATCTGTTTCTGACGGACAAATTCTGGACACGATTTACTATTTGCGAAATGTGAGCCTTCACATAAGTGAAGAAAGACTATTGTGTGTAAGGAATAAGTTTGCATTTAAATAGTTTGAAAATGAGATGGTGATTCTATTCCGTCCAATACGTTTGAGAGTCCCATTCATAATGTTTTGAATATTATATTGTTTCAAAAACTTTCCAAAAGTTATGGGGTGGAGTACTGTTCCATCGTTGGGGGCAGATTGTTCTTTTTGAATGTGTACAACATAAGGGGCACTATCAGAAGGTTCATACAAAGTCCTAGCAACCGGGGTCGGACGTGGAGGGTTGGTATCAGTGGGCACAATTGGTTCCGAATTCAATTTCTCTATAAGAGGCTCATTTTCAGTGCAATGACAATCGGTAGATTTTAATTCAGAATTATGTTTTCTCCGGCGTTTGTTACAATGCTTGCAAACTTTATGTAAGCGACTACGCTTAATGGCTCGTGTACTATACGATCCATCCGTTTCCATACCAGATTCGGATGCTATGGTTACATTACATCCAACAGGGGGAATTGTACCCCCAGGGTCTGGGGGATCATTCATCGTTGACGAAAATAAATTAAAAGACTTACCAGTAAATTATATACACAAATAAACAAAATATGTACAGTAAATAACTAAACTAACTACAAATTACTACTCAACTGATCACCAAAACCACAAAACAATAAAATTGAAATTTTCAACAGTAAAATCACAACCGTTCAAAAGAGAGTTTCCCGCGCTTTTTCACTTCCATGATTATTACTATTTGTTCTATGCTCTAGACACCATCCATTTCACGCCAAAAGCGATTTTAGCGATGAAAGCTCTATTCCGTTTCAACTATATAGTTTGGTTTTTGATCCAAGGAAGAATTAACAACCGGATTGAGCTCATTGTCAGATGTGTTTTTTTTATGGAATAGGAAGGCAAAGGGAGTGTCTTCAAAGCGGAGGGATACGACAAAGGGGGATATCTTAACGGTAAATGTACAAACTTGTGTCTTCTTGGGGTTAAATTGGACTAAATTCAATTGGCCCCACTTCGAAACATTTGGCAACATGGTCTCGACTGAAGACACAAGTTTGTTCCGACTCTCGACAACGTTGTCCCAAGAAATTTTAGCGCGGCCGGTGTATGAGGGATCTCCGGTACTGTCATCCGCATAACAATGAATATCGCTGAGTTGCAGCATGTCATTGATGTGCAAGAGAAATAGAATCGGAGATAGCACACAGTCTCAAAACTACCATTTTGTTTATGAGTGTACACATGAAAATTCTGTATGTGTGCTTTGATGACAAGCCAAACTTACCGTAGTAACTTATAATCAGCGTTGCCAAAATGTTACTTTTGTAACATTTTATGTTACTTTTGACTTACTTATGTTACATAACTCTAAATGTTACTTTTATGTAACTTTTTGGATTAAGGCAAAGATATTAAAAATATTAAAATACTCCCATATTCAACAATTCGTAATGTTTACTTTGTTTTTACTTCATCGCATCCATATGAAAAGTATTATTTTTTCTTATTTTCGAGCATTTCGGCCGAGAATTTGACGTTTTTATCACATCGCGTCGCGCGCTAATATGAAGCTGATTTCACAAGTAGTTTTCGTGATTTTCAAAGACACCGACAGCGAGCTGCGTATTTTGATATTGTTACCCCCCTTAAACTTGGCCTATGAACCCTTTGAACTCTCGAATAGGCTTTATTCTACAGGCTACATGTACCTTTTTTGAATATCGACTACGTTTTCCAAAAATATTATCGAGTAGGTAAATATCAGTGGCCAAAGGGACTGTAGCTACGTTTAAAAAAGGACAAAGCTTTGGCGACACTACCTACTGTAGAGTTGGTCAGAAAGAGTGGAAATTACTCACGTTACGTATTCGCATGGTGGTAGGGCATTTTGCGAGTGCCCGCCTGGCTAGCTATCACCCTCAAGCAGAAAATCTGTCGCCAAGCACCTAACGGTGTGTTCCGGCAGCTGTCCTTGAGAGCCAGTAATTCTAGGTTAGCCTGAACGATATCTTCAACCACATCATCACTTACCATCATGTGATATAGTGGTAAAATGCTAACATATCAGGCATAAAAAAATTAAATGTATCTACAAAAATTCAATAAACATATTATATGATTCAGTGTAGTAACAAATTTTGAAGTGTTACCAATTTTTTTTTTACTTATTATGGTTACGCAACGCATGCAATAATGTAAGTTTATGTTTGGTATTAGTGTATGTTAATAACTGTTGTTTTTAATGTATTGTCTTGTTCTTAACGTTCTAACAATTTTATACATCGCGTGATATTTTTTGATGAGAGTGATTTCTTAGTTTGTACTAAATTCCTTGCCATATATGAAATTAAATATTTTTGTGAAATGTTGGATCCCACTTTAACCGCATATCCTAAAGACAGGAGACTTTAACAAGAGAATAGCATTTTAACAAAGTCAAAGTTCATAATATTTTGAACCCTTCAGCCACAAGATGGTTATCTCTACAGGATTACGTCGTAGAGTATTAGAACAGTACGATGTGCTCTTTGAATACTTTAGATTGGAATAAACACTCACAAAAAAGTAACCTAGAATGTATATCTTACGTTCTAAACCTAATCAAGAATTCAATCGCCTTCTCCAGTCTGAAAAACCAATACCCCACCAGTTAAAACCTGTAATATAAAAATTTATGTCCGACCGAAAGTTCGGTTTTGGTTTCAGCCGAGTTTCGGCCCAAAAATCAAGTTTCGGCGGCAGTTTCGGTTTCGGCCAAAATTGACTGAAACTTTTGCCGAAACCGAAACTGATTTCGGAAGTTGTCGTACACGCTCGCCTAACTTTGTTTCTCGTGGCAACGCTTTGGCGGACGCTGGCGGCCTTGTTCGTGAATTGTCATGCGCCGTTCGGATAGCACTGTAGCAAAACAACTTAGTGCGTTATCGCTCGACGAAAACATTCTTTAGAGGTTATGTTTTGATGGTACTGATTACATGATAGGTAAGTTTTTGTGTCTTTTCTGTACTTGAATGATTTATATAGCTAAATATTGAGTCAGTAACTTTGTTATGTGGTTATTAACAAATCAACATTTTAAAAAATCGAGGTATCTTTGTTAATTTTAAATGTGTCATTTGATTAGCTTTGTTGAGACTGGGACTAATTACTAAAATAGTATTTTTAGTAATTATTATTTTTTATATAATACATACGTAAAAGATTTTGAGGATTCTTCCAAGTACAAATACAAATCAAAGTATTAATTAATAGGACTCAAAATACCAATAATAATAATATAGTATTTAATGAAACAGTACCAATTAGTAATTTGATTATTGATAACTGAAAAACATTTTGCTATGAGAACTTAATTTGAAAATGTAATAAAAATATTATTAACTTTTTTTATATTATGTTAAATAAACGATTACAACAAAATTAATATACTGTGTTTCCATTTCATTAATTAATGCAGAATGATAGGTAAAATGCACCAAATTTTAGTATTTTCAGGAATTTTATACTTGAACACTAGAGTTTCGGTTTCAGCCGAAATGAAACCACGGCCGAATATTCGGTTTCGGTTTCCGCCGGAAAACCAGTTTCACTCGGACTTTAACAAAAATTTATTGAAACAATAGTTAGCATTTTTATGATAAAACAATTGATAAAGTGTGATAACTGGAACAGACTAAGCACTGAAACGATACCTGATTTGATGGCTACCAAAGCAAATATAAAAAACGCTATAAAATTTGAGCCATCAAAAGCAATTAAGCAGGAAACATAAATTATAATAAGAGTAGTAAAGGTACTAACTGCATAATAAAATAACCTTTAAATATCACCTATAACTTGCTTTCATGACTTATTTGACTATATTAAAGTGATGTTCTTTAAGGTTCAAGTTCAAATTAGCAACTCCACTGTACCTACCTAATTATATTGGGTTATGATAACGTTTTAAAAAATGATTACCAAAGTAATTTGTAGTGGAGCTATTGAAAAATATTTTGGTATTGGTTGGTTACCTACACATTATTAATTGTATGTATTTTTCAGGTTCCTTGGACACGTCACAAATGAAATAAAGTACCTATTATAGGATTAGTTTCGTTTTCTACATTAAATAAGAAGATGTTACTTTTTACGTGAAAATGTTACTTTTCGAGCTGCCTCATGTTACTTTTGGCTATAGGTCACTGGCAACACTGCTTATAATAGATGAAAGGCCGGGTGGCCGTGAGCGATATGAGCGCGCTTACGAGTCTTACGACCGTCCCGAATTGTCGGTAGTACTGGACAAAAATGTATATAATAGTTACAACTAAAATGTTACTTGCTCAGTGGTCACTACGTACTTAACTGTCAAAAGTGTGATTTCGTATTGTGGAGCTATTGGATCAAAATACCATTTAACTGTAATCGTATATGATATCGCTTTTGACGCGTGTTGGAATACACCCTATATTCTGATTGCCACTTTCTTTATTAATCTATGCATTTTCACACATCTGTGCTCGGACTGTGACTGCGAAAAAATAAAAAGAAACGAAGACCGCAAAGTACCAAGTGAATTTTCGTTCGATCCTGAAATTCCGATTCGTTTTTATGATTTTTGTTCCGAGATAGTTCATGTAATTCCATCGTGTTTTTATTTTCTAACTTAGATTTATCATAAACGATTGAATACTTAACAAAATGGCTAGTGTATCATATCAAATAGCAAATCTTCTTGAGAAGGTAAGTACGCCGCCGGTGCATGACTTGTCCAAAAAAATATGAATAGAATTGAGCTGCAGGAATAACAACTTCAATTAATATTTACAGATGACTTCCAACGACAAAGACTTTCGATTTATGGCCACGAATGATCTGATGACTGAACTTCAAAAGGACAGCATAAAGCTTGATGATGACTCCGAGCGGAAAGTGGTTAAAATGCTGCTCCGACTTTTGGAAGACAAGAATGGTGAAGTTCAAAATTTAGCTGTGAAATGGTTCGTATAAAGACGCCAGCTCTTCTCCATCAAAGATCTAGACAACCGAGAACATATACAAGCATAAAAAGAAAGATTCTCTAAGCGCCTGCTTCTAGAAAATCGCATTTACAAATTAATTAAGCCCAGTATTTTTTACTGACATGAGTGCCAAATTAAAGTATGTCACCTTTTATTTAAAGCAATAACATCTTGACTTTGGGTCCATTGTATAATTATCTATTGTCTGTGAAAGTTGCCCCAGAACGGATGCACTACCATGGTGCTCAGAGGAAATAACTTCCGAGTTGACAAATCAAAAATTCTCAATTTTGGTAAGGCGGATTGACATGATGCTTATGTTGATAGAAAGGCATTATAATAAGCTTGATAATAATAGTGGGAGTTACTTGAATAACCAAAAAATGTGTAGTGCACTGGTTTTTTATTTTACCTTCAGTGTCCAGCCTCAATTGCGAGTACAAATGGATTGCCTTGCTCTTTTTCCACAAAAATGTGTACTTATAAAAACACTTTAGGAGTATGGCAGACAAGACTGCTTCGATTCAGATCTGTCACTATTCAAACCAAAATCACCTGACTATTGTAGTAGTAAACAATAATTTGTTATACGAGGGTGGATTGAAAAGTTGGCGGCCTCAGCAAGAAAACAATTTGTAATATAAACAAACGTAATTTTATTTTTCGACGTAATCTCCACTTAACTCAATGCACTTCTTCCATCTGGTTTCCAACGCTTGTATGCCAGTCATAAAAAAAGTTTCTTCAAGGCCTTCAAAAAAGTCTCCCACTGCAGCTTCGACCTCCTCATTTGATGAAAATTTTTTACCTCCAAGGTGTTTTTTTAGGTTTGGGAATGTATGAAAGTCTGAAGGTGCCAAATCAGGGGAATAGGCGGGATGCGGCAGTAATTCAAAGCCACAATCGCGAATTTGAGCCATAGATTCAACAGACGTGTGAACGCGTGCATTATCCTGATGAAACAACACTTTCTTGCTGAGTAATCCTGGCCTTTTTGCTTTAATTGTTTCACGCAAACGATGTAAAAGGATGCAGTAATAAGCCGAGTTTATAGTTTCACCTTTTGCAAGGTAGTCCACCATGATGACACCCTTAGCATCCCAAAAAACTGACGCCATAGCTGACAAAATTGCTTTGGCTTTTTTGGAGTCAGTTCATCAGGTTTTTTCCACTGCTTGGATTGCTGTTTTGACTCTGGGGTGTAGTGGTGTACCCAGGTTTGATCCATTGTCACAAATCTGGCCAAAAAATCTTGTGGATCAGCCTCAAACATTTCCAAACAGTCGCGAGAAATCGTGAGCTGTATTCGTTTTTGTTCAACTGAAAGCAATCTGTTTACCCACCGCACAGAAACCTTAGAAAATCCAAGTTCATTGACTATGATGTTTTGTGTTCGCTCATACGAGATGCCAATAGTGCCTGTAATCTCCCTGATGGTCAATCTCCGATCTGCCAATATCAGATCACAGATTTTCCCGATGTTTTCTTCAGTCGTAGACGTCGTAGGCTGGCCAGAGCGAGGGTCATCTTCAATAGTCTCTCATCCGCGTTTAAATTCAGCAACCCACTTTTTCACAGTCGTATATGACGGAGCAGATTCCCCCAATGTTGTTGACATGTCTTCGTGAATCTCTTTTGGAGTTAGTTTTTTTTTAAACAGGTATTTGATGACAGCATGTTGCTCAATTTTCTCCATTCTTTAAAAATGCTGCACTTAGGCTCACAAAATTGAGTCTAATTTAAAAACTGATAATGCTATTGCAATAAAATTTTACAATGTGACAACCAGAGAGTAAGCAAATCGAATGAGGCCAGTTACATTAAAATAGTTCAAGTATTTATGTGTTAGGCCGCAAACTTTTCAATCCACCCTCGTATATGAAATGCAAAATACAGAACTAAATAAGGGTAATATTAAAACTTCAATCATTTATTTCTCGAAAACTGTTGGGTCCTGCGGGCTAAAATTTTATATGGTAATTCAAGATAACTATATCTACCTATAAAAAACAATATAAATGTACAATAATGTACATAGTGGTATATACCTATTCTAAGGCCCACCCACTAATCATATACTGAATATTGGTTAATCAAACATTGAGTTCAAAGTTGTGACTGATGTAAAACCTCTTTAATCAATTTTATTTTTATCACACAGTCTTGGCCCTCTTGTGAATAAAGTGAAAGAGTTTCAAGTGGAAGGCATTGTAGACAGCTTGTGTGCCAACATGCTCTCAGATACTGAACAGCTGAGAGATATTAGCAGCATTGGATTGAAGACTGTTATTTCTGAATTACCCCTTGGTTCCAACACATTAGCTGCAAATGTATGCAAGAAAATAACTGGCAAGCTAAGCAGTGCTATTGAGAAGGTATTTAACTTTTATAGTATATTTAACAGTATTAACACTGGATAGTGCCATCTTGATTTAGACTAATTTAGAGCATATTTAAAGATTGCATCCCTTTTCACATGGTATTCAATCTACAACTGCTTCTCTGCCACATCCTTGACCCCACAGATGGTCACTGGGTAAGCAAGGGAATTCAAGTGATGTACCAACCAGAGCAAAGACAACTCAATGAAACTGTTAACCGCTTAAGATCGAGCGTGCAAATTCACACACCTGTTGCACATACATTTAATGCTGCATCTAACTCGCAAACTCGATTTTTAGACCTTAAGGTCTTTAGGACCCCAGTATCATAGATATCCAAAGGTGATGCTGATAACTCCACCCATCAGTATCGGTAGGCAATCTGCTTGTTTGCCACTTTTGGCATAAAAAATAATATTTCACAAAATCTTCACCTACAATTAAATATATAATATTATTTCTAAGTGATATAACCATAATATGGATAAGAAATAGATCTTGTCAATTTTGAATATTAATGGAAATTCATAGAATTTAGTATTCATTATTAATTATGTGTAGAATGTTGATGCAAAATTGACTAATAAATAACTTTATAATAATTGTAAAGGTCACCATCTAGTCACCATATTAATAATGAATAAGAGTTGCCAAAAAAAACTATTTTGTATTCAAGTATGTTGAGTGTAGAGTTCTTTGAGTAGATTACAAGTGTATTGTTCATATTTTCTAAGTATTTTGTGTAATTTTTTCAAGTGATCATGTTTATTAGGACTACACCATACAATGTAGTAGGCAAATAATCATTTTACATATAGTTTAATTGTATGTTTTATTTCAGCAAGAAGATGTTTCAGTCCAGTTAGAGGCCCTAGATATTTTAGCAGACTTACTAAGTAGATTTGGAGGACTATTAATATCATTCCATCCAATGCTTCTGAATTCACTGCTCCCCCAGCTGGCTTCCCCTAGACAGGTATGATTTTAATATATTTTATGTTACTGTAACAGCCGTATCGTCCACTGCTGATCACAGCCTCCCCTATTAAGGGGGTATTTGCCAAATACCCCACGCTTGGCTGGCGTCTTGGGGATCGCAGTGTAAGTTGGCAGTTCTTTAGAAAGTGCTGCTGCCCACCTTCCAGTATTTTTCCCTTAGTCGCCTCTTACGACACCCACGGGATGATATGGGGAGGTTCAATTCTAACCCGGCACCCCACGGGGCCAAAGTACATATTATATGTAAGTACTTTGGCCATACTTGATTTAGTTACCATTAATGTAAGCTCACTGAAAAAGATGAAATAAAATAGATTGTATGACCCCGTCCACGCGTCAATTGTTTTAATATCGGTTTTGCAATGTGATGATGTTCCTACTTTTAGTACATTACATAGTACAAAATGAGATTTTGTTTGTTTGAATAGGCTGTCCGTAAACGCACTATTGTTGCTTTGTCCCACCTGGTGATGTCCTGTAATGCCTCCCTGTACAACAAGTTGATCGACCATCTGCTGGAGGGACTGGGCTCATCTACCTCTTCAAGTGTTAGCCGCACTCACATACAGTGCATTGCATCTGTTTGGTGAGTTATTTATATGTTATATAGAAATGTCCTGTCACTTTTTGTGGGTTTTGCACTGTTGGGCAAACACAAAGTTTTTTAATATACATAATGTCAGATAGTACATAATATGCACCACACTGTTCAACAAGCAATTTAATAGACACATTTGACTTCTGGCAATGCCTCAGAACTTTGACCTTGGTGCACGCTTTATTGATAAGTACAGCACAAGCTTGATAAAAGTTATGTTTAGTTTTTTTTTTCTAAAAAGACACAACATTATGTTTTTTTTTTGTAATATGTGTTATTTTAGGGCTGCATAACATCATTGTCAGCAAAACAGACCCCTATTAATGAGTTACTGCTGTCTGTCCGCCCGTATATCATGGGTCTCTAACCTGAAATTATATTTTGATATTTTGTGTAAACTGTTTTACAAAGATCAATATTGTACTATAAATTAAATTTTTTTTTCAAGCCGAGCTTCAATACATGATAAGGAAAAAAGACTTCTGCTTATGTGTGGAGTGCCACTGTCTTGATCTCACTGAGTACAAATATATTGTACTCAATGGGCTCAATTGTTCAGATACAGTTATATGAATAATTAAATTAATGGGGAACTATTTAAGTTGTCTTGACTATTATTTGTTAAGGGGCCTATCTCAAAAATTAAACTAGACAGAAATATCAAATTTCGGCATAATATTGTTACGGCGCAAGGGCTCGAACAATCTAGAATAATCCAACGTCAGTAAACAAGTAAAAGAAATCAAGAATGTACCTACTCTTCACACAAAAGGTTATAAAAAAAAGGGTCGCCTTTGTCCTCAGGCAACTAGTAAACAACCACAGTATAAGTAGTAGTTAGTTCGTGGAATTCCATTCAAAAGTTGTTTACGTTAAAAGGATCATTTATGGCCCTTATTGTTTTTCTATCTAGACTATTTGTGAACATTCTGGAAAATGTAACTTTTGAGTATAAATAGGGTCGGGTCCGCGCCGACCAGTCAGTCTTACTTTGAGTTCGAAACGATCAACAGTGCGATTATCTTTGGACCAAGTGCTCCAACCGCGAATAGTGAAGTACAGTGAAGTTTGTGAATAGTGTTCTGTGAAGTGCGAACAGTTCAGTGTTGTAGTGTTGTTGGAAGTGACTGTAGAACTGTTGAATAAAGGTGTCAGTTTGCCGAAAACGTATTGCATTATTTATCCCGAACCCCCAGCTCGTAACAAATTGGTGTCAGAATTGGGGATAAATAATGCCTGTACTCCCAAAGGAGGACATTGAGGGAATCCGAACGAGGAGTCAGCGGCAACAGGACATCGACCAACGAAGGTTTGGAGGAGCTACACCACCAGTGCTCTCCGAAGAACAACCAACTACAGAAACAACCGCCGCCGCTACATCGGGAACCCCTTCGACTATGGCTGCTCCAGCTGCGCCTGACTTGGCTGCACTAATGGCGATGCTTCAGGAGCAGGCCCGCCGCCAAGAGGAACAGCGACGCTTGGACAAAGAGGAGCAGGCCCGCCGCCAGGAGGAGCAGGCCCGGCGTCTTGAACAGCAGCTGCAACAAGACAAAGAGGAGCAGGCCCGACGCCAGGAGGAGCAGGCCCGGCGTCTTGAACAGCAGCTGCAACAAGACAAAGAGGAGCAAGCCCGACGCCAGGAAGAGCAGGCCCGCCGCCTTGAGGAACAACTCCGACACGACAGGGAAGAACAGACCCGTCGCCAAGAGGAGCAGACCCTTCTAATGAAAGACCTGCATGCAACGTTTGGGAAGAAACTCCAAGTGGTGGAAGATCAGGTCCATCAGCATGAAAACCGTTTTGAGAAAGTGGAAGCCAGAATGGATGATATTCAAAAAACGCTGGGCGTTTTAAAAACTGGAGGCGGATTACCTGCGTCAGCACCTGCATCTGTACCGTCACCACGAGGATTTAAAGTACCACCATTCGACGGATCCTCTTCGTGGTCGGCCTACAAAATTCAGTTTGAGGCCGTTGTGCAGGCCAATGGTTGGACTAAAGCGCAGGCTATGACAGCGCTTACTCTGGGACTTCGTGACAAAGCCTTAACAGTACTTGAGGCTCTAGGAAAAGACATAGAATATGACCATCTTCTGGAGGCATTGGAGTCTCGGTTCGGTGATGCTCATCTGGAGCATGTGTTCCGAGCCCAGCTCAAAGATAGAACCCAGCGAAGCAGTGAGAATCTTCAGCAGTGGGCGCTGGAAGTGGAAAAGCTCGTACGGAAGGCGTACCAGACATCACCGGCGCTCATCGATGGAAATCTACTCCAAGCGTTCATCGACGGGATTCGTGACATAGAAGTGAGGGCTGCAGTAAGGCTGGGGCATCACGAATCTTTGAAAGATGCACTAGCACATGCTTTGGAGGTAGAAGCTGTGCGGCAGGATCATCGATCGCATTACATTCGCGAGGTTAACACACGACGTTACCGTGATGACAACCAGGGATTCAGCCCTCGATGTTTTGAATGTGGAGAAAGGGGTCACTTGCGATATAACTGCCCGCAGAAGAGCGATAGAAGAAACGACAGAACATGGGAAAGAAAACTTTCTACTACTGGTGTCAATATGCAATGGACTAGGAAAGGAGATACACTATCTGATACAAATTTTCGAAGATTCAGCCCGAGATGCTACGGCTGTGGAGAAAAAGGGCATTTAAGATCCAGTTGCCCCAGATGGAAGTTGACATCAGAAGACAGACTTCGACAGGGATGGAATCAACAGCGCGACCGACTTCACTCTAATATTGAACGCAGCGACATTAGAGAAACTCACGACGGCAAAGTGATGGAAGTCATACCAGTAAGGATGGTGAGGACAGTTATAACCGACGACTGGAAGAAATCCATGCGACGTGCACAGGAGGATGATGCGAACATCAGGCCTATTCTGACATGGATGGAAGCTGGCACTGGGAGGCCCAAGTGGAATGATGTTGCTGGAATGGGTATGGCAACAAGGGTTTATTGGGCGCAGTGGGACAGCTTGGTGATCCATGGTGGTGTGCTGTGCCGCAAATGGGAGAATGTTCGGGGAGATAACTATCACCTGCAAGTGGTTGTTCCGGAAGCAAAAGTTCGTGAGATTCTACGGCGATGTCACGACGAATGTTCAACATGTCACCCTGGAGTGAGAAAGACACTGTTAAAGATACGAGAGCAGTTTTATTGGATCCATTGTCGGAGTGATGTTGTAGACTGGTGTAACAAATGCAGTATTTGTGCTACTAGGAGAGCATCTCAAGCAAGTAGTGGTTTCGCGAGTGACTTTCGCAACCAGAAGAATATCTGCGAGCGTCAAGATCAATACAGAAATGGATTTTCCGATACGAAGAAGACCCGATACAGTGGAGAACTGGTTAAACCCGGATTCCAAGAAGGTTCACAAGTTTGGCTGCATAACCCTATACGCAGTAAAGGGAAGTCACCGAAGCTTCAGCCTAAATGGGACGGACCATACCTGGTTGTGACTAAAATCAACGACATCACGTACCGGATACGGAAGGGTCAACGAGGAGTTTCTAAGATTGTTCATGTGGATCGATTGGCGCCATACTGTGGTTCCAACTATGCTCGGGACGAGCATGTCTTAGGAGGGGGCAGTGTTACGGCGCAAGGGCTCGAACAATCTAGAATAATCCAACGTCAGTAAACAAGTAAAAGAAATCAAGAATGTACCTACTCTTCACACAAAAGGTTATAAAAAAAAGGGTCGCCTTTGTCCTCAGGCAACTAGTAAACAACCACAGTATAAGTAGTAGTTAGTTCGTGGAATTCCATTCAAAAGTTGTTTACGTTAAAAGGATCATTTATGGCCCTTATTGTTTTTCTATCTAGACTATTTGTGAACATTCTGGAAAATGTAACTTTTGAGTATAAATAGGGTCGGGTCCGCGCCGACCAGTCAGTCTTACTTTGAGTTCGAAACGATCAACAGTGCGATTATCTTTGGACCAAGTGCTCCAACCGCGAATAGTGAAGTACAGTGAAGTTTGTGAATAGTGTTCTGTGAAGTGCGAACAGTTCAGTGTTGTAGTGTTGTTGGAAGTGACTGTAGAACTGTTGAATAAAGGTATCAGTTTGCCGAAAACGTATTGCATTATTTATCCCGAACCCCCAGCTCGTAACAATATGCACTATGGACACTATTTAAACTATCAAATACTAAGAACGCCGATTAATATTGTAGTTCTGTAGCTGTGTTAAAATAAAACCAACAACATTTTGTATTGGCTGTTGCAAATTGCAATGCAGAACCCTAAAAGAGAATATCTGACTCGGATATGGACACATGTTTTATTAGACTAGTCATTATAAAATACATAACATAATATGAATCACAGGAACATACAGATCCATTTTATTTATTTTATAGTAACTAGTCCAGTAAAAACAGTATAAATGCGACTCGGATATGCTCTTTTAGGGTTCCATATTGCAACAACCAATACAAGGAGTTTACGATATATAAGTAATTTAAAAAATATACGTTAGGTATATTATTAATTACTTATTGAATTGATTACATTTGTCACAGGTATACGTAATTTGTAATATATTTACGGTCTAAGGGTAATTAAGGAATCATGCGCATTGATGTATAACACGATAATACAAGTATTATTATTTAAAGCCGCAAATACCATTATTGTGAAGTATGTTTATCAAACATACGGGAAAAAAACTGTAAAATTTTTGTGTTTCCCCCGGACGTGATAATTACAGACGTTCAGACGTGAGATTGTTATATTTAGTATTTTATTACATATTACAGTCGTCAGGCTGGGCACAGATTCGGTGAGCAATTATGGAGAGTAGCGCCCAAAGTGCTGGAATATTCTACAGACGCGGATGAAGAACTGCGAGAGCATTGCCTGCAAGCCCTTGAGGCTTTCGTGCTCAAGTGCCCTAAAGAAGTGCAGCCACATATACCCACGGTAAACTAATTATTCGAAAAATAAAAGAACCCACTTCACTTGCTTTGTAGTAAATGTGCACATACACCTGGTGCTGCAATGTTCAATTATAAAAATTTAATTTAGTAATGCAAGGATTCACACATTGAGGGTATCGTACCAAAACAGAATGTGTAAAAAAATAATTTTCCATTCAGTTCCTGATTTCTAGTAGTGTACGACGTTTTTATTATTTTGCTAACATAACAAAATTACTATGACATTTCAGATAATTGAGCTTTGCTTGAAGATGATCACATATGACCCTAATTATAACTACGAGGATGAAGAGGATGGTGGTGGTGAGGATGAGGACATGGAAGATGAATCCTTCACTCCTGATGCAGAGCCAGAATCTGACTCTGAAGAGTATTCTGATGATGATGATATGTCTTGGAAGGTATTTTGGTATTTTTTTGTGGGATTGTAAGGAATTAAATTATATTACGTGATATATAAAAATATAATTATGTGCTCTTTTAAGACAAAATTTGAGTCATACTCTCTTATAAAGTGATTTGAAAGTAAGCATTGGACTGTGTTCCTCACTCCAAGACGTTAGTCCAGTAATTTCACTTACTACAGTGCACAAATGCAGTCCAGTGTCATGCAGAACAAGGACAGTGACACAGAAACTGTAAAGGACAGGCATGATTCTTACCATCTGGCGAGCAGTCTCTTCTTGCCGGACACTACATTGTTTATGATACAAAAATAATGCTTACTAACTTCTACTACACGCCTAACACAGTAGTGTTTGCACGCTCCTGGTTTGAGCCAGAATATATTGACACAGAAGTACCCACCAAATAGACTCATGCTAAAGAATCCTGTCACCTGGTGTTTTAATATATTGTGTGCAGACAGGTGCACTTAGCGTTGCCCATGGCCTATATGAGTATGTACTGTTCCGTTGGGACTTTCAGGGAAACACATTGAAAGTGTCTCCTTTCACTCCTAGGACTGCGTTTCCGACAACGGGCAGCGAGACCCCAGTGGCGTAGAAAACAAGAAAGTATGCTTATTATTACAGAATCATTCAGATTGTATAACCAGAAGTCTGAAACGCGGCCTTACAGTGAGAGTGCATGATACGTTGGGCACTGACTTTTCTATAATTATCCATTCAATCGTCTTATAATATAAATATTCATTATAGGTGAGACGCGCAGCAGCGAAATGCTTAGAATCTGTGATCGCAACGCGCCATGAGCTTCTAGCCGAAATGTACCAAACAGTGTCACCTGCTCTCATCGCTAGATTTAAAGGTGTGATATATAAGACTATTATTATTTTTTTTTCTTGTATTTACTACATTTGTAATAAGATAATGCACCTAACCGTTTGGGTTCATATATTTAACCATTAGCAGCCTTTACCAACTGAGTAGGACAGGAATAGAGCTGGTAACGTCGATGAGCTTACTGTCCCGGCTCACTCACCCACGATAAATTCGTTCCTCACGACGCGGATGCGCGTGACGTGGCAACAAATCATAGAACGTGGGGCTTACAAATACTACTAATATGTTCTCTGTGGCGTAGTCAGTGCACTTCAATGTTCGGTTATTTTCAATAGGTTATATCTAACAAGACCAAAATATCTTATTTATTCAGCAACAATTAGCCTGTAGTCATCAGTGTGATATACAGAAACTTCTTATCACATTTTAATAAGACCCATAGAACTGGGAACAGGAGTTTAAAAGTAACTAAGCATATAATGTGGTGAAATATAAAACGTGATATGGATATTGGTATAGGAATGTGATGAACTGCTTGAGGAAGGACATAAATACTCCCTTCCGTGGATATCAGTTGTTATCGGATCTTTGTTTATAGTAACACCGATAATGCTTTCCAAATTATGAGGGTGTCCCCACGCTTGGCAGTCGTCTTGGGAACGCAGGGGTATTTTTTTATTTTTTTTGTATGATGACAGATCTTCAGAAAGCGCGGCAGTCCACCTTCTGGTTTATTTGCCTTCGTCGCTTCTTACACAATCAAGATATTAGAATTACACACACATCAAGATATGTGTGTGTAATTCTAGACCGCCACCGCGTGAGGAGTATATCCATAGCATGCGGGGCAAGGAATACTTACGCGGCGAACCTTAACAGTGACGCTAACGCGGCGAGTAAACTGTGTTTACAATGTTTATCCCGGAATATCTAATCATTAGGCTAGTGTATCCGACCCATCGCAAGTATTGTAATATCCACTTACAACCTCTTATATTATATAAAAATGACCACGTAATGTTTGCAGAACGTGAAGAGAATGTGAAATGTGACATACTGAGCGCGTACACCGCATTACTAAGAGCTACGAGACCGCCACCTTCGCTTCAGATGCCCATCACTCGTGATGATAATTCTCCCCAAGCTCTACTTCATCAGAGGGTAAGACACGAATATGTTGATACCATAACAAGCTTGTGATTTTGGACAAATCGCCACGTTTATTCCATGTCCAACAAGCACTTACACCCACGCCATGAATCATGTATTACACTTACACAACATTGAACTTGTTACCATAAAAGCATTTTTTTTAAGTTCCATGACTTAAATCGCTCACTGTACTCAATAGTCTGCCTCCTCACTGTGTTTAGTAGTTTACTTGGCTGGCTCGAGATTTAAAGTCAGCACTCGCATAAAAAATAACTTTCTACTTTACAAGATCGGAAAGATATCGTTTATCCTTCTAAATGTGCATGAAATAGAAAAATATTTACCAAGGGAGCAACAACTATTTTAAACGCGAATGTTTCTTTGAATAAAGAGCGGAACGAAGAATTCTAGAGTAGAATCACGTAGCGAGGGATTCTAAAGAAGAATCGTGAATGCAGCAAGGGTTCAAAGTTACTCGAGCTTAAAATAGTTGTGTGTAAAAGTGCTTATTATCCACTATTGAGGACAATGTCCTAACTGTTAAAACTTCTGACCTTTATAAAAGTTGCACAAAAATGAATTTATTTTCAATATTACCGATTGTAGTTAGTTTACTTTAAATTTGTAATAAAAATGAACACTAATTCACAATATTATTTAGTTTGTTTTTCTTGCACATTTACGTCGCTTCGAGTGAAAAATTGTGTGTTTCGGCAGCAAAGTTATTTTGCGTCTCGTACCTTTTCAACTTTCGGTACGCTCAAAATTCTATTTTTGAACCACTCGCTTCGCTTAGGTTCAATCCTAGAATCCTTCGCTGCTTCAGGTTTCAACGAAAGTATTTGCGCCAAATAACAACTTTGCAGCCTTCAGCCAGCAAATCAAATCAGTAGTATTTACTGGTTGAAGAAATAATTATTGTTTGTGAGTGATTCAAATATTGTTTTAAGTATATGAAATTACTTGATTAAGTATATGAAACTACTTGACTTAAAACTGATCTCTTATGAAAAATACAAGTCTTCACCTCTACCATCATATCCCGTCATTTGGTTTATGTTTATTTTTCTCCATTGAAGTTGGAATCTGTTTTTTTTTTGCATGACACTGAAACCAAAAACATCACATTAAGATAAAAATATCAAACTGGTAAAATGTTAAAAAACCAAATTTGAAACAATGATCTTTTCTTTTAAACAGCTAATATTTGCATTTTTATATTGGTTGTGTACATAATATACCTACATATATTTATTAATAGGAATAGTAACTATACCTAATGATTAATGATTGAAAAACCGGACTTTAAAATCATAAATTGTACTTATATTATTTAACTTACTCTAAACTAGCTTTTATTGTCACTACGATGTTTTAAAATTAATGTTACTAAAACGAAACATGCAATTTATGATAAATAATATAAGATTTTAATAATAAATAATGTTAAATATAATAGTGCCTACAGGTATAAATTAGTTTCCTAACCAGTCATTGCTTTGTTTTCTAATTTTTCCAGTTTAATAGTATTTCCAACAATAGTTCCAAAAGTTCATGTTTGAAATTCGAATAACATCTCACGCTTGCTTAGTGGAAAAAAAAATTGCTTCACTAAATTGACCGTTTACGTGTCGGAGATGTGAATATAAGTATCATTGCGGCAGGTGTCTGGTGTGGTCCGCGGGGCGCTGCGCGTGATCCGCGGCAGAAGCGTGCGCGCCCGCGGGTGTGCGCTGGCGTTGCTGCGCGAGCTGCTGGCCGCCGCGCCCGGCTGTCTCGCCGACCACGCCGCGAGGGTCATCCGCGCCCTTACACCCGCCCTCACGTGAGTCCCATCCCACACCTCTACTTATATATAATCAAACTAGAACCACAATTTATTCGCGCCATACATTTGTCCTAATCCCCACTACTTACATCCGGTTTCGCACCAAGGGCTACTACACTAATGTCTTATTTCGAGGGCACCGCCCAGGCTTGAGTAATTTGAACTGCTTAAGACTGCGTATCCTCCACAGAGATGTGTGATGAAAGAGTTAGAAAAATTTATTCTGTTCTGAATTTCAATATCGGTAAGTGAGGTGCATTAAACATTGTACATACAGGGACAAAAGCACGGCGTCGTCGATGAAAATCGAAACCCTCGTTTTTGTCGTGTGTTTGGTCCGCGGGCACAGCGGCGCCACGATGCGGCCGCACGTAGCAGCCCTGATGCCGGCCGTACTGGCCTGCGTGCACGACCCCTTCTACAAGGTCACTGCTGAGGCACTCAGGGTTCTACAGACGCTGGTCAAGGTCATGCGTCCATTAGGTGAGTAGCCATCTCTGCTTCGCTTCGTTGAGCGTAGGAAATACCTAACTTCGTAGAAGTTTTGATTTGATGTCAATTTGATCTAGAAGCTATTTAATTCTTCATTATTTTTTGGGATTCCATACAAATAGCTTCAACTACAGAATCTTTTCAATTTCTCATTCATCATCGGATAATACAGGGAAACATTTCTTCAGGTGGTTCAACACATGAAGCATTTTGCATCTATAAATACATCGACGTATTTACAATCGTGTTTATAGCCGATTATGTTACCGATCTGAGAGATAGAATAGATGTGGTGGATATGGGTGTTTCGTTTACAGCGTAATAGCTTGTAGGACTGTTCAGAGCCCTTGGAAACTTCGCGGCGAGGCTAATTCAGGAACTGAATACGCCATCATCCACATGCCGTTTTAAAAAAACCTTACAGTCTTCAAAATAGTGTTCGTATCGTTTCAAGACTGGCAGTGATTGTGTGAACATATCCATGATATAATTATCTTTTAATTTTCTATTGTGCTTCCCGAAGCGGTATCTGGAGGTCTACTCCCAAAAACGAAGTTCGAAGCTTCGTTTCGGATCGAAGTAACGACGAACATCGAACTTGTACCCTACTACCAAATAACTTCGGATGCGACTTGTACGGACGATCTTCGTTTCGGATTCATAGACAAATATTATAGTGGAGCAATATTGAGATCTTTGGGCAGGTTCTTTATGGTAGATATGATGAATAAATCAAAAACTAATAACCAAAAAGAGTTTGTGAAAAAGAATGTTTCGATAATTAATAAATTATTTATTCATGAATGTGTATGTGGAATTTAATGTATTCTACAGTTTGTTTTCTTAGTAAACAAGTATTTTTCAGAGTGATGGTTGTGTCGTCGACAAACAAAGAACCTAATTGAATGATGCCTAACACTATAAACTCTTTCGTAATTTCTACTTCGAATATGACAACTAGAATGCAACCATGGACTTACATTAGTAGATAAGCCCATATGTTCAATACACCGTTCATCAGAATGTTTTTATTTTCTCAAGTAGCAGACCCATTTTTGGGGCTTCTTCTTTTTGACGTAAGTACCTATTTCTCGCGCTGCATTTTATGAACAACCATGGAACGCGTTCCTAAATTAAGTAGACATATTCTTGAAAACACAAGCATGATTTCTTATTTATTGTAACGGCGACTCTTGTATACAAAGGTATTTGTACATTCATGTTCCATAACTTTTTCTTCCACCACCAAGCGCATTACCATTATACATATTATAAATACATATATTTTGAAGCAGTGATGACTCTGACAGACGTAATAGTAGGGCGTATCTATCATGAGATTATCATTCATCCATAATCAACTTACTGTCTAAATACGAAGTAATAAATGTCAAATAACATTTGGGAGTAGGGTCAAATACGGGCAATATGTCAATTCACGAAGTACGGATCGAAGTTCGGATCCGAAAGTGTTTCGTGGTAAGAAAAGGTGCGATCCGTCAAACGAAACTTCGAACTTCGTTTTGGGAGTAGACCTCCTGGTTCCTCTTAAGGCGTGGAATAGCTTTAATTGTACAGGTTTTTAGCTTAATATTTAAATCATTTAGATTTAAATATTAAGCTAGTCTAGTCTAAAGTCAATTTAGTTTGTAGCAGTTAAAGAATTATATATTATCTAGGTCATATTCTCTAAGGCCATATTAATTCTTAATCGCGTTTCTCTAAAAATTTCTTAATTGGATAAAATTGCAAAGTAGACAATAAATTAAAAAAATAACAAAACAATAACTTTATCACGAGGGACAAATTAATTCACATAGTGATTTAGGTTACTAGTTCGTCTTAATGAGCTTGCTTTTTATTTTTTAATCCTGATAGGTTAGCCTTTGACCACTATCTCACCTAATGGTAAGTGATGATGTGGTCGAAGATGTTGTTCAGGCTTACCTAGAATTACTGGCTCGCAAGGACAGCTGCCGGAACACACCGTTAGGTGCTTGGCGACATATTTTCTACTTGAGGCTTGCTGTCGTTTATTACCAAAACTGATCGTGATTTCACCGTTTCTGCCACTCTATTACTCGTATCCAGTGAGATAGTAATTCACCATATGTCAGCATCTTAACAGGTAGTAGGTTTAATTGGTCACTGTTATTGTGGAGTGTATAATGATGCATTTGTAACACCGTTGGTGTGAAAGACAACGTGGAGGGTAGCGAGGGCGTGGTGGAGGTGTGCATCGAGCCGCCGGCGGAGGAGCTGCGGCCGTTCATCCCCGGCATGTACGAGTGCACGCTGGTCCGTCTGCGCGCCACAGATATGGACCAGGAAGTGAAGGAGCGTGCCATCGCCGCTTGCGGACAGCTGCTCTGCCACTTCGGGGACTATCTGCAGGTATATATTAAACCGTCCCAGTAAAACTACCCCCAAACCATCTCGTTCAACTGCGTCGGCAGTGGCGTTTGGTATCCGCTCTGAACGCCACTGTGGACGCAGAATTTACGATAGCGGTATATAATAGCCATGGACTACCGCGTCGCAGTATCATGTTACGATCCCCACCGCAGCGCCGGCAAGACCTTCACCGCATAGTGAATATTTTGGGAATGCTTGACGTGACTATCACCACCCTCAAGTAGAAAATATGTACACTTTTGAAAATCACATTGAAGCCCTTGGGTGCAGTTAAACGGGTTGGTTTGTCCGTACCATAAGACTCACACGCAGAGGTTGCATTGCAATATACATATATATATATTATGTTGTATACCAAGTTTCGATTCCCAATGCGGGTTCGGCCTGAACGTGGCTGCTTTTTTGTTGTAGATAATTCAAATTCATTTATTCAGTTTAGGCGTCTACGACGCTCTTATGAAGGTCAATTACAACTTTTTATATTGAAATATTCTACATTGCGCTGCCACATTCAGCAAAAAAATGTGTAGATCCACAGCGAGAAGCACGGGCAAGAAACTCAGGGCCATTCTGTTAAACTTCTTTTAACTATGTGTAACATACAATATACTAAAATTATCACAATATTTGTTTAAATTAAACAAAAAAGTGTTTGATAAACTAGATATACTTATATCTCACAGGTTTATAATATAATCACACCAAGTTTAACGCTTGTGTTTGTACTACCCATTTTTAATAGAGCTATTACAAGTAAACATTACAATAATACAATTTGTGCATGTTGTATGGGGAATCCACCTTTATATGTAACTTTTTTTATTTATTATTATTTGCTGGCCAACCTGCCATGGGGTGTCGTTAACTGGTCGTCCACTAACAGTCCTTGAGAACCAGTTTCCAATTTCCATTCTAGGTTTAGTCTGCATCTTTGACTACATCATCACTTACCACACATGAGGTCTCAGTTACTCGATCGTACCTACAGCGATAAGCATCTGAAATTTCGGACAGGTCCGGCGGTAGTAAGCTCGTATAATACTCGTATGTAGTTATGTTGAAAAAGTAAACAAGTACATTAGGGAGAGATTTGCCATAATTCCGAAGCTTGGCAGGTGTTTTGGGGATCGCAGTGTAAGAGCTTCAGAAGGCGCTGGTGTCTACCTTCTGGTATTTTTCCATTCGTTGCCTCTTACGACTTCCACAGGGAGATATCGATATATATATGGAGTTCATTTCTGGTCCGTGCCGGGATGTGTTCTCCCAAGTGCTCCTCCTCTCTGTGCTCCTCCCAAGCGCGGGGCATAACATAATAAGGCAAAACCCCCTAAATAATAATTCTCCATGGGCTAACCTTATATTTGTTTATAGAATTTTTCTTCGCCAGTTCCCGTGCTTGGCGAAGAAATAGAGACGAGATGAAAGACGTTTTTCTGTATTTGTGCTTGAAAGATAAGTCATTTAAGTACAAATATTTACGTCAGTAACATTTTGAGTACAACGGGATCGATAAGCGTACAATAGATGTCAAGGTCAACACTACACTACGGAGTGCGGGTGCCTGAAGAGAGGCGCGAAGGGGGCTGTAGGCTGGCTCCCGCCCTTTACCTCGTACCCGAACTGTATGAAAGTGGCGCATCTTCTGTATTTACTTTCACTGTGGCTTTCATTATTTAACTCCAACCCCCCCGCCAAATACGATATTTGTTTTGTTGCAGAATGAGCTTCCAGTCTGTTTGCCAATATTTCTTGAAAGACTGCGCAATGAGATTACTCGCCTGACTACAGTTAAAGCACTGACCAAAGTTGCTTCTTCACCGCTGAGAATTGATTTGCGACCTATCTTGGTAAGAATACTTAAATATACCATAAATGCACATTTAATATAAATTCCTACTTAAAGTGTATCTTACGTCGAGTTTTATGTGAGACATTTTGTTACAGTCTGATGTTGTGCCTATATTGGGATCCTTCCTGAGGAAGAATCAGCGAGCGTTGAAGCTATCTACACTAGTACTTTTAGATACCCTGGTGCAAAACTATAGTAATGCTATTAGCATTGAATTATTAAGTAAGGTAAGCACACACAAAATATTATTTTGTTTTATGAGTAGCGTTCCAGTAGTCATCCGAGCGCACTCGTGTTGTGTAAACCAGACATAATCGGAAAAAGCTGAATACATTTTTTTTTAAATTGATGAGTGGATAAATTATAGTCATGTGCGGGTTCCAATACCGCGTCATCCACCTCTTTAGCCGGGGTATGCTCTGACCGACTGAGCTAACATGACAATGTTTCATAACTCTAATTTTTCCTCTCATTCTTTAAACCATCGTATGGGGATGGAGCGACACCCATCGTTCAACTTACGTTGCACTAATATATTGTTATCCTAGTTTGAAAGTTCTTGTGAGTATAAAATAATGTTATGAATAATCGGTACATACTCACTTAAAATAAATCGGGATTGTCGACCTAGGCCTCGGGCATATCTGATGCCTTTCATCAGGTCAGTATATGCATCTAAATCGCAGCAACGTAACCTCTGAATCCGCTTATATCAGTGGCTATAGCCGGTCATTCATTACATTAAAAAAAAATCGTAAAGTATTGAAATATGCTGTAATAGGTGAGGGGAAACTTTGAATCTTTTTGTATTGAGAATAGTAGTAGATTTTTATCATCTAATATGTGTTTATTATATTATCTGTAATGAATATTGTGTTTCCAGGTGCTAATGGAAGTGCCAGCATTAGTGAACGAGGCGGACTTGCACTGCGCGCAGACGGCGCTGACGCTGGTGCGCGGCGCGTGCCTGCGCTGTCCGGCCGCGCTGACGGCCGAAGCGCGGGCAGCGCTCACGCCTAACATACTGGCGCTGGCAAAGTCGCCGCTGCTGCAAGGTAACTCTTCCCAACTGCTTATTGAATAGTGAAGTGGGCCTGCGTTTCTCCGTACATAAATATTCGTCTGTTTTCTATTTGGATGATGCGTCTAGAGCAATATTTTTTACACCCGATTAAAAAGGGGTGTTCTAAGTTTGACGGTCTGTCTGAGGCATCTTAGCTCATATTTGATACGGCTTTTATTATTTGAAAGGTGACTTGATCGAGATGGTTCTTAGCTACGGTTAATGGAGATTGAGAATCTGTTTCGGGAATTACTTAAAATTTTATTGTTTCCACATAAAATCTATGTTTGCTATAGACACCTTCCTGTCAATTCCTTTTTTTCAACAACTAATTATTGCTAAAGAAAATATGACGCTGACAATCACTAAAAATGCCCTGTTTTTATCGCAAGATCAGGAGCATCAGACAAGATTGTTTTTTTTATTAAAAAAAAACAATCTTTTTTTTGTTAAAAATTGTTTTTTTTTTATTAAAAAAAACAATCTTTAAGTAAAAAAATATTTAAGTATTGTTGTTTTTTTGTATATCATTTAACTCACTGAAAACTATACTTTAAAGTGCAATGGCGGTCAGATTTTTTTTTAATTCATGATAGGTTGGCGTTTGACCACGCCCTGCCTGATGGTAAGGTAAGGTATTTCTTAAATTTTGTATAATCGTCATTTTGGTACCACGTAATAGGGGGCGTGCCCATGCATCCATCTAACGGACACATTTGCCAATCTCTAAACTGGTTCTGAAAAAAAACTTTTTCAGAATAACTCAATAATTCGCCAACTTCTTACGTGAAAGTGCCGTTTTGGAATCACATTAATATCATATTTGTTTATAGCTGATTAGGCTAGCCTTTGACCATTTTAGTTGCTTGGCGACAATTTTTTTACTTTAGGGTTGTAGGCGGATATTCGCCAGATGCCCTACTACCATGTTATGAGGACTGTCATCCTAAGACAACATCCGGAACTGACAAATTAACGTGCCCTCCGAAGTACGTGCACGCACAGTAGTTATGCCACTAGAGGTCACCCACACAAGTAAAAACTGCACTGGACGTTGCTTGGTTTGGTTGATCGGTTAAAAAGTCTAAGAAGCTATGCTTTTTGAAGCAGTGATGGCCCAGTGGCATTGGCTATGGACTGCCGCGTAGCAGGTCCATGGTTAGAATCCCGCCGCGGGCTTGATCTTCACCGCATGGTGGTAGCGCATTTTTCAAATGCCCGCCTGGCTAGCGACCACCATCAAGTAGAATATCGGTTGTCAAGCACCTAATGGTGTGTTCCGACAGCTGTCCTTGAGAGCCTGTTAACACCTTCGACCACATCATCACTCCCAATCATCAAGTGAGTTTTTTTTTTTATATATAATACGTGTTGCAGTACCTCTAGGTAGTGTACAGTAGCAGTAGGTAACGTGTCGGGTCAGGTATACATAGGTACAGTGTGCGTGTGGTTGGGTACAGGCGGCGCGCTGAAGGCGATGCTGGGCGTGCTGAGCGCGCTCGTGTCTGCGGACGTGGCGGGGTGCTCTCGCCGCGAGCTGCTCGCGCTGCTCGTCGCGCCCGTGCATCGGCTGCAGGAGCACAGCGCCAACGCGCACCATATCAAACAGGTACTACATACCTTGTTTATTCTTAAACAGCACTTAAAATCCCCGTAGGGTGCCGGGTTAGAATAGCACCTCCCCATATCATCCTGTGGTTGTCGTAAGAGGCGACTAAGGGAAAAATACTGGAAGGTGGGCAGCAGCGCCTTCTAAAGAACTGCCAACTTACACTGCGATCTCCAAGCCGCCTGCCAATCGTGGGGATTATGGCAAATACTAAAAGGGGAGGCTGTGTTCAGCAGTGGACGATCCGGCTGATACAGACAGACAGACAGCACTTATACTAAGAACAGCGAAGGAATGGAACACCCTCCCAGCGTCTTTGTTCCCTGAGAGCTGGGAGCTACAATTAGGAAGTCTTCTAATATAGAGTGAACTGGTATCTTCTAGGCAAGCATGCTCCACCGTCGACCCTGTCGTCGCTTACCATCAGGTGAGATTACGGTCAAATGATTGCCTATTAGGAATTAAATTTTTTTTTTTATTAAGAGTCTTTACGCCTTGCGCTAGCGTTCAAATTTAGGCATTTATCGTAGCGCGGCGCACACGAGCACACCGTTAGCAAGGATCGAGCGGTCAAAGACGATGTCGCATGGAATAAAACATTTTGATCCTTTTTGAAGTGTTATTTATTTTTGATAAATAATGTGGAATGTTATGTAACTTTGTTAATTCATTTCGCATCTTTACAGTTTACATACAAAGTAGACTTAAATTAACCTAATAATAAACCTCTCATTAGCACACCTATAACTATAGTCCATTGAAAAGTTACATGAGCTTTGCATTTTTTAGAGCACGCAATTTTATTTTTGAGACATGTATGGGGGTCTATAGAAGAAGCTTAACCTCAAGTTTGTGGGGTCGTCACCCTTGTCCCCCGGTCGCCATCTTGGAAAAAGGGGTGAAAACACCTATTTTGCGATATCTCAGAAACTATGCGTTTTACAAAATATTCGTTAGGACATAATTTGTAGCATATTGTTTTGCATATGGTACGTATATAACTTTTTGCCCTAAATTAAATATTAAAGAAGTTATAAGCAAAAATATATTTTTGAACTCTATAACTTTTTTTTATACATTTTACAAAAAAATTACCCCAGAACAATATTGTAGATGATGTTTTGAGGATTTTTTTTCCGAAGTTTAATTGATTAAACTGAAAATAATATCCACTATTTTCAACACGTTTACACGTGAAAAAAAATTTTGCACAACTAAGAGAATAAACTGAGGTAGAAAAAACAGCTAAGCCTGCGTATAACAATAATAGTCGTAGCAGGCAGATGTTCCTTTGTCCCCAAACGGTAACTCAGACCTTTTCTACCTGCTTATCCTTCAGTAAGTTATATTTGGTAAGTTCTATGGTAAGGAAAACAGTTAGGTATGAATAAATGAAGTTGTATGAATTAATTTTTTTTTTAAGGATATGTTAATATATGAAAAATATAAGTTAAACATTTCATTTTGACCGGATTCCCATGAGCATTGATGAACCTGGTCAACTTTGTAGCGCTGTAAGTGTTTTAAATGAATTAAATTAAAAAAATCATAAAAAAAATCCTCAAATGATAATCAACAAGATTGGTCTGAGGTATCTTTTTGGTAAAATGAGAAAAAGAAAGTTATAGAGCAAAAAAAAATATATGAAAATTTTCTCACTTTTTTTCGTTATAACTTCTCAAATTTTTTATTTAGGGCAAAAAGTTATATAATCATATAAATTTGTAGTCAAAATAATTTGCAAATTATATACTGTCGAATTTTTTGTAAGACGCATAGTTTCCAAGATATCGCGAAATAAGTGTTTTCACCCCTTTTTCCAAGATGGCGGCCGGAGGACAAGAGTGGCGACCCTACAAACTTGAGGTTAAGCTTCTATTGACCACCCACATAAGTCTCAAAAGTAAAATTGCGCCCTCTAAGAAATGCAATATTCGGTCTCAAATTGTAACATTTTAATGGACTACTGTGTAGGTATCTATATTCGATTATGTACTTCTAACCATCATTGTATATAGGCAAATAACTTAGTTTTGTAGTTTGTATACCCGCTTTGTGCATGCATATCTTGGTTCATTATATATGTATAACTGCCCCGTTGGCGGAGCGGCTTTAGTGGTTGCTACGGAAAAAAAATAAGGTGCGTTTAATATAGAAGTCTTAAAACCTAACTCAGGGTCGGTACTAATTGTTTAATAAAATATATAACGTCTATATTATTATAAACATCTTTTATTTTTAACCAAATCAGTACATGGTACAGACCGTTAGATAGTCTTGCCTTAAATAAAATTATTTCTTAGAGGCATAGATCGTGCTTTTTGATGGCCAATTATTTCGTGTGAAAGACACTTGTTGTAAAAATGTATTACTTCGTTTCCATCTGTTTGGCCAAGTTAATACCTAATATAAATTAAAGAACAAATAAGAAAAAAAAAACATTTTAGCCTCTCTAGCTAGTTTCAAGTTTTTTTAAAAACTTTTCTTATATGTAGCAACCACGCAACTTTTTGGTTTTTGCCATAGTAAAAAAAAATTTAACCATAAAATCGAACCAACTTCAACACCCAAAACGTGAAATAACTTGTTGAAGTCGGTACCATGATAGTTCAAAAGTACCTATGATCACAATATTGTGCGCATGGTACCGACTTTGACAAGTTATTTCACACTTTTGGGTGTTGAAGTCGGTTCCATTTTATGGTTACATTTTTTACTATGGCAAAAACCAAAAAGTCGGTTCCATTTTTTGGTTAAAAAATTGTACACTAGTTTTAGTAACCCTTGCTACTTACGATATCGATTGTCAATGACTATATCATCAAGATAGGTAAATACTTTTCAGTTATTGGAGTGTAACGCAAAAACGACTTGACTGATTTTGATGCAATTTAAATGGGACCAAACGACAAGCATCAGCTTTCAAACAAAAAAATAATACTCAAAATCAGTTCTGAGTTAAAAAAACATAAAAAATACAGACGAATTGAGAACCTCCTCCTTTTTTTGGAAGTCGGTTAAAAATTCAATTCCGATCAGGATATAATAAATCCTAGTTAATAATGAAAAAGGCATGGTCTCAACCAAAATATCTTTACAATAATAAAAGCATACGCATAGATCAAAACAACTCGGTCACGCTATATTTTCATTGCGGCACGTGTAGGGCGCGGGACGAGCAGCGATACGTCCTCCCTCCGCGAGCGCTAGGCGCAAACTGAGATGCAAGGTTTGTTTGTTTGTTTAGGGAGGACAGAGATGCTGGCTACCGCCTGTGCGGTCGTCCAGCTCCACCGGGTTTTGGGCGAGGGCCTGGCCCTACAATAGCCCGGGAGGGAGAAGTGCCGAAGGCACTTCTCCCGAGACGGGCGTAGAAGGCGAAAAGCGCTTTCTACCTCCGTCTCCTGCGGACGCCGAAAACGTGCCGCTACTATAGGAGGGGTTGACAGCGAGCTCAAGGGCACCACTGTGGTTCGGACCTCGGCTTGTCTCGCTGTCGAGAGACATGGGGGGGATCGGAGCAAAATGCCTCTGTGCAACTGCAGTGTTGCACAATTGGGCCCTACTGAATAATACTCTTTGACTATTTGGAGAGCAATTTATCGTGACCTTGTTTTTGCCTCGAGCTCGCCGGCGGGCTCGGTGTTTGATTGTGTGACCTCTAATTACCTCACACCTGGGGATTTTACCTCGACGACTTGCGGATAACGCTAAAGCTGCCAATGTAATGGCTGCGATGGGGTCATCCGGGTCGTCTAATACCTGCCGTGGTCGGCGACGGGGGGGTTTGAAGAATGGGATAGAAGAGGCGGTCGAGTAGTTCGATGCCTGGACAACCAATGGGTTCGGGTGGTGGGGCGCTCGATCAAAGTATCGGCGGGCGCAGTCCTTATTGAACTGCGCTAGAGAGGGAAGGTTTAAGTCGCAATGCAACTCGGTGTTCCGGATAAACCACGGGGCGCCGGTTGCATTACGAAGAAAACGGTTTTGGATGACTTGAAGTTTATGAAGGTGGGCCTCACTAGCATGACTAAACACTACTGATGCGTAAGTCATGATGGGGCGGATGCAGGCAGTGTAAAGTGTCTTCTTATTACTAAGAGACATTTTACTCTCTTTGCGAAGTAGGGGACCAAGGCGACCCATTACGAAGGCCGCTCTATTACGGACGGTTGTTATGTGATTGTTAAAGGTGAGATGACGATCAAGGGTGATTCCGAGGTATTTTGTTCTAGGAACCCAGGGAATGGGTTCGTCGAACAAAATAAGCGGTTTCGGGTAAGGGGAGCGTGTCTTCTCAGTAAAGCACATAGCTGTGCTTTTAGCTGGGTTGACCGCGATGCGCCATTTTCGGAACCAGTCACCGATCTCGGTGACGGCCCGTTGAATGACGAAATAGGACTGTCTGTTGATATGCCACCCAGTGGTGTAAATGGCGGTATCGTCCGCATATTGGGCTAGGAATACTTTGGGCTGAGAGCGTGGGATGTCACTGGTATACAGTGCAAAGAGAATAGGTGATAGCACGGAGCCCTGAGGGACTCCGGCTCTGACTGGGTGGGGGGAGGAGAGGGTGCCTTCCACGCGATAGCGAAAGCTTCTGGCTTTAAGGAAGTCTTGTAGGATGAGCACAAGACGTTCTGGCACGCCAAATTGGTATAGCTTGTAGATCAAGCCATTGTGCCAGACTTTGTCAAAAGCTTTCGCTACGTCGAGGAAGACTGCTAGCGTAGTCTGGGGTTTGGGGTACTTATTGAAGCCCTCAATGATGTGCTCCGTGAGGCGGTGCACCTGTTGGACGCATGAGTGTCCGGGTCTGAAGCCAAACTGCTCATCTGGGAGAAGGTGGTGTTCCTTAGCATGGGACTGGAGACGGTTTGCAAGTAACCGCTCGTAAAGTTTGCCTAAGGCACTGAGGAGGCTGATGGGGCGGTAGCTGGTGGGGTCAGATGAGCTTTTGCCTGGTTTGTGAATGCCAATGACATTTGCACATTTCCAGGTGTCTGGGAATAGGCAGTGGCTCATAGCAGCATTGAAGATGCTGACTAAGAGATGGATGAGAGGAGGAGAGAGGGTTTTAAGAACCCTGTTGGAGATGCCATCGGCACCGGGGGATTTACGCGGTCGGAGGGCCTTGATCAGTCTCGCCACCTCAGCGTAAGTCGCTAAAGTGATTGGTGGGAGTTCAGAGGTGACCACAGAGCTTTTACGTTCGACTTCAGCATCCACCGAATCGAGGTGAGCTTGGTCAACGTGATCTACGTTAGGGGAACACTGAGCCTCTAGGCTATCAGCTAGGCACTCAGCTTTGTCTTCGTCAAAGAACGCTGGGACTAGTGGGACTGGTCTGTATAAGGGAGGCATGTCGTTATGGTTACTTCCTTTCAAACCTCGCGCCAAGTCCCAGTAAGCTTGGTGGCTTGGCACGAGGTTTGAAAGTTTATCGCCCCATTGTTGATCACGCAACTCAGACATGCGACTTTGAACCATGCGTTCAAAGTGGCGTTTCTTAGTTTTGTTCTCTTTACTGGGGTAAGAGTCGTAATGTCGGGTCACTGCTTTACTCTCCGTCACCAATCGTCTCACATCCGCTGGAATGACAAGGCGCCGGTCGTCCGGCACTATGACCTCCTTTGCGGATGCACCTACTACGGTGGAGAGGTGATTGGTGAACGAATCGATCGCAAGGGTTACGTCATCTTTTGTCAGGATGTCGTCAGGGATCTTGTCAAGGTCCGGTGAACTGATAGCCTTTAGGGCATCGCCTACTTGCTTCCAGTTCACTATCGTCTTAGTGGGGCGGGGGAGGTCAGTCGTTGGATCGGGACCTAGTCGCAGTATAATGGGTCGGTGGTCAGAGTGAAGCTCGTGAACCACTTCTATGGAGCGTAACCGGAGTGTTACGCCTCTGAGTAGTGCCATGTCAAGCAAGTCAGGTCGATGGTCTTCCATATAAGGGTAGTGAGTGGGCTCAGTGGGCGCAATTATGTCAAAGTTAAGTTCTGCGATTAGGTTTTCAAGTGCAATACCTTTGGGATTGTTGACGTTACAATTCCATAGGATGTGCTTACTGTTGAAGTCGCCAATCAGAAGGACGGCGCTTCCTAATGAGAACAAGGCTTCTAAGTCAGCTCGGACGATCGGCTTGGAGCAAGCTTGGTAACAGGACGCTATGACTATAGGTTGATGACCAGTCATAGCTAGGAGGCAACAAGATGCTTCCATATTAACAAGAGTCGGGGTAGGTAGGGGAATGCAGTGCAGGGACCTTTTGTAATAGATAAGAGTGCCTCCCCCACGGGAGTTCACTCTATCATCACGTGCCGTTCTGTAATTGGCAAACCTAGGGTTCGCCTTCCCCGGTTTTAGAAGGGTCTCCTGCACGCATATGATATCGGTAAGGTGGGTACAACAAAAGTCGTGGACGAGGTCACGTTGTCTGAAAAGGCCGTTAGCGTTAAATGACGCTAACGAAACTGAGTGTGGTTTCGTGCGTTCGGTTGTACTACCCATAGTGGTTGTACTGGGGAGGGGCCTGGGGAACGAAGCGCTTAAGGGCGCTTAGTAAGTTTGCGTGTTCCAATGTGTATTGGATCACGTCCGCTGGGGATTGAGCGTATTGCATCTTGTGAAATAGCTCTTGTACCTCATTGATGTCAACCGACATAGCCAGATCGCTGACTAGGTTGATTGCCTCTTGAAGAGGGGCAGCCATCAATGGCATAGGGGGAGCTTGTGGCCGGGAAGCGGCGCGGGGAGGCGCGCGAATGGTGTTGGCAACGGGTGCCGGGAGCGTGGGGCGAGCCGGGGCCGGTGCGCGGGCAGGGGCCGCGGCGCGGGCGGGTGCGGGTGCGGGCGCGCGGGCCGGGGCGCGGGCGGTAGCGACGGTCTTAACCATACTGGGTGGTTTAGACCATGCGTTACGGGCTGGGAGCGGCGCGGGTATTACCTGTGAGGCAGGTACTACCGTTAGTTTAGGGCTTACCCGTTGGTAACGGTCGTAAGAGGGACGGGTCGGCCTATGCCTTGCCACCCTGTGGTTCACTCGTGGTGCTTTAGGGCAACCACGGTAATTCGCGGTATGCCCTTGAGCACCGCATAGAACACAACTGGGTGGGTCCGACGAATCCCGGGTGCGAGTGCACGCTGCTGTCGCGTGATCGCCTAGGCACTTAACGCACCTAGCGCGAGCGAAACAGAAACGGGAGGCGTGCCCGTATAGTTGGCAGTTATGGCACTGCGAGGGACTCCCATTCTTGTATGGGGCTTGGACATCGAGTCCTGAGAGGCCACAGACCTTTTTTAAATTAAAAATGGCCTTGCCTTCAGGTGTACGATCTAGTACTACGAGTACTAGATCGTAGGGACTGCGGTCCTTCCCGCTGTACATGCGGTGAACTGCATGTACGGGGAAGTCTTGTGCTTTCAGGTCGGCACATACCGAATCGGTATGTACCTCCTTGGGCACACCGCGGATGACAACTCGGAGGACTTTCTCCTCTTCGAGCGCATAAGTGTGAAAACTTATGCTCTCTTTACGGAGGAGCTTTGTTAGCGCTCTGTGGTCGCTAATGGTGGACACTTGAACTTTAATGCCCTGCTGCGTGGAGCGGGCATTAGTGTAGTGGATCCCACGATCCGAAACTAAACGGGACAGCATGTCCCATTTGGTTTTGTCCTGAATGAACAGGGGCGGAGGCGGTTTTTCGCGGCGCGCGCTCGCGTCCTGAGGGGACGCGGCAGTGGTGGCCGGAGCGGAGGGAGGAGACGCGGGGCGCGGGGCGGGGGTCGGCTTCTTGCCGGAGGCGGGGGCCTTAGCGGGTGCCTTGGCGGGAGGGGCGGAAGTTGCGCAACTAGCGGCTTTAGGAGCACGCTTGCGTTTTCTATCTACGACGGTATAGCCGTCGTTATCGGAGTCCGAGTCAGTGCGTAAGGCACGACTCGGATCTACATCCATCTCCGTTTCGGAGTCCGAAGTGGGCTCGACAACGGCGATGGAGGGACGGGTGCTCGCTGGCCTCCCGATCGGTGAGCGCGAGCGAGACCTCTCACGGGGAGGGGCTGCCACCGTGCGTCTGTTGTCAGGGCCTGGAGCGGGCGAAGTCGGGCTGTCCTCTGAGAAGGACCGGGTCAGAGGAGGGACGATGGCCTCCGGAATTGGAGTTCCGGAGGGAGCGATGAGAGTGTCCGTGAGGCGGGCACTCTCTGCATGGTTAAGCGATTGCTGATGATCAGCGTAGAGTTCGGGGTAGCGGAGGGCGAAGGTCTGAAGGACCTCCACCTCACCGTTAGAGGGACGTTGCATCCTGAGGGGAATACTCAGGATGGCCTAACGGGTTCTGTCTCCCTCTCGCAACTCGTGAGCTCACTTGTGTGAGAGGGAGTGAGTACCTATGGTGTGCCCTAGTTGTGTACCCTCTCCGAGCTTTTTTCTCGGCGGAGAGGGGTGATCCTAATGCTGCTCCGGGGTTGACTAGGGGCGACCCCAGGACAGTTATCCCGGAGCCCAGCTTGCTTCGGCTGACCCGTGAAGCGGGAAAGGCCACGGTGCAAGGTTAAACCAAAAACAACAACAGTGGCCGTTGTCACCGTAGGGTGTCACACTGCGACCGCAGCAAATGGCGGATTTGATCGTTCAGACGGGTTTGGCTGACGCTACCCCACGCCTGAACGACGTCGCTTAACAGCACAAAGTGTGTTGTTACGCGCACTGGTACAATGTTGTGTCGAGTAGTAAAGTTGTGAAGTGCGCACCGAAAAGTGCGGTCAAAACAAGACCACCAGCCTGGTATGATGTTGTAACGAAACAAGGGACTTGGGTAGGTGGTAATGCCTGACGTCTTAGAGCGCCTCTGCGCGCCGGCACGGCGAGCTCGTAGCTCACGTTGCACGGCGTTCGGCGGCTGCTCAGCTTCTGCACACAAAACAAAACTTCGTCAGGACTGCGTATTCCAAGGCACTGGTCTGCAACTAGCGTCGGAACGATGACCCGAGTGAGACGGCAATAGTGCGGGGACTATTGCGGTCTCACTGGGAGATACTGGCGGAGCTGTAGACAGGTGTGCACGGCGTGGCGGCACAGGTCGGAATGTGAGATGCAAGGTTTGTTTGTTTGTTTAGGGAGGACATAGATGCTGGCTACCGCCTGTGCGGTCGTCCAGCTCCACCGGGTTTTGGGCGAGGGCCTGGCCCTACAATAGCCCGGGAGGGAGAAGTGCCGGCACTTCTCCCGAGACGGGCGTAGAAGGCGAAAAGCGCTTTCTACCTCCGTCTCCTGCGGACGCCGAAAACGTGCCGCTACTATAGGAGGGGTTGACAGCGAGCTCAAGGGCACCACTGTGGTTCGGACCTCGGCTTGTCTCGCTGTCGAGAGACATGGGGGGGATCGGAGCAAAATGCCTCTGTGCAACTGCAGTGTTGCACAATTGGGCCCTACTGAATAATACTCTTTGACTATTTGGAGAGCAATTTATCGTGACCTTGTTTTTGCCTCGAGCTCGCCGGCGGGCTCGGTGTTTGATTGTGTGACCTCTAATTACCTCACACCTGGGGATTTTACCTCGACGACTTGCGGATAACGCTAAAGCTGCCAATGTAATGGCTGCGATGGGGTCATCCGGGTCGTCTAATACCTGCCGTGGTCGGCGACGGGGGGGTTTGAAAAATGGGATAGAAGAGGCAGTCGAGTAGTTCGATGCCTGGACAACCAATGGGTTCGGGTGGTTGGGCGCTCGATCAAAGTATCGGCGGGCGCAGTCCTTATTGAACTGCGCTAAAGAGGGAAGGTTTAAGTCGCAATGCAACTCGGTGTTCCGGATATACCACGGGGCGCCGGTTGCATTACGAAGAAAACGGTTTTGGATGACTTGAAGTTTATGAAGGTGGGCCTCACTAGCATGACTAAACACTACTGATGCGTAAGTCATGATGGGGCGGATGCAGGCAGTGTAAAGTGTCTTCTTATTACTAAGAGACATTTTACTCTCTTTGCGAAGTAGGGGACCAAGGCGACCCATTACGAAGGCCGCTCTGTTACGGACGGTTGTTATGTGATCGTTAAAGGTGAGATGACGATCAAGGGTGACTCCGAGGTATTTTGTTCTAGGAACCCAGGGAATGGGTTCGTCGAACAAAATAAGCGGTTTCGGGTAAGGGGAGCGTGTCTTCTCAGTAAAGCACATAGCTGTGCTTTTAGCTGGGTTGACCGCGATGCGCCATTTTCGGAACCAGTCACCGATTTCGGTGACGGCCCGTTGAATGACGAAATAGGATTGTCTGTTGATATGCCACCCAGTGGTGTAAATGGCGGTATCGTCCGCATATTGGGCTAGGAATACTTTGGGCTGAGAGCGTGGGATGTCACTGGTATACAGTGCAAAGAGAATAGGTGATAGCACGGAGCCCTGAGGGACTCCGGCTCTGACTGGGTGGGGGGAGGAGAGGGTGCCTTCCACGCGATAGCGAAAGCTTCTGGCTTTAAGGAAGTCTTGTAGGATGAGCACAAGACGTTCTGGCACGCCAAATTGGTATAGCTTGTAGATCAAGCCATTGTGCCAGACTTTGTCAAAAGCTTTCGCTACGTCGAGGAAGACTGCTAGCGTAGTCTGGGGTTTGGGGTACTTATTGAAGCCCTCAATGATGTGCTCCGTGAGGCGGTGCACCTGTTGGACGCATGAGTGTCCGGGTCTGAAGCCAAACTGCTCATCTGGGATAAGGTGGTGTTCCTTAGCATGGGACTGGAGACGGTTTGCAAGTAACCGCTCGTAAAGTTTGCCTAAGGCACTGAGGAGGCTGATGGGGCGGAAGCTGGTGGGGTCAGATGAGCTTTTGCCTGGTTTGTGAATGCCAATGACATTTGCACATTTCCAGGTGTCTGGGAATAAGCAGTGGCTCATAGCAGCATTGAAGATGCTGACTAAGAGATGGATGAGAGGAGGAGAGAGGGTTTTAAGAACCCTGTTGGAGATGCCATCGGCACCGGGGGACTTGCGCGGTCGGAGGGCCTTGATCAGTCTCTCCACCTCAGCGTAAGTCGCTAAAGTGATTGGTGGGAGTTCAGAGGTGACCACAGAGCTTTTACGTTCGACTTCAGCATCCACCGAATCGAGGTGAGCTTGGTCAACGTGATCTACGTTAGGGGAACACTGAGCCTCTAGGCTATCAGCTAGGCACTCAGCTTTGTCTTCGTCAAAGAACGCTGGGACTAGTGGGACTGGTCTGTATAAGGGAGGCATGTCGTTGTGGTTACTTCCTTTCAAACCTCGCGCCAAGTCCCAGTAAGCATGGTGGCTTGGCACGAGGTTTGAAAGTTTATCGCCCCATTGTTGATCACGCAACTCAGACATGCGACTTTGAACCATGCGTTCAAAGTGGCGTTTAGGGGGAGCTTGTGGCCGGGAAGCGGCGCGGGGAGGGGCGCGAACGGTGTTGGCAGCGGGTGCCGGGAGCGCGGGGCGAGCCGGGGCCGGTGCGCGGGCAGGGGCCGCGGCGCGGGCGGGTGCGGGAGCGGGCGCGGGCGCGCGGGCCGGGGCGCGGGCGGTAGCGACGGTCTTAACCATACTGGGTGGTTTAGACCATGCGTTACGGGCTGGGAGCGGCGCGGGTATTACCTGTGAGGCAGGTACTACCGTTAGTTTAGGGCTTACCCGTTGGTAGCGGTCATAAGAGGGACGGGTCGGCCTATGCCTTGCCACCCTGTGGTTCACTCGTGGTGCTTTAGGGCAACCACGGTAATTCGCGGTATGCCCTTGAGCACCGCATAGAACACAACTGGGTGGGTCCGACGAATCCCGGGTGCGAGTGCACGCTGCTGTCGCGTGATCGCCTAGGCACTTAACGCACCTAGCGCGAGCGAAACAGAAACGGGAGGCGTGCCCGTATAGTTGGCAGTTATGGCACTGCGAGGGACTCCCATTCTTGTATGGGGCTTGGACATCGAGTCCTGAGAGGCCACAGACCTTTTTTAAATTAAAAATGGCCTTGCCTTCAGGTGTACGATCTAGTACTACGAGTACTAGATCGTAGGGACTGCGGTCCTTCCCGCTGTACATGCGGTGAACTGCATGTACGGGGAAGTCTTGTGCCTTCAGGTCGGCACATACCGAATCGGTATGTACCTCCTTGGGCACACCGCGGATGACAACGCGGAGGACTTTCTCCTCTTCGAGCGCATAAGTGTGAAAACTTATGCTCTCTTTACGGAGGAGCTTTGTTAGCGCTCTGTGGTCGCTAATGGTGGACACTTGGACTTTAATGCCCTGCTGCGTGGAGCGGGCATTAGTATAATGGATCCCACGATCCGAAACTAAACGGGACAGCATGTCCCATTTGGTTTTGTCCTGAATGAACAGGGGCGGAGGCGGTTTTTCGCGGCGCGCGCTCGCGTCCTGAGGGGACGCGGCAGTGGTGGCCGGAGCGGAGGGAGGAGACGCGGGGCGCGGGGCGGGGGTCGGCTTCTTGCCAGAGGCGGGGGCCTTAGCGGGTGCCTTGGCGGGAGGGGCGGAAGTTGCGCAACTAGCGGCTTTAGGAGCACGCTTGCGTTTCCTATCTACGACGGTATAGCCGTCGTTATCTGAGTCCGAGTCGGTGCGTAAGGCGCGACTCGGATCTACCTCCATCTCCGCTTCGGAGTCCGAAGTGGGCTCGACAACGGCGATGGAGGGACGGGTGCTCGCTGGCCTCCCGATCGGTGAGCGCGAGCGAGACCTCTCACGGGGAGGGGCTGCCACCGTGCGTCTGTTGTCAGGGCCCGGAGCGGGCGAAGTCGGGCTGTCCTCTGAGAAGGACCGGGTCAGAGGAGGGACGATGGCCTCCGGAATTGGAGTTCCGGAGGGAGCGATGAGAGTGTCCGTGAGGCGGGCACTCTCTGCATCGTTAAGCGATTGCTGATGATCAGCGTAGAGTTCGGGGTAGCGGAGGGCGAAGGTCTGAAGGACCTCCACCTCACCGTTAGAGGGACGTTGCATCCTGAGGGGAATACTCAGGATGGCCTAACGGGTTCTGTCTCCCTCTCGCAACTCGTGAGCTCACTTGTGTGAGAGGGAGTGAGTACCTATGGTGTGCCCTAGTTGTGTACCCTCTCCGAGCTTTTTTCTCGGCGGAGAGGGGTGCTCCTAATGCTGCTCCGGGGTTGACTAGGGGCGACCCCAAGGCCAGTTGTCCCGGAGCCCAGCTTGCTTCGGCTGACCCGTGAAGCGGGAAAGGCCACGGTGCAAGGTTAAACCAAAACAACAACAGTGGCCGTTGTCACCGTAGGGTGTCACACTGCGACCGCAGCAAATGGCGGATTTGATCGTTCAGACGGGTTTGGCTGACGCTACCCCACGCCTGAACGACGTCGCTTAACAGCACAAAGTGTGTTGTTACGCGCACTGTTACAATGTTGTGTCGAGTAGTAAAGTTGTGAAATGCGCACCGAAAAGTGCGGTCAAAACAAGACCACCAGCCCGATATGATGTTGTTCCGAAACAAGGGACTTGGGTAGGTGGTAATGCCTGACGTCTTAGAGCGCCTCTGCGCGACGGCACGGCGAGCTCGTAGCTCACGTTGCACGGCGTTCGGCGGCTGCTCAGCTTCTGCACACAAAACAAAACTTCGTCAGGACTGCGTATTCCAAGGCACTGGTCTGCAACTAGCGTCGGAACGATGACCCGAGTGAGACGGCAATAGTGCGGGGACTATTGCGGTCTGACTGGGAGATACTGGCGGAGCTGTAGACAGGTGTGCACGGCGTGGCGGCACAGGTCGGAAAAGAGATGCAAGGCGTTGTGTTCCGTAATTTATAGGTCATATTGAAAAAATTATATAAAATACATTTTTCACTAAATTAATGACAAAATATTATTATCTATTAAATAAAAATTTCAACTAATGAATTGCATATTTATTTATTTGATAAAATACCAGATTTTGTAGAAATAACAAGAAATTTGAATGGTATTTTTGTGCCAAAAGTGCCCTTTCAATCCCTTATTTACTCAGTTGTAACATATATTTATCAAAATATTATTAATGCACTCCATTAGTGGTAATATGATTGGCTTACTGATATTTTTCAATCTGTAAAACGAATAATTTTTGTTCGATAAAAAGACTGTAGAAGTCACACTGATGAAGAAAATTATGAAAACATGAGTTGGTAAAAAAATTTTTGTCGGTATTCAGTTGTTTTTTTTTACTGTTTTGGTTAATGCACTCCATTACAAAAACAATAATCTTTCTTCCTGCATCATTTAAAAAACAAAAACTTTTATACTTTAGCTGCAACAGCCTTGAGAAAAGGGCTGTAAAATGGCTTTGCTGGAATAAGGGCTCTTAAATTTGTGAACTGGTTCGTCCGGAGATGTACTGCCACCAACAAGAAGTAATGTTATATTACTATGTTCCCGTTTGAAGAGTAAGGATGCCAGTGAATTACAGGCTCATGATACTTAACAACTTAATGCCTCAGGGTGATGGGCACTCTGCTGTTCGTCATTTGTGACGAAATGTATCTTTTATAAGCAGAGGTTATCGCTTAACACCAGGTGGGCGTCGTACTTGTTCCGTCATACTATAAAAAAACTAACGCAGTGGCTTTTCGGGTTGGAATTGCACTACCCAATAACTACACGAGGGAGTCATAAGAAATGAAATAGGATAAACTAATCATTGGGTTACGAAAGCTTTTTCAAAATAAATGGACCCGCTAATTCGGTCCCAAGTCTAAAGAAGGGTTTACGCTTCTTGGTGACCCGGTGAAACGGCACATGGGCACCAGATCAGTATTTGTTGTTCTGCATGCGTAAATGCATATAATACACCATTGCAAAAGGTCGTGAAATAGGCAATTGCAGGTCGAGTATGATTTGAGGCCGAGCCGTAGGCGTGGACTTCACTAATACGAGACAGGCAATTGCCATTTCCGCCGAGGCATATAATATGATGCAGGGAAATAAAACATACTTTCTTTTGACTTCGCTGGAAGCAAGTTTTCCATTGCCAAAATGGCTTTTGATCCTAAATGTGGTGGAGTTCAATCAATCTCCATTTCACTCTCTAAACCGTTGAAACTCATTTTAATTATTACGTTTATATGTATTAAGTATGTAAATAACGAATCAAGACGAATTTTCAGCTTTGACGCCGATTTTCTATTTATCATGTGTGCCAAAAGACAAATGAATTTATCGCTATACAACATACAGCCATATGTGAACGCAATTTGTACTAAGCTAAGAGACTTACTTTGTCATAAGATTATGATATAAGGTAGGAATCATAAGAGTATTTAATAACGCTAGCACGCCGTTTCATACAACATTGCTGGAGCATTGTAATGTTCTAAATTCTAAATACGCTTCTGCAATGGATTTGATTTTCTTTGTCCGTAAATTCGATACTTCGCGTGTTATTTTTTCGAAAATAATGACAATATCTCATGCATGTTTGGTAAAAATAATTTTAATATAGAGTGTAATTTAAGCTATCGCCAATTTAATTGGTTTTGCATTTCTTAGATAATAGGGTTTTGTCGCAAAATAGTAGATTTGTCACTAAAGTGTAGTCGCCAAACAATATAATATCAATTCCACAATAAATCACCTAAAATCATTGAAATATACGATCTAGTGCCAAATAAATGTTTAAGTATTTATTATAATATGATTGTCCTTATAACTGCATAGTCATAACATACTCTTCCCATAATTAAGTATATTGTTAATCAAACAAATCAATTCCGGCGCTTCGCCGGCCGCTGCCCGGCAGTATTGACATTAATTTGATAATTCATACCTGATGACACTTTATTTATCTGGGAACAAAAATATTTCTTGGTGACAGATCTATTAATTAGGTGATACAAGTTGATGACATAAATAAACTTTGGTGACAAGAAATATAGTCCCCTTTAATATATATACAATAGCGTGTTCAAAAATGTGTTGCAGGCGTTCCACTCGCTAGCGAAGTGCGTGGCAGCGGTTGTGGTGGAAGGCGGCGCGGACGCACTGGACGTAGTGCGTGGCTTCCTGCGCGACGCGCACCATCCCTCCTCCGACGCGCTTCACATGTTCGCTCTGCTCGCGCTCGCTGAGATCGGGCGGCATCTGTGAGTGTTCTTCTATACTTCTGTACCCCTAGTACTTACTTTTCATATGTTACGAGTTTTTACGTCACATTACGAGTTTATATTGATCGATTTTGGAATGGGAATTGGAGTTCTAAGATAACTGCCATGAAAACGGATGGCGTTAGATGCCTGGTGATTTGATTTCTACGCGTATTTCGTCAAGCGAGCATGTGGTAATGTTTAAGTTCTTTTTTTATGCCTGATAAGTTAGTCTTGGACCACTATCTCACTGATGGTAAGTGATGATGTGTTCTAAAGTGTTGTTCAGGCTAACCTAGAATTACTGGCTCTCAAGGGCAGCTGTCGGAACTTACCGTTAGATGCTTGGCGACATATTTTCTACTTGAGGGTGGTTGCTAGCCAAGCGGGCATTCGCAAAATATCCTACCATGCTATAACGACTTTCATCTTAGGACAACAACTGGGACCGACGGCTTAACGTGCCCTCCGAAGCACGGCAGCGCTTAGTAGTAATGTCATTAACGGTCACTCATCCAAATCATGACCGCGGCGGACGTACCTTAACTTTGCTGATCGGTTAAAAACTGCTAAGCAAACAGCTTCTTAGCGAGCGCTTGATAAGTTCGAAGCAGGATTCAAACAATGGACCCACTCCGCGACATTACATTTTCGGCGTTGGAACTGCAAAGACAATTTTTAAGCAAGAAACGTACCAGTCCTCATTTTAATCGTGCTTTTGATAAGGGTAGATACATACAGTTAGCACCTATACGAAAATTAGATAATAATAATAAATAACCCATTAAGGTCTTCTAGTATCCCGAGGCCGAAATGTTTTCTCCAAGTGGCACCAAGATGTTTGTTATCTTTGTAAAGTACTCCATAGCTATAATAAAGTTCTTTGAAATTTAATATGTATTTTCTTGGTAAGGATGTCAAAATATCTTATCAGGATATATTCAAACTGTACTGTAATAGGCGGATTGTCCTCTGCCGAACACAGCCTCCCCTATTAAGGGGGCATTTGCCATAATCCCCACGCTTGGCCGGCGTCTTGATGATCGCAGTGTAAGTTGGCAGTTTATAGAAGGCGCTGCTGCCCACCTCCCAGTATTTTTCCCGCCTCTTACGACACCCATGGGATGATATGGGGAGGTGCAATTCTGACCCGGCACACCACGGGGCATATTCAAACACAAGTATTTAAAATGTTGTTAATCCTTCTATTATTTTGAGGGCATGCCCTACCCTACACCGCTAGGTGTTTATTTACTCCTCAACATGTTGAGGAGTAAATAAACACCTAGCGGTGCGTATTTTTTGCATCTGTCTTTGAGAGTCAGTTCACATTGCATCACTTATCAGTTATCATCAAGTGAGATAGTGGCTAAACTATCGAAAAATAAAAATAAGGGTTAATTTTTATAAGTAACCTGTATTTAATTTAATATTAGTCCTATTATACTCTCTTACTATACTGTCCATACATCGTTTACTATATTTATATATTTACTCCTCAACATGTTGAGGAGTAAATAAACACCTAGCGGTGCGTATTTTTTGCATCTGTCTTTGAGAGTCAGTTCACATTGCATCACTTATCATCAAGTGAGATAGTGGCTAAACTATCGAAAAATAAAAATAAGGGTTAATTTTTATAAGTAACCTGTATTTAATTTAATATTAGTCCTATTATACTCTCTTACTATACTGTCCATACATCGTTTAATCGTCCAGGGAGTCACTGATTCAAACCGATTCAAACTCAAAATGTGAAGACGTGGCATTACAAGAGCTTGCAATATACCGCATCAACAAACTTTTGGCTGGGTTACCCAATTAGCCAAAACTGGCTGGCATTATATGACAGTTCTCCATGCCTTTTTTCCACCTGGAATATTTGAAAATCGAACAGCAGTTTATTGCAATCTATATTATTGCCTTATGTTTTTTAATTTCCTAATTGTTATGTCATCATTATTAATTACCAGAGACCTAAGCTCAATCCCGAACCTGAAAGAAGTTTTGCTCAATTCGTTTACGCCTTCCTCCGAAGAAGTGAAATCGGCTGCAAGCTACGCCCTCGGCTCAGTAGCAGTGGGGAATCTTCCAGAGTTTCTTCCTTTCATACTTGGAGAAATAGAAGCGCAACCTAAACGACAATACCTCCTGTTACACTCACTCAGAGAGGTAAGTTTGAGAATAAGAACGCATTTGGTCAAATTCATATTTTCAAACGTTTAACATGATATTTCCTTATGTGGAATTCAGTTCAGCCAGTATTATAAAGAGCCCACACTAAACTTCATATTTCTATACTATCGTTAGACAGATTTTTGGGGGTTGATAGTGTTATGTTGTTGAAGTGTCATTAGATCCTGGGTCCATCCTACAGTACGATTCGACTAACACTCACTGTAATTAGCTAATATATTGATAGTGTTTTAAGCTAATAAAATTATGTTTATACATATAATTTGAATATTACAATATTATATGAAATATTCGAATATCGGAATAGAAAAGTAATATCCGGGTGTTAAAAATGAAAAACTTATGCAAGCCCTAGTCCTTAGCAGTGGTCCTTCAGTGCCAGTTTCCATTCTAGGCTCGACCGAACCACACCTTTCTGAAATCTGTTCAGTATTTCTTTAACCTACTTCAAAAAGGAGGAGGTTCTCAATTCGAATGTTCGTTTTTTTGTATGTTTGTTACGCAACTACTCTGCGAGTTATGAGTTGACATGATAATTATTTCTTTGTTTAGCAGGATTCAGAGGTGGCATCATACACATTTTAACAAAATGGGTTCAGTAGTTTGGTTTCTTAAATCAAAGTAGGTAACTAGAAAAATATCTATTTCATCCAAGCAAATTAAACCAAATTGTATTTCATACTTTTCAGTTGTACTGTACAGTTAGTTGTTGTAGAAAGTAATTATTAGACAGAATTATTACTGTGGAGAGACACTGTCTTCAAAGCTTATATTTTGGTTTCAGTATGTAAATATTTAAGTGAGGAAATAATTTCAGGTAGTTGAGTCTCTGTAATCTTATATTGATCTTCTTTACGCTTGATAAAAATAAATAAGTATGATCCAATATTATTTTTCTAAATGTATTTATAGATTATTTCATGTGAATCGTGCACACCAGAAGGCGTAGAGGCGTTGAGGCCATTTATACCAGAAATATGGGTGCAGCTATCAAAACACTGCCAGTGTGCGGAAGAAGGATCTCGTAATGTAGTAAGTATTTTTTTATATACACTGTTACTACGAGATAAAAATATTGACCCATATGTAAAAAAAAATACAGATATCAAATATTATACTAAGGCCGCATAGCACTTAATTTGACTATGGTTAAATCCGCGAAAAACGTTCCATATTCGGCTTTATTCCGACGAAATAATTAAATTGACGAACGATGTTTCGTTAACCAGAGATGGTGCAACCCAGCTTAAGGTTTGAGTGAATATAATGCTGAGTTTTTATATTGTATCTCCTGTGCTGTTTTTTTTTATGTTATTGTGACGGGACAAGCTCGCGGCCCACCTGATGTTAAGTGGACTAACCTCTACCTATAACAGATGCATTTCGTCACAATTCACAAATTGCACTGCGCCCGTCACCTTGAGACATAGTTGTCAAGTCTCATGTGCCTGTAATTTAACTGAATTGGAAGTTTAATTTGCCTTTAATTGTGCTACATCATGGAAGTCAGCCTAGAATTGTAGACTAACACATTTATTTTATATGTTTTATGACTCAATAAGGAACCAACTTAGGTAATCTTGTGATGAGTTAAATTTGTCGACCTAACGTGCCCATTATCAATGCAGTTTAGTTTCCGTGTATGAATGCTATTTACCATAATTTTCCATAATTTAACCTGCATCCAACTATTTTAAATATGATCAATTCCTTTATTATCGAAATCATCAATAATAAATTTCTATTATTTGTTGTAGGTAGCAGAATGTTTAGGAAAATTATGCCTCTTGGAACCGAAAACCTTACTACCACACCTGAAGGAATTCCTTAAATCGCCAGAGCCGCTCACGAGGACTACTGCCGTTACAGCTGTGAAGTTCACAATCTCAGACCAGGTTAATGATGATATATCTTTAATTGATTTAAAACATCTACCGACTAACGAACTGCTTGCCAGATAATCAGCTACTTTTCTGACTAAACAGTAAAATCATACTCAGAACATGCAAGTGTTCTTAATCTTATAAGCATTCTCTACTTGGGTTCGTTAATAAGTTCATTTCTCTTCTTCATTGGCTAGCTTGTACTTAATTCAGATACTAGAGTTGGTGCTTTCCAGATGAAAAGTAACTAATCGTAATTTCCATAGCTCTACGAATTTTACCATTCGATGAGACAAATCGAAGTCCAATGTCGATTTCATACCTAACTTGTCTTGTATTTATACAATACAATACAATAATTTATTTATAACACCAAGTTACAAGTCAATCGCGTCCATACATTATTTTGATTTGTAAAAATCAAATTATGAAATAAATAACATAATAACATTTAACAGCATAATGTCTTATGGACTCGAAATGAAGCGACGCTTAGTAGAGAAGTTTTAGTGTGAGACTAAGGCAAGGCTCGCATTTCCTTCGTTCATACAGGAGGATGATGCGAAGCCCGACACGCTCTTGAACGGCTTCTGGGTTCGGAAACATGTGATTTCTCACCATTTCAAGGAACTTGTCAGTCACAAAGTCAAAATCAGAAACGTCATGGAAATATGGAATCAATTAACCTAAATCGTTTCCGACAGGGCATCGAGTATAAGATATTATTTTCCTTGAATTTGCCACCAATTAACCTTTACATGTGACGCTGAGCCGATATCGTCAATTTACTAATGAAATTCAATTGTTATCATTATCTTTGATGCGCATAGATTTATCCGATGATGTGAAACAAAAATTTGGTAAATATCATGGCGAATCGCGAATTTTTATTTGAAATATTTTAAAAAGACCAGATCCTTTATATCTTGATCTAAGGAACGATCAGCTGAACATACTTGAGCGTCACCAAAACTTCCTAATAAGCTTCATATTTGGTATTCCTAATTAACACGATTCCCTTCTTGAATTAGTTGCATGCCTTATTATTGGTGTCATCAGAAAATCTTCTGCTTAAAACAACAGTAAATCGCTCTACGATGCTACTATCTAAGTGCAAACTGTTCTTACTCAGTTATCAAACTGTTAGGACAATCCGGCTGATACAGTTACAGTACTCGTATTTTATGTAAGTTCCGTATAATCGAACCATGTATGTGTTGTTGGTAGCCACAAGCAATAGACGGACTGCTGCGCGAGTGTATGTCAGAGCTGCTGGTGGGCCTGCGAGACCCGGAGCTGGGCGTGAGACGAGTCGCACTCGTCGCCTTCAACTCTGCCGCGCACAACAAACCCTCTCTCATCCGCGACCTGCTACCGCAAGTGTTGCCGACCATCTACGCAGAGACTAAAGTCAAGGTACTCAAAGAAAAAACATACTCAGCCGCTGGTGGGACTGTGCGACCCGGAATCCGAACGTTGTCGCTCGATGACTACATGTTTCATGTACCAGCGTTCCTTTCTACTTCACGTGGAGAGGCCTACACGACCACTACGTCATCATGATGTTCACCTATGTCATATGCGCCCATGGAGGTGTCCTTCACGTCGACGACACCTTCCACGTGGTTCCTATGTAGGTACGTCATGATTTGTCAATTGATATGAAATGCGATACAGAAGTGAAACAAACTGTTAACCTCATAGTAATGTCGATGTCACAATCTCTTGCCCAGGAGATTGCGCCGATGTTTGGTATGCGATTCACATATTCGCATTCGTTCTGCTATTCCGCCATTCGCCATTAAATTGATCTTGACTCGGTTCTTTAACTTGCGTCGAAGATAGTCCGTCTACCCGCGAAACATTTGACAGATTTAACAGTAATTCTCGGTGATTGACAGAAAGAGCTGATCCGCGAAGTGGAGATGGGTCCATTCAAGCACTCTGTGGACGACGGGCTGGACCTGCGCAAGGCTGCGTTCGAATGCATGTACACTTTACTGGGCACCTGCCTCGACCGGCTCGACGTGTTCGAGTTCCTACGTCACGTGGAGGATGGTCTGCGAGACCACTACGATATCAAGATGCTCACCTATCTCATGTGCGCCCGGCTCGCGCAACTATGTCCCGCTGTAGTTCTACAGAGTAAGTTGTATTGATTCACTATTGTTTTCTCTCGATCTATAACATTCTTTTTTATCTACTCGTAGTGCTTCTCTTTTGAGGACGGCCTGCGCGACCACTATAGTATTAAGATGCTCACCTATCTCATGTGCACCATGTCTCAACGGAGTAAGTTGTATTCCTTCACTAACCGTTCGTTCCCGGCCTGTGATGTCATGTTTCATTTACCCGCGTTTCTTCCTGCTGCACTAAAGAACGGCTACTATCTGTAGTTCTAGACGTGTCATTACTAGTTTGTAAGGGGACGAGATACTTTCTAAAGTATCTCGCCCCTTTACTAAGGTCTACCTTAGTGGGGCGGATGATGAAGCGCAGTGGTTGACGTCTTACTGGAGTACCTCGTCCTCGTAATCGTCTGTTGCTCCAAGGGAATATGCAAGAAGTTGTCTTTCTAATAGCTGATTTGCATGCGGCATATGTCGTTATGTTCGATCTAACGTTTTTAATAGAATCTGCAGTAATTTTAATAACATACTCGTATATTTAAAAGTGGTCGAGGCTGAAAGATGTCTGCTTTTGTAGATACCTATTCACACTGTACTTGAAGACTCCTAAGTATATCTTTCGGAAAATAGAGACGCAAGTTGTGTGTTATTTCTATACTTACTATACTATTACGTACTAACTTACGATACGAGTGAAAGAAAGAAAGAAAAACGTTTGCGTATTGTGAGAATAAATAAAATTGTGAGAATATCAACCATGTAAAGTTGTCGCGTTTCTATTGATAAGTACTACTGGGAATAACAAAACTATTGAACACGTTGGCAACATCCAATATATTTATCTGCAAAACGTTTTTAGCTTCTACTGTTTATAAACGAATGTTTCATTTTGTGATTCTGTTTTGTGTTCGTATTTTCTTTTGTTTGTGTCTTCTACTGTACTCTTCGTAAAGTTATTTAGTGATTTATGTATAAATTTCCAGGGCTAGAAAGTTTAGTGGAGCCACTTAAAGCGACGTGTACAATGAAAGTGAAGGCTAACTCTGTTAAACAAGAATATGAGAAACAAGATGAACTCAAACGATCTGCACTACGAGCCGCTGCCGCTCTCTTACAAATACCAGAAGCAGGTTTGTAGTGGGGCTTTATTTGTATTGAATTGTATCAGCCGGATAGTTCACTGCTGAACACAGCCTCCCCGAATTTGGGGGGTTTGCCATAATCCCCACGCTTGGCAGGCGGCTTGGGGATGCAATAGAAAAATGGCGCAGTGTGAGATATCAGTTCCTCAGAAAGTGCTACTGCCCACCTTCTGGTGTGTTACCCTTATTCGCCTCTTACGACACCCACGGGTAGAGATTGGTGGGTGACAATCTAGCCCGGCACCCCAGTGGGACTAGTTGGATACAATTTTTTTTGTCATTTTGTCACTAGCTACTGTGAAAAAAATATTGTAACGGTCAAGAAACTTCTTGAGAAACGTGCTTTCACGCTGCCTGCTTGGAATTTGTATACATCACGCTTCTGCGGAAATTTTTAGTTAATCCAAGACTTAAAAGTTATGAACTAATGAAAATCCGTTGAGCCGTATTGAAGGTTAGCAGTAATTGGTAACCTGCCTACAAAAACAAACTTCCCTTTTAGTAGGATTATTAAGTCCATCTGCTGGCTACTGTTGGCAGACTGTTTGACTTTTAACTGCAATAGTTTCTTGCCCGTGGAACAAAGTTAAATAGCAAGTAAAATATAAACGAATAATTTTCATTATATCATGTGTTTGAAACTTTCAGAAAAGAATCCCCACCTGATGGACTTCGTAACACAAATAAAGTCGTTCCCCGAGCTACAACCCATCTTCGAGTCCATCCTGAAGGACTCGACCGGCACCGGCGGCGTCGACTCCAACCTCATGGACCAGAGCTAACCGCAGCCGCTTCCTCTCAGAACCACGCATTTACTCACCATTGCGACCAGGTTTCATTTATATTTTCGTTTCTGTTGTTTGAGAACTGATATTTTGTATGTAAAGAGATATTTAAATTAAATTGATGTTTAGTGAAATACACAGTGACACTTTGATTGAACATTTTATTATAAAAGTACATAACTAGTAACACGAGCACGGGTCGCCGAAGGGGCTAAGGACAAGGAATAGGGCGTCACGTACGTTATACACTGTGACGAGGGGCGGATATTCCTCTATAACTCTCGATACACACCTATCGCTCGCTAGTCGCCCTTGGACAGTCCACTATAGCGGATGTATCGTGCTATCGATAGTTATACGGAATAAACACAATTGATATGTATTGTGATATTACATGCTATGTGGAAATGATAGGAATATGAATAAATATACTATAGTGAAGCAATACATCGATATTGTCAGTTATTTCCCTTTCCTCTTGGTGGCGGGCGTTGCGCTCGACGCGCGCGAACTGGGGATATCATTCTGTAAAATGAACGTCGATGTTATTATATTTACGTACATTCAGTGTTATTATAAAAAAATATTTAAAATCATATCACCTTTTTAGCGGGAGAAGCTCGAGTCAAATTGGTATTGCTAGAGTTTCTGAGCATACTATTCCGGGACCCGCTGCTAATATTGCCTATTGCGCTGGCCGGTCTCTCCGGAGATAATTCTTTGCTGAAAAACAGAAAAGTTACTTAATATAAATAAATAATATGCATAGTTATCATATTTTAATTCACGCCTATCTCCACCATAGAGGATAAGAAAGTGATTTAGGAAATTATATATTACCTGTTCCCTCGAGTAAGTGTGCCTTTTCTGCTGAACATATCAGAAAGGCGACCTCGTAAATCTCGTTTACTGCCGGCTGCACTCATATCTGAATCGGACCCCTGGAAACAAAAATTCCACTTACTAAAATACAATAAAAATATAAATAACGATATATAGACAAACTCATAATTTCAATATACATTTTTGGCCACGTAGCCAAACGTAGACATCGTAGCCACCTCAAATGATAAGTCAAATTTATGCATTTAGATAAATTTGATTCTGCCTTTTAATTTTACAACAAATGTGAATTCGGTTACCTGAGAAACAGTGCCAATAGGTCTGAAGTCCACCGTGGTCTCCTGGTCAACTTGATCGTCAATGGAGCGCGATTTGGTCAACTTTTTGAGCTTGCCAAATATGCTTTTCTTTTTCTTCTTCTCGGTAGGAAGTATCTCGCTTTGAGCAGATCCTCCAGATAACCGGCTGTGGAGACAAATACGTATATAGCTGCTCATTCATATTCAATAATAGGAATGAGCAAAATAGACAAATGATTTTGTAAGGAAAAAGCATTCATTTATGTTTACCATTTACTCTGCTATTTATAAATTTTGGTGTATTCAAATTTTAAGCTTTTTTAATTAATTTGCTTCCTTATTTCTAAATATGATTACAAGCACATATCATATTTACAAATTATTAGATCACACAGAAATCTTGTTCCGTGTGGTGAGTACTGTAAATTCCAGTCGATATTAAAAATAAACTGGTAAATTTATTTGTGAAAGTACTGACCTATCGAGACTGGCATCCCGCTGCATTGTGGCGAAGAGCCGTGCTTCCGCGTCGCCGTCCAGTGACTGCATCGATGATACACTGCTATCATCCACAGACTTCCAGATCATGCTCTGTACAAGATATATAATATTACATCAGCACAGGTATCACGAGTTTACAACAAAAATGAAAAACTAATTTTGGGGTTAGATTGTTCCTAAGGAAGTTGCGGAAACACACTTACAGATTGAATATATCTATTTCAAACTTGAAACATTGGTGGGTTCTCAACCAGTCACACCAAATGAATCACACTGTAGTTTGTTGATTTTATCCCATCGAGTAACAGTGTGACATTGAATCCCCTTGATTCAATTAAATTGGTAACGTCTAATCGATTAATTTCCATCCAATTCATCCATGTAAAAACTGACTACTGTTCCTAAAGGTCAAGTTTTTCATTTCGGCGGTAAAGAATAATAACTTGCCTGTTCTTTAGTAGTTTGTTCTAAGGAAATCGATCGTTTCTTGAGCGAAGGCGCACGTGAAGGTGTTCTTGTTGTCACCGGCGTTACTGACAATGTGTCTCGTGGTTCAGTCGACATTGCCCTGAAAGTTAAAGATGTATGGTTATCACAACGTATGTTGTTCCGCTGCATTAAGTTTGAGTGTTTGTTGGTTGGACGCAATTCAATTTTGGAATTAGCTGTTTAAGAGTAGGTACATTGTATACGATAAAAATAATGATACTGATGAGTAGGTTGGATTTACTGTATTTAGGTATCTATACTTTCAGCTCCAATGAATTGTAGTTCCCGTGGTTCGATGGTTAATAAATCGTTTAAGACACAGACAAATGACAAAATTCTATCACTATCGGACTGCGTACGAGTGAATGTGAGACAGCAAATGTGAAATCCCAATCAGTTTTGATAAAAAACTAAATAAACCCTATGAACACAAAACTGGTAACTTAAATCGAAAATGTGAAACTCTTGATAAAATTTTGGTATTTTATTGTTATATTTTTATCATATTTACATACAAAATTAAAATATTATAGAGAAAGTTTTAAAGAGAATGGTTTTGTAATCAACTTGGTCTTAGAGCATATATATGATCAAAATTGACATATAATTTTCTTACTTCATACAAACTAGATAATATATTTAACCTGTTTAAGTAAAGCTATTTAACATTTGTCAGCGCCATAAGAAACAAATGAATATTACGAACGTGACGTCATGGCCTCCATTGCATATGTGAGGTTTCAAAGTTACAGTTGGTCATGAAGACTTTTTAATAATTTATTAATTTTAAGAAAACGTGTTTCGCACTTTTCTTGGCCTTAGATAATGTGATCAAGTTTAACATATAATTTTCTTATTCAAGTAAAGCTATTTACCACTTTTAAGCGTCTTAACTACAAGTGCCTGTTTGCTGCAAAGTTAGATAATCGAAGGGCTAGTTAGGGTAGTGGTGTCGAGTGGTAAGTAGGTTGTAGGGCAGGTAAGTAACCTTCTGGCGCTGGCCTGGTGCCTGCGTTGCCGCTCGGCGATGCGCGAGGCGCGCAGCTCGTCGGTGAGGCGGCGGAGGCGCGCCGCTGTGGCCGCGGCGCTGGTGGCGGTACCGCCCTCGCCGGCGCTCTCCGGCGTGCCCGAACGTGACCGGGACTTGGACGACTACAACATAACATACAACACACATTCCACTATTACAAAATCGATCCCGACACGGGTGGCCGTTATTTCGAATTCCGATTGTTCAATGTTTCCTTTTGTAATCGTAACCGGTTGCTTCATGAAAATTACTAAGTTGGAACCATATAATGCCAAAATTATAAAAATATCAAATATAGAAAATTATAATAAAAGCCATGTCGAAAAACATGACATCACCATTTTTTTCATGTTATTGTAACGGAACATGTACGAGGCCCACCTGATGTTAAGCGGTATCCTCTGCCTATAACAGATGCATTTCATCACAAGTGACGAACTGCACTGCGTCCGTCACCCTGAGATGTACAATTGTCTCATCGTGTGCCTGTAATTTTACTGGCTTTCAAGGACTGCTGCCGGTCCACACTGTTAGGTGCTTGGCGACAGATTTTGTACTTGAGTGTGGTAGCTAGCCAGGCCGGATTTCGCAAAATGCCCTTCCACCACGCATTGAAGCTCAAGCCGGCGGCAGGGATCGAACCATGGGCCTGCGGCACTGCAGTCCATAGCTATAATTTAGTAATAATATAAATAAATTATAAAAATAATTTCCCGGTGACGGCAAAAAAAACACAATCAATAATAAAAAAATCTTGACATCGATGTTTGAATTGGTGCAGAACTGTTATTGATTATTTTGCGGTGTCTACAGATAATTTAAATAATTTTAATTTCTCTCCAGTTTCAGCAATAGCTGATATGAGCAAAATTAAATAAACATATTGACTTTATTTCGGGTCGTTCTACGAATAGTTATTATAAGTATATATTGTAGATTGACTTTGGGCATTTTTACCAACCCTGTTTCGCCGCGGTGGTGTGGGAGTCATCAAGCTCTTCTCGGGTTGGACGGGCGGCGCGTTGCGGAATAAGTCAGGGCTCTGCTTCATGAGGTCTTCAATTGTTTCGAGCAGTTGCGTGATTATTCTGTCGTCCTCCTATAATATAATTAATTCAAAATCAGTACAATTCCATGCAGCATACATACTAAGGATATTTTTTTTGCGTCAATTGAGTACGCGGAGCCCGTAAAATGTCGAAGAATTCACAAAACAAAATTTATGAATAGGAATGTTTAGCTATTTAAATGCTGAATTGCAAATCGTGCCTTTCATCAAACATTCACAGTGCGGCCACTGAGAGAATATCATGTTGGGAATATTTTTAGCACAGTTCGAAGTAACATCGAATAATATATTTCGTCCGTATAGCACTTTAATTATAAATATCAAGTCAGGTCTAAGTCACTTAATCTTTTTGTTTACATTTATTCCCAGTTCCAATGCCCAATGTTATCGAAATATAAAAGTTAATACAATTATTCTCCATAAAAAACTAATCTATATCGAATATTATTTCTGGATTTGTATACTGCACGTAATAGAATATTTAGTAATATATTCTTACTTGTTGGGCACGTTTCAGCGACGCTACGAGTAGTTTGTTCTGGTCACGATCGCGGTCGTGTCGCTCCTTATCGCGGCGCAGCTTCTCGTTCGCCGTACGTAGCTTGGCGTGCGCGTCGCGTAGCTCTAGCAAATCACACTGGAGCTCAGTCACCTACAAATTACATATATATTTACATCAATATTTTATTAACTTATACAGATAAATCTTACAAATACATAAATCGTCCATGTTTGACAAGTGTTAGTTGAGGAAGGTTTACTGAAGATATCTAAGCGGTTTGCGCTTATTTTGCAGTTATCTGTAACATGTGGGTTGTAATTTGTAACGGCTGCTGCTTAAATTTGGCTATCCAGTCACCCGTGTGTACTGAAGAATCCAAAATTCTAATCTTAAATATACTTTTATCGGATTTTCGCGTATTTTGTTGTACTCAGTATGCTATAATAATATAACTGGCTAACACTGAACTGAGCCAGTTAGCGGGATGGATTCTGATACTACGTCAATTAACCTGATTTGTGTAAATCATCACGTCCACGGACGTATTAAAATATTTGATAAAACATATTCTTTTTTTGAAGTGTGGATGAAATGCTAAAATATAATTCTATACTATAGTCTGTTTTTTTTAACAAACGAGTACTGAGTATGTCTCTCGCACATTTTCGATATTGAGAGAGTGAGATGGGTCATTGCCGTCATTGGTTCTTGTCATTTGTTCCTGTTTTGAAATTGTTAAGGCCCGTTCATATTGAACACTTCTAAAATTTACCGTTCATTGTTAACGACACCCCCAAAACGACACCCCTGGGGTGTCGTTAACAAAAAGCATCTGTTGACGACACCACTAACAAATAGTGTTGTTACCCTGCTGTATGTTCGTACCTATACCAAAATAATAAATAAAATAAAAAGAACCTGTAAAGATATTTTTATTTAACTTGATCGAAGCTCAATAATCCTTATTATTTCAAACATTATCTGTCTTCTTTTTACGACAGGTACGTTGTTAAGTTCTTGACCAATCAATTCACCGAATTTACGATTTGCTTCTTGCAGGCTTGCTTCATTAGCCATTTCAGGAGTTTGTGTACTGACATTGTTATCCTTTTCTTCGAAAGTTATTGAAAATGTTAGAAATGTCAATATATTGATTAACTTCACAAATGACACATAATTTATCTCTTGAACGTCATAAACGTTATCAGCCAGTGCATTAGAGAAAGAGATAAAAAGATACAATTGCATATGTTTATTAACCATTGAGAGTATACTAGCTCGATAATAAATTCTTAAGCGATAAGTTATCCCAACATTACGGTGGTGTCGTCAACAAATGCTTATTGTTAACGACACCCCAGGGGTGTCGTTTTGGGGGTGTCGTTAACAATGAACGAAATTTACCCTAAATTATATTTGTAACAAAATTTTCTGTTCGCGTTTATGCTATAAAACAATATCATAATAGGGTATATATTATGCACTAGAACATATAAATCAAATAAGTCTACTACAATTCTTGTAATCTTAAAAATTATCGTCATCCTTCTGATGAACTTTCTGCAGATACGTCAATATTAAATTGCTCTAACATATTTTGTACATGATTGTCGACTCCGTACATTTTTGTTTCTATCTTGGTTATCCCATGATTGAGACATGACCACCATTTTTATCTATCCACTTTAGCTACTCCTTGTAACAAAATAGTTCAGACTTCATACATTTTATAACTTTTGTTATTTCCTGCCATAGTCCCTTCACTTGAGACCAAACGATTTCAATTGTGTTGAGCTCACAGTGATATGTCGGCAAACGTATGACGAGAGGATTTGTTGACTTAGCTACAACATTTTTTCAAAACGATCTTTGTTTTACCTACCCTACTTCAAAAGTTGCAACTTTAGTATTGATTCGGTGCAAGCAATATTTTTCGACGCGCATCAGGTAGTCGAAGACTCAACTGAATGTACGAGCCAATAGTAACGCAGTAAAATTTTTAGTAGTCGTTTGTTATAAAAAACAGACTATAGCAGGTAAAACAAAAATAGTTTAATTTTCTCTGATGACGTCTTGTTCTATAGACCAACTTGTATTTACTAGAATATTTTTAATTGAAACTCGTGGGTTTCACACATATTTTAGTGTTATTAATTAACCGTTTGAGCGTCTGGGGGGTCCCGTTGGGTTCTAGTGCTCGACGGAAGCTTGCAGGCGCTGCTATGCCCTGTTATAATATGCTCGAATCCCGGGTCGACGTTTTCGTTACATTTGATGATATTTAAACACTTTATACTGATCTGCTTTATTAATTAATGTCTCCACATTATACCAGCAATGTTAACAAGGGTTTGGAGTATAAACATAGTCGGATATTTCATAATGCTAATAATTCCTACAGTTTAGAAGTCCGGTGTACCCAAAAATGGTCATTGCTCCTAGCATTCTCGTATTACTAACCTTCTTTTTAGCCTCTTCGGTTTCCTCCTCTGTTGTCCTCTTTAGTTGGTCTATTCTTCTCTTCATATCTAAACGTTCCTTATCTCGTTCCCGTTCCACCTGTCGAATATATCATAGGGTGAAGACACACACGATAATGTTTTCAAGCGGTCCATCCTGGCCAAATGGAAAACTACTAGGAAAAGTGTCGTGAGACGTCGATTTTAATAGAATCTATGTTATAGATTAGCTATGTTATAGATTATAGATAGCTTCAATACATTTCTGAAAAAACCTCGAATATAGCAAAAAGAACACTAGTAGTCATATTGTACTTGTCGATAGTGCCCTTAATAGGGATCACATTCTGGGAGGAAGTTAAAAAGCAAACTCCAGGGCAGGCATAGGATGGAAGACCTTGAAAGTTGTAGTAGAAAATTATATTGATTATACTATTGGATTATGTCTATTATATTGACTAAGTCTGCTCACTGATGACCTGTGCAACTTGATCAATATCGGTTAATCAAAAGGTTAGTCAAAAATGATATTCTGACGACTCGCTTTTCATTCAAATTTCGTACAATAGGACACTAATCTAGTAAGTCCCAGACAGACGACCTGCATTTAAACTATATTATATAAGGGTAGATATTAATTCATCATCAATACTGCGGGGGATGGTGTAGAATCGATAACGGAATATGTTCCACTCGTGTTTAATTTTCACATACACAAAAAGTCTGTACTATTGCTTAAGCTATGGCACGTTGGGTTTGGAAATAATAGCAAGGGCAACCGTGGTCTACGAACACGCCGTATCTACTCTATTCACACCGAAGTCAATGAACTGCTATACTAGGCACAATAGACAGCTGTTTTGTATACCTATTCTGCCTAGTCGGTCTTTGGCGGCTTGCGACAAAATCCATATCAATAAACAGATCCTAGTCTAGGTCTCAAGATCGATATTAGCTGGTAAGCTCTCAAGTCCTGGTCACCATATTAATATTGTCGCTAATTACCTTAATCAGCATCACCTTATTTATCAGCTCAAGAATCAGATATTCATTGTCAACTGATAAAATTATACAGCTCTGCCAGATCTTACGGCAATAGAGTAATAATCACTTTGCCCACAAATCATCAGTCATCAATCAGCATCTCAAGACCGATATTGAGACTTGATATTGGTTTGTGGTATCAGGTAGTCTCAACTATCATATGACCGGTTTATAAAATTATTCAGCATCTTAAGAGCATATCTAAAGAAGAGAATTTATTAGTACGGACATAAAAGGGACCAAGGATCACTCCGCAAAGCCATTCCAATAAATAAGCGACTCTAGCAGTAAATGCAATGTAGAAATAAATTGCACTTCAGCTCACATAGCACGGAGTGACTAATATTTATATTCACCTATAATTCGTCTCTATTTCTATCGCATAGCTCTGATCTCTTGACGCAGCATGCACCGTTGAATAATATCGTCCGGACGGAAACGCCAATGTACCTGTAGCTTTGTACCTAAAGTACGGAGTGTGCCAGGTCTGGTACGGACCTAAGTAGTATGGTTAATACCTCGAATAGCGTCTGTCGCAGGTCCCTGGCGAGCGTGGAGGTCTCCTGCAGCAGCCGTTGTTGTTCATCGCGTTCCTTGTGCCAGGCCAGCTCCATGCGCGTCGCCATGCCGGCCACTCGCGCTCGTCCAGACGACAGCAGCCGTTCCTCTTCATACTTCACAAATGCAATTACACAACTCTTGCATTATGTATATCTTTGAAAAGGTTCGGGTGTCGGAAAGTTTTCGAGACTATCGGAATAGGATATTATACGCATGTACGTACGTATGCCGGCTCGAGACAGATATCTTCAAAATCGGTCTCGATTGTTCGTGGGTTTCCCGATAATGGTTTAAATTTCTAAATTTGTGGTGACGACCATTTGTGGAGACCATTATACACTCGAGTTGGGAATCGCACGAGTGATCCATTTATACCATAACTTGACCATGGCAATGAAAAAAAATATTACTGCAAATATCTTTTAACAATTAAGTTACTCTTATTAAACGTAGAAAGAATTAGGCTCGCGCGCGTTTTTCACTTGGTTATTCTTAGAAAAAAATTGTGAACAGTAAGATTACGGACTTAGTGATACAAAATTATGTATTGACATTATCATCATCATCATCCACATCACATCGACCGGAACACCTCCCGGAGGCCGATATTCTGGCCCAGCACCCCACGGGGTATACCTTGACATTATGCCTATATGAAAATAGGTTACATGGTGAAATGAGTTACTACGAGTATCTACCTCATTTTGGGAAAGTTATGTAGCAGCTATAGTATAACGTCTTTTTCACCAGGATTCTCTCGTCATCAGCTGAAAATATTAACCACGCTTTGAGCCGTTAAGGATGTCGTTCTTCAAAATAGTGGGTACTGGGTAGTTACCTCGTTGAGGCGCGAATGCATCTCAGCGAGACGCACTTCAGCTGAAGACCGTTCGCTGACGAGTTCAGTATTGAGTTTGGAAGACAAGAGTCGCGCCTCGCACAGCTCATCCTCCAGACACGCGACTTGTTGCTCCAGCGTCGCCACCTTGTTGCGGTATTCCTCCTGGTGAGTCAAACAAGAATTTAATAGTATCAAAAAAGTTGGTAGGGAATTTTGTGAATGCTTACATGACCAGCTACCACTCTCGGATAATCTGCCGCCAATCACCTAACGGAGTGTTTCGGCGACTGTCAGTGAATGTTTATAGGCAGAAAATGTAACAAAGTGCTAGTTGTCGATGTACTGTTTTTTTTTGACGGTGTCTCATTATTGATTAGTTATTTGTTTTATTGAGTGGTTAGGTTCCGTTTATTAATGTTCAATATATATATATATTAGTTATATTTTTAGTATCTAACGTTTTATTCTTTCTTTTACGTTTCCTTGTAATTATGATTTTATCTGCTTGTTTCTTTTAAATTTAACTTTTTATTAGTATACAATATTAATAAGTCTAGAACAATTTTATTTCTTTTATTATACATTGTGCCCGTGCGTCACTTAGGTCTTGGCTGAAAATCAGCGCTGTAGATTTGTCTGCAGCATTATGCTGAGCCAAGTCCTTTTTTGGACTACACATGACAGTAGTTATTTTAAATTTCTTTTTACGTTGAACATGTGTTGTAGATATATTATAATTTGTTTACCTTATGTACAAATTAAGACTGCATACTTTAATAGGTATATTTTTATGTGTTGTCTTTACTGTATTGTATTTTGTTTGCTGTCGTGTGTCTAATATGTCCTTAATAAATGATTTCTTTCTTTCTATCTTAAAGTTTCTGTTTGCCTGTATAACACTTAACTATCAGTGACCAACAAGTGAGGGTCAAAGGCTAACCTATCAGCAATAAAAGTAATTCATGCCAAGTGTGAGTTCCCACATCGAGGGATCCTTTCCAACACAGAATGTATACCATAAAATTGATATTTCTATATACAGTTCGATATCCTTAGCGTTAGTCCGACCTGCACTTGACCGGTTTTTTATTATTTGATGTACGTTAGATATAGGACTATATTCGTAACAAGATTGTTACTTTTACCGATTTTACGAAAGAGAAAAAAAAACGTCAAGAAACCCCTTTTCATTTTTAACTCATTGTTATTTCGATTGTATGTTTGGCAACCATCTATACAAACACATAATCTGTATTAGGATAATGGATCATAATAAATTTCAACCGGCTACCGATTACCCGTTTACGTCTCGTTCCTAAAATACAGTACTTTAAAGGTCGGACAGACGGACACGGACGGACAGCCAAGGCTTAGTAAGTAGGACTATAAACAACAAAGGAACATGTCTGAAATTTACGTCCTGCCTGACCTAAAAAGCTCATTTCCCTGTTGAGTGTGATCACATACCTCGTCCGTGCTTGATATGGAGTTCCTTTGCATCCTTGGATTTTTATCTCCGCTTTTAATTTCTGAGATTGTCTTCTGAGCCGCGTCTAACATTTGTTTATAGTTGTCTCTCTCCCGTTTGAATCTCGATACCTTAAAAATAAATATTGCCCTTGAAGCAATCTTGAAGTATAAAGTAAACACAGGCCGACCTATAAATTCTACTTAGTCATCGTGATTAACCTGTTTATAATAATGCCTCACCTGGTTGTGCAAAGACTTGAGCTCATCGCGCATGGTGTTCAACTGACCGTCGTATCGTGTCTTCGTGTCGGCAACCTCGTTCTTCCTGGCTTTCTCGGCCTGGTCGAGTCTTGAGTGCAACGCAGCCAGCTCTCGCTCTAAGTCTGCGTTCTCGGTCGTGAGGTTGCGCTGGATCTTTGATACCCTTTCGTAGTCTTCTAGTTTTTGTCTTAATTCCTCCAACTGGAAATAAAAACAAAGCTTTAGTTCGGCGAATTAGGTAATTTGTAAAACTTAGTGTTTTTTTTATCAAACTAAAACTCATAACAATTATAATTTAAAATTAAATATCCTTAGCTTATATGAAACATGAAATAATCCTAAAGAATAATGAACAATTGATTTAAAAATGCAACGGGCTTACTTCTTTTTTAGCCTGATCGTGATGATGTTCTAGCACATTGCGCTGGTCCTGCATGGAGCGAAGGTCCTTCTCACGTTGGTCAAGTCGCGCGGTCAGTCGTGCCTTCTCTACCTCCCATCCTCCGCCGCATAGGCGATCTTGTAAGGATGATATTTGACTCTGAAATCATAACGATCAATGTGCTCTTACCAGGACTTGAAATATTTTGCAATATATATTTTGATGTAACACTGACCTCCAATCTAGGATCAATAGTAAAAATCTATTCTGATTTACACAAAAACCAATTTACACCGCACCGTATTTATTATACATTGATCGTCTTCGTAGAGGAGGCCTCCTTAACACAATACTTGAGTTGCCAGTTCCAGGTATGATACTATATTCTTCCCCGATATGGGATGGATGTTCCGCTCAGTGAATCCATGGAAAACTAAGTAATAGGTATCTTAACGCCGTCATATAAGGTAGCGAGTATACAACCAACGAGACTAATCTTGAGGAAAGTTGGTTGTTCACGTCAGCGGCATCCCATAAAACCGAAGCCAAATCCTTCGTTCAATATGTGTGCAAAAAAATTAATGAATTCACAGAGTAGGTAGGGCAGACATTTTACAGCAATAATTATAGGCATTATGTCCTAGATGGAGCGATTAATGTTTAACTCACCTGTAACTCAGACTTCTCCTTCTCCCAAGCTAATGATTGAGTTTCGAAGTTTTCGGTGACAGTCTTCACTTCAGCTAACGCTGCGCTCAATTCTTTTTGCACGTGTCCCAGTTCGCTGTGGAATAAGAAACCAATTCAGTGCCGTATTTTAGCAAAGCACGCAGTTTAGATAAATACTTAATACTTGTGTCAGAATGAGCGTCATTGATAATAATAGCACTTCCTGCTGCTGCATGCTGTAAGAACAATAAAAACTGTAAGCTACTGACGCTTTGCCAAATTAGGGGACTTACTTTTGAGCTTGTTCCTTTTCCACTGTGAGTCTAGCTTTGGTTACTACGTGTTCTTCTTCCAAAATTTCATATTTACCGGTCAACTCTTCATATTCAGCCTTTTCTACGGCGAGTGAATGTTCCAGTTCTGAAAAACATATCTATAAATCTTCCAGTAAGAAAAACAAGAAATCTATTCTGTTTAGAAAATGACACTGTTCAAACCTAATAAAATCGACTAATTTATTTAAAAAAAAAAATGTTAAATATGTTCTCATAATTACTTTTTACAGTCTCCTCATATTCTTGTTTGAGATCTGCTATCCTCTTAGCACCTGCTCCTGTGCTTTGTTCGAGCACCTTTAGTTTTCCCTTCAGGGTCGCTAATTCCGCTTCTTTGTTCTTTATGTCCTTATCATGAGCAATTCTCATGCGTTCCAATTTTTTACGTTCTGCCTGAATACAAAAATAATTTCTGTCACATATTAAGTAAGTACATAATGCCAAAAAGCATTATAGCATGTTTAGCGAATATCATATCGTCTTATTTCTAAATGTTGAAGATAAATAACCTGAAGATCTGTTTCAAACTCCGAAGTTTTGCTCTCCCAATAACTGGATTCTTTCTTCTCAGCTTGAAGTTTATTTTCAACATCTTTCTTTTCATTTTCTAACTTCGATATATCTGATTTTAGCTGCACCATCTCAGCTTTCAAAGTTGTAAGTTCCTTTTCAGTCTTTTCAAGATCGCTCTTAGCTCTATCTAGCTCCTCTTTTTTCTCTTGCAGTTCTTTGTTAGTTTTATCAAGTTTGTCTTTTATTTGGGCCATTTCAACGGATGAAACTGCCTCATCATATTTCTGGTTAGATGTTTCTCGTAAGGCATCCTCCTATAGAACAAAAAATAATTAGATTCATTGTTATTATAGTTAGATTATATCGGACACAAGAACAAAAAAGGGTCGAAATAGGGAAAGGTAACTCGGTGTTGTATTTTAGGAATGAATGATGAGTTTTTATAGACTAAAAGGGCAAAGCACACATGCGATTTTTTAGCCGTGTCTAATATTTGGCTTTCGAGTTTTCGCGAAACCTAAGGATCTACTACTAATTAAGGACCATGCAGTGTGCCATTTTAAATCAAAATACCAGCTGTTTGATATGAGTTTCTTTAGCTGCCAAATTTGACTCCAAGTTGGTAACCTTTCTTTCAATTTCGGCTTTTAACTCTTTCATATCAGTTTCTAAAGTTAAAAGTTTGCTCTCGCTTTTAAATAGTTGAGCTTGAAGACTGTCTTTTTCACTTGTCAACTCAACTGAAAGTCGTCTGTTATTACCGGCCAGAGCTTCAGCTTGTTCTTTCTCTTCAGAGAGCTAAGTTTACAAAGAAAGATTAATAAATTGCAAATGTACCAAATAATCGGAAACAGGTAGTATAAACTTACCTCTTTTTCTAACTTAGACACTCTCTCTTTTTTAGTTGACAATAACTTTTCTGTTCTTTTTGTTTTGTCTTCGGCTTCTTTAAGTTTCTTTTCTAACTCGCCTATTTTCTTTGTCTTGTCTCCGACCTATGAGTAAGCAACATTTATGTATTTATTATATGATATACATCTACTTACCTTTTATTGATTTAATAACAATAGCAAGTTATAATTACCTCTTTGAGTAATTTACTCTTGTCCTGTTCTAGTTTATTAATATTTTCTACCTGTTTCTTTAGTTTATCTATCTCTTTATCTTTCATGTCCATGTCTTTCTTTAGATCTTCAATTTTTTTCATGCAGTCTGACATTGTAGTCTGTAGAGATGTAGCATTTTCTGTAAATAAAGTTAAAATATGGAGTTGCTATTTCATCGCAGTTGCCACTTTGAATTAAAATTAAACCCGAATGGACCTTCATTCGACATAGATTTATTACACTAAAACTATTGTTTTAAATTCTAATATTTTATGACATACTATTGTTAGCCGGTGAATTGTTTTTACATTTATTATTTGAGGTAGAGACATTATGGGAGGTCTAAACGTACAATATAAATGCTGTGCTTGGATTCGTGGTGGAAACTTCGACTTGAAGAATTACTGCGAGGAATGTAAGTTTGATTATTATTATTTTTTTCAATTTATAGTGACAATGCTATACAAATACGAGTATACCTTTAATAATTTCGGTAACGTCTATATTATAAGAATGAACTTACTCAAGTCAGAATTAAGTTTAACTATTTGAGTCTCCAAGTTTTTCTTATCTTCTTTGAGCATTTTACACTGTCCTGTTACATCGTTATAATCTGTTTCTAATGTCTTTTTATCTACTTCTAACTTTGAATTGAGATCTTTTATTTTAGCTATTTCTGTTTGTAATTTATTTTTTTCATTCGTGAAGTCTGAGTCATTTCTAGACAACTTTAATCTTATATCTTCAATGTCTTTTTCCATTTGCTTTTTGGTATTGATTTCATTTGTTGATAAGCCAGCATTTTTCATTATCACATACAGTTCACCTGTAAAAAGTTTAAATTAAAGGCAAATATTCAAACATCACATTTATAAATGTATATTAAACAATACTGCAATAACGTGCCTATTTCAGATTCTAACTCTTCGACCATCTTCTTCATTTGTAACTTAGTTGTTAAATCTGTTAGTTTTTTTGGAGTACGTGGCTTAAATGATTTCATAGCATCTTCTTTCAATGCCTTTAATGTAGCTTGTAGTTTTGTATTTTCTTTTTCCAACTGAAAATTAATTGTTTTTATTATTAACACATGCAACTAAAACATTTTGTAATACATCTTTAAACAAACACACACAAATTAAACATCGATGTTTCTTAGGAATGGACTTACTCGACTGTGGACTAATTTTAATTTATCTAGTTCATCCTGTTTCGACTTCAAAATCTCTGCATCCTTTTTGGTTGTGTCTGCACCGAATCTTACTTTCTTTTCTGTCTTGTCTTCCTTATTATTTTCGAATTCCTTAATTTTATCTAATGCTTCTTTGAGTTCGTTTTCTAGCTGGCTTATCTTATGTGTGCTTTGTTCAAGAGACTTATCTGATTTTAGTGTCTTCGCGTTCTTCAGAAGCTTAAAAATAGAATAAAACACAATTTAAACATCGAGAGTTTGGTATTAAGTCACTTTTCACACAATTTTCAATTTCCAAAGATCTACCTGTAACTTTTTATTTTCTGCTTGTAATTTCTCATTATCAGCTTCCAGACTTTGAGTTTTGCTTCTTAATACACTTGCTTCTTGTTCTATTACTTGAAGTTGTCGTTTCAAATCTACATTTTGTAAATCTCCATCAAGAGATCTGGAACGGTTACAGAAAGATTAATGACAGGGCGAAGCTGTCTCTTTGTCAATTGCTGATAGGCTAACCCTTGTTCACTATCTTACCTTTTGGTAAGTAAGGATGATGTCAAAGATGTAGGTTAACCTTGCATTACTAGCTCTCAAAGACAGCTATTGGAACACAAAGTTAGGTGCTTGGCGACAGATTGTCTAATTTTCCTCGTCTAACTAGCCAGATCCACCATCATACAAATGTCTGTAGAATTTCCAAAGTAGAGACAAGTTGGGAACTGAGCATTCGTTTGTATGTTTGTAAACGTATATTAAAATAAATTTACAAGTTCCTACATGGGTAATATCGATCAGGATGCTATCAAATTAATCAAATATATACTCATAAAAGGTCTGAAAATATTCTCAATTGAAAAATAGGTTGAGAGGGTATAAAATGAAAGTGCATTATCATCATTTCTTTATATTATTTGTTTATTAATTTGCCTTTGAACTGCAATATTTTTTTTATTAATGAAAAAACAGTTTAATCTTAGCCAGAACCGGTTTCCGCCGGTCGAAGAGCCATGTTATAATAATAATAATAATAATACATTTCTTTATTCAGGTTACAATGGCCCAACACGTTCGTATACATTATAATAAACTATATTTTAATGTTAGTTATAGTAAATAGACAAACAAATAGGTATATAACAGAAGACAATATATATTCAAGCGCTGACGATTCATATAATACTTATTTAGTCAGCACCTGAACAAAATGTCTGCTTATTGCTGAATTAAAATTTTCAGCTACGACTTTCATGATGTTGTTGACACTGCCATCCATCCTTCTTACCAATGTTATAAATGCATAAATTTTTGTAAGCGTTTTAGGTAAACTACCAGTTAAAATATTTTAGTAAAATTTTAGCGCGTGGATTGATTTACATTTTGACTGTAATTTGTCACTTACTTGGCTTTCATGAGCGTTTTGGGTTTCTTTTGTGCAAGACTAAGCTCAGCGTGTAATCTTTCACAATCTCGTTCCTTCTCTATTAATTTCTTTCTTAATTCATCTATTTCGTCCTCAAGTACCTGCAAAAGCAGAAGCAATATTGAAAGTGTTGATAATATTGTCAAAGTCAATAACGAGTTAATTAATAAACGTTATTAAAAGATTTACTTATTGATAGTTTTAACTTCAAATATAATATGATACCTTAATTTTTTCTTCTGATAAGTTACTGCTCTTCGCATTGGCATTTCTCCGAAGGGAATTCGTTGCATTGGCATTGGTCTTAATCGCCGCAGCTGTCACTTTTTCACTAAGTTCCTTCACTTGCTTTGTTAACGAGTCTTTGTCTTGTTCCAATTCTTCAACTTTACGTCGTAATACTCCTGCTTCCTTTAAATATTCATATTATGATTAATTTATATATTAAGATCATACAAGCATTAGATTTTAAGTTTCTGTAATACCTGCTCATTAAGTTCAAGTAGTAGACGCAATTCAGATGGATCTTCTTCTTCTGGTTTCTCATTTTTGTTATTTGCTGTTTCAGTATTGAGCCGTTTTGCTGGAGGAGTTGGTGATAGCTTTCGACCTAAAATATGTAACAATGTTATTGGTAATAAGTTTTGAATTGTTAAGTTTATTTTTGTTAATGTTGTCTTGTTACTTATGAAAGAAAAAACAGTGAAAGATTAATAATGGGAGCACTCAAACGATAAATCGAAATCGATATGATAACAATTTGTTACAAATAAGATGCAAAAGGGTAAAAATTTCAAGGTATAAACCGTACTGGAGAAAATGGCTACCGTCGATACGCCTTTCTATTCGAATATTTACAAAGCTTGTTAGTTATCGAGAGTAAACACTAAAAGTTCACGTAACTTGCTTAGCGTGGTTATTATTAAAAAGGATTTTGCTGTTATTGAAGGATATAAATGGGTAAAAAGTGATTGGTGAAATGAGTGATACGTTAGGCAAACAGCGGATTTTCTACAACATTAGACGTACTTTTGGCTTTAGTAGCCATTTTCTTCAGCTGAAGTAGCAAGGACTCATTGTCCTCCTCGACTCGAGATGCTGTTTTACGCAAGTTATTTGCCTGAAAAATTTCGGTATATAATGGTTAACAAATATAATAATTATACGCCTCAATGGAGACATGTTATGTACACATTATTTAACAAAAATACAACACAATGTAGTTAGAGGGATATTTTTCATAAGTACCTATATTCGGTAACCTTACAGCCATCGGGCTAAAAATTGAAACCAAGGGGTATGAATACTGGTGTTGAGGTTCTGTTGTTTCTTTATCGGAGGAAAGAGGTGGACTGTCAGATTTTTCCTTAGATCTTGACCTTGTATCTCCGGTATCGTTTCTAATAACCTTATTTGTAATGTTCACGTTAATCATTTCTTTTTCTGTTTCAATTTCTTTATCACACATAATTCGGGTTTCCATGTCTGTGCTAGCATCATGTGAATGAGTTCCGTTTTGTTTTATTTGTAGACACTTATCATTGATGTCTTTTACTAGTGTTTGAATGCAGGCGTTTCTGGTTTTCTTTTTATCTGTTTGTGTGGAGCTATTTGCATTCATACACACTGTTTGCATATGCTTATTTTTAACAAACGCTGTCTCCGTTTGTGTGTACATTTCCATAACATCAGAGCTACTTTGCACACAAGAATCCAAAGTGATTTTTCGTGTATCAGTTGCGACGTCATGAACCATTATGAAGTCAGTTTGACTACCTTCAGAATAATTAACGATAAGATCTTGAGGCGACTGAGCGGCATTATTTACTCCAACAGAGATATGACTCGTATCAAGAGATGACAAGCTCCTATCCAAAGTTAATTGCATCTCAAGCATTCTTTGAACTGTGTTCGGTTCGAGATTTTGTAGGATATTTTGCGCTAAGGAGTTTTGAGATGCGATAAGGTCTGGCTGAGGTGGATGTGACACAATCATTGGGCGAGGTAATCTTCTGCCATCGCAGCGTCGTCGATATCGACTAGCCTGTCGTAAGATAACAGCTATACTATACTATACGATTATAAATATTTTTTATACATTCTTAACGTAGTAGTATTTATGAATTGTGTATGCATGTCGTAGAGTTGAGTCAGCCATGTGTTTGGCAACGTTCCAATGAGCAGTCTGCGTAGAGCTAATGTCCTATTGAACTCTTTGTTTCCTTGTAGATCAAATTAATTGACTACATTAATATGCAGTTGAGCATCTATTCGCCTCAGAAAGTTAACGGAATACTCATTTATAATTTATTGCGTAGTTCATAAAGTTACTAAGATGTGTCGTGTTATGTTCCATGGATGTTTTATGATTTTCTTTGTAGATCTTAAAAAGCATATAATGGATACAAAGTGTTTGGATTTAGAGTTTGGAAGTAAATATGACGCAATAGCGAATTGATTGAATGGAGATTTCACGTTCGTAACTTTGAAATAATACTTTTACTAGAAGTAAGCATTGTTGCTTATTTAGAAGTTAGGTCAAACACTTAATAATGTTTTTGTGGTAAGATAGTTCAGGATCAATATTGAACATTTTCAAACTTACCTCTTCCTCAGCGTTACGTAGTTGTTCTCGAAGGTCCGCTTCCCGTTCCAGTGAATCTTGCAAGTCTCGCAGCAACTGCGCTGGGTCTTCTTGGCTACCTCCACGGGTCAGGGAGGACCGGGATACTTTCTGTTGGTTTTAAGTTTTTACAAACAGTTTAGTGATTCAAACCTTGCTAATACTACCTACTACTAAAACTACTGTTATCGGGGAAAAAATACCAGTCTTAGAATAGAAAATATAAACATTGTAATCTAAAGTAAGGAAGTATTATTTGTTTATTCTAAAATGTTACAAAATTATTTTAAAGCAGGCTTTAAACTACAACGATTATGTGTCATATATATATACATGTTAAATTGATTTTAAAAGTAATTCTTAAAATAATTATGAATCAAAAACAAAGGTAGTATGTGGAGTATGTGTATGTGAAGTGTAACTCTCATACATTTAGGGAATTGGAATCATCAAGGTCACAATTAACAAAACACTAACAATCCTCCTAATTCAACTGAATTGGTTTATTGATTTGGCGCTTAGAAATGATCGCATCCTTTTGGTCGAGTCATGGATATGTTGTTGCGGTCCACCTTACACTTTTTAAGCCATGTCCACCGCGGTAAGGTTGACTTACATTTCTTTACTCAATTGATAGGTTTTAGACTCTAAGTGAAATCCAATCAATGCGAAATTTTGATGCAGAAGTTTGTTAATATTTTGAATCATTTTTAAAATTGGGAATAACTTTGTTAACTTACCCCATCCCCAATGTGGTGTTTGTTGAGATTAGCTGGTGGCCCGCCAGAGGCCGCGGCAAGCTTGGCGTTAGCTTCTGCAAGGTCCTTCTGCAACCTCAGGGATACTTCAGTGGAACGCGCCACTTCCTGTTCTAATTCTTTGATGCGCTTTTCGCGTTGCATGCCATCTTGCCCTCCAACTATCTACAATTAAATCACTAGAATTCATTATAAGAATCATTTATTGTACTGAGATAAACTGAAGCAAACAGAGTTATTAACAAAATAAAATAAAATGTACTCAAGTTCCGATTTAAGTTACAAGCACATTATTTTTAATGAAATAGAATAAAATGTTTTTATAAACAAATATGTAGCTATTTTTAATATTATTTGCAATAACGCCTGCTCTGCTAATGATTATTTAATGAGCCTGTCTTTGAATGCCGTTACCACTTTTAAAGTTGCTATATATTTCATGTTACTCAGTGACGCTTTCACGTGCTAGCTCCCCACAGAAGACCTCCTATTAATTCAAAATTCTGCATGTTGTGTTTTCCTGATTTTATTATTTTATTTTGGATTTGCGCTATGATTTTATATGTTAACTAGCGACCCGCCACGGCTTCGAAGGGGTAATTACGACTATAAATTGAGATATAAGCTATCCTATCTTTCAATCTGGATCAAATTTAAAATCGGTTCAGTAGTTTAGGAGTCCATCACGGACAAACAACGTGACACGTAATTTATATATATATAAGGATTTACTCATGTGTTTATGTTAAATCTGTTGGAAAACCTAATAAATGAATAAATAAACAAAATATCCACATATGCTTTCAATATTTTGTTCCCCCAGCCCTTAACCACCAAAATTTTTACACAACTCTTCCGGAAACAATTCTTATCATTGAGATAAAAATGTTGTGTGTCTCCATTAAACGTTTAAGCAATATTAATAGTTTTCTCACCTCTAAGAGTTTCTTCTCTTGGTCAGCCTTCTCCAGTTCAAGTTGTTCGGCTCTCCTTTCAGTCTTTTTCAGCTTAAATGATAAAACCCTACAGTTTTTTATCGTTTGCTCCAACTCCCTTCTAATTGATGTGTATTCGTCAGCCTGGTCCTCTCTGAAATAAGATGGGTATATTGTTTTAATAGTCACCAAAAAGTCAAAGCACGGTGTCAAAGCTTTTTTATGATGTGGTCAAATTTGGTAAACAGGTTCAGATTAGAGATCTATTTACCCACGTGCTTTTTATCATAGCCGATTGAAAACAATGAGATTATATTTCTAAATATGATTACAAGCACCATCGCGATAATCACATTGACAAATTATTGGAGCATACCGTTGGCCGGATATCGATTCCCGTCCAATTAAAAAATGTAATGCTATACAATTTGTAAAGTAAATTTATAGATTGTAGTTGTTCTTAAAATGTAACTTCGAAAAATCTAAACAAACCAAGGATATTTAGGAGATAAAGATACACTATAATCTCCTTGCTGTTTGTTACAGTGCAATGTTAAATGCAATGGCGATTTACTATACAATTTTCTTTTATGCAACTTTTGCAAGTTTATTTTAAATAGGTAGATGGTGAAATGTTGATATCAAAATAAATGTTTTACTTATTATTCTAAGTGTATTGAAAATAGTCCAATGACATTCGAAACACGTTAATTGTTCCAATCTCGGCTGGATCTATAGCTTGCGCCTTTGTAATTGTAGACTCGGCTGGAATAATTGATAAAAATTTTGAGGACGCTTTATCAAATTATGTTTTAAGTAAAGTTCTTGTTTATGTCCGGTGTAAGCGGACTAAAACGGCTTTTTATGCATTTTTGTTCCGGACGAGAATCGAATCCGCGTCCTTCGATTTCGCGCCGGATGCCTATTTCACTCGGCCACCGGAACCTTACTCTTTCGAGTGGAAACTTTGTACTACAATTGTATTACTTTAACCGCGATATTTTACACGCGGGGGCGTGTATTTGATAACTGACACCCTCGAACTATATCATATTTTATAAGCATGCGTCAGGAAATCGTTAGTCACTAATTTGTAAGCTCCAGCTCTTACAGTTATCTACGCAAGTGTACTCACCTGAAGTTATCCTGCATTTCCTCGATTTCTTCCTCCAGGTCTCGCAACTCCTTCTTCATGTCTTCGTTCTCATCCATCAACTCTTCGCATAGCGTTTCTGCAGCTATTAATTTGGCGCGCAGTTGTTCTATCTGCCGCGTCTGTGCTTCTACCGACGGTCGAGACTGGAAAGTTTTATTAGATCATTGAATTTTTGGGATTTATATTTTTCATTTAGGGTTCAATATTTATTTCACCTCAAAAGCTTGGAAAGGTGTTGTTTATATTCAAAATCTACGTGGAAGAATGCTTTTTATCCACTAGGTTTTTTAAATTCGAACCTCTATAAAAGTTCCTGAAAAATTTAATTTACTTCCAATATTAACAATTTTAGTAGTTTTATTTTGCTATAAATTAACGCAAACGTACTTTAAGCTGTTTTTCTTGTGAAAAGAAAAATCGTGTGTTGCGCTCGGCAGCACTTATTTTTCGTGTTGTACCTTTGAAACCTTCGGTACGCTCAGGATTATATATTTTGAACCACGAGAATCCTTCGCTTCCTCAGGTTTCAACAAAAGTACTGACTCAACCCAAATAACAACTTTGCATAACAAATAACTATTATTTAGTTTTCTAGAGGTATACGCTCCCTTTTTTATGATATTATTCTCCTGTCATTTTATAACACAATAACACATTTTTTTCCATTGAAATAGATTTAGAAACAATAACTATGTTATTGACATTATGCTCTTTGGTTTTGAAATAGCCCCTGAGAATATGAGTAGCAGCAGTAGTTGGAATACTGTATTAATATATTAATACAGTCCTTTAATTTCTACTCATGGAGGTGCGCCAGTAATTCCAACTACTGCTACTGCTGCCTACCCAAGCGATATATTTTAGATTTTATTGCTATTTACAGAATTGAGGCGTACCCGTACAAATCCGCATAATTTAATTTGAGGGGGCCATTGTGAGTGAATAGAATCAACTAACTAACATAATTGTGACGTAGGTACAATTATGTCGATTTGCTCAGCATTTCCGCGGGTGATCTTGTTATTTTCTTTGGTAGTTTAGAAACTTAACGCAAATAGAACGACCACTATTTTGAATTGTTGAGAGCACTAATGAGAATGATAATTATTGTTTGTTTCTGATTTTGAAATATACTCGCCTCGAGCTCCGATTCCAATTCCTTCACCCTTAATGTGACATGTTTCTTCTCGTCTCTCAAGTCTTCGTTCTGCGCAGTGAGTTCATTGACTTTCTGCTGGAGTTTCAGAACTTCTGAAGACCTTCCGCTGGTGTACTTATTGGCTGTGTCTATGTTCGCTAGCCTCCGCAGTAAGATGTCACTTTTCTCCTTTTCGACTCTTTCGCAGCGCTTCCTCAATGTGTCCACTTCTTGTTTCAGACTTTCTACTTGCTCCTGAAAACAAACTTTCAGTTAGCAACTGTTCGAGTATGTAGGTTGCTCTGTTTATAACTGACCTAGTTTTTTGTTTACACTGTTATTGAGAGGCGTGGAGTCCCTATTGAGCAACGACCGAGTCTTTTCCCGTGATGATGGGTAAACATGACAACATGATCGCGAACTCTTGTAACAATATTTACAAATTCTTAGCTTTTTGTAAACTTAAATATTATATAAAGGGTCGGTATTGCTAGAAAAATATTAAGTGGCAATATAATGTGCCAATACGCTTAGCTCTAGACTCTAGAACTTGAAGGGCTTTCTACTATTTGTAGTTTAATATATTAAATTTTCTTTACTGATATCAAACTCATCTTTGATAAAACAGATACTTTTATATGTATTTTATTGTTGTATGAATTTTGAAGTAGAACACAGGCGCGAGATGCGACTATAAATTCTTGTGGGCATCGTAAATTATTACTAATAACTAAATAATATCAGTGTCAAGTACTGAACATAATCAGCAAAATGCAGGTTAACAAGGCCACACACACGGATACGTAAAACGTTTATAAATAGATTTCATTTCTTTGCATCTGGAGCAAGTTCAGATATCCACAGACGTAACGCTCGCGATGTTTTAGTATCTGTTAAAGACAAACAAACAGATGATGTAGTGAATTTATACTTGCTAACATACAATATTATCTGCAAATAAAATTAACATCGAGTCGGCTCTCATAATGCTCCCTACGATTTTTCGCAACGGGCTTGTTTAATATCCCAAATCAGTAAATGTACGTGTCCATAGTCTTTGATCGCCTAGCCCGATCCGAAATGGAATGACAAGAATTTCCTGGCGGTTTGATACGTATGTTAGCTAACTGCATTGTTACACGTAGAGCGAAATCTGGGAGCAATCGAAAATAGAATGTAGAAAATACCTTCTTTAGTGTAGGCGGGAAAAGCGCTATTCGGTTTTAGACGGCTGAAAGGGATCTTGTTCTGAGAGTGCTTTGACACATTCAAAATACAAAGGACAATCTTAGCACTTTGAGTTCAAAACAATAGTAATTGCGTCACCTAGAGTAATTACGAGTAAGTATCTAATATGACTATCTAATTTGTCACTGGCACCGATAGGTTTGGGATCTTCGAGAAAAGTTTCTCGATGTTTGGGATACATTTGAGTTGTAGATAATCACCTGGTAATCCTTAACATTAGCGTCTACCAGCGTTCCCTCCGTAGTGGTGGTGCTCGTAGCTTCATCGTCAGACTCCTCCTTGTCCTTCAAGGGCCCGCCCCGCACCGGCGGTTTCGAGTTTGTGGAATTACGGGAAGTTTTGACCTGTACAGAAGCTCTATTAACACCTGAACCTTCTAACCGAGTCACGTGTTATATCATTGAACAATTGATACATTCAGTATTACTTTGCGGATATCCTTGTCATAAATTAAAAAGTTTTTTTTTATTGTCAATATTAAAAGATTAATTTAATGCACAGAAAGTCAACACCTGCTGGTGATGAAGTAAAAAACGATTATAAGACTATTCCGTTTGAGTTCCATAAGCCTTGATAACATGATTATTCGTATCTGAAATTGCTGCAGCAATGTTTTGTTTTGGGTGAATTATGACCATATCGTTATGTGTTGGTTTATGAGGTTCCAGAAGAATTACCTTGAGTAATACGTTAAGACCCAGAAACAGTACAAAATTACCAAAGCATAAAATTAGATTGGATTTCGTATTGCACATTACCTGAATCATGAAATTTACGTCTTCCTTAGCAGCTCTTTCTTCTTTTAACCGTACAGTCTTTTCTTCTTCTTTACTCCTGGATAAACTTCTACGTTCCCTTTCCTTTTCTATACTCGATTCCTTCTCAAAACTATTCTGAGATTTAATTAGCTGCATCTGTAAACAACCACGTTTCAATTGACCTTTAATTGCGTGTCAGTATTTATGTTTCACGTTTCATCAAAGCTCAAAAATAGTAACTTAAGCACTTCTATTTTAGGGCTAATGCACAATGGATGTATCATCCTACGCCCCATTGCGAGAGACAGCTATGAATCATACGCACTTTATAAATTGTATTCGTATAGCATTATCCTGATTGAATTTCAAATATCTACTTACTCCACACAAACAAATAATATGTCCAAAATCAGTTTAGGCGTTTTCAAATGACGCACCTAAATGTTAGCGCGAACACATTTACGATAATCATGTTGTTCATGGACACATCCCTAATAAAATAATGACTGTGAAACCAATTTCATGATGTTTGCATACTTATTAAATAAGATATAAATACGAGGTACTGCCTACTTACGAACTTATTGAATAATACATATATGTGTTTTGCAACGCTATATTTATGTGGAGTAAAAACAGATAATAGATCATTTCCTTAATTAATTATATGCCCTGCGCGTGCGCATTGCCAAGCACTAAGTTCGATGGCGACCTTTTATGTTTATTTCGAGCGGCGCATCGCGAACGGAGCGAGCTGAAAGCGACGGACAGCTCTATTGGCTTGACCCATTTACATTCACTTTACAGTTTTCTAGACGATTTCAAGGTGACCATTGTTTAAATTCAGCTTCTAAAGTTCATAATACAATACGCATGTAGTAACTCTGCCGTATCTAGATAATAGCTAATTGAGTGTTTTACAGTAAAATGTAGCACAGAAAGACTCAAAAGGATTTTTCTTAAGTTTGTATAGTTACATAGTTCAAATTATTTTTCTGATTATGGCCACTGCGACTAAGCAATACCTAAATTTTGCCTATACGTGACATAGGCTTACTGTACTAGACTGACATGTAGAATAATCTGTCATAAATGTCGGTACCTACGCTGTGGTTCTAATAAATAAACTACCACATTCACTTCTACTCCCACGAATGCGTCAAGTGCGTAGCGTTGGTACCAATGAGACCAATAAGATGAACAAAGCGAACATCTTACTATAGGTCTTTTTTGTTTATTATATCCTGTCCAAATTGACTTGGATATGACCGCTAATAACGCTATAAATAAAGCCATTAGCGTAATGGATCACTCACTCGTTTATAGCATCTTTCATTCGGGTATGCCTGAACCTCGATAACATCGTCGTGTTTTTACTTTAAAGCCTAAAATATCAGCAGGTTTACATGCGTTTATTCTTGTTATTATGTAGTATCATACAGGAATTGCTAATAGTCACGATGTTTTGAAGGAATCAATAGTACGTTTGACGAGTTCAACATATTGTCTATTTCTCCAAGATTCAATGCGATGAACACATATTTTTGGATACCACCGCCTTGTCCAGCCAAGCCCAGGTATTTACATTGCATTGTTCTGGATTGATGGCATGCCCCCCGAGCAGAATGATTGTAGTGCATTTTTATAATTTTATAAAGTTGGACAAGTATGAGTCCGTATGAAGAACGAAATGCATGACGTGAACAGAAAGGAGACATAATTCTGGAAATCGAATGGATGTCGGATGTCGAATAGGCACGACTGGCATTGAAGAGAGAAATGTTAGTGCTGATATAAGCTAAGTATAGGGCAGTGTTGGGTATAGCTAAGTAGTACTTAAGTCAAAGTAATGAATTTGAGATGAACTTTGTCAAATATGTGTTGTACGACTATGACAGGCAGAGAAAAGAACAACGTGGAAAGCAAGCATTGTTGAGTGACTGAATATATAATGACGCTATTTGACAGAGAATGTTATGGTGCGATAACTTGGATATGAAACGATGGACGAAAGACGATAGGCAAAGCAAGTATAAATGGCCAATGTGAATGGAACAGTTGGAAGGAGTGGACCTCGCGAACTAATACTGACCAGCGGCCTTATTGCCTAATTCAAAAGGTAATGAATATGACCTTTACTTCGATATTTCAACTCTGATTCTCTTCGGCGACGTTTTCAGAAAAGATGAATGTTAAAAGACATGTAGCATGTATTTATGGAAAAAATTAAGTAGCCGTTGAGTAGCAATATAACTTTATGTATACGAGTTCGCTCGGGGTAGTTACTGCTACCCTCACATAAATGAAGAAGAGCACGGGGCTCGATACAAGTGAAGCAAAACAAATCATGTTCCGTTCATATTGTCCCTTTCAACAGTATGGCAAATTCATGGAGCGTGAAAGGAACAGCGCGATAAGAAAATTTTTTTGGCATCCCATTTATCGTGCGTCGTGCCCCATCTGAACTTCTTTATTAATCTGAAACTGCCACCGTATTACTACTGCCAAGCTGTAATGTTCGTATTACTGTGTTCCGGTTTTATGGATATGGGTGGTGCCGCGGATATGAGGGCACATGCGACTTAACAACTTCATATCTCAAGGTGATGGGCGTAGACCCTTGTGACGGAATGCATCTGTTATAGGTAGAGGTTACCGCTTAATACCAGGTGGGCCTCTTACATGTTCATTACCAATCAGAAAAAACCTGGTTATTTTCACGAACTCCTAACAGGTTAATTCTTTGTTATTTAACGATGAAATTGTGGTAATTCGTCCGCTAAACAATTAACACGAATGGGTTTGAGTGTGGTATACGTACTTTCCTGACCCGTTCTGCCAATGAGTCATTCTTGTTGATGGTGATCTGCGTCTGCTGTGTCTGCGTGACGGCGGCCGGGGGCGGAGACGCCGACGGCCGGCGCAGGGTCACCGTGTCTGAATTACATAAACATTTTATAATTAAGCGTGCATTTCTTTGGCAATACCACAAAAATGTAACTACACAATTTTTGGTGGGATTCTACGTGACAAGGTGGGTCATCAAGCATCAGCAGTGTGATATTTTCATATTCTAATGTATTCTGTGCATAACCTAGATTGATAGGTAGTTGCAAGTTTTCTCGATGGTGACCAGTAAAGGTGTAAAAATCGATAGCTTAACCAATCATTATCACTAAAAAGGGAGACATTTTTTTACAAAAAGTGGAACCGACTTCTTATATTGAAAAGTATTAATAACTTATTGAAGTCCGACCATAAAAATGAGTGTTTTGAATAAGCAATGTGGCTGACTTTAACTAGTTATTTCATACGTTTCAGTGTTAGAAGTCGGTTCCATTTTTTGATATATTTTTTTTTTCGATAAATATTTCTCAGTAGCATTCCGGCATTTGGGCCCTATTCATTGGGCGAAAATATGTCTAGCGAAATGTGGTTGAGCTTCTGCCTTATCCTTCGAGGAATACGCAATAGTCTAATAGTGCGGTTTTTTTAACTACCTACCTATTTCACAGAATTTAATAAGTGATACTGTCACTTCAGCCACATTGCATCAGGATCAACGCGTTGAGCCCAATATTGTTGGATATTAGGTATACCTATCTATTTATAAATTACTTTTGTCTTAACAACCTATGTAAAGTTTGTGATCAATAATAGTATATTATGATACAAATGAGCAAGTTACTCACGAGTTTCATACGCACCTTTTCAACACCCTTGCGAGAAAAAAAATTGCACAAATTCGATATAAACAACATACTTACGAATATTATGGAAAATAGCGCGCAAGTTTTTTTGCGCGCGGCAAATGTCTGTTGTTTTATTACATATACTTAGCCTTAAACCTCTTTGCTGTTACAAGTCTGTATTGTCCGACTTAAGTTACATGTCCGGTTAAATTAAAATCAATTATTTTTCTTTTTTGACTTATAGTTGATGTTATCACGACATATTCCCGAACCGGGATGTCCAGGATTTGATCCAAGAGATATGCCAAATTTCTTAAATATAAGTAGGTAGGTACTAAATTTTTTATCTCATTTATATCGTATATAAGATAGAAGGTGGTATACTATCAACTTTGTTGGTACACACCGAGGCTTTTCCCTATCGATCGTCCACGCAATTTGGTCCAGTAACCTTCGAGTTATTATCGGTGTGCATACACCTTACATAAAAAGCCTGGAGAACGACTGAAGATACACTTTACATCAAATAAATTTGCACGTACGCACTTAGTGTTCTAAATACCCTGGCACAATGAAGATGAGCTCTATTTTTTTAAATCTAGATAAAAAATACAAATAAAAAGTAATATACTATTGAAAGTTTTATCCCAAAATACCCATACATTTTATGCAGATTTTCCATATTCTCAATTACATATTTTAAAATTATTCCGTTTTGAAATCCTCGCAGACAAGTCGTGTCACAGGTGACTTCATAAAATATTTATAAACTTGTACTTACCGACATTATTTTGGCCTGTGTCTAACGCAGGAAGAGGCCCTGTATTTCTTCGCTTGGGCAACTTGAAACTGACGGTGACAGCTGTGTTGTCGGAATCCGCGCCCAAGTCCGGCGTCGACGTCCACGAAGCACTAGTTCTACTGAACTCTGTGGAACAAACCGGCAAGGAGAAAAAGGGCACAGACAATTCACATAGAAAACATAGTTACGAAAGTAGAATTGTCAATTAACATTAAACTAAACTTCAGGAAGTACAAGGTTGTAGGTAGGTAATTGTTTCTACCAAAGTTTTCTTGTTCGAGATATTCCGTTGGTTAGTTTGTCTGGGTTAACACAATTCAGTGCAGTGCAGTGCATTATCACTTTTACGTTGTACTTGCATTCCAAGTAGGGTTGCCAGACGTCCGGAAAATCCGGAATAGTCTCGGAGTGGGGTATCTTATCCCGTGTCCAGTAATTTCGCTCTACTGTCCCGGAATTCGCGATTTATACTTTTAGGGTTTTTTTACAAACATACCGACACCAATTCTATGCTACGTAAGGAGCATGCTGGCTGTGCCTTCAAAGTTTAATTGAAAGGCCGATATAATATTACTTATAAGGTTACAGAGTTTTTCTTTTGATATTGATCCAGTTTCAAGTTTAAGTTAAGTTAAGTTGTTTTAAGTTTAATTTTATGTTACATCAATATATTACCTCATTTTGGTAATATACCTTTGGGTAAAATAAATATGTGTAACAATAATTACCATTTCAATTTTCCGGGGTATTAAACCATTAAATCTTACTAATATTATTGATTTGTCAGTTGAAATGTAGATTTGAGCTTGAAGTCAAAGTACCCACTTCCCTTCTAACCCCAGAAGTGTCCAGAAATTGATATAGCTTGATTTGGCAACCCTAATTCCAAGACTAAACGCAGTGACAAGTTTGTGTATTCTCGAAAGGGATCTGCATGGGCAAGTGAAATTACTAGGGTCAGGGTGACAAGAGCGTGTCCAGTTTTGTCGACAAACAGTATTCAGGTTGTTTATCTAAGCTTGAAGGGCTGCGAAGAAAGTTGACATTACTTGATGACGAGTGCAGTGCAATCGCTTTTGGCCACGTAGCTCGATCGCGCAAGTCGTGTTGTACACTGTATGTGTTTGTGTACTGATACTGCATGACGCATGCAACGCAATGATATATCTGTCTCGTCACTTGACATCATAAAAGAATCCTAATCCAGATCGTACGAATCGTTGACAATTGACATTAAAAAAATCCTACTAGATAAAAAAATACTTAGTTGAGGTGTGTTCATCTTAGGTAGGTATGTGCTATTCTCTGCTACTCCCACGCCACCCATTTAACTGACAAAACAGGCGAATTAAATTTCTAGCTCGATTTTTATAAAGATGCATCGATTACTATCGCAGCACTAGGTATTTCGATAACAACACTTCTGGATGCCATATTACCACATCTTTGTTTAGTTTTCTTCTGACAAGGGGCATCATAAACATTGCTTCTGTTCCGGATTGAAGAAAATTTAAGTATCTTTCTTCCCTTACCCACGTATCTGGGGTCGGTAAAACATATTGTAATAGCATAAATAATAAGACAAGAATAAATTAAACAGTTTGGCTTTAGTTTCTGCCTTCGAGACGTGAACCCTTCTTTGGAATGTTCTTGTTAGTAGTTTACCTTCTACTTTCAGTCAATCATAACGTTGAGATGAAAAAGAGCCCATTGAGCGTTCATTGTGCCTCCATAGTGGAAAGCTGCTCATTATTTTCCTTGTCATTTCTTACTATCATTCCTATGGGCATACCTATGAGAAGTACAACAAACTAGCTAGAAAAATTATGTAGGTAGGTACCCACATACAAATATCGCTGGGTGCCGGACGCCATCTAATTTACATGTATTTACTGAATGGTAACAGTTTTCTTATAGAATATATATGATTATCTGTTCAGTTTTCGTAAGCGTGCATTAGTAGGTATAGGCCAATCGTAAAATAAGAAAAATGCTATTTTTCATGTTGTGGTCGTGTACCCTAAGAAGTTTTTTAGGTAGGTTAGGTACCTACCTGATAGTAAAATTGAAAATTGGACATAACTTACGAATCAAATTTTAATTGCTGCATATTAGGCGCACAACAGTGCTCTCTCAACTATCAACGAGACCATTCCCAAGAAATGATAGCGTCCGGTAGGCAACCGTAGCTAATCGTTTTATACGATTTTTTTGTGTCACACTTTTTATTGTTAATCAAAACGGCCACCTACCTACTATAAATTACCGGCGGCGCGACAAAGCGACTTCACCCCATCAGTTAGGTTAAAAACCTACTTGATATGGGAATTATACTCGTATGCTTAAATGAACTAGTTTCTAGATGCCCAATCAGCACACACATACACACGGCCATATAACAAACTTCGTTATATGGGTAGTTTCGTCTCTATAGTTTTCTACTTAGACCAGATCATAACTTTGGACTAAAAGCACATTCTTGTGATCAGTTCGATAAGTGTAAATGCTATCCTTTAAGTCCTACCAATGAAAACAAGTATTTAGGCGTAATAGTTGATAAATATCTAAGATGGGAACCCCAGATACGTTTATTTGCAGGAAGAACAAGGAAGTTAATTTATATATTTAAAAACTAACGACTTATAGGGGACATTAATATCTTAAAAAACATTTATTTTTGCTTATGTCAATCAGTCTTATCATATGGTATCCTTGCTTGGGGAGGAGCGCACAAAACATTACTTCTACACTTAGAAAGAGCTCAGCGGGCTGTATTAAAAGTAATGTTCTATAAGCCTTATCGATATCCCACTCAACAACTGTATTTCGACACAGATGTCCTTAGCGTTCGTCAACTATTTATAAAATCATATAAATCAACATAAATATCCAATGATAGCAGGCCACCAGTTTAAACGTTGAAGTGACATAGTATATGAATCTATAAAATGCAACACAAATTTTATGAAAAAATTGTCATATTGTCTAGGTCCCTATGTATACAATCAAATTAATTATCACATAACATTATCTGATTCAACTGCATATAGCTGCAAAAAAAAAGCATGATAACTATCTGAAATCTCTGAGTTATGATGATACTGAAGCTCTAATTAATATATTATCGTAATATATATTAAATATATATAAAGTAAATAATATCGAGTCTTATTAATTCAAATATTACGCCAGTTTAAATGGTATTTATCGTATTGTCTTGATCAGTTATGCAGCTGAGTACCAATGTGCATGAATTAATTGATTAAGTGATTAAGCATTATTGGTAATTATTAAGTGATTCATAAATACGTCTTTAGATCTTACCTTTTCCATGTCTTGAAATTAAAAACATTCTGTATAAAAATAAAAATATAAAACCTACAACAATTAAATTTGCCTCCACTTTCAGTTACAATATAACTTTTGCACTCGCTAACTCAATACAATTTTAGACACAGCATCATCTGTATATATACATACAAATGAACACATTACATAATACACACAAATGTATACTTTCTACACTACACCACATTCACATGCATACAATATATATACATATTACTTTTATTATTATTAACTAATATTGTAACACTAATCTACGTGTAGAGAAAGTTTATATTTATGTTTATACCATTTACTGTAAATATGTTATTAGTGTATATTACAAATATATAAGCATACCTACTATTTGAAATTATATATTTTTAAGTAGTTTATAATTATTTATGATAAACTTTGATAGATCTTGTTACCGTTACTCCTAATTTCTATTATCATACTTGAAAATTTCTTAATAGTTACAGTTATAAATAATCTGTTTACCGCGCGTATACTGCATTAGAATAATAACTTGTTTTGTGGACGAGGAACGCTCTGCCCTGCCGTCGTACAGTGCAAACTAGTGCGGAGGGTAATAGATGTGAATCTTTCACCTAAATTCTTTGTTTACCAATGAAAGTAGTACTGTCACCAAATTTAAAATTTTCTTTATGGATGTATTTATAAATACCAAACCCTTAAATAACTACTAAAAAGTAGTATGTACGTATTGGGTACGTAAACTGTATTAAATTATAACCATTTTAATAACGTTTACTATATTAACATTAAGTCTTTCGTAACTTGAATATATATATTTATAAGTATTTAACGGGAGTTAAACGTGATCGCGACTAACTTAATGTTCAATATGTTATTTAGACATAACTGGAAATCGTTTAAGTACTGTATGTTTTTTTAAGTTTTAAGTTTACTGTAATTAAATAATTTAACTTGTATTGTGTCACTCGCGATATAAATTACTGTACAAAACATGTACCTAACCTACGAGAAGATTATAAAAATTGTTTACAAGTACTTAGTTCGAAACTTACCTTCAACACTAATATACAGTAGTAAACGTTTTCATTATTGGTAACAACTTTATTTTAAGCACCTACCTATAGAAGTAAGATTCATTATATGTTAATAGTTTTATGATTAATAAGTTATTATTATTACTTAACTACTCAAATATATCCTTTATTTATCTGTTTGTGGCTGTTATATATTGATTAGAATCGATCATAATTTGCAGTGCTTAGTATTAATCGGACTTAGAAATTGGGTTAGTAACTGTGCAAATTAGGTTACTACAGCTTTATGATATTTTATAAACCACTGAGTTCACAAGGTATATTGATAGGGAGGTGTTCACCTACCGGTGGAGAAGGCGTCTTTTTTTGCTGAGTCAAGGGAACTGAGATTTGTACTGGAAGCCCATCCCCGACTCGTCTTCCCACTGTCTGCACCATTTTCTCCGTCACGACTCCTAGTAAATTAATATTGTTATTATCATTTAGTTATGCATGGAGACAACTGCTAAATAATCACAATTTGCCTTTGAGGTAAAGCACAAGCGAATTGCGGTAGGTCACGACCGCCTGAAAGACAGTCGACGAAAATGCTATCACTGCTTGAATTTTTTTATGAAATCGTGAGCTCCCAGAACGGGCTTATGCTCTACCGCATTGGCATGATCGCCTAGCTACCGCTAAATCTAGCGGTGGGTTCCAGGAGCTGTCCTACAGAACCCGATTCCATTGTAGGCCTCGCCTGCAATAATTTTTGACCACGTCATTTCTTACCGAACCATGAAATAAAATAAACAATTCATATATCTATAGCTTAACTATAACTGTGTACCAACTGCTCGTAATAGTTCGTACTATAAAGTGTTTTATTTGTTGTATCAAGGTTGAATTGAAATGTATGACGTCTGGCCTTTCAGTTAAAACCAATCGTCAACAAAATTGCAGAACTAGCCGGAACTCGGAAGCATACTAATAACAAACCACTTTGTTGTGTGTTGTGATTGCAGTGGGTATGCAATAAATGTTTATTATGCCAGCCAATATTGTGTTTTTACATTCATAACAAATAAGTTCTGGATAATACGTAAGAAACAGAATATGAGTACGGTACCGTATGAAAAAATAAATATCTACCTGTCTATATTAGAAAGTAGGCAATTAAGCACTACCTGCCATTGAGGTACTTAGGATATATTTAAATATATAAGTTCTGGATAGTAGATACGTAAAAAAACAAAAGACGGGTTCGATACGGTATGCAAAAATTAGTATATCTATATTAGAAAAGTTGTCAACTAAGTATTACCACGCACTACTTGCAAATGAGGTACCTACATATACCTACTCTGGAAATATTTCAAGCTTCCTTTTAATTTATATAAAAAAAAATGTTTGATTTTATTGTTAACCGTGTCCAATTTCTACGACTCATAAAGCCAAATAAAGTCAACAAATACTAATTGCAGCACATATAACGCAAGTAACGTACACACGGAGGCGTTCCTTGCGTCAAACGTCAGACTTATCGGACTCAATACAAACAATCCGCAAAACGTTCAGGAATTTTGGAATTGTGCCACTGTACACTTTTGTTTCTATATTATTTATAGATTCCAGATGATCGTGGACAATTAGTAGATGGACGTAATACATGCGTATATTCTCTGCATTATTTTTTGAAGTTAAAAGACCTCTCGTGGTCTTCAGCAACATAATCTTCCGCCGGCGCCCCTCCATCCCAAATGTCCGTGTAGCTTTAGGCAGTCGTGTATAGATTTGAACGTAAGATAACAAAGAGCCGGCTGAAAGCAGAGTGCATGTGGCACTGAGAATATATTGATGATTCGAATTTCCCTAACATGCGTAACTTTTCATACCTTTTTGTGTAAAATAGACAAAATAAGAATGAATGTATCAGAGGAAATGTAGAAAGTAACAAAAGTCACAGAAAAAAATAAGAGTAAGTAATCTATACATGCTAATCTCAGTGGAGAGGAAAAGGGATGGACATGATATGAGGGTTGAAATATATACCCAAAAAGAGTGAGTATGATCTTGGATGCATATAATATTATAATAAGGAAGCTGATGAAGCTGTCTATAGCAAGACAGCACGAAGAAAGATATGTGCATGAAGCGTGTGCGTAACTGGAATCAGTACTATAATATTATAAATGCGAAAGTAACTCTGTCTGTCTGTCTGTCTGTTACGCTTTCACGCCAAAACTACTGGACCGATTTGAATGAATTTTGGTATGGAGATAGTTTGAGACCCAGGAAAAAACATAGGATAGTTTTTATCCAACTTCGCAAAAAGAGGTTAATGTTTTCACGCGATAACCGACATACGCGCGGGCGGAGCCGCGCCCGGAAAGCTAGTGAAAAATAAAACTGACCAAGTGCGATTCGGGCCGCGTTCCTACATAAAAAATTAAAAAAAAATTCAGTTTATAATATCTTAATAGAAATCAGCATTTTCGTAGTACCATTGAGTCAATGGTACCACGGCAAATTAAATTTGCCGTGGTACCATCAAAGGAACTATCTAATGGTACCACGGCAAAGGAACGCAAAGTTCTGCATTGCAACAGCCTATCCAGACTAATATTACCTATAAATGCGAAAGTAACTCTGTCTATCTGTTTGTCACGCCAAAACTACTAGACCGATTTAGATGAAATGTGGTAGTGAAATAGTTTGAGATGCGGGGAAGGACACATATTATTATAGGATAGTTTTTATCCAACTGGGCAAAAAGAGGTTAATGTTTTCGCGCGATAACCGACATACGCGCGGGTTAACTTAGTTTTGTTGTTTCAAATTGTTGATATCGGCATTTCAAGTATTCGTTGTACATAATATTCCGAAACTAGAAATTCTAGAATTTCTAGAATTTCATGTATGGAGCCCCTAAAAATAATTTAATTTCTAGTCCAACAAATCTTCTTACAGAGTTGTTAATTGAATTACATGTTAGTAACTCATTCCGTTTAAGAGCAAGAGACCCGTGACATAAGGACGGACGGACAGACATTGTTGATGGATAAGGCTCCGTTTTATCGTTTACTGTTGCCGGTACGGAACCTAAAAAGCAGAGAGGAATGTTTACCAAATAGGTAATATTTTACCCAGATTCCTTGGTATCATGAACGAGACGTAACTGTTGTTACGTCTCGTTAATCTCTATATTAAGAATAATAATAGAGTCGCCCGTGCCATCTACCTATTAAAAAGTGTTGTCAAACAATTGTACTGTCGCAACTGTGGTTAATCCAGATTGTGGTGAGTCCAGATTGTTTGGCGACACTGACCGTGACGCTGGCGAGTCGCGTGAGTTCCATGTGGAGAGGGTGGGCGTGGAGGCTGTGAAGTCGTCCTGCCTGCGGGACCCTGTGTTGGCGCCGCCGCCATGCTCCTTGTAGTCGCGGAAGCAGCGCTTGCAACGCATCGGCCAGCGCACCTGCGGGTGGAACCCCAGCGGGCACAGAGGATCGCCCTTCGCCAGAGGATACAAGTGATGCATCCTGACCACTCACACAAAATGCACTTTACAAATGTCAACGTTTCCAACCTAAATGCTACTGCAGATAACCGTTCACTTCCCTTCGCTCCTATCAAAACCGAACCAAACGCCCGCGAGGAAACTATGGCTACACGCAACAGTTTATGGAATGAACTTTACGATAAGGGGCACTCTATAAATAATAAACTTATTTAGCCGGCAACGTGTTCGGTTGTTCGTACGTCTGCACCCAACAGTGGCAATAAAAATATCCCGCTGCCAGCACAGAACCGGGCGACCTAAATCGGTGGCCGAAGACGCTATTTCCTGGGCTTTAAGTGCAAGTACAGGTCCGGGTGAAAGTGAATGGGTCGTTGAGGCACCAGCCGTCCTCGAGGCGGTGGTGCGGGTCGCGCGCGGTTTTACCCCGGGGGTGATGTCGGCGGGCCTGGAAGAATGGCGCGGCGGCGGCGCGGTGCGCTCGGGACGGCTGCGTGTACGCAAGCGGCTTGCGGGCCGGCGCTCCGGGGACTGGCGGCTACGCGGGCACCGAGCCAATACTCAGCGTGCCCAACGCGCCACTTATGCTCTATTACACCACATGCCGCTCTGAACCGTGTTCTACACTCCTCTCATCCCCATCCTCAATAAAAATAAAAGCGACTCGCCAATAAAACTGCGCTAAGCGGGTTCTTGGTGCATCTTGCGCGCAGATCTGAGTTGGACGCAAGCCCGGGGGCACCCAGTCCGCCGCCGCTGACTTGTAATTGACATTATCTTCGTCTGACCGTTTTTAAAATAATCGCACCGATGATTTGTGTGAAAAAACAAGTCGAAATTTATATCACTCCTCCCAAATATAAAGTTGGCACGACGAATGTTTAATAATATCTTTATGAATGGGGGTTGACGTCAAAGCGAGTAAAATACTCTTTTTGAACGGTAAATTATGGTGAGAAGTTATTTATATTAAAACTGGAATGATCAAAATAATACACATTCAGGTCAGGGATAGCTAATTTTAATACAAATATATATCGCCTGTTTATGAACTAGGAATAACAAATGAGTAAACTTTACAAAATGAAAACTTAAAATAGCCTTAAAATATATTACATTATACAGTTCCGATATGTTTTGTAAATTCGATTATTATTTATTACGCTCACATAGATAATATAAATTTAGTATTTGTTTTTATTCTAGTTCCTAATACACATAACAAAAATAAGCATAAATGATAATGTATATAATTACAGTCATGTCAGTCATACGGTGATTTTGTCATTAAATATTTTATTAATCAATAATGTCGAATTTAGTAGGCGCATGTGTATGTCAAAAAAGTATCTACTTTTTGTAATGCTATCATTTATCCAAGCAGATCAGGTTTATAGTCTGACCACGTAAGGGACTTTTATGCTGTCTGACAAATTAATATTTTCATCGTTGATGTTGTAAGAAGGGTGTTTTATCTCAAAATGAGGGGAATTATTACGTTGAATGCTCTAAAAGAAAATCAAACTAGGCTCTCTGAATTTGTTTATAGTAAGAGAATTGTACAATATAATACAATACAAATAAATATATATTATTTTATTAATAATCGCTCTGGCCTCTATTTATAATTTAATCAGTGGTTTAATCCGTTATTTAATTTAACCGTAGATATTTTTAAATTCCAGACCTAAACAATGGTTAATGCAACAGTGGATTGCGACAGTACATTGTATTATTTTGAGCTTCTTGGGTCAACGTCGAGACATCCGAAGATTTATATAAAATCCATTGCTTTGGCTTTAGTTTTATACTAATACAGAACGACTAAACAACGGCTTAACTCCAAGTACACAGCTAAATCGCGGTTTAATTCACTGTTTACGATATTTTTATTTAGAAGAACCTTAGATCCACTGAAGCTACGTCTAAAAATCTCGATTCAGTGCATTGTAGGTAAAGTTTGGGACATTGCATAAACTAGATAGTTTTTATACACCTGGGATGTTGCCAGTACTATTACCAGGCCTGGCTCACTTCGCAGTATAGGTACAAAGCAACAGGTACATCGCCGTATCCGAACGGGATTATTCTACGCTGCGTGCAGCGTCAGAAGAGATTAGAGCTGTGCGTGGCTACGCGATAGCAAGAGAGACGCCTTCTAAGTGAATATAAATATTAGGTACTCCGTACTTTACGAGCTGAAGTGCACTTTATTGCTTCGTTGGTAGAGTCGCTTATTTCTTGAAATGACTTTGCAGAATGATCCTTCTAGCCCTATTTATTCCCGCTCTCGTCATTTTGTCAGACAGCATCATTGAGCAGAAAATATATATAGTCAATACAGTGTTAACCAATCCTTAAAGCTATATAATTTTGAGCATATTTAGCAAAAGTCACCCTCATTTAAGGGTTCGTCTTCCTTCTTGTCGTACACCAGTGTTTTGTAAATGACCTCTTCGAAATGTAGCGCGTTCAAGCCCTTGGGTTCTGCAACCTTGATCTTTACGTCGCCGGGGTACAGGATTTCTCCCTTGTTCTTTGTGCTGCCCATTACTAGAGATTTTTGCAGCTTGTCTATGCATGGGATTTCTGGAAAGAAAATATTTTTTGTTGTTAATGAATAATAAATTCATAAATTATATATAATGATTCTGTAGTTCTTTATTCTCCTCCACGTGTTTCACGAAGAATATAATGCGCCCGTCACTTTGAGACATAGCTATTAAGTTTCATGTACCTATAATTATACTGGTTCTCAAGGACTGCTGCCGGAACACACCGTTAGGTGCTTGGCGACAGATTTTCTACTTGAAGGTGGTTGCTAGCCAGGCGGGCATTCGCAAAATGCCCTTACACCATGCCGTGAAGCTCAAGCCCGCGGCTGGATTCGAACCATAGACCTGATAAGTATTCTTATTTATAGTAATTATTGTGAGAAAAACTTCATGGACCACAAATTAAGTAAAAAAAAATTGTGAGTAAGGCATAGGTTGAGAGTACAAGTTATTTAACTATTTAAATAAGTCCTATTCATAGATTGCTGTGTTGTCTGTGTCTAGATATATAAGTGTTTATTCGTAGTACTTGAACTCGCTTTTATTTCTAGTTAACTTTATTCTCGGCGAATATCTTTGCCCGAGTTCAGGAATTCACTGAAAATAAGTTTATTATATGGTTGCACCTTAACAGGTGTGCCCATAACTCAAACTGAGTGCTATAAGTTGTATATTGTTTGTAACAAGTTGTATTTAATTTAATTTATTTTGTGTAGCAATAAATAATTATTCAATTCTATTCTAAAATAGTTGATATATGTATATTTATATATGAAAGAAAAATAAGAAGTATACAGCTATAAATGCAAGTAAGCTTATAAGAGGGCTATCATACTATATATATACTGTAATATAAAAACTTTTCTTTTTTTTTACTAATCAAAAACAATTATTTTGAATTAGGAACGCGTTTATTATTTTTTAAAATTCTTTCGATTTCGCGCCACTCGCATATTTTTCGTGTTCATTATAAAATTACAATATGGAATGGAGTGTTAAAGAAAATATGATTGCATGGATCGCCTTGCACAAAGTGGGTATGGAGCCGTCGGTCATATTCCAGACACTTCAAAAGCTTGGTATCAGCCGTATGTTCGTATATTGTAATATCAACAGATACAACAACACTTCCCATGTCAAAGACCATCTGTCAAAAGATCAGGGCAGCCGCGTGCATTCTAACAGAACTACAAAGGCTGTTAATGCTGTTAAAGCTAGAATTGGTCGAAACCCATTGGGAAGCAAAAATATTATGATAACTCAACAATAATCTTATTGCGAGAAATGACGATTCCCACTAGGAAAATATCGCGTATTATAAAACATGACCTGAAGTTTGGTCCTTATGGTCGATATACACGATCAAAATGCCCTCCGTCATCAGCAAAATGATAAACTGTACGCTCACAGTTCTAAAGAAGCTGCTCAAGTGTTTGGACAGGTACAATGTGGTCGTAATCCTGCGTCAGTGAACAGTTGGTGTTTAGTGGGGCGTGTCTTACCAAGGCGTCACAAAGCTACATTTTGGCCCTCGTCTAGCCTAGTCCTCAACCCACAAAAGCCCACCCACAAGTGTACAAATTAAGGCCAGTTTTAGAGTACATATGGCTTATTCTAAATGACACGCTGACATCGAGTCTCTTATAAAATCTCTGAAGCAAGCAGTGGCAAAATTTCTCATGGAAACAGTGCGTTAACCCATAGATTTAAGGCCAGACAGGTAAAGGTGGCCGTTTCGAATAGAATATTGCTTTTAGTTTTTGCTGAGGCTTTAATGAATATGTACATGTCAGTTTTAGTAATAATACATAACATCATTAAAATATTGCATTTTCATTTGTAACTTATAACTTATTTTTACATTTATTTTTAACTAATGGCCGGGCTAGGACTAGACTAGGTTAGCAGTTAAACATATTATATGGCTTCCAGTCTTGTGTTCGTGGGACCAGAAAATACTTCTTGTGTACGGTACGACGAGTATGAGGTCTAAATACTTATTGTATTATTTTTGTGAGTATTTAGCCTTGATAAAACAACCAACTACTTCATAATAGTCACTTAAAAGGATTTATTCATAGGATTTTATATTTTATACAAAATTATCCAACGCCCAAGTTTAACGTCTATTACTGCTAAACCAATAAAGTTATCTAAACCGTTATAATTTTCCTTTAAAGTTCATGAACTGCACTATCATCGTGAATTTTTTCAGATTTTTCAAGCCAGCAGTTTAGCTTTTAGAGGGGGGGGGGGGGGGGGCGCCCTGCTGGAACAAAAATTTGCACTTTTTAAAGTTTAATATTTAATGGATAGATTCAGGCGTTACTTTGCGGAAATCCATATTTAATAATAACAATAATCTAGTCTCGATCGTGCGCTCGGTAAGTCAAGACCTCCTGAAGATGCTTCGTTTAGAAGCGAAACTAGTCGGGTATTCTTCCGGTTAGGCTGCGTGATGTTTGTGACGTCACGTAGATAACAGGAAAATTAGGCGGAATTGTCACTAGATATATAATTTTATGCTTTTTTAAGTGTTTTATTAAAATATTATTTAATATTTTTAGGATACTTTTAAAAGTATTTGTTATTATTAGTTTAATATTTCGTAAATGGAGCATTTAATCGAAAAACAGTCGTAGCAACCCCTAAATAATTTTAAAATAACTATGCAACGATACTTTACACGACGGGTTAGACGACAAATAAAATTTCATCCCCACTTCACATGTATGGGAGCTATCCTAAAAAAAATTTTTTTCAAAATTTTATTTTACCACTTTGTCGGCGTGGTTGATTTACGTACCCGTACAAAATTTCAGATTTCTAGCACTAACGGTCTCTTAGCAAAACCTCGGACAGACGGACAGACAGACGGACATTACGAAACTATAAGGGTTCCTTTTCAGGACTACGGAACCCTAAAAAGCGCTTAACTTGGTTAAGTAATGTTCGCTGCAGTAATTACTTGGATGGGTGCATGACCGTTAGTGGCATTTACTTGCTTTCATTGTCCCAGTTGTTGTTTTAGGATGGTAGTCGTTATAGTATGGGTGGTAGGTGGCATTCACAGAATGCCTTAGTATTAAAGTATTAAATCTATTGCCAAGTAACTAACGGTAAGTTTAGCCATTTATAATTTTGAAGCAGTGATGGCTCAGTGGCATTGGCTATGGACTGCCGCGCAGCAAGTCCATGGTTCATATCCCGCCGCGGGCTTGAGCTTCACTGCATGGTGGAAGGGCCTTTTGCGAATGCCCGCCTGGCTAACGACCACTCTCAAGTAGAAAACCTATCGCCAAGCACCTAACGATGTGTTCCAGCAACAGTCCTTGAGAGCCAGTGAAATTACAGACACATAATACATAACTATTTCTCTAGGTGGCGGGGGCGCAGTGCAATTCGTGATTTGTGACGAAATGCATCTGTTATGGGCAGAGGTTAGTCCGCTTGATCACAATGATATAACATTAAAAAAAAAACCGTATCTTCCATACTAGAATGCGTATCCGAAGCGGCATTAGTAGAATCTTATCAAATGTGGTTAGGTAGGGAAAGAAGCTCGAGAAGTGGAGGGAGCATTGATGACATCGTAAACGGGCCCTTTAATTTACTGTACTCTTTGGGTTGAGACTCTCCCTCTACAACGCGATGGACCGCGATACACGGTCACCGCACTATGAATCCATCGAAACTATAAATGGTTCAATTGAAATCGCGTAATTTCTATCATGGTGACGTCTCAAACTCGTGGTAACGATGTACACAATTTCAGCTGCTTGAAATTGTTTGATTACAAAAGGCACTTTATATCCAGAATACAAAGAGTAAAGGCCCATGACCATAACTCGTCATGATATCGAATATAAATCGATATCGATTGACATCGAGATGTAGGTACAGTAAATAGATATCAGTCTTTGACGTATGTCCAATACGCCTGATTAAATTTAGTTCTCCCATTTTAAATCAACAATTATCATTGTCTTTTAACAAAGCGCGTGGTAGTATACATCTATATCATTTTGTCTACTGCTGCCACTGGTTCAGATCATTTTCATGACCAAACCGTACCCTACCTGTCCCGTCCTCCTTTCTAAATCGTTTAACTTTATTATATTATCCGGTCATAGAGACATAAGTCTGTCAAAGCAGTAACTTTGTGAAACGAAGAAAGAAATAGGTTCCATGTATAGTGGGCGGGCCAATTGACAAGATTCCACACTGGAGCGTTGCTGACAAAAAATACCTACACTATAATTCTAACTTAGCTATCACGTCAATTGCCTGCACTTACATTGTAGAATAAATAACTAAGGCAAGGATGTCACCCAGTAATAAAATTATCTTAGCACATTTTATTTTCAATGTCACGTTGCAACTGTTATCTAGAGAGATAACTAAGACCTCGAACATTTTCCATATTTAGGGCACCATTTTAGGGTTCCGTACCCAAAGGGTAAAAACGGGACCCTATTTATGAGACTTTGCTGTCCGTCACCAGGCTGTATATTTGAAATTTTAGCTAGATAGTTGAAATTTTCACAGATGATGTATTGCTGTTGCCGCTATAACAACAAATGTATACAAAAAGTTGGCCAAGTGCGAGTCGGACTCGCGCACGTTAAAACAAAAAAGGTTAAAATATGAAGCCTTATATTGTATAGCTAATGGTACGTAACCTTTAGTGCGCGAGTCCGACTCGCACTTGGCCGACATTTTATTTATTTTTTCTTATTTTTATATGATTGTGATGGAACAAGCACGAGGCCCACCTGCTGTTAACCGGATTAATGTTGAACTGGCCGGTCACTTCTCCATACAAACATCGTAGGGCGATCACTACCTTATTTGAGATTTTACGTCCAGAATTAAGCATAATACCGTTTGATCTCGTCATTATCTAGGCTTGTATGATGTTCTTTCATATATATTTTTTCCTGCTAAGCTGACGTAACGTCACAAACGCCACACAGCCAAACCGGAAGAATTTTGTCGACGCGTTTCGCTTTTACACGAAGCATCCTCAGGATATCTTGACTCTGCGAGCGCACGATCGAGAAATTTCGATCGTGCGCTCGCAGATTTAAGATCTTCTAATCTTTCTCTATTAATTTGATGTTTTCTTAAAATATTTTTAAAATATTTGTTATTATTAAAGCCTATTTACCATTCACCACATCATCACTTACCAATAGGTAAGATGGTGATCAAAACCATTAGATATACAATAGGCAACTGAAAACTAGATACGTGGGGCGTTAATCTTGATACACCTACGCGACAAATGTATTACGTTTACCCATAACAAAACGAGTGTAATAAATTTAACAAGTAAAGCATATATCGTAAAAATTTCGCAGGTTTCGTGATTGATCGCATACAATATTGAGTTATTGAGACAACCTAGAAAGAAAACAACGACGTAACGGCTTACCATCTTTCTGGGGATCTGTACTAGTATATTGTATTATACTAGTATATTGGTTGTAATAGGCCCACATAAATTTTCACATAATACGAGTATATGTTAGTATGGCAAATTGCCTAACAAATAATAATAGCAAAAAATAAAGAATAAATAACATAGTAATTAAACAACTTTAAACGGTTTAAATAATGTATATATATATATACGAGTATATGTATATTTTTATACGTAACATGTTAAATCTATATTAAAAGCGGTAATACACACGACTTTCAAACTTGATATGATTATATTACAACATCTACCGTAAAGCAAAAATAATATTTATTTATAATAATAATAAGAACGCTTACAATGTAATTACACTTATTATCAACACTAAGACAAACTCATATTAAATTTAATTAATTCATAAATCTTAAAAATAAAAAAAAAGTCTAAGAATAACAATATATATATATATTACCTGCATAAATAAATAATAATATCACAATTACACATAAATATGTCAAATTTATATTGAATTCAAATCATCATAACTATACAATAAATAAAAAAGTCTAATATAAAGTGTCGAAAACCGAGTCAGACTCCCGCTACAAATCCTGAACTGTATGAAGAAAATAACGATTTTTTTCGGTAGGTACATTCTGTATTGATACGGAATCCATTGGTGTGCGAGTCCAACTCGCACTTGGCCGGTTTTTTTACGTGATTGTGACCAGCACTAGGCCCATCTGATAGATTAACCTCTGCTTATAACAAATGCATTTCGTCATAAAACGAAATGCACTGCGCCCGTCACACTGAGACATATAGTTGTTAGGTTTCAAGTGCCTGTAATTTTTCTGGCTCTCAAGGACTGCTTGCGGTTTTATTTGTAACATATATAATTAATTAATTACATATCTCTCCTATATGTATTGTGGATGATATCTAATATCTAGTATTCTAATACTGGGCCTGAAAACTATCTCTTTTTTATGCTTGATATGTTAGCCTTTGACCACTATCTCACCTGATGGTAAGTGATGATGTGGTCGACGATGTTGTTCAGGCTAACCTAGAATTACTGGCTACTCTCAAGGACAGATGCCGGAACACACCGTTAGGTGCTTGGCGACAGATTTTCAACTTGAGGGTGGTAGCTAGCCAGGCGGGCATTCGTAAAATGCCCTACCACCATGCTATAACGACTGCCATCCTAAGACAACAACCGGGACCGACGGCTTAACGTGCCCTCCGAAGCACGGAAGCGCTCAGTAGTAATGTCACCAGCGGCACCCATCCAAGTCATGACCGCGGCGGACGTTGCTTAACTTTTCTGATCGGTTCACAGTGGCTAAGCAAACTTCGCTACGAGCGCTTCAAAAGGTAGTTGCCACGTCAAAGACGCTCTACGATGTATCGCGAGGTCGATATGCCAGTATTTATAGTAAGCGATCAAAGTTCAATATGTAATCGACCACTGCTTGTATTCATGCAATATATCAATGTTTATTCAACACTTGATTTTACTGTGTCACTACTGTCTCTGACTAATATAGCGGTTATTGTTCCTTTGGGCCGTTTATGCTGGAATTACTTTGTTTATGATGAATTTAGTCGCTTTATTGGTTCAGTGGCACGTCAATTTTAGAAGCACTCGTAGCGTAGTTTGCTTAGCCGTTCTTAATCGATCAGCTGAGTTAAACGTCCGCTGTGGTCATGATGGGTGATCGGTAGTGGCATTACTACTGAGCATGAGATTACTACTACGTGCTTCGTAGGGCGTCACTCGAGGACAGCTGTTGGAATACATCGTTAAGTGCTTGGAGACATATTTTCTACTAGAAGGTGGCAGCCAGCTGGCATTCGCAAAATGCGCTATCGCCATGCAAAGTGTAAGAGTGTTGACTAGACATCGGATTATGTGCAGTATAAAACCCCAAAATATAATGCAAATAGGCATTAAAGTCTCAAATATGCACTATAATAAGTCCTAATGTTAACGAGAAAGATTTATAAGTTTCTTTACACTAAAGATGAATCATACAACAACATGTAACAAATTAACATAATCTTTAAATCACGCATAATTCCTGTGACAATATCTATCACTATAACGTATTTTCCTATATTTTCTAGTGCAAAGTTGTGGCGTTTGTCACTAAGAATTAATTTATAGGCCGAAAACTAAGTATCTCCAAGTCAATCGAATTAAATGCATGTGCAGAACTTGAAATTTGGTGCCATCTCTGAACATATCTCTTGAGGCAGGGTTAGAACTGTGCCATTGATTTAAGAATTTATAATCTTAATGGCTTCTAGTCTCGGGTTTTTATTCAGTACAGCATTCAACTTAGAACGGATCTTTTCTGATATTGTGTTGGGATTTACTTATGCAAACATGCAAATGCATACAGGCCGTGTCTACTAATGACTACCAATGACTCTGAAACAAGGCAGAGCTTAGAAGTAAATGCCACTTGCCGTCACCTACATGTAGCGAACGCAGAGAACATTTCAAAACTTGCTCGATCGGTTAAGACTGTCTAGGCCAGCTTCTCTAATAGGAGTCTCGCTAGGACGAAAACCTTATTTCTTACCTGAAGTAACCACTTTCTTGATGGGAGTACCTAGAGACGCCTCAATTACCCTCACGTCTCGCACTAACTGCTGGAACTCTGTGGGAGTCAGCGAGCACACGTGGTCAGTGCCTTTCATCGACTTGTCCAAGGTTATGTGTTTCTCCAACACCTGCAATAGGTAAGCATTCTTAGTTAAGAGATAACGTGCAAATCAAAATTTCTAAAGCCTTACGCCTTAGCTGACCATAGGCTATAGTTAAAAAATAACTAGATATACCTGGAAACAAAGGTAGGTAAAAAAAAGAGAAAAAATAGTAGAGTATGTAGCGCAAACCATTAAAATGAATGAAAAAATAACTATTACGGTAACTACACCTGATTTGAATCCTTATTTCATTTCGGCCTAAGCAGAAGGCTAATAATGGTCCTGATGGGTTAACCCAAGAAGGGTCCACGGGTTTATTTATCTAATAACACTTAAGATTGTAATTCAATTAAATCTAGAATTCCCACAATCGATAGTAAATAAAAAGCATTTATTATTATTATTTTCTAAAACCATTCATTAATTTGACTTTGTAGTTTAGATACATTTCAATTAATAACAAACAAATAGGTACTATGGTTATAGTCATCCACCTCACAGAGAACCACAGTTGTATGTATGTATTGCCACCGCTGATAATGGTAAAAAATATTTGATGTGATTTTAAAACAGTTGGTTTTCTAGTAAAATAAGAATAACTGTGGTCTACTGAACATGTTGTTAATTATTACATCCATTCAATCTTAATGTCTCTAAAAATTATAACTAGGCCCATTAGCAAGTGATCCGACTTGATGTCATATCTGTGTTATCCAATCGTTATTTACGGAACAATCTTTAGGTATGTACTATATGAGCACACCACTCAGGGCGACTTCACAATATATTTATCACATTCGAGATAGCCACATAACAAAATATAGATAGGTCTGTTATTGCATCGAGTATATTATATTTACCGTATTATCTACATAAAATACTGTTTATGATCATGAATGATGCAATCCATCTCATTAATTGTTGTGTTGCTTTTAAATATGTATATAATTTTATCTGTACACATACAGGTGTGAAATCTAAAGTGCATTGTCATATTAAATAAAAATCTAAATCTAAGTATATAGATACTGTGTAAATGGCTAGATTTTTCAAACAGAATATGGCACATCGATCTTTAAAATTCTTTAAATTATGTCAGTAGGTACCTATACTAGTGTACCTGGTAGATAGATTAGAATTCTAATGACTTCTACGATAAGAGACTGGGATTCTTTTATACGTCTTCCTATGGCTGTGACGATATTTTTAAATTAGATTGGCTCACATCTCTAGAATTGAAACTATAATCTGGATATCTCTGAGTTACGAGAAAACATACATCCTCTAGATGAGCGAGCGTGCTCAGTTGCTCTTCACTTTCCATTAATCATTATCATATTACGGTCCAACAAATTACCAATGTGTAAGTGAAAATGTAGTCAGCCTATAAAGTTCGAAATGTTAGTAATTATGAAATTACAGGGGCATGAGACTTGCGACGAAATGATGAAAAAAAGATGACGAAATACATCTATGTTATAGGCAGAGGTGGGCCTGGTGCGTGTTCCGTCACAATTGCATAAAAACTGTTGGGAAGTGCTATAGCTTTTACATTTAAAAGGCTAGTATTCGACCGCAGTCTGTTGGAATGCGACGACGCGGTCGACGATGGAACGTGCTTGCATAGAAGCTAAATATGCATTCCCAGATTACATCTGTCGGGAAATAAAGACGCTGCGCTGGAAGGGAGTTTAAGGGGCAGAATTCTAAAAACAGATGTTAGATTTTGTCCCCACTTCTCCTCGCGTGTTTACTTCGCGGTGTACATGGCGCCACGTCCGCAAGTCAACGGTAATATTTTATTTGATTAAAAATTTAGAGCGCCCTCTTGTAGAACTAGTAGAAACTATCTTGTCACACACGAATGTGATGTGTGCTGAAGCGCCATCTAGTACGCATACATGATACCAACCATTAGTTGATTGTATGCTGTAAATATCATAGTGTGACACAGTTAATAAATTTACCATACCTACAGTAGTACAAGTTTAGTCTTGATTATTACCAACTTGCTTGATTTTTGCAGTTTTGTGTATGTTCATTTTTAATGAACATGAACTATAGTTTTAATGAACATGAACTATGTATCTACTTTGATGCAAGGCGTAAGCTGTTAGAGAAAAGATGGTTTATTTATTACAAAAACAAGTATATCGTGTAAAATTTACACAGAAAATCATAAAAAAGCTTTTTTACCCCAGATCAAAATACAAATAGCGGGTTATACTATTGGGTATTTTTAACTGACTTCAAAAAAAGGAGGAGGTTCTTAAATCGTCTGTTTTTCTTATATGTTTGTTGCCTCAGAACATTTGACTGGGTGAATCGATTTAAAAAAATCGTTTATTGTTTGAAAGCTGATACTTGTTGTTTGGTTCCATTTAAATTTCATCAAAATCGGTCGAGCCGTTTTTGACATACACTCCAATAACTGAAAAATATTTACTTATCTTGATGATAAAGTCGTTGACAATGAATGAAAATCGATCCCGTAAGTAGCAAGGGTCATAAAAAGAAGACTTCATCACCTAAAAGTGTGAATTAACTTGTCGAAGTCCAACACTAGTACCACGTGCACAATATTGTGATATTAGGTACTTTTGAGCTATCCTGGTACCGACTTGAACAAGTTATTTCACACTTTTGGGTGTTGGCGTCGGTTCCAAGTATTCTATAGTTATCAAATAGCGTAGTTTATTCTTGGTTCCGCTAACAATCAAGGGTACCTGCTCGTGTTATTACTACAAGTCGTCGTGTCACTACTATTAAGATTTCACTAACAAAAATCACATGGAGAATGTAGTAGGTAGGTACAGTTATTGTTTCAATTTGTTAATAATAATATAATAAATACATCTCGTGGATGCTATTGTGTAGATGGGTGGAACAACAAAACTTCTAACAAAATAATACCATTATTGAGATCACCCAAGGAGAAAGATAAGTATTTTGTTTGAAAATTTTATTACTATTTGTATTACTATTCGTACGTAATACCACAATATTACATATCGATTATAAAACCGTGGTATTACTGTTATTACCTGTATTTGTCAAAGATTACGAAAGATACGTATATGTTTGTAAACGACACCCGTGCCGTCAATTGATGTATGTACTTGTATAGATAGATTATGTTTCGAAGATGCACCGGAGTGCGACATAAAATCAGACATTCTATGAGAGTAGGGCTGCCATCCGACCGGGTTTCCCCGGATTTGCCCTAGTTTAGAGGGCGTCCGGGGGGCGTCTGGTAGGGGTTTTTAAACAGTGTCGGGGTAAAATCCGGACACTTGTGTCAGGGGAATCCGGATTGATTGAAGTATAAGCAATTGATTGATACAAATCTGAGTTTAAAATTCATTCGTAAGCTGCATACAAGTTAACTCCGGCGCTGCAAAATCTACAACAACAGACCGTACCCCGCGCCGCGCTGGTCCCACCATAAAAAAACTGCCACCGACACCGATCATTCACTCACTGTGTTGCTGTTTTGGCGCATTTGGTGCTAAGTCTTGAATATTTCTAGGGTTTTTGGCGCTTTCTTCTCATTACCGTAAGCTAAAAACGTCTAGTGAAATCTGGCGGAAAACATTACACACATTACAAACAAGATTACCTTGTTATTAGTTGGCTTGGCAACTCAAGTTACATTGTGAGTTTATTCGCTAGTCTCGCGGCAATGGACGAAGGAGAGAAACTCACTTAAAAAAAAAAAAATTTAACAAAAATGGAACCGACTTCAACATCCAAAAGTGTGAAATAACTTGTTGAAGTCGGTACCATGATGCTTCAAAAGTACCTATTATCACAATATTGTGCGCATGGTACCGACTTCGACAAGTTATTTCACACTTTTGGGTGTTGAAGTCGGTTCCATGTTTTGTTAAAAAAAAATTTTTTAATCTTTTTAGTGTAACTCCAAAACGGCTTGACTGATCTTGATGAAATTTAAAATGGGACCAAACGACAAGCATCAGCTTTCAAACAAAAAAAGAATTTTCAAAATCAGTTCACCCAGTCAAGAGATCTGAGGTAACAAACATTAAAAAAAACAGACGAATTGAGAACCTCCTCCTTTTTGGAAGTTAGTTAAAAAGCACATCTTTGGTCGAAATAAAGTACAAATATAAGGACCTGAGTTGCTTTGACTTTCCAAATTCCTGTTGGAAAGGTAAGATCACTTTGACTGAAATTTGAACATCTGAAAAATACCGAAATAAATAAAAAAATAAAAATATTTTTATGCTTGCAATAACGCATGCTTTGATGGATTACATTCCAATATTACAGTAATATTATCCAATATTACAATAGTTTTTGTGTTTATGAATTTTCTTTGGTCTGATGCTAGGCGTGTAAAATCGAGACTGAAAAAGCTTTTAGCCGATCGAACGACAGATAACAAAAAATCACATGGAGAAGGTTGCCGCGCACATACTGCATGGGGTTTTGTAATACAGAGTTATTGGTTCTATATAAGTGATATAAGGGTGGGAAAATGATTGGCAATAAAAAATGCACATGAAATATTATGTAACACGTCGTTGCTTATTTTACCCATTTATTGAATTTTTGTACTTATATTTATTATTAAAAACTTGTCTGATATTTCACATTACGTACCTTAAAAATAAAAAAGAGAGACTGCCTTTTTCTATAGTAGTGCACAGAAGGACGGTGTTTACTCAACATAGCTTAGTAGTAAATTGATAATGTTGTTCTACTGTTACTATTACGCTGTGGCTTGAACAAGTAAGTACCTAGGAAAATTTCAACATGTTCATGTTTTTCTTACCTTTCCATTGTAAAAGACATACTTTTCCGAGATCTACGAAAAAACGTGGTCAGGTAGCTAGATTAGGTAGTACCTATTTAATGTTCACATTAGATATACTAAACTCTCTAATTATATGAAAACATGGAAACTCGAGATACCTAATAAATTTGCAAGCATTGTAATTGTAAATTGAATACGCGTCAGAAAACTTAATTATACGTAAATATACGTATCAAATAAATAGTAATACAAATAAAAAAAGTCACCAAAAAGAATCTAAGTATGTGAGATTCGATCCACTGTACTCGAACTTCCGATGCGACTTCAGTAGTTACACACTATATAGTCATTGAGTAAAGTGTCGAAAATTACACACATATCGTTTATGCCTTACTGTCGGACACATTATATTATTAATGTTTCACGTACATACGTAAAATTATTATTGTAAGAATTATGTCGTAAAATTAAAATTTGACCAAAAAGAATCTCTTTGCGCTAGATTCGATCCTCGAGCCTCTTGATTGCAAAGCGATGTTACTGACAATGCGCTATTTAAACGACGATTGAATAGTCGAAAATTATGTACATAAGCTTTGTGCCTTATTGTCAGAAACTGTATAAATTAATCATGATGCATCTAAAATAATTACGATACATTCATTAGGAAAAATTCTGAATGCTGCTTATAATAATTATTTTAGGTAGCTAAAGTTGTACAGTACGTCTTGTAAAATGTTTGAAGTGTTTTTATATTGCGTTAGGGTTCACAATCATATGATAATTTCATTAATAAAAGAAATATACATACATGGAGAAAGGAAGCCATACCTTGCCTTATTATGGCCATTATGCGTTTTTGACGATATTTATACATCTTTTTTGCACTCCCAAAGCGTTTATTTATAATTTTACCCATGTTTTATTTTAATTGAGATCGCCGAGAAAAGTGACGCAGGTCCGACGCACGACGCGGCTGACCGCGATATGAGCGAGGATGATAGCAATATACGTAGATCGCTGGAGTAAATAGTGCGACATGATGTTAACGCTTCTCGGAATGAAAGGGCGTATGTGACATTTTGTAAACAGGCTCAGTACGCATTAACTGTGCTTTTTTTGGATAAAAATAATCTATGAAATTTATTGTACTTAAAAAATCTATATTTTAGAAAAAAAAAACAAATTTTAATACACTAAAATCTGGCGGAAAAAGTAGGAATTCTCTATTTTCAGAGGTGTTTTTGAAATTTTTTTCTATCGAGGCAATTATTAGGAAACATGTTTTGAAATTGATGAAAGTATTACTTATATCCTTGAGTATCGTGTATTTAAATTGCAGTACCATCCGGTACCTGGTTTATGAGATTTTCCATATTTTGTTGGCACTATTTCGTAATTTCCGAGCCTTAATCCTTCAGCCGTACGTATTAAGAGCTGTAAAGTGTGTCGAGCAATAAACGCTCTTTGCATATTTTTGTAATATCGATGGGGGAAACAATGTTGTTTAGATCGAACGCACTTCGAAGTGAAGCAAATTCAATATCAATAAGCTGCCAACTTTGCATCTATGTTCGAGGCTTTGGAGTCTAGCCTCCGTAACGTACCATTGCCAATGAACTTCTTGACTCGATTATCCATGTAGTCCAAAGGTTTCAAGCTGGTAGGCAGTTCGCCTACTTCCCAGAGATGGCTGAAGTAGAATAAGACAGGTATAAAAACTGTTCCGATGTGAAAACTGACGCAGTTTCCAAAATTGCCAGATATTTCGCAACAAATTTAGTATTGGACTCGATCTATAATATAAAATTAAGTTTGAATGTAAGTGTTACACCCAGCTAATCGGGCACAGTTATGTATGTACCTACATTTGTGTCAATATCAAAGTTACTACTAGGTGGACTGACGACATCGTAAAAGTTGCGCGTAGCCAATAGTTAGAAGCGGCTAATAGCCATTCTTTGTAGCGGATACCCTTGTTCAACAATGGATGTCTTCCAGCTGATGATGATGATCATCAGCTGGAAGACATCTAATGAGTTGAATGATGAAGTTAAGTAGTTAGGTTAGTAATAATAATAATTTACCTTAGCACCCAATGCGACTGCGCCTAAAGCAACGGCAGTTCCGACTTCTTGTCCGGAATATCCGACAGGAACATCAAAAGTGTGCTTATAATCTTGCAGAACAGTCAAATTGCAGTCTTCGAACGGTACAGGATACGCCGATATACAGTGCAGCAAGCAGAACTGCTTATGTTGTGAAGATACGATGTCATATATCGTCTTTACGGCGGTCTTGTCAACCATTCCAGTGGAAATTATGAGTGGAACCTTCTTAGAAGCTGCGTATTTTAAAAAGAGCAGGTTGTTTGAGTCTCCGGAACCGATTTTGACGAAGGGCGCTTTGTTATTGACAAGAAAGTCGAACGAGACCTGTAAAGTAAAACAGGGGTTTCTGGAAGAATCCAAATACTAGACTTACATAGAATCAAACCGCTTCAATAAATGATTTTTTTGTTAGGTACTGCTGATAGGACATCCAGATCACAATGTAACCTGATGGTGAAGATAGTTAACATGTTAAACCTAGAACGGGAACTGGCTCTCAAAGCAACAGATGCTTGGCGACAGATTTTCTACTTGAAGAACGTAACTATCCAGTGGGTTTTATGCTCTCTCATTGCTTGTAAATAAACATTACATAATTTCTAAGAATTTGAAGATGTTCGCAATAAATATGTACTCCTATGAGAATGTTATTTTTTATGTGTTAGGAAATTATCGGGTCTTGTGGTCTCTAGATTAATGATGAAATGTAGAACTGTTAAATAATGTACAAGGTAGGCTACTCATACGGTCCGAGGCTATTTGTCACAAGCAGTCTTCACACATAGTAAGTTACTACATTATTTAAGACTCATAAAATATACTGTTTTCTTGATGGCTTAATGTTCGCTCACATCTATCAAAAACATTGTAAAACCTTGTAGTAGTAGTAAGTATACTAGAAGTTCGCCGTCATCCCGCGGGTGATAATTCTCTAATGCAAAATTGTTTTTGTCCAGATATATTCCTAACTATAATCAGATACGCCTTGAATTGCAATGATTATATCGGTTTCAAAAAATATTGTATACTCTAAGTTGCTTCTTATAAAACCTTTAAATGTACCAAATTTCACTAAATCCGTTCAGGCGTTTAGCAAACCCCCAAGACTTTCGCGTTTATAATAATTATTATGATGTGTTAAAGATATATCCCGTATACATTATATTAGTATACGGGATATATCTTTATCTGACACGATGGTACCTATGTTTTTTTAATTTGTATGACCTATCGCTCTTATTTTTAATTTATGGCCTATTGTCACTGTTAAATCTACTTAGTGAATTAAATATTACATAAATCATTACATTTACTGTATACGTGTTAGACTTATATTCTGTATCTATGTCATAACATCATTTCCAGGACTGTAATTTAACCATTTAACCCCTATATGTGGAGAGTAATTTACAGACTTTTAGATGTTATATATTTCTTTGTCTAATGTATAGTTGATAGTCTTCCTAAGATATAATAAATAAATTGCATCTTCTAGAATGACATCGACCCGCTATCTTTTGTTTATGATAACGAGGAAGGGACAACTTGAAATCTTCGGGAAAAGCGTCAACAAAATACATTGCCAAAATAATCTGCAAGATCAATAAGTTTATATAAATGCACATGTTGTATGAATACTAAAGTTTGCAGGTAAGCTATATACCTATTAACACTTATTACGATTCTAATCACAAATGAATTGGAAAATACATACACAGACTGTTCGTACCTACCATTTTATCTCAGAAAACAATACTGTCTGGCTGTAGAGTGTAGACGCTTTGTTAGTGTTGAAGTACACTTACCATGTCCATTGCTGAGGCTGTACACAATATGCCGACCTCATTTGCATACTTGAATATTTCTCTATACTGGCTCTCAGTAAACTCCAAATGTCTTTTGTGGTCACCATAAGTCTTGCCCCAAGAGTTAGCATTGTCATATGGTCGTTCTAAATATTTCTTTGTGAATTTTTCGTTGAGACATGTCTTTTGAAACTTAACGCAACTGGCCCCTGCATCCTAAAAAGACACAGAAAAAGTCATATTCTCAGACGTTTCTTGAGCAATTTTTATTTCCAAACTGCATGTTACAGATAAAGTTATCGGCCTCAAGTCGGCATACTTTTGTTCGATAAATCACAAGGTTAAATGAATTGTAGGTTCGTTACACCGCCTCCCATAATTGCCCATTAATTTGACATAGTTAACAGTTTAGTACCTGTTGTATCTATTATTGTATAGTGTAACTTTTTGAGCAGGAAGTAGGTCCTTCAGACAAAGCAGAAAAAGTTATTTGCACTACGTAAAGAGAATGTTTCCTTTGTTTTGCTTCCTATTTAGCAACACAAAGAGCAAAGAAATGTAAACAAAACTCACCTTAGCGGCTTTTATTAACTTTTTTGCGATTTCTATGTCACCTTGATGGTTCTGGCCCACTTCCGCGATTATGAAACACGGATTGTTGTCTCCGATCCTGATGTCCTCGGTTATCTTGACTTCGACCATTTTGACAATTGTGGCGCGTGTTCCATAAAAACAAACAAACGTAAACCGGGTCTCGACCGCGACTGGACGTCGAAGAGCGCTGGCACTCCTTGTAAAGGGTTTATTCACCTCGCGTTCAAGATCAAATACGATAAGTAAGGTCAATTTAATATAAAAGCGAGTAGCTTGCTGCGCTCCCGCCGCCGCACTAGTGTGAGCGAGCGCACTCCGACGCCGTACCCACTCCGCATGATAAATGATAAAAACCGGTAGCTATCGACCGTCCATGACCAGAATCTAGCATTAACAACAGTGCAAATAAAACACATAAATAATAAAATATTCTTTATTGATTAAATACACAAGCCTTCATTTATTTTTATATTTATTACTGTATTCGTTTACCCTGTTCATATATCGCACGATGCCATTTTGACAATATCTTTATGATCTTTAAACCTGTCGCCTAAAGCGCGATTTACTTTTGATTCCGTTGGTTTGCCTAAGAAGTTGGAGATGTAACGGCCGGCTTCGATGAGCTTGACAAGGTCTATGTTGGTGTTGACGCCGAGACCGTAGAGGAAATAAACCAGGTCTTCGGTAGCCAGGTTCCCGCTGGCTCCACGGGCGTAAGGGCACCCACCGAGTCCGGACACCGATGAATCGACAGTTTTTATTCCAAACTGCAAAAACAACTCGCGTTAAATATATGTGATGACGTAATCTGCAGTCAGTCGCGCGGGTGTGTATAGTAGGTACCTCTATACGTTATTATGTACTTGTATCTATTTAAATACATTGTTGGTTTGTGTTTGTTTGAATATTCGTATCTTATTATGAGCTGATAGCGTATATATATTTTATCATTGAAATGTACCTCGTTATAGTTTATTATGACTTTATTACTTATAGATATGTTTACACGAATTTCTTTCTGCTGTACATATAAGTATTCATTTTTGTTGAAAATTTTACAAGCTGTTAAATTAAATATCGAACTTAGGTCGATATAATATTTCATTTTTACACGACTGCCCAAAAAAGGAGTGTTATATTTCAGGGTTCATGTATGTATATTTGTGAGTGTATTTCTTCCACCATAACTTATATAGGGCTTAACCGATTTTAATTTATTTAATTTATTGTTAGACTTGTCTTGATAGCGCAAATGACACTAGATATATAAAAAAAGTTATAAAACACAGTGGCACAGTTTAGACGCTATATTGTAAGAGGTAACAATTTTTTTTCCTTCCAAACCTATCGGTGGTGTTTCGAAAGGATAGATAGATAGAAGTATAAAAGTAACGAAGAACTTTAACTTTTGTAATTTGCACTTTTAATTTCAATTTAACGATAAAACCTTCATCGAAAATAAATCATTTGCAGTCGGGTTTTTTAATGTTAAATAAATTTATACTTGTTTATTTTTATTTATTTATTTGGGGGAACATATTACTATCTAGCGTACACATTTCGAAACTACTACTGGCGATATGTACCTATGTTACTTTCCCGTGCACAGCCTTATTTGAAGATTATTTATCCTAAAGCCACGAAGTAGTAACATACAGAGAGACAAGCAGATAACTTAGCACAAAGTATTCATTGTTTCGTTTGTTTCCGTGACGGAACAAGCACGAGGCCCACCGGATGTTAGGCGGTACCCTCTGCCTATAACAGTTGCAGTTCGTCACAAGTCGCACTACGCCCATCACCTTAGGACATGATGTTGTAAGTCTCATGTGCCTGCAATTTCACCAGCGCCCTGCATACCAGCACACAGTAATGTGAACATTACAGTTTGGCGGTAGAAATAGATATGGTTTCAGTTCTTCTCCGGACGAACAGAGTTCTACTAAAACACATTATATACAGAATATACAATGATGAATATACAATATAATATGACAGAAAATACAAGGAGGTACTAATTACACTACTTAGCAATTATACAGTTTAAAATTAGAAGCGCTCATAGCGAAGTTTGCTTAGCCGTTCTGAACCGATCAGCAAAGTTAAGCAACTTCCGCCTCGGTCATGATTTGGATTGGTGACCGCTGGTGACATTACTACTGAGCGCTTCCGTGCTCCGGTGGGCACGTTAAGCCGTCGGTCCCGGTTGTTGACGATGGCAGTCGTTATAGCATGGTGGTAGGGCATTTTGCGAATGTCCGCCTGGCTAGCTACAACCCTCAAGAAGAAAATCTATCGCCAAGCACCTAACGGTGTGTTCCGGCAGCTGTCCTCGAGAGCCAGTAATTCTCGGCTAGCCTGAACAACATCTTCGATCACATCATCACTTACCATCAGGTGAGATAGTGGTCAAAGGCTAGCAATAAAAAATTGTTCCAGTCATCATTAGTCTTGTATTCCAATTTTCTAGTATAACCACCTGCTAAAGACTATGGTCTATGGTTGCATGGAATACTTTGGATTGTAACGTGATGTAAATTGAAATTATAATTATCACTATTATTTATCTTTAAGAGCCAGCCCTCATACAATTTTTATTATATTTAGAATCTAAGGACTACCATATACTCCTGTTAGATGCCGCAAAAGGTGACTATGAATAATGCGCCATATGAGCAGCATGCCCACGTCTCTGTAAGTGGGATGTTGTTACACAAGGGGTATATCATGGCTCCTTACTATATTAACTCCCTGATTACTCGTGTTGGAATCAGATAGGCCAGCCGGCCATTAAAATAGAAGCTTAATCTTTGTTTGACTAATATTTTGTATGTTTTTATATAGTCCTTTAAGTTTTTCGAAAAGTATTTCCCGACCGCATTTGAATGGGTTAAGAGTAGGAAAATAATGGTACTGCTTTACTAACACAGAACGTAACATATGTGACAATAATCATAAATTGTTCTAGAGCACTTTACAAGAAGGTATACGTAGTTAGCTCCTTGCTAACATATTGTAAACAGTAATTACGATGTGTTAGTAATTATTACTTACTTATTACTCTATTATATAAATTAATATGGGATCACAGTTAAAGCTGTGTTCCCATCAACATGGCTGCAAATGCTCCGGGCGTTGCTGCACATTTTTTTATTAATTTTATCACCCTCAATATAAAATTTTCTTGCGATTTCAAGTCAAGCTTTATTTGTGGCGGTTTTTTATTAACTACAATTTAAATCGTCAATATATACATAGTTTTAATATTTTTATTTTGCAATAACGCAAGCTCTGCGGATTACGTTACAAAATTACGAGAGAAAAATTATCTCGCACATGGCTATAATTTTTCCTTCTTATTAATATCTATGAAAGTTGTAACCCTGCGAATTGCTTTTAAACTCCTGCCAAAAGAACAATAACCAATAATTGGTAGAACAATAAACAATTATTGTACATATGAATGTACTCTCTAGTCATCAAGTGGCAGTACCGACCACTGTTCCAAAGGTTTTGATGATTCACCATGATTTTTAATAATGGTTTGAGACATGTTCATTTAAGGACGAAGTCTGTAGCCGGTGAATGAGCTCCCGCCAAAAGAACAATAACCAATAACTGGTAGAACAATAAACAATTATTGTAAGTATGACTGTACTCTCTAGTCATCAAGTGGCAGTATCGACCACTGTTCCAAAGGTTTTGATGATTCACCATGATTTTTAATAATGGTTTAAGACATGTTCATTTAAGGACAAAGTTTGTAGCCGGTGAATAATGTTTTGGAGAGATTTTAGCTAAATATCGATAATGATTTATCGAATAAAAAGTGTGCTTATCATTAAAAGTGAACTTACCTCTAATCCGGCTAATAAATTGGCCAATCCCTGTCCATACGTATCATGGAAATGCAACGCCAGTTGATCAGGCTTCGCTACAGCAAGGACTTCCTTCAGTAGTCGGCGAACTGAGCCAGCGGTGCCGATGCCGATGGTGTCCCCGAGGGACACTTCATAGCACCCCATTGATAAGAGTTCTTCAGTTATCTAGTGAGCATTGTTAACATTATTTTCGTGCGTATAATGTAGTTCTGGTACTATGCTAGTTGCCACACCAGTAGCGTTACCATTGCGTTGCGGACCTTGATGTTCTGGGTAGTATAACCGGAACTTACTCGAACATTGTCAATATGGGAAAATGCCTTATTGGAAAGTTTCTATGGTAGTCTCCATTTTTCCTACTGCTATTATTAGTTTTTATTACATAGCATAGCTACCTTAAATCAGGCATATTAGTTGAATGAACCTATTGAATGCGAAAATACTTTAAAGATCTACCTATGCTTCATTTAAAGGATATTGTTATTGTTTTAACGACTTCCAAGAAAGAACGAATTTCTCACTTCAACTGTTTTTTTTTCGTATGTTTAAATGTTATATGAATAATCATTCCGCCAATTATGCGTTGATTTTGATAAAAAAAGTCGGGTAGAAAAAACCTCAAGCTTTAACCCATTTCAAATTTTTGGTGAAAAAATTTGGTGCATTTCTTGACAAGTATGTGCACTCTGAGACATACACTTTTTATATCTCATGTACCTGTGATTTCATAATTACTGGCTCTCAAGGACTGAACACACTGTTGTACACACACTTGGCGTCAGATTTTTGTACTTAAGGGTGTTAGCTAGTCAGGCATACATTCGCAAATGCCATCCCACCGTGCGGTAAAGCTCAAGCCGAGGTGACGATCGAACCATGCGACCCCCACCTCAGACCCCACCAGGACCCCAACCAGACTGCGGCACGGTAGTCCGCAGGTCTATTACTGCTCGGCTATAAGTGCTTCAATATAATATAAAATTTCAATTAATAAAAAAAAATACCTTGGCAATAGCCTTTGGACTGATTGGTCCATCATAAGGGCAGCCAACAACACAAGAAACGTAGCCTCTCACTCGTAAGCCGTCTTTCAAGGCCTGGTCAGCGACTAGCTTGAATCTCTTCAGACCTTCCTCAACAGAACAGTTCAGATTCTTTTGAGAGAAACCTTCTGATCCCGCTGGGAAGATCGCCACTTCCTCTATATTACACTGTATCTGTTAAAAATAAATGTGTAGATATGTATCAGTTATTATATTCTAGAAATAAAACTGTGGTGCCTTTAATTAAGAAGCGATAGAATTTGTACGATTTAAGAATTGTACAATTAGTGCAGTCAGCGGTTTACGCATTCATGCCTCAATTCCTAAACTGCGACACCAGTGCACATTGTACCATCCGCGTTTGCTCAGCGCGTTGCATTAGAGCGATGTTTCGATTAAAAAAGACTGACAGCTGCATACCCTATTTTAAAAAAACATAAAATTCTTACATTGCCGTCATTGTACATATTTGAAGTAGCATTATTTGTTAAATGTAACCCAGACCAATTTTAATCACTGTCAGACCATGTAGTAAGATATAGACGAGACTAAAATAAATGCTGTAAACCTGTAGCTAAGACAACTTTAATGGCTAACAGTATAGTTTGTATGGGTCCACTTGTATGTAACGAGACCTAAATATTAACTGGTTTAAAAAGGCACTCAAAAAATATCTATTAGATAAATGTTTTTATAAAATTGAGGGTCTCTTCGCTTTTGACAAATTTTAGCTGTTAATTTAAATTTTCTTATTTGTATTACATTATTATTATCTATTGACTCGTTGGTAATATGTCATATTTTTTTTTATTCTTTTTGGTAGATTTTAATGCCACAATGGCATTTGTAATTAACATAATTGGTATTTGCTTTTTTGACATTATTTAATCTTTTAACTACTATTCTGATGTACTACTTAATGTTTAATTATTTTGGCATGCCATTGCTCTATAAATTTGCACGCCTTAGGGCAAAACACGATCGAAGCACACTAATCCCTTTCTATCTGTTTTTAACATGCACATGTGTTAGTCATATTATGTATGTATACTCGTGTTTTGAGCAAATAAATTATTCTTATTCTTCTCACCAACCTTAACATTTAACATATAAAGCTTAGTTTAGGATATTAAAGAATAATTTATTCCCTCACTTTGTGTATCTTTTACTAATGTATGGAGAGCTCCGTACAGGATTTATTTATTATACACAAGGTGTACTTACAGCAGTCTCATAGCCTTTAAGGTTTGGTATTAGAACTGGATAGTTAACGTCTGGTAATCTTGGAATAGTCTTCATAACATCTACTCCATCACTCATTTGTTTTACCCATTTAGGGCTAACAAAACTGAAACAAGATATTTGAAATTAGATTTAATGAAGACTACATTCCCAATTCAAATATAAACATATTGGTGTCAATAATAGCATCTTATCCATGCTAAAATGTCAATTCTACACAAATTCTTTAAACAATGGTCGTTCTTATTCTGTTCACACTAAAGTCCATGTTCATGTAACACTTAAAATGGGAATTCTAATGATAGGATTATTCTATCTAATTCAGTAGTTGTAGGCAATTTTGCATCAGTTTAGAAAGCACCAAGTTGCATGACGACTAAATTTGTGTAAAACATACCCACACTTGAACACAATAGTCAACACTAATGTCTGTCATTCCTAAGCGTTATACGAATTTGAATTTCAATGTGAAGCATAAAAAATACCATAATTTAGAGAATTTTGAAGAATTTTAAATTTACCGTGTTTGTATAAAATTAACACCAATATCTAAGTCTAACATTGTCTTAGATTTTCGCGATTGTGACACATAGTAGTTAAACAACTTTAAACAGTTTAATACGGTTTAATGATAAATATACGCGATTTAAACCGTTTAAAGTTGTTTAATTACTACATATAAGGCTAACATTCTCTTTATTAAAGTTATATGCATCAAAGAAACACATCTTAACATTATTTGGTATTGTGATGTGTATAATAATATAAATAATAATTTAATCACAATTAATTACTCTCATTCTTTAACCATATGGAATTAAAGAATGAGGGGACATATTATAGTTATGAGCTATATGTCATGTAAGCTTAAACAGTCAGAGCATGCCCTGGCTATTGGGGTGGAAGGTGCGGGTTGTTATTGCAAAAATAAAAGTATTAAAAATATGTATATTTCCATTTTCAAAATTACAATGAGGTAGGCGAATTTAGCAACCATCCTGAACAATGCTCGGTCCAGCTCCATGCATTGAACTACCACACATAATATATTTTTGACTGCAATATGTCAGTTGACAACTTATAAATTTGATTAAGCAACTTGGCATATTTATTAAAATAAACACAAAAAAAAATCAACTTCATAACATTAATATGGTTACTAAAATGCAACCTTAGAAGTTTTAGGTGAGAACAAAATGATTTTCATGCATATTTGGTGAGGATAATGGGCTTAGAATGTTATAAATCTGGTTCGTGAAACTAGGTAAGCATGGTGGGGTTTGGCACTACTTTTTATTTACTAGAAAATTATTTAAGATCTGGATAAAAAATATTTTAAAATGTAAACATAAGCAAAACCTGCTAATCGTTCAATGAAGCCCATAAAGCCTAAACAACAAATTCATAGTAATGCTTCACTTCATATGGAGACTTGTGGTTATCTCTCTGCAATGAGGTAGACCTGGCACCCAAATGGTGAATCCATAGACGGCTAATATGTCTTGCATAACAACAAATTTTATTTGGCAAACTGTAACAACCATTACAATATTTCTATAAAAAATATTCTAGTATGTAGACTTTTAGACTAATGCATTTTTTTCTGAGTGTAGCATGAAAGAGTATCACCGCATGAGTCTAAAAAATAAACAAATTACTCTGCGATTTAACATGTGGCTGGTTTGGTGGACCCTACAGGGTCTGTCTTGTCGTAGAGGTAGAGTGCAAAGCCACGTGTGCTTAGGACTTACCTAGGGAGTAGGGTTTAGGGGCCCCTTTACAATGTCATCAATGCGGGTGCATCAACAGGGAGTAAAATCGCTTTTTAGTGAACATTGTACAGAAAACCATCAATTCGGGAATTAAGTTTTTCTAAGTTTGGTAAAATGAACAAAAACAAAACAAAGTACATAGATTAAGCTTTACTTCATAACATGGGTATATCATGTATCTATATAATAAAAACAATAATGAAAACAATACATACAAAATCTAGTAAGAGCAAAATATGACAAAAAATTAATAAAGTTGCTATTAGCCTGTGTACAATTTTATAATATTCAAAATATTTATTACTTTTATAATCAAATTAAATTTACATAAACAAATGAATTAACCAAAAACAGTTACCTATGTGGCTAATTTATATGCTGTAGAAGTTGGAGCAAGGGTTACACCAGCGAAATCCCAATATAACCTACTTAAAGATGATGTAGGGGAGGAGGCTCAAGCAGGAAGGGGAGCATTGATGCATTGTAAAGAGGCCTCTTAACCCTACACCTGGATTGCAAGTCCCAGGCCCCTCTAGCCTCTTCCTCAGCAACACTATGGACCCGGCACCTGCACGGTGAATCCATGGAATGCTAAGTAATTTGTCTCATGATATAATTTCATCAAAACTTGTAACCGAATCGCCCTTCAAAACAATAATTATCATTCTGAGAATGCCACCGTCAATTCGGGAACATGGCTTCATGTCCGGGAACATTTCCTAAATGACCGTTCACGAAATGACGATTTCATATAAGCGCACGCTTTGATTATACAACGGCCATCTTAAATGCAACCTGACTTGGTAAATAGTAAAATATTTGAGATTACTTTGTTATTTAGTGTTGTAAATAGAATGTCATCCATAGTTATTATGGATTAATGTTTTAATAAAATATTCAGTTGAATGTAGTAAACACATTCCCAAATTAACGGAATATTGATGTATGCTCTATGAAAAATGCATTCAAAGGTACTAACCACTACTATATAATTTATTTAATAGTAAATACACTGACAGCCGGCTTTGTTATTATTTCCTTCGTCTACTGACGTTTGTTCGATTATCGATGCATTCACTGAAATGACTTGTATGTTAAGAGACATAATATTTTTGCACTTTTGGAATTAAAAATGTATTATCTTCTAGTATTATGTTTCATAACTAGATTTTGTATAAAAATTCAGTAAAATAGGTAATAGCAGGTGTTAAATAACTTGAATTTTCCATTAATATTTTAACTTTTTGTTGAAGATCATACTTCAGGACATGTTCCTGAAATGATTTTCTATGCATGTTTATTAAATTAATTCAAAATTTACTTCATTAATGAATTGTGTTACTTGGAGTGCCAATTTCTGCACATTGGTGATTCTGAGCCACATACAGGGGTGCGTTCTTATTTGTCGTCCGACGACGGATGATCGCTCCAAGCAGAGCGACGCTCGTCATCCGCCTTTTAAGAACGGCTCTGTATCATATCTGTATCAAGAACACTACTTAAAATGTTTCACTGACTCAGAAGAAATGTATTTACAATTATGTACTTTTCCAGAATACATAACTAAAACAAACATACATAATATAACAATAATAATAATAAAATTTTGTAAACAGAAGTCTACGTAAACAAAAAGTAACTTAAAACAAAGAAAAATCAAGTCCCAACTGTCAAATGAAACGTCAGGGCGATATTTATCCACCGATTTCGTGGGGCGACCGGTGCGTCGTCGAGCGATATATAAGAACGCTCCGGATGATCATCGGACGATCGCCCCGGGCATATAAAAACGCTCGGGGCGTCGTCGGACGTCGTCGGACGACAAATAAGAACGCACCCCAGGATGATTGACAGTAGCTGTTAGAATTTTGGTAATAAGATACTATAGGTTTAAGTAATTATAATCCATCTGACCTGGCTGATTCAATGTGTTTTATCCCAGCAGCTGCAAGTTTATTTATTAATTCGACTTTTATATCTGTTGGCACGAATTTTGATTCATTTTGAAGACCATCCCTTGGACCCACTTCGTAAATTCGGACATCTGCTGAAGATTTGCTCTAAAAAATTATGGGATGGAATAATTAAAATATACAAAGATCATGAGAATCATAATAACCAGAAGCTTACAAAATTGCGGTTGAAGTATTTTAACAATCCCACGAAGTTGTGCCGTTTGGTTACTTTGATCATTTTAATGTCTTGCCTATTTTCGCCTGGTATCTTATGTAAAAAAGAAGCTCTTTGGCATATCGTTAGTATAACATATCGAGGTAGGTATTACATTATTATTCACATTATCTTAGCACACAACACAAAATGTTATCAGTTTGTTTAGATTTTTGTTGACGTTGATGATAAGCTGATAAACACAGAATAATAATTCCGGTATTACCGGTTTACCGGGTAGATAAAAAATAACCACAGAGTACAAACTCTTTGGCACAGATAATAATTACTGTGAATGTGTCATGGATCTATGATATAATATACAATACAATACAAAAATTCTTTATTGTTTACCAAAGTAGAAGTAAATAACACTTATTAAGACTAATTTTCTATGGTAGTACAATGGGCGGTCTTATCGCTATGTAGGGATCTCTTCCAGGCAACCTTTGAATGGACTGAAACTAAGGAAGAGGTAGACGGTGGTGAACAATAAATCATGTTTAGATAATTAAATTCAGATACATAAATCTAATATATGATAAATGATGATAAATATATAATATATACGTATATATATATCAAATATACTTACTTATTAACGCTATACATACATATATAACATAAACAAATAATTACAATGTTATATACTGGATAAGTAGTGATTTTTTAACATACCTTTAAAAATTCCAAGAGATTTAGCACGTCTAATCTCGAGTGGCAAAGCATTCCATAGTCGTGCAGCCTGTACTGTGAAGGACTTATTGTAGTACTGAGAGCTATGAGGGGTAATTTTAAGTTGGAGAGTGTTGCAAGAGCGAAGGGACAGATCATGGGTCAGATGGAGAAACACAAAACACTTTTTCAAGTATGTAGGAGTATTGGAAACGAAGAGGATATTGTATAGAAGATGTAGAATATGTGCATTCCGGCGAAGTCGTATGGGCAACCACTTCATTTTTTTACGAAACTCAGTTATATGGTCATATTTGCGGAGGCCATATATGAATCGAATACAAAAATTTTGTAAGCGTTCAAGTTTATCAAGCTGTTCTTGAGTCAAATCAAGATACGATATGTCAGCGTAGTCGAGAATCGGGAGTAAGAGTGATTGTGCGAGCGCAATTTTAGTTGTGATTGGTAAGAAATTTTGCAGTCTTCTTAGGGAAGAAGCGGAAGCAAAGATTTTGCGGCTGTTTTCAGCAAGCTGTAGCACCCAAGATAATTTCCTATCCATGATGATACCTAAATTTTTAACAGTAGTGCTGTAATCTATAACTTGTGCATCAAAGATAACATGTGGAAGGTGAAACCAGTCAATCAAGGATACCATTCTTGAGCTACCAATGATAATTGCGTTTTCGCCGGGTTGACCTTGAGACCACAGAATTTACTCCATATTGAGATTCGTCGCAAATCAGAGTTTACTACTTCGATCGCTGCTGGCAATTCATTTAGAGGAGCCTGAGCGTATATTTGCAAATCATCTGCATAAAGATGGTAGAAAGAAGATAACTGATGTGAAATAGAATTTATAAAAATTGAGAAAAGAAGAGGTGATAGAACGCCGCCCTGAGGTACACCTGCTGCCGTAGAACACCACGATGAGAAAGTCTCATCAAAGCGTACACGTTGCCGACGTCCATACAGGTAACTACGAAACCAAGCAATAACCGTTTGAGATATGTTAAGAGAACACATAATGCCAAGGAGTACGTCAAAATCTACGTTATTGAAGGCGTTACTGAAGTATAATAGTGTTAAAACTGTGAGTTGTCCATTATCCATACCATGCCTTATATCGTCAGTTATTTTGACCAGTGCTGAGGTAGTGCTGTGCCCTGGGCGGAATCCAGATTGGAACGGGTTGAAGAGGTTATTTTTGACTAGGAATGATGTGAGCTGTTGGTGTACTAGGCGTTCAAGAAGTTTTGAGAGAAATGGAAGGATAGAAATAGGACGGTAATCGGAGAAAGTGGAAGGATTGGCTTTTTAGGTAAAGGAATGATCTGCGCCTCTTTCCATATGGAAGGAAGCGTACCGTGGGCAATGGAGTAATTGAGGATATGTTGGATAACGGGCAAAATTTCGTCGAGCACCAACACTATCATTTTTCTGGTAATGCAGTCACTGCCAGCTGCGTCGGAAAATGGAAGAAATGGCTTTTATGTTTCTCCTAACATCAAAATCAGTAAATTGCGTGAAAACAAAAGAAGGATAGTCAGAAGTTGGAATGGATGAAAGATGAACAAGGGTTGCAGCTTTTGTAGGGTCATCAAAGTTGGCAGAATAGGAAAGTGCTGATTAAGTGAATCAATGTTTAAATCATTAGGGATACGAGATTTACGAGATTTTCCAACTCCTCATGACCGAAGAAATTTCGATACCTTTGAAGGTTCTTCATTTTCAAGAGAACTATGAATATGTCGACGTTGCGCGTTTCTACACTCTTTATTGCAGTGATTGCGACGTTTCGTATACTTTTCTTTATTCTCATCGGTAGGATTGTACTTATACTTGGCTTTAGAAACAATTTTTTTGTTCATAAGTAACCTTATGTCAGGTATAAGCCAAGGAGCTGGCAGGTGTTTTATTTTCACTGGTCTCAAAGGTGCATGCCTATCGTAAAGATAAATAATGATATCGTTGAAAATTGTGACTTTAGCATCTACAGACTCGGCATTAAAAACACCATGCCAGTCTAAATTACAAGCATCGTGTTTCAAACTCTCTATATCAATACTTCAACTCTATATTATAATATGTCCATGGAGTGTGTACATCTCAGGAACAAAGAATTGTCGCTTTTATAATTGGCGACCCGGTAAAGCCTGACTAGGAGCACAGAATAAAAAGATCACTCCGCAAAGACAATTCTCGCGCTGTGTTAAATAAAACTATCACGATAGATAAATCTAGACCAAATATTGCTAAATATGCCAGGAATAGACTTGATGTCAAGTCTTTTATTATTATATTATATATATTATTATTATTCTGTGTTTATCAGCTTATCATCAACGTCAACAAAAATCTAAACAAACTGATAACATTTTGTGTTGTGTGCTAAGATAATGTGAATAATAATGTAATACCTACCTCGATATGTGATACTAACGATATGCCAAAGAGCTACTTTTTTACATAAGATACCAGGCGAAAATAGGCAAGACATTAAAATTTTCAAAGTAACCAAACGGCACAACTTCGTGGGATTGTTAAAATACTTCAACCGCAATTTTGTAAGCTTCTGGTTATTATGATTCTCATGATCTTTGTATATTTTAATTATTCCATCCCATAATTTTTTAGAGCAAATCTTCAGCAGATGTCGAATTTACGAAGTGGGTCCAAGGGATGGTCTTCAGAATGAATCAAAATTCGTGGCAACAGATATAAAAGTCGAATTAATAAATAAACTTGCGGCTGCTGGGATAAAACACATTGAATCAGCCAGGTCAGATGGATTATAATTACTTAAACCTATAGTATCGTATTACCAAAATTCTTTAAGGTGATACCTTCATGTGAACGCAATATAAATATTTTTTCAGCAAGTTCGCATATTTTGATTACGCATCTCGATGGATAGATCTACCCTCTATTATCTTTCTTGGCAATCAATCCATCATATAATTATCCGATATTAAAGGTAGGAAGCATTTCTCACATTTAATTAGTATTCTTATTTTTTTTAACAACAAATCCGGTATGTACTCAATGAATTCTTGTGTATACAAAGAGAGGGGTCTGCCAAGTAGTCATAGTCACTATCGATAACTGGTAATACTTTATTAAAACTCGTAATTTTCTTTAGATTCAGTCGTATGCGTAAATATTTTTTCTTTTCATACCGCTTTTCACCGAACGTTAAAATGTTTATGTTTTCCAGGGGGATGCAATTTTCTGAAGTAATATGTTTTATATATCCGTGTATAACTAGCCTTTTATATGCGCTTTTAAATAGAATTCAATTGCGTTTTTGTTAAATCCGCCTCTGGCACGAATAGGGCTAAAAATACATTCCAGGTGACCCTGGCTCATTCTGTACAAGGGCATAAAATTTAAAATCTTGGAAGTGATTACGTTTCGGTAAACCTTTTTAAGACTTCTTTTTTTCTGAATACTTAGAGAGAATCCAAAACCCTACTTTTTGATTCGTCTATTAGGTGGATCTTTTTTTTTTTAATATATGTTCCCTAATGGAACTCTTTTTTGGAACCCATTGATATCGACCCTAAGCAGCACTCCATTTTTTCGTACATCAAGATGATACGGTAAACTGTAATATAAGATAAAATTTAAATTATACATATTACGCAATGAAACGATTGGATCAAATAATTGAATATTATCTATTATAAGATTAGAGACGGAAAAAGGGGTAAATGTACGACCCGAAACTAGCCATTCTGAATTTTAGGAATTTAAATAAACGTTATTTTGAATCATGATCTTAAGCCAGTGTTATTATGACAAAAACTGGCAGTACTTTACTGAGATAAAACACGTAAAACACAAAACAGTTTTACAATAACCAAAACATAAAAAACAACTTGAAACTTACTTATGAAAGGACAATCCTGGTATTTTCCGCTTACTATAGCGTTTACAGAAGCATACTACATCGCATTGTAATAAAGTTTTACATCAGTTTAAAAACAACAACAAAAAACACATATATTATAATTAATTATACAGAAACGTTCCAAAGCAAATTTCACAATTTCACAAAGATGCCATGATTGTCATGTTTGTTGAGCTATATATGTTGCTGGCCTTGAAAAAACTGGCACGCACTGGGATGTAGCAATAGTAGAGCCATCGAGAAAATAACACTAAGAGATGCAATAAGATTTAGTTTGTTCGAGATGAATTGATGCCAAACTTTGTTTAACCTAAACGCGCTCTAATTGGCTAAGCCACCTCCATGCGGTAAACACCCGAGTCCCATAGTGATGGGACATGATTCTTATGCAAATATAATCGATATCAATACGTCGTACAACATATATAAGCTGATCGTATAATTGATTCCTCCGTGACGACCTATTTAGATAAGAGTGATATTTTCTCCCACTTGCGTTGGCAATAATACCCAGCAGATACCTCGCGCGGTATTTTGTATGAGCTATTTTGTTATAGCTGTTTTGTTATAATAAAATATAGAATAATGATATGGTTGTGTGATTCCACAATTCTGCTTTAAATATCTTTACTAAAATGATAAACATTTAAATGCCTCTTTAATATTTTTATGTTTGCAATAACGCATGTTCTGCGGATTAGATGACTTACATTTTTCCTCTCGTATATTTGTAATTTAGTAATTTATATATCTCCCTAACAAATTACTATTGGAATATATTTCTTATATTTGAAGTACAAATTTCCGACTCGTAAGTGTAAGGTTCCGGTAGCCGAATAGATTAGGCATCCGGCGCGAAATCAGAGGACGAGGGTTCGATTCCCATCCGGCACAAAAAATTTTGTGCTCTTATAATAATAATATAATATATAATAAATTTGTAAATGAGATTTTTGCTCAGCACGCAATAGTGCTTTTAATCATATTTAGGAATGTGTATGTATCTGTTGTAGTAATAAGCCAATATATCAACATCCAAGCATATATATATATATGTTTGAGCGTACGTCATTAGAAAATATGCACTATTTCCATAGATATACAGTCGAAAAAAGAGGTCGACCACTCCGGGACTGATTAATCCCGAGAGAAATTGACGGGGAGACATCGAGTGGAGTTAAAAGTTCCCGCGCTCGCGTGACTTCAAGAGGTTTAGTTTGCCATCTGTTGTTAGGAATATTATAACTAATAACATCAAAAATAATGACGTTTATTCAATCATCAATAAAGAAATCAATGAAATCTAGTGAACATTAGAAATCAGAAGCAGAGAGTTAATAGACAACATTTTTAAGGGCATAGACATTAACTTTCATGGTAAAAAATAGAAAAGGTCGAGGAAAAGGACCAAAGAAGGAATAATATTTCATGAGTATTACTAAAATCAATTTTTTTTTATACATATTTTTTATTAGAATAACAAAATGTAACTGTATATTGTGAAATAAATTATTATTATTATTATAAACTCATATCAAACATATAAAACCCTCTTTACATCCAAGGCTAAATATATTTATGGGCCAGAGTATGACGATATCGATTTTAGTTCCACTATAACGATAAATTACCGTACTGTATAAGCACAACACTAGGAGAGGGCGCGGTTTACAAAAAACAAAGGATGACAATAGATGAATGTAGTAAGTGGGAGTGAAATGCATTCATACGGGTCTATTAGATTGTCCAGTTTAACTTGACCTATTAAAATTAAGTAGATAAATTACGTAAATTGAATAATTGTTCTTACTTGTGGAAGGTAATTCCATCTGTTTTATAATTAGATGTTTTGCTACGTTTCCCGCACCATTTAATGGAGCAGGTAGTCATTTTTATTGCACTGAGTGCCTACAATCGTCAAAAATAAAAATATTTCTAACACGTACGTACGGATCAAGCTTCTGGTCGCGTACTGTTTATGTGCGCTCATGCTATGACTTAAATGTGTTAGAAATCACACACCAGTTGCATGATCGGGCGAACCATCATTTCCCCTCTCGGGGGTTTAAATCTCGTTGAGTAGAGCTTTGTTCATTTCTTTTACATAAAATAACTCGATACTGTATCCCTTTCTTGTGGGAATGAAATGGAGCTACCAGCAGTCTATTCATTTCTTTGTCTAAGTCGGTATATTACTTTTCTCTATGTCCATGCTTTTCTCTATGCTTTGATAGAGGACTATGTAATCTAATCTGATCTTTGATCTATGGGCAGGGAACCGGTGGCAATCTGGCAATTTCTAATTTGATAAAATTATTCTCAAGTATTTTTATATGAACGATAATTTAACAAATATTAATTCATAGGCCGCTTTTTGAAATTTTAAGTCAACTATTATTCAATTTAAATTACTATAATGGGTTTGTAGTATAATTATTACTTAAAAACTTCGTTTACGAATTTTATGGTCACGCACGCTATATGTTTTTTCTGTTTTAGCGGTGAGCAGTGCCACGTCTTTTGTGATATCTTCAATTTTAACTCTGCTGATATTCTCTGGGATGCAAATGTATAAGCCGGTATTGGTTAAATCGCCAATTACCATTATATTTGGAGGATACCTTGGATCCGTGTTGTTCATGTTTTTTACAACTGTATCCTTGAAAAAAAATAGTTTATATACGGAATTCAGGATAATAAACCTCTTGTCCTCCAACCATTCTTATTTTGACATGTAATTTTGCTGCATTATTGTTTTTATAGCTAATTGTCTAACCTATGACCACTATCTCTCTTGATGGTAAGTGAAGATGAGGTTAGATGTTGTTCAGGCTATCCCAGAATTACTGGCTCTCAAGGACTGCTGCTGGAACACACCGTTAGGTGCTTGGCGACAGTTTTTCTACTTGAAGGTAGTAGCTAGCCAAGCTGGCATTTGCAAAATACCTTACCACCATGCAATAATGATCACAATTTTGCTGTCCAAACAATAACATTACCTTGATGCGATCATTTCTAAGCGCCAAATCAATCATTAACCAATGCAATTGAATTTGGAAGATTTTGCATCTTTTGTTTATTGTGAACTTGATGAGTCTAAAATCCAAGCAGTAACTGTATTAGAGTTACACTTGCTTACATATTTGTTCATAGCTTGGCACCTATATTATTTATTTGAACATCTTTATAACATGGCTTTTTTATTGATTACTTTCCTGAACATTAAACTCCAGGCTGTTGGCAATTTAGAAGCTACTCTTTTTGGGAAAAACTTTCAGCTGAAGCTTCCCGAAATTGCTATTTCAATGGTAGTCTCGTTGATAGCTTCTGGGATGGTGCACCGGATCTGTTTCACTACATGGTTTGTACTAAAATCATAAATATAGATATGTATTTTGTCTTTGATGTCCCATTGTCCTGCTTCTACAAGAACTATTGCAAAGTATAGCTACTTTTTTTCTATTGGTGTGTAGATTAGTTCAGTTACCAGTAATTTTGTCTTGAAGGAGCAAAAGATGAATCACTAGATAATAAACCTGCCTAATTGTAGTTTTGGTTCTCAAATTAACTTTATACTGCCCTTTATTTATTATTAGGTGTGGCGATGGCCAACTGTGATATGGTATTATGACATAGTTTTAAATAAAAATACTATGCCAACATATAGGTCAATGAGGTCAAACAGTCTGCATTGGTGTTTAACATACTCAATATTTGAAAAATATCTAAATTATTGTGGATTCAAACCCATTACCATCCTTCCCTGTAGCCAGGATATGCTATAGTATATATTATAGCAACGGAGCTATCGCAGTGAGTGAGTTATGGCTCAAATTTATCCCTTCGCTTCTGTCGTTTAATAGTGTAGTGCACATTTTTGTTTGTTGTAAAGTAATTTATGTATAATAGGGAATTGTGGCATAACTTTTTTTTATTTGAATGTATCATCACAGTATGTGTGATAATAATAGTAAGAATAATCTGGTGAGGCAATATATGTGGAGACACATATTGCCTCATCAGATGGTTTTGGTCCCAAAGTCCTAAGTTACAGCAGGCAAACCCATTCCAATTCCACTGTAATACTTTATGCTACTCAATGGTTATTAGACCTTTGAATACTTGGTTTATTAGACCATTATTGCATACTTTTGCTTAAAACTTGCTTTTTTCTTTTTCAGTTTGATATTCTCATTGATGACCATATACTACATGAATAAGTTATCACAGAAAACATATGCAGCCACAGCACCAGCTCCAGTCCCAGTGAAAAGTCGTCGTCACAAATAATTATAATCTTTTTTGTATTTTTAAGATATATTTCCAATAAAACATTTTTTACTTCTAAGTCCATGGTTATTATTTAGGTACTAATGATCAACTCAATTAGTACCTTGTGTACCTTTAGAAAAATCTGAATTAAATAACTCTTATGGGCAAGAGGGATTCAAAATAATATATTATTTTCTGCAAAAATTTGATCCAATGCAGAATAACAAGTATAATTATTTGATATTGAGAAGTATTCTAACTCATTTTGGGAAAATCTCACAGTGCTCCAAAATGAATAAAATGCATTATGATGGTCAGACTCAAGCAAGATGGTGCAGCAAAAAAAAACAACATACATTTTAATGCTTTATTATTATCAAATTCAGAAAAAGATAAACAAAACTTACTTGGCTCTTAACTATTTGTTATAAAATGAACTTAAGAGTAAGTAGTTCCATTAAAATACTCAAAATAATTATCAGGTTATCGTATAAACTGGTTATTATCATTTAGTAGATGTGATTACAGGACTAAGTTTGTGAATTATTTTATTAATAACTGATACATCTTATACTACACATAAACATCAATTTGTTCAAAGTCTTTCAAAAGAAATTCATGATAGTATAGTTAATTATAACATTCTAACTGTGTTATATTAATTTGTTTCATTTTCAAAACAATTTTTAAAAGGTAAGCATCATAAATTAGTTTGGTGCAATGATTTGTTAAAATAACTATCAGATACAAACATATTACTCTAATAATTCATATTGCACAATAGCATTACTTATGAATCTAGACAGTATTTCAATTTTATAATGAATATGACCTAATAAAGGTTTATTTACAAACATACCACTGTAATAGTTAATAGTTTGTTCATGAGTAAGAATAAGAATTTTATATTATTATAAAATATTACAATTCAATCAAAAAAATAGATCTATAGTAATATTACAATACTTTATATTTCTTGTAACACCCAACAGAATGGCTTTGCCTATAAAATACCTCAATTAATGTCAGTCAAAAAGACCTAACGAACAGCATAAATTCTAAAATAGAATAATTAAAAATCAAAACCACAAATCACTCAGTTTTGGATGGATTGCTTTAAATTCTTAAACTAAAATGGACATTTTCTTATCTTATAAATAAGCTACATTGTAGAGTTGTGATATCTTAATCACACATACACACAGCTATTTCCTTTATCATGCTATATTTAACACTACATGTATGTATTGTTATGATTGTGAATCATTGACATCATAGTATCATGTTTGTAGATTGAGTCATCATGGAACCAATACAGAATGGGTACCATTTTATATCTATATTTCTTTTTGATGATGCAACTTACTTATAGTATGTGTTTAAACAAATTTTACACAAGGCATTCTAAATTATGCCAGTAAAATATAGGTACAAAGTTTGGCACTAAGTTAAAATATAAATAACTAATAATATATTTATGTAATAGATAAAATAAACTGAGTAGGAAGAATAGAATGAATAGTTTTTTTGCATCTTTAATTTGAATTGGTCTAATTGTAACATTCTAACAATCCAGAAATAGGGAGCAAAAAAAATTCTTTAATTGAATTGAAGAGATTTGTTAAGTTGTTTATCGTACTATTTTATCTTTATCAGAAATCTGTGTGACAAGTTTTTATCAGATTCTTTATTCCTTTTTTTATCACAGACTTATTTTAATATTTATAAGGCACATAAAAGTTACATAACCTGCTTTCAAAATGCAGCTCTCATTTCAGCTACAAAAATTGTTTCTCTTTAACTATTATTAAAGCCAGGAAATTAGATTGTGAAAATAGTTGTTTATAGGTACATTAGCACAACACTAACAAATTCATAAACTAAAGAAAGTTGTAACATTTGTAATATTAACACAATATCAAAATATAGCAGCACGCTACATTAATTTTATGCCATCATGCAATAAATGAAGCACTGGATCATATATCTAGCCAGTTTTGAAGTTACTTATTTCTAATATGCATGCTGTTGTTTCGCGTATATGGATTTTGGAGGATTCTTGGAGTAGTTTCCATGACTCTGAGTAGAAGCTCATCCAGATAGTTCTCTAATTCTTTATTTTTTTTCTTTTCACTTTCAGCATCTTTTTGCATGTGGTAGATCATCACTATCAGATCTTCTCTTGATTTTCCATCAAACTGCTGTAATACCATTTTTGGTATGTTATTGTAGGCGGGATTCACAGTATCTTCTTCAACAATATTCTCTTCACCTACAATAATCCTCTCTTCAAGTAATTTTTTAGCTTTGTTGCTATTTCCAAATTTTTTAAAGAATTTTGGACTTGGTTTTTCTTTTAGTGAACTTGGACTATCAAGTTTCTTGTTTCGTTCGAGACTTGCAGACTTTTCTTTATCAATCATAGTTTGGCTAATAGATTTACGAGAGTTTGAGTACAACTTCTGCTGCCATTCATCATTTTTATCTATGACTGGAGCCGGAAGCTGGGGTGGAGTAAATGTGTCGAGACTGAGACGAACAGGCTTTTGTGGTGCAGATTTTTCTGGAACTGCCAAAGTACTACTGGTAGATCTCCTGAGAAACTCTCCACCACCTAAATTTTCAAGTGATGCATTTACTGGGGATGGTGTATAAATACTGTTTCGAGGAGCAAATACATTAGCTGACTGAACATTTAGTGAGCTACCAGAACTTTTATGCGATAAGTCATCAAATGCAAATTCATCATCATCTTCACTAATAACTCCAGGATCTGCTTCTCCTTGATTCCTTTTAGTTGTTGAATGATCGGGAGTGGACAAGGCAGAGTTTTTTAGATTGCCAACACTGCCACTCAGGGAAGATGAATCACTCTTTTTGTCTTTTTTAGTTAAATTCATTTTAGATCCAAGATTTTTTGCTAGTTTTTTGATGCTCTTGCGTTTTTCAATGCTTCCAATGCTCATGAGACTTCCACTGACATTATGGGCGAGGCTAGACAATGATGACCTGTGTTTATCCTTTTTACTAAGATCGGTCAGGCTCCCTTCTTTTACAGTAAAGGACACTTTAACCTCCAACTCACCTCTGTTCTTGTCGTTCTCTTTGCCAGGTTTTCCCTGCAAGGGATACCAACGGCTTCGTGGCCGCTCGTAAACATCGAGGTCTTTTAACGGAATCGATACATGACCTAGTAAATGATCTTTAACGAAATCTTCATCATAAACTTTAAGGACGATTTCGGCTGTGTTTCCTTGAGAAGGTATGTGTAATTCACATTCTTCGACCCATTCTACATTCTGTGTAGCTTTGCGTTTAACGGAAGTTTGGAATTTTTCTTTCCCGAGGGCGATGGTAACGAAACAGTTATTTGTACCGTTTTTACCTTTGATCAGCAATCCGCGAGCTCTTTGAACAGTCACTTGAACATGAGTTGGATCCCACATCTCGGATAGTCAGAACACTACCACTGTTTTGTTTGTTACTACAAAAAACAACAAAATAAAAGACACTTGCAGAGGCAAACGCAAACTGAAGAATTTTGTTCATGAGATGAGGTGTCATGTCAGTTCTGTCTGACAGCTGTCTGTTTTTATGACGTTACTGTTTACTAGCGTTTACTTTTGTTTCGAATTACACTCGTATTATTTATACTGTTCAAATTGTATATTGGCCATTCATCAAGATAAGAGCGCTTTCGGAATGCTCTGGTAAAATGTAAAAACTTGGACGAACCATGTAAAGTATCACTTTTATTCAAATCCGCCCTCAAGGTGTTTAATTATTGGGATCCAGTATATAAACGGCTTTAATTCATTCACACATTTTTAATTTCTTAATACCTTTGAACACTCTACATCTTTATAAAAAATTACATCGACTACAAACTTATAAGTTGCTCCAAACAATTCTCAAAAACTAGTACAATGAAAATTTTCTTCAAGACATTTGTCAAAACACTAATCGCTCCAAGTTTGAAAATAACTTGCTTTTAAAAACATAGACTATAATCATAGACAATAAGAATTCATCTCTACAACATCCCCTCTGAATTTTATATTGTCTCAAATAAAATTAAAACCAACCTGTATTTAACTTTAACATATTTTCCTAGAACACCCCATATACAACTTCAACATTGAACGCATAATTAAAACAAAAATAAAAACCCATACTAGTATATTCCCTACCTATCATTACATTCTACATACTATATTAAACCACCCCCTTAAATATAAATTTCAAATTAACAATCAAGACAATCTTAATACTATAACTAATACCTAAATTTCAAATCAATTCCAAAACATTATCTCTACAAAATATAACATCTAACACCTATCATAATTAACTAACTATACCACTAAACTCACTTCATTAAAGTTCACATCAAACTCACTGATCACTCACAATATGCTTTCTTAAACGTAAAAACTTGGTTCTGTCCAATCCTTTTGTCAAAATATCCGCAATATTAGAATTGGTTGGACAATAGAAAATTTCAATTAAATTTTGATCTATCTTTTCTTTAATAAAATGATATTTCACATCAATATGTTTGCTTCTGCGATTTAAAATTCCGTTTTTAATTAAAACAATAGCCGACTGATTATCAACAAATAATTGTGTTTTTGGAGTATGACCTGTAATTTCTTTAATCAGACTTTGAACATAAAGTAAATCTTTGATACATTCTGCGGCAGAGATGTATTCTGCTTCCGTACTGGAGAGAGCGGTGACGGACTGTTTACGCGAGCACCAATGTAGTGGACCACCACTGTACAACACTACAAAGCCAGTCGTACTTTTCCTAGTATCAGGATCACCAGCGAAGTCTGCATCACAATATGCAGTCAAAACTAAACTATTTCCACGTAAATATTGAATACCAGAAGATATAGAGCTCTTAAGGTATCTGAAGAGATTTTTAATATTGGCAAAATCATTTAAATTAGGACACTCTTGATGTCTACTGCAATAACCAACATGAAATGAAGCATCTGGTCTAGTTTTGTTTACTAAGTATAGTAAAGACCCTATCAACTGCCTATAACGATGCACATCACTACTATTACCCTTCCCCTCTTGATGTGTATCAACTAAAATATTCGGAAAAATAATTTCTTTTAAGTCATTAAATCCAAATTTATTTAACATTTGACCAATATAAGATTCCTGATAAATTTTCAAATAACTTTCTCCAACCTGTATATCAATACCGATAAACTTCTCAACTTTATCAAATTTTCTAATTTCAAATTCTTTTTGCATTCCTTTCATGATATTATTCAATTCATTTTCACAATTTCCTATCAAAATTCCATCATCAACATATATAGCCAAGTAAATTTCCTTTTCTTTACATAAAAACAAACATGGATCTAATTTCAGCTGTTCGAAACCCAATTTCTTTAAATATTCAGTTAGCCGCTTATTCCACATGAGCGGTGCTTGCTTAAGACCATATATACTCTTCTTTAATTTACAAATTTTATTTTCACCATAATCATAACCTAAAGGAATTTCCATAAAGATATCCTCATTTAATTCTCCATACAAAAACGCTGTCTTTACATCAAACTATTTTAATTTTAGACCTTTCTGTGCAGCAATTGAAAGCAATAATCGTACACTAGTAGTATTTACCACTGAACTATAAGTCTCTTTGTAGTCTACATTATATTTTTGTAAAAATCCCTTAGCAACAAGTCGTGCTTTGTATCTTCCTTCCGACTTCACAGTAAAAATCCACTTACTAGTTATCAATCTTCTATTACCTGCTTCTATTTTATCAACTACTTCCCAAGTTTTATTTTTCTCCAAAGAATCCATCTCTTCTTTAATAGCTTTTTCCCATAAACTTCTCTCATCACTCTTCAACACCTCACTGTAAGTTAAAAATGATGTTTCTAAATCATAATCTTTCAACCTTATTGGTAATTTTCTATCTCTTTTTGACAAAATCCTTTTACTACTAATTTCTTCAACGGACTCCTCCGCATCCACAAACAACTCGTTTCCATCCACCGTCAATCTACTATTATCTTCAATCTCATTTCCATTATTCACTTCTTGACTACTATCTTCCAAATTAACTTCTCTTCTACTATTATTATCTAATAATTCTTCAGCAATACTATCTTCAAAAACATCAATTCCCTCATTTTCTATAACATCATTCCGTTCCTCCTCCAAAACATCTTCTACGACATCATTTCGCTCTTCAAAAATATTTTCTATGACATCATTTCGTTCTTCTTCTAAAATATTATCTATGACATTATTTCTCTCTTCTTCTAAAATAGAAAATTCCTCCTCCTTCGTTGCTTCAACATCTGTCTTCTTCTTCTTACTTTCTCCATACAAACTTCCCCTCTCAACTTGACAACCATCATCAGCTGTGATGACATTTCTTTTCTCGTTTTGTTCTTCCAACTCCTCTTCTTCTTTAAATAATTTATATAAATCTGTAACTTTCGCAATCCTATTACATTGCTTTAAAAATTCCAAAACATCCTTCGCATTATTATTAAAAGTCACATCTCTTGAATAAAATACCTTCAAACCCACCGGATCCCAAATCTTATATCCATTGTTCGTAAATCCTACTAGCAAACCCTTACCACATCTTGAATCTAATTTATTGAGTTTTGTATTTATTTTGTAATAAGCCAAAGAACCGAAAATATTTAAATGTTTCAAATTTGGAATTCTATTAAACCACATTTCTGCTGGCGTTCTGTCATTAATAGTATTAGAACACCTATTGGTTATGTAAGTTGCTGTTAACACCGCCTCGCCCCATAACTCTTGTGGTAACTTCATGTCAAACAAAAGAGCACGGGTTCGCTCCAAAATTGTTCTATTTAATCGTTCTGCCTTACCATTATGTTGTGGAGTATACGGTATTGTATAATCTATTGAAATTCCTTTACCTAAACAATATTTTTTAAAATTATTTGAACTATATTCACCGCCATTATCGCACCTAAATGTTTTTACTTTTAAGTTAAAGTGATTTTCAGATAAATTTATGTCATTAGTAATTTTTGAAAAGGCTTCACTCTTAGTTCTGATCAGATAAATTTTAGCAAAATGTGTATAGTCATCTAGAAAAGTGATAATATATTTATAACCATCATACGTGTCTGAACCTATTGGACCACAGATGTCACTATGAACTATTTCTAATGGCCTAGTAGCTCTATTCCTTTCGGTATTGAATGGTTTTCTGCATAGTTTTGCTTGTGTGCAGACTTCGCAGGTGTCAATATAATTATCACTATGTTTTGAATTTATTCCATTAACTATCTGTTTTGTTTTTGAAATTGATGTATGTGCCAAAGCTCGATGCCAAAAATTTATGTTTTGAATTAAGTTTACTGACTTTGTGCTTGACCGAGTTGCTGACAACTCTGCATAGTACAGTCCGTCACCCCTTAACTCACCAGTCAGTAAGCAGCTGCCATCTCTTTCGTATACTTTACATTCTTTTCTGAAAAACACAATTTTATAATTATTTTCTGCTATTTTTGAAATTGAAATTAAGTTTTTCTTCAATTTCGGGACTAGTAACACATCATTGAAGGTAATGTTATGTGAATTTGTGTTAGACTTGCATAACACTTTACCCACAGTGTCTATAATGTGTGTATTACCATCAGCTGTTGAGATTCTATAATTGCACTTTTCTTTCAAATGTAAATATACTTCAGAATTAATTATGTGACTGCTAGCTCCGGAATCTAGTATGAACTCAATAGTTTCCTCCTCATCTCTGTCTAATTTTGTAAAATTACTCACCGAAAATTGTGGTGTCTCTAAACAAAATTTTGAAAAATGTGTGTTTGTCTTGCAAAATACACAATTGTATTTTTCTTTGCAATCATTATTTTTGTGTCCATTTTTCAGACATTTGAAGCATGTTATTATGCTGTTATTCTTCACGCTCTTGGATCCTTTATCATTTCTGCAGAATTTTGCTATGTGTCCTTTCTTACCACAATTATAACAAACATTTATTAAAAATGTATCACAATTTTCTTTATTTTTAGTATCCCGTTCTGTAATTTTTAGTTCTAATTGTATTCGGGAAATAAGATTCACAAAAGTTTTCTCTTCTTTAGCAGTTGATTCCCAAGCTGTCCTAAAGCTCGATAATTCTTTAGGTAAAATGCACAATATTTTCGACACAACCTCAGTATCAGTTAGATTCATCCCAGTACTTTTGATTGAGGTAACTATGTTCATTAGGTCGCCGATATCTTCTAGTAAATCTGTTTTTTCGAATTTATAGTTATAAAAATCTTGGAGTAAATGACACCTCTGTGTGTCAATTAGGCCCAAAAATATCTTATCCAATGTGTCTAAAATTTCTTTTGCGGTTTCACAGTCAATTATACGTCCAATATATGAAGTATCTACAGAATTAATTATTGTAAATCTGGCTTTTGCATCTTTACTAATAAAATCTTCCTTTATTTTTTGTTCATCATTTAACACTTGTATAACTGAATTTAGTCCTTTTGATAATAGTAATAAATGTAATTTCTTTTTCCAAATAATATAGTTCGTATTTTTATCTAGTTTTGACAGTTCCTCTGTCATGTTTCTATATAATTATTTCCAGTAAATAAAATAATAATTTCATCACCATATGGTTTCCAGGGTAGGTAGCTCAGCTCATCTTCATCTTATCCTTGAGGGCAAAGGGCCCATGACCTTTTATTCAAATCCGCCCTCAAGGTGTTTAATTATTGGGATCCAGTATATAAACGGCTTTAATTTATTCACACATTTTTAATTTCTTAATACCTTTGAACACTCTACATCTTTATAAAAAATTACATCGACTACAAACTTATAAGTTGCTCCAAACAATTCTCAAAAACTAGTACAATGAAAATTTTCTTCAAGACATTTGTCAAAACACTAATCGCTCCACGTTCACTGCGTTCGGCAGGGTTGGAAACATAATGTTAACTGTGTTATTTGTAAATGTATCGAATCGTGTTCGCACTGGCATGTTTGCAACAAGGTTCGACAAAAATCTTGCAATATAGTTTTTTTTATATTTATACCTACCCTTCTATTGGAATTATTACTATTTTGAGGAAGTTTCGAGGCGAATTATGGAACATAAGAAGTAGAAAAAATAAACAATAAAAATAGTGTAAGCTGCGAGAAACAAAATTTGTTTTTTTTTGCCATTTAAAATTAATGTTATTTTTTTCGTCAGCTACATACGCAAACACACAACGCGTAAAAATATAATTATTGTAAATAATGGTCGGTAGCGTCAGCACATAAATCATGCAAAGAGAACGAAACTAATAAGTCACACGATCTCGTCGTCTCAAATAAGACTTGTGTATCATGGTAAAATTTGGTGAAATAAATTAACTCTCCAACCAAAAAGGACCCCTCGAAGTACCTACCCAGCAATCGCTGAAGGAGCAGCCTCATAATATCTACTTAGCAACCTCTGGTGCAGCACACCTGTGGTACTCAGCTACCGCTGCAAGAGCAGCCCCATAGGCACCTTGGAGGTGCAGGTGCAACCACTTGGAGGTGCGGACCTGAAGTCCCAGTTGGACCCGTTGGAAGAGCTAGAACAGCTTTCATGCTCTCAGCTTCCACTAACTGCGGCCAAGACATTTTTAGCCGTTGACTAGCAGTGAGAGTAAAAAAATAACAGTGCAGATATATAGCCAATTTACAATCTCTCTGTGCTGAGGCACCCAATTTTCTTCTAAAACCAGAATTAGCTCACTATCAATAAAGTATCCTGGCTGTGACTGCGTTGTTTCTGTTTTCACAAGGGTGACAAGAAAATGCATGTTTTAGGTATAAATTCAAGTTAAACCGCCCGAAGTGAAGCCCGTAACTGAAAACATGAATTTGTACACAACGATAATATACCCATGGTTGCTATTATAGGTACCTTGACTTGACAGTGGCTCGATATTGCACTGCATAAGGTAAGCAATATCCAGCCGTCTTAATTTTTAAGTTTTACCGTTCAAGATAAAAATTATCGTCCTATATAAGGTGGATATTAATTCATCAACAATACTGCGGGGGATGGTGTAGAATCGATAATGTGTTCCACTGATGTTTAATTTTCACTTACAAAAAATCAGTATAACTATTTTCTAAGCGCGGCGCGTTGCCTTTTAGTATGATAGTGAGAACCGCGGTTTACTCCATTCTCACACATACGAACGCTACCCGATGTCAATTAGACGCTATCACTAGGGCAAAACAGCTAGGCAAAACAGCTAGGGTTTTGCCCTAGTGATAGATGAAGCTGTTTCACGTAACTATTCTGACGAACGCGAAGGCCTTACCGGCCAATCTAGCTAGACTGTTTTGCATATTCGCCAATCGATTTAACTCTTCTAAATGATAAAAAAAGTTACTTACCTACATTCTTTTTAATTTCAAGTTTACGTAGGTATGTACTGTATTGTGTTGCAGCTACTTAGGTATGCTGTATTGTGTTAAACCGCTACCGCGTCGCGCGTAAGTTTGTCGCAAGCCGCCAAAGACCGACTAGGCAAAATAAGTACACAAAACAGCTGTGTATTGTGCCTAGTATAGCAGTTCATTGACTTCGCGTAGAAATCGTGCATGTGTGTGAATAGAGTAGATATACCGTGTTCGTACACCGCGGTTGTCCTTGCTATTATTCCCAAAGTCAACGTGCCACAGCTTTAGCAATAGTACAGACTTTGTGTGTATGTGAAAATTAAACATGAGTGGAACACATTCCGTTATCGATTCTACACCATCCCCCGCCGTATTGTTGATGAATTAATATCCACCTTATATATTATTATGGCTTAACTCAACAAAATCAGTGTCTTTGAAACTCGCTGATGCCATACCTGGTCACAGAGCCTTGTATGCAACCACCTCTGGGTTTCCTTATTCAGAGGCAAGCACAGAATTGGTAGTAATAGAAGTACCTACGTAGGTAGGCGCTATGCGACACCGCAGGGTGGTCATTCGCCGTAATAAATGCGACCGGGTCGCAGTGGGCTGCGACGGAGGGGCGCGGCGCAGACATACAGGCAGCATAAGACGTAAATTAATCTCATCAGTTTTCAGAATATTACTAGGTATGATTTTTGGATTTTGCAACCCATTCCCCCATCAAGGTGCGCAGTGAAACTTTATTCAATTATAGGCTATGCAAGGCCGTGAAATACGAGGTATTTCATTGATAGCTAGAGATTACAAGATAAATGTTCACTCTCCTAAAACACTGGTGGCCTAAAATACCAATAAGTCATCCAAATACAGGCATATTTGCTGAAAGCTACACCTTCTTTCTTTTTAGAAAATGTTTTGTTGTCGCCCAGCTTTGAAACTACTTATTCTGTAATTTTTTTTAGGTTAGTAGGTATTTCGTAAAAGTATTTGTTTTGCTGCTTGGTACATAGCTTTTGGCCCTTAGTACAGCCTATTATATTATTATTACAGTTTAGAAACTACGCAAGAACCGGCACGATGTCGGTGGCACGCCGAGGTAGTTTGATTGATGAGCTCAGCGTTTAGGTCACGAATAATTATTCGAGCTTTTCGCACCTAATCTGTAAGTCACAATCACGCCTTTCACCCTAGTTTGATAGACAAGGGATATAGCCTTCATAAACAAGCTTCTTGGCTTCTTGATAAAAAAATACATTTTAGAACTAGGAGGAAGAATATCTTCCTAGTTTTAGCTAGGAGGAAGAATATCTATGATGGAGTACCTATGCGCGTATACCCGATAAAGACAGAGTATAAATACCTAATATTGCAGAATTGCCAGTGTATAACATTACCCAAATTGCAATGAAGCTTTTAGAAAAAATATTGCCGCGCCTACTGAAAAAATACATTTGCATGGTACTTGCTTAAGGTGGACTAAACCGTTCAATTTGTTATATCGGGGTATTCAAAATTTAATGTGTGTTGCTAGATCGGATAACTTTAGTGTTTGTATTGTTTTTAAATTGCGCAAATCGGAAATTATACCCTAAAGTATTTTGGCATCATAACTTACAAATATATAATTGTTTCTTAACTGTTTTTGCAGATTACTAGAGAAATATATGAAATCAGATACATATATGTAAGATACAATAACAAAATACTCTAAAAAGGATCTCTGATTTGAGTAAATTAAATACCTACAAATGTTATTCGATCTCGCAACAAATACGAGTAGACAGACTGTTAAATTTTGAATTTCTCGCTACATATTGAACGGTCCGCCTTAATGGCAAAGAAACCAGGTCAGCTAGCTTTAGAAAATTACCATGATTCTAAAACTGAAAATGTACAGAATATTTTTTGGTAGAGTTTAAAACTATGGCATAATATATATATAACTTAACCCATGGTACTATTGGATAACTAGCTTGCGCTTGTGGACTCAACCGCGTCGAATAGTTATATCGTAGTCCCCCGATAATGCTCAATATCTCGGAATAAAGGTAGCCAATTTATTAATCCGGGTCCTACGGAATCTATATGCAAAATTTCGTTGAAAACTTTGGCGTTGAGTGACTTGAAGGTTTGTATGAGTAACAAACTCATACAAACCTTCGTACCTATAATATTTCATAGTGTGCACTTTAAATAAAACAAAGTAATAATGTATTTATAGATTTATGGTATATAAAACATATGTGTGAATAACATCGAGATTCACCACATTTTGGCACCACTTACAATTTAATTAATAAATTGTGTAATTTTTAATTTAATTAATTTTGTCGTCCAGTTGCTAGAATCTATACACGATGAAGGACAGCATTCCTTATGAAAACTGCAAATCAAAATTTAATTGCGTTAATTTTACTGCATAATTGGTCAAAAGTGGTTCATACAAAATTACCCACTTTTATGGGAAAAATCTTCGGTCATGAGCTGGTATTCCGAAAATTGCTATAATTCGAAAAAGTATAATTTTTGATCTATGTTCACACTCTCTTTTCTCCTTAAACAAATTTCATCATAGTAGAGCGAGACAGATAGACAAAAGAACACTCCTTAATTTTTATGGATTATAATCTCAAAATCAAGAAATTATATTGTAGAAAAATTTAAGATTATCAAATAATTTAACACGCCGACATTCATATTATGATCAGAAATTCATATATGATTCGCATAGACTGTGTAAGAATGGTGAAGACATATGAAAAATAGCACTTACATGTGATACGTAAGGTGTTCCATATTTCGTTCTGTTCTGTTTTTACAGCCAAGAATTCTGCATTTCAACAAGTTTGGTGGAAGCAGCAGCGTTGAATTTAACGCTGCTGCGCGCAACACACTTCAAAATCATTGTTTAACACGAAAAAAGGACACTTTCAAGCACCGAATAAATTTGTCTGCCACAAAACTGCGTTGTGGCAAACAAAGAAATCGCATACGCCGAGCAAGACAAAAAAAACTGATGCTGTCTCTTTCAAACTAATGCAAGCGTATATATTACCATTCTTGTCTCACAACCAACAGAATATAAATGTCTTCTCCGTATATTCTTCCTCCTAGTTTTAGAAACAAGATATTCTTTGGATTTATAGAAGATCATAAAACCCTATCCGTTACCATAGAACATATAATAATACTCCATTACTCCTTATGTACCTTAATGATTTTATTACCAATAAATACTTGTATTTACTAAGAAAGAAGGTTTTTATATCAAATAGTACACAATATACATTATGAGAAATGTAAATAAACAACATTAAAATTATACATTTATTTTAGATTTATATCTATGAGTTGGTATCTACGATTTTGTTTGATTATTGCGTCCAGTCTTCAGACAACTATAACTGGGCCGATTAGACACAGTTGTGGAAATACAGGGAGCTTCTTTTATGCTTATACAACTAAAATAAACATTATTTACAGTAAGTTTTTTTATTTTGTCACATTTAGGTATGATAAAAAGTATAGTGCTCACTTCGGGGTGATAACTTATTTGCACACTCAAACTGTACGCTATATTAAGTTTTAATATCTCTGGTATTTTTTTTAATAATGTGATGGAGAAATCGCCTGCAGGCCATTATAGTTCCAATATAACTGCAACTGTAATGCAGAGCATGCCGGAGGCAATGCTTCGTGCTCATCACTACGAAACTTTACACCTTATGTCGCTCGTCCAATAATTTCACTAACTAGAGTTTCCTTTCATGCCTAAAACAATACTGTTTGCACAATACTGCTTGGAGACAAAATATCTGACACTGCCGAAATAAATCCAAGATAGATTCTTGCTGACGTAGCATACCACCGGGTAAAACCAGCGTCAATTAAAATGTTTAAATAACCTGAAAAGGCTTAATTAGTAATTACAATACAATAACGTAGGCTATAGAATATTTTCAAAACAGTTGATTTTTATTTAAATACCCGTTCTTAGCCGGTACGAGATTAGTGAGTAAATATTTTTGTAATTATTTAATGGTCATAGAAGTTTATTAATAAGAAATAGGTACTTAAGTACATAATGTTTCAAAATTCAAAGGTATCATCCACCAATAAATGAAAATATTAATCTTATAATCCTACATATTATTAAGAGCTAATCTATATTATTTAAAGCCCTCCATTTCTTATCACTGGTGACTTCCGAAAATCAAAGGACTCCCTATTTCTTAGTTTCGTAGCCGGTACACGTTGCCACCATTAACACAACTTTGTACAACTTTAATCAGCTGTCAATCCGACGAACTTGTTAGGAGTATCGTTATGTCACTGCTGTCGTATCGTGTTGTCTCACGGAACTACAGGGGTAAAGTCAATATTTTAGTGAGGTGTCGCGGGTCGTAACTAACTTTCATAATAAACAACTTGAGGTGAGATAAGGGCCATGAATAGTCGTTTACTGTATTGAAGAGAAGATTGTTTATGTGGTAGTGTAATGTAACGAAGCAGATCCTCAATTAAAATTCATGAAAATTTTCGGCGAGAAAAACAGGATTTGGTGCTGCAATGATTTTAGAAAATTTGTTGTCTTTTTCGATGTTTAAGTGTATCGTGGGTGGTTTATGAATGTGAAAGTGCAATATTATAACTAGTACAAATATAGTAAAAAATGTTAATTTTCGTGTTCTCACATGACTCGTGAATCGCATATCTACGAATGATACGAATCTTAAACAAGTTCTTTTACAACACTAGCATTGTCTTTTGAAGCAGTGGTGGCTGTGCCAGTGGCATTGGCTATGGACTGCCGCGCCGCAGGTCCATGATTCGAATCCCGCCACGGGTCAAAGTCAAAGTCAAAATCATATATTCAATTAAGGCGTCTACGACGCTCTTATGAAGGTCAATTACAAATTTTAATATTGAAATATACTACATTGTACTACCACGTTCAGCAAACAAAAATTATAGAGCCACTGTGAGAAGAACGGGCAAGAAACACGGGGCCATTCTTTTAAACGTTTTTTAACAATGTATTAAGTAAGTACATACTTTAAAGTAAAATTATTACAATAGTTAATTTACATTACTTAGGTGACAGGCGCTAGCTTGGCAGAGGCGAACCAGTCATTTAAGTAATCATCACAAACTGTGTAGTAAGATTTCTTAATCAAAATATTTTTCACATGCAACTTGAATTTTCTTTCTGTGAGCGTTGTAAAGTTGTAATATGTTTGGGCAATTTATTATAAAACCGCACACAATAGCCTAAGAAGGACTTTTTATTTGTCTTTGCTAATCTAAAACCTGGCACCGCTATTTTATCTTTATTCCTAGTGTTATAATCGTGATTGTCACTGTTTGATTTAAATTTGCTCAAATTTTTACGAACATACATAATATTTTCAAATTTAATTGATATTTCTTTAAAAAGATCTCTCAGGGATTCCCTAGGATTAGGGCTGCCATCACCTAAGCCACCGATGCCGGACAAAATCTTAAAAAACCCGGACATTTGAGTGAAATTGAGTTTTTTTCCCGGACACCCATGAAAACAGAGATCATATTTTTTTTCATTCAGTGTTACACACATAATTATTCACTCTTCTCTTTTTGAGGCAATCTAGTGATAAAAATAATGAGGATCAGTGTTATTTGGCATCAAATTAGAAATAAATTATAATTTTTGGTTTAATAAATATTCTTCACTTTTTTTTTTTTTTTTTTTTATTGCTGATAGGTAAGCCTTTGACCACAATCTCACCTGATGGTAAGTGATGATGTGGTCGAAGGTGTTAACAGGCTTAACCTATAAATACTGGCTCTCAAGGACTGCTGCCGGAACACACCGTTAGGTGCTTGGCGACAGATTTTCTACTTGAGGGTGGTCGCTAGCCAGGCGGGTATTCGCAAAAATGCCCTTCCACCATGCGGTGAAGCTCAAGCCCGCGGCGGGATTCGAACCATGGACCTGCTGCGCGGCAGTCCATAGCCAAAGCCACTGAGCTATCACTGCTTCAACTTTGAAAACTATCGCGAGTTTTGTCTATATTAACTGTTTTTTAGCCGTTTCCTAATAAGTTAATAAATAAATTAGTACCTAGTTAGAACTACGTGGTATCAAATTTTTCCTGTTGTGTTAAGTAGATTAAGTACCCAAAACCATAAAACATTGATATATTAAACTATTGTGTAAATTAAAAGTAAGTAACAAGTTTACATTTTGACGAGCTCAAGATCTTTTTACTTTATAAAATTACAAATATAAGGAAGGAAAAATTATACTCATGTGCGATCCCGCGTCATCCACCCCATTAGCCGAGATATGCTCTGATCTGACCGTAATGTTAGCTCAGTCGGTCAGAGCATATCCCGGCTAGAGAGTTGGATGATGCGGGTTCGATTCCCGCACATTATTATAATTTTTCTCCTCGTATATTTGTAATATCTGAATGTAATCCGCAAAGCATGCGTTATTGCATACGTAAAAATATTAAAATCATTTTATTTATTTCGGTAATTTTCAGATGTTCAAATTTTAGTCTTTACTTTTCTAATAGTAATTTGGTCAAGTCAAAGCAACACAGGTCAGGTTAAATTTATACTTTATTTCGATCAGAGGAAAAACTCGTTGACTCACATGGTTTCACCATATCTCTTGGTTTCACAATGTGCTATTTTAGTGAGTTTTTATCCTACGTCCATTGCCGCGAGACTAGCGAAGAAACTCGTAATGTAACTTGAGTTGCCAACTAATATCAAGATAATCTCGTTTGTAATGTTTTCCGCCAGATTTCACTAGACGTTTTTAGCGTATGGTAATGAGAAAAAAGCGCTAAAGACTCTAGAAATGTTCTAAAAAACCTGACCTAGCACCAAATGCACCAAAACGGCAACACAATGAGTGAATGTTCGGGGTCGGCGGCAGTTCTTTACTTATGTAGGTATTTGAAAATCTGAACTTTTTATCAAACTGAGTTAAAACAAAAAAAATATAACAGCAGTGTCCGTAGGTGATATATTTGATACGAGTATGGTGATTTCATCATTGGAATAAGTATGATAACACTAAATTAGAATAAAGAACAACATAATACTGGTACCTGAAACTCATTGCTGGTTTGATAAGGGGGAAGGCGGTGGTGTGCGATTTTCTATACAAATGTAAAAAAATATGAATGTAACTTGTTGCAATATGTAGGTATAATAGGCAATTTATTTAGATGGTTCTCGTCGTACGTTCGCGATCAACTGTTGTACTGAGTGGATATCCCTCTTCTCCAATGAATTTACCTTCTGGCGTACCTCAAGGGTCCTTACTTGGTCCTTAACTTTTTATATAATAAGCTTAATCCATAATATACTCGCATAATATCAATTCAATATTAGTAACAAATATTAACAATACTATCGTAAGAAAGATATGATCTTCGAATCTAGCATGATACGTGATCAAGTTCAATAGTCACAAGATTGTGTAACAAATGCAAAAAATATAAATAAAAAAAATCTACCATAGGCATCAGCGTTAATCTTAAAATTGATTGACAATTCTAATGCCTAAGCCTCTTCCGCGACAGACAAAATACCAACCTACTGGACCGGATAAGTATTTTAATTGCAGGCCTTTTGCGGATTATTGTTGGAGCCGGGCTTTGTACCTTACTTTGTATTCTGTTATATTCTGAAAGTTGTTGTTAATAATTTTGTCATTAATAATTTTGCCTTAACTTTTACTGACGGTGGAAGTTTATGATAGATTAAGGTCACTTTGAAATTTAATGGCTTTAAACGAGCCAGAGATAATCACGCAATACTCTTTGGGCTGGTTTTTCTGTAAACCACATTCGCTGTGCTGTTGGCTAGCATTTTTAAGCCCCTCTGTGACCTCACAAATTAGTGTTGGACTAGTTAACTGCTGCACAATGCTGACAAACGATCAACGCTACCGCCCGCTTACAGCAGTTCAACATACTCGTATTAGTTATTGTTTTAAAATAAGTTCCTCGACATTTTTTTACAATGATATCGTAATACGTACTGTAAATTGATCAGAATGAGCCCAAACATCTTGAATCTACTGTGAGTTACTGAGAACTTGAGAAGATCCGTTACCTACCTTCCAACATCAGATCAGCTCGAGTCACTGTCACGTAGTTGGAACTTGACAGGCAAATCAAATTTCAATTCGTTGTAAACTTAAAAAAACAACTAATTTGGAAACGAAAATACATAGGAATAGAATAAATGTAGGTTGCTATACTCGTAAGTTGTAATGTAATCCGCTTGCTATAAGTACTTACTTATAGAGCAAGAGCCCGTGAACCCCAGACCTTCGTTATTTTATAAAAGCTGAAAGTTTGTCAGCGCATGCTCCCAACACAGGTAAGAACGAAGGCCCCTTTTGAAATTTGGGTTGCCCTGGCTTTGGCAGGTAAACAGTACTAAAGGTGTGTAATATACAAATCTAGTTTCGTCAAATAATCAAGAGAAATTTTTTGGTATTACCTTTAGAATATTATTAAAAATCATATTTTTCATCGCCAGACACTTAACATCGTGGCAACCCCTTGCCAGACACCCTTAATGTTCAGGACATAATAATTCTACTTACGTTATAGTGTAATAGCTGATTTTTATACATGATACTTATATAATGAGTAGATGATGTTTTTTTAGTAGCCAGACATTTATGATAGTTCCAACCCCCTGCCAGACAAGCATGTAGGATCGAGCGCGAGGTAGAATATATATGTGGGTGCGAGTGAAATGGCGAGTTAGGTCTATTGCGATCCTTGAACGCGGAGCTGCCATTTCTACTGCGCATGTATTGTTGAGTGCTCAGTATATGTTTACATCAACAAAAATAATATAATACGTAGTTATATCACCACTATCATCATCTCGTCCTATACTTTTGTCGCCCTAAGCATTATATTGTTTATCTAGCTAGGCGTTCTTCGCTAGACCACACACTATGCGTAGACGTTTTGATGATGGTGTTGTGCTCTAGTTCTAAGAGAACTTTAAATTAAGTCAGTTCGTAGTTTGTCTTCACTTAGTACAGTTGAATATTAAATTTAATTCGATTTTACTTAAATTAGTATTTTTTAAAAACACTTCTACGACTTTTCCCAGTTTGACTATTACGTTATCTTGAAGTTTTATTTATTTAATACTCCTTATTTATTATTAAAATTGATATTCCGAATCTATCAAAACTATTAAGTGAATTCAATATAATTAGTGGATGCAAAGTAGTGTATGATATCCTATCCTACTAATATATAAATGCGAAAGTTTGTTAGTGTGTATGGATGTTTGTTACTCTTTCACGCAAAAACTACTGAACGGATTTGAATAAAACTTTACAATAATATAGCTTATACATCAGAATAACACATAGGCTATAATTTATAAAGATATACTGTGTAAATTGACGATAATATCAAAAAAGCTGTTAATAAGCCACACTAGAAATTTTTGTGACGTCTCAACCCGGATGAAGGCTCGCGTCAACAACGTCGTCCGTAGTGCGCGCGCGGGCAGCGTTGCCATGGAAACAAAAAACGGGCAGCATTTAACGTTCATAACATTAATGATAATTATGATAGCGAATGAATTAACAGTATTTTTTATACACTATAATAATATGTCGTATCATCAATCTATTTTTTTACCCTTCATAACTTGTAGTGTCATTAATGTACCTTCAATAAAAAAAAAAATTTTTTTTTTGGCTTTTCTTTTTAACTATTTATTGACAGAATAAATTAAAATTTTCAATAATTTCTATAGTAGCAGTAAGAACGAACGTCATTTCTGAAGATATTTTTAAAATTTACATCAATTAATAATCACTAAAATCGGCCAATAAGCTTAATTAGACAAGTCATTCATATCACGAATCTATTTTTAATTAATTGTCTGGCATAGAGGTTGAAAATATAAAATAATGTCTGGCTAAGGAAGAAAAATCATCTAATATCTACCTATTATTTTAAAAATCAGCAATTTCATTACAACGTAAGTAATGGTATAAGTAATATTACTCTTGTAATTAATAATGAATATTGAATTAATCTTTGAAAATAGCATATATTATTTTTACTGATATACGCATTTACAAAATATTAAACAATACAAGCGCATTTCACTCGCACCCACATATATATTCTACCTCGTGCTCGATCCTACATGCTTGTCTGGCAGGGGGTTGGAACTATCAAAAATGTCTGGCTACTAAAAAAACATCACCTACTCATTATATAAGTATCATGTATAAAAATCAGCTATTACACTATAACGTAAGTAGAATTATTATGTCCTGAACATTAAGGGTGTCTAGCAAGAGGTTGCCACGATGTTAAGTGTCTGGCAATTAATAATATGATTTTTAATAATATTCTAAAGGTAATACCAACAAATTTCTCTTGATTATTTGACGAAACTAGATTTGTATATTACACACCTTTAGTACTGTTTATAAGGGGCCTTCGTCCTTACCTGTGTTGGGAGCATGCGCTGACAAACTTTCAGCTTTTATAAAATAACGAAGGTCTGGGGTTCACGGGCTCTTAGGACATGGTTAGGTACGAACAAAACATTCTCACAGTTTAAAAAATAAACGCAATAGATGATTTCTACAATTTATTAAAATCAAAAGCTTACCTATATTTAGCTTAATTTAATTTTAGTCATAACATTTATCACATTTATCACGTACGAGAATAGTATTTATGATGTTGGAAGTTACACTTACTCGTTTCGATATGTATTAATAGGTATATACATATAGGTTAAGTAGGTAGGTATCACAAAAAACTAAGTATCACAATGAAAGTATGAATAAAGAAATTATTCGCGTATCACAATAACAGTATGAATAAAAAAATAATCTCATGTATAGGTCCAATGTTATTCTATCTTTCAGGCGCTGAAATTTCGTCCTGGTAATGCGGCGTTTGGCAAATATGGCAGCATAATTTGAATTCCTGAAAAAGAAGATTACTTTAAGAACATAACTTATTCATAGTGCTTTCCCTACAAGCGTGGTTTCATCATATTTCAAATACTATCAGTTCAAACTAGCTGAAATTTGCTTACATGTCCTTGAGCAGTAAATCTGGTTGACCAATTTTCCGTAAAATTACGTATTTAATACTATAAAATTAATCAGAACAGTCGTAGTAGCATAGTCGCAGTCGTTTTGAAAGGAAATTAATTGTTAAAATTCTTATTTTAACATTTATGGATAAAATAAATAATAAAACCAGAAACTGCTATACCAAAAGCATATATAATAGACTCAAGGAGAAGCGTGTAAAATTTCACCGAGTTTATACACTTCATATTTAAGATATGACGACTCTATGTAGGTACTTTCGAGAGCAATTCTAGGTTACCCTGAACAACATCTTCAACCACATCATTACTTACCATCAAGTGAGATAGTGGTTAAAGGCTAACCTATCAGGCATGAAAAAAAGGTATGGAATGCGCAATCTATAATTGGTAAATTGGTAAAAATAATATTTTATGAGTAACTTCAATACCTAACTTATATTATAATTGTCATAATTACATTTGATTCTTTCCCTAATTAGCTAATGTGGGTTATGTTTAAGGGCGGAATGATACCTCGGCCTAAAAACATATAACATATATACCCTCGGCTGCCCTAGGACAATGAAGATTACCTACTTACTGTAATGCACCGCTACGTGCTGTAAAGCACCTAAAATTTAGTGATTAAAGGAAAGAAAACAACGAACTAGCTCTAAATGAAAATGATACGCTTGAACTTGGAGTAAACTAATAAGAAAAAGTGCAGTTCAATCAACCAAACTTTTCATAGTTTTAATAAGCGTAATCTCCATAGGCGTACGCGTTATTTTTATTTGCGAGTAGCTGCCAAAATATTTTTAGTTTTAAACGTTGAAGAGTGTGTGTACAGAGAGCGCGACTACTAAAACATCTACACGGCCTTTAAAGAAATCAGCCCATGGGTAAGGTACATAAATAAGTATTTAAGTTTAGGTAACGTGTTTCTATAGCATCAGGACATTATAGCTACCTAAAGTTTATCTATACAATAAAAGCTTTAGCTCAATATAAGTACCTATTGGGGTAAAAGTTTAGGCTTCAGTATTTGGTCGTCGGAAGCAGCGACGCGACGGTAAGAGAAATTTTAATGCTTTTTGAAAATACTCTCTTCCAGCCGTACAAAAAGACGCAAAAGATACTAGCATTTGAATAAAACTAGCGACTACCCGCGAAATTTTTATGAGGCCAAACTGGAGGTATACTACATTCCACAAAAAGAATCATCAGTCAGATGATCCGGTTAAAATAGAGGTGAATTATACAAAAATATGTAACCGTATCGTCTTGTGATATTTGGTCAAAAAAAGGCGACTAAAACCTCATTATTTAGTAAAATTTTCCACGTACTTATGTCTTTATGATAACTTAAAAAGGTATTTTCGGTTCTCAGAATTATGTTTATTCATTACGTATCTGTTTTCTTTTATGAATGTACTAAAAATATTCTAAGAGTATTAATTTTCGTCTTTATACAAATATCGCGTATATAGACTTTATTTGGCATATAATGAAGTTAGAAAAATATACTCATGAAATCGTTAAGTGTTCTTAAATTATGAAATGATCAAATATATTCTATGAATTTGTCTTATACTAGTGGATCTCTTTATAATATTAATTATGTCGGGTATTTTTTCAGGCAAACTTCAAAAAGGTTCTTGCATTTATTTCTTGAATGTTACTTCTCGAATGTTATCTTAAAACGAGCCTAAGTAACTAGTATCTAAAACTTTTTATGACTATCGCAATACGACACATAGTCCGACCCATAGAGATATAAATTACCTTTTTTTGCTGTGGTCCAACCTATGAATAAAACCCTCAATTTTTTTGTGACAAAAGTAAACATTAATGTAGTAAACGGTCAGCCGGCATTTGTGTCTCACAATTTTTTTTTATATTTTTGAGAGTGAATTTTATGGGGGACGGTGTGCCCATCAACAAGTCTACTGGGTTCCATCTGAGGAATCAAAATGGCAACGCTTTTTTTATCATGAAAAGCATAAAATATTAATAAGTAATGCCATCTCTCGTTTGAATTTATCCATAACAATTTCTATTTAGATATGAAATACTCTCATTTGTATTGTACATTTGTTGGCTTTACAAAAATCACATGTGTTATCTCCATTCACGAATGTTACAGTGCATTACCAATTAACGATTATTATTGTACAATTTTTGGCGACCATAAAATCGTATTAAATGCTTACTTACCATGTTTAACTTGTCTCTGATCTGATTCATAGCAATTTGTCGTAGATCGTCGTTCGGTTCGATGTGGAGAGTATCCACAAGGCAGTGGCCAGTTTGCATATGTCTCGCTAATGCATTGGCCACGCTCTCTAAGTCACGAAGTTGAAACGGTTTCAAGGGCTCTAAATATTCCAGTTGGTATTGGTTGGTATGAACTTCTACTGGTAACTTCACCATATTTTTGCACTGTTTTAACCCACTCTGTCAATTTAAGACTGAGAATCAAGTTGTATTTATTTTTCTTACCTGCTTGTGCGTAGAATGTTTGAAGTGGGGGTGAAGAATTCTTGAAAGTGCGTTCACTATTGTCTAATGATTTCTATGGCATTCTATGGCTATTTACACTAAGTATCTACCTGAGTGACCATTGTTATTTAAAACAACTGATCATCTATCAGACGTGTGAAGGCGTCTGGCTGAGAGCATGCTATTTTGTTGATGACAAACGGTAATTTACGCGAGAGAACACTTTGAGTATATTAGTTAGTTTTTATACTAAATGTCACCTTAATTTCTTTTTAATACTTAGTATTTCTTTTTAATAGTAAAGACTTAATTGGACCCACCTCATTAATATATTAGTTTCTAATTAGTTAGGTATGCCTACCTACTTGTAATGTAAGTAGATGTCATTTGTTTTTTTGCGTACAAATCCCTTTTGTCCGAAGATGGTTTATGCATTCAGTCGGTTGAAATGTTGAAATAAATCAACCCTTTCAAACAAGTGGGTAGGGTGGTGGGTGAAAGTTGGAGTTAACGGACGTTTCCGCGAAGCCATCACAACTGGGAAGCGAGGTTCGGGAGAGGGGAGATGACTACAAGATTGGAACCATAAGGTCTGCGTTATTTGGCCTAAATGACTGTTATACTGTTGGAAAAAACTCACCTACATCGAAACAAAACTATGAAAAAGCTATTGTTTTTTAGCTCGTAGCACGATTTGATATTTTTTGACAATCTATGTCATCATCAGTTGGTACATTTCACGGCTATCATAACTTTTAATTATATTATAACGTACTTAAAAAGAAATCATCGAATCTCTTGCACGTAAGTATACTACTACTATACTACTATGTTTGTCAGCTGGATTGTCCACTGCTGAACACAATCTCTCTCATTTAGAGAGGGTTTACCATAATCTCCACGCTTGTCAGACGTCTTGGGGCTCGCCATTTAAGATACCAGTTCCTCAGAAGGTGCTGCTGCCTACCTTCCGGTATTTTACCTTTAGTCGCCTCTTACGACACCCACAGGTAGCAATGGTAGGGTGAAATTTTAGCCCGGCACCCCACGGGGCAAGATAGCTGTTAGTATAGCTATCTTAGTAAATTATGTAGGAGGATATAAAGTAATTATATATTTTAGTGTCTTTATAACCTTACCTATATAATATGGCTGGAGCTGGTAGATGGCAAAAGGCTCGCTCCCTATAATGTGGGATGTATACGAGTAGTACGAGTAGATGGACTATAACATCTGACGAAACATGGGTGTTTATATCCGTCTGTCACCTTTCGGGGATTAAAGGTGTGACTGTATGTTATTCAATGTTATGAATATGTATGCAGCGTATTTTTACCAGACTTCAAAAAAAGGAAGAGAACGAATTGAAAACATTTGTCTGTCTTTTTAATGTTTTTTACCTCAGAACTTTTTACTGGGTGAACCGATTTTGATGTTTCTTTTTTTATTTGAAAGCTGATGCTTCCTATTCAAATATCATCAAAATCGGTGAAGCCGTTTTTAAGTTACACTACAATAAATGAAAAGTTTTTTCCTATCTTGATAGTCATTGCCAGTGAACGCTAATCTATCCCTGATGGGATCGATTGCTTGCTACTGATTTAACAAGGGCATCGGGGTTTAAATCTCGTTGAGCAAGGGACACAAAAAAATTTTTACTTAAAAAAATGGAACCGACTCCAACACTCAAAAGTGTGAAATAACTTCTCGAAGTCGGTACCATGCGCACAATATTGTGATAATACGTAATTTTGAACTATCACGGTACAGACTTTAACAACTTATAAGGTAATTTTTTTTAATGATTTGTTATCACTGTGGTTTGATAAAAATGCCACACACCGCAACGATGATCCACCAAACGATGAACACCTGAGCGGTGACAAGACAAATGATTATGTTACCCCGTTCATTAAAGTAAAAGATACGAAATTCCGAGCCATAAGAAAAGAGGCAGTGTATATGAAAAAAATAAATTCTCTAGTCGTTACCGAAGGTATTAATATAAAAAAAATATTTAAATTTATATTAATATTTGATATATAATTGCTTGCAAAAAAAAATTGGTTTTAATCTAAGATTTTTTTACCTGTAGATCAGTTGTTTGCCCTCCATATTTACTAGACGAATTCAGGGTAATCGCCTGAGTCACTACCTAGCACTTCCGAGCGTCCGGTGAATACATCGCCGCTAATCGTGTTTTTTTCGGAATAATCTGTGGACAATACACCTTCCTTGTGTCTTTAGACTCTGCACCAATTATACAGGCACTGTGAGAGATAAGAATACTGTTTCATTTCACGCGTAATTATTGCTTTTATTGTTGAAATAGAAAATATCGTTATTTTGTTTTATCTTTGGAACGAATCTCAATGAAATGGATGAGCGAGATATGTGTATCGTTTGGTGTGAGAGAGTGAAAGAGATCGCAGCATAATGGTGATCGGAACGTCTCGTGGCGGTTCGGTGGTTACACGAATTGCTTATTTATCTCTTTCTAACAACATATATGACGAATAATATTTGAACGTTCTTTCCTTGTCATTACAAACTGCATATACATGTGCGTAGGTATGTATATAGGTAAATTCTAGTAAGCTTTTAGAGTAGTGGTGTTCGGATATAACAACTCTAAGTATTTCAACTCCCTGGTTTTAATCACAGATTTAAAACTACTTTTTTATGTGATTGTAACGGAACAAGCACGAGGCCCACCTGATGTTAAGCGGTTAAACCTCTGCCTATAATAGATGCATTTCGTCATGTGACGAATTGCGCTGCGCCCGCCACATTAAGACATACAGTTGTTTAGTTTTTCTGGCTCTCAAAGACTGCTGCCGGAACACACTGTTAAGTGTTTGGCGACAGATTTTCTACTTGAGGGTGGTAGCTAGACACCTGGCTATCTGAGGGCATTTTGCGTTTGCCCATCCACCATGCGGTGAAGCTCAAGCCAGCGGTAGGGATCGAACCAGGGACTTGCGGCACGGCAGTCTATATAGCTATAACTTGCATAATAAATCAACGTTTTAAATCAAGATATATTATCTTGGTTACAAAGAATACTTACATAGAAACATATCAGAGCGCTTGGTTAATGCGACGCCTGATCAAAATGCTAGCACTATTAGGCCCGACGAATTAGCATTGTATTATTACTGGGCAATGCTGCCAGAATGTTGGACATGCTGCTAGTTGAAGCATTTGTCTGCCTGTGAGTCTTTTTTGTAATAACTGTAGTGGTGTATACAGTTCGTAGTATCTTGCTAATAAAGGCATAACGCCTGCTTGAAAAATTATACAAATAGTAATTGTTGAATAACTTCCTACATGCTAGATGTAAAAAAGTTTCTATTTCGGCTACCTTTTCATGTTTTAGAACCGCCCTGAAATAAAATTTGAAATAAACTAAATTAACAACATAAACCCTCTAAACATCGATCTTACGATGTACTTAGATGCGAATCCGCACAGCCGATATTAAGCGGTTAACCAAATTCCATATTTGTGACTCTTTCACGAGCATTGACCTCTATTATCTCCATGTTCACGAGATGGGATTCGATACAATCTCATGTGTTCTTGTCTTTGAAGTAAGATCGGCTCGATAGTTAGCTCGAAGGTTCTTGTAGTGTTTTTAGACTTTTTAGTAATCCCATGTCCATCGTTACATCATATGGTTTTTAAAAATGAATATTACGCTGGACTCCAGATTTTAATTCCTGCTACGGGCATGAGCTTCTCGCATGGCAGTGGTGTATCAGGCAGGAAGATCAGTATAAGGTTCTTAGGATCATCATTGGCAGGATGGGTCACCAAGCACCCAACACCGTGGTGTGTTTTAGTAAGGCAGCTGTTCTTGAGAGCCAGTTTTCATTCGGCTTATTCTCATTAATCATCACTTATCCAGATGAGACATGGTCAAGAGATAGCATTAAAGCAATATTTTTTATATCAGTTTAAATGTTTGCAATAATATAGGAATTAAATAGGGAGCGTCTAGCTAAATGAAGTGCTTGATTTGGAAGAAACACGAATAATATTTAAATGTGTACTTGTCTACAAATCATTGAAGTAAACATTACGTACTGTTTTAATTAATAAGGCCATGTGCGGGTTGGAGTTGTACATCAGGGTTCTGTGACACTGTCCACCCCGGGTGGACAAGCAGGGGTAGACAGCTAATAAACCAATAGCATGTACATACTATAAAATCGTTATTGTTTTCGTAGAGTTTGAGAACCTTAGCGGGAACCAAACCTGCTCTTGGCCGGGTTTTATTATTTGTTGTTATACGGTAAAATTTACTAGGTACCCATTAAATATAAGTAATATACAACTCAAGTTTGCCGTTTATTGTATGTATTACAGTTGTAAAGAAAGAATAAAAACAATTATTGCAAGAATGCCCATTAAAATATTAATATGCTCTTAGTATCTTTATTATTTGTTAGGCGCTTCCCCATACTTATATATTCTTAAAAAATGTTGTTACTCTTACGTTTTTCAACTAGGTATACAAGCCCTTTAAAGGTTGGTCTGACAGACGGATAGTCGGACAAGAAGGTGAGACTTAGTAATAGGGTCCCGTTTTCTAGAACGGAACTCTAAAAAGATTACCTAGATTTGTTAAAATTGCTACGAAAATGTTTCCATCTAAGAATAGAGTCGTACATGAAGGATGACGGTAAATACTACTCGCAACAAGTAAGTACTTACAACCCTTTCTGTGGCAATCCACTATCAGGCAATGCTTTTATAGCAAACAGATTAATTAGTTAAAATAACTAGTTAGGTAGCCTACATTTTGGGACCTTGCAAGAAGTAGTCCACGTGACTAATAGGTTTCGATTGATAAGGCGATAGTTACTACGGTGAGTTCTCAACTCACAATTAGGGAATTAATAATTCTAATTCAAGGGCCATTGTGTAAAGACTAAGCTTAAGAGGGGTTACGATGGTTTTAATTGTTACATAGCTCCTTCAGGACATATATCTATATTATATGTGCCGACGGTAATCTTGGTTCAATTTAGCACATTATCTTAGGAGCAACCAGAGCTACATAGAGCAATTACTTTATCCGTGCCTAAGGCTCTAGGTAGATGGACGCCTTTGGGGCTTACCACGCTGCTAGGTGTACAATGCATAATGGGACGATTATCCCTTTCTACAAGCTTAAAGTTCTCTCATAGAAACGTGGTTTAACGCCGGCATGTCTTTACCCTCGAGACCCTACACGTCATCCCTATGGCAGCCCTTAGATTTTATCCTGGTGCTTCTTTCATCTGCACGGATACTGTTCGCCCGCTGTGACTACTGCTGTGCTGTGTCTGGCAATTAGGGCATGCAATTATCCGACCAAATTTACTATTCGGATATTTCGGATACACCCTAAACATTATTCGGATATATCCGGATAAAACGGATATTTCGGATACTAGTGATAAAGATTTAAAACAAACTAACAGTACTGTGTAATAAAGTTTTTTATCACTGTATCGCTTTTATACACTGTAATTTTGAAGCAAACTTAGTTTTTTGCTGTCTCGAGTGTAAAAATGTTGTATTAAACTAGTGTAATTTTAAATATTGTTTAGCAGTGGTGCGCTACCGGAGACGCAACTTTTCGTATATTAAGCACGTCGTGTATTTGACTTTGTTAATTTTATTATATGAAAAATTTAGTATTTTGTTAACATTCACAAAGTTTTAACAAAATACTTAAAATATCATCATCATCTTCAGCCGGAAGACGTCCACTGTTGAACAAAGGCCTCCCCCATAGAACGCCACAAAGAACGGCTATTAGCTGCTTGTAACCATTGGTGACTTTTACGATGTCGTCTGTCCATCTAGTGGGGGGCCTACCAACTCTACGTTTTCCGATGTAACGTGGTACCCACTTGAGAACCTTTCTTCCCCATCGGTTATAAATTCGTCGAGCAATGTGGCCCGCCCATTGCCACTTCAACTTGCTAATTCTGAAAGCTATGTCGGTGACTTTGTTTCTTTGGCGAATATCCACGTTCCGGATTTTATCGCGCCAAGAAACTCCGAGCATAGCTCTCTCCATGGCTCGTTGAGTGACTCTAAGTTTGTCCATAAGGGCCACAGTTAAGGACCAAATCTCGGTGCCATATGTCATCACTGGCAACACACACTGGTTGACGACCTTGGTTTTCAGGCTATGCGGGATCTTTGATGAGAAGAGTAACTTCCCGAACGCTGCCCATCTGAATTGGATTCTTCGGGCGAACTCTTTATCGAAGTTGGACCTACCTAACTGGACTGTCAGTCCGAGGTAAATATAATGGTCAACAACGTTGAGCGTGTTGTTTCCAACAACTATAATACTGGTACGGGTGCAACATGGACATTAGACATAATTTACGTCTTGTCCATGTTCATTTTAAGATATCTCTATGATTTTAAGTCCCACCTGCTGGGAAACTATACTGAGGTCGCTGAGCATTGTACTGAGTTCCTCAAGTGACTCTGCCATTATGACTATGTCATCGGCGAAACGAAGGTGAGTGATGTATTCGCCATAGATGTTGATGCCGAATTCTTTCCAAGTTTTCCAAGTTCAAGAGCTTAAAAACATCCTCCATCGCAAACATCTATCGCTGCAGTTGGATTGGTTCTGTGATCTTGTCCTGTGGTCGAATCGACATGGTAGCCCTTCTATACAAACACTTCAGAGCTTCGATGTACCTATAGTACAGTTGGCATCGCTGAAGAGACTGCAGTACAGCCCAGGTTTCGATTGAATCGAAGGCTTATTCATAGTCCACAAACGCTAAACATAATTGCCGATTATACTCCTCAGTCTTCTGTATAATCTGGCGGAGCGTGTGGATGTGGTCTATGGTACTAAAGCCTTTTTGGAACCCGGCTTGTTCGGGAGGTCGGAAGTGATCAAACCTGCGAGCAAGGCGATTCGTAATGACTCTCGAGAACAGCTTATAAGATAAGATAAGATAAGATTCATTTATTGGCCTTATAACTACGTTTGTTACACTAGGCACGTCAATATAGTACAATATTATAAATTCATTAAATAGATGTCAAAAATAATTAAATGTATAAGCTAAATATATCAAAATGTCGTTATTAATTTTATTACAATTCCAAGTTATATAAAAGTCAATATTTACATATAAATTCATTAATTTGAGAATGAAGATTCAGTCAAATTAGTTTGTAAGTATTCCTTTAGTGAGTAAAATGGTGTGGCTTCGAAGAACTTTTTAATTTTTTTCTTAAAATCATTTGCATGTAAGTTAGCTACAGAATGGGGTAATTTGTTAAACAAATATATCTTAATCCATATTCCTTGTTTCTTCACCTTGGTTAATCGTACTTTTGGTGTCATTAGTATTTCGTTCGGTCTACTTCGCTCTCTGAGGTTGTATGCGTGCTGCGGTTTTGTCATAAAATTTTCCTTCTCGTCATAGATTTCCAATAGGCAATTATAAATGTACATGGAAACTACTGTCATAATTTTGTGTTTTTGAAAATATTTTCTTGCAGAGGTACGTTTTCTTAATCCAAATATTATTCTTATGGCCTTTTTTTGGGTTCTTAACACCTTTAAAATATCCGCACCATTGCCCCATACAGTAATCGCATATCGAATAATAGAATGAATATATGCGTAATACACTGACATCATAGCTCGTTCATCTAATATAGATTTTAATTTCACTAGCGCATAGTTAGCACTTGCTAACTTCTTACATAGCTTATTTATGTGATTTGCATGACTAATAGTATAGTCAATAGTGTACCCTAAGAACAAACACCGAGCTCGCCGGCGAGCTCGAGGCAAAAACAAGGTCACGATAAATTGCTCTCCAAATAGTCAAAGAGTATTATTCAGTAGGGCCCAATTGTGCAACACTGCAGTTGCACAGAGGCATTTTGCTCCGATCCCCCCCATGTCTCTCGACAGCGAGACAAGCCGAGGTCCGAACCACAGTGGTGCCCTTGAGCTCGCTGTCAACCCCTCCTATAGTAGCGGTACGTTTTCGGCGTCCGCAGGAGACGGAGGTAGAAAGCGCTTTTCGCCTTCTACGCCCGTCTCGGGAGAAGTGCCTTCGGCACTTCTCCCTCCCGGGCTATTGTAGGGCCAGGCCCTCGCCCAAAACCCGGTGGAGCTGGACGACCGCACAGGCGGTAGCCAGCATCTATGTCCTCCCTAAACAAACCCTAAGAAGACATTTTCTTTTACTGCAGGATTCTTTACAATACCTTTGCGTGATTGATAATGCATAACGATGTTTTTTCCTTCGTTTAGTACAATCCCATTTGCATTGAACCATTGCTTAAGAATGTTTTGTGCTTCCATAATTTTTATTTGTATTTTCTCAAATTTCTTGTCCTTTATTCCAACATGAGTGTCGTCGGCAAACAGGCTAATATAAGCCCAATTAGGCATGGCATGAACGAGATCATTAATATATATAAGGAATAAAATAGGCCCTAATATTGACCCCTGTGGTACCCCTATGTCTACTGTAATTACTTTAGAATTAACTCCATTGAATGAAACAATCTGACTACGATTTTCTAAATATGTACGCAACATATTTAATTCAGCTCCATAGAAACCATAGTGCTGCAGTTTTATTAATAATATATCATGCCTTAAACAGTCGAAAGCTTTGGATAAATCACAATAAATACTAGCGCATTTTTGTGACCTATCCAAAGCCTCCAGAATATAATATATAACTTTTCTAATTGCCATCTCTGTTGATCGACCTTCACGAAATCCATACTGTGATGTTGTAAAAAGATAATTATCTTCAAAATATTTTAATATTCTGGCTTTGATGACTGTTTCAATAATTTTAGAAATGATTGGCAGTATGCAAACAGGTCTATAGTTACCTAGTTCTGTACAATCTCCCTTTTTGAAAAGCGGGATTACCCTACCTTGCTTAAGGCAATCAGGAAATATTCCTTTGTCTAAACAAGCATTAAATGATAAATGTAGTAGTTCTGCTAAGCATTCGTTTTGTAAAATGAGTTTCTTTATTGTCTTGGAATTCATATCGTATATGTCAGGTGTAGATTTTTCTTTCATATTTTTTATTATTGTCAATAATTCTTTGATCCCGATCGGCTTAAATTTGATCTTTGAAGTCGGTTTTTTAATTGAATTTAAATATTTTAAAAAATGTTCAGTATTTGTAATAGTACTACACGTTATTTTGTGAGCTATGGTTGAAAAAAATACATTAAATGCATTGGCTATTTCGATAGGATCAGATAGCTCCTTACCATTCGCAGCTTTGATTTTATTTACTGTTTTCTTAGATTTCTGTTTTTTGTTATACTTCACCTGTTCGTTAACTATTTTCCAGGTCTCTTTTATTTTGTTTTTGGAATTTCTTACTCTGTGGCCATATTGAAGCTTTTTAGATGCAACATAGACTTTTCTTAAAACTTTCTTATACTTCCTTATTTCTATCACTCTGTCTTTACTTGGATCTAATTCTTGCAATTTCTCCTTTTCCGCTAACTTAGTCTTAGATATTTCTATACATGTTGATGTCAATTTTTTTTTATTGATGCATGCTACGACTTTCTTTCTAGGAAAGGCAATGTCGTAATAATATTTAATCGCTTCTAGTACAATATTCATTCTCAAATTAATGTCATTACAAGCCGTTATTTGGTATTTCAAGTGTACAAAATCTCTCCTAATAAGGAAATGAAAAAAAATTATGTTATTAGCTGACATCCGTCTAGTAAACGACACTTGTTTCGTGGGCTTATTGCTTGTAACAATGTCATTAATAACTAATCTAATGGTCTTATGGTCGGCAACTTTATGATCTAATACATCTCCCCTACAGTTATCAAAATTTACAATAAAATTATCAATACAGGTGGCACTTGTACCTTCAATTCTAGTTGGCTGGTTTAGTACAAATTTACAGTCTACCTTATCTAAAATACTTAATATTCTTTTTATATATGTATTTTCAGGTTTTAAGACATTTAAATTAAAATCTCCTGCCACCACAATTCGTTTTCCTTCATAACTAAGCTTATTAAGCAATTTTTTTAGTAATTCAAAAAATAGGTATATGTCCTTGTTTGGCCTATATGCTGCTATTATAACAATTTTGTAAAATCTTAATTCTATTGCCGTAATTTCAAAATTCATTTCAAACGATATTTTGTTAATGTCATTTCTTATTTTATATTCTAAATTATGTCTTACATAAATAGCTGTGCCGCCATGTATGAATAATTTTCGATTAAAATATGCAGCTAATTCATAGTCCTGTAGAACCATAGTATGTACCCTATCATCTTGACCCCATGTCTCTGACAAACATAGAACGTCACATTTATAATCTTTGAGAAGAACTTCAATTTCTGAAAACTTGTTGTGAATACTCTGAACGTTAGCATGTAATACTACGAGGTTCTGATTCTGTGTTCTTTTATGCAAAAATTTTCTGAATTATCTTTATTGCATAAGTCGTTATCGGGTAAGCATTTAATGAATTGAAGTGTTGAAGATCCTTGAAATTTTTTTGACGCGACTGAACATATAACTATTTGTGCTAGTATATTCTGTATGTTTTTGAAGCTACATAGAGTGCCATTAGTGTTTCTGATATTGGGATCTACATATTTTACATTTTTTACCATTGTGGCCAGATGCGCTATGTCCCTATTTATATTATAGATATCTATATCATTTATGTTGTTGTATCGTATTCCACAAATAATAACATTGAAAGGTCTGTCTTGTGTATCTATTAGTCTTTTTATTAGTTGCACATATCCTCTTTTTCTTATGATGGTTTGGTCAAATTTATTTATAATTATTACAACTGTATCTTTTTGTGTCAATTCATTTGTTTTTTCTTCATAATTCTCTAAAATTTGTTCGTAGGTTGCAAAAGTTTATGTTTTATTATTTGTCAGATGATTGGATATAGTAGCCGCTAAACCTCTCCCAGCCACGTCAGAAAAAATAACAGTCTTTCTCTTCTCAGTTGCATCATTCTCACTTTCCTTTTTTTTGTTTGATAAGCATTTAAAGTTTACTGTGTCACTCTTATTTACTAAATTATTGTCCTCTTCTATGACGCTTAACCTTGTTTGTAACTCTATGATCTTATGTTGAAGTCGTTCATTTTCAATCTGCGCTCTTTTGCATTGGTTATTAAGTTTTGTCACCTTTTTGGTCATCTTTTAACATAAATTTATCGTCAATATTCTTGCTTTCCTAAATTTTTTTGAAAATGGACGTGGCTTTTGTTTATAATTTCCTGAATTTTTCCTGTCTTCTTTAGTTACAGATTTACATTTTTCTTCCTCTAACAATTGTTTAAGTTGGTTTATTTGTGGATTGAGTTCCTCAATAGTTTCTATTTGTTTTTCCTGTACCGATCTCTGAAGTTCCATAGATGTAGACTCTCTTTTTTTGGCTAAAAATGGTGTTGAATTTGGATCCATCGAAAAGCGTAGTCTTTTCCTTTTCCTACAGTTGCTAGGTGTATTATGGATTTCACCATAGTCAATTTTCTTGTGCATGCTTATAATATTGTTACATTTTTTCCAATTCCCTCTTAACTTGAGCATTTTCCATTGTTAATTTGTCTATTTCATTATTTGCTGACTGAAGACCTATTTCTAGCTCGTTTATTTTTAGTATTAAATTGGGCTGATAATCACTTAGATCTAAGTTTGTTAATGGATGGCTAAGTCTAGTAGATTCAAATAACGACGAATCAGTCAAATTTCCTAGGGAGCTGGCTCTCTGCCGTTGTCGTCTCATAAAATTTACATTCATATAATCTACATTCATTGACTCCATAATTAAATAAGTATATATATATATGTATTCAGTAAGGTTTTCTAATAAAAAATATGTTACTTAAGTCCAAAATAAAAAATAACAATGCAAAAAGATTCCACTGTTCTGGGGATCGATCCAGGTACTCTTTGAATGCAAAGCAAGCTTTATATGGCTGAGCCACGCTGTACCCGCTATGGAGTTTCGAAACAGTGGAACAAATTCTACGACTGGTTGTTTTACGTCGATTGAACAGCCGTTGTGAATATGAGTCACCTGACGGTATTGTTGCGCACTTGTCACTTCTTGTCACAAATTGGAATGAGGTGATTTATTTGGTTTATTCACTGTTGAAACTATAAATATATTTACACTGTTCTTAAAATGATTATTTTTATGTGATAAATCGTTAATGTCCAGTATTTGTGATCACTACCATATGTTGTAAACAATGCATTGATTTATGGTTTGCTGCTTTATTATTTCGCTGATTTTATCACTTCCACTTAGTTTTACGCCAGGCAAACACTATCACTGCACATTTATATCTGGTTTTGCATATTTCACTGTTCAAATTCACAAAAACTAGTTATTTAATATTTATAAACAATTTTTCTTTACGGAGCTAACACACTCGGGCGACAGCTACCGTCCGTTATATACATATAAACACGACTCAGAAGGGCCTGTAGTTATTCAACAAGGTCTTGTCACCTTTTTTGAAGAACAGCACCACTACACTTCTGCTCCTCGCTTCTGGCGTTTTACCTTTAAGGATGACGGAATTAAATAACTTCCGGAGCACTGAGAGTACCGGTTTTCCACCCGCTCTCAGAAGTTCCTTCGTTATTCCGTCATCACCTGGCGCCTTGTTGTTCTTAAGCTGTTTGAGAGCCACTCTAATCTCGTATATAGGCTGTGTCCGGGATGTCTTCGGTATAGTGTTGAGTCAGTTTAGCTCTCTTGTCCTGAGCTGCACTGACAACGGGTTCTTGTGTCAAGGTGTATAGCTGTCCATAAAACCTCTCAAGCTCTCAGAATCTCCGGTTTTGATGTGATGATATTGCCATCGTCGATCTTCAGCTGGTCATTTGACTTTGCCCTATAGATTAATTTTTTGCGAACACTTTGGAGCCTTAGTTACGCTCGATTGCGGCCGTTATACGATTTGTATTAAAGGTGGGCAAGTCGTGTCGCAGTGCCTTCGAAATCCGTCTATTGAGCTTGGCGTAGTTCGACGAAGAACTGAGATCCCACCGCTTGGACAGCTTCCACCAACCCGTTGTTTATCTCGTCCACTGTTTCTCATTCAACTAGGCACAGCGGTTATGTAGTTCAAGTTGAAAGCTCTCGGGGTTTTGGGCAACGCTAGGATGGAGCGTGGAGTTTATCAGACGTGAACTCTTAAGCTTAACATTGATATTCAATATGCCTCTAACGATACGGTAATCGCTTTTGGTTTTCACCTTATGGATTACATTCCAAAAAACATTTAAATTAAAAACAGTTAATTCATTTTATTTACATTCATATGAGTTTTCCTGAAAATAATTACAATTGAAACATTTTTAGATAAAACAGATAATTACAGTATATTTTTGATGAATACAAAAATTTATAGAAATTTCTCAGTATCGGGTTGAAGTTAAATCAAAGAGAAAAGTATGGTTATGACAGCTGACTAAAGTTATCTTACAGATTTACATGGTTTTTAAATTTGTTTTTTTAATATCGTTATTATTTTTGTGTAGCGTATCTAACTACCTATTCGTAAACCAATAAAACATCTCAAAAATAAAAATAAACAAACACAATGAAAAGTGCCAGTTAAAATATATGTAGTACCTATTATTGTTATTTTCTTAAATAACAAAATTAAAAGATGTAAAAAGCAAAATTTTCTGAGAATATTTAAGAAATAACTTAGTTAAAGCAGCCAAACAGGAATCTTTATCTATCTCTATAAATATTTCGATGTTCGAAATAGATTCTTGAAGCACTCTTCCGATAATCCGATAGTAGGGTTGTTAGCATTTGTCAACCTCTTCCCTGCAGCATTTGTACAACACCGCTCTTTTTCCAATAACAAAAGGAGCCCAAAAGTTTAATTTAAAATTTGTCTCGTTAACATCGAGCTTCTTTTTAAACCTGACAAAAAAATCGTTAAAATGTACAATATAGACGTTCTTCTTGGTCATCTGAAAGTTCCATGCTAGGGTTATCGTCAAAATTCGTTAAATTTTAACGATGTTTACCGAATTTAATTAACGATCATTTAAGTAGGTTTCATACTTGCAAACATCGATATAACCCGTTTTATCGAATTTAGACGATTTTAAATGTCAAATTTAGCGATCGGTAAGTTCCGTACTTGCGCTGCAGAATGGCTAAACAAACTTTGCTACGAGCGCTTCAAAAATACTCACGTCTCTCCTCTTTCTACGCGTCTATTAGCCGGAAATAGGTTTAAATTTGGTATATATCGCTAAAATGATATAATATCGCAGTTTTTTGGGTGAATTCAAATTAAGGAACAAGACAGGCATATACCACGCTAAAAAAAGTAATTGAATGGGCTACACCGGAAGAAGTATTATAGCTGAACTTGACCTCTCAGTGAAGATTGAAACTGAAGATGGAATTCGCAGAATGTACGCTCTTGGTTACTCCCCGTGCTGTGGGGTAATCCCGATCCGAGAGGTACTGTATTTTTGCTAAAACTTGATAACAGTTTGGGAATTTACCTACGTTTATTATGAGAATTTAAGACTGATTAGTCTGAGTGAACATTCAATGAACTTAACATGGGTTTGTTTATTTATGTTATCCTTTAAGTGTTCGCAGTTACCTTAGTCTCTCCAAAACTTGGGCACTGATGACAGAATGCCTGAAACAGGTTTCATCCAGTTGAAGGGTCAAAGCCAAAATTTCGTATTTATTTTGACATGTTCTTAATAATTTGGTTAATAAAATATGTTTTTACTAAAAAGGGTGAACCACTGCAAGAAGAAAAAGCAAAAACTCCAGGCAATAGTTTAAATGTATGACTTACTCATTTTCATTCTACTTTTATTATTACAATATATGTTTATTCACTTAATAAAGGGTATACGCAGTGTAATGGCACAGATAGAATATTCCACCTATCTTTGTAATATATATAATCACTATTAAAAGCTTTTTGGAACCCTTCCTCACGCGCATCCAATGCCCTCATGACCAGTTTTTAGAGGGTACACTTGCGGCACAGATTTGTTGTTATTTTCTGTGCTTTTGATGAAAACCCTAAATTAATTATCATTGTGTGAAATTCTATACGTTTGTGTCTACATTTACACAAATAGCCATTGAAGAACAAAAGGGAAGGGATAAAAGCGTTTTTAATGGTCTTCCCTAATGCGTGTGGTACGCCAGTAAATCAGAGCCGGAGTACGGCACTCGACGTAGAAAAAACACAAGGGACTAAGTATATAAACAATACCTACATGAAAAACAAAAAAAACACGTACCGCCTTTTACCTACCCTTAACATGCGGCGCTATTTATAATTTTATTGCGTAAAACTATGAAATTTTATGCTACCCGTAAATCGTATTATAAGTCATCAATGACTACCTTCAGAACAATTAAAAATTATATATTTTATGTATCTCGACAGATTTGTCCTGTTCTCATATAATTAAGGGGCAAGTCTATTAGCATCGAATAGTACAGACTCTAAACTAGATGCCTTACTTATTTTTTGTCAGGAAAACTTCACAAAAGTCCGCCCCAGTGATCGAATCAGGGGCTTTGAGATAACAATGGGACATTTCACCTACACCTAACCAACGAGACATCTAATTAATTGCAGAGCATGCACAGGTAACTCTGTTTACATAAAAGGAACTAACGTAAAAGCTTCTTCAAATGGAGGAAGCGGGCAATAAAATATCCTTACATCAAAGCTAACAGACTCTACGATACATAAATTACTTGATACGTACGCTCGCGAGTTTCTTAGTAGGAAGGCAGGAAGTTAATTATCTAAGCAAGCAAGCGTATAAGCTCATTAACTTGGAAATAGATACGAGTTTAACTCAAGCTAGTGCTAACACTCTAAAATAAACTGATTTCTTAACAAATAGTATCAATTTACAATTGTAGGTTATTTGCGATTGTTTGGTATAATTTACATGCGTAGCTGTTGTTCTTTGATATTTTTTTATATAATTTAAGCTGGTAGGTAGCCGGGCGAGAGGTGGCAAAAGATCTGCCACTACGCTTTATTTTGTAGTTGGTATGGTAGAATAATAAGCGTAGCAACAGCAGGTAACATAGTCCGATTTCCAATAATAATCCGAAAATTAGTAGGTACAAAGTTATGTCTTCCAAGAAGTGTAAAGGCAGACAGAGTCCGAGAATGGTGCATTTTGCGGTTTCAACATCAGGATGTTACAAGTTTACGAGCAATGATTGTATCTATGTTTCAGTCGCTTTTTACTATTCAATATTAGGCATTTCGACTACAGCGAAGGAACAAGATTCATAAAAAAATCCCTACAATATTGGTTGCTTCTTCCGGCGTCGCCCCTATATCATAACCTGAAATAGCCAATTAAGTATTTTAGATGCAAACAATGAGTCTTCTACTATTTCAGAAAAAGAGCTTTTGTTTTGCGCCTATGCTTAGAGCTTAGAACAATAAAGTTAACGAAACTTAACTTAAAGTTGACACTTGGAAAAACATACCAAGTACGTAGGCGCACCTAATGTTTTACCTATATAAGTACAACAAAACTAATAAATTTGTAGCGCTTTGTTTGTACCTAACTAGTGATTGTGACGAGGGTTGCTCTAATTTGTTTGTAGAACTCGTTCATCGGTTTTAACCGAATTATCGTAACCAAAGAAATAGCCCTAACTTCTAGTAGTAGTACAACTTTGTGAACGAGTCCTTGGAATTATAAATACCTATTTCTACCGTCAAGCTGTAATGTTCGTAATAATGATAGATCGTCCAAGCAACTGTCCTTCTAGAACCTCTTCCGGAAGGAAGTTGATGGTACTGCAGGCAGGATCTAATTTTGTATGAAGTTTTGCGCGCGTCCTTCCAGTAGATTATTATATGTTCTATTCCAGTAGTACAGTGCATACTTACTGGAAGGACATCGTAAGTGCACGACCGGGGTCAACTTTATTCCTATTCACATGAAATATACTTACCTAATAAAATTGGCTTTGATAATTACACAGTAATTGTGATAGCTAACTAAATAGCTTTTATCATTATCACCACTCGGAAGGCGTCCACTGTTTAACATAGGCCCCTTTCTTTGAATACACATAAATGGGGCCGTCCATTAATCACGAGATGTTTTTTCAGCATTTGTAACACCTCCCCTCCCCCTTGGTGATACGTGATGTGCTTTAAGACTAACCCCCCCCCCCACACACAAAATCACGTGTATTGTTAGTATCTACAAAGTTTCTTATAATTATATCTTTTCATACAGGTATAAAATATAAAGTAATTTTATTCTGGAATGACCAAGGACCATGATAAAATGTCTAGACAGATAGGTTGCAGGTTATTTTTGACAGACATAAAAAGGAATGGTGTAATAATGCCAAAAACTTATATTGTTACTAGTACATGAACTGATGAAAAAATAAATACTCGTGATATCTTACCCCCTCCCTCCTCGTGATATTTCTTGATTTTGTATAAACCCCTAAGGGCAAGGGGGGGCCTTTCATGCCTCACGTGGTTAATAGAAGGTCCCTATGGTAGCAGTAGAACTCTTTGTGGACGAGTTCATCCGGAGTAGTACTGCCATCATGTTTATAAGAAACTACCGCCAAGCAGTAATGTTCACATTACTGTTTTCGTTTTGAAGGATATGGGTGCTGGCGCAATTACAGGCATACAAGACTTAACTATTTTGTCTCAGGGTGATGGGCGCAGTGCAGTTCATTACTTGTGTTTCTGTTATAGGCAGGGGCTGCCTCCAGGTGAGCCGTACAGAGTTAGAAAGTGTCGGAACACGAAGCTCACCTGTCAACCTATTACAAAAAAAATATACCACAACGGAAATTGCATCGATCGGCTCCTTGTGACTTTCACTTTCATCGGTCCATAAAGTGGCTACATAGGTAGGCCCCACACGTAATGGCCTTCTATGGCTACTAAAAATATATATAAAAAAAGTGTGAATTGAAAATTTGGAATAGGAGGGTTTCTCATGAAACTAGTAGTCCCAACTAATTTTAAATGCCGTAAAATATTAAAGGTAGACGCCATCAGTCGATATGTTTATTCTGTTAGTTTGCAAAATTCTCAAGGTGGCGATCAGAGACCGTGTGAAGTGTGAAGGATTGTGACTGAAAATTTTTGAGACACGATACAATGTATAAACTGCTGAATACATGACACGAAGTTTTATCCGACCACGTCTATTAATATGCACATAGAGATATAAAATGCGTTCCAGAAATCCGTCGAGAGTTAGTAGATTGTTATATGTTTCGGATTGTTAGTTGAATCGAGTTTTGACAGACGTATCAGAAACCAGCGGTTAGGGTCGTACTCTACGTAGGGTAACAAAAAACAATTTTCAAAATCTGTCTACAATTGATGAATGTATCGTTAAACATACATACTTACAGAGGAAAATTGAACCATCTTCTTTTTTAAAAGGCAAAAAATAATTAAAAACAAAAAATAATTATATACTTAAAAATAACTACACATCACATCGTCTAACCATTGTGGTATTTTTCGAATGTTCACACGATTAATGCTGAATAAGAAAATGAAAATGAGTTATTTAGGGTTCCAGAATTAAAACAGTAATTCCCTATAGTTTCACAGTTGTTTACGTAAATAAAAGGCGTAATTAATAAAGAGATGCTACTTTTAAAATATGATTTAGTAGCTTGTTTTCATCATTATGATAATCAATAATTATTTCATATTTTAAGTGGCCGAGCGAGAACTTAGTTCGAGCGAAGCGTCTCTGCTTCAACTTAGACAAAAATGCTTTTGTATGTCCGGTTGTTATCTTCTACAGGTCGCATTTCTCAACCGATTCTCTTGAAATTTTGTGACCAGGTTTGATAAATCTACATTTTTTTTGTCGATTCAGTTTTTGGAAAATTTTCAAAATGACGGAGATATACATTATAAGGTGTTGAAAGTATGGACGCCCGCACTTAATTTAATGGCAATGTCCTGATACGCACGTCAGTTGCCTAAAAGTGATAGGTTTTCTCTCTCTCGTATACAATTTTTTTTATTTTCCATGTTTTTGTAGCCAGTATATTAATTCGAGACAAATAAATTACCAAGTATGTAAAATTATAGTATATTCACCTACCTAATTCTGATGCAACTAGCCTTCGCTGGGGCCGCGGGTCATTGATATTATTTACATTACATATCTCAATTTTTGGGATTTCTTGACTTACTCTCCCATTTGCATGCTCAGTGAACCTTTATTCAATTGTAAGCTATGCAAGGGCAGACTCGTGAGTTCTACAACTCGGAGAGCCACCAGTTTAATATTTGACAGAAGGTTTTAATAGGTCGAACAGTAACTACTTACGTAAGCAACAAAATCAGTAACAGGTATATAAGTTTACGCTTAATATAGGTGTAATATATAACATGCCCGGAAGATGACTTGTAATATTCTTACCAATAAATTGATTATTCTGATTATTCTGATGAAAATAGATAAATTTATTTATATAATTACTTAAAACCATAATGAATATGCAGTATATGCTGAAGAAGCGGTATAATAGGGTAAAAGCGTGCTTTTGCAGGGTTAATTTATCTTGTCTCTATCACGTCTCTACGTATCGAGTTAAAGGCATTTTTGACATCCACCTTCAAAATCATCTCTCTCAAATGTTGTAATATTTTTCTTATAGATTAGTCGTACTGCAGTTTAATCTTTTTGAATTGAAGTCGTTCTGCTCTCGTAGTATTTTTATGAAAGCCATTAAAAATATTGGCACCCGAGATTCTTCACTATCCTAATTACAGTCACTCTATAGGTAGGTACACCTTTTGCTAATTGCGGAAATATATAAACTTTTTAGGGTTCCATACTAGAAAACTAAGCCATATTACTTAGCAATGTATTCATTACCTATCGTCCACCCGACTTGTAAAGGGCTGTGTCTTTTTAACCCGGAAATTTAGGTCCGCATACAAGAAACATTGTTTATTTTATTTTATTAGATTTCGCTTTATTGTGAAAACGTTAATAGTTAAATACAAGCTTCAAACTTGGTATAGTTAATAACTCAATGCCCGTTAGGCATTATAACAAAAAATAATGAACACTCTCCAACTAAGTCCAATCCCCATTGGACTTCCGCTAAACATCTCGAACTCTATGAAAAAGTAACGTTTTTTTTGGTTTATTGTCTGATGCCACACCCTAGATGTGCGAAACCACCATTTACCTTTTGCCTGATATGAGCATTTAAGATACAAGAACGAACGTCTCGGAGTGACACTGCAACTGTAATGGAAAGGCGTGATGCTTATTATCAGACGGACGACTAGTCCTCCTCAGCACTTCATAACACAAAAAAAAACATCGTAGGCGCATTATTTCAATAAATGATGTGACTATCTAAAAACGGCCCTATATGATCGAAATGTTTTTTTACATTATAAGATTATATTTTTGTATTATTCTTTATATTATTGATCGTGGTATAAAAACTCGCAAGTCACGCACTTGACCATTCATGAAAAATACATGATTACAATTTAAAACGGCAATGAAATGTAAATAAGTATAATCTGATGTCTAAATAACATGTGGGTACTCATAACTATGTACCATAATAATAATAATTATTATAGTACACTTTGTGTGCATGGGTATTTGTGAATTATAAAAAAGTGTTAATATTATTATTTATGAGTGTAGATGCTAGTGCAGTACTTAACGTTAAAAAATTAGAAACTAATTAAAATTAAAATAAGTGAGCATTTAACGTAACTTTTCTTCAAAAACATCAACATGTGTTTGATAATCTGGACACTGACAGTGGCTATTCTTTTGTCGCTATATTATATCACAACAAAAAAGTTCAACTACTGGAGAAACAAGAAAGTTCCACATCCGAAACCTATACCCCTCTTTGGAAATTACCTGGGATATATCCTATTAAGAAAGTGCCAAGCTAAATTAACCCAAGAACTATGCCAAAAATTTCCAAATGAGCCCTACTTTGGAACGTTCTTTGGCACAGAACCAGCGCTCATGATACAAAACCCTGAGATCATAAAGCTGGTATTTACAAAAGACTTTTACTACTTTAACAGTCGTGAGCTTATGGATTACATCCATAAAGAAGTGATTACTGAAAACATATTGTTCCAATTTGGTGATAAATGGAAAGTTCTACGCAGTAACCTGTCTCCTCTTTTCACTTCTGCAAAAATGAAAAACATGTTCTATTTAATTGAAAAAAGTTCTCACGGGCTTGAAGACTTGCTCACTTATGAGATAAATGTGTCGGAGTCCGGAATTATAGCAATGAGAGCTTTAATGATTCGTTATACCATGGATGCCATCTGCTCGTGTAGTTTTGGAGTTCACACTGGTACTATGGATAAGAATGCAGAGAAAAACCCTTTTAAAATCATGGGTGAACTTATTATAGGTACCTCCTACTATAGAGGTTTCAAGACAGTTACGAGACAAATATGGCCCAACTTATTCTACGGTATTGGATTGAAGACATTTCCTACCGAAATAAACCATTTCTTTCATAAATTGCTGACTGGTGTCTTTAAATCTAGAGGCTATAAGTCGAGTCAAAGAAACGATATCGTCGATCTAATGCTGACTTTAAAGAACAATAATATCATAACCGGTGATAGCATAAGTAATATGAAAACTGGTGGTTCTAAGAAAATTGTATTGGAACTGGATGATAATTTAATGGTAGCTCAGTGTGTTATATTTTTTGCTGCTGGATTTGAAACCTCAGCCGAGGCAATAAGCCTGACTAGTTATGAATTAGCTAAAAACGTTGATGCTCAAAGACGTGTTCAGAAAGAAATTGATGACTACCTTCAGAAACATAAGAATAAGCTGAACTTTGATTGCACAACAGAACTGCCCTTTTTGGGGGCCTGTGTATCCGAAACTCTTCGCTTATACCCGCCTCTCCCGATTATTACACGAGAAGTTGTAGAAGATTACACATTTCCATCAGGACTTCACTTGGAGCGGGGTATGAGGGTACATCTTCCTGTGTACTACCTGCATCGCAACCCAGAACACTTTCCGCATCCTGACGAGTATAAGCCTGAGAGATTCTTGCCAGAAGCTGAAGATCCTATTAACCCGTACACGTATTTTCCGTTTGGAGAAGGACCTAGAACATGCCTTGGTAAATGTCATTTATTTGTAACTGTTCTGATATTACTATTGAATTACTGAACGTTTGTAAACTCCCATAAAATAGGAAAAAAATCTGTGACTAGAAACTTCACCTAAGTACTTCTACTAGTGGGGCAAGGCTAATTGTAATTAACGATTCGGTCTGACCATAGATTATATAAAGCAACGAAGTTCGTACCGCTTATTCAAATTTCGTTGTCTCAAATGTCGCTCGTAACACGAATAATATTCCATTTAAGGCTCATGTAACTCCATACCTAAAAAAAAAAAATATTATAAAAATGAAACATCGTCGAAATCTGCATATAGCCTGCCTTCTCTTTGGTGTTATATAAACATAAAATTCCCAAGTACTTATATGATAAACTATACTGGGTGTCAAATCGCAGGTCATTTGGATCGCGGCAATGCGCGAGACAGCTCTATACGGAGCGGCATAGTTCCGCTGCGTTTAGAGGTAGCTTCCGCTACGCTGCGTCCAAATGCTGGAATAACATTCCGCCACCGATCAGGAATCTGCAAACCATTGTGATGTTTAAATCTAAACTGAGAGTACTTATTATTAACCACCAAAAAAGTGAAGAAGTCCAAAGGCATGACACTAGTGCAATATAGTGTTTAATATAGGTACCTACCTATATTCAACACAGGCTTATTGTTTTAGTGTAGGTAAAAATATTATACCTACCGTAGTATCAATATGATACGATACATGTCACCTGTACAAAACCTGTTAAGTATGTAAAAAGAGGTATTAGACAGAATCTCAATTATTATATTTATATATTTTCTTATTTATTTTTGAATTTAAGTGATCAGATATTTTGTATTTAATATTTTTATTTTTTGTTTTGCTATTGTCAATTTCGTATAACTTATTGTATATTGTTAGTTTTTGTTTGTATTATGTAATGTGTTTAATTTCATATGCATTTTGATGTGTAATTTATATACTCGTATTATATTTATTCATATAGGGCTGTTGTCGAAAACAACCTCCGTGACGTCACAAAGCCGGCTCCAACGGAAGACCAGCGCTAGTTTTACACTAGAATATGCTGAGGTGGAGACCGTTTTACGACATGTAGCGAATACCTTATTAATATTCTATTTATAAAATATTTTGTACTTGTTTCTTTGCTACTGTTGTAAATAAAAATTATTTCATTTCATTTCAAAAACAAAACTTTGTTGAATTGTAGTAGTGGCTGTATGATGGCATAGGACTCCACTAAAGTGGTGTTTTAATCCCCAAGCTTGGCAGGCGTCTCTGGCATTGCATTGTACGATGGTTGTTCTTCAGAAGACGCTGCTGCCCACTTTCGGGTATAACTGATGAAAAATAAAACAAATGTCAACAACTTCTAATCATTCCATGTATTTTCCTTCTAGGAATGCGCTTCGCCAAAATGCTGGTTTTTCCTGCTCTCATCACATTACTTAAGAGTTACAACCTGGAATTAGCGGATGAAACTCCCCGGACCCTCGAGTATGAGACCACGACTTTGCTGTTGCAGCCAACCAGTGGATTGCCATTGAAGTTGACGAAAAGATCTATGTAAATCGCATTTATTCTAAATAGAACGAAATAATATTAGAAAACTATCATTTCACACTTCAGCAACTGATAATGGCGAGAAGCAGAGTACTTCGCTCTACCAGAGACCCGCATCGCAACAGCACGTAAAATAAATTTAAAACAACTTGTCAAGTATTGAATATGATGCAATAGTTTAATAGTATTTCCTAAAAGATTCTAAGGTTTGGCTCTGAATTCTAAGTTTTCAAGTCATTGCGTTTACAAACATTAGACCCGTGGCTTACGAACAGGCGGACATATAAGCAGCAGTATTAATATAGGCTCCGTTTTACCCATTGAGTGCGGTAAAAAAGTAATTTAATAAAGTTAGGTAAATCAAAGTAAAGAAATAATGAAATTATATTTTTATATGAAATTAACCAGCATAACATGGAAGTCGGAAACTTTGATGTTTGAAGTGGATTTCATTATTATTCTCTCAGTAATTTTTGTTTGTAATAAGTAGGTTGTCAACTAATACTTTTGTAAATATTAAAAGATTTAGTTGTAAGAAATTATTGACATTTGATAGTTAAACTTGTATTGTTTTTATATCCACGGATAAGCACAGTGATCATAATTTCATCAGGATCATCAGGATTTGTCGTCTCACTTTTAGTTTAAAAAAAATATCGAACTAAATGGGGTTTTTGAAAGCTATGTCTTCCTCTTCGTACAAAATAGGCGTCATTAACATCACAAGATACGTCTTAGTATGTAACCATAAATATACAATCTTACTATATCAATTCTCTATTTACTACAAAATAGAATTCTTCCAAATTTTCTAGCTAAAGTGGTGACAAAAGTCAATTGGAACAAAACAAGATAATAACTATTGTAGCGGAATCACACTGTCAAAGCAACAAACGACGTTCCCGGGCTTAAACTTTCGTTAGCAATAATCATCAAGGTACCATTGCAGTCGCAGTTATTTGAAGGGATGTTTCGTAATTTGCTCACTCTGGAATTGAAAGCAGGAAATTAACTGGAAGCTGGGTGCTAATCTGAGGAAGCAATAATTCTCAGGGCTGCCAGATTTGCAATCAAATAATTCTTCAATATTAGCACAATGCACATCCATTTAAATATCCTTTCGCGTAATTTTGTCCATGATAGTAGTATTTTGCCATTCATTTCTGATACTGTGGGCTTAACCAATGCGTACATGAAAACGTAAATGGTTTCTGAACGCAATAGCGACGCAGTAAATTATTGTGTCAAAATTAACTCAAACTGAACAATTTGGAAAATTCTAATCTAAGTAAAATGCAAGAATTCTGTAGTCAACCCTGAATATATCGTAGACGAGGGTCGAGGTTTTCTTTAATTACTGCAAAGGCTACGCAACGTAATCCTTGATTAAACTAAGTAAGTACTTTCGAACAAATTAAGTGTTTCGAAAACGTTCTCTTGACCGAATTAAGTCTTGTAAAGTTGTTTCAAATAGCGTATTAAGACGAGTTTGAAGATTGAGAGTTGGTATTAATTGTATTAAAACATTACATTAAACGTTTAATAAGGTATAAGATGAAATATAAATAAAATATTATGTGAAAATAGACATGATTCTATAAATTAAAAACAATCAAATTTATTAGTTTAGACCAATTCGCCAATTCCTACGGGGATAAACAGAACTGGAGTAGTCAGGCCATAAGCCTGACTTGTTCTCTATTACCTGGGACCTAAAACATCTTGCGAAATGTGAGCATTTAATATTCAATAATAACATATCTCTGCATATATTATATGCATTTTTATACCATTAGTATAAATTATCTCTTACTAATGAATAAGATGTACATATACTAGGGAAACAATTATGAGTGCGGAGAAATAATAGAAAACATGTGCTAGTGAATATGATGGTGTGACATGATAGTGTTGCTCTCAACACATCCTACACTATCGTCATACCTAATTGCTCATATCTATCTACAGCTGGACCAGTAATGTTAAATTACTACGTTTGAAAATAATTTAGTAAGTTTTGATTATGGCTATCTAGCCGAGGCCAAACATCTTTAGGAATGGTCTTTTTGTTTTAACGAATCAACGGTTATAGAGTTCAGTGTGTGTGAAACAGCATTCAATCCACATCGTCAAATGTCAATTTCACAATTTTAAGGAGAAATCGATTGTTTTTCTATTCGTATAATATGTAAAGGGTATTTATGACCCCTCGAAAGAATCAATAATCAATGGGTTGTCTAGATTTATGCTTTCTGGCAGATACATTTTCAGTTATTGAAGTACCTATAATTGCACCAGACTCAGAATAGACACAGGTATGTTTCTAATGTCACATGTCCATTAGAATAGGAGGATATCCAGGATATTGGAGTTTTTACATAGTAAAAACTCGAGATAGTACAAAACACATGTAAAAAAAATATGAAACATCTATCACGCTGTTTCTTTGTATTTAAACGACAAAGGTGCTTGGAACGTTTAAATTCTGCCAAGCCACCGCCGTAACCTGTATAATGCATATACACCGATATTGTAATAAGTATTATAAGTGATTTATTTTACGCATTGTGAAAGGAGTAAAGTAAATGAAAAATAATGGGCTGAGTTTCTTACCAGATCTTCTTGCAGTAGTTAAGCAGTCAGGTTGTAGGTTATACAAAGGTACATTAACAGGTGAATGTGAAATAAAAACTAAATCAAATAGTGCTAGAAACAAGATTGCCTGTTAAATTATTATAGAGCATTAAAACAACAGCGTTCGTCGGTAGCTCGAAGTAGGTAGATGGAATAATTCAACACTGCAGTAGCGAGGCTAGAGGTGAAATCTTTTTGACGTGAATAAAACATGGTTTCTGATTTATTATCCTCTATATTTCCATGTTCAGATGGTTCGAGATATTTCATTAAGAATTCTATATGACTACATAATGTTCGAAAATTTTCAAAGTTACTTATAAGCTAACCTATATCCACAATCTCCTTATGATAAGTGATGATAGCATTGCAGATGGTAAACAGACTTAAATTTTGCTATCTTCGATTCTGGATGTGCAGAGGAAACCGTTATATGCCTAGCAAAAGATTTTTCAACACGCTCGCTCGTAATGGGCCTATAAATGCACCGATTTTAGTGTCATGCATGATATAGTCTATTACGCACTCGTGCTTTTTGTTTACTTTACCCCACTAGTGTTTTAAATAGAAAAAAAAAGCCACCAAGGAGATTGTAGTTTGTTTCGGCCGTATTCATATAAAAACAAACCAAAGAGTTTTTTACCTTGTGAAGTAGAACTTTAGAAGATTTAATTTTAAACCTTCTTAATCATATTATTATTGCTATCAACAAGATCAAGAAAATATTTTCGTATCGAAATTTTCGTATTCGTTCCTCGCAAGTGTGTTGAAAAACGTCGTATAAAACTCTTGCGTTGTCTTGCGTGTTTATTACAATCTCTACTCCATCGACTTCAATCTTGATCTCAGGCCTAAAACCCGTCTCGATTGTAATAAACAACTTCGCGCACTTGTTGCAATACTATTCTACTTGAGGCTGTGTCCTTTAAAAACTACATGTCACTGACAAAATATTTATAAAGTATGTATTCTAGAAAAACAAATACTAACAGACCATTGAACATATTATAAACAACGGGAGAAACGGCACACGTACCTCGAACATGGCAAAGTAAGGTCAGGCGACGTCTCCTGATTGGGTCTCAGTAGTGTGCGTATGTGCGTCTACTGCATGCTTGTCATCCTGTCTTTGTCATTAATTCAAATCAATTTCTAGGAAGAACTATCAATTTCAGTTTCTAAGAACCTGTATGACAGGTCACCAGGACACCTCCAACGTATTATATACGAGTTTTATTTAAATAGATGTAACAGACAGTCCAATTTACACTAATAAATTGTCGACAATTCAATTAGCCTATGGTAATTTTAACCATAAAGCTAGAAACCTATTGACCAAATGTGTAACCACTATGTTGGACTTATTTACCATTAAATCTTTATCTTCTCTGTGTATAATTCTATCCCATTTTAATGAGCATAATATATTGAATGAGAATCAGTTTGGTTTCACAAAGAGCAGATCCACAACAGATGCAGGTGCCCAATTGATGTCACATATACTTGAAGCCTGGCAGAGTTCACAGGATGCTATTGCCGTATTCTGTGACCTTTCTAAGGCATTTGACTGTGTAGAGCACCGCACTCTGATTCGAAAACTTTCAAATTATGGTATTCGTGGAAAAGCTCTGGATCTTATAAAGTCATATCTGTCAGACAGGCTACAAAAGGTTAGAATAAATGGCAATACTTCTTCCGGGTCTTTGGTAAGAATAGGAGTACCGCAAGGATCAATTTTCGGACCTTTTCTGTTTCTAGCATATATAAATGATCTGCCTTGCATGGTTAAAAATTTCTGCGATATAGTTTTATTCGCAGATGATACCTCCCTAATTTTTAAAGTAGATAGGAGGGATAGTGAATTTATTCATGTAAATAATGTGTTATCTATGATCTCTAAGTGGTTCGCGGCTAATAATCTTCTCTTAAATTCAAAAAAGACCAAATGTTTAAAGTTTTTTTTACCAAATGTTACTTATGTTGAACCAAACATTAAGCTTGGCCTAGAAACACTCTCTTTTGACAATGCGACAGTCTTCCTGGGAATTAAAATGGATGCAACTTTACAGTGGAATCCACATATACATGATCTATCTGGAAGACTTAGTTCTGCAGCTAACAGACGTAGCTACTGCTAGGCTTGTTTATTTCGCGTACTTCCACAGTATTATGTCTTATGGTATATTGTTGTGGGGAGCTGCTGCTGAGATAGAGACAATCGTTATCTTACAAAAGCGTGCAATTCGAGCCATATATGAAATGGATCCTGCAGTTACTGCGCAAAAATCTGTATAAATGAAAAAAAAATGATCTTTGTTTTCATGGGTGTCCGGGAAAAAACTCAATTTCACCCAAATGTCCGGGTTTTTTAAGATTTTGTCCGGCATCGGTGGTTTAGGTGATGGCAGCCCTAATCCTAGGGAATCCCTGAGAGATCTTTTTAAATAAATTGATATTTTAACTTTACCAAGTCTGTATATATTTGAAAATATTATGTATGTTCGTAAAAATTTTAGCAAATATTAAATCAAACAGTGACAATCACGATTATAACACTAGGAATAAAGATAAAATAGCGGTGCCAGGTTTAGACTAGCAAAGACAAATAAAAGGTCCTTCTTAGGCAATTGTGTGCGGTTTTATAATAAATTGCCCAAACATATTAATTACAACGCTCACAGAAAGAAAATTCAAGTTGCATGTGAAGAATATTTTGATAAAGAAATCTTACTACACAGTTTGTGATTACTTAAACGACAAAATGCTTGGACTGGTTCGCCTCTGCTCAAGCTAGCGCCTAACACCTACGTAATGTAAATTAATTGTAAATACTTAACACATTGTTAAAAAACGTTTAAAAGAATGGCCCCGAGTTTCTTGCCCGTTCTTCTCGCAGTGGCTCTATAATTTTTGTTTGCTGAACGTGGCAGTACAATGTAGTATATTTCAATATTAAAATTTGTAATTGACCTTCATAAGAGCGTCGTATACGCCTAAATTGAATAAATGATTTTGACTTTGACTTTGATAAAATACTCTAAAATTGTGTTAATTCACGAAATATTACGCATGTTGTACTTACTCTCCTAAAATTTATTGGAAAATTATTGAACACCGGTGTACAAACAATAAGAAAGATGGAGTCTAATGAAAATCAAAAATGAAGCATCAAATTCAGCCAATTTAATGTAAGACACAACTCGCTCACACAAACGTATCCAAATTCGGTCAATTTTGACCTCATTCACGATAGATCGTCGCACATTACGCACGTCACACAACGGAATAAATAAACTAAAAATCCCCACTTGCGTATAAAAACACTGCAAAAACAGAACATAGGTATTCAGTGAAGAAAAAGTTATCTGGAATAATATTTTCACACGTAAGTATTGAATTTAATGTACTTTCTTTAATATTATACTACGCACTTTATTACAAGTGCCTCAAGCTGGTATTTGGCAGAACCGTCCCAGAGGTGAGAGCAGTACTCAATACAAGACCTTACTTGAGCTTTGTACAAAGTAAGCATCTGTTCCGGTGTAAAGTACCGTCTCACCATCGAGAGGATGGCAAGTTTTTTAGCAGCTAACTGAGCGATTGACCCGATATACGTGCCAAAATTTAGAGTCGACGAAAGAGTGATACCAAGGAGGTCTAGGTGGTGTGTGACCGGCACGGAAACATCTCGGAATGTAGGAGACAGTTGGAATGGTCTCCTTTTAGCGGAAAATAGACACGCCTGGGTCTTGTTGGCATTGAACTTGACCAGGATGGCATCGCCCCAATCAGAGACTGCCTTAAGGGACAAGTTCAAGCGTTCAACCATAGCTTCTCTGAGTTTCTGGATTTCCGGCTCACTGGCTCGTGCGGTAGATGTGTAGCTCTCTACAACCATGCTGTCGTCTGCATACCCAAAAGTTCCGAGCTTCAGCAGATCATTGATATGCAGCAGGAAGAGCGGTATACTCGGTGGTGAGTTCCCTTGGTCATCCAAAGTCGAGTTAGACGCAAAGAGAGTCCAGAAGATCGGCCTTCTCCTTTGCGGTGTGGGCCAATGTGTCATTCTCTCTGTGCAGAGGCGGTAGAGATAACTGACAAAAATACCTCTGGACAGCCCTGGCAAGAGACCAGAACGTACGTGTTCCTGAAGGAAAGCGGGCTAATCTCTCGTCAATTCTGCCAATATGCTCCAACTTCGCTCTTGTGATTACTCTTTTGAAGGACCTGGAGGCAAAGTTACATTTCTTTTAGAGATCGCTGGTATTTAAATCCTTAGATGAAACGGAATCGGCCCTAGCTTGGTAACGCTCTCGTTTTTTGGCAAAGGCCATTTTACAAGAGCGACCATACCAGGGCTGAGACCGGCCACCGATGGGCACTGCAGAATATGGAATAAAGAATTCCATATCTTGAAGAACTACATCAGCAACATAGTCGGCAGTGACATCTGGATCATCCGGCAAGAAGCAAACTTGCCCTCATGGGTAGGATGCAAAAAAGGACCGCATCCTGTCCCTGCAGTCACTTGTCATGATTTTGGTTGCATATGGTGCTTTGCCTAAAGTACTTAGGTACGGTCACGGGCCAGCTAAAAAAATGGTTTGCCACTCTTAGGTCGAATGTTGTGCAGATTGAAATAACGTTACTTTCGCTTGTAGATCGATCTGAAAAGTTTTATAGGTAGTACCTATGAACCACGTTAAAATTTTCACCCTAGTAAACAAAGTTGAAACTAATATACTACTTTTTAGGCCGACCGTAACACATCTGGTCGGGGCGCGTCCTCATAATTAGCCTAGAGCGGTCAAAACTCTTGATCAGTCCCTGAGTGTTACTGTTGTTACTTAATCATTTCAGATTTCCAATAAGAAGTGCATATATAGATACTTGGATATCCGCGGTTATAAATAATGAACGAAAAACTTTGTTGTTTGCAGCTCTGCCTCAACACGGAATTGTGACCCAACGCTATTTGAATATCCCGTTCTACCCCTCGCTGGCTGAGTGGAGAAGGTGTCAAAGCATTTTGCTCACAAAAAGACCCCAATTCGCGCATTATTTAAATAATAAGAGAATTCATTTCATTTACATAAAAAAGGTTAGGTAATGGATAGATTCAGGCGTTACTTTGCGGAAATCCATATTTAATAATAACAAATACTTTTAAAAGTATCCTAAAAAATATTAAATAATATTTAAATAAAACACTTAAAAAAGCATAAAATTATATATCTAGTGACAATTCCGCCTAATTTTCCTGTTATCTACGTGACGTCACAAACATCACGCAGCCTAACCGGAAGAATACCCCAAGGGTATTCTAGCTAGCCTAACCGGAAGAATACCCCAAGGGTATTCTAGCTAGCCTAACCGGAAGAATACCCCAAGGGTATTCTTCCGGTTAGGCTGCGTGATGTTTGTGACGTCACGTAGATAACAGGAAAATTAGGCGGAATTGTCACTAGATATATAATTTTATGCTTTTTTAAGTGTTTTATTTAAATATTATTTAATATTTTTTAGGATACTTTTAAAAGTATTTGTTATTATTAAAGGTTAGGTAGCCTACATCTAATAAAAGATACGTAAGTGCTTATATACGAGTATATTATGTATATATTTCACATATAAGATATCTGGTTTTATAAATTTCAATATTTGTTTGTACGTATCTAATATTCTTTTGCATTTACATACCCGCCAAATACGAAAAAATAACAAAGTAGGTCATAATCTGAGTTGGGTAGTAATTAAAAAGAAGAATTAAAACAGTCATAAAGTTGTTTGTTGAGATATTTTTTCTACAATTCTTTTGTTACTTTATAATTATTTTATGATAACATATTATGTACCTATTTTTGTTATACCAGAATAATAAAAACTGTTTCAGCCGGATTGTCCACTGCTAAAACAGCCTCACCCATAAAGCCCCCCCCCCCCTTTATCAAACAGACCCCCCCGGGTCTGTTTGCTATAATCCCCACGATTGGCAGGCGTCTTTAAGTAAGCAGTTCCTCAGTAGGCACTGCTGACCAACTTCTGGTATATTACCTTCAGTCGCCTTAGGCTAAGATAAAACAAGTCTACTAAATCCAAAATACACCTCTGTAACAATAAGGTTCAGTTTTGATACAAGGAATCCTTAAAATAGGGCATTTTAAAAGATTGAAGTTAAGTTAACCTAATATACTGAGCTAGCGAAATGCGAAGGCGTAACGTGCAGTTATTACTCAGTTTTGACAACACTATAAAGATGAATGATTGCTTTCTTCCGGTTTCAGGTAATAAGGTATTTCAAACGGCTTCCTAACTCAACAGGAAGGCGTTTCATAAAGAGCTTAAATGTTTTTCAAGCCCAACATTATTTTTCTAAATATTATAGATTACAAGCACTATCGCGTGCTAAGTGAAAATCATATCAAACAAATTATTGGAGTACAAAATTTTATGCCCACGGCGGGAATCGAACCCGCGTCCTTCGATATCGCATCGGATGCCAAATACCGTCTCGGCACATGGAACTTGGCATTTCTGCCGAAATTTTGTGCTCCAATTGTATTACTTACACCGTCATAGGGGACGGTGAAAGGCCATCAACCAGACTACTAGATTTCATTTGATCGAAAGAAGTGTTTTTTCAAACACTTAACTCTCGGTTTGATGTCGCTACCCTTCTACATTTCTAAACAACATTATTCCCTACTTTACTTTGAATTACATGGGTAAGTAGGTAATAAGCACCTACACACATACCGTACAGGTACCTATATAATTTAAGAATCATATTAGGTAGGTAACTACTATATGCCGTATTGCAGCAAGTATACTCAGCAATAAACCCAGTTAAAGCACTATTGGAAATAAATAAAGTGAATAGATAATCAAGTGGCTTCAAATAATCTTAACTGATTTGTGCATGAATCAATTATTTTCTTCAGAATCACATTGTGCTAGCTTTTCCCAGCTGCTTCGCTCAGGTGGTCTTAGTTAGAAAAACACAGTATTTGCCAAAACGTTATTAATTCAATCCAATCAATTGCATACGAAATTAAAAGTAATATACTCCACCTATTTTTTAATGGGATTTATGAAGGAACGAGTTCAGTTAGTTAAGTTTAGTTGGTGTTAAGCGGTAACCTCTGTCTATAGTAAATGTAGTAGAAATAGGTATGGTGGCAATGCTTTTCCTGGCGAACTCGTCCACAAAATATTCTAATGCTACAAATGCCACACCCTTTATGGGGCGCTGACTGCTGTACTTAAAATCACGCCTATCTCAAGTCAAGTCTTCGCATAATAATATTCTAATCTACGAATCTGATATTATTATAATAATCCTTTAAGTTTAAAATTATCTTAACTATGATAATGCTCAATCTGTTCAAATTAAAATTCACATTCGCGTAATGTGTAAAAGAGGGACAAATCTAGAAACTGACAGTGAATAAAATTTGTTAAGTGATAGTATAGAGAACAGAAGCCATGTAATTTACTTATAGGTTTACTGAGAACGTTATATAGACAATATTATAGGTTTATTAGTTTGGTAAGAAATTTAAGTTGAAAGTCGCTAGTCGTAGCCACGCCTATCTGAAATGAAGTCCTATGTCTTCTCATTATAATATTCTTATACTATCTATAATAATTATTTGAATTTGAACTTCTCTAAGCAACGGTAGTTCTTATTCCGTTCAAAATTAAATACACATTCTGGTAATGTGTAAAAGAATGATAAACCTCGAAATTGGCAATGATTAAGATTTGTTTGTTAATAGTTTAAACTATACAAAATAGAAGCGGTTTTATTTTTGTTCAAGGTCTATGAGGACGCTTTATATACAACATTGTATGGTATGTCCGTCAGTTTGGTAAGAAGATTGGTAATATTTGGGTATTAGACTGGTAAAAATGCTTGCTCTATTGAGATTCTAGTGAACAACGAAAGATAAAACTTTCGCGTTAATAAATTCATTGCAGAACGTAACGTTTACAAATTCATTGAAGAATGTCACGTTTAGAAATTTATACAAAAAAAAGTAGGCATTGGAACTCTAGCAATATGGAGCACAATATATGTACTGTGGCATTGCTATTGCGTTATTACATATCCGCGCTGCATTTAGATTGTGCATATGTATAACGATTATTCGGCGAGCACACGTGCGCCTCATTTTAATGATGACTTTCCATGCTGAAAGATCTCTATATATGTAGAAATTTTATAGAATACATATTTGGTCTGTTCTGTGTCCATATACATGACACTGCGCACTCACTCCTTATATTTCTTTAAAAATGTTAGTCAATATTATTTTTGATACACTATTTTGCTATGTACGAACCTTTTTACGAACGATTTGGTCATATACTGTATCAGTCGGATTGTCCACTACTGAATATAGCCTCCACATTAAAAGGGCGTTTACCATAAGCCTCACGCTTGGCAGGCGTCTTGGGGATCGCAGTGTAAGACAGCAGTTCCTCAGAAGACGCTGTTGCCCACCTTCCGGTATTTTTCCCTTAGTCGCCTCTGACGACACCTAGGGAAGAGATGGGATGATAACATTCTAGCCCGGCACCCCACAAGCACTGGTCATGCATCATGAGAATTATAAGGAGAGTAAATTTAAGTATGAAGGCTCAGTAGTACTGCGACTGCCGCTCAAAAGTTCAATGGTACTAATCGGGCTTAGGCTTGACCACATTGTTGTGGGGAATTTTGTGAATGCTCACCTGTGTAGTTACCACTTTTAAGTGGAAACTGTGTCACCAATATGTATAATAAATAAACGCGTATTTTTACTACCCTTAAGAGTACGATAGCTATCCTGGAGAGCTAATTCCAATTCTACAAAAGGATAGACAGCAGCCAGAGCTAGCTAATAGATTCCTATTTTAAATTTGTGTTAATTCACAAATATAACGTAGATTGAGCTATTTGTAGATTAAAAGCTATTTACATATCTTGGATACCAAAAACGATTGGGGAACCCTCCCCCCACCATGATGGGAGAGGCTGTGTTCAGCAGTGGACAATCTGTCTGATACAGATATACTTATCGTTCTACTCGTATTTTGATGTACGGAATATTAATAAACAAGTACATTTGAAATCGACGTCATTACAATGTGAGTGTACTGTCGGTCATCCTTATGACATAAGGATGACCGACAGTCATTGTTCTGATGTTTGGAATTTTGGGTTGTTTGAACGTGAGGCTTAAATGTGATTATTAACCATACAAAAGTTACGTTAGAGAGAGATTTAATCGTGCTATCAATTTTACTTGCAAATCATTATATCCATTGTTGCAAAATACGTTGTGTGAACGGCAGATGTGAATAATTACGAATTATGGTATTGTTATTGTGGATATTGTTTGCATGCAGACGAGATAATGATTGAAGATTATCTCGTCTGCAGGCAAATTGACCAGATTGATATAGATTAAATAATAGGGCACATATTATTATGTAATAAATAAATGTAAAGTGGCGTCTCTGTGGTAAAAGATGGACAACGAAGCGATGAGAATTGATACAGTACTGATACGATAGCTATGAACTGCCACGCTTCAGCTCCTCGGTTTGATCCCCACCGCAGCTTCACCGCATGGTGGAAGGACATTTTGCAAATGCTCGCCTGGCTAGCTACCACACTCTGTCGCCAAGCACCCAATAGTGTGTTTCGGCAGCAGTCCTTGATAGCCAGTAAAATTAGAGACAGATGAGACTTAACAACTGTAACTCTCAGGGTGACGGGCGCAGTGCAATTCGTCACTTGTGACGAAATGTATCTATTAATAGGCGAAGAGGTTAGTCCGCTTAACATCGAGTGGGCAACTTGCTAGATCGTCACAATCACATAAAAAAATACATGAAGTTTGAAATTCAAACTTACATTGTCATATTGTTGAAAATGTTAGTTATGTAACTAGATATTACATTATTTATTTTAGCACTTTGTCTTAATGTAAACAATCTTTATCAAAATATAACATTTATCCTAGTTTCGTTGAATCTAGACTCAAGATATCGTTTCGCGTCAGCTATTCTCCATTTATATCAACATCATTAGTATACGCAGTCATATGTGAACTCTGAGGCACATCTATATATCAAGAGAAAGATATTCTAAAAGAAAAACATTTTCTTTGACAAATTAAAGTGTATTTATATTTAAATGTAAGTAACGAAATGGAACACTGTATATTTTATATTGTATATGTTATACTGTTAGTAATTTGGGTTTTCAAGGTTTCACAGAAAATAGCTTAGCACAATTCTCCTGTATATAGCCGTGAATCGTTCAAAGGAAACATAATATGGCCATTTGCTTTCACACATTCGTGGTTCCGTTAATTTTCAAAGGAGACAAAATCAAATTGTAAAGCCGTGTTGTTCCGAATGCTATATTCATTATGCTTATGTAGCTTTATAATCTGTAGAAGAGACCATCAATTTTGAATATTGATTTTAATGTTTTTTTTATGAGTCTGAGAATTATTTACAAATTGAAATTATTTATTTATTTATTTCCATACATATTATGTCCAAAAACATCTCGTTTCTTATGTAGAATAGTCTAAGTTACCATTACTGTTATATGGTATACTTAAGGTATTTAATTGAAAAATTGGCCAAGTAGGAGTCGGACTCGGGCACGAAGGGTTCCGTTCCATTAGCTATACAACATAAGACTTCATATCTTAAGTCGAGGCAGTCAAAAATAATTCCCACGCTAGCTCCGCCCATGCGGCGCAACGATCCCCGCTGCACCGAACGACGCGATGTGCAGCGGCGCACGCGTCTCGCTTAAAAAAACATTTTGTGTACTTCATATTAGATTCGCGAACACAGATACCATTGAGACGATTTCAACTTTTTTATAATCTTATTCACGTGACGAATTTCGATACATAAAGTAACTTTGTATATACTGCAATTGATGTCACGTTTTTATTTTTATCAACATTACTAATATTTCTTAGTAAGAAATTGATTATTTGATTTACTTTTCAAAATTATCCTTACGGTCGACAGTAGCTCATAAAACTAAAGCCAAAAGTTTTACTTTTTACAATATGATAATGTCTGCTCGACTTTATTGGCATATATTATTATGTATGTATTGGTATATATATTATACATATTTAACTGACTTCCCAAAAGAAAGATGGTTCCTAAATTGACTTGTCTATTATTTATTTTATGTTTGACCACACATAACTTTTTTACTGAACCTTACAATCTTGAAGATTATTTTTTGCTAGTACAGTTTAACTCTTAATTGGTTTCATTTTAATTTCATCAACATCGGTCGAACGGTTTGCCAGTTACAGTCAACTTACTAAAAGTAATTTGCCAAAATGCCTTGACAATCGCAGTGCTTCTAGCAACTAATGTAAGTGGCAACTGTGAATATAAATGAAAGTTATTGTTAACCAGTGATAAAATCTATAAATAATATGTGAATAATAATCTCTCTTGAAAAGTCTGTAGTCATCAGTATATCAAATAACCTGTCGACGTCATAAGCACAAAATTGAGATCATATTGAACCGATATCAATGAGTTATTCCAGTCTTTTTAATTTAAAAAAATGTTTTCAAGTTGTTTATTTTTAATTTTCTTTGCTATGTTGTTGTGTCGCAGTTTCTGTGTTTATAGAGAAAACGTATTGCACCAAACCAACATAAAGTGAGACGTGGGTCGGAATATGATGATGGTACATAACAGCCCAAACGGCACGATATATATTGATAAATGGGGTGTTTTTAAATTCTCCGTAGTAACGAAAGTGATTTCTACTGATTAAACTACCTATAAAAATTTCATTACCCCTTGGCATCCGCGTGGACGATAATTTATGAATGAATCAACATTGTTCTCAGTATCTTGGAATGCGATTAATCAGATTACACATCATTAGAATAAAGTAAAATATCATCAAATTGAATGAGCATAATATTATATTATATTCGGTGAATATGGGTACAATTGACCTGAAATAAATGGATTTGATTTGATTAAATATGACCATTCATAATACCATGACTCGTCATACAAATATGAATTATAGTTTTTCATAACTGTGCTACTGTACACGTTCCCATAGTAAAATAAAGTAGGTTGTTTTTTTTATTGCTATCATATAATTTTTAACTGTTAATTACTAATGTTGAAAATATGTTCGTATACATCATTTATTTTTCAGTTACAGTGGTAAACAGAATGGTGTTATTTTACTACCACTCTGCTTTTAGATACCAACTATGGTAAAAATTAGACCAACCAGATATAAGTAGATCTAGCCACTTCTAAACAGCAGGATAAGATTTTTTTTACCAAGCTTGCAGAAGAGTGTATATATGCAATTGTAAGGGGTTTAATTATTGGGATATTTAATAAAAAACACACGACTGCAGAAATATTGTAGAGAACATGTTATACAGGCTTCTTTTAATGCAACATAGCAGACAAGTGAGACAGTGAGTGGCACTGGAACAGGTGACTAAATTAGACTTTAAAATAAAAACAGTGGATTCTTAGATTGTTAGTAAGTGGACTATCATAATACAGATATTCGTGGATAGTCTACAGAGGTCACAGTGGACAGGTACAGAGTCTATAGACACATTAAGTTAAGATGTATATGAATTAACAAAAAATCATTTATGAAATAAAAAATATATAGTTTTCCATTTATACAATTTTAATGAAATGCAAAAGTGTGCGTGAGAAATAACGAGTATCGGAAACGGAAAGTCAAGTTTGCAGTCCCCCCGATCGTCACCCCGTGACCACGATCACTGCAAAGTGTTTGAAACGTCATGACAAAAATAATGATAAATATACGCGATTTAAACCGTTTAATGTTGTTTAATTACTATGCGTAACAAACACTAAAACCTAAGACAATGTTAAGTCTTCTTTTTACGGTGGGAGGAGGTACTGAAGCATTTGCACTTTGATGTTGCAAGTCTCCCTCGACAGCCTCCTCTTGATTTTTCTTTTTATAGATGTTTCCACATATTCTTGATCCCGGATCATTCTTTTCTTTGAGTGGCTGAATAAACAATGTTCGATGTTTTATTGCGATATAGGTACCTACCCACCAAACTAAATGCTTTGATTTGCTACGCTTGTGTTATTATTATTTAGCAACGCTCAACTCCATTTACGGTTGAACGGCAGCTGTACTTTAAAGCCAGATAATTTTACTTTATACCTGTTCGGCACCTTCAACCACATCACTTACCATCAGGTGAGACCATAATTATACATATACCAGATATTATTATAGTACCCTACTAATCATACTTAGATTAGTACGACATATAGTTATTTTATAGCTCCATTACAGTACTAAAGGAACCTAGTTGGTATAGAATCTCTTAGTTCGGTAGAGATAGTACCTATGTTTCATGAATAGAATAAACACCAAAACACAAACGATTATTAAATTTGCATAGGTACCATAGGTAAAAAAAAACTGAAATATTAATAACTAAAAATACTTACGCTTTTGCATCTCTCATAATTCTTGCAAAGTCTTTGTATCGACTCTTCTGCATCCTTTTTTATTTTGTTGGTTATCTTTATTTCCCATATTGATATACTCGTACCTACCAAGATACGTATTTATAATGCAGAGGTGATAGCGCGCGAGCGATAGGTCCACGTCCAACGGCGCACAGCGCGGCACTGAAGGACAGCTCTTACGCATTGATTTTATTTCGTAATCGTAAGCTAATAAGGTTGAATATCGAATCTTCCGATTGACCGTAATCCTGCACAGAACTAAAGGTCGTAAGTCTAAAACACAGTTTAATTTTTTATGAGAATACTAATTACTCTAGGTAAATTTTACTTATACAGCGGATAATAAACTACATTTCCTTTCTATGTGTATTTATTATTGATATGTAACTGATGTAGTTTCCCAGAAAAATCCAATAATTTAAAGAAAAGGCTTCATTTAAAAAAATTAAAACTATCGAGTAAATTTCTTTCAAATGTGTTCCTGTCTGGACAACGGATAGAAAAAGGTTTGAAAAATCAAATATTTGAGTTATCGTGTCGATTGCATATTTAAGTTGCTTAAAAAATCTAGTCGAATGAGAGTATTTTTTCCGCAGCCTCGTCTTAACCTTTTTTTGTTTTAACGTGCGCGCGTCCGACTCGCACTTGGCCATTTTTTTGTATTTGTCGTTATAATGGCAACATACAAATACATCATCTGTGAAAATTTCAACTGTCTAGCTATCACCGTTCTTGAGATACAGCCTGGTAACAGACGGACAGCGAAGTCTCAGTAATAGGGTTCCGTTTTTACCCTTTGGGTACGGAACCCTAAAGAGGTTGTTTTATTTGGTATACTTTCGTAAAGAGATATTAACTGGTGATACGGAGTGATTATGAAGTGATTAACCAATTAGGACTTATCATTTTATTCGAACTCACAATCTATGTCTGGAATACCAAAATACCAAATTATTTCCAGTCAAGCTAAGCTTGTCCCTAGATAAGAGTAATCCATAAAGAAAAACATTAAGAATGTTTTCTTAGCATCATCTGTCCCTGTCATTTGTATCAATATTTTAATAGCGAGAACAATGAATTTGAAAACTGTTTTAGTTATTGGACGTTAAGAATAGAGGGTATGTATTTCGTAGGTTAAAATGCATAACCATATTTTGTACATTTTCTGTTACATAAAAATGTTATGGTAAAAAACTGGGCGAGTGCGTGTCAGGTCTTGCTCTTTTAGGGTTCCGAGTTCCAACAGCCCGTAACAAAATAAAAGTGTGTTGGGTTTGATCATAGCTTCAAAACTAATTTAAACTTAACTACATTACGAGCCAGTATTTTCCGCACTTGTTTGATCGACAAATGGTACTTAACTTACCGCAATTTCATACCTTGCAAGTTTATATTTTTGAGATCGAACTCGTAAGAAAAATGGTTTAAAATTGACAACTTTGACGCTCCCCACTATCTTATTTTTTTAATTTTAGCTTTACATTTATAGTCTACTAAATGAGCTCTAGTCAAAATAAAACTACAAACAAGCAAAATAGTTTTTTGCGGCTGAATACCTAAAAATATGTTGCTGCCCTTCTTAAAAATAGTTATTTGAATTTCTGTTCCAAATTTCTATTCATCTTTTGGGATTTTATTCCGTTTACAAGCTAGGCACCCGTTACATACCTATCTGTATATATCTGTCTATATACAGACATAGACAGCGGAGACGCATCAATAGGGCTCCGTTTTGCCCTATGGATACAGAACTCTGAAAAAGAAGATATACTAGGATTTAGTACCGGCCAACTACCGCAGATGCTTTATAAGAGATGGGCAGTTTTGATTACATTTTAATATTTTGAAGGTTTATCCATTTAGAACTGAGAAGATGTTCAAACATTCGTACATTCAAATAATTAAGTAACCATTATATCTAGCATCTATATCATCTTATTATATTTGGCATTTTGAAAAAAGAAAACAACTAACCCGGACTTACATCCTATACTAATACCTATCATAATTTGATATTTTTCTTATTTGTTGTCTTGAGGCGAACGCTGATGCACCTCATGTTAAAAGTCTCAAGTGCCTGTAATGTTTATTCCATATTTTTTATTTCTTTGCTCGATGTAGGTAAATATTCGAAACTCACGTTTACACGCACACTCGCAAAAGAACGGGTAAACGTAATTGTTAATGTTTTCACAGTTTTTGTGGTATTATATAGCATCACGTGCCATGTTGCTTGAATTTTTAAGTTAATACGAGGATTATTATTTTTAACTCGCGAATACATTCACTTAGAATGGTTACCAATCCTAGCTGACACCTAGAGATAAACAAAGAAACTCATGAATGTTAATCAAAATAAAATCACATCAAATCGTGACTTTCAGATCAAACGCTCTTTACTACATGTGTAACGGGCAGTAACGGTGCTTTCATGTATGATTAATTGTTACCAACTTTTCCATGGCAAAGGGCCGTTATATTCATTCCAAATTACCTTAAACCCATTAAAATACACGCAAGCGAGTGAATAATATACATAATGTTTTATTCGTATTAGGTTCTCTCTCCGTTTCGGGTTGCAAACAAAAATTTTAATGAAAGTGACTTACATCCCTTGATAACCCGAGTTTACTAGGACCATGAAATGACACCTTTTATAGCCTTCGAAATGAAGCTGTGAATGCAGGAATTACTCGTAATTTATTCAACCAGGGGGTTATACGTTATGTTCATATTTCTGGAAGACATAAATCACGGTACGTTACATAATTATTTTTTGGAATTATGAGGGTATAAGTTTATATGTTGTTTGATATTAATTTCTATAATATAGTGTATCGAACATTTGAAATCATAAATAAGTTTTATAGATATTTTATAAATTGGATAAAACTAAACTAGGTTGGAAAATACAGGATGTAATATTTGCAATTATTCTGGTAAGTCCGTACAAGTAACTGTATCTTCATAGAGCATATAGGCTGGTATGAAACCGACTGACAAATATGTCCCAGCTATGATGCGATGGAGTTTTCGTGGTGAAACTGCCTCATGCTGCATGATGTGCGACAAAAATTAAAAATGTGACTAGTATTCAAGCAGTGTACGGCTACTTGTATCTTCGGCTCCCCGATTCTAATGACATCGCTATTCTTCGTTGCAGTTGGATTGGTTTCCTGTTCGTGTCCTGTAGTCGAATCGACATGGTGGTCTTTGTATACAAATACTTCGGCGCTTCGATATACCTATAGTCAATTTGGCATCCCTGAACAGACTGTAGTACCGCCCAGGCTTCAATTGAATCGAAAGCTTTTTCATATTCTGCAAACGCTAGGCATAATGGCCGATTATACATCTCAGTCTTCTGTATAATCTGGCGGAGCGTATGGATGTGGTCTACAGTCCTAAAGCTTTTTGGAAACCGGCTTGTTCGGAGAGTTATAAGTCATCAAACCTACAAGCAAGGTGATTCGTTGTGAATCTCGAGAACAGTATGTTGAAATGGCTCTGATGGCAATATCGGTATGTAGTTGTTTTTGAAGAACATTAGCACAACACTACTGCTCCATGCTTCTTTACCTTCAAGAGGACAAATCGTACCGTTTTTCCTTTTGCTGTCAAAAGTTCTGAAAGCCAGGTGATGATGGAATCATCACCTGGCTAGAACATTGTATTGTATTGCTGACGAGAACATTGTATTGAACACTGAATTGATGGAAACTGTGGTTTATAGTCACGCGTCACGCCTTATATATTATGTATTCTGGAATCAAATATTTCGTGGACAAACACCGACGTCTCTGTTAACATAAGAACATCAACATAATTTTTAATACATTCAAGAGCTCTGTTTCCGTTTCGGTTCGCAAACATCTACATCTTGGTACGGAATGTTTATAGTTAAATAAAAAATATTAAAATGTTTGTTTTTTGAAGGAACTCTTAATAAACATAAATAACATTTCGTTGCACGTAACTTCGTATATATAAAAACAACTACGTGTCTCCGCGAGGTGAAAAAGGCAACCAAGCCCTACCCTTATCAACCCCAAATTCGAGATGCGAACTTGAAATGCAACCCTAAATTTTTATTATGTCTGATATGAGTTTCTGAAAAGACACATCGGAATTAATTAGCAAACCAATAGTCATGTTCTAATATATTCGACATCAATTAGGTACAGTAGCTGTGTTTTGATTTGTCTAAATGAAGCTATCTTAAGGTTCAGATTTCGAAAACATCTCGAGGCAAGTTCCTTGAAGAAAGTCTGTTAAATCATATTGCTCTAGAAATAACACAGTGATTCCCAATAAGTAACAGAATTCCTAATTATCTGCTCGGATGTGTAATTTAATAAGGCAACAATCCGCAAGACACATTTGATTGCTTAATATCATATTATATAAGAAAAAATCGCCTGATTTCGAATCACACTGGCATATCTCACGTGTTCTGTACTACAATCAATATATTTCTTATTAGTATGTGTAAAAAATATATATTTTTTCACATCTGTCCACAGATTAATCTGTGCATCTGAGTGTTTTATAGGTAAATAGAATGGGTAGACAGCTGAAGTTCAGTGAGAATAGGCCTTTAAGCGTGTCATATTATTTCGTCCTAATTCATACATACAGCTAAAATGCTGGTTACCATGGGGGCCGAGTTATATCTATAAACCCAGAGTACTGGCAAGAAATACCTACTCGTATTATATATTTTCTTTGATTCCCGATTTCGAAATAGAGATGCCTGTCTAGGTACACAATAAAATATATTTAGCGAGGTTCTCTTGTGAATGAAGTCAGTTTTATTATGTTGGATATAACTTCTGCAAGGCTGACTGCACGTAGAATGAATGAGAGAATGTAATTTAAGTGAATGCCAACCTTTTCAGAAAAAGCCTTAAGCAACATAATGTTGACGAAGTGCATTGTGTTGTTCGTTGTATTTTCTACAATGGGCAATCTCTTCTCCGCAATGAAATGAAATGAAAAATAAATGTAATAAGGTGTTTGAGGAGGCAAACCAAAATGTTTGTGTTTGTTTTGTTTTGAAGAGTGTATTAATATCTCTTTCTACCGTTATCACATGTAAAACGATCTGTTGTAAAATAAGTTTTCTTTATTAATATGAAAGACAACATAAGACAGTTTTATAATATTTTTTGTGTGGATCCATGGAAAATATTGTTGCTAGTATAGCTGCAACCTTTTCAACTTTTAATATGTAAGGGCATAATAGCTAGTAGGTAATCTGTGGTAATAGGGTAATGAGCAATTTAGTGCGCCCAGTGCAGTAATATAGCATAGGTGGTATAGCAGCTATCTTTCAGCTTTTAGGGATGTAATAGGGTCATGAGACTTTTAGTGTGCCTAGTGTAGTAGCATATTTTGCTCAGTGTTATTCCTTTAGAACCATTTATGATCATACAATGAGAGGATCTGAAACAGTTCTTGGGCTGGGAAATAAACATAAGTTAGTAATGTACACACAAGCCGGCATATATATTTACAAACAACATAAACAGAGTGAACGACATAAGTTTAAAATCCGCTGGAAATCACGTGTCTGCACGTGACTGGTGAGGTCCGTGCTCGCCGCTATGCAAAATGGTGACTTCAAAACATCTTAAAAAACGGTTGGAATTAATGTTAAGTACTCGATTCTACGTAAAAGTGAGATGCCAGTTTGGGTTTTGTATTTTTTAATAAAAAATGGCTGCAATGGCAACTTTCGAGTCAAACTAAATGCAGAACAGCAGTTAAATAAATTGTAATACATGGAATAAAATAGGAAATGACACACATACACTCACCGATGACGCGTATAAATGAGCAGCGCTGTAATGTATGGAATGAAGCGCTAACAATAAATGTATGTATGGTGAATAACATTCTTATGCATGTCATTCCATTAGTTATTGAAATTAAATGGCTTTTATTGGCTTAATGTTAAAAAAAATACTGACTTCAAATGAAAGAGGAGGGTCTCAGTTCGTCTATATTTATTTGCGTGTATATAATCATAAATCTTTACACCATGTACAAATTTTGATGATTTTTTTATATTCGAAAGCTGTTGCTTGTCAAGTGATCGCATTTAAATTTGAGAGAGATCTGGCGAGTATATATTGAGTTATACCTAATAATGCTTATTATAGCGAAGCCGGTTATTTTTGTCAAAAAAAAACTCCTAATATTGTTTGTATGAACTGAAACAAAAATAAGAAAAATAACCAAATCATAACATTGATTTATAAATTTTACCTGAGCCCTAAACATTAAAAACCTAACCCTCTATTTCAAACTAAGTGAACGTAACTCGCGTGTCGTTTTAGTGCTATTTACATTGGTGGCGAGAATATAAAACAAAATTTCTCACTTAGATAAGCCAAAATGAAATCTTAAAATTGCCATGAAAAAACTCAGTTTACCGTTGTGATAACATCTGAATCGTATTTTACGAGGCGTGTTTCTCATGAACGCGCTTGAAAATGTTAGGTATCGTGATTGTTTTAACAGGTTTGTATCGGAATACTTCATTATTAGGTAAGATTGATTATTTTTGAAGTTTGAACTAACTGATCAATTTCAATTTACAGTATCATTATCAGCTTTATTCCGTGTAAATGGCACTCCTCTACATGATAGTGATCTCGACGTGATTTTAGACATGTTGCAAAAAAAATCTGAGATTGGAAAGAGTACTTCAACGTCTTCTAGTTCTTCAAGCGAAAGTGATAATGGTCACAGCTTTATGGATCACTTAAAAAATATCGATGTCATAGATCTTATTCAACAAGCCAATAAGGAAAACAATAGACTAACACAAAATGATAAAAAAAGATTTAGATATAGGGCCAACCCCAACTCAGTGAATCAATATTATGAAAGTTTCCAACACGAGCCTAACAAAAATGACAAAAGTAGTAATAGACTAAAAGACCATATATATAAAATATTACAAGAAGGAAAGGAACCAGTGAAAAAGGTGGAACGACCGCGTTTGATCCCAAACCGATTACTGAGTCCCCTAAAATTGAGGAATGATGAAGAACAGGACCAAGTCGACAGTCTTCAAAAATATTCAAAAATATTTGTAGTTCTGGACCCAGTAGCACTGAAAAACAGCAAGAACAACGATGATTTACAAAGCTTGTAAGTGACACTATGCAAAAATTTACTCAAAATGAATACGTACGCGCAACTGATATTTGATTTATTTTATTCAGAATATCAAAAATCCTTGCACAATCTTCGTCAGCCATTGAGAAGAAGCGTCAAGAAAGAAATAAGACATATCGTTATAAAGGTTTTGCAGTGAAAGACCACCGACGATTCAGAAGAGATTCCAAGGAGAGTGAGTACCTATAACTTTATTGTTCGACTTTAGCATATTCATAAACTGTCGCTAGCTCAAGGTGATTTTATCTGAGGATCCAGAAATGAAATGAAATAATTTATTTACATGAGTAGCAAATAAACGATGCCAAATAGTATTTAATAAATATAATAATAATTAGGTAGCCGCTATATGTCGTAAAAAAGTCTCCAACTCAGCATATGCTAATGTATAACCAGCGCTGGTCGACTCAATCATTTTAAAGAGTTATTTGATATAACCAAAGTGCAAACTCAACTGCAAGCATTATTCATAGGTATTTTTTACTATGAATATGAATTTAAGAATTGTATTGGGAGTAAATACTCCCAATACAATTTCAGGAACAACAAAACAAAAGTCAAGGAAAATCTATAAGTCTTCAAGAACACTGTAAATAGTTATCTTTTTGGTAGATGTGTTCACAGTGTCGTGCTTGAAAATACCCATTAATGATTTAGAAACATGTAACTATACCTTACACTTTGATCAATTTTAAAAAGAAGACAATATTTATGTACCTATTTGTTCTCAAAAACTGGCTTTTATTCATTGGAGCTTAAAAATCCGTTTTAAGTCGCATAAATAATATATAATAATACCGGGCATAAACAACAATCCTACGAGAAGTCTTCTAAGCAGTGAACAAATATTTGCAAGCCCTCAAATACATATACGTGCCTAGACTAGATGTCAGATGATTGAAAAAGTTCTAGCACAACTTTGTTCTAGCTCGACTATAGTCTAGGTTAGCCTGAACAACATCTTACCATCAGGTGAGATAGTGGTCAAAGGCTAACCGATCTGAAGGATAAAAAAAAATTGAGCAAAAATGTGATAACGTGATGACAAACGATAGCACTGCCATCGATGGTAAATTACGTAAAAGTCAAGTATTATTATATAGATCAATAATAATACTTGACTTGAGCTCAGAACATAAACTTAAGATTATTTGGCACCTAAATTTTGAGTTGGTAAATTGCACTAAATCTGCTCTAAATATTGGCATATTCAGAATTAAAAAATTACAATTGAGTTAGCTGGAGACATATTCGTTTGCTGCTATAACCAAATTGTCTCAGTTATTTTCTGGTTTCACTAACTCTTAGACATTTCCATGATTCAATTAATTATTCAAAGCAAAATTGTACAATTTATTTTCATTTTCTTCAGTAGAAGTCACTACCTGTTATCCCTCGGGGCTACACGAAAGAAAAAAAACTGTCTGTTGCTTCTGATTTGTAATTCGAGGGCTACAAATCTTAATAAATAATTCAGTCCGTCGGATAAAATTATATTCTTAAGAGAGAAGGTTACAAACATTTGGTGTAAATTCCGGCGGATTTTATCATAAATTAGATTCTGAGACGAAAAAAGCTACTCGACAATGATTCCTACGAGTGCGACGGTAAGGAGATCGATGTAATAGGGAAGTATATGTAGTTTACAAATGTTGTTATTATGCTTTGTAACGAAAGTAAGTAGAAAATAAATTCATTTTAATATTGTTAAGTTTAGGGCAATAACGCCTGCTAAGCGAATTACATTACAAAATTACAAATTTACGAGAGAAAAAATTATAGTCATGTGCTCTCGTAAATTTGTAATTTTGTAATGTAATTCGCTTAGCAGGCGTTATTGCAAACTTAACAATATTAAAATGATAAGGTTGCGTCATCATTTAGAAGTTTAAAACCAATTGCAAAATTGGTCTTGTTTGTAGTACAACGCAAGTTGAACTATAGGTGTCGCTCCATCTCGATACGATGGTTGAAGAACGAGAGCAAGAATTACAGTTATGAGTCATTGTGTCATGTTAGCTCAAGTGGTTAGAGCATACCCCGGCTAAAGGGGTGGATGGACGCGGGTTCGAATCCTGCACATGACTATAATTTTTTCTCTCGTAAATTTGTAATTTTGTAAATAAATTCATTTTGATAAATGGTCGATGAATTCTAATTATTTCATAATTTTATATAAAAATGTATCTATTTAATAGACTAGGTTTTTTTTCTACTTTATTTCACTTGTGGCCATGAAATTGTAGATATATATACTGAACATTGCCTGATGTTAGAGCATTTTGTGAATGCCCGCCTAGCTAGCAACCGCAGTCAAGTACCAAATCTGTCGTCAAGCACCTAACGGTGTGTTCCGGCAGCTGTCCTTGCGAGTCAGTTCCCATTTACCAACTTCAACCACAACGTTACTTACCTTTATAAGTTCGAAAACATTCAAACGTAAGTCATTAATGTAGGTATATTTCAATTTCAGTAGTCATTTGTCTTACTTCGTTTAATATCACAAACGAGCTAGGGTGCACAGATCTTATTCTTATTCTATTTGGGGGTGATATGTCCTGCACTGACGTCCCGCTTGGGATGTTTTGTGTATTTCCCCGCCAGCTTTTACCCAAGCCATCCCAACTACTTGATATAGCGGAGAGGGGAGACATTATTAGACTTTGGGTCTCTGGCACAGCTGCTCCAGTGACGTGTGTGATGGTGGTGAGAATGTCGTCGATGAGAATTACTCTTCTAGTCTGGTTGTAATTCGTATTTGTTCCGTGGTTTCACAGTACAATACACGTACACATTACAATACAGTACATGCTCCACGGTTTCATCTTTTCCCATACAGCCTCTACATAGAGGACTGTCTGTTGGAGCTCATATTTTAAAACATCCTACTAATTTACTAAATCACCTATTTGTATAGTGTATGGAGGTGGAGGTGGCGGCGGTGGTGGCGGCATGGATTTGGAAGACGACTACAGGCCGAAGCGACCACGAAACGACCACGGCGGCGGCGGAGGTGGTGGCGGACGTACGGCTATCCCTTACATCAGACACCGGGGCGACATCTACGAGAGAGATCACTGACCATCCCAATTAAAATCTCGATCCTAAAATAACTATAGTTTCCATTTCACTTAGACACACTTTCACACCAAGACGAGTAGTACAAGATTTATATATCCTAAAGCACCTCGGCACAGGCTTCAGCGCGTAACTGAATTAGTTACGCGACGATACTGTGGTCGTCACTTCGCGCAATCATGACTCCCAGACGAAGGACTTAAAAACAGTCAGAAACTCGTCTGAATCTCTCCGGTAAATAGCGCAAATTCTAGCCAGGTCTAAATCAGTTAAGATTATATACTATAGAAATACTTTTGCAATAATTTTACGGAAAATAAGAATGCTAAAATACAAGATAGAGGGCCATAGAACTTATAAAAACGGGAGAAACGGCATATTGAGTCTTAGTAATGTGCGTATATGCATCTACTCCATGCTTGTCTTCCTGTCTTTGTCATTAATGCCAACGTATGATATTTAATAGAAGTGTATTTAATTCCAACGTATCATATTGAATAGAGCTGTGTGCATTATATGCTTGTGTTAAATTTTCTCCACATCATATTGTCGTGATATTAGAGCGTACCCAATCTTCCTTTTTTATTTAAATCTATGTAGAGAATCAATACATATTCTATAACTAGCTTTGTACTATCTTCGGCAGTTCGATAATCAGAGGAGGTAAAATGGTAAGTTCCTTTTGGTTACACTAGTTATTTTTAATTTCAGTCTAGAATTGTGGTCGGTAGATGGGTATAGGATTGCCCTCTATTACCTGTGACCAAAAGACGTCTGCTGTTGACGCAAAAATCTAATAACAGTCGTTCACTGAGCGTTCAAAGGACAAGGACGTACTGGACGTCTTGGTGGGGTGATATTCTAAGTTATAACATTAATAACTAATAAAGATCCCGTGAGTCCTCTTTTAAATATAAAAGACCTGTTTCTACGACTGAAATCAAATTGAAGGAGGTATGCAGCTAATATTAACACTTTTCAAAGCGGTGGCTATAAAACAATGCTATTTTACATATTTTATCGTAAAACTTGGCTTTGCAGCGGTTTTTATTACGTACTTCCAAGTTGTTTTGAGACTTCAAAACTGGAATGGTTTGTTGTTTATATAAAGTTTTATTATGTTTGGCGATCGGAGAGGCGAGGTCAGTAAGATGAAGTCAATATTCAATTGTTTCCTTTTGATATTTAAGAGGTTCGCACTTAATTGTCATGAGTAGGTACTTATGTATTAGATTTGACAACAGCTATCCATGATTAAAAAGGCGAAATATTTATCTAACTATATACTTGAAGATCCCAAAGAGCTGTTAGGAAACCTAGCCAATACAATGCTGCAAAGACGTCACAATTTTTGCCATGCACATTGCAAAACCGAAACGCAAGTTAAAATCAGGTAATTCAAATAATTTGATTGCTCTTCAGATTTATATGATATTGATCAAGTGCATTGCAGTTTATTTCAAAAGCCGGCAAATGCAGATACCGGTAACCGCAGTTAAATAAGTAATGCATACGGAGATGTCTCATGGAATTCACTTTCAGCGTTTTTTACAAAGATTTTTAGATATGATCGATAGGAATCTTTCAGTGTTAGTCTAATAGCACAAAGTGAATGAGTAAAGCTAGAACTTAGGCAAGAGTTTTTGAAAGGAAATTCTCGAGAATTTCATACATACTATCTCCGGAGACTATGGAGGTGAGTTTTGCCCTAAAGATGAGCATCTGACATGCTCGAAACCCTAGACGATGTATTCAATCCATAAGGTGCGTGTTTTGCCGGTTAATTTATAATATATGCATTTTAGGAAAAAATGTTGCAGCATCGACTGTTCCATCGAGTCAAAATGTAGTCAAACGCAATTGAAACAAGTAATTAATCTTGATGGAATATTACATAAAAGATAATCAAATTTTACCTAGATTGATTCAATAAGATTGTGCAAAACATGCAGACTTTCAAAATAACTGCTACTCCCTAATTTTCTTATTTAATTAACCACAATTTATAAATAAATAAAACCACATTGAGATTCATCAGTTATATATTTTACTTATACATATTATAATGTTTTATATATATTTTTAGTAATTTATATTACGAGTATATCACAGTCATCACTTTAGTAAGTGGATTTATTTTAGGAATATACATAGGTTATTTATTTACATGAAATATTTAATGTTCTATTAAATAAAATGACTAGAAAATAGCTTATTTGTTGCCTTATGAAAACTATTTAGGTAATTAATTAATAATGATTGACTAGGTGCGTTATCTAAAAGCATATGTATAAATATGTTTCTAATTATCTATGTAAATATAAGTGTATGTAGTTAATTATGTGTGAATTTGAATATATTATGACCACTATTTCATTACTTACAATAGATTCGACTATATTTTTATCTAGTAATGCATAATACCTACATGATCTAAGGCTGTGCAATTTTCAATGATGCACTCAATTTTTTCCTATGTCGATATCTTGATCGGCTAAAGATTGTAGTAAATCCATCAGTAGGGTCACTGGTTAGTACAACGCTATAAAATTACGATAGGTTTTAATAAAGTTTGTCTTAATAGTTTTATTCTTCACTCGTATGTCGCTTGCATGTAATTAGACCTTTTCGCACGACAAAAATAAATTGAATTTCGTCGAAACCTTTATCTTTATCCGTAAGTTAAAATGAATGTACCCACTGTACGTCAAAATCATATTTTTTGGGAGAATTTTAGTGTGAATCATACTAAGTATTCTAATCGACTTCTTTATTGATTTGCACAAACACAGGTACTTTCAAGTACCTGTGTTTATACGTGTATTTATATGGTTATATCTGTGTGCATAATAAGTTTGCTTAGTATTCTCACTTTTATTTTAAAGTGCAATTTGTTTTTTTAAGTTTTTATTTAGAATTACGTTACAATAATTTAACGCTGTTAACTTTGTACGCTGTCGGATTTAAGTATAATATGACCAATAATTAAGTTATCTATAGTGCTAGGTCTTGAGATACTATTAGGCAGCAGAAAATGTGGTGGTGTTATGTAGGTACCTACATGATATTCCAGTAATATTAACAAAATTTTAAACGATCTCTATGATTCTGTATGGATTCAGTACCAAAAGGTCGATAGAGAAAAATAAATATACACAGAAAGTAAACTCAGAATGTGGTAATTTAAAAGTCAAGTTAAATCGAGTTTTCAAACTTAATTTACAACTTTGATTGGTGAAGCTCAATTCATGTAACGGAAATTAATTTTTGAGCGACGCGACGCAGAGTCCTCTGAGTTAATTATTTCTAATGAAGTAATTGAGCCTTACCTACCTTTAAATGTCAAGGATATTTAACAAAAACTTTTGCTTTGTGGGTACCTAACTCTATATATTTGATAGTTAGGTTTAATCTAGTATAAGTAGTTGGTTTGAGAATAATGGTAGGAGTGACTCAGACTAAACAGAGGGGCACACATCAGTAGTGCCTATTGATTTCTAATTAATTATAATTAGGACAGATATGGAGGTACTCTTTCGTAACATCAATTCTTAGTTATCAGTACAAATAAACAGATTGATTCGAAATCAATTTTACAGTAATCTATGAGAGGTTTCGTTCCGTACAAAAGTCCGAGTTGTTTAACTGATCATCATTTAATTTTTCAGCTTTATTATTTATAAAGCTCTACTTATTATGTACTTTTGATAAATACCTATAACAATAATTGACTAGAATATTCGAGATTGCTACCAAATTACCACACACACATTTTGACTAGGCCTTGAATTAATATGAAGATTTATAATGAAATATTAAATTACATGTAGTTGAAACGAGTTTCGTGAATAATGATATTTTTTTGATATTTGATATTTTACACACGGCATTAGGATGAAAATAAAACGCTTGACCCATTTTTCTTATACACAGTAATTCAATTTGAAAATATTATAAGAAAATTGCATAAGATTGCATAAGATATATTAACCATACAGCCACACAGCCAGGATTGTTACATTTGTTATTTAATAATTTAAGCAATTCATTTTCATTGCAATTATGAATTAAAATTATATGAAAATTAATGAGATTCATTAGATATTTCCTAAATATTTTGTTAGTACATTGTATATATAAGAAATAATTGTATTGGAAGACGATACGTCAAGTTTATTATGCTAACGTTCGTGCTCATATCATCAGATTTATAATCAATATATACTCTAATAGTTGTATGTATCATTTGACAAACGAAACTTCTCTGCGTGCTTACATCTATACAAACGTACATAGATTTCGTCCCACAATGAAAAAAACCCACAAAAAATCATTAAATAATTCAAAAGGCAACTAAGAATCACAACAGAAATAGGTACATGTGTTCATGAAGTTTTCATGTCAGTCAGTTTTTATGAAGCATCTTTTAAACATTTAGGTGATCATATTCCTGAGATCATATGAATATAAATAAATATTTACGTACATCCTAACATGCTCACAAAAATAAAACGACGTATTCTACTTAAACTGAATTGATCCCACTCCAGGCAATAGGATGATATTACGTTTCAACATACATAAAATATTCACTACAATTTAATTGATCTATAAAGACTTTTAACGTCTACGATATTCATACCGCCAAACGATTTAGTGGACCCATTCATTTGCTTTGCACATTGTTTGTGACACTTCATTGCACTGAACACTTCAATCACTGATAGTCACTTGCTCTTCATTAGTCTGTTTTCGAGATTGCAGAATGTTCTGGAGTGTTCCGCCTCGTGGGCGAGACTCGTCACCCTCAGAGGTAGTTGGGACGTGAAACACAACAGAGGACTCCCATACCTTTGTAAAGGGAGCCTCTACGCTTGTTTCGCCAGAGGCCGTTCTCTTCTCCCTTCAGGGCTATGTTGCTCTCTGAAACAAGATTTATGATAAATTCAATTTATGAGTAGAACTGAATGTGGGAAGATGTTGTTTATTTATTTATTATTAAAGGCAAAGAAAGTCTGTTGGGTCTACGACCAAGGCCAATACAGTGCGGGAATCGAACGCGAGCCATCCACCTCTATAGCCGGGGTATGGTCTAACCATTAAGCCAAAATGACATGACGCGTGACTTTAATTTAGTCCTTTCTTAACCATCTTACAGATATGAAGCGACATCTATAGTTCAACTAACGTTGTTAATATTTGTCTGGGGGAATGAGTAAAATATGACTTTATGACATTTGCTGCATGCTGCTCAGATATTGGTGTTTTGCCAAAAACTTTGTATTTATATATACTCGTACATAAAATGAGGTACTAATTTGTAGAATAATAGAATTGATTCGGTAAATATTGTTTTTTAAACTGCCCAGGTCTCCAGCTGTTAGCCGCTTGAAATCATTGGCTACCCACGACTTTTGCGATATCGTTAGTCCACCTAGTGGGGGGCCTACCAACTTTACGTCTTCCGGTGTAATGTAGTAACCAATCGAGAACCTTTTTTCCCTATCGGTTATCAGTTCGTTAAGAACCACGTCTCAGTGCCATAAGTCATCACTGGCAACACATACTGGTTGAAGACTTTGGTCTTCAGGCTCTGTGGGATCTTCGACGAGAAGATGTCGCGTAAGTTCCCGAATGCTGCCCATCCGATATGGATGCTACGGGCGACCTTTTTGTCAAAGTTAGACCTACCTAGCTCGACAGTCTGTCTCAGGCTTATACATTCCTAAGGTCTCAGGTAACTGTAATGATCATCAACTTCGAGGGCATCGTTCCCAACAACAACTGGTACGGTTGCAACATGCACATTAGACATAATTTTCGTCTTGTTCATGTTCTTTTTAAGATCCACCAGCTGAGAAACTCTACAGAGGTCGCTGAATATTGCTGAGTTCCTCAAGCGTCTCTGCCGTTATGACTATGTCATCGGCGAAACGAAGGTGGGTGTATTCGCCATAGATGGTTCTGATGAATTATTTCCAGTTCAAGAGCTTAAAAACGTCATCCAACGCATTCGTGAACAGTTTCAGAGAAATAACATCTCCTTGTCTCACGCCTCGCTGCACGAATAAGCTACCAAATTTTCAATGAATATTCAGTTTATATTATTCATGATGTAATTTTAATTTAATTTCTAATTCAAACATTAGGTACTATATTCAAGTAAGGAACATCATCGTACCATTAATACCTATGTTTCAATTGTTTAATTTGCAAATAATTTAGAAAATATATTTACAGTAATGAAAATATGTACAGACTATAAAAATTAAAAATGCCATATGAACTGGCACAGGCAGATGGCCAGCCCATGCCCGTATGAAAATCTAGGAAAATGCTTTTTAAACATAACGTTCACAAGGGTTGAATATAAACATCATCTCTCCTGAGCCGATGAAAAGTGTTTATAATGTCTATAAAGAATAAAGATACAAAACTCAGTATAAACAGAGTCAGTATCTAAGACTGTATTTGACATCAACATATCTGATCAGTGATCGACATCTACGAATTGATATTTAGGTAGACACGAGTATGTATCAATCATTTTGAGCACTTATTACTGAATAAATTGAAATATTGATTAACAAATAGTGAACCCTAATTTCAATAGCAATATGGTCTCGAATTTCTACCGCGTACTTCTTAGTCTCGTTCTTTATAAAACATTTTTTTAACGCGGCGATTGTCATAATTTAAGAATCATACGATCTATTGATTTTATCGTTTTTAACGGAGCCTTGATTACAATTACTGCTGACTTGACATGATTTACTGCAGAAAGTACCTAATACCAATGAATACAAAGCTTTGTACAAAAAATCATAACAGTTAATAAAAATGCAGTAGACACAGATGACCCCTTTCCTAGTGGGGTATTGGGTGGTTAAGTTCATTCACTGTTTTGGTTCAAATTTACGAGGTGTGGCGTAAAGCACGTAATCCCTTTATGCAGATGAGGCGTTATCTTTCACATTTCTTCAGCCAACTCCATGCGAAATAAGGTTGTGATGTTTTTACATATTTGTTGTTTACGTACAATAGGGTTCAGATGTTTGAAGCTCAATATTCCCTTTGTACTCATCTTAAATCTTTAAAAACGTGCTGAAGGGGAAAAAAGAGAGCAGATTAACATAAAAATATAGTCACAATAAGTTTTTTGTAACTTTTATGGATTTTTAGGGTAATTTTTCATTTTGCATGGTATTACTCGTATATGATATTTTGCGTATGCTCGCCCTAGCGATCTAGCACTCTTGCTATTTAAGGAAAATTTCTGACAGTTGTAGTAAAGATAGCCTATAATTATATATTTTTAATGTTATTGTTGACATCGCGCAACTTGTGTGATGTCTATAGGTCTCTAGGTGTGAGACCTACAGGACCGCGGTTAGGTCCCTAAATCCAAGTGGCACCTAAGTCATCTTGACAGCCCCGCGGATAGGCACCGTGAGCATTCCGCGCTAATAGCGCTCTGAGTGTAATTCACATCAAGCATTGTCTTGCTTTTTGGAAGCATTGCTCGTCCAATCTGTGGCTCAACTGTCACAACAATTGCAAACTGAAAAGATAAAAATCTGAAACTTTTTACATTCGTAAGTATAATTTTGTTTTTGTGAAGGCAAGTAGATTATTTATTTGTGTTTATGTAATAGCACGTACATATGTCTTGGTCCGAATTGATAGTAAAGCAAACGGCCGTCAACGTGTATTTTCAAATCGATCCAACACAGCATAGTAGGTACTTGTGGCGTATTTCGGACCGCACCATAAGCACTGGGATACAAAAAAGTTGCTGGGATCGTTGCCCTTGAGCATACTATAGACGACATTTATATTGTTTGTTTGAGATATTTTATGTTCTCAGCTATATGATCAACCACTTACCTAAATGATTCAAGTTTTCATGCTGCGGTAGGAGCTCCTGTATATCAGTCACTATCCTGTTAATCTCTTGGGTGTCTTTGACGATGCTGCAGAGCTCCTCCTGGTTGAAATCGGGGGTGATCTGCTTGCAGAGCAGGATCTGGCTGATCACGTTGCCGAAGTTAGACGGACCAGCGCGATTTTCTAGAAGAGAAAAATAATACTACTACCGTGTATTTTTGCCATTATGGTATTAAATAGAATAATATTTTATTATTCATTAATTACGTTCAATTTTAGACAAAAAATATTGAATAATAATAATAACAGGAGTTACTTTGCGGATTTTTTTTTTATTATGAGTACTTTTACATCCCATATTTATTAATATTCATTTATAAAGGAAGATAATATAGATTTGCTTTTGAGAACACAGTAAATAGCATCTTAGTACGATAGCCGTTAATATCATCGGTTCTTTGAAACAAACTTTATTGTGAAATGTTTAATGCGAATGTTTGTAGGTACCTTTAGAGGTGCCTGTATACTTTTGCCTTTAATAGGTATGTTATTAAGTACCAAGTATTCAAAATCATAAATTACGATCCACCTTATCCAAATCATTAGAAACATATTTTTTTCTCTACATGATAAGACGATTTTTTACAAGTACTTATGTTAGTAATTCTATATTAATCTTCTATAATAAAAGGAAATTAAGTTAGCTTCTTGAACATATTACATTAATATTGTAACATCTGTTATAGGCAGAGGTTATAACATCAGGTGGGCCTCATGCTTGTTCCGTCACAACCATATTTTTTTTAGATATCTCTCGAATATGATCTGATCTTCATGACTTATTAAGAAGTAGCCTTCCAAACACGCATACGGCTCACACATCGGCTCAGGATAGTTTTTTTATTTTTTATGCTTGATAGGTTAGCCTTTGACCACTACCTCACCTGATGGTAAGTGATGATGTGGTCGAAGATGTTGTTCATTGCAGGCTAAACTAGAATTACTGGCTCTCAAGGACAGTTGCCGGAACACACCGTTAGGTGCTTGGCGACAGATTTTCAACTTGAGGGTGGTAGCTAGCCAGGTGGGCATTCGCAAAGTGCCCTACCACCATGCTGTAACGACTGCCATCCTAAGACAACAACCGGGACCGACGGCTTAACGTGTCCTCCGAAGCACGGAAGTGCTCAGTAGTAATCTCACCAGCGGTCACCCATCCAACTCATGACGCGGCGGACGTTGCTTAACTTTGCTGACCGATTCAGAATGGTTAAGCAAACATAAACATATAGAATTTATAAGTTCATTTAAGAGTTAGTTGTAAGGATACAGCTCCCAAAAGTGATTGAGTATGAGGGTTGAAGTTGGAAGGGTTTTCAATGTAAATTGCAAAACTATTGTTTGACTGTAAACAATACAGCGCGAAATCACAATTCGCCGCAAACTACTAGTGATTACTATAAGATACATGCTCTCACCTAGTTTGAAACTGTTGGTTTATGCGAACAAAATTTACAATAATTTTCATGAAGTAGTGTTACTTACTTCAATACTAATTTACTTTCTTGGAAAACATATATATTTTCTCCAAATTCATTGCTAATAGACCCGTTCGTATTGCACAAATATATCTTGGCAACTTTCCATTGTAGAAAAATTAGTCCAACGAAGGCAAGGTGAGCACAAATATGCCAACCGTTGTATGCGTCTCATAAAATGGAGGTTCGATGTTCAGCCCAAGCTAAATCTTGCGGACTATACTCGTTGCTTTTTGTATTCGCTCATTTTTTTCCATGAAACTAGGTCAGCATTTTACCTTAACATTAGATTTGAATAAAAAAGTAAGGTCACTGACCCTTATTATGTTTTTATATATGTAAGTATATAAACACGAGGCCCACTTGGTGCTAAGCGGTAAACTCTGGCTATAACAGATGCATTTCGTCACAAGTGAGGAATTGCATTGTGCCCATCAACCTGATAAATTTTTTTTTTTTTTGCTGATAGGTAAGCCTTTGACCACAATCTCACCTAATGGTAAGTGATGATGTGGTCGAAGGTGTTAACAGGCTTAACCTAGAAATACTGGCTCTCAAGGACAGCTGCCGGAACACACCGTTAGGTGCTTGGCGACAGATTTTCTACTTGAGGGTGGTCGCTAGCCAGGCTGGTATTCGCAAAAATCCCCTTCCACCATGCGGTGAAGATCAAGCCCGCCGCGGGATTCGAACCATGGAACTGCTGCGCGGCAGTCCATAGCCAATGCCACCGAGCTATCACTGCTTCAAATCATGTGCCTGTTGTTTCCTATTATGCTTATATACATATAACAATCATTTTGTGTGTATACCAAAAGCGGTAAGGGTGGAAGAGATGATGCACCAACAGCTACTGAATATGTTGCTTCTATGTTACAATTTATAACTACAACAGTGAAAATTATATTTAAATGAGACATTGCTATATATTTTAACATAATCAAAGGACAAACAACTCCTTTACCGACTTAATTTCGGTAAATTCTAAAACTAAAACTAGTAAGGTGTGCTTTGATAGCCTTAGGTAGGTAAGTACTCCATTTTGTGTGTTTGTTCTGTTATTTGCGTAAATTTGATCGTATTTTCATTTTAAATTACAAACTTTGGTACGAAATATGTTCACATATTACTACTTTTGTCTTGTTATTATTGTTTATCATTCTTCCACAATTTAACATACAATTAATCCATTGTTTTGAAGATTCATGTTTGTTTAGTTCATTTGGTGTAAGAAACAATGCACCTGTTTTATCGACAACAAAATGTTAGAATTACGCTTGGTTAACATTTAACATTTCTGGTTAATATGAAATCGTTTATTGATTTAATTACTCTGTCGAAAGAAAGTTAATAATGGAACTTTTTTGTGGAATTAACCATCGTTAAATATGGTGCAATCCAGCTTTAAAATAATACATATTCATATATGTCTAACAAAAAAATATTTTGTATACTACCATAATAAGAGGTCATGTCCATTGGCACGAGCTGGACCAGTCTATGGCACTTGGCAAGCTCCCGTAGCAGCAGCTGAGACATGAAGTAAAGCAGCACTAGTTGCGGCTGCTCCGTACACGAATCACTCGAAGACCTGTTACAAAAAAAACACCGGCTTTAAATAAAAACTATAACATATGATTTTCAGGGTTTCGCACGGGAAAGCCTCCTATTACTGAGCTTACACTATCCTTCGGACATCTGTCCGTCCTTCCTTCTATATGATCTTTAGAAGGCTTTATCTTTTGAGCCATAATGCTTTTCACCAGGGATGTGCGAGGAAGATGAGCTGTGTAGGAGGAAAAATTCCACCCATGGGATCGCTGTGCTTAGCTAGTTAGGAAAATGAAGCCAAAAAAAAGTCAAAACATTTATAAAATTTTGGCGACTACGACGCTGTTATAAAAGTCAATTACATAAGTACTGCCGCGTTCATAAAAAATGGTATAGAGCCTCTTCGAGAAGAACGGGCAGGAAACTTTGGGCTATTATCTTTTACAATTTGTAAGGCTATTATAAAATTATTACAATATTCATAACATAGGTGATAATCGGTGATTTAGCAGAGGTTTATAATAGATTATGAAGCAACGATGGCTCAGTGACATTGGCTATGGACTGCCGCGCAGCAGGTCCATGGTTCGAATCCCACCGCGGGCTTGAGCTTCACCGCGTGGTGGAAGGGCATTGTGCGAATGCCCGCCTGGCTACCGACCACCCTCAAGTAGAAAATCTGTCGCCTAGCACTTAACGGTGTGTTCCGGCAGCAATCCTTGGGAGCCAGTGAAATTACAGGCATATGAGACATAACAACTATGTCTCAAGGTGACAGGCGCAATAATATAAAAAAAAGTGGAATATCCCAAGCATTTTGGTCTTCTAAATAATCACCAACTTTATACGCTTTTGCAACTAAAATATTTTTACCCCCAGCTTGAATTTTCCTTCTGTGAGAATTGTAATATCTTTATGAATTTTATTGTACGATCGCACCTAAGAAAGACTTTTTATTTGTCTTTATCTAAAACCTAGCACTGCTAGTTTATTTTTATCCCTAGTGTTGTACTTACCGTTTAACATAAATCTAAAGCGTCTATAAGTGGATTTTTTCCTATTACACTGCTCATCCTCCACGCACATACCTGGTGGATATGCAGTCTTATAGGCAGTTGAATTTACACTGAAGATGAAATTTTCACTGAATATGTGCTAAACTATTCGTGTCGGATTGCGTAAAAAAAAGAAAAACTAAATGCAATAACGAAGGACTTCATTCGTATTTTTATAACTGCTTTTGTTATTATTCTATCTTTAAAACAGCAATAGATACATCCTTCGATTTGGTGTTGTTATAAAATAAATTGTGAAATAAACAACAACTTTGGAAAACGCCGGGGGAGCTTTTCGATTCTGACTAAATTTTTATAGTAATATACAAATATTACTCCGAATATGTATTTTATATAAGTATCTCACATATTTGATATAAAAATACCATGGCATGATTAACTATTATTACCACTGCTAATAGAAAAATGTATGATAGAATCAATAAATGTATTTAGAGCAAAGATTTTGGATAATTTGGCTTTTATTTTTCATCAAATTTGATTAAAAGTTTGATAAAATTCGCGCAGTTTTAAGCTAGTTTTATAAAGCCGCAGATAAAACACTTACAGCACGCCTGATACAATAAATTCAAACAACAAGAAAACATTCTAGAAACCCGAGTTTTCTGTGACGTGATAAAACGGAGAGATTGAATTCACCTGAGATATATAGAAATCTCAGAAAATGGATGAAGTAAATAAAATATACGACACATAATACATCAATAGGTAGGTTCTGATACAATTTATCAACAACAGTCTATGCATACAATCCACCTTGTTAATTATCCTTGATTTGTTCAAAACATGTTAATCTTCCAATATTTGAATTCCATAAATTCCATCGGGGAGATCTATATTGGTTCATCAAACATTGAGATTCGGTTTACAAACATCTGAGGTACAAAACGGAAATTATTTCATCTATTTACCTACCCTTACGCCATAGATACTCTGACGTCACAAATTCCTGTCAGCTTACCCAAAGAAGGGTAGGTGGGAGAATCAAGGGAATAACGGAATAACACTGGCCAGGCAAGTGTATTAAAGTTGAATTATTTAGAAGGTTGCTGTGACACCACTGACAGATTGACCACAGTAAAGAAAATAAAGTGGACAACCACATTTTCATTTGTTGTTCTAAACTGAAAAGGGAATTTTCCAGCCTTACACCTAGTATTATTTACTCGTATATAAAATGAATGAATCATCTTGCTACCATTATCCCATCATGTGGAGTCAGTACACAGTTTGTTTAATGTGATTGTGACGGCACAAGCAAGATGCCCACCTGATAATAAGTGGACTAACATCTTCCTATAACAGATGCATTTTGTCACGAGTGATGAAATTCACGCCCGTCACCCTGGGACATAGTTATTAAGTCTCATGTGCCTGTTGTTTTACTGGCTCTCAAGGCTCTCTACCAGAACAAATTATTGGGAGCTTGGAAACAGATTTTCTACTTGAAGGTGGCAGCTGGCTGGCAGCGAACATTCGCAATATGCTCTTCCACCTTGCAGTGAAGCTTAAGCCGGCGGAGGGTATCGAACCATGGACCTGCGGCACTGCTCCCCATAGCTATTACTGTAACAGCCGGATCGTCCACTGCTGAACTCAGCCTCCTCTATTAAGGGGATATTTGCCATAATCCCCACGCTTGGCAGGCGTCTTGGGGATTGCAGTGTAAGTTGGCAGTTGTTTAGAAGGCGCTGCTGCCCACCTTCCAGTATTTTTCCCTTAGTCGCCTCATACGACACCCACGGGATAATATGGGAAGGTGCAATTCTAACCCGGCACCCCACTGGCTCCATAACTATTACCGATCATATATCATTGCTTCAAAACATGTTTATGTACAGTACTAAAAACATGTTTTAGTTGACAACAAGAGGACCTACAGACCTGTTCACTGACGAAGGCGCGCCTCTCCACATTATACTAATATACTAGCGGCCCGTCCCAGCTTAGCACGTGTAATTGCAAATTTTTTTTTTTTCTTGATAGGTTAGCCTTTGACCATTATCTCACTAAGGTAAGTGGTGATGTGGTCGAAGATGTTATGACTATAATTTGAGATGTAAGCTACAGTACTACTATTGGGATGACAAATCCGCGGTCAATAATCTATAATCTAAAATATAATCATACCAAGCGATTATACCCCATGGTACATATTATTATATACATATACTAGCAGCCCGCCTCGGCTTCCCACGGGTAATTGCGACTATAAACAATTGAGATGTAATCTATCCTATCTTTCAATTTGGATCAAATTGCACACGGTATGCAAATCAAATAAGGTTAAGTAGTTTAGGAGACCATCGTGGACAAACAACGTGATATGTAATTTTTATATAATATTCGGATATGCACATTTGTATGGCTTCGCTTGTACACTACGTCTGAGTGTGGATGTAAATGCTAATGATACATACAATAGACCAATAAAATGAAGAGGCGTGCTTTCTGCACACAACCTTACTTTCCTTCTCCTTTTTTTCATTGGACAATAAGAAGCACATGAAAACGGCGTACATGGAAGCTTTAAATCCAGTTCTATAATGCGTACAGCTGAAGAATAGGACACCCTACCAGGGCTTCTATTTCCTTATAGATGTTATCTGAGAGTCTTCAAATACGGAGTGCATAGGGATTATCTTATATAAGCAAGCAACCACTGTCGACCGCGTTGTCACTTTCCATCAGGTGAGACTCCAGGTGAATCCTACCGTATAAGAAAAATAAGAATTTTTAATTGTTTTGACGTAGGTTTTATGGCCAGTTGCCTGCCTGACGTTAACCCTACTGTGTATGTTATCATTGGTACTTGGTAGTATATATTAAAAAAAATATTCCTTATTATATCGATTCCTATTAAATGTTATGTTACATGATGTACTCGACCAAATTTTTTTTAAACTTCTGATACAATTTGACCCTCATGTCACCTGCAAGTAAGTGATGTAATTTTTTTTTATCTTCTAGCAAGGTTATAATGGAAAATGTCTCTTAGGAACCAGTTACAAGAGAACACCGATAGTAGCTTGGCGTCAGAGATCCCCTTTGAGAGTGTTAGCGACAAGCATTGTCAAAATGCTCAACCACCATGCGGTTTATACTGACAATAAGTTTCGATGTCATGCATGTCACGTTACATCAATTAAGGTTGTATTGTGAATTTAAGGCACGTTCGGAAAACGTCCAATGAATGTAATTATTCCCTATGGCCGTTCAGAAATCGCTCTCGGGAATTTCGGTATTTACCCGGGACCAGCCTATATATCACTATATACGAGTATATGTACAATCAGACCCATCTTCGACTTTGTCATTGTCCATCCGATACTGGGACGGTAACGTATGTTGTGTGAGAATAATTTTGAAGCGCTCGTAGCGTAGTTTGCTAAGTCGTTCTTCCGATCAGCTAAGTTAAGCAACCCCCGCTGCGGTTATGAGTTGGATGGGTGACCGAAAGTGGCATTGCTAATGAGCATTTCCATGCTTCGGAGGTCCGTCGGTTGTTGTCTTAGGATGGCAGTCTTTATAGCATGGTGGAAGAGCATTTTACCCTCAAGTATAAAATCTGTCGCCAAGTACCTATCGGTGTGTTTCAGCAGCTGTCCTGGGGAGCCAGTTATTCTAGGTTAGCCTGAACAACATCTTAAACCACACTTACCATCAAGTGAAATAGAGGTCAACGGCTAGCCTATGAATTATGTAAAAACAAAGATTTTCGCTGCCTTATTTTACGAGTATATTATCTATAAAGCGGTGACATCAATAAATTTGTATATTCTCTCCTAATAACATTTTATAAAAAAATCCGCCAACTACAAATATAATATAACAAAACTACAACGAAAGCATAAAGTTTTACTAACGCACACGTACACCTAACTACAGTAGCTCAAATTAGCAGATCATGTCCTGACTCCCATGCGGCTCAAGAGACAAATGGTCGCGGGTTCCAATGCTGTTCGTGGTTCAAACCTTTTCTTTTCGATGTAATTGTTCGCTTAGCAGGCGTTAATGCAAAAATTACAAATATAATATATAACTTAAAGCATCTATAATAACAAAATACGTATAACCGTTACATTTTATACATCATTATTATGTAATATACTAAGTCCCACTAAGGACTTTTGAAGTAGTTGTGGCAATGGCTATGGTTCATACTTCGAATCCTGCCGCGAGCTTGACGTCTTGCCACTTTGAAAAAGGGGCATTTTACTAATGCCCGCCTGGCTATAACTACCATCTTGAAGTTTAGAACATCTGTCAAACACCTGTGTGTTTACCCGTCGTAATGTGAGAAGATGTGTTGTCCGACTGACCGAATAACGTGATAAAATTCAAACATACCACTCCGAAAGGAGCTGTCCTAACTGGCCACACATACGTCCGTGCAACGTCGCATTTGATTGTCGATCATGTTTGTTTTGTCGTGTCGCCGCATCAACTTCAAGCTTTTTAAGGAAAAAAATGCAGTCCCAATCAGCTATCGCAAAGCGAAACTCCATGACATGTGTTATCCGACCGAGCGACTATTTCGACAACAATTAAGCACAGCACTTCGAAAGGAGCTGCCATGACTGGCAACACGGACGTGCAACGTCGCATTTGTTGGTCCGTGCATTTGAATATCGAACCGGTTTGTTTTTGTCGCGTTGGTCGCTCAAGTCTTTTAATGTGCAAAAAACTAATAGTTCAATACAATATTTCTGCATTTATTTGTAGTGTAATGGAAGAATTGATTATTATTTTCTCGTAGTTAAGAGTTTGATTGGAACAATTCACTAAATATTGTCGTATCTTCATAAGTCTAATTCCTAATAAATATGTAATTACAAAAGTTTTCAATTAGCTAAAGCGCATGAGGCATAAACCCATCTAGACTACTGACGACTTTCTAAGTCCAGTTTGAGACACATCTTCAGTTTGATAAACAAAATTAGTTTTATTATTTTTTCGACGAACAACATGGCAATTGGGAAGTACGTACGAGCACGAGTCGTACTTAAACTTCGTTTTTGTTAAAAGCAGTCGGCAATATAAGTTCTCGTTTTAACTCTATATTAAATGTAAGTGAAACAACTTTAGAAAACTATTTCATATCTAGTAATATTTCGGTACTATACGAAAGCATATAAATTAAAGGTACTATTTTCTTCGCCGTAATAGAATCTCAAATTCAATCTTCTCTCAGAATCTGAAATCCATTAGAAAAAAGTCATATTGGTTAAAAAATACGGGAGTTGAGCCGAGTATTTATTTGGAACTTTAGTATAAAAGCAAAGTCGTGTTTAAGATTTTTGATAAGTCTCCAAAGTAGGTAATTCAGTGTATCGTTATTGATCCCGAAGCTCCGTTTGTGTTAGCTTGGACATTTCAGTTTATAATATTTTACCTACTTACTCGAATTTATTCATAATGTATAAACTAGTCTACTACTAAATGAAATATGTAAAATGAACTTAAAACTATTTTAAATAAATTATGCCTATCTCTTAACGTTCCACAATGGTACATTATGTGTTTAGTTGAGCTCTAAAATTTACTTTATTTGCAATTCTCAACTTTGGAATGATGTTTAAATTCTTTCAGATTTGAGGACGAATTGTATGTAGGAACATTTATCTACAAAATGGACGCAACTTTTAGATCAAAAATTGTCAAGGTGAAATATAAAGCCGTAATTTTTTTTTAGTACTAGCGGTATACCTTTATTAAACAAAATACAACGAACTATATACAAAACTACAGCCACTTCAATAAAAGCATTTAGACAATCTATAAGTCATAGCAGACTTATAGGCATTCTAAATGCTCCAGCCCACTCCCAGTTAGCAGCGTGCCTCCGTTGAATTGCAATGCTTATTCGTTGAGCCAAATATTATGATCACGCGTCGCATCGACCAAGCGCTCAGATAAGTTTTGGAAAGTACGTAATTATTTATTTTATGTATTACTTCACGTGTCTATTTATGATTTAAAATGTCCATCGGCAGGAGTACAGAGATTTCTGAAGTTAATATGTTAGTTCACTTTTGTGAACAGATTCCGAACGACAATATTCACTTAATTTTAGCAAATCATTGGCTCGCCTTAAGTTCATGTAAAAGCTGACTTCGCCAGTTAAATTGTTGACTTGCTGAGGCGGCTGTTATGATAAATATTTCATCCAACATCAAAATAAGACCAACTCTGCAGAATATTTAAAATTCGTTATTGCAATGGAATATTTCATGCTCTTGATAAATATTTGAACAGAATTAATTTGTACGTGCTGTTTCAGTCCCTACCCACATCAAGAGCTGTGTCAGGAGACAAGAACCTAAACAATGTTTATTTATATATTTAGTGGCGCAATGCTTTGTCAAACAGAAGATTTTATTAAGCTTCGGTAAATTCAAATGTAGTACCTATTCTGAAAAGGTTCAGTAATGTATTACGCTTTGATCAGACATTAATCTAACCCCTGACCGATCAAACCCCACAAGGGACTAGAAACTCACCCAGCTCCAAAATTAGCATTGTCAGAAACCACATCATAGTCAGTGGTTGGTACTGTGCCCTGTTTGATTTAATATTAACGATCTTTAATGAAGAGGTTATCGTGCAACATTGATTTATTCTGTCAATATCTTCGAGAATAATATCTTGAGCAAACTAAATTGGATTCCATTGTCGGCAGTGATAATTCAGAGTGGTTTTGCGTGTTTAACTCTATTAAAATATACAATTTCTAATTTTGATCCAGTCTTAATGGTTGAAATACTTTGTGAACCAATTTTGTGCTAGTCACGTTACACAAAGGGCGTCGAGGTAGGGTCAGGCTCAACACGGAAAGTGATTTAGGAACCTGCCACTTAAGACCTTATCGTTTACTAAGTAGTGAGGTTTTGTTATTAAAAATACTTTTTGTGTCACAAACAATGCCATGCCTTAAAAGTCTATTAAGACTGGTACATATAAAACAATACGATTAATAGTGGATAGTTAAGTTATGTATATATGTTTGTGTTGTGTCAATTAGTAATGTTTCGGATTCCTGTAAATGATGGAACAAATTTGGAACGAGACTGAAACTCGTGTCAGGCATATAGGTACATATGGTTTTAATTATATGTATATTGTGTTATTGACATGTTCGCCTTTAGTGATTTGTTGGAATTTTGTGTAGTAAATTTCCCAACAATATAATGACTGTTCCATATTCTTCTGTTTTATGTCGTAAAAGTGACTATGGGCTCTGCTACGGAGAAAAATGTGCCTACTGAGCAGCCTGCTACTACTTACGATGTGACTGGGGGTTGCTCAGCAGGTGCCATTATCAACTTACCCAAACGCCCTAATTACCAAAAGGTCCAACGAGAGCATTCCCAAGACGGGATGGCGTCATAAGCCCGAGAGGCTTTAGAACCGATAGCATAAGGTTTTCGTCTTATCCTTGGATGATGTTAGTACAAAATTATGTTTTATATTATGTTATTGAGTTGTTTAAAGACATATTGTAGCGACCCCTTGTAAGAAGGATAAGGCCAGGATATGATGATAGGTGCATGTTGACTGATTTAGGCGGGATCCATAGTTCAATTCCTTTTGCAGGCTTAGGTTGTACAGTTTTTTTCCCTTATTCGCCTTTTTTACAACTGGAAATACGGATACAAACGCTTCAAGAAACTAATAAATTTAACGGATATTTCGTCAGAATACCCAATCAAGGAAGGATGGTGGAGGTAGATCAAACAGTACAGATGACAGAACATATACTCATGGATTTTTTCAGCTGAAATTAGACCAACTAATAAAGGTGTAAAGGTAAGGTTTTGAAGTATAGTACATTATTTCGAGATTTTTGTTCCTGGCGCAAAATATAAGAAAATTATATACGTATTATTTCTTTAAATACATAAATAATCCTTTTTTTATTCTTTATAGGTTAGCATTTGACCATTACCTCATCTGATGGTAAGTGATGTGGTCGAAGATGCTGTTCAGGCCTACCTAGAATTACTGGCTCTTAAGGACAGCTGCCGGAACACACCGTTAGGTGCTTGGCGATAGATTTTCTACTTGAGGGTGGTAGCTCGCCAGGCGGGCGTTCTAAAATAGATAGAATCTAGGGTTTTTTTTGTGTTCCTTAACCATTGATATGACATAGCAAAAAAGTTATATGCAGGCAAAGAATTCCTCAGAAAATATAATAAATTAAATCATGAAATAGCGGTTATTTTATATTTCGTGTAACTGAACCAGGGATATTCTACATATATTTTGGCTGCTTGTGTATTTATATGATAATTAAGATAATTTAAATGTTAATAAAAAAGCAAATAAATTATTTAATTAGTTTTCTTATAAGCTCAATTCGGTATGTTTTGTTCATTAGAATTTTATTATACGAGGTTGAAGGTGACCTGAATTTATATTTTTTATGTGAAAAAGGTAATATAAATAATAACCAGCATAATTATGCCTGTTGTTTTAATAATTTTTGGACGTTATTTTTATAACAAAAGTTATTTTGTTTTTATACCAGTTAATAGCAGCGTAATTACATTCATTCACGAGCCAGTTTTATTTTTTTATCATTAAGCTGAATGTCATTCTCATATTTTTTATTTTACTAAATATCTTTATACTGTTTTTAATTATTAAAACCTTTTAAATACTAATACAATTTATTATTCTTATCAGAACTTAATTTATCACGAGTGGTTCAAACAAGAGATCCAAAAATAAATTAATATAAAAAACATACTTAAACAAATACAAATACAAATATTTATCAAAAGCTTTCAAACTGATACTACGTTAAGTAATGTATTTAAAAAGTTGTAAGAGAAATATAAATTAATAATAAATAAATGAACAACACACTACAAACTAAATACAACACTACAGCTACTACAACGAAAGCATTTAGAAACCTAAACGCTATGGCAGGTCTACTGGCAGTCGTAATGCTCTAACCCACTACCGTGGCAGCGTGTACAGCATGCTGGGCTGGGAGCTTTGCCATATTATATACATAAAATACTAGCTGCCCCGGCAAACGTTGTTTTGTCAATTGGGTCTATTTTTCAAATAAGTATACTAAAAATAAGTGTAATATACCTATTTGAAAAATAGTTTACGTCCTATTCTGAGACATACTGAATATACACACAAAATTTCATAGGAATCGGTCAAGCCGTTTCGGAGTTTTGTTACAATCACTGTACACGAGAATTATATATATATATGAATAGCAACCCGCCCCGGCTTTGCACGGGTAATTACGACTATACATTGAGACGTAAGCTATCCTATCTTTCAATTTGAATTAAATTGCACACGGTGTGCAAATCATATTTAAAATTAGTTCAGTACTTTAGGAGTCCATCGCGGACAAACAACGTGACACGTAATTTTTATGTATAAAGATATACCTTAGTTTATATAATTACGATTCTCATTTGCTTTTATGGGACTGAACTTACTTCTTAGAATTAGGCAAGACTAATGTGCTGGTCTGCTTGGTGGCCTCTACACAGGCCCTCCTCAGTCTTCGGACCCTCTCCCTGAGTTCGGGGCAGTCGTGAGGTTGCCCGATATGGATGAGCAGATCTCGGAATAGCGCCAGCTGGACGTTGATCTCTGTCAGCAGCTGGGAAAGAAAAGAAAAAGAAGGTTATCAGAGATGCAGCAGATTTTAGTTCCAGTAAGTATATATATTAGATAGAGAGAACAATAACTTGTAGAGTTCATATTATTTGAACACAGTTTTTTTTTATTTAGACGACAAAAAGATGTTTTTTTCACCATTTTTACGGTCAATAATTATGCTACATCATGGTCTAAGAAAACAATTATTGTACCATGTGCTACATATAAATATTGACGTCTGTATTTTTTATTCCCAAAGAAGACATTTAGATCTCCAAGAAGTTTTATAGGCTTGGTAATGGCATCCTCTCTCTCTTTTATTGATAGTAGGTTCAGCTCTGAAATATTTGTGTTTAAGGTATCTTGATTTAATCCAATCGGAACTATGTGTTTGCCGGTGTGGTTACCAATATGTGTATAATATTTCATATATACATATCATACTAAGAGCAATGTAATATGTCTTTATCATCATAGTTGTCAGCCATCATCATCATAAGGTTAACTCGTAGAACAAACGCCCCCCCATCAAAGGAGGGGCTTGCCATTATCCCTACGCTAAGCATTTAACCCAATACCCTACAGGAAATAATATGTATTATGTTATATTAAACAATCACCCCAAACTTGAAGTGTGTATCGTAATACACAGACGAGCACCTTACAAGCCAGATCCAAAGAGAGTTTCAAATTATCAAAGCAAGTCAAGCTGAATAAAGTAAATGTATTAAATCACTCCACTGTCTATTTTGTACGTATTTGTCAACCTCTGTTTCAAGTTGAGGGCCTTTGCAGTGCTATATTAGAAATCAAAATAACTGTAAATAGTGATACAAATGTATTTGATGGTTGGTTGTAGATTACGCGTTGTTACCACGAACGCGCGCATTTTTCTTTTATCAGTTGGATTTATCACCAAACATTATAAATGCGAAAGTGTTTGACCTGATTTTTGGAAAGAGGTGGGTCCCTTACTACTTATCATGGACACCCTAGAGTTTTCTTAGTATTCTTTGCCCGTATGTAGCCCCCATAGTCAGCTGAAACTGAAGACTTAGGAAATTAATGATTGTGGAAGAGCGAAAAAACCTTATTAGGCCTTTTTTTTATGCCTAGATAGATAGGTTAGCCTTTGACCACTATCTCACCTGATGGTAAGTGATGATGTGGTCGATGATGTTGTTCAGACTAACCTAGAGTTACTGGCTCTCAAGGACAGCTGCTGGAACACACCGTTAGGTGCTTGGCGACAGATTTTCAACTTGAGGGTGGTAGCTAGCCAGGCGGGCATTTGCAAAATGCCCTACCACCATGCTGTAACGACTGCTATCCTAAGACAACAACCGGGACCGACGGCTTAACGTGCCCTCCGAAGCAGCACGGAAACGCTCTGTAGTAATGTCACCAGCGGTCACCCATCCAAGTCATGACCGCGGCGGACGTTGCTTAACTTTACTGATCGATTCAGAATGGAAGCAAACTTGGCAACGAGCGCTTCTCCTTCACACTTTTCACCGCATGGGCGGCGGAAGGAGATGTGTGGGGCTTGAACCCTCTCCCCCGTGAGAGGTCCTCTACCGAGGTAGGCCAAGATGTGGTTGTGTTAGCATTGTACATCTTGCTCCGGCGGTAAGCCAGAATTCAATTGGGCCTCTGTGCCTGTAGAGGGGCGACCTGCTTACCAAAAACGTGTGAGACCGAGAGAGGAGACCGTGAGAGACCCAGTGTGGGGCCGAGTAAGCCGGAGCACGACTAATATTACTATAATTATATATATATAGAAATATAACTCTTTATTATACACACCACTGCATTACAATATAATAAAATACGAAGACTTGCAATCAAGTGTTACAATGAGCGGCCTCATCGCTAAGATCAATCTCTTCCAGGCAACTTTTGAATGGAGAGGAAATTTAAGAGTAATAAGAGGAGGGTTTATTAAATTAATATTAAGAGTTAGTTTGAACAAACTATGCTTGCTTAAAATATTACCACGGACGTCTTTGTAGTTTCTATTAAACTAAATCAGGATACCACAAAATCTAAATATTATAAATTGAGATAAAATGTTATCTTATGTTTTACGGGACCTTAAGCTCGTGATTCGTTAAGAATGCAGTGCTAGTGCACTGCACTGCCTTTTTTCATAATTTAAATTTGTTTTTGTCACAAGAACCACAAATATTTCAGAGCTGAACCTACTATCAATAAAAGAGAGAGAGGATGCCATTACCAAGCCTATAAAACTACTTGTAGATCTAAATGTCTTCTTTGGGAATAAAAAATACAGACGTCAATATTTACATGTAGCATAATTATTGACCGTAAAAATTGTGAAAAACTATGCTTATGTACTTAAAATTGTAACAATAAATATTTTTCTTTACTAGTTTACTAAAATGTAAACAATATAGTTTAAAACTCTTTTTTTTGAACATTTACATCGAACAAAGTAATAAAAAAATATGAAATAATACATGACAGACACAAGACACATATAATATATACTATATATATATAAATACCTATCCTATAATTGTGATGATGAAGTGTAAGTGATAAGCAGTATCGAACAGAAACTTTTTGACTTATTTTCTTTTGAATGTCTATGTATAAAAATTTGGCTTGCCTGATAGTACTTTATTATTAGCCTTTATTGCTGATTCCAAACAATGATTTTGTATATGCTAGCAAATTATTTTAACTTAAATCTAATACATCAGGTTTCTCGGTTCAGTGGTCAGCGTGTCCAGTGACACATAGGCCTCTTCCAGCTGCTTCCATTCTTCTCTATTAATAGCTTTTCTTGACCAAATTGTCCCTCCAATAATCTTGACATCATCGGTCCATCTTTTAGCTTGTCTGCCTCTTTTCCTTTTGCCATCACGTGGTTGCCATTCTGTTATAATTTTAGTCCATTTCATTCTGCTTTCCCTTGTCATATGTCCTGTCCATCGCCATTTTAACCGTCTTATTTTCTTTAGTACATCTTCCACCTTTGTTGTAGATCTAATGTCTGCTGCTCTTTTGCGGTCTTTTAGCGCCACGCCCAACATACTCCTTTCAATTCCCCTTTGACACGATCGTAGTTTTAAAACATGCCTGATAGTACATAATCGGTAGTGAATTCCACAGGCGAACTTCAAAAGATTGACCATAAAATACTAAGGCATACTAGTAGTCTTACTATATTTATAATACTTAAAAGGTGCTTTCAACAATATTACTATACTGTATCTCCTTATACCTTATTATTTTATTATTATTATAGCCTATACAAAACTTCTTAACCTTATGAAATAAATTCACTATGGTCTTTTCAATTTTCTCGCTATATCAACAAAACATAAATCACAGGCCGGAACCAACCTCTGGCAGAGACACAAAGAAAACACGTTCGTTCAATCAATGAAGCCACGGGTGACTGATCATGGCCTTAGCTTAGTTATCAATTTCACTTGTTGGGCTGAGAATATTGCAAAGTAGAGAGTGATAGAGCTTTTTAGCGACTTTCTTATTTTAATTGATTGTCCGATCATTTTTGCATGATGAGAGTCTCCCAAGTCAGTCGCATTTAAATTACATCAACTTTGGTCTAGTTATTCAGTGACACTCTTTTGACACACTTGACAAAGTTTTTGCCAATATACCTATATCTAGATGATAGTTGCCACTATTTCCGTTAGTGACTATTATTGTAGTCAACTGCCGCGAAGAAGTAGTGTGCAAATATTACTGTGTTTAGGGGTGTAAAGGGCACTGTAGATCAGTGAAATAACAGGGCAAACGAGACAAAAACTAACGTCTGCGAGTAAAGAGCTGAGTGTCAAGTGGGACGAGGATGGTGACACAGCAACTGTTATGGTGTGCGACTTATCCATATTATCGCCATGTAACATTAAAAAAAATATTAAAAATAAGTGGCACCTACTTCCAACACTGAAAAGCATGGAATAACTTGTTGAAATCGGTAACATGCTGATTCAAAACACTCACCTCACATTATCGTGGTTCGGCTTAAACGAGGTTTTTAAAACTTTTCAGTCTTCAAAGTCGTTCCGCTTATTTTTTAATGTTATTTTCACTAATTTGAGTGATGCATACTTGATATGCATACATGATTAGGTTCTTCATTGTAAGCGTATTGTTAAAAAAGCCCTTTTACATCATGTGCTTAAGTTTTTACAGCAGGACTGTACTATTGTGGGATTTTACAATGTACTAATACAACCTCCTATATTAAAGGGGGGTTTGCCATAATCCCCACGCTTGGCAGGCGTCTTGGGGTACACAGTGTATGATAGCAGTTCCTCTGAAAGCGCTGCTGCCCATCTTCCCGTATATTTCACCTCTAGTCGCCTCTTACGATAATTACAGATAGAGATAAGGGGTGACATTCTAATGCGGTTCCCCCCGGGGGGTAGCAATGCATGACTCTAAAATAATGGTTGGTACATGATAACATTATGTAATGTAAGAACGAGGACTTAGCTACTGTATGTATCAATATTAATCCACGATCGTTGATATAAAAACACTATAACCGTAATGAAACACCGAAGTAGTTACCAGCAATAAATCGCTTAGATTCCTGTGCGACCCAAAAACATTAATTATTCCTCATTCCTATATTATGAATTCAATATAGACAATATAATTTACAAAATGTTAAATAAGTTGGTTTTATTACAACTGATATAGAGCTAACCTTTGACCGTAATCTATGATGTCGGTAAGTAATGATGTGGAGGATGTGTTGAATAGGCTACCAAGCTTAAGAACTGAATGCCGGAGTGAATCATTAAGTACTTGGCCACAGATTTTTTACTTGCAACGTAAATCCTGAAAAGTAGTTTGACGTGATGCCCGAAAAAAATTCAATCTAACCTGAATACACAGGGTAGTCTAATCTCTGAGTTTTTAGGTACTTATTTATGAAATATGTATTAATACACTATATAAAAGAAAATAGCTGGTTCTAGGAACTGCCTCAGTTTTTATTATAGTTAATTTTCTTTAAATAAATCATCGCACTTTTGAAACGTTAGATATTTGCTACATAGTGTGCATAATGTGGCACGTGCGTACGGGCGCGCACACGTTTGAGCCACGGTTGGTACCGCTCTATGAAGTCAAATTACTTGTCTGGCTTTACTTAAGTGATAGTGACCAAGGGAAGCAAGCAAAATGCCCTACCATGCGAAGAAGAGCGGTAGAGTTTCTGATATGATTATGTGTTTGTAAATTGTTTTTAGTTTTACAGTTATGAAGTGTCTGACAATGAGGTTTCAATTTTTCAGTTAGATAAAGAGAAACCAGTAAGTTTACACCCTAACACTATTATTTTCTAAACAAGAGAGCCCTAAAGTATTTTCAACTTAAAGTATTAGAGCCTAACTAAAATATAAATCAATACGGTTCAAATGCGAAATGCATCAGTAATAGGTAAGCAAAAACTAAACGCTCGCCTAGAAGATACTATTCAATATTGCTTTCAAGACGTCTAGACCCAGTCTTTGTTGGTTGCAGCTGCAGTACCTACGACTGATAAAGGAACATGGAACATTAGGAAGGCAAAGCTTTTAATGGCACACATATAGATACAGTGAAAATTAAGTTCTATTTGACACATACTCGATGTTAGAGCAAAACAAACTTTCTGAACTCAGTGTCAAACTCAATGTATTTAGAACAAACGTCGCCGCTTCAAGTTTGTAAAGATATTACAAGCCTAAAAATACGAACAGTGCATGATGAATTAGTTACAAAAGTAATTTAGCTCTATAAATATGTACTTATTAGCAGTCTCCTTATCTTAAATTGTAAATCTTTCAAAAGAGCAAGGAGTATATCCAGCTTCACTTAAAATAACAGTAGTGAATAGTAGTGAATCACTATTGAATCAAAGAAAATTGTGAAACTATTCGTTATTACCAACTACTCCTAAAATATACGGAAGAATAATCTATACTTAATGGACTTTACAAATATCTAGAAAAATAAATTATTCTATTAAATGTCCAGTACGGGTTTAGAAAACATACATCCACCGCACGAGCCGTCTATGAAATGAGGAAAACTCTTTGTGAATGTCTTAATAGTGGTGTTTCAGTAACGTCTATATTTGTGGACATGGAAAGCTTTCGATATTGTTAGCCATAAGAATTATTTTTAAAAAAACGTTATTGTACATGTGCAATACCTCGTATTGCACATGTACAATAACGTTTTTTTAGTACATGTGCAATACGAGGTATTGCACATGACCTAATCAAATTGTATCTTGTATTATTGAAATTTTATCTTTCTACAATATAAGAAAATTACACGAATGAAAGAGAAAGAAGAAGTCACTTTCCAATCGTAAGGAACATGGAGTTCCACAGGAGAGCATACTGGGACCCTTACTTTTTCTCATGTATATGAACGACTTACCTAATACAGTAGATCATCAAATAGTTTTATTCGCGCCGGACTCAACTATTGTAATAAAAAAATTATATGCAAACGACCATAAAAGTTCACTTAATAAAGCCCTTGAGAGTATCATGAATTGATTTAATAATGCAAACGGGTAATTAGTAAACATAGATAAAACAAAATGTATGCATTTTTTTTAACTCAATCCAAATCAAAAACTTTAACATAAAATACTAAAACGACGCTAAAGAACGAGTAAAACAGGATTTTTTTTAGATAAATTATTGGACTGCCACGGGAATTAAAGTAGACACACAATCCACGTCTGCAAAAAAAGTTGAAAGATTTGCGTTGTTACTGAGAAAATTAGTCAAAATATCATCACAAAAAACAGCAGTCTGTGTATATCATGAAAATGTGGTTTCTTATTTGAGCTACGGTCTTTTGCTGTGGGGTAATTGTATAGTTCCAGTTTTTAAGACAAAAAATGACTTTAGACTATTACAGACGAAAACGAACTGACAGTCGTCATTATATAAAATAAATAATTTACCCTTTTTGCCTTCCATGTATATACATGAAGCATGTATTTTCGTTAAATTAAATATACATACTTAAAAGTTTTTCTTCCGCTACCTTGAATTCTGTTTAAAATAACTGAAACAACAAAAATGCTTGTATTTAAGATGCTTTTGAACTTGACAAATTTACTTAAAAACAAGTAATGCTACCCAACAGGAAAGTACAAGTTAAAATAGTCAAAAGGTAAAATAGACTAGTTTTATTTGCAAAGTATTCCGTTGAAAAAGATTGAATTTCGGACGTTTTTGCAGAAATGACTGTATAAGTAGTCAAAGATAATCTAGTGAATCAGGTGATTCACTAGATTATCTTCACGACAGAACACATTAAATTTTTAGGGATCAATAAACTAAAGACTCTGTTTTTATGTTGTGAGTAACATAAAAACAGCCGCCTGTCTTTAGTTTATTGATCCCTAAAAACTGTAATGTGTTCTGATTTATTGATAACTTATCACGATCGTATTACTAATCTTCAACGGACATGATGTCCAAATATTAAAGTTTAACTTACACTTTCGTAGTTTGGTGATTTTTATTATTTTTTTATCTTCTTGAAACCGCTTTGGATATGACAAGCGAAGTTGGTTTTGAGTTAGGTTAGATTATATTTTATTAATAATTAGGAGGTTTTCCATTGGACTCAATGTTTTTTTCTCTTACATAATTGACAGTTGAAAATCCGGACATAATCGAAAAACTGAATTATATAGAGCTAAATATTGTAGTGGCAATTATTATAAAAATATATACAACCAAGGATAAATATCTTATATAGGAAATTAAACAACATTAAAATGTTAAAAAAGCTAGTTAGTACGGGGTCACTGAATACTGCAAAGTCCTTGAAACTTCGACTTCAAAAAATATTGACTTTAACCTGTTTAAATACTAAAATAAATAATTTTTTAAACATTTTTGTTGTATATTTTGGCATAATAAACCGATTATTGGTAAAATGCTAACAATCACTTAGGGTTGACTTCTGCTAGTTCTAACAAACATTTTAAGTATTTAATTTTTGAAATAAAAAATAGTCTTTTTTAATTTTATTATTATTTTTATTGTATTTTGACGGAAGCTCGAAGACCACATGATGGTAAAAGTCTCTTGTGCCTGTTATTTATCTCTATATATATATAAATCAGTTGCGGTTGTTTGTCTCGCTAAAACTCGAGAACGGCAGAGCCGATTTAGCTGATTTTGGTTTTGAAATGTTTGTAGTAGTCCAAGGAAGGTTTAAAGGATAACAATATATGTAAAAAATGGCGAGGAAGATAGTTAAAATAACAATTTAAATTTGCCATATACTTTTCCACCTAAACTTTCCTGTCAAACATTAGACATTCGTTCCTTAGGTGATACGAAGTTCACCAGGTGATTTAGTTATTTCATATTTTTAATTACTTTGCTCGATGTAAATATCCAAAACTCTATTCAAAGGGAGTGCGGCGCGTTCCAGTGTTACCGCGACGGGTGCTCTTGGCTCCTAGTAGGCATTGTCTTTTACTACGAGACTCAAAACTTAAAACAAGAAGTTTTACTAGTACTGTCTGAAACTTTTAAGTTTTGAGCAAAAGTCGACCCTAAGAGGTTGTTAACATTTTACCTATAACCCAGTATAGCGAGGCTAAGATTGCTCCCTAATGTATTTCACGAGCTTCTTGAAAGAAACGAACACTCAATTTCAACCAGAAATCTACCATTTTACGACATAAATATGACCAATGTTCCAGTTAAAGACCTACTTGCATTTTATGTGCTGACAAAGTGAGCAACTTCTACTGCTCGATTTCTTTTCGAGTCATTTGAATTTTCACGATTTCCGGAAACCTTATCTTAAGAGTTTGTTGTTTGTGCTTTTACTTTTCTTAGATAAATAAATATAATGGAGTAGGAATTTCCTTAAAAGCTGCAGAGACTAGGGGCTTGTCATGTCAACATTGCAAAGTAACCTCTTTTGAGCGCTGGGGCTAAATTGAGTTGGCAAGTGTTATAAAAAATGGAGCAGGGATTAAATTTAAAAAATCTTTGCGGATATGACAACTACACTTAAGCATTGCTACTATACAACGCGTAGACAGTTTGATACATAAAACTTCTAATCATAAAGACATTTTTATGTAGGTTTAGAAATCATGATTTTAAATTATATTCTTTTACTAACTTGGCTAATTATTTTTTGTCAATTGCGGGTCATGTTTGCCGGTATTTTATAAATTTGTTGTTAAAATACAGTTAGTATAACTACACAATATATACAGATTTTTTTATGGTAATTAGTTATTCATTTATTTATTAAGTTACGCGTGTGAAATAAAAAAATATAGAAGTGACAGTATCTTTTAATATTAATAAATATTTATACTCTTACTTATTGGCCGCTATAGGGATAGGACGACACCTATAAGAAGAAAATTTTACCTAAATTTTATCTTAAAAATTTATTCTTGGCTGAAAAATTTATCGTTATAATTCTAAAACGGTGGCTTGAAAAGAGTATTTGGACATTTTTGATCGATAATTATTTATTCTACAATTTTTGTCTGGATTAATATCATGAAAAACTTACCGTTTTGCTGAAAATTGCGAAAAGCCCGTTTTTGTGACATTAACAGCCAGTATTTTTTTTCCATATGTGAGATAGATGAGGACTTTTACATTTCATTTATAATAGTGTTTTGAACATACCTACAAGTTTTCAGCCGACTGTGATTTTTTGTAACCTCACCCCCATTTTTCGGTCTAATTTGACCGGACTATGTTGGTTTAACATTTTAAAAACAAAATCCAAATTTCAGCTTTGTAACATACTAAAAAATTTTACTCGTAGTTTGCAATTTATTCCGTTTACGAGTAAGAGACCATTTATAGGTCACCAGGTATTAAAACCTTCAAATTTTCATTACAATATATCCGCAAGTGCCGATAAAATATTAGGGTGGTTAAAGTGCTTGTTAAGTTTATTTTAATTTTTGTTAAAAAATACTGTAGATAAAGGTATAAACAAAGTAATTTGGTGCCAAATATGGTGCAAGTTATTAATGTAATAAATGCTATGCTGCAACAAAAACAGCTTAATATAGTAAAGTATTGTTAATTTGTATTATCGAGTTAAATTGCTTATATTGAAAATACATTTCTTTTAGTGGAACTTTTATAAAGGTTCGAAGTTTAAAAACCTTTTCGTCGCTAGTGGATAAAAACACTTTTCCACAATTTTGAGGGATAAACCACTCCTTTCCGAGCTTAGGTGAAAAACGTATTTGCAGCGCGAACTTTCAACTGTTTTGATTACCTTTGGAGAAAAGCTATATCAATACGCACAAAATAATTAGGTGCTATAGTAAAAGCTTGTTTCTACCAAAGCGAAGAAATCTAGTTAAATAATAATGATCACGTGATGGTAATCGCAAAGTTCATTGGCGGCGTATATTTGCTGTCCACGTTTATAGCCCCGACAATGCTCGCAGCCCTAAATAAATAAACCTAATATGCTCTGAGTTGTTATTTCACTGTTTCGGGTTATGTGTGTTTCAAGTTTCAACCTATGTTCTATTTGATGGTTATTATTATCCTAATACTCCAATAGGTTTGTTATGAATGGATAATATGATTATTTAATACTTTCTGATATTGTATTTTTTATTAGTATTTAATTCATTTTAATGTTGTAATCGCCTGCTAAGCGAATAAACTTACATAGAAACGCTCCGCCTCCTTAAGACTGTAAACAAAGGGAACGAAACGATACATTTGAGCTATGACTCACTTACTATGATAGCTCAGTAGGAGGAGCAACTCGGACGGTTGCGGGTGCAAATCCAGTTAGAGCCACAAATAAAAGTTTTTCCTTTCGTTACAATTTTGTAAATATTTTTGTTGTAAGAATCCCAACAGCGTGATTACACCGAGTACATAAAACGGCTATGATGTATGTCCCTTCTTGAAGACACAAAAGCGATCTTCAAGGGCCAGTAAAATTGAAAACCTTATTTTTTTGGAAGTCAGTTTAAATTTAAGTCAATATCAATTACTATTTTCGTAGACAATATTGTCATTCGTATAAATTCATAGAGCTGTCAAATAATAAAAATGGAATACTAATTTACACTGAGTTAAATTTACAAAATAACAACGTAAATAGAAACTAGATTCCGTAGTATGTAGTCAAATTAGGACAGCCCAGGAACGACTTTTAAAAAAAAATAATTATTATAATTCATTTAATAAACGGCTCTTTGTAGTAACCTATTTTTCTAACATGTTTCACTAATAGACCACCCGAACCATATCGTTATCGTACGAGTTCTTTGAATGAGCATTTATCATTGCTGAATATAAACGTCTGAGACTGGGACTCAGGTCGCATGACTTGTGCTTCTTTCAGATGTTATTTGATTTGGCAAACAAGAACCTCAGAATAGTTTATATTGTACAACTTCGATAATGTACTCACTGTACAAAATTGCAGGCAACTTACGTTTAAAAATTACTAACGATAACCAAAGTAGGCAAACTGGGCTCAGAATACTTTATTTTATTATAATATAAATAAACCTGACAAACGTTGTTTTACCATATAGGCATTGTATGACATTTGAAAAATAGTTTGAGTAAAAATAGTTAATAGTCCTATTCTCAGACCTACTGAAAATACACACAAGATTTCATAGGAATCGGTCAAGCCGTTTCGGAGGAGTATTGTTACAAACACTGTGACACGAGAATTTTATATCTAAGAGATAAGCAAAAATATTTGTTTAAATGGAGCTATAGACAGAGTGATCTAGATTATGATGAATTTTGAAGCGCTCTCGTAGAGAAATTTGCTTAGCCATTCTGAACCGATCAGCAAAGTTAAGCAACGTTCTCCTTGGTCATGACTGGGATGGGTGACCGCTGGTGACATTACTACTGAGCGCTTCCGTGCTTTGGCCTCGCCTCGCCTCAATGTACCCTACATTGAGGCGTCAGTCCCGGTTGTTGTCTTAGAATGGCAGTCGTTATAGCATGGTGGTAGGGTATTTTCCGAATGCCCGCCTGGCTAACTACCACCCTCAAGCAGAAAATTTGTCGCCAAGCACCTAACGGTGTGTTCCGGCAGCTGTCCTTGAGGGCCAGTAATTATAGGTTAGTCCGAACAACATCTTCGACCACATCATGACTTACCATCAGGTGAGATAGTGGTAGTGTCATGCATAAAAAAAAATATTAAAATTTTAGGCATCGTGCTATCGTTACTTGAAAGTTTTGAAAAGTCAACTTAGGGCATTTAATTAGTAGGCATCGTACTACGAAATACTAAATTTTAGTACAGACAGAAGAAACAAACACCACCAAAGTGGAATTAGCGTTTTAGATCCACTTTCGTCATACTGTGTAGACGTATACCAATACCTGAGTTTTTAAACTGTCACGGTCATTTACACTTTAGTTTTTATTATAAACGGGGTATTAGAAAAATACTAGAAATACTAGAAAACGTATATGTACTAGAAAGAGGATAGACCGGTGCGTCCGCTCTTAGTGCCGACCATCCACTCGCATAGATTTCAGTTTACTCGTGATCATGGAGCTTGCAACAGTGCCGATATCGAGAGATTTAAAGCAATCAAATACACGGTAAATATCCCGTTTCTAATAATAACTATAGTGTACCAATACATTCCAATCATGAAACCAATATGACGACACGATGACGCTGTGTAAACTAAACCGATTAGTTTACGGAGCTTGCTTTCAACGTTCACTATAAACTCGTCAAAGGGAAGTGCTTTATTGCGGCCATGTTGGTTAACTTGATTGGAGCTGTTAGTGTACAAACCGCACAAATGATTAAAAAGTGCTTATCAGCCCAGCAAACTACCGTAACCTATACTCGTTTGAAGTTTCTAAACGTAAATATTGGCTTATTTTTTTAAACGAAACATTATTGGGACTAGATGTATAAATCAAACTTGACGCGTTCTCATATTTTTCATACGCTCTGGAATACATAATACAAAGAAGATTTTTTAGATTTGTTATTATTTGTATAGCAGACCCACAGAATGCTGATTTTAACAACATATATTAGCATCAATTTCGTTGAACTTTAAGAATTATCTAATAATTGCTGCTGTCTAATGTTTTTGAAATATTTATTTAAAAAATATACAAAAAACTATTTTAAATAGAAAATATTCACACAAAACATGCACTAAAAATTTTATACACACCGTATATAGCTTTTTTGCACATTTTACATCTTCAAGTGGAAATGGGAACATCATCAACGGAGTCGAAGCCAATTAAATACGCATCAAAGGCTAGCCTAACAGCTATAAATAAATAAAACAACAACATTGGTTTAGTTGTTGATAAGTAACAATCAGTTGACTGAAAATGTAATTGCCAATATGCCTATACCTCGATGACCAGGTAATTGAAAGTATTGTCGATGGTGACCAGTATCATGTATGATGGGTGAGTAGAAATCCATTTTGTTAGCAGTGTGTACGAAAAGGAAGCATTTATTTCGTTAATAAAAAGTCCGAACCGAATTCTAGTACTGCTAGGTATAAAATAACTTGTGAAAGTCGGATCATGAAAATCGGTGCTCAAATGTAGGTATATATATCAGCATGGTACCGACGTTATAACATATTTATTTAGGTTAAAAGGCGGTTCCGTATTTAAATATATTATATTTTGGTACACTTATGGCGTCAGTTAAATCATTTAATAATTTCTAGATTTGTTGAGAGATATGACACACAGGGAGAAAAATTTAGTTGTCTTTTCATCATTTTCCAGGACTTCCCTGCCACACATATATATATATATATATATATATATAATTTTGCTATAAACATAGTACTTTTTCATTGTATAAAGTACGACAGAGTGTGTGCGATATACTAACAGAAACCCACACGGCTGAGACTGTGGGCGGAATGTATATTATGAAAATATTGGGCAAAATACCTAACATTGATCACATAACTTCCTAATTTATTTTTTATGTGCTCCCTTCATATATTAACAGAAAATTGTCTTCGTTAATATTAATGGCAAAGTGCGTTTGTAATGCCGTAACGGTACGAGCATATTGAGAGAGCTCCGAGGCTTTACGATCAGACCTCCTTGTATAAACATATGAGAAAACTCGTCGCCATATAAATAACATATATTATACAAAATATGAAATTTAAATTGGTGTTTTGTCAAACTGGCCACTTTGATCTCAAATGTCTGGCGGTTGGTTAGGAATTCCAAATTCAAATTTATTTAAAATTTAGGCTGGTGTATTTGTGTTTCCAATTAAACGATTAATTTGTTTTCGCGCCATTTGATTTTTATTTGCCATCGTTCTGTTCACAATATGGAAAACTTAAAATATTGTGTTATTTACGATAACGAGCACCAGCGTTATAGAAACAGCTTGAAAGATTATTTATATGTATGGGGAAGATTGTAAAAGAAATCACAGTACGTTTTTGGTCCAAAGTTTTCGTACTGGAAATTTCGACTTACAAAACAAACTCCGTGGGCGGCTGGAGACCCTAGTTGACAAAGAAGAATTAAAAGTGATCATGGAAGCGGATTCATCGCAAACCACGTCAGAGTTAGTGGCAGCCTTCGGTAGGAGTGCTAAAACAATTTTATTTCACATTAAACAAATCGGAAATATAAAAAAAGCTCGATAAATTATAGCACTAGTGTTTGTATATACAATATACAAATGGTATGTTAGATTAGGTACTCAACCGTTATAATAACGAGGGAATTTTGAATTGTATCGTTAATTATGTTGAAAAATGGATCGTGTACGATAATTAACGCTCATCATCACAATGATCGAACCCAGGAGGTGATTTCAGTGGTTACCGATAAATTATTAAACTGCATATAAACTGGTTGGTGCTGTTGTTTTGAAACACACCCAACACAATTGAGGTTAACCGAATCGCCATTTCAGTTTCCAAAAACACAATTATTACTGTTTATTGAATTGCTATACAAATATGGCAATTCAGGCAATTAATTCTCCAAACTTGAAATTAACTGTTGGCCTTTTTGCACAAACTATGTTAGCTGCTGAAGTTTGATAATTACTGCTCGATGTTAAGGAATGAACATTTTAATATAATGTGGATATTAATAATATATTAACAATACTGCAGGATTGGATGGAGATCGATAACTGAACGTATTCCAGTCATGTTTAATTCTTACATACATACACACAATTAGCATGTAAGCTGTGGCGCGTTGGTTTTGAGAAAATCAGTATCTAAGGTGTGGCGCGTTCGTTGGCTTTGAGATGATAGCGACGACATCCGCGGTGTACCTACTCCATTCACATACACATGTACGAGAGCTACGTGAAGTCAATGTACGGTTATCATTAGGCACAAAAAACAGATGTGTCGTGTTCCTATTCTGCCCACACGGAGCAAATCGAGGATGTCCTTGGCGGCTTGCGATTAAAGAATGCGCGACGCGGTAGCGCTGCACTGCAACTCAAAAAAGAAGGTACACTACGTAAAAATGCAATGCAATAATTTTTTTTTAACAAAAAACTTCGGACTTCAAGCATAAAATACGCATTATTAGTGATAACCCGAATACTACTTGTCAGATCAAATTAAAATGGGACCTTATGACAAGCCCCGGGTTTCGAATATAAAAAGAAACATCAGGCAGCTTATCAATACTGTAATGTTTCAGAGTCAGTTAAAAATTTTGATTATTTTTGTTAAGAGGTCTATCTCAAAAACCAAAGTAGTTAAATATTTGTAATTTCTGTATGTTATGAATCTAGAGCTGGTATTTAAATAACAAAATTATAACGAATAAATCCTTATGATTTATCTAAAACAATTTTTTTCACCGAAATTATTTGTATATTATAACTGTTTGACCTGTTGTTTTGATTTCAATTTAAATATGATTATTTACTCGTTAACTGTACATAAAGAAGTCAATTTTTCTAGGTTATTTGATTTAAAAGTATAAATGAGAATATTATTTGTACACGATTTGTCGTTAGTACGTATTTTGACAGTAAAATTGAGCGCACTCGGAATTTGGGTATACAGGAGATGTTTGGGTATACAAAGGCAGGTCAGGTTCATCGTCAGTATCGGTGTTCGTAGGCGAGCCGAAGTCATCGTGATCGTGAGGAGAATGTTGGTAGGAAGAATCACCGAAATCCATTAGGAAAACGAATACGCAAAAAAGAACAAACGAGCAACAGCTGTTATTCATAACACCGGGAAAGCAAAGTGAAATGAATGACATTGACATAACATTGGTGACAGCTAGATCGTTTGATTTCTTCACAATAGTTTTTTTCAATGGATTGGACTAGTGTGGTTTGTACAGTTGCCATTCGTCAATTTAGTTGAATCATGTTGAATATGTAACTATATTGTCGAGTCAAGTCACAACAGTCACGTTTGGGTCTAGCTGCAGTCATTACGAAGTCATATTTCACAAAATCTTTATTTTTTGTATTAAGTGTATACTTTACCGTATTTAGTTGTTGGCAACACGTTAAAAGTATTTTTCAAATAATATCCGCATATACATATGCATTATGAAAGACCGATGTATATGCGGATATTATTTGAAAAATAATTTTAATACTTATTTTGAAAAGGTTTGAGTTGATACAAAAGTAAAACACAGAAATTAATTTTAAATACAATCTGAATTATTGACAAATTTACTTTTATCCGGGCACCTTCTTCACGCAGAGTCGAAAATGAACAAACCTCTTTGGCTAAAAAGAGAAAAAAAAAACTGTTAAAATTCTGGAATTACCGACACAGAGGGTCGTTTCTGGCTTTTATTAGGTTTACTTGTATGTGCAATGGAATCTAAGAAACTGAATTGCGCTCATTTCTGATTGTTGTATTCATAATCTTCATTTGTGTATTTTTTTTGTGTGTACCTATGACAATAATTTAATGTGGTACCAACATACCATTCTAAGGATGGAACCTAAAGTTACACAAAGAGGCTTCGTAAAGGAACCACGTATTATGTTTGGGTTTGTTTTAAATGTCTAGAAATGTGCTCTGATAATTTTTTTTCATTTTCTTAGGTTGATTTTCAATCGATGTTGGATGTCTGTACATTGTAATGTAACCCAAACAATTAAAAAAAACTAGCGGCGTTTGTTTTACAACCAACATAAGCACATTTTGTATTGGTTACTTTCAATGTATTATACAAATAAATTTCCATCTGATAATTGAAAAATTCGAATCTTAAACTTATTTTCCAATAGAAACTGAATGAATAATGTTATTATTATGGTCGAACGATGCACCTTTTTTAAACAATATTGTTCTATTATAGTGACTGAACAAACTGTGATAGCAAGTCCATAACAAGTATTGTTTAATCAGCGGCAGAACGTATGTAAATAGCATATGAACCATGATCTAATTAAAATTCTATCTTCCTTCGCGCCGCTACCAAAACAGAATTTTATAGCAGGATAATGTAAAGTTTGCGTGAAATTTTCACGGAAAAAATATTTAATTCTAATCTACTTACGTCCTTTTTAATACAACTCAGTTTTTACCCTTACTTATTACTTTTACTACTCTTTTCACTTATTTGGGGTTATTATAATTTTTCTTCTCAAGAGCAACATTAAAAAAAAAACTATACTCGAATGTTGCAATTCTCAAGTACCTACTCTTATTTTCTGCCTGTCTAGTTCACGCAATCTGTGTTCTACAAGTTCCCAACAGTGTCTGCAGCTGTCTGAGTCTTAATCAAAGGTTTATCAACAAGTATTATATTAGTCATAGGTTAATCTTCATGCAAAAAAAAACATCATGCTAGCTCTCGCCTGCCGCCTAGAATTATTATCACGATAAAAATTATGCTCTTAGAGTCCTAATCCAGGACCTTCACTCAAAGTATGCACCACATTGAATAAAAAATTGTTCAACTGTTTCGAAGGTTGGTGGAAATAAGCACACATAAATACTTAACCATCGGATTTATATAGCGTAAGGCAGGCATGTCAAACTCAAAGTTATTGGTGGGCCAAATGCATAAGGATCGTAGTCAGTGGGCCGCAAAACCCAACCATAAAGTAAAAAACATTTCATAGACAGAGCGGTCGTTATCATCAACCAGAATACTTCAACTCTCTGCTGGATGATGATCTCCCCCTTTAAAAAAGGGATTTGCTATAATCCACACACTTGGCGCGCGGGTTGGGGATAGCAGAATGCTCACCACCGTTAACCGAGAAGAAGCTGCTGTCCGTCTTCCGATGGTAAGAGATGCAGTTTTAGGACATACCCAGTTTACCCAGGTCAGGAGGGGTTTTTAGATAGACCGTTGCATGGTGTTATTATTACAGTCTTTTCTCAGTAATTTTACATATTTTGTCTTTCACTAAATAACCCATTTGAATGGTAATTTTATCTGCGGAAATTGGTTTTAAAACTGTATCCAAGTGCGTCAATCTGTCGGGATTTTGCAGGAGATTTGTTTCCTTATAAGGGGAAATAATTGCTCACACTTGTAGCTGCTTCCAAATATTGATATAATTTTGCAAGCAAATTTTCACGGTAATTATAAGGCTTGTAGAAGTCGAGTGCAGCAACACTCAAATTTTTTTCGAACCTATTTGAAGTTTGATTGGATTTCATAGAAATGACATCCATAAAAAAATAGGATCGGGCCGCAGGCAAAAGCCTAGAGGGCCGTTTGTCATGTCTGCTGTAAGGTATGTTTAGCTTGTAAGCGTATTTGACTACATCCTTACTAACCATCATAATGATATAATCGTTTAATGTGTGGAATATCTGTCAAACACTTCTCTTGTTGGTTTCAACTTTGCTATTCATATATACGAGGCTAAGGATTGAATTAATAAATGCAGCTCAACAATGAGATCAATCTTAAGATACTGATTAGACAGATGTTCTATTAACTTATGTATTAAGTTCATTAAACGTCAATTCTGCATCTTAAAATCGATATGCAGTTATTAATACGAGCCTAAGATTGGGCAAATCAGTATTTTCAACTCTATGTACTGAAAAAAGTCAATATTCTATCAACATAATAAAAATAATATATATAAGAATAATTCATCGTGATTAATGGCAATTGACTTGAATTTAATTTAATTTGATATATTAACATTAAAAAAATATTTTGTTTGATTGTCTTTTACCGACACTGTCCTGGCTGCTAGCAGTAGACCCATAGCCTTTGCCTGAAGGACAGTGGTAGTCTTGTTTAGGGCGATAGATTATGTGATTCCGAGTTTTGAGGAGTGGGAACCTTTAAGCCGAACATCAGTCTGCTAGACCAAATTTTACTTGACATCGTTTGCGATGTTCTTCTATCCATCCGTTCGTACCTTAGGTCAATCAAGGTGACGTGAAAGTATATTCGATTTCTTGTACTGTGCTATAAGCGGTATCAAGTCACATCACTACAATGTTTATGACGACGACAACGCGGCGTTATTAGTACCTACTTCGATTTAACAACCCAGTTGAGCTTCTAGTTTAATTACAGAACAATCGTTATTATGTGGTGCGTTGGTTTTGCTCTAACTACATTTAATTAAAGGTACACTGATGCCTTTGAAGTCGTAATGTTTATTTAGACTCAGCGGTACACACATATTGCATGCTGTGTAATATTCGATGTCATAAAAGAGTGCAGTATACGTATTCATGATTAAAATTAAAAGCACGCGAAAGGTTGAAATTACATGTGAAAGTTGCAAATGGGAATAAATGAGAAGTAAGCTTGATTATGAATGTAGTCCAATCCAAATATTATTTTGCGCTTTTAACATCACGAGTAAGACCTATCGTATTATTCGATTGTAAGAAATAGGGCCGTATAAGTGGAGTCGGAGCTTTCTGATTGATTCACGTGAGTTATCCCGTATTCTTTACTAAAATTTGTGGAAACCATGTAAGTTTTTATAGTTAAATTATTGTTATGTTTTAATCATTTTGAAACGTCGATACTTAAGCCTGTTGTTGCCAAATTATGTACTCACCGAGTTTGCGGAGGGTTCCGTCTCATGATGGTACGTGGAGTGGTGCCTGATTGGTCCCGCCATACCTTCTTCCGGGACTACATGCCTTCAGCTTACATATTTTCTAAGCAACACTACACTATAATCTAGGTAGGTCACGATAATTCATTTTAGCCTCTCGAATTAACATGCTGAAACTCACTCTGTATTTAAAAGAAAACTAAACGCAAAGAGAAGTTAAAATATTTAATTATGAAGCGCCCGTAGCGAAGTTTACTTAGCCGTTCTTAATCGATCAGCTAAGTAAAGCAACGTGCACCGCGGATGACTTGGATGGGTGACCGCTCGTGATATTACTACTGAGCACTTTCGTGCTTCGGAGGGCACGTTAAGCCGTCGATCCCGGCTGTTGTCTTACGATGGCAGTCGTTACAGCATGGTGGTAGGGCATTTTGCGAATGACCTACCAACTAATAAAAAAGTAATAAGTTTCTACGGGCGAAGTAAAACTACTTTTCTTCTGTTCAGGTTTTTCTTTGAAATATTTTATTTTATCACTTTTGCGCCTGTGTAATCAATGTATAATCCGATGTTCAGAAGTGATTAAAGTTTTCTTGGTTCGTTGAATATAGCTCAACGCGATATTTAACTATATATTGTAAATTTATTAAAATTTTATATTAAAAGTCATATCATACTAATATCGTAACTATTTTATTACTTAAAAAACGTCAATGTACAAAAACTCATTTGGGATCGAATTAAAGGAACAATCAGAAAGTCTTTTTCTTAATATTTTGAATTTTAAAACCGATATAGTCACAATTTGTACCTAAAAGCTGGTAGGTAGGTAGCTACTGCTTAATTTGTGTACAATTGTGCCGTACTTACGATTTATTCTCTTTTGTTAATACCTATATTATTATGTCTGCTTAAATGTGTATTGCTGTATTTTATGTATAAGTAGTTATCTTTCTTTTCTTGTTTGTGATTCATTGTTCATTTTCTTTTACATGTATTTTTGTCTTGATTTGATTGTACCTTTTCATTACATCATTTAAATTTTGATAATTCTTTATTGTTACACCACTTTGTATAAAAAATAACATCAAAAAGAAAGCTTACAATAAAGTGTCACAACGTCTTGTTATTCCTGTATTTCCTCTCCATCTAAAGGTTGCATGGAAGAGATCACTATTAGTGATAAGGCCGCTCATTGTGACACTTTATTGTAAGCTTTCTTTTTGATGTTATTTTTTATACAAAGTGGTGTAACAATAAAGAATTATCTAACTATCTAAATTTAAATGAATTGTACGAGTAGTAAGCAATAATATTAAGATCCTAATACATTATAGTATCAACGTAAATCAGTTATTTGTATAATGTGTTAGCATTAATCGATTTATTGTTTGCTGATTGGACATTAAAGCTTTATTAGTCATTGGATATTGTACTCGTATTGTCCTGCAGATTACATCGAATTCGGCAAATTGGTCGTGATATCTTCTATAAATAGCAAAAGATTAATGGTTGTGGCGGATATTATCTGAGGATTAGAGGTGTTAGATCCGTAGCGTACCGGGATTAGAACCAATGTATGCAGAATATGACATGAATGGTCTCTATTCATGTCCTACGTAAAATAATCCGGTATACGAATAAATGAATGATAATAATCTACAAAATAATTAATATATTATCACAAAGCCTGATGTTCACATTTTCCATCGATAAATATTTGTTTTTCTTTTTTTTTACTGCTGATAGGTAAGCCTTTGACCACAATCTCACCTGATGGGAAGTGATGATGTGGTTGAAGGAGTTAACACGCTTAATCTTGAATTACTGGCTCTCAAAGACAGTTGCCGAAACACACCGTTAGGTGCTTGGCGTCAGATTTTCTAGTTGTGGGTGGTCGCTAGCCAGGCGAGCATTCGCAAAATGCCCTTCCATCCCCTCCATGTATTGGTCCAATATTTATATTTGAACTTCATGTCATACACGTACTTAAAACCGAATAAATGAAATTAAAATTAATACTAAGAAGTAAAATCATAGCAATAAAAATTTTAAAGAGTTGATAAAGAAAATCTAGTTTTGTACAAAATTTGTAGACTAAAATAGTTTCCAAGAAGCTGAAATAATTTATGCCTATAATAGTACATTTACGTTCGAATACATGTGTTTACATCAGGTTCTCGCTTTGTGTGATGTGATATAATCACGCAAAACATTTAAAAGGATGATAATTTTAGAGCAACCGTTTAGAACGAAATAGGACGCTCGTTTAAGTGGGCGGCTTATTCAATAATTAAATCGACATTAGAGGAATTTGTTTTGAAAAGGAGATATTTAATACCACTTGAATCGTATCAGCTGCTTTAGGAATACCTTACAATTTCAAATGACACAACGTAGGAGTATTAAAATTAAACGTATTAAATTATTATTTTATTTAATGTTTTACATAAAGTTTATTAATTATGCGACTATAAAATGAATAGCAACATAAAAATAGCTCGATATATTTATTAACCAAATCTTTTAAGGTTAAATTGTGTTGAGCTCCGTTGTCTTACCATGCAATTATATGTACAAAACAGAGCGCTGGTCACTGTCTCCGGCTAGGTACGGCTAGGGTACCCAAACGACTGGCGACATAGCCCCGTGGAATAGCAATACTAATAAATAATAATAACTGTATGTCATTTAGAGAGTATTCCTAAAGATTGCTTTTATTGTCGATATGTAAGTAAAGGATAACTCATTATTAAATATGTTATACAATTTTGTTTTTGTGGGCTTGGAGGGCAAACGAGCAGGCGGGTCACCTGGTTGTAAGTAATCACCGTCGCTTACGAACATTAGCTATACCAGAGGTCTCGAGAATATGTTACCGTTTACCACTTCTATACTTCATTGATACTACCTTTTTGTTTTGGAATTGAAATTTAAAAAGTATGTAAATTTAAACAAAATTATTCAAAAGCACATACTACTTAATTCTCAAATAAATTAATACACAAAACTTTAAGACACAGTAAGTGATGTTAGGTTTTTACGTTACTGTGTTTTACAAGAAAATGTAGGCAGGTACTCTGTGTTATTAGTGATATAAATATATTATTTTATATATAACTGATGTTGCCAAACGTTCTTATAAAAATTATTGATAAAGAAACATGGCAAATGTATAAATTACAAAACAACAAAAGTGTGTCACATACGTACGTATAAAAATAATGTTTACAGAATTAACGGACATTTTATAACGATAAGGTAAGGAATAAAAATAAAACAATAAAATAGCAGAGTATTATTAAGCATTTACTGTACTGTACTATACTGTACCGTACCGTACTGTACTGTACTGCACTATACTGTATCAGACGGATCGTCCACTGCTGAACACAGCATTATTTTTTAAGGGGTATTTGCCATAACTACCTACTATTTTCCCTTTAGTCGCCTCTTACGACACCCATGGAAAGATATGGGGAGGTGCAAATCTAATCCGGCGCCCCACAGGGCTCATTATTCATTTATATGATATAAATTATAATACGTAATATTTAAGTGCCATAAATAGTGGTGAAACTGTCTAAATGAATCAAATAACTTCTTCAAGCTACAGGTTGTATTTAATAAAACACAATATTAAAAGAAAACGTTGGTTTCGCCATCTCGAAATTCAATTTAATAAGATTAGCCCCAGCAATTTTGTTTCTCCTTTATGAATGCCGTAAAATATGAAAAATTGTCGCATTTTAACAATGCCTTGGAGATTAATTGCCAACGTTGTGTCGGGATAGGGGGAAACTGGCTGGACTAAAATGAGATGGAAGATAATTATGACAAATGTGCAAAGTTCAAATGATGAACCACATACGCTTGCGTTTTCGTTGGTTGTTAACTAATTCATTTATTTATAGGAAGACCTACAGCTTTCGTCTACAATAAAGTATCTAATTTTAAACAAACTTCTGAACGGAGAATCATCCAATCTTGATAGTTATTTTGTTGTTATTTTAAGTATACCTTCGTATTGGTTAAATTTTTTTCATTTTTTTTTGTTTAAACATACAACGCTCTTTTGACTCGTGGTCCGTACTCTTTTTAGATCTATTTTCATGTTACTACATAATACAATTTTACAAAATTCGTATTACATCATTGACTTTAACACTTAGATGTAGGTTAGTGTTATGGTGTTATATCTTAAAAACTAAGTGAGTCCATATGTATCTATATATATTTTTTTCCTATTCTAATTTGTGTTTGTATCTTTCTTATCTAAGTAGTTTCTATAGTTATCACATTACATTTTAACATTTGTATTACTAAAACTATATTCTGATCTTGTCCCGGATGGACCCACCACTGACTCCGGGGTCCTCTTTCTGTTTAACATTTTCTCCACGACCTCTTCGTTTCGATCTTTTAATGCCATTTCAATCAAAAAATTGGTTCTATTTAAATATCATCAACTTTAATTGGGTCGTCTTTTTTTTACTTTAAAAAAGTCTTTGCCAATATGTCTATATCCCGAAGATTTTATGATAATTTTATTGGAAACACTGCCAATGGTGACACCTAAAAAAGTTGTTCAAGTAAAATATATGTAACATTGTTAAGAGAAAAAAGCATGGCACCGATTTCCACAAAACAATATTAAATAAATTGTGGTAGTTAGACGATCAAAATGTGCAAGCATATGTAAACTTAAATAAGCACGATACTGACTTTAATATGTCATTTCTTACTCTTGAGTGTTGGAAGTCGATTCCATTTTTGAACCTTCCAACTCATTACGAAATAGATTTATTATATAGATCTATTATCTATTATACATATTTTACAGAGTTGCATGTTCGATAGAAATAGAGGAATGACTTTACGTTTTGGTTTGATGTAGTTTTGGGCTCAATATAAATTCAAAGCGAAACAAACTAGAAATAAGGTGACAGAAAGAATGGTAATGTTTAAGCTTAAAAAGATTTTAGGGCATATTTACAATTTAGGCTAATTTATGTTGTGTACTTTGAATGAAGAAAACAAGGTCTTGTACAAGAATCTTGTTTTCTAACTTAGATTGGATACATTCATAATTAATAATTAGAATTATAATAAAGAGTCACTGGTTCATGATTTATGTTTTATTCTCAACAAATAACATTATTACTACTACGATATTGGCAATCACAGTTGTTTTATTAAGTCTGAACGATATGAAGTTGTATCTTTTGTACAACACTTGAAGCGCTTTTGGCTTCTTTTTCATAAAAAAAAAAACAATCGCTCTCTGTAAATAAGGAGCCCAAGACAACGTGCTTGTGTTATATCGTCCATAAGGCTTATGGTTCTATGTCTATCAATGAATCAAATTTTAAAAGAATCTTTACGCTTTTATTTATTATAATAAAGTTTAAATATTAAGTACAGTATAATACGCACTCACAACTTAATATTTTTTTAAATAAATATTTACCTATTTATTATTCTTTCGGGTGAAAACATTAATAATGTTTTATATGTGAATATGGAAATATATTCTGAGATTGAAATATTGTATGTATTGAATAAAAAAAATGCTTTAATTTGATAAGAATAATAACATTTTATAATATTTGATGCATAGTTTTATATAGTTTTTAGAAGGGGGAAAATTACATTCATAAAAGACGGTACGTATATGGTAAATACTATTTTTAATCAAAACGTGGTGATCATAATTATTTTTAGGTAATGAGTAGAACTTTTCAATTGGCGTGAATAAAATATTAATTAAACTTGCACCAGTTGAATGGTTAGGTACATAATCCCAAGCACTACAATACTAAGTTGATATCCTTATACACAAATACACTTATTGGATTAAAAATAAGAGGTTTATGGTGTAAAATAAACTTTACAATTTAATCCGTCGGTGGCATTTATTCGTGAATGATACTTGTTATTTCAAGTCACGTTTGTGCAAGTGTAACGAATTTGCTCGAATTTGTTAATAAATCTCAGTTACCCCATTACAGCAGACGCTTAATCTTGAAGAAAATTAAATGTGACAATAATCTCTTTGAAAAAAATATTTATGAACATATCTTTTTATTGCTACTTTACAATGTTCTTCGCTAAAATAAACTAAACGTTTAACTTGCCCTCCGAAGCACAGAAACGCTCAGTAGTAATGTCACTAGCGGTGACCCATCTAACTCATGCCCGCAACGGACGTCGCTTAACTTACGTCATTAGTTAAGAACGGCTTAGCGAACTATGCTACGAGCGCTTGTTTTTATTAATAACTTTTTTTTAATTTATAGCCAGCGAATTGTTGACTAACCAAACCCCACTTTGGAATTATTTGAAGAAGTATAATTTTTACCAATACACGGTAATGGGGTATTTTGAATGCGCAGAAACTACTCATTAACACATCGACTTTAGTAGACGTTATTATTTTTCCTTAGTTTGCTTTTACAACATTCAATTGGAAGGGTATTCGTAAGGCGAAAGCTATAGAACGTAACGACATATGGCAAATTATGATTATTATTCCTATGTATCAACATGTTGTATTAGCTTCTAGAATTAGTTTCCAAACATTTTAGACAGAACTCAAATATGGAATTGCTTTTTCATTTAGTATAGTAAAAAATCTACTAAGTTTATTATGCCGTAGGTAGTCACAAACAGTATGGAATACACTTCTGGGAAAATGCGCTCGCGCGTGTTACGCTCGTAGCAGCTACGAAGCTACGATGTAACGACGTAACGGCACGCTACGGGCTACGACAGCAGCGGCGGGTCACAACGGCCGCTAGCGCGCGACTGCCGCATCGCACCCAAACCGCCTTAGCCTCGCCACCCAGAGTGCGGAGTGCGCGCCGTAATCATTGACTTAATACTTCATCTATTTTTTAGAGTACACAGTAAATAAATACAAACAAATAGTTGTCTGTTAGCTGTTAGGTTTTTTATCATACTTACGAACAACTGCCTGGACACCAGAAATATACTATGTAGTGCGTTGTGTCTGAAGCTGATCATTATCTTAAGCCCGCACTGCAAAGCAAACTAGGTATTGTAACACCACAACTGTGCAGTAATCTTGAGGTTAGGATAAAAATAAAATGGACATGATCCCCCTTGTTATAAATATTCATTTCATTTCCACGAGTGTAATGGATGTTAAACAACTGAGTGAGACCTTTCGAGTACAAATATATTAGAGACTTATTAAAAGATTTACGTATCTTAGTTACTTAGAGTGAGATTATTGAGCGAATTTTCAGTTATCTTGTAAAAGAAATACTGTGAAAGTTAAGGTTATTTAATAGAAATTTATTAGGCGTTATAAGTTAAAAATACTCTAAAATACATGTTCAATACCCATATATGATATTACTCTTAAATAATGCACTGAAAATAAAACTGAATTGAATATCAATGAACTAAATAAACGCATTACCCATCAATAAACTGAATTTTTCAGCATGTCGCATGTCTGCTCGCAGGCTGAGGTGAACAGTTCAAGTTTGATTTGAAATGATACTTCAACATTCGGCCTTCTAATTCACATTACAATAATCAAATTATAATTTATATATCATTTGGCTATATACATAATAAAAATACCCACATGAAAGTAAGTCCTATCGCATGTAAAAAGTGCGATTGCTATCACTCTAAGATCGGGGACCGTGGTACACTAGTGTAACTGTGCGAATAAAATAGCTGTGGCATAATTTATTACGAGCTTAAACGTGTTGCTGAGATGGTTTTCAACACAATGGATGAGAGATATCGCAAGAATATATTTTCGGATGAAATATAATAGATTGCATATATCACCGTTTTATTGTAAACACCGTTAGTATATAGAACTAGCGAGATTATATCCCACGAAAATATTTATGCAGAAGAAATAAATTCACAATTTATTTATTAAAAAGTATAGTTTATCATGTAACCAGCCTCTTGCTGTTAGTTATGTGAATAAAAATAAATTTACGCAACAATCAGTGAACAGCTTAACGATCTTACTGATGTTGTCTTAGGTTTTCGCGATTATTACACATAGTAGTAAAACCCTGTGACCACGATGACAGTAAAATGTTTGAAACAGGGCAAAAATAATGATAAATATACACGATTTAAACCGTTTAAAATTGTTTGACCTTACTGATTTTCAGTTCTATCGTTTCACCTTCGGAAACAAATTATGAAAATGCCCATAAGCGCGATGGGTTTGTGTTCTTAAAATTAACACAACAAACGTACAATTATAGTCAGTTGAGAAACCTATTAGTTGTCATTTCTGTAAAATGATAAGATATCTGTAAGGTTCTCTAAATATTATCTGGTATCATGGCTCACGTCACCTATCACGGTTTATATGTGCCCCTTAATTTACTTTCATATGCGTGTTCTTGACTGTCTACTGGGATGGGTTAGTAAAAGTTCTACATTTCGGTGATCACCGCTGATTATTGTTTGCCAGAATTACTATTTTAGTTACATGAAAGGTTGCACTAATGAGGTGAGCTGAAGTACGGACGCTCGGTAAAAACGTGAGGGGGGAACTGAGCGCATGAGGCTGCTTTTGCAATATCATCAAATTGCGCTCACGTTGCATGTGTCCCTACAATATCAATGTTAATTGAAAAAAAACAGCAGAATGTAAATTCTCAGCAGAGCATGCGGAAAATGGCATAATTTACAATATACAAAACAATGGGTTAATATTGAAGAACTCATCCATTTGACAAGTGCTCCTGTGAATAGAAGCATGTGCGCGCCTACGAAGTTATTACCGAACGGCCGTATCGCCAATTGTCATACTTTAACAACAACAAAAACACTAGAACCTTTTTATCGAATAATATTCGAGAAATACAACGTTAAAACGTTTAAATTAGAAATCAAAATATCAATAACTCACGTCACAAATATAACGTAAGTGTATAGAGCACATTTATTTAATGAACTGGGAATTAAAACTGTTTTTTTTTTCGATTTAACGGAATACATGGTTTCTTATTCAACAGAAGTGTTAATATTGGGTTTTAAAAATTGGTTAATATAGTCATGTGTTGTTACTGTCTTACCACTATTTTATTTCACACTGACGTAGACAAACAATGGAGTGATTTGCTTCTTTGCAGCGTCTTTTTTTGATTTATCGCTCGATGTTCCTGAAATGTTAATACGGGATAGTACACGCCAATAAACGGTCAAATGCGTGTCGGGCCACGCACAATGTAGGGTTCCGTAGTAGCCCGTTGTCATAACGTATATATAGAAAGATTCTGTAGTTCTTTATTCTCCTCCACTTTTTTCCTGCTAAAGCTAAAAAAAAAGAGTACGATTGCCACCAAGTTATCATTTCAATTGTAATTTGTAATTCAACAAAATTCGTTTGTGAATTCTGTAGGTACTCGAATAAAAACGTTACGATGCGCTATAGTTACGTTTTTATTTCGTTACGATTCAGAATCCGTTGGTACATTGCCATCTAGTGGCAGCTTTGTGAAAAATGTATATATATATATATATATATATATTTATATTTATATATATATTTTATTAATGTAAAAGTATTCTTATTTATAGTAATAATTGTGAGAACAACTTCATTGCCCACAAATTAAGTAAACATTTTTTTTCTGAGTAAGGCATAGGTTGAAGGTATAAGTTATTTAACCACTTAAATAAGTCCTATTCATAGATTGCTGTTTTTGTCTGTGCCTAAATATATAAGTATTTTTTCCTAGTTCTTGGACTCGTTTTTATTTCTAGTTAACTTTATTCTCGGCGAACATCTTAGGCCGAGTTCAGGAATTCACTGAAAATATAGGTAAAGGTGGCCATTACGATTAGAATATTGCTATTATTTTTTGCTGAGACTTTAATTAATATCTACATATCAGTTTTAGTAATATTACATAACTTCATGAAAAAATTGCATTTTCATTTGTAACTTATAAATTATTTGTAACTTATGGCCGGACTAGGTATAGGTTAGCAGTAAACCATATTAAATGGCTTCCAGTCTTGTGTTCCTGGGACCAACAAACACTTCTTGTGTACGGCGAGTATGAGGTCCAAATACTTAATATATTAAGATTTTTTATTCAAGATTATATTTTCAATGCAAGTCTTTACCCCTAAAAAACAACCAACTACTTCATCTTAGTAATTTTAAAGGAATAAATCTAAGGACTTTTGCTAGAAAAATATCCAACACCCAATTTCAACGACTATTCCTGATAAAGTTATAAAGTTATGTCGACCGCTATACTTTTCCTTTAAAGTTCATACTTTTCATACAACTGCACTATCATCATGATTTATTCCAGATTTTTTAAGCCAGCAGACCATCAAATCGAAAAACAATGTTACCAACCCATAAATCATTTTAAAAGACCTATTCAACTATACCATACACGACGGGTTAGACGACAAAAATAAAATTCATCTCCACTTCACATGTATGGGAGCTATCGTAACAAAAATATTTTTCAAAATTTTATTCTACCACTTTGTCGGCGTGATTAATTTACGTACAGGTACAAAATTTCAGTTTCAAACACCAACGGTCTCTTAGCAAAACATCGGACAGACGGACAGACGGACATGACGAAACTATAAGGGTTCCTTGTCGGGACTACAGAACCCTAAAAAACAGCATAACGCCATCACTTAAGTCGTATTACTTGTATATGCAGGTTTCTTTACAATATTTTAACCCCGTTATTAGCCGCCTGGTAGGGCGTTACTACCAACAACAATAATTCTCTACTTGCAAATATTGAACATATGTAAAATATGTTATGTACCAAGCCCAGTTAAATGAAATACGACAGACAGCTGATGATTTACTTGTAAGCTAATAAAGACATACTGAGTAGTACTCTCATATATTGCGAGGCTGCGGTCATTCCGAGATCGCGCCATACGTGTGAATAAACAATACCCTGCCAACATCAACGGCTGTGTAGTATTTGACTACATTTTTAGGTTTCCATACGAAGGAACAAGCTGTGTTAGTCCACCCTTTGAAGTACTGTATCCTTATAACTGTAATAGTTCGCCAGTACAAATTTAAAAAGAGATTTATTAATATATTAATATTGCTTAACAAATCATTGATATATGTAATACGAAAGGGTTGTAAATTGAAGCGCTCCTAGCGTAGTTTACGTATAAAGTCGTTCTTGACCAACACGGTCATTATTTGGATGGGTGACCGCTAGTGGCATTTATGACTTCCATGATTTGGAGGACATGTTATGGCGTCGGAATGGAGTATCAAGTAGTCGGAAGCATGGAAGTAGAGTATTTTGCAGATGCCCCTCTTTTTAGCTACTACCTTCACGTAGAAAATTTGTCGCCAAGCATCTAAAAGTTTGTTCCAAAATTTTTTTGTGACAGCCAGGAATTCTAGGTCTGCCTGAACAACATCTTTGATCGTTTAACCCTAGATTCATAAACATTCGCCTCACAGACCGCGCAAACTTTCAGACTAAACGCTTATAACTTTCAGAGTAAAAGCGATAGAAAATTCAACTCCTTAGAACCTTCCTAGGTAACTTATTATGTTGTTATATGCTGGTCACTAGCAAGGACGCACACTTGTTAAAAGAGTTATAGTACTTAGGCCGTTCGACAGGCGAATGATTATGAATATGAAGTTAATCACTGACCACCAGCTGAGATAGTGGTCGAAGACTCGGTTATCAAAAATAATAAATGGTATCCAAAAAATGTATATTTTGTTTTATTGTAAAGACGGTGTATAAAACACGTAAGCCATAAGCATAAAGTAAAACAGCAAATAATAAAAACCGCCCAAGTGTGGGTTTTACTAGTGATAAGGAATCCAAACTTATTACAAAAATAACGATCTATTACATTGTTTGCGAAGCCTTGTGTGAGTCGAAGAAAGTTTCCAAGTGACCATTTTAATGATGACTATATTGGTGAAAATATAGATATTTGTTAGTTTGATAAATTAATTGAAGGATTTGCGCGCACAATGGTAGCAGAGCATTGTGGTTATATTCTCTTAGGTGTAAGAAGCTATTTGCGGTACTTTGTGTTATGGAAGACGAGATTTAATGCGACTATCGCAAAAAGTGCTAGCAGTATGTGTGCATTATTTGTTTTTATACTGTGTAAAAGTAGGTATATATCTATGAGCAGTATTTTTATATATTACCTATAATAGCATATTCAGAATATTTTTTTCGCCGTCAGTCTTAATCTAGTTTATTTCATATTTTTTTGATTCTGTTTCCACAATTTACAAATGCAGATCTTAATAACAAAAAATATAAGATAACAGTGTTAACCCTGGTGGGCGCCATAGCAAATGACGTGGTAATAATATTAAAACTAGAGAGACCGAGTGAGATTAATTTCTTATGTCTATCGTTAAAGAATTCTTGCAGTGAATAGTAGCATTTATTAGTGACATATAACTTGAATTTCTTGAAAAATGCAGATTGATTAGCAATGTCTTTTAGATCCTGAGGTATAATTATGATTATATATTTTTATACATAAGGCGTAAGTACTCACACTGTGCATCTTTAGCTTAGACTTCGAAAGCGCCGACCTATTTTTATTACGTCTGACATTTCCAAATGTTTCAAAAAGGTTGTGGTTGCTTATTAACAAATTTACACATGTCTAGGATGTAGATGGACCCCGATTTCACCCGATGGTTAAAGATTATAATTAAATAGGCACCCGGCTGGGACTCACGTAATATTTATCGGATAGATTCCGACCATTTTCGGGCTATATTGTAGCCCTTCGTCTGGGAGTCACGGTTGCGCGAAGCGGCTAGCGCGGGCCTCACCACGTAACTTAACAATATGACGTGAGTCTTAGCCGGGTGCTTATTTAGTTATAATGGACAAAACTCGCGATAGTTTTCTAAGTGAAGTTAAGGATTATGTGGCCAAAGATGGCAAGCAGGCTTAAACTATATTGAAAACTCTCAAGGACAGCCGTCGATACACACAGGTAGATGCTTTTCGACAAATTTCTACTTGAGCGTGTTAGCGGGTTACCACCATGTAGGGGGCACGAATTCGCGAAATAACCTATCATCATGTTGTACACCATCACAGGAGCAGGAATTAGTGAAATACCTTACCATCATGTTGTACACCATCATGCCTTATCTAAAATTACTGCACTCCACTGAAAAGTTGTTTGGAAGATATCGAGCTATAAGTCCACCTAATTGTTCACAATTGTAAACTGTATGTCTGTTATTTGTTAACGGGTCAGTTGTTTAATAAAGGGCTTATCTATGTAATAACCCAACCGCCAAGCTGCATTTCTTGGTAGTAAAGAACAGGCTAACCACTGTAATGGCATACAATAACTATATCAAACGGCGTCACTAATGTCTTAACAATAAGAAATAAGTAATAATATTAATAAAATGTGTTTGACTGTTTTTACCTACATAAATAAACCGAAACATCTATTTATGTAGAAATCACTCACGAATACTCATCACAACCAACATCTGTAAAACCCATTTCCGTACATTAAAATAATGTATTTTTATATATCATCGCTTCCAATAATAATCACGTGTATTCACAAGTAATTACTGTCGTTATTCGTCATGTTGCTGCCAACACATTTTTCGATACATTAAACAAATGTTTTACTTTCGTATTACCGTACATTACCGTACATTACAAACAGGTTCATTTTATGTATTGATATAACATAAACATACCTTTTCAATTTATTTAAGAGGTGTAACACGCGAAATAGTCATACACGCAGTTCGACTGTCTCGGTAAAACGCTCGTTCTCCAATGCACTCGCGCCTTTGGTAGTATGGAGTTCGTTACTTCGGGAAAAAATAAGTCGACCAAAGTTCGAGTTTCAAAATTCAATTCGTAAAACGGCCGCCATACATTTACGTTTTTCTTCCGGTTCGCGTTCTTGCCACGGGGTTAGTATACACCATTTGGTGTAAACATAATAAAGGTTATTATTCTCGCAATAAATTATTATTTTAGGCTAATATAAAGAAATTAAATTTTATTTGAAGCACTCGTAGCGAAGTTTGCGTAGCTGTTCAGCAAAGTTAAGCAACGTCCACCACGGTCATGAGTCAGATAGGTGACCCCTGGTGACTTTATTACTGAACGCTTCCGTGCTTCGGAGGGCACGTTAAGCCGTCGGTCCGGTTGTTGTCTTAGGATGACAGTCGTTATACAATGGTGCTAGGGTATTTTACGGATGCCCGCCTGGCTAGCTACCACCCTCAAATAGAAAATCTGTCGCCAAGCACCTAACGGTGTGTTCCGGCAGGTGTCCTTGAAAGTCAGTAAGGTAGCCTGAACAACATCCTCGACCACATAAAAAAATGTACATATATGTCGTACGAATACAAGCATTTATTCTTCAAGTACTTAACTATCATAATTGCGGAAGTTTTTGTGTATTGGGCACTAGCTGAATATCTTTTTCTTATCAATCATAACTGCATTGAAACGACTGAGTTTAAGATTACAGTGTACGATTTTGTGTAGGTCATTTCTTTTCAAAACTAACGTTTTCTTATTAAATGTATTTTTCAACAAACTTTTGTTAAGGAAGTCGGTTAATATAATTTTTTAATACTTTTTGAGTGGTCTACGTAGCAAGTTAAAGCTCAAATTGTTAATTTAATGAGAAATCTATTTGGCATTATTTCATCACTATAACATTTTTTTTATTAAATAAAATTTATAAGATGGATTTCCGCTACGCATGAATTCATACTCTATTTATATAATTATACTTGGGTAGAAGCTGGCAGGGGAAATGCACAAAACATCCTTAAGAGACGTCAGTGCAGAATAAATCGCCTTCAAATAGAATAAACAATAAGAACATTCAATAAGATTTTAACATTTTGAACCCCTTTATCAGAACTTCAGGGCTGGATTTTATGAATGAAAATTTTTTTTTATGCCTTTAAAACAACAATAATACTAATATAGAATTAAAAGAAACAGATTGTAATTGATTTTACTCCCTCACTGATATAACACATATTTTAATGGTGGAAGAACATAAGGCCCTTTTTTTTCATGTACATGTTTACAAACATTTTCATTTTATTCGGCCCATTTTTTAAAAATATATTTAATGGTTGAATTTTCAAAAAAAATAATTAATTGTAATACCGCAATGTGCCAGACATCTTATCAGAAAGAGAAAAAAATATCTTTATCAGACACAAGTTACGTAAATGCTATTACACATAATATTAGTGAGTATACACGCGGTTTTCTGAAATACATATTGATTAGTTTACCATTTGTAATATACTGTTTGTACTTACGTGTTATTTAATTTTAAAATGATAGTATCCAAAAAAACTTACTTTCTCTATCGGTAATATTTACTAGTAACTTATAAAAGGCAGTGAATCGTTCAGTTCTCTTACTGTCAAACCTCTCGTTTTATCTTTGTTTCCAATACATTTCAAAAGGCGGATTATTTTCCCCACTGAGCATCAAAGTAGGTCGAGATTGTGTCGTATTGTGAAGAATTTAATGCCTCTCAGAATATATATTTGTCTGAGTATACAAATGTAGGTACAAATATGTGTTCTTCATTTAATTTCCTTTTAATTTCCAAATAAAAGGTCCTTTTTAGGTAATTGTGGGCGGTTTAATAATAAAATTCCCAAATATATTACAATGCTTACAGAAGGAAAAATCAAATTGCACGTGAAAAACATTTTGATTAAGAAATCCTACTACACAGTTTGTGATTACTTAAACGACAAAAATGCTTACAAAATTCCGCCTCTGCAAAGCTATTACATGTCTCCTACGTAATTTAAACGAATATAGTAATAATTGTATTGTATATAACACATTGTAAAGAGTCGTTTAAAAAAATGGTCCCGAGTTTCATGCCCGTTCTTCTCGCAGTGGCTCTATAAATTTTTTTTGCTAAACGTGGCAGTACAATGTAAAATATTTCAATATTAAAATTTGTATTTAAATTTTTTGTGAGCGGCCTCTGCCGTCCTGCATTGGTAATCTGTCATAACGGTAACGTATCATTGTCTGCGCGGGGAGAATGACACTCTGGCCTACACCACGAAAGAGCAGGTTGACATCTGGGCTTTCTATTTACAGTAAAGATAACTTTCAGCGTGTCAATCTAGAATTCCGCCCTGGTTCATCATTTTGAACTATGCTATGGAAGCGGGGGCAGGACTATTAAAGTTATAAGAGTTGTCCCGCTGTCCCGTTTTTTTACTTTAATTATGTGCCTAGTGTCACCTGCTAGTCTATCAAGAAAAATCTAATGATATATTATACATTAATATGGGTTAAGCCATTTAGAAGTTATAGTGGAATAAAGAAACTCACCAACATACATACATACATGAAACCATATTTTTTATATAATAAAAATTATATAAAGAAATTAATTATATAAATTATATTAAAAATTATATAATATTACCTTTTTTAGGCAGTTGTGTAAAAAAACGCGACTAACACTGATTCTAGCACACACCTTAAAGGTATTTAACACTACATTTACATAGCATATCTACCTGTTGCAGTGGGGAGTGGGTGTATTTCCGTCCCCATCAGCCACTCTATGATAAACAGTCTCTTTGATCTTATCATAATGCTGCTTTACATAATCGAACGGCACGATTGCTGAGTTCGTAGACAAAATGTGCCTTTAGTGTATTTAGTAAGAGGATTTTCATAGTTTTCTGAATATGTTTTCGCTTCAAAGTGGGATAACATCACTACTATTAAATTCATTGAATCATATATTTTCTGAATGCAGTAAAGGAATTCGTTAACTTCTTAACCACACTATAAGAAGCAGTGATAGGTCAGCGGCATTGGCTATGGACTGCCGCGCAGAAGGTCCTTTGTTCGAATCCCGCCGCGGGCTTGAGCTTCACCGCATGGTGGAAGGGCATTTTGCGAATGCCAGCCTGGCTAGCGACCACCTTCAAGTAGAAAATCTGTTGCCAAGCACTTAATGGTGTGTTCCGGCAGCAGTCCTTGAGAGCCAGAGAAATTACAGGCACATGAGACTTAACAACTACGAGTATGTCTCAAGGTGACGGGTGCAGTGCAATTCGTGACTTGTAACGAAATGCATCTGTTACAGGCAGAGGTAACCACTTAACATCAGGTGGGCGTCGAGCTTGTTCTAAATACCACGTTGTCGATTTGTTTTCTTTTTATGAGGCTATGACGGAACAAGCACAAGGCCCACCTGATGTAAAGCGATAATCTCAGCCTATAACAGACGCATTGCGTCAGTGGCGAACTGCACTGCACCCGTCACCCTGAGACACACTGAGAACATATAGTTGTTAGGTCTGATGTGCCTGTAATTTTACTGACTCTCAAGGACAGCTAATAGGCCAACCATTAAAGAAGAAGAAGAATTAAATTATTATGTCCATGTTTTTTGTTTTACATATGATAGCGTGGGATCTTCATACTTTAAGATAAGCTTATATTCTGTGAATAAATATGCAAAGAACATGATGAGCTTAGAGGCGAAAAATGTAGGGTTAATATTTGAATAAATACAAAATAAGGCATATATTTCGTAAATACATGAATAACGAAATATGCATGGACTTTCTGTGTCCATAGGTAAGTCAATTTCACGAGTCGATGAGTTCAAATGGATGTTCCTTTTTTTTTGGAGATTTTTACATTTAGCTCACGGAAGTTACACATAACTTTGCGCTTAGGTTGAAGTAGCTTACAAATCAACATAAAGAAGTCCAGAATAAATAGTCACAGATGAACAAAGGAAAGAGTTACAAACCTGGTGGAACCTCTGCCCAAATTAGTACCAAAAGTGAGTTGCGGGAACTTTTAAGTCAAGTGTAAATTAATAATTTTATTTTTCAAATAAAATATATGTGTGTGTGTCCATAAGTTGTTTTTTAAGACAACTGAATAGGTCCTCACAACAGTGCGCGAGACCGACTCGCACTTGGCCGATTTTTTTATCTATTGCACACTTGATTAATATGTAGAAAAGAGTCATGAAAAACGTTTAGCACCAATTTGTGGCTTAACTTTCCTTAATAATCCCCATACATATAATATATATATGCTGAATCTGAAATGATTCGATGCAGAGGAACACCTTCCAACCACCCTAAAATCAGAAAATCGCTTCGTAACAACCTAGAGTAGAAATAAATCGCCTCCTTTTGTTAGAAAACTTCTTATTCGATGATATATTCCTTTCCAGATCAATAAATTAGACTAAAATGATAAAACAGGTGCTTTTAATCAACGTAAACATAGTCTACTGATTACACATAGATGTACAACCTACATGAACTAGTTAGAATGCGATAGTCGTTAGATGTTCAACTAAACTTTGGCATCTGTCCGCTGCAGTATCCACTTCGGCGTATGATATACCGCAGAGCACTAACACAGACGTGACAAGAATAATATTTGTCAATTTGTTATCATATTAAATAAGAGTTTTAGAAACCTAGGATTGTTAGGTATAAATATCATGGCGCAATATCATGGCTGCCTTTGATTCTCACTAGCTGCGAGCTTACATATAACTAGATAGAAGCTTAACCCATCTAGTCAGTTACTGCATCAGCCGGATTGTCCACTGCTCAACCAAGCCACCAAGAGTAGGGTTCCCCCGGAATCCTACTCTTTTGACCCGAAACTTTGTGCTCCAATTTTATTACTTAAACCGTCGTAGGGGACGGTTCGCTTCCCGTCCGGAGCAAAAAATATTGTACTCCAATAATTTTTAAACGTTGTTTATATGTGTTTGTATATGCTTTTCATGTAGCGTCACTGTAAATTTTCATTTGATACAACCGTTAAAGGTTCCTGCTGTTGCATCGACATCCGGTCCCAAAGGTAATTGAAACTGAATACAAACTTGACTGAGTTTTAGCCTTTGAAAGCTCGTTTGCCTCGAGTTCTCTATTTAATGGTACATCCTACTGACGCTGAAAACATATCACATCATCTTTATTGCATGTATGTGATGTCAAAGCTTGTATCCGACTGTCACTTGGGATCTTAAATATTCAATGACCTGTGATGGAATTTTGTACTCTGGGATCATATTTTGTAGTGTAAGAGATTGGATGTTGAAAATGACTGTAAATAAATATCGGTGTGTTATCTATTTTGGACTAGGTTGAACCTCAACTCAGAACTGATTTACTGATTATTGGGATATGGTACTGTGACCTTTATCTTGCTAACGCTATATTAAATTTTTGTTAGTGATAATGGTGCAACACTCGACTAACACAACCCCCCCCCCCATTAAGGGGGGGGGGGGGGGGAGGTTGTGTTCAGCAATGGATAATCCGGCTGATCCATTAATAAAAACAACAGTCTAAGGCCGACTTGTACCAAATGAAAATCTATATTTGCTATAATCGCCACGCTTGGCAGGCGTCATGGAGATCGCAGTTTAAGATATCAGTTCCTCAGAAGGCGCTGTTGACCGGTATTTTACCTTTAATCACCTCTTACGTTACCCAATGGTGACATTCTAGCCCGGAACCCCACGGGGTGTAGTCAGTTACTTATGGTGAAACGTCATGTAATAAGTTAACTATTTATTCTGTGTGTACGTATTCGGAAACCCGTTTACGAACGAGCATCAAGTAAGTCATATGTTTTCCCGCCCCTATGCACCCATTTTTCAATAACGGAAATCAATCACCAAAAATATTATATAAAAGACCCACAGCCCGTCCCAGTCTGCTTTACGATATAGCCAAACATTACTTTTTCCATTGGGACCAGACAGTTGGACCGGACAGTTTGGAAAAAGCAGGAGGCACCTCGGATGATAACCGACAATTGTCAGACTTCCCAAGAGTTGCCTTGACCGAGACCGGATAATTCTCCGGTTGTGTAGTCAGCAGAAGGTCCAGCAAGGAAGGCGTGTGGTCGTCTCTGTCTGGTATGCGGGTAATTCCTATGACCAGCTGAGTGAAGCTACAGGCAAAAGCAAAGTTACGGCCAGTTGATCCGGGAACATCTGTTATTGGAGAACCCAGCAATTCGGTATAGTGGAAGTTTTAAAGTCTCCGAGACTGATAATTTCTGTGGAAAGGTACTTTCGGTATCCCCATTTCCTTCAAACTTCCAGAGAGATTGCCATATTACTGTGAAATTCAACAAAGCATAAAAATTGGTGTATTGAAATTGATTTTTCAAAGATCAGCCGCAGTATATGGGGCTATTCTGTTATTATTATTCTATTCTTATACAACCTCGTAGGGTTGACATCTGCTAGTCCTGACTAACATACGGAGAAAAAAAAATGTTTTGAAAAAAAACGTGTTTTATATTGTTTTTGACGGAATAAGTACGAGGACCATCTGATGTTAAAAGTCTCTTGTGCCTGTAAGGTATTGTTTTATATTTTGTATTACTTTGCTCGACGTAAATATTCAAAACTGTACTCAAAGGGAGCACGGCACGGTCCAGTGTCGCAGCGGTGAACGCTCTTGGCTTGGAGTAGGCATTAAAATACAAAAAAAAAACTCAAAACTGTTTGGACTAGCAGATGTCCACCCTAAGAGGTTGTTAGCATATTACCAATAACTCTGTATATCTATTCGCGGGTACCTCTTCTTTTTACGAATTCTGTTTGCTCCGGAGCAATTTAATGACTGAAATAGCCCTACAGTCTCGTGGAAAAGACATAGATTATCATGTGATATGAGAGAAATTCTTGGTAGAGCTTTTCTTGTGCATTGGTATAAATATTAACTGGGACCATATTCCAGTCTCTTGCCCTCCCTCTGGCCATATTCCAGTTTTCTATATCTTACAGGATATATTGTATAATAAGTTTTTCCTATAGCTTTAAAAAAATCGATAGCTCCTCGTAATCTCCTAGTCCTCCTCATTGATTAGATATTTAGTCAACTAGACGAAGATATTTTATTATAAAAACTAACGTGGTTTTCACTCATTTTAGTAAATAATACGGGATAACTCACGTGAATCAGTCAGATAGCTCCGACTATAGTTTCAACCACATTCCGTGGTCTTTTTCAAGGAGAGCTCGGGACGCCCGCGTTGACGTCTCGCTTAGCACTGCGGGCGGCAGCTCGTAGTCCGCGTGACGTCATCGGTTGGTGCGAGGGGTGGGTTGCAGTTGGTCGTGTCGTCGACTGATGCGAATCCTCTTCGTCGCTGATGGTGAAATCCCGGCTGGCATGGGGAACGTCCCAGCAAAAAGAACTCACCACATCTCCACTAGACCCGACCTTATCTATTGGCTTCCGAACGCGCGTCGCACGGATAACATCGTCTCCGTAACAAAATATAATTAAAAATCATAAACATTGAAAATGACGTAAATAGTGAACAAAATGTGTTAATATTAACTTGATAAAAGAGTGATTGTGTTAATTTTAAGACTGTGTCAGTGCTTTTATGATAAAAATCGACAGTTAATAAAACTTTTAAAATATTTACCCTAAAAAGGATTAATGAATAACATTAATGTACGACCTCATTCCTCACAACATAAAACACGTAAAAGTGCAAAACACTAACATTAACTTCAGTGTATAAGTGATTTTTCGTCAAAAGCATCAAAATAAATGACGGTTAACTCAACTCACTTCCTTTCAAACGTAAGTTGATCTTTGGACTCTGCGAACTTGTTATCATTGCGAACAATTCGAGCGACTACATGAGCGTAATATGACTACAATTTTTGACCTACTACGTAGCTTAGTCGGTAGCGCGTTGTAGTCAATGCTGCCTTTCAAACGGAAATACCGAATATCGTAACCCAGTGCAGGACAACAAAGTATTTTTGCATCTTATTTTTTATTTGGATTATTTTTGTGAACCGAAAATTGAAAACTGATCTCATTATTATTAAGATACGGAAAATAGTATCCAGTTAAATAAACGTAAGCAATCAAGACTTCATTGCGATTTCATAAAATGGCATCAAATACTAAGAAAACTTATTTGAAATGTACTGTTTGTCAAAAAATAGTTAAAAATAGAGAGCATATCACCTGTGCTCAATGTGAGAATACATATGATATATCCTGTGCCCGGGTATCAGAACGGAGATTTCAACGGATGACCAAGGATCACAAATTATTTTGGAGATGTTGTCCTTGTCTAGAGAACACTACTGATACAAAAAAACGCAGGCTAGGAACAACAAAGCCAAACATACCCACAAATCCAGACGGGAAGAAAATACTTGCAAGTGGTATAAAAAACATCACTGATAAAAATCTCTCGGCAGAAAATTTAACCCTTTTGATGTCAGACGAGGAGGATATATTAACTTCTACACTTATAGATGATAGTCCAAGAAGCTTACCTAACATTTCCGTAATGGATAACTCAGAAACAACGGAACTAAAACAAAAAATTGAAATTCTTACACTTGAACTATCTAGCGCACATAGTGAGATAGATAAACTTAATGAGGATAATACTACTCTTCAAAGGCAGATAAAGGAACTACATAAAAAGAATGCAGTTTTGAATAAATTACTCCAAGGAAGCGTGTCCCCGAAAACAACGCCTTTAAAAGCTCATATAAAAAATACACCAATTACTAAAAGCAGGTTAGGGCAGACAGTTCCGTTAAAAAAAACCATACAAACAGACGAAATAGAAAGCTCCAGCGCAAAAAAAACAATTCGCAATCAAGGAGAAAATAATGTCATAGATATATCACCTTACAAGACTATTAACGAAGGAATAAGCATACCTACAAAAGTAATTAGAAAGACACTAGAAAGAAAACTTGGCAATCATAGCCCACAAATAGACACGGAGAAGCAGAAACATAGGATAATATTATTAGCAGATCAACAAGGAAAAGGGGTCCAAAACTTTCTACAAAAACTTGTAGGTGAGAAGTACGAAGTCTTTTGTTGGTTAAAACCAGGAGATACAGGGGAAAATTTATCAAACGTAATGAAAGAAGAATTAAAGAACTTGACGGAAAATGACTACGTTATCTTGTTAGGAGGTGTAAACGATAAGAATTATGAAGGACTAACACGCAAATTACAGGAATTGGTGAGTGTTTATCAGAACACAAACATACTCATATGTGAAATACCTTTCAACAAAAATCTGAAAGAAGACACCCTAAACAATGAGTTAGAACGTATTTGTAAGGTAAACAAACACACAGTTTTTGTGAACATGGGCTACAAATACTGCATTCCAGACAAAAATAAATTTGCCATAAATATTGCACAACAACTACTGAGAGATATATTGCGGATCACTTACTCAAATTTAATAGACAAACACCAGAAGGACAAAGACAGGGCTTTATTCATAAGACGTAAGGGAACAATCCCATATTACTTTCCTATATTGACTGCGACTGGCACTAAATGCAACAGTGAAAATTTAACTATACACTCAACAGAAAAAGGAAAGCAAGAACAAACACATTTTTTTCGAGATTAAAAATATAAATTACTTAAACATTTTATATCAAAATATTGCCAGCCTGGCACAAAAATCTGATACACTTGAAACTAATTTGGAATTACTAATGGACAAAGGAAAGGGAATTGATGTTATTTGTTTGACTGAACATTTCATACAAGAAGGTCATGAAGCCAACGTTAATCTGACAGGCTATAAACTTGCATCAAGTTACGTACGACATGATCAAAAACGAGGGGGATCATGCATACTAGTTTGTAAAGGTATTGCGTATAAAGAACTTAACAGTATAAACAAACTTTCTGTGTACACTGTTTTCGAATGCTGTGCTGTTGAAATTGTATTACATAAGCTAATAATAATATGTATATATAGAAGTCCCCAAAGAAAAAAATTACAAATGTTCATGTCTCAGCTAGAAAAACTGTTAAACCATTTATATAACTTTAAGAATAGAACTATTGTGATATGCGCAGATTTCAACATAAACACCAAAATTGACAACAAAATTACAAGAGATTTTTTAAACCTATTAGCAATTAATAATTTGAAGTTAGAGTTTAAAGATACTACTAGATTGGTGAGTGGAACTTGCATAGACAACATTGCCCATAATGGTAAAGGATGTCGAGGCGAAATATTACATTTAGGGATTTCCGATCACTCAGCCTTGTTATTTCAATACCCCATCAAAAAAACTTTCACTTTGAGTTCTTGGTTTCTAGAAAAGCGAGATTTTTGCGATGAAAATGTTAAATTATTTGTGAGCTGTTTGGAATGTTTGTGTTTCAGTGAAATTTATAATAAAACTGATGTAAACGATGCTTACAACAGTTTTATAGACACGGTAAAACTTTATTATAATCTATGTTTTCCAGTAAAAAAAGTAAAAATTAATATAAGACGGCGACCTATATGGATTACCACCGGAATAAAAAAGTCCAGTATAATTAAAAGGAAACTGTATTGGAATGCATTACAAAATAAAAGCAATAGTAATAGTCTGAAATATAAAACCTATTCCAATTTACTTAAAAAAACAATCAAAACGTCACAAAGAATAAATAATTGTAAAATAATTAATAACGCTGAAAATAAAACTAAGGCTACCTGGCAGATTATTAATGGTGCCAATAAAAATTCATATATTAATACTATTAGAGAAATAAAATATAATAATGATATTATAAAAGATCCAAACAAAATTGCTAATATTTTTAATGACACTTATGTAGATATGGTTAAAACACAAAAAAATCATGTCATTCGAAGTAATCATGTTTTTGAAAGTAATAATTCATTAGTCAACTCAATTTATATGTCTCCAGTATCAGTAGAATATGTAATTAAAATTATGAAAAATCTAAAAAATACGAACAGCGTTGGATTCGATGACATATCTACATTAGTTATAAAACATAGTGCAGAACAACTCGCTAAGCCGTTTTGCCATATAATCAATTTAATTTTACTACACGGAGCATACCCAGATCAGCTAAAATTAACGGTAGTCAAACCTATGTTCAAAAAAGGTAACAAAGACTGTTGCGAAAACTACCGTCCAATAGCTATTGTTTCAGTTATGTCAAAAATTATAGAAAAGGTTATCCATAACAAAATATATTCTTTTATGGAGAAGAACAATATTTTTTGTACAGAGCAACACGGTTTTCGTAAAAGCAAGTCAACAAATACTGCTGTATACGACCTGATGAGAACAGTGTCAGAGTCTATAAACGATAGTACGCCAGTTGTTTCTATTTTTATGGATATGTCGAAGGCTTTCGACTTTGTATGCCATGACATACTTCTCAAAAAGTTGTATTGTTATGGCATACGGGGACCTGCCTTAGATTTAATTAAAAGCTATTTAAGCAACCGTCAGCAATACACTGAAATTACGTATATTGATGACATAAAAACTCAACGTAAAGCAACATCAAATGTAAGGAAAATACAGTATGGTGTGCCACAGGGTAGTATATTAGGCCCGCTTTTATTCCTATTATACATTAACGACATGCCTACTTGTATCAACGCAAAAATTGTATTATTCGCAGATGATTCCACTGTTTTGTTAAAATGTGAGAATCCTGAAAATTTTGAGAGTCAAATCAATAGCACACTAGCAAATATTATTAATTGGATGACAGAAAATAACCTTATCATTAACCTTGGCAAAACACAATTTATGCAATTTCATCTCCCACAACAACAACAATTAATTATAGACGTTGCATTCCAAAATAAAAAAATTGAACAAGTCAAGGAAATACGCTTTCTAGGGATCATGCTGGATGCTAATGTAAATTGGAAAAGTCACGTTAACTGTTTGCGCAAAAAAATTTCTCGCTTTGTATTTGCACTAAAAAAACTGACACAAATCTCCTCACGCAAGACAGCACTCGCGGCATATCACGGTTTTGTCTCTTCAAATTTGCGCTACGGGATAATGCAATGGGGTAATTCTGTAGATAGCATATTAGCTTTTAAATCACAAAAAAAATGTATTAGAGCAATGTTTGGAGCCTCTCAAAGAGACAGTTGTAAATTGTTATTCAAAAAATTAAATGTAATGACTATGCCTTCACTGTACATATACGAAGCATGCATATTTGTAAAGGAACACCTTAATTTATTTACTCAGAAAGAAACTATGCGGCCTCGTAAAACTCGTAATAAAATAGAAATAAATCCGCACTGTCTTTCAAAAACTGTATTTTTCAGTAAAAGTATTTATGTAATGGCCACCAGGGTATTTAATAATTTGCCTGATAATATGAAGGAATTGGAATTAACTAATTTTAAAATGATTCTGAAGAAAATGCTTATTGACAAATGTTACTATACCATTGATGAGTACTTGAATGATAAAATACAATTATAGTTATTAGCAATTATGACACATTATTTTATTTAAATACAACAATCTGATTCCTTGACATTATTTATAATTAAAATCCATTCCAATTATTTAATTCCTTGACATTATTTATAATAATTAATATGTGTTTTATTTGTCTTCATTTGTTAATGCATGCGCTATATGTCAATAGATAATTATGATTAGTTTAACTTAGAAATTCAAAATGTATACTTAATAATATTGCTCACCATCTCGGTATGTTACAGAGTCCTTTTTAATAATATATGTAAGAACTGTATACTCCTTAACCTGTGACAATGCAATAAAGTTATTTGATTTGATTTGATTTGATTTATCATCCAAAACAGTTCCATGAAGACACGGCTTCCAAGTAGGTGACAAGAACCATCCTCCGTCTCTATTGACATTTGGATGTCTACTAATTTCAATAGATTCTCGGATCTTGCGAGGCACGAAGAACTTTTCTCTCGACAAGACCCGAGTTTTGTCAAAGCGGATGTAGTATCCTGCAACAGATAACAGAGAATGTTCTGTCACGGCTGAGCTGTTGATGTCCTGATTCTTCATAGAGCGTATGTGTTCCGTAAGTCTAGTGGAAACGTTCCGGCATGTTTCGCCAACGTAACATTTACCGAATGTGGTTGAAACTAGTCGGAGCTATCTGACTGATTCACGTGAGTTATCCCGTATTATTTACTAAAATAGACGAAGATATTTATTTGGTTTTCTCTTCGCACATTTGTAGCAGGATTTAGAAAAAAGTAAACTGGGTATTTTCTTTTTTTAGCTCGGTTAGATACCTAACTGTTGTACTTGATTGTGGAATTCGCGATAGTATTAGAGTGTTGCACGTAATCAAATGTAAATTAAAATGGCAAATTAAGTCACACCTATAAAAACGTTAGAAATTCAAAAATATTGATAATTACGTGTGCTCGTTAGTTCCATAATTATATGGAAACGTTATTAGAAAAGGTTCAGAATATTCTCCTAAACTTGCTTATGAGTTGTATCAAAAATTGCCCGACCTAGCTATGAAAACTGTGTTTGAATTTTGAATTTCCATCCAAACAGCTTGTGATGTTATCAACCTATGAATGGTTGAATCAGACTTAAAAAATAAATATGGCAGAAATAACATATTAATATTCCACATATTTATTATAAATACAATAGTTATTGATTGTGTAACACTGGTAAAACTTTTACCATAAATAATCAACTAATATTATGTATACTGTGTTCATTTTATCTCCAATTTACATTTGGATGGGTCATATTTTGTGTGCTCTCTAATTTAGAACATATGGGTTTTGACCACAATCTAATCTCTCTGTAATGGTCGAATATATGTTAAAAAAGTTAAAGCAAGGATAGCTACAGCAGCATATTATTGGGTGCTTGGTCACAGATTTTCTACTTATGAGTTATGGTAAACCAAGTGAGCATTCGAAACACCCGCTATCAAGGTACCTACTTATATAGTAAGTAAACAACCTTAAACGGTTTAAATCGCGTACATTTATCATTATTTTTGTCCCGACACACGGCGTTTCAAACACTTTGCAGTGATCGTGGTCAGGTATCTATATGTTACGACAACCCAACAACACATAAAAACAATACTGCCACCTGTAAAGGCCAAATATTTCCCAAAGTTTCTCCCACCAAAGCAAGCGAAACTTACGTTTTGTTCGCCTGTGGCTATTTATTGTGGGTTTGTTTACATAGGCCTTTAAGCCATTTCACCTGAGCGGAAAGTAATGCGTAACTTCCGTAAGCTCAAATACCCCAGAATAAAAGAACATCGATTTCAACTCAGCGACCCGTGAAAAGCCGGAATGGTCATGCTTATTTCGCTGACATAATTGCGAAATAGTTTCAATCTGTTATGTGAAGCATATTATGAAATTGTTTATTTGACTGTTTGGACTTCAGGCACACCATGGCTATTATTTTTTTCCTTACTTAATAACAAAAAAAAAGTAGTAAAACATTAAATCAATATATTTTTGAAACAGTGATGGCTCAGTGGCATTGGCTATGGACTGCCGCGCAGCAGGTCCATGGTTCGAATCCCGCCGCGCGCTTGAACTTCACCGCAAGGGTATTTTGCGAATACTCGCCAGTCTAGCGACCACTCTTCAGTAGAAAATCTGTCGCCAAGTACCTAACGGTGTGTTCCGGCAGCTGTCCTTGAGAGCCAGAGATTCTAGGTTAAGTCAGTTTACACCTTCGACCACATCATCACTTACCATCAAGTGAGATTGTAATTGACTACAATCAACAATTTAAAAAAGTTTCCATTCTACACGAAGCATCATCAGAAGGCTTTGACTCTTCCAGTGCACGATTTGATAGATATCTCTGTATTGTCCCTAGGTATATTTTTTATATTATTTAGTGTTTATTTAATTTTACATCTTTATTTTTTAATATTTGTAATTATTCATTACTGATTTCCGCCAAATAACGCCTAAACCTATTAACTATTTAGTTATAACGTGTCGCTTGTCCATCTTTTAACAAGTTATATACTTAAATACTAAATGACCGTATTGGTTAAGTGACCTAAAACATTGCTTTGAAATCTATAGCATAAGGACTCATCTAAATACGGAAATTTTATTTTATTAGTTTTTTCTCATAGATTCTGTTCAGAGAATATTTGATACATTTAGCTTTATAGCGCTAAGAAGACTCATAAAATTATAAAAACCCCGTTAGTAGCATGAAAGCACGTTTAATATACAAGCTGACTCTTATATTATTATGCTTCGTCTCATAGATTATGTAAAACAGCAGAGAGACTGTTTATCATAGTTTCTAATGGAGGACGGTTAAACAAACCTCCCCTTTGCAACAGGTAGAGACATATTAATGTTTTATATAACCGGCTGTATTCACGCGTATTGGTCGAGATTGTCGACCTAGGTAGAAACACGTAGAATTATTATTAAACCTTTAGATTGTGTGATAGCATCTGCGCCGGAGCTTAGTTGCCTTTATCTGAAGTTATAAAGCATGAACTAAAGATATAAATAAAAATACCGGCCAAGTGCGAGTGGGAATCGCGCACGAAGGGTTCCGTACTATTATCTGTAACCTAATCTTGCAAGTTACGGCGAAAACCTATAGTACCTATAGCGGCTATAGAAATACATCATCTGTGAAAGTTTCAGCTGTCTAGCTATCACCATTCTTGAGATACAGCCTGGTGACAGACGGACGGACGGACAGTGAAGCCGCAGTGATAGGGTCCCGTTTTTACCCTTTGGGTACGGAACCCTAAAAAGGACGATAAAAGACAATATAACGTGGAGAACTCAGTTACATTTCCAACGTATATGATACGTTTAAATGAAAGACAAAGACAGGTGGATACGCATGCAGTAGATGCACATACGCGAACTGCTGAGACTCAGTCAGGAGTCATCGCCTGATTTGACATTGCCATGTTCGAGGCAACATAAGTTATTTAAGTAATTAAACTTGACTGGCTATTTTTTGTGACACGAAAACTTTTCGAATTAAGAATTCTTCTCTCTACTCTTATATAATTTACATCTCCATTGTCACTATTAGGATTTTAAATCCCAGCAAATGTAGTAAGGTAGGTACACCAAAGTAGATAAGATTGCGAAGATTTTGTGGTTTATTAAATTTTTACCTACTGTTTTTAATAAGTACCGCACTTGTAATAAAAACAACCAGCCCTTGGCGTGCCGGTGCTAACTGCAGGTGTCGTAGGAGGCGACTAAAGGTATCATACCGGATGATGGACAGCAGCGCCTTCTGAGGAACATCAGCAACTGCAATCCTAAGACCTATGCCTAAGACGCCTACCAAGCGTGGGGATTATAGCAAATCCCCCCTCAATGGAGGGAGGGGGTTGTGTTCAGCAGAGGAAAATCTGACTGATCCATTAATAAAAACAACAGTCCAAGGCCGACTTGTACCAAAAGAAAATCGTAAGTCATACTCTCTGCCGACGTGTTTTTTTACAAAAAATAAAAACATGTTCAATCGCACCATCAACACTAGCAAAAATGTAATTTATCGTAGGCAAGATAAAGGTCACATTGTCATAACCTAACAATCGGTGAATCAGTTTTGAGTGGAGGTTCAACCTAGTCCAAAATAGATAACGTACATATTTATTTTCCCAATCATTTTCAACATCCAATCTCTTACACTACAAAATATAATCCCAGAGTACAAATTCCATCACAGGCCATTGAATATTTAAGATCCCAAGTGACAGTCGGATACAAGCTTTGACATCACATACATGCAATAAAGATGATGTGATATGTTTTCAGCGTCAGTAGGATGTACCATTAAATAGAGAGCTCGAGGCAAACGAGCTTTGAAAGCCTAAAACTCAGTCAAGTTGATATTCAGTTTCAATTTCCTTTGGGATCGGCTGTCGATGCAACAGCAGGAACCTTTGACGGTTGTATCAAACGAAAATTGACGCAACAAACAGATAAACAGTTCACAAGTTTATTGAGCACATTTTTTTTTTATTCCGGATGGGTATGAAACCGTCTACTACGACGGATAAGTAATACAATTGGAGCACAAAGTTTCGGTTCGAAAGAGTAAGATGCCTATTCCACTAGGTCCCCGGGCCTAGTGGAAAAGGCATCCGGCGTAAAAGAGGAAGACGCGGGTTCGATGCAAAAAAAAATTTGGTGCTTCATTCATTTCTAAATGTGATTTTCGCTTATGGCTTGTAATAATATTTAGTAAGATAAACCTAGTACTGATACCGCAGTCAATATAAATTCCTAGACTCGAAAGTGTAGAAATAATGTGTGTGAGCTTTGGTTTTATTCTCAAAACGAATAGGTCATTGCGATTGAGCCTCACATTGTTCCAACACGAACTGAATTAAGTTGGAATAACAAAATCTATATTGCCATTAATTAGGTTTGAATTAAATTTATCCTCCGGTCTAATTTAACAGGCGGGGCGACTTCCGGTGTGGGGCATTTGAGATTTGCATTGCATTTTTACCCGGGGTATTTGAGATATTTCAAAATTGGTTTTAGATCCCATTATTCATGGCTTTGGTTACTGGCCTCGTATACTAAGCTGTAGTTTTAAGATCGACCTTTATGAACTTATAAACAGTTTTTTAGTCTTGCAATCAATACTAATATTATAAATGCGAAAGTAACTCTGTCTGTCTGTCTGTCTGTTACGCTTTCACGCCAAAATTACTGGCCTGATTTGAATGAAATTTGGTATGGAAATAGTTTGAGACCCGGGAAAAAACATAGGATAGTTTTTATCTAACTGTGCAAAAAGTGGTTAATGTTTTTGCTCGATAACCGACTTACGCGCGGGCGGAGCCGCGCCCGAAAAGCTAGTTATCTATTAAGCTGTGAAATTATTTCAAAAAGTGCGGCATCTATCCAGTACATACCCTAACTGTTAGAAAACAAATAATTGAGCAGAAAATGTTTTTTTATTAATTTCAATATACTTTCGCAAACAAAATTTTCTAGAAAACAACCCTAAGGTTCAGAGTATTACTTACACGGATGAAAAGAAAAAATATCTTGAATTTGTCCCATGGGACTTCCTGTTCTTGTCATCATTCAACAATATGGATATAAACAAAAACACTTTTCAAACAATTGAATATAAATTGCTATTTTACTTACAAGAAAAAATATCACATATTTTCTAATGTTACCCAGTTTTCGTTTAGGTATACGTTATTTTTTTTCCGCTTTTATAAGTTAACCATGGAAAGTAATACAGGAAAATCGGATTTTGTTGTCTTCGTTTGGACTCTTCTCATGAAAACTTTTGCTTGCTTGCTCTAAAATATTGTAGTGAATTTATATACAAGGGTAGAATAAATAAATAAAGAAATATACTGCTCTTGTTCTCATGTAGGTGACTATGTAGTCTTTTTGAGAATAAATTTCTTAAAACCTAATTATATACCTATAACGAGTGTTCTTCATGTATTATTTAGAATCTATATTGAAGCGCTTACTTTTCAAGTGATTCTTATTGTACAATTATATATCGTTCGGCTTACTTAGAATTACTGGCTCTCAAGAATAGCTGCCGGAATACACTGTTAAATGGTTGGTGACCAATGTTCTACTTGGGGTTGGTAGCTCCACAGGCGGGCGCTTCTACCACCTTGCAAAATCTATAAATGTGAGATGCGTGTTTTATACTTTTTATCTAACTCTGTAATGCAGCCGTTTTATGCCTATGAATAGTTTCGTATATATTATAGACTGGTTTATTAAACTTGTTTGTTTGAAAATTGTGTCTTACTGCATGAGTGCCTTCTATAAAGCTACTTAATACAAAATAATAACGACCTAAAAATAAATGAACTTACTTCAAAATTACTCATTGTTTTCAGGCAAACACGAGCCACTTAAACAAAGCACAATCAATGAGATATACATCGATTTAAATAAAAAACCGGCCAAGTGCGAGTGGGACTCGCGCACGCAGGGTGCAGTACTAAATTATTACGTAATAAATTATATTAAAATAAAATTATTTAAAATTAACATTAAAAATAATTTATTTTCAACTATAAATTTTTTTTTCAATCTGTAACCTAATCTTGCAACTTACAGACACTTTTCGCAGTGTCCTATTGAGCTGGGTAGGTACGTTCCTATTCTAGGTAGGTAATAGTGATCTCACTGTTTATTTTAAATTAAACATACAACTAAATATTCGGTGAATATTTCAAGTTTCTGCCTATTTTCATTATTATTATTTTTAGCAAATAAACGGCGAAAACCTATTTTATCGTATGGGAGCCACCTTCATTATTTATTTTATTTCATTATATTTAAAGAGATCATAAAACTAAATATTCTGTGAATAGTTAAAGCGTCTACCTGTCACCGTTATTAGTATTGAGCAAGAAACGGTAAAAAATCAAGTTTGTTGTATGGGAATACCTTTAATATTTATTTTACTTTATTTTTGGTATTTGTTTTATCATAGCGGCAATAGAAATATATTATCTATGAAAATTTAAACTGTCTAGCTATCACCGTTCTTGAGACACAGCTTGGTGACAGACGGATGGACGGACGGACGGACAGCGAAGTCTCAGTAAAAGGGTCCCGTTTTTCCCTTTGGGTACGGAACCCTAGAAAGGGAAGGGAAGACAAGAATGTAGTAGATGCAGATACGCACACTACTGCGACTAAATCAGGTGACGTCATCTGATTTGGTATTGCCATGTTTGTAATACATTGTTTTTATAAGTATAAATATAGCTTTTTTATCATAGCAGTAACACCCAATAAAGTTATACCTACCAACATAATATACAAATGTATGTATGTTGTTTCCGCTGTTCTACATTTTCACTGGAATAAGACAACGTGAGATTTCCCCGGAGACGCCATAAACTCCTATGCGTTAATATTAAATCATTTGTCGGTTCTGCCACCGAAAATGATACATTATTACTTACCTCAAATTTGGATACTCGTTAGATACCTACCTACGTACGTCATAACATTATTGGAAAATATGTAGATGAGTCTATAACATAGTTTGAGGGGAATTAAATTCTTTACAATACGCTCGTAGCGTATTGTAAAGAAGAACGAGCGTTCGAGTTAGATATGTATTGTAAACAAAGTTAGAACGAGAGGTTTGACAGTTAGGGAACTTACGTAAATAAAGTCAGTATTTAGTTGAAGTAAGTATTTAGTATGATCAGAGAGTTCAATTGAAATTAATAATTAAAATTTAAAGGAACTACATATAAGTATAGGTTATTTCCTGTTATCATTGTCATATTAATATATAATTTTCATATGGAATTATTGTATATTATTTATTATTAATGATGCATAGTCCCGCAGTGAAATCCCAAGTACTTAGGTACACTCACTGTTCATTCTGAACAGACTCTACTGCCGCTACTCTAATAATATAAATATGTAGTTTGATGCGAATATATAGTGAAATTATAAAGTTAAAATTAAATATTAATGAAATAAGTTTTTCGATACATTAATTATTGACTTAGAAAAGGGCATGCCTAGAAGAATATGTTGTAACGCGCATGGCCGACAGCGACTATGACAAAGACAATGCTCTTCTAACCTTTATATATGTCCGTTTATTCAGCATAAGAAAGGATTTTGTAACGTCAAAAAATAATTTAAAAAAAATCCGTCTTACCAAAACATGAGTGCGAGACATCATCAAGGATGTGACGCGGCGTTATATCTTTAGCTGAATTATTTTGCGTCAGTAACGCCATATTTTGAACTTCTTACAGGACAAGTGACTTAACTACAGAAAATTACAAACTGCTCAAAATGAAACACACATTAATCAGATTTGTCAGAATTGCTGTATTTTTTGTAGGTTTGGTAGTTTTAATTTCTTTAGTCTATGGTTAATAACATGAATCACGACACCTGAAATTTTCTGGATAGAATACAAAAGTTGATTCTTAATTACGCTTGTAACGTAAATATCATTATTATTAATGTATGTATTCATAAAATATTACAACAAAATAGCGAAACTTTAACAATTGGGACAAGTTAAGTAGCACTTTTAGTTTAAGCTACTAGTTTTGTGTTGATAAGCTTTCTTCCGTTTTTCATTCGAACTTACCGCGATTTCACCATCGCTGCCTTTCTCTTACTTCTATGTAGTCCGATTGAGACGGAATTTCAGCATTTGAGCATTTTTTTGTTTTTTTATTTATTCAATCTTTTGCACTACAGACTCTGGGTCCGTACTCTTTTTAGATTTTCCTTTTTGTTTTCAATTTATTACAATTTATAAGTTATTTGTCGTCTCCAATACATCGTCTTCCTGAAGGGAAGGGTGTTAGTATGTAACAATCTTAACACTAGGGTGAGTCCTTTTTTTTTTTTTGTTTTATGTTGTACATGTTTTGTTATATATATTTTTCTTATATCTAGTTTGTTAGCAGCCGACATTTACATTAAATTTATATTTACAGTACATCTACAGTCTACATCCTAGGTTGAAGGGCCGGCCACTGGTTCCGGCGTTGCCCTTGATGTTTGTATGTGAGCCTCTACAACCCCTTCGTCCCGGTTTTTTATGGCCATTTTTAGGTTGTACTCGCTTATTGCTTTTCCATTTGCCTCCGTTGCCCGCCTCATGAATCTGCCAATGGCGTCCGAGCTGTCGTCCGTGTAATAAGTGCAGTGCTTTGAGTGTCGTGACACTGCTACTACTGCGTGTGATACACTGTCTCGGAGCTTGGTGACTGTTTCTCTCATCTGTACTATGATCACCGTCTCGGCATTTGAGTATTAACAAGCTGCGCTACGAGCGCTTAAAAGACGACTCTTATATATTTATTATTATCAAATTATTTTAAATACCAAAAGACTAACAAGAACTACCGTAATGTTTAGAACGAGTACAAAGTATTCAAAGCGCCATGAGTTGAAGAATCGTACATTATTTTAGTAGAGACAGAGGAGCTAGCTTGATGTAGCCATGGTACGCATTGTAAATGAGTTACCAATAACTCTACACCTAGGTCTATTAAACATTCTTTAAATAATTAATTTAATAAGAATGTTTCCAAAATAGTTTTATAATACTTATTTGATATTCTTATAAGAATATTGTTCTTTTATAACTATATTAGGTATATAAAATGGTGGAAACTCAGGTCTCAAATAAATTCAGAATGTAAACAGTTTTTTCGCACCATGATCATGTTTTTTTTTTTATTGCTGATAGGTAAGCCTTTCACCACAATGTCACGTGATGGTAATTGATGATGTGGTCGAAGGTGTTAACAGGCTTAACCTAGAATGACTGGCTCTCAAGGACAGCTGCCGGAACACACCGTTAGGTGCTTTGCGACAGATTTTCAACTTGAGAGTGGTCGCTAGCCAGGCGGGCATTCGCAAAAATGCCCTTCCTCCATGCGGTGAAGCTCAAGCCCGCGGCGGGATTCGAACCATGAACCTGTTGCACGGCAGTCCATAGCCAAAGCCACTGAGCTATCACTGCTTAAAATTGATTGCATGTAGAATCATACCATGGTTTGGTAACTATTCTACATAATCGTGGTGTTCATAAACACAAAAATATATTTTATTATGAACATAAAAAGTTCTGAGAAAACAAACACAAACAAATATTTAAAAAAAATACAGTCGAATTGAGAACCTTCTCCGTTTTTGAATTCAGTTTATAATATTGCTTGTATTATCTTATAGGCAAAGTAATTGATTCTATAAGTAAACACATGATTCTATAAGTGACTACCAATACCATAAATAACATTATAAGTGTAGCTATAACGTTATACATGGTTATTGGAAAATTAATAACAACCTCCTAGAGCTGACTTCTTCTAAGGCCTAACAAATATTTTGACTAACAGAAGTCAACTCTAGCAAGTATTTTTACAGTAGCCCTGTATAAAAAACACGAATATGTAATATGTAAATACATAAGTGATGTTTATAGAGAATACGTTTCAATATTTTTTTTAATGTGATTAGACGTAGCAAGCACGAATCCCACCTGATGTAAAGTGAATTAACTTTTGCCTATAACAGATGTATTTCGTCATGTGACGAATGGCACTGCGCACGTCACATTGAGACATAGAGTTGTTATGTCATGTCAGGCACATGGCCTGTAATTTTTCTGGCTCTCAAGGACTGCTGCCGAAACACACTTTTAAGTGCTTGGCGACAGATTTTCTACTTGGGGGTGGTAGCTGGCCAGGCGGGCATTCGAAAAATGCCCTTCCACCAGGCGGGGAAGCTTAAGCCGGCGGTGGGGATTGAACCAGGGATCTGCGGCACGGCAGTCCATAGCTATGACACCTTGGCATTGCTTCGAATATTATTAGACATACCACAAAAAATACTTTAGAGAACCGAATCTTGCAAAAAACGCGATCAAGTATATGACCTAGCAACAATTTTAAATAAATTTTAGAGTCCCCTTATAGACATCCAACTTACCAAAATACGCTCGAACTTTGTTTACTTTTTATATTATACATTCAATCTATGTAAAAAGATACGTTTACATTTCATATAATGTAAGAAATGAGAATTTGTGAAGAAAGATTTTGTTATTCCATTTGCAGCGCTACTTTATACGGTGACTTCTGCCTCAAACAATTTAACGCATCTAAAGTATTATCTGCTGGAGTTATTCCCGAACTTTTATCACATTCATTGAGCAATTTCATCATTGTATCCCTGTCTTCATAGGCTGATGCCATTTTTTCAATAATAAATCTTCCATTATCCTGCACATAACCAGCTTTATGGGCCATGCAATATACAAAAGATTTGAATGCTTCATCGTCTCTTGTCTTTCCTTCGCTGATGATTTTAAAAACTTCTTGAACGTCTTCTCTGGTTTCTCCGAACATGTCAACGCAGCTTCATGAAACTTTTCAGTTACATCGGGTGGAAAGTGGACAGTGGTCTAAAATCGAATTAAAATAAATTAATATTTTATTCCTTTTTTTTTTTTTTTTTTTTTTTTTTTATTGCCTTTAAGTAGGCAGACAGGCAGGCGGCCCACCTGATGGGAAGTGGTTACCGTCGCCTATGGACGTTTGCAACACCAGGGGTGTTACCAACGCGCTGCCGACCTTTGAGAAATTTAATGACCCCCTTTTTAAACAACCCCATATCGTAGCGCAGTGGGAAAACCTCGGCGGGAAGCTCCCTCCAAATCCTTAAAGTACGCGGTATGAAAGTTCTACCGAACCGTTGCGTAGTAGAGTGCAGTGTCTCGAGGTAGTGAGGGTGAACATCCCGCCGATGGCGTATTCGTGGAACATTAGTTTTTATCAAGCCTACCAGGTGTAAGAATGCATCTATATTTTCGTTCAGACAGAGTGTGAAATCGGAAGGTATGAAGTACATGTATATACACCTTAGTGAAAAAAATATATAAATAAATATAAAAAAAAAATTGATTCGATAACTAACCTACATTATCATAGCCCGACTTCTACAAGTTATTTCATACTCTTTAGTGTTGGAAGTCAGTTCCGTTATTTACACGACTGCTCAAAAAAGGAGAGTTAGATTTCAGGGTTTATGTATGTATGAATGTTTGTGAGTTTTATTACTCCACCATAACTTCTAAACGGCTTAACCGATCTTAATGTAAGAGATATCGTTCGATTCGTCTTGATAATGCAAGTGACACTGGGTACATAAAATACAAAAAACCAATTGGCGGGTTTTATACGCCATATGGTGAGATAACAATATCACACATATATGATAAACGAATACAAAATTAAATAATAAACTGCTTACACACTGTTTTCCGTCAACAATTGTTGAAATTACTTTTAAATTATGCAGATATGCAAATACACATATAGTTAATTGACTATTATTTTAGAACTACTCATGTTGATGATATATAAATTTGACCAACTTGGAGATATATGCCACTGAACAAAAAATAATCATCAAAATCAGCTCTTATTTGGCGGAGTAATTGCATGACAAACATTAAGAATAATTAAATACAGGAGTTCCTTATTTTGGAAGTCGTTTACAAATTATATAAAAGGAACTAAATAAATAGAGCAGGCAATGAATTTAAAAACAGACGTGAACTCATTAGCTACAATTCAATTCATAATGCACGATATTGTATGGATGAATATGATTAATAAAGAAAGACATTATGTATACAATGACAAGAATATTAAAGATCTCCGTTGAGTCTAATAGTTCCTGAGTTTAAAGTACTTTTGTATTATTACAAGAGAGACGTACATTCATCTTTTGTAAGATTAATATTGGTAGAGATCTTTCAGTTTAAAATACTCTCTACTGAAGGTGATTAATTGAATATGTGTGCGACCAGCTATTTTACTGTGAACTCGAATACGTTCGATTGCACGCACACCACGGTGACTGAGAAAACAATGATAGAGGTGAGGTTGCATGTGTTTCGTATATACACTTTTTTCCCATGGAGGTGAAGACGTTAGAGGGTCGTGCATTTTTAGACTGAAAGATTTCTGACCTGAAAGCCGGCAATAGGCTCTTTTCTTAAATGAAATTAGAAAACCTATGTGATATATTTATTGATGATGTCATAATTTGTTTATGTTAACCATTATTAAATTAACTTAAACGAAAATATATCAGTTGCTTGAGTCTTACTTTCATTATTTCACTGTTCACCACAGATAAAGTCAGTCCAAAAATACAAAGGTACTGGATCATTTTGTTATTTACTTGAATATCACGTGCGTCTATCTTGTTAACGAAGACTGCAACAATTAATAAACATAATCAAAATACCCAGCTGCTGTGCCCCAGCAAACTGATAAATATTTACAATATACAAATGAATAACTTTGTATTTACAAATTATTGGAGCACAAAATGTTTTTAACTTTGTTTAATTCTAGGTTAGCCTGAACAACATCTCCGACCACATCATCACTTACCATCATGTGAGATAGTGGTCAAAGAATAAGCTATAAGATATTTAAAAAAAAACGTTGTTTTGTAACAGGATACACATGTAACGTTGTTTTCATTAAATTAAGTATATGATATGGGATAACTCACAAAAATACTACTTCCACTATTCGACTGTATTTTCGACCACCGTACGTAGTCAAAAATATAGTCTATCTGACTTATTCATGTGAGTTATCGCGTATTACTTACTAAAAAAGAATATATGATGGCAAAAAAAAAATATTTCTTTTGTATCACTACGAATGATATTGATGCTTGGAATTCCTAGCACTCTTAAGCTATTGTGATAATTTAGTTAATAATTATATAATTACGTTTTATTTTTTTAGTATATATCATACAAAGATGATCTCAATAACTAGTCTAAAGGAGGTGACTGTTGTTAGATGAAAAAATAGGTAGGTAGTTAAGAAGGGTCTTAAGGGGGCAATTGAGATCAATTAGGATTGTAACGGAAAATAAAACAAAATATCAATTGAACAAAGTTCAATATCGATGCACGCTGCGTGTCGCGGCTAAGACTGTTTGTTCAAAAACCGCGAAAATTATACTTGTGAATCTTGTGATGGATGCGGTTATCTGATTTTAAAATTTTCAACACGAATGTGTTACAGTATAATAATATATCGGGCTGTAAGTATGTATTATTGTATATTATAGTTTGTTATAATATAAAAATTAGTTAAATTATAATTCGTTACATTTAAGCGTGAATTAGACGTAAAAATTCATGATCAAACTCAAAGTCAAAATAATTTATTTAAATTTGGCGTCTACGGCGCTCTTATGAACATTTGTCTTCTTAATAATTAGCCATTTTATAATACACTATTTTTAATTGAAACTTTTTACATGTAGCTTGAATTTTCTTCTGTGAGAACTAGTAATAATATCTTTAGGAATTGTATTATAAAATCGCATACAATTACCTAAGACAGACTTTTCATTTGTGTTTGCTAATCTAAACCTGGCACCGCTAGTTTATTTTTATTCCTAGTGTTATTGTATTTTTATTATGTATTTTTATTCCTAGTGTAATAGTGTAATGTGATTGTAGTGCTCAACGTTTAGTTTAAATTTTCCTAAGTTCCAATTTTTTTTATGTTATTGTTTAATTGGCAGAACTGTTTTCTATTTTGGCACTGAGTTGGAGTTGCAACTGCTGTTTAGATTAATACATTGCTGTTTTTAGTTATAATATAACTAGAGTGTATTGTGAATTTCATAATGAACAAAAACATCAAACAAAGAGTTTGCCTTAAATTTTGCATCACCAATAGAATTGTCGTGTTCGGAATTACTAAAAATGTTACATTAGGCTTACAGTGAATCGACTATATCAAAAACACGTGCTTACACGAGTACCAACGAATGGTACAAAGCTTTCAAAATCGGCTGAGATGTGGTGGAAGATTTGCCTCACTATGGTAGGACGTGAAGTAAAGTTAACATCGCACAAGTGAAGGATATAGTTACTGAGACTCGTAATCCAAGTCTGAGAGAGATAGCTGCCGAACTTTCTTTACCTAACGAGTCAACCCGTACCATTTTAAATAATCACTTGGGCATGAAACATGTTGTCGCTCGACTAGTCCCAAAAGACCGGTGATTCTCAATAGCTTAAGAGTCGCTGAGTAGATGCTAGAATGAGACAATTCCAGTCATCAAACGCATTGCTACTGGTGACGAGTTTTTCTAATTCTGTCCAGTTTTTTATAATTTTTATTTTAGCGAATTTTTTTAAAGCAAGTCTTAAATGAACGTGACAAGAGGTACAAATTGTTATTAAATGTAACAATTTGCACATACAAACATTTTTCGGCAGGCATTGCAGACTACATATGTATTAAAATTTTATATAATTTGAAAGAATTAACTTTCATTTAAATATATTTCGCAAGAAAAATGTAAATTAGTAATGTACTCATTCTCTTAGCCAGTATATAATATAATATGCTCCTTCTTACCCAGTTAAAGCACCAATAAGCCCATTCTAGTCATTTATAGACCTTTATTTTACTAATTTAACAGGAAATGGACCCTTTTACTTTGGTTTTGAGTATGACTATGCAAGGCACTTTCAAAATCAATTCGTTATAATATTGAATACGTTATAAAAACGAAAAACGTCTATGCGCCCCTTATTTTACAATAACCTTCTTATCAAACGTTTTATTATATGTTTCTCTATACGCTAGCAGCACAAGATAAAATTGGGCGCATTTAAAAAAACATTCGGGTCATATGTTAACAGATGAGGCAATTGTTTGTTTTTTATTTTATCATCCACATTGCACTTTTAAACTCATTTACGTGATATTATGATACTAATATCGCATCATATGTATAATTCATACAAAAAGATCGAAGGATGAGTTGCGAACAAAAAATCTTACTTTTATATACGATCAATGTGAGTTACGATAGCAAAATGCATATATATCAACGCATATTCATACAATAGTTTGCCCTAAACTGATATACACTGCAAATCTATCAAAAAAACTAGTCAGGCGCATCTGATGAACAAATCAATGTATAGAACGTGAGTTATAAATCAATGGCGGCTATAGCTATCCTCCTTTAACATCTTCTTTTCTTTCACACCTGTCTACTTCTGCTATAAATATGTCATTGTTTGATTACTTGAAACTTTAGTTTCTCAAATATTTTTCAACACCCATGCTCGTAAAGTAAGCTTTATTATATCGTTCGGGCCATAAACCGAACTATATCACCCTCGTGCATAATAATATTACACACTAGTGCGTAAATGAAAAATCCCTACAAAGTTGAGTTAGTACCTAATTGCTAATTATATGCGAGTAAACAGAGCATTTTCAATTTAACCGGGTAATTTATCCCTACAAAGTTAAGTTAGTACCTAACTGCAAATTATATTCGAGTAAACAGAGCATTTTCAATTTAACCGGGTAATATAGATTTGTAATAACAAAAAGGTTTATATGCAATCAACCACAATACATTTGCCGCGGGCAAAACAAAACTTGCGCGCTATTTTCCATAATTTTTGTTTGTTGTTAGTATCGCATTTGTGCAATATATATTTTTTTCCTCGCAAGGGTGTTGTAAAAGTGCGTATGAAACTCGTGAGCAACTTGCTCATTGTACATGAGGTTGCAGCCCAAGCCGTAGGCGAGGGCGTAAATCAGCCGAGTGCTCACTTGTATCATAATATACTATTATTTGAGCTATATAGTGGATAAAAGTAGTATTCTTGAAGTTATTTCTTAATTTTATCACATTTTAGTTTAGAAGAAATTAGGTGCGCACTATAATATTTGTCAAATTTATCGCTTGAGAGCAGCCGTATGCAAAATAATGAGAAGAATGTTTATTGCCAAATTTGCACTAAATGAAGACAAGTAAGTTCAAAATTTTTTTTTGTGTCGACCCATAATACATTATGTACTAATTTTCTAAGATACCTTTAGAAAAACATAGTTGAATTATACATAACCAATTTGTTTGTGAACATTAGTGCATTACGTCAGTAATGTACCGATATTATCGATACTTTTTTTGAACAGTTATTGTGTAACATGGCATAAGAATAAAGTACGTAGAAAACAAATAGAGTATCCTTTAATTGTGATAAAAGCGGTGCTGTAACAGCGACTATATTTCTATTGCAAATTATTATTATCAGGTGTAAAAATGGCTAAAACTTATGAGCAAGGCGGACCTTAAAAAACATCATAATGAGGAGATTAAGCTCAACAAAGGCTTATTTAAGACCTGCCAAGGGTTCCTAAAGTTGACAAGCATGATATATCTAGTGTGATTATATATGATTGTTAACATATATTATTGTAGGTAGTATAAGTTGTCATATATCGAGCAAACTAAGATTAGTATCAGTATTCGGATAAAAGTTACGTAAATGACAGGAGCTCTTGGCCAAACCTACGGTTTGTAAACATGCTTTTATACATACATTTCAAAGATACATAAATAGTCCATTGAAAATTAACATAAGCTTTGCATTTTTTAGAGGACTCAATTTTATTTTTGGAACATGTGTGAGGGGTCAATAGAAGCTTAACCTCAAGTTTGTGGGGTCACCACCCTTTTCCCCGTGCCGCCATCTTTTTCTAAGATTCCAAAAATAAAATTGCGTCCTCTAACAAATGCAATATGCGGTCCTTAATTAAATTCTAACATTTCAATGGGCTAAAAATCCTATACAAGAACTTTTTTTTTTTTTTTATGCGTGATAGGTTAGCCTTTGACCACTATCTCACCTGATGGTAAGTGATGATGTGGTCGAGGATGTTGTTCAGACTAACCTAGAGTTACTGGCTCTCAAGGACAGCTGCCGGAACACACCGTTAGGTGCTTGGCGACAGATTTTCAACTTGAGGGTGGTAGCTAGCCAGGCGGGCATTTGCAAAGTGCCCTACCACCATGCTGTAACGACTGCTATCCTAAGACAACAACCGGGACCGACGGCTTAACGTGCCCTCCGAAGCACGGAAGCGCTCAGTAGTAATGTCACCAGCGGTCACCCATCCAAGTCATGACCGCGGCGGACGTTGCTTAACTTTGCTGATCGATTCAGAATGGCTAAGCAAACTAGGCTACGAGCGCTTCATTGATATAACACAAGAAAGTCACGTGCTACAATAGAAATAAAAAAAAAAGCGAAGATGATGTCATGCTATGCTGAGGAAAGGGTTCCGCAATTTGAAATTCCGGAGCAATATTGAATATTTGAAAACTATTATTCTCATTTTGTTTGCGATAATTGTGATAGAATAAACTTTCGGTTTGTGTTTCTATAATTCCAGTAAATTCTTTCAAAATTCTGTCATTCCTTTCATTCTTCTTTCAAAATGCTGTGTCTCAACTTTGGGCTTTTCAATATAACTAAAATATACTTCATCTTCCTGATTGGACCAATTTTGCCTGCAAACGTGGTGCAAATGTGAAATTACAGTATTCTATTTGAATATTGCTAATGTTTCGCTAAACTTCCCATCTTAAGTAACTGTTCATCATATAAAATCATAACGCAAGGAATGCCTATTCAACTATGAGTGGGAATAACGTTTGATATGGTTCATTTGAATATTTCATCATGTTGAACTTTGATTTGTCGTTCAGCCCGGTCACGAAGCAACTGTTATCTTATCTATGCTGTGAGGATTAAACTTATACTTCCCGGTCAGCAGTTGATACTGAAATAGGCCATTACTATCATTGGCTAAATTCAATATGCTAGATGATTTTGGCAACAAATTGTGATGAATTTCCAATTAAATAAATCTCAAATTTAGCCGCTATATCTTCACAAGATGCCTACTTATTTAAATAAAATAACAAGGTGAAAACCGTACTCAAAGCTTCGCAGTCTCTAACTTTTACATTTAATGAAATGAAAAGGTATTCTGTGTGAAATAAATTTAGCCGACTTGTAAAGTATAGCCCGGAGCGAGTTTGTGTAGCGATGTGCGATCAGGCGCGACGCGTCTCGGTCCGCACCGCACCTAGACGGGTTTGCTAATAAAGTCTTCAGTACACTAAACAAGAGACATGCGTGATTATTACATTCAAATTCAATATATCCGGAATCCTTAGCAGAAGTCTGACTCGCAATAATCTAAGTGTGACTATGTTAGACTCTTGCATTATGTTCATTACCTTTTTAATACTTTTTTATATCATTATATTTTGGGAAAGAGTGAAAATTTCGGCTTCCTACCTATAACGGTTCAGTAGTTGTCTAATTTTGAAATGTTTGGAACATGCAAAGAGAGTTTACGAATTCATAGTCTATAGGTTATTCGGATGAAGTATATACCTATAGGGTTATTGCTAAAATGCTAACAACCTCTTAGGGTTGACTTCTGCTAATCCTAACAAATTGTCTTTTACTCCTAGATTCAAAACTTAAAAATTTCAGACAGTACTAGAAAAAAAATTGTTTTCAGTTTTGAGTCTCGTAGTAAAATACAATGCCTACTCCGAGCCACGTGCGCCCGCCGCGATATCACTTAACGTAATATGAAAAAATACATTACAGGCATAAGGTACTGTTATCATCAGGTGGTTCTCGTGCTTGTTACTTCAAAAACAAAAAAAATAAATAAAAAATACTAGAACAAAAAAACATTTCAAAATGTTTGTTGGGACTAGCAGAAGTCAACACTAAGACGTTGTTCGCATTTTACCAATAACCCTGTATATTGTACTAACGAAGGGGACCTCAATGTTCACATCAAGTTTTAGTGTGCTGAGAGCTTAAACAGCTACCGCACAACCAAATTACTGACAAAATAAATACGGTATAATAATATGCTTTGCTACGCTTCGGCTACGAGGGTTAACGGTTTTGTAGACTGACTACGTCGTAGAAGTAGCAATAGTGTTTCGTATGCCATAAGCAATTCAGTTGTCCTTCCAATGGAAGGCTAGATGATTTTTGAAAGGAATTTTAGAAATCCAACACAGCAGATATAACATTTTAATATTAATACATGCGTCTCCTTAATAAGTACAAGGGAGAACACTGCTCTGGATATCGAAATTCATTTCCACTTTCTAGACATACCCAATAGATAGGACTGGCATTTTTGGAGTCCTAATTCTTATTTTAACATAAAATAAGTAATTTAAATTTCATCACATTCAGTCAAGCAGTTTTTCTTTTAAACTCAACTGAAACATGTATTTCCTAATATGCCTATGCCTAAATGGCCTCATAATAACGGCCTTGTTGTAATCATTACTGTCATAATATGTGACATGTCTACCTAAATTTCGACTGCTAAAGCGCTTGTATTCTCTAACTTCTGTCAATGATTCAGTGTCAAAACTAGATAAAAATGAAAACTAACGAATTTACCTCGGTAATCTCGGTGTGTATACAGAAAACAAAATGTATTGCTACGCTTGTAAATGGGACGACAAACGGAATGACAACTTTTAGAATGTTAGAAAAAGTTTTTGATGCCAATATTCCTAAGTGTATATTTTATAGTAAGGATGTTTTACAGGAAAATGGTATGTGGTATAAGATATTAATTTCCAAAAAACATAGTACCCTATGTCACTGTGCCTACCTCTTGCAAACTATCGAGATGCAAGGATCAATTCAATCCGTTGCTCTGTCACTAAGAGAAAAAAGGACATAACATCAACATCCTGAAATTGCATTCATACTATGTGTCAGGATATTGTTTTGATATATATGTTAAGCTAGTTTTCGTGTAGACCACCACCGTGCGGATGGCTTCCCGCATGGGCTTTGCAGCATTTAATAAACTTTAAACTTTGGATTACTTTCATAAAAGGAATCAAAATCTATGAACTGCAAAAAAGGTTTTTCTTGTTCCAATGTACAGAACTCGTACTGTACATGCAACCTTTAGGTTTATTATGTATATACGTAGCTTATATATGCGTATCATGTATAATGAGACTCTTAGAATCGCGATACCTCAGGAATGGTAACTCTTAGGAAAAAAATATAAAGACCAATAGAAGATTTTTTGTAGAAAATTTTAAGATCTAAAACTTGGTTTGAAGTTTTGTTTGATAAAATTGACCGTTTTCGAGAAAAATAAAAGTAACTTCAAATTTTGACCTTTGACCCCGAATAACTTTTGTTGCACACATAGGATTGATGGGGATTTTTAAAACATTATTTATAATGTTAAACCTCAGCTCTCCACCATTATTTGGCTCTCCGGGAAGTTTTGTTATTTTAAATTTCTATATTGACTCGACTATATTGATTATATATACAATTTTACGATATATTGGCAAATAAGCACATGGGGTTAATTGAGTTTGCGGCGTGGACGTGACTTATTACGGTGCTGCACTCACGGCATCAACAACGGATGTTATTACTTGTACGTAAGGCACGTAACGTTTATTGGCATGTTCCGCGCCAAGGGAAGGTTGATTTATATTGCTGGCTTACTGATCTGCCAATAGCGTTAAAATTGGACATAGAACATTGCCCGCCTTGAGACTCACGCGATGGTTAGAAGTGAAGATAGCTTGAAATATATACTTGAAATCTTACCACGCCAATTTGTATTCAAGTTACATAACTTTAAAATCCACATCATACTGTAGTTCTAAATTAAATCTATATCTATACTACTGCCCAAAAAAGGAGTGTTATGATTCATGTATGTATGTTTGTGAGTTCTTTTACTTTAACTTCTAGACGGCTAAACAGGTTTTAATGCAGCAGATAATAATAAATTTGACGTGATGGCGCAAGTCACACTAGGTACATAAAAAAAAAACAAAAAAAAATTTTCTTCCAAACCAGCACATACAGGTACACAATATATACATATATATTGTGTACCTGTTCAGATAATAATTTCAATTTTATTAATTCCATTCCCTGTGCCCTCTACCCACGATTTTCAACATGTGCATTGCATATCATATTCTCATAAATTCCTGTGCTAATAAAAATCATACTATACGAACAAACAAATCTATAAGTAGGAGGAACAGACTTCTTGATTGTTTTTATGTAAACTTCTCAAAAATTCTGAAAATGTAACGTTATTATATTATATTTATTCTACTTTGCCCCACATCTGTGAGAAAATTTGGCAAATTATTTCATAAATATTTTCTGTTGCTATTTTATACGAGTAAGTTATAGGAGATATGTAATAGATATGTAAACATGTATTTTCTATCTTCCCTTTATCTCACCCTCATAACATGGTATTACTTTTTCACGTACCAGCGTGTAAATTCGTACATTCACCTTGTAAATTTTATATTAGCGGCTGAATTATGTGGGTAAATGAACATTACGAGCCCGGGAGAGAACAAACTCGTGACTGTATAGTACGTTTCCATAATGAAAAGAGGGCAAACTAACATTGTGGAGGTAGAGAAATATAAACATCGAGGCAGCGATGTGTAACGCAGCAACCAGGTCGGGCAAATCAAACAACAGCGCGATTGCCGTGTGCGACCGCTCGGATCTACTCATTTGAAAATAAATCTCATAGCTCATAGATTTTTGTAGCCAACGATACGACAAAAGTATAATGAAGTGGTTCAATATGTTATAAAACATAACAATGTGTATGTATAAGCAATCACACGTCCTTCTTCGTAATGAAGATTGCGTTCTTGCAGTGCCGTATTTTTTGACAATTTCTTTTCTAATTATGTGGGCTAATTATTTGTTTTTTTTGTGCCTACGACGTAAACTTTTTCGTTCACAAGTTTGGGACTTAATAGGTTAGCCTGAACAACATCTTCCACCACATCATCACTTACCATCAGGTCAGAAATGATATATATATAATAAAAACTAATATTTTATCACCTACTTGTGCTTGCAAAACAAATGTTGCCAACTTTTCCTTAGACGCAGCTTGATTAATATCAAGCTTCATACTTCGTGGAAGTATATTCTTTATGAACACTATTTTCTCAATGTATTGGCTTTAACTAAGACGTTACCTTGTGCACAAGCGTATCCAATAAATGGAAAAAAATCTTATGTGTAATGAAAAATTTTATGCAGGGCTGACTTTCGTAAGATAATTTTATATTTTATGTAGTAGAAAAATATTGTACCTAAATATACTTCTGTCTAGTCTTTAGACCATACTGAATATCATGAAATTTATTACAATGGTACATAGACTGAATTTGAAAGAAGATAAAACGTACACCACACAATCCCTTGAATGTACCTTTATATATTCTATATTAGGTAGTGGAAGACGAGGGTTATTAAATGTTATAAATTTTGTGTTATGTACGTTGAGAGAAAGTAGATTATCTTGTAGCCATTCATTAACAATTTTCATACCCTTTTCAGCCCTTAGTTGTGCCTCTTCCCAGCTTTTACCAACGAAAAGTATGGCAGTATCATCTGCGTATGAAAAAATATGTCCATGATCCATATTTAAATTGCACAGATCGTTTACGTACGTAGCTTTTGGCAGTTTCATGCCCGGTACCCTTCCTAACGCCAGGTCAGTCCCTTACCAGTTGGTAGAATAGCTAATATATGCTGGCAGCATTGCCCCGTTGAATTATAACGCTTATTCATGAAGTAAAATTAAGTGCCAGTATTTTGATCACGCGTCGCATCGACCGAGCGCTCTGATAAGTTATCTAAAATACAGTAAGATCCCAATCCTCACGGGCCCAATGTCTCTGCACATAACGGTTCATATGTTTAACCAAAACTTAGTCCTTCATATAAAACCTTATGGTTTACTTCCGGAAAGACGTAAAGTGCTATTGTCATGTAGTTACATATAATGTTTTTGTTGTACTTGCTTGAGAAAAGGTTTATAATATAATAGATGTTTTAATCGTAATTCATAAAAAAATTATATGTGTTTTTTTTAATGACAGGAAGAAATAGCCAGGATGGGTAACATACCCATTATATTGTCTGTAATTGAATAAGGGCGTGAAATTGGTAAAAAACTTCAATGTGCAACACCCTTTACATACGTAGGCGAGCAGCAAGTTGTATACTTATTTTTTTTTAGATAAAAACTCTTTTACTCCTGCAGAAATCGAACTCGGTTACGCACATGTTTGGCTCAGTCAAGATAGCCTCGGTAGAACAGTGGTTAAGGCATCCAGTGCTGCAACCGGGGGTTCGATTCCAACTCGACATGAAGATAAAAAATATGTGCTCTAAAAATTTGTACATTTGATTTTCGCGCAATACCTAGTGCTTGTAATCATATTTATAAAAATACTTCAAAGTAAAAATAACTTGAAAAAGAACTTGAAATAGACTTGTAATTAAAGTTTAAAACCTTTGCAATATTATTTTATAATTTAATTACAATTAACCTACCCGCACTATAGCCTAAAAGTACGTTAGCAAAAACGTTATTAAAATGCCAAGCGCATCTAGACGTCATGTAAAATATTTTTGGTTTTCCAGAGCACAATGCACAACGAATAAATTTAATCCCTAGCTGTTAAAAATGTAATAACAATGACATAAAACTAGAATATAACCTTTTTTTACTATGATAAAATGCAGAAGTGACGACGATTCGCCGACTCAAGCTATAACTTCTCACATAAACAATTTTTAAACGATTTTATTCGCCGTCTTGTTCAGATGGCTATAAAAGTTGCTGAAAAGGGAGACGAATGTTTTTATGAATTATATCGTAGAATATTCAGATAGCTATAAAAGTGCTGAAAAAGGAGACGAGTGCTTTTATAAATTATATCGTAAAGTAATCATAGGCATACAGTAATTTTATTAAATACGTTCTGGCTGTATAAAATTATGCCCGCCCCCAACCAAGCACATTTCCGACTCCAATCTACGGAGTTTAAGTACTGTGATCATAATGTTCCTACAAGAGTGATCCGTACAAAACCCTCTCAAAAGATTTTCACCTGTCCTCTCACCTACAGCTTAAGGTACGCTGAAATAAAAAGCATATTAATAATACAACTAATATAATAAAAAATATGTACTAAAAATTGATCACCACCATGAACGCGACTACGGACGCAGCTGATCGCGTTGGTCCTGTCTGACCAGCGTGCACACAGACTTAAGCTGTAAAGCGAAATTTAAAATTTTATTTCAATTTTGCAGTTAGATTTGCAACACAAGAGCAAGAAGTAATTATTTTTATTAAAACTTAACTTTTGATTTTGTATATATATTGAACAAAAATGCAGTAACTTAAATGTATACCACATATGCATCTTAATGAATTTGACGAAATTTGTTTGAAGGCGTTGAACGGAAAGACCGTTTAGCACGCGAGTGATCGATACAGAACTACGGTAGGAACTACGCAATATTTAAATAGAATGTGTATCCCTATACGATGGTTAAAAAGCACGATAGGAAAAAGTTTAGTTATGGACTCATTGTCATGTTAGCTCAATTGGGTTAGAGCATTCCCCGGCTAAAGGGGTGGATGGACGCGGGTTCAAAAACAGGACTTAAATTTTTTCTTTCGTAAATTTGTAATTTTGTAATATAATATGTAATGTTTTTAGTATATTGTATCACTTGTTGCTACATAATAGTTAAAAATAAAGTTTGTATATAAATCTGTCGCCAAACATGTAACAGTGTGTTCAGGCAGCAGTCCTTGAGAACCAGTAACATTACAGGATTTACAGGCACATTTGAGACTTAACCACTGTATGTCTCAGGTTGAAGGGCGCAGTGCAATTCGTCACTTGTGACGAAAACATCTGTTATAGGCTGAGGTTATAGTGCGTTTAACGTCAGGTGGGCTTCGTGCTTGTTCCGTGACTGTCAAATATAAAAATAACAACTATTAATCAAACTATTACGACCTCATCTTTAACAAGTACAAGAAAATTTTTAATCAATACTTTGGCTTGTATTCAACACGACGTCGACCATAGACTATTTCATCATTATGAAATTTTCTGGAAGTATATTTTTAGTATAGAACTAGTGAATGTGAAATAGTATAGTAAAACTTTCGTCGTGCGGTACTAAAATGTCAGTAACATTGTGAACTGCAACTAGAACAATATCCTCGCTTACTTTACTCGAACTAGTTGAATAGTAACATTTTATAGGTCATCTTCATTTACCTTCCCTTATCCCGCCTTGAGATGGAGTCTATTCATTATGTTCTTTGTTGACACAAAAACGTGCACATAATATAAAGCTTTATGCTGTCCGTCTGCGTATTGGCTGATCCTCTTAGAACACTCTCAAACTAGTTTTATTGTAGGTACTGCTTCGCCACGCGAACGAAGCTACGACGGTATAATTAGTTAATATAAAAAAAATATGGATTAGTCACATTGGTATGTCAGAAAAGAAGATTTTGAAGTAGTGACGAATCAGTGGAAATGTATTAGGACGGCTGCGGAAAAGGTCTATGGTTAATATATGATTAAAATGAGCTTTAACCTCACCTTAGGGCATTTTGCGAATGCCTGCCTAGCTACACTTTCAAGTACATAGTCTGTTGCCAAGCACATAAGATCCGACAGATGTTCTTGAAAGCCAGATCCTAATACTTTAACACATCATCACTTCTCATCAGGAGAGTTTGGGTTCAAAGGCTTCAGTTATAAACATACGTAAGATAATAACACACTTTATTTTCGTCACTGTTATTATCATTGACAAGATTGCAAGACTCCAAGAAGATGATTTAAGCTGATTGAAAATAAATTAATCTTTTTAAAACGAAACTAAACGATGCGAGGCGATATGAGAATAGACAAGACAAGATGATACAACACGAAACGAAGCGAAACGATGCGAAGCGAAGTGAAACTCAATGAAACGAAACGAGGCGAGATGAAAAGAAACGAAGCCAAGTGAAGCACGTGTACGAAACCAAGTGTAACGAAACGACCATTTAAATTTCACCATTAAAATGTTTATCTCTAAGACTACATCTACACAGGTAAGAACCTGTACTATATTAGCGGAGCTGCCTACTGGCTTACTACATCAAGGGGAAGCCGGGTTCTCATAATCCAGACGCTTGGCCGGCGTCTTGAGGATTGTAGTTTAAGATATCAGTTCTTCAAAAGGCTGCTGCCCACCTGCCAGTATTTTACCTTTCGTCGCCTCTTACGATACCCAAAGGTAGCAGTGGAGGGCCGGGCCTGGCCGGGCTAGAATGTCACCAGGGGATGACGGCACCTCACGAGCAAGAACCTAATCTATAAAATACTAGCTGACCTGACAAACGTTGTTTTGCGACATATTTCTAATGATTATTTTGGCATTCAAATAAAAAATAACCAACTTATTGTAAGTAGATATACGATGTATAGCATTTTGTCCTAGCGATAGCAAAGATTAAATCTCCTCTGATTAAATGAAACATTTAATATTAGAATATATTTAATATGAGAGCTGCACTGAGAAAGTAAAATTATTAGTATAAACGTTACTGCCACGATCGACGCTCAAACTATATTATTGGTCCAAAACGAATTAGGTCCTTGACTTAAGTAAGTGGAAGAAAGCATATTGTGTGAGAAAAACAGGAGATAAGCTTCGTTCTCAACCCTAATCTGTGATGTTTAAGAGGATTATATAGCGCGTACTTCTCCATACAAAAATAAAAAGCTCTTTTCAATACATGAACACAAAAATCACCGAAATCGGGCAATATTAAGAGGTAGAAAAGAGCGTTTTATTTTTGTATGGCGAAGTACGCACTATATAATCCTCTTAAAGGGTGAGAAGTGCCACAGGAAGAGGCAAATATAAGAAAAATGTTCTTGCCTAAAACACAAAACGGTGCTTGAAACGCGAACATCACTTGCTCAGGCATCGCGTAGAGGCAAAACACTTTTACTTTACTTAAAAATGGGCATTAAAAAAAAACAAGTTACATAGGTACCATTTTGCTATCTTATCCAATCTAAGGTCAGATACAGCTCAAGAACTAAACTAAATTATTTGGAAAATAAAACCGCTAAAATTGCCCTGTTATTAAGGCGATAAGGTCAAGATTTGATTGATCATATTCGTGTTAGTGGTTTAATAGAGAGCACACAAAATAACATATAATTAACTAATATATATATATATATATGACATTAATACATTCAGTATTTATAGTCACGCAATTCTGGCACGCGTTGCATGCGCTCCACATAAAACATAATTTAAAAAATAAATTTTTATACGAATTTATAGGTTTCATTACAAATATTATTCATGAATATTTATTTCATAGTCATGCCTGTATTACCAGAAGGGTTAGGCAAATGTAACTAAGCACCTACGTTTCATCAGACAGTGTTCCATGTAATGAATGGTGAGCCTGTTGCCATCTAACGAGCACAGACAAGATTTCGGATCACTAGTGAAAATTTTAAACCCAAAACTTCAGGAGATTCAAGAGCAGCGCTTTTAAACACTCACCAACAGGCAGTCAGTTTGATTCAATCAACACAGAATGTACCAAAATTCGTTATTTTAACCGACTTTAAAATGGGAGGAGGTTCCCAATTCGATACGTATTTTTTATGTATGTCCACGCATAACTTTTAACAGAGTAGTTCGATTTTGATACTTTGTTATTGAAAAGACTATAAGTAATATATACTCAAAGGTGGTCCCATATAAATTTCATTGAATTAGGTCAAGTAGTTTTTAAGTTACAATCAAGTAACTAAATAATGCGTACTTAGATGACTTGGTGGTAGTTGTAAGTTTAGTCTATGTTGGCCAGAATTGTAGGTGAGTGAAAATCGATCGTTTAACCAGTAATTATCACCAAAACGGCTGAATTAATTTTTTTTACGAAAAATTTAACCGGCTACACACTGATAGGTATGAAATAACTTAATTGTTGAAGATGGACCACGAAAATATGATCTCAGTGTTTTGAATCAGCATGGGGCCGACTACCTATTACGGTTCCAAATATACAGCCTTTTAAGGTCGTATGGACGGACGGACGCACCCCCAATAGGAAGTTAACCTAATAGAACATCACAACTCGTAACTAAATCATTCCTATTCCTTGTAAGTCTAGTGGCCTAGACTTTTATTTTCTACTTGAGGGTGGTAGCTAAGGTAAGCGTGCGTTCCAAAATGGCCTATCACCATGCGGTGAAAGCTCAAGCCAGTGGGGATCGAAGCAGGGATCTGCGGCATCGCAGTAAATATCTATAACCACTCGGCTATCATTGCTTCAAAGGAAGTAGTGTCAGAGGCAATAAGCTTGTCCTTTTATTACATGTGACCAAAACCTCTTCAAGCCAAAGGGTTATCATAATGAAGTGTTTATAATCTTTGCATCTTATTCAAACCACGTGGCTAAGCTATCAACGAAATAATATTTGATTTAATCAAGGCGCAAACTTTATAATCATTTTTCTAAAATAAATTTTGACTTGAATATTATGGAGGCAAAATAATTTTTTATTAAGGATTTATGTCTATGGATAAATTTATTCGTAGGATTTATACCTAGTACTTAGACGAGTGGTAAAATATTTAATAAAAAATTCACCCGTGAGGTGCCGGGCCAGAATGTCACCCATCTCTACCCGTGGATGTCGCAAGACGCGACTTAGGGTAACACACCGGAAGGTGTGTACCCTAACTCGCCTCTTGCACCAGAAGCGCTTTTTGAGGAACTTATATCCCACACTGCGATCCCCAAGACGCCTGCCAAGCGTGGTGGGGATTATGCAAACCCTCCCATAATGGGGGAAGCTGTGCTCAGCAGTGGACAATTCGGCTGATACGGTAAAAAATTCACTAAATCCTATATTTTCAAAATCTTTCATCATTAATATGTAAAATATTGCAAAAAACATAAATATATACTATCATAATGTTTCTACCCAATTCAACAATACCAAAATTGAGGAACAATTTGAACCACGATCGGGATACGAACTGAGAGGGATGGACGGTCGTTGGTTTCAACTCTTTTCGTGGTTAAAATACATTTGTTTTTTCTTTATTTTGCTGTTAAGTTAGTCTTTGACTACAATCTCACCTGATATAATTTTGTAACTATAATTTTGCTCTCGTTGTAATTTTGTAATGTAACAAAATTACAACGAGAGCAAAAATGTCATGCTTATAACGAAAGGACAAATTAGAGTTATGAGTCATAGCGTAGTTGGCTTAGCGGTCAGAACATACCCTGGCTATAGGAGTGGATGACGAGAGATCGAATACCGCACATAACATTTATAATATAATACATTTTCTTCTCAATGTAATTTTGTAAAGTAATAAAGTTTATGTCAGTTAAATTATTCTCATGGACAAATTACAGATTGTATAAAATTGTGATACGAGTATATGAATTATATATTTATTATTATTTCAAATATAACGTCATTTAACACCATTGATTATTGTACTTATAGATAATCTCCGATGAGCGTTCATGTTTGTTCTCGTTTCTTGTGAAGTTTAATCATCAGTAATCACGGAGATTCCAACAGCTGCGTCGTTATTAGAAATGTCACATCGATTGCGGTCTCAAAATGTTTCACACAATGGAAACCTTTATTACTTCGTGACGTCGGCAACAGTGCCCCGCACGAAAAATGTGTAATTTCTCCTTAATTACATTCCAGCAAAGGAAAATATTTTTACAGAAAATTCCCGGTATTTCTTCAAATATGACGTTGTGAGAAGAAATATTTTCTCAAATCTTATTTAAACGTTTTAATTACTTTGTCGCGTTCGTTTTTCGTTCTGGTTAAAAATCGGTAATTAATTTATCGGGAACTTATAAGTTAGTGTCCGAACGGGCTAAAATGTTGCTTGCCTATGACATTATAACATTATGAATTGATTAAAAGCATTGAATCATTCCGCATGAAGAGACCGTACCATGACAACCTATTGATATAGAATGTACTACTTTTCTGTTACTTTCAAACTTCCTCATTAATAGGGTTACTAGTTATTGGTCACAATACCCTCTAAAGTCATGACCTTACCTGCCATGGGTTGTTAAAAATTTGCTACCTATTTCAAGCGTGCCCTCTGCGGGCAAACGAACATAGGTATACATAGCTACAAAAGCACTTAATCAATTATGAACGTTGTACAATATTTTTTATTTTAAGACTTAAAAGGATTTTAATGGTTGGTGGTATAAAACTTAAAAGGATTCTAATTAGGGATCATGACGAGTATGTAAGTAGGTGTGTGAGTTTCTTTATTCCACCAATACTTCAATAATACCTGAGCAGATGGGGTTTCTTTAGAATTCTGACATCATCTCGAGTGACACTCCCTAATTATTTAATGGCAGTAATATGTATATTTTTTAATGAATTATGTTTATCTTATTATTTTATTATAAAATGTTAGCAAGGGATTCGAATTAGTGCTGCCAATGCCATATCATCCAATGTACAAACACTGAAAGCTCTGATTTATAATTGAGTTGTTTTCATTCATACGGAATCCTAACAGTGTGATCCAACTTGCTCTTGGTTGTTTTTTTATAATAAGAAAAATCTTGACTAAAACTTGATTAAAAATTTGACTAATTTAGCTACCGCTTGTATGAATATTAAAACTAAAAGCATTTGGAATTTCTGTATTATTATTTATATATCAATTTAACTATTCACACATATAAAAACAGCACGTGAAAGTCACCTGTGCGCTAAGGACCATGAATGGAATGAAGAAACAAAAATAGTACTGACTTCAAAGATTGAAAGTATAAATGAAAAAACTTGTTGAAGTAAATGCATACATGCTAATTCAAACATTCTGAGCCTTTCTACCTTTCACTGGTTGTTTCATATTTTTCAGTGTTTGATTTGAAGCTGGTTTTACAGGTTTTCTTACCAAGTGAAAGAAATGAGGAGGATCTCATTTCAGCTGTATATTTTTATGTTTGATATCTCTGAACGGCGTCACTTATGAACTTACTACATGTGTGCGGTGAAACCAAAGTGGGTCTTGGCCTCCTCACGCTCCGCACGTTTAACCGAACCAAGTTTTGCTTAAACGACATCAAATAACAGTTTTTAGCTTAGCATAAAAACTATTTCACCAGTGATTATTTGATAACGTTTAGTTTCCATGGGAACAAATACTGTCAAAGAACTCCAATACTAGGTACCTGCGATTTGTTGATGACAGTAATGGCTTTTGAACGCGTTTAGTTTAGAAAAAATGAAAATAGGGAGTTTAGAAGTTAGTCTCGGTTTGAATTAGGCTCGATTTGTGTTGGTGTATTTCAAATTAGAGCTCTAATCTCAGCCAAGATTGTGAATTCGGTTTAGCTTGAATTGATCGCATTCGATTTCAAGGGTGAAATTCGCCTTTTTCTATACACATTGTTAGTAAAACCCAATAAACTTCCTTATCCAGAGAAAGAACCCAAATCCTCAATGTTTCACGCCATTGGAACATTCAAAATAAAAGCTGCGTCCCGCGGAAAAGTATGAAAAGTGATGACGAAAAGTATTCTATGTGTGAATCGAGGAGCTACACTATATATATTCCAAGTTCGATCCAAAACGGTTAAGCTGTTTTCACTTGAATGAGTAAAAAACGAGACACACTCACACACTTCCACATTTATAATATTAGTGGCATACGTTTTTTTATTTTGACGCCGGGTCACTACTATTTATATGCTATATACTATTTATGCTGCTACTATTTATATTAGTAGGCACCTACACTATAAAATTTGCTCAATAATTCCTAAGGTTAAGATTTTCATTTATTGCCAGTGTAGCCTAAAGATATTAATAATTTCTACGTGTACCTATTCGTTATATTGACATATCATGGAATAAATAATTGGAAGCACACGCACGCACAAAGCCTTTTGTTCCATCGAGTCACCCACATTATATAGAATTCACCATTGAGTATTTTACGTTCGGGGAAAATGATTCAATTACAATGAATGTAAATATTACAGTTTGTTTCGTTTTATAATAATAGGTACAGAATTTAGACCTTTACTTAATTTGTATAAAATGTGTCTTAAAGTCATTAAAATTTCACAACATTTTTAAACCGTTACACGGCACTGATTAACTTCAAATCCTTCGTCAAGTTAAATATTCCAATGAAATAACTAAGAATTTAGAATGTTATTGATAGATTTAACGATAATTAAATTGGATAGTTTGAAAAATAATAGAATTTTAAGTTGTTGTTTTGACTGCAACGGGAGTAGGACCCGCGGGTAGTGACAACATAATGTACTAACGATTATTTTTATTATTTATTCAAAAAAATATATAGTACACAATGGTTTATGTTAGTAATGTCTCAATTCTGACTAAATTGTGTCGTTTGGAAAAAAAATTATTATCATAATTTTTTTTTAACATTTACTAAATGAACTCCTGTACAAATTTAGAAAGGTACCAGAAGTCTGTTACTTCACTTAGATAACGTCTCAGTATGCAAATATAAGAGAAATAAGAAATAAATATTAACTCTGATTGTTTTGATAAGTACAGTGTTGATTATGATTTTAATTGAATACGATTCCATTTACTCGTGTAATAACCTGAATTAATTGTAATATTCCATCTTTTTCCATTTCAGTTTAATAAGGCATAATCTATGCCGCCAAAACTGTTTAATAATCATAATTTAATTCACGTGTCAAAAATAAACATGAAATCTTCGACTTTTTAAGCCGGTACCTCACCGGGCCTTACAGTCCCAAAATAAGCAGCTCAAACTCATTACCGGCCAGTACAAAAATTTAACTAATCGGTCTTGAAATAGGGCTCATATACCTGCTACGTGAAAGCTAAGGTTTGTCGCACTTTTGTCGGTACACATTTGAGAAAATATTACTTTTCACATTGATGCCGTTCTTCAAAATCGGCTAGTGCACATAGCACAATGGCATACAAATGTAGTTTCGTCATATTTTATACACCAACTAGCTTTCCGGGCGCGGCTCCGCCCGCGCGTATGTCGGTTATCGCGCAAAAACATTAACCTCTTAAATTTAGTTGGATAAAAACTATCCAATGTTTTTTCCCGGATCTCAAACTATTTCCATACCAAATTTCATTCAAATCTTAGTTACTTAAGTTACTTTCGCATTTATAATATTAGTACTGATTGGATAACTTCTGTAAAATTTTGCATTCATATCCGTGAGCCTAATATCTAGTGCTTCTGGTTTGCTAGTTTCTCGCTTTATCATTTATTTTACCTGTGTGAAATAAAGAATTCCTATACAGACAATTTAATTCGAATATTTTTGAATATATTTAAATTTACGAAATACGGGCAATTCAGAAGCGTAGATATGCATGCACAATTTCACACAAACGTATCCAAATTGTGCCAATTTTGTCCTCATTCATGATAGACCGTCGCACATTACGCACGTCACACATAACGGAATACATAAATTAAAAACCGATTTGAGTATTAAAACACACGTAAGAATTGAATATAATATACCTTCTTTTATATTATACAATGCAATTTAGATTATAATTTCGAAGAAAAATTTAAACAAAAGTGTTGCCATACATACATTTTAGGTTGTAAAAGTAGGTTTGTTTCCTTTAAATTACTTTTAACTTTGCATTTTTAATAGTATTTACTCGTTATGAAACTAAAAAAATATTCACAATGCTTCACTGGGTATAAGTTTGTTAAATTTTCAAACACTTCACTACTGTTGCTACACCTCATTTTTGCATTATAAAGCATGCCTGATCCTTTTATTACATATTATGAGTGATATACCTACCGAATTTAGTTTTTTCTAATAAGTTTTTAAAATAATACTATTTTGCTGTAGGTATATTCTGTACATTTATATCTTAAAAGAAGTGAAATATGATTAACAAAAAAATATACAATAATAATCGTGAAGATTGTGCACTATTATTGTACTTTAATGAGCAGATTTTGCTGTAATTATATTCTGTATATCATAAAAAAATATCTGCCATAAATCCTACAAATAAGTATTTTTTTCTTTCATATGGCAGCACTTCCATCGCACAGATATATGAAATAGTGGCTTCAGTTTGATGCTGTACCAGACTCTGTCTTACTTTCTTAGTTTGTCAAAGGATACAAGAGAAGTTTTTGTGCCGCAAACAAAGTACTTATACATATACTGGAAATGTATGTAGTCAAGGAGTTTTTAATTGGGAATATTATTACAATACCCATTGTGAATGTTTTGCTTTTAAAGTCCGGTCTGTTTATAATTAGTAGGAAGACATTACGAATCTGCCATCTTACGTATTTGATAACTGTCATTATCGATCACACTATACCTACAATCTTTTGAAGTATGTACTTAAGTACCCAATACTTTTGTAAATTTTCGAACCAACTTCCAATAATAAATGCGTCGTCTTGAGAAGACGCATTTTTTTTTAATTTATGACCACGCATATTTTATTATGGTTCATCCGATCTTGATGATTCGTGTTATTTACTAAGGCCTGAAAATCGTATATAGGTACCAAATTTCATCAAAATCCGCCCAGCTACACATGTCTAGGTAACGAACACACCTAAGTTAGATATCGACCGACACTTAGTAATAATCTAATCACAGTGGTACAAGAAAAGAAAGTTCAATATTAAGAGTAGGTATCTAAGTATACATACTAGGTATTTTCTCATTTGAAATCGAAACTGTGATAATATATCAAGCACGAAATCAGTGGAGTGTGTTAGTCTCTGAACCGTACTCAAAGGTTACGTACCGACCATTTAATATATGCCAAAGGTCGCATGGTACACATAAATAGTTTGTACATCATATTAATTGTGGAAATTTTCCAAACAACATGTTATACATTTTAGTTAATAATACGGGATAACTCACGTGAATCAGTCAGATAGCTCCGACTAATGTTTCAACCACAAAAACTAATATGAGTGAAAACCACGTTAGTTTTTAGTTAAATTTATACGTTTAATATTTCTTAAAATCATATCAAAAACGCCCCTTGTAGAAAACAATTGAAATGGATCATTACCATCAGCCGGAAGGTATTCCTTAATAATTACAATCATGTAAGATCTAAAGACTCCTTGGTTTGCCAGCATAGAATTGCACTACCCCATATCTTCCTGTAGAAGTTTTTAGAGGCGACGAAGGGCAAAATACGAGAAGGTATCCAGCAATGCCTTCCGAAGAACTGCGATCCCCAAGACGCCTGCCAAGCGTAGGGATTATGGTAAACATCATCTAACAAACAATAAGAGTTATCTCTAGTAAGGAACCAATCCGAAAAGTAATAACCTCGAGTTTTTTGCCTGTCTTGTCTTTCCGATGTTCTTTCCGTGAATACAATATACTAATGTATCGTTTTGTATATATTGGTACCTTGCCTAAAAGAAGACGGCTAGAAGAATCGACAAATATATGATTAACCCGTAGGATGATGGACTAGAATGTCACCTCCCCATCTCAACCTGTGGGTGTCGTAAGAGGTGACAAAAGGTCAAATATCAGAAGGTGGGAACCAGCATTTTAAGGAGCTGCGATTTATACTGCGTTTACCAAGCCTCCTGCGTGGGGATAATGACAATCTCTAAGTAGGGTAGCTATGTTCAGCAGTGGACAATCCAGCTGATACGGCAGATATTTGACTACATTTGAAACATACCTATGAGTATAATGTTAACGGCAATCAATGCTTCAATATCAAGCAAAGATAGGCGAGCGGTTATAGCTATTGACTGTGGTGCCGTAAGTTCATGGTTTGATCCCTACCGCCAGCTTGAGCTTCACCGCATGGTGGAAGGGCATTTTTGAAAGGCTTGCCTGGCTAGCTTAGTAGCTAGCCGGACTGCTCTCAAAGACTGCTGCTGGAACACAATGTTAGATGTTTGACGACCAATTTCCTATTGAGGGACTATCCTCAATTAATTGTATCAATAAAATTACAGGCACATGAGACGCAACAACTGTCCGTCTCAGGGTGTGGGCAGTGCAGTTCGTCCCTTGTGATAAAATGCATGGAAGTGTTTGTTGTTTTTTAATTGTGATCTCAAACTGACACATTTCAATTATTTTTAGGCACAATTATTATAACAGAGATTATATCTAGTCTCTGATTACTTTCTTTTATATTAAACACTTTTAAAATTGCCCTAGTGGTCCTCTGCAGGTGGCCGTAAAACAGGGCATTATTGTGAATTTTCAGGGGCGCATTTCTGTTTTGATTCGTAATAATTAGTTGCTGAAAACATTACAGGGTCGTACCCAGCTTCGATTATATGCATACAAAAATTAATGAGCGCAGAAAAAAAAGATCTAACCTGCTCAGTTCTGGAAGATAAATCAGGGGACTACTATAGGTACGTCGATTTCGTGAATGTTTCTGTTTTTCGCACGCATCGTTTCCGAGCTTATAATTAAGACCTACGGAGTATAATCCCTCATTAACGTCTGCAAACGACTGCTTCGGGAAATACGGAAAGCTTGGATAAAGTAATTATTGGAAGTGGAATATCCCTTTCATTATATATACCTACCAACACTTCTTTACAGAGTAAGATAATTTTGAAATAAACTAGCGTGCAGTGGCACACTGTCTCAATGTAGTAGCGCGCACTATTAAATAAATTACTATTATTTCAATAGTAATTTGTTTGATTTTACCGGTATGTATATACCGATAAAAATTAGGTATAATTACCATAATGGCCGTCAATGAACACTTAGTTTAGCTCCAAGAAGTCCCATAACACTTATATTAAACGATCATCGTGTCGCTTATCTGTAAATTAAGTACAGATCACTAATCGCTTATGTGTCATTTGACTTTATTGTTTCAGCTTTCACCTTACTTGCGCACAATTTCTTCTCTACGATTCTGTTAATCTTCGATCAAACTGTAAGTACCTATAAGTTCAATCAGATGGAACGAAGATCTTGTGGTGCGTTTAGTTATGAATCATTTGCCTCAATAGCTAAAGTTTTTCTTTCATAAATCTTAGGAAATAATATTCTACGGATGAAAATTTATTAATTTTTGGAAAGTTATGAGTATCGTATTATGCCTGGCAGATATTTTATTGAACTAGAAACCTGATGTTTCTCTTGTTATTTTTAGGGTTCAGTAGGTATTTAAAAACTCCACTGCCCATCTGTTTGTCTGACTTATAAAGGGGTAGGTAGCTGGTAAAAAAGTTCACAGAATATTTATTAGTATGGCAGATTGCCTAGTAAGAAATAATATTTTCAAAATTTTGAAAACAAAAGTGGGTCGTTTAACGTTTTTAGTTTTTGCTGTTTTATAAAAACAATAAAACATACTAACATCAAACGTGCTTTAATAATAGTTAAATATTTAACGTGAAATAGGAAAAATCCTCCCAAGCAAAGACTCCTGTTAAAAAATTCTGCATGTATGAAAAATTTATAAATACATTCTTCGTTGGTAGGGAAACCTGTGGACGTGTGGAGGGTTCCGTTCTAGAAAACGGACCCTAAAGCTAGATATACAAGTTGAGATCTATCTTAAGTTTAATGTATAGAACATCTGTAAAAATGCAATATAATATCGATACCATTCTTGAAATTATTAATAGGAAGGAGCCTTTAACTAAGCCTAGGCTGTTCGTTTAGCCGTGCTTTTAAGGGCAGTATAAAGATATTACCTTTAAATAACTTGTAGCCGGTGGAAATTTTCACAAAATATGTGTTAGTATATCAGGTTTTGTATATCATAAACCTATCAAAACGAATGGGACTTTTCAAATATAAGTTCTAACAGTTACAATCCAAAATTACAATCACAGTGTAAAATTATAAATATACAATTACAGACTGAACAAATGCAGGTAATGGTACCGAAATCGGCAAACATTTTCAAAAATCAAATTAAATGTTGAATATCCCTAAAGAATATTGGTGTGTTATCGTGAAATAAGCCCTTGCTGTTCTACCTTGCTGTTCTACAAAGCTAGCATTTGACCTAAATTCGCTAATTACATGCATATTCGGCGGAGATAGTAAACTCGTTTACGTTGAGCCACTACATACCGCTTACTTATATGTATAGTTTATCAATATAATATAATAGGTGCTGGAAAATACGACGAAGTCAGAAATATTAGATTACAATATGTAAATATTAGATGACGTTAGGAATATTATTTTGAAACGATGTTTAATAGATTTATTTTTTCCGGGATAATCGTGACTTATTATTATTTAACTTAATTTGATGAATACACTGGAATAATTAACATCTTGAATTCGAGGTAGAAGTGATTTTACATATTTAAATAACATGTTGTAAGGGCCATATTGATCTATATTAAACCCACAATGTGTTTAAGGTACTTAATTGGATAAGGATTAATGCGGTATTACTTTAATTCGCTTCGAAAATAAGCCATTATTTCTCGTAAAAAGTAAAAGATAAAAATGATTTTTGTGGATTATTCCTAAGAGATAGATATATACTATTGCGGATTTTTTTGCAGGCCTTTTCAAGGTGTACAAAACTGTGGTACATTATTTTGATCTATCTTGTAGGGTTCAGCCAGCGTTTACAATGTAAGCGCAAAAATGTGTTTACGACATCACATTAGAAACCTGTAAAATTAGTGTGTTCTTCTATTATATTATGCATGTATTATACATACAAACATTCCTCTTGAATCACTCTATCTATAAAAAAAACGCATCAAAATCCGTAATTTCAAAGATCTAAGCATACATAGGAACAGACAGACAGCGGGAAGTGACTTTGTTTTATACCATGTAGTGATGTTTTAATTCCAATAATTGTTTTTGCTATACCTAATATTTAATCGAAATATATTTTTTTACCGGCCGTATGCCCTTATTATCACACTCTGATATTATACTAGATACTACAAAATATATACAAGACTTCAGCTACTACAATGAAAGCATTTAGACAACCTACAATTCATTGCAGACTTACAGGCAGTCGGAATATGTTTTATTGCTTATTTTAGGTTTATTTTTGCTTACCTTTTGGTGAGATTGCGCCTTTAACCCCAATGTGACATGATGGTATCTGACGATGTGATCACGTGATCCAGGGTGTGAACAGACGAAACTTAGAATTATCGGCATTCAAGAACTGCTGCCGGAACACACCGTTTCCGTGGTAGCTAGCCAGGCGGTCATCCGCAGAGCCGACGGCTTAAAGTGTTCTCCTGGAAGCACTCAGTAGTATTCGCTATACTACTGGTATAGCGGCTCCATCCCAGTGATGACAGCAGCGGTAGTTGACTACACAGCTTCCACTAAGAGCTCTCAATATTAAGGCCCCAAGAGCTGATAAATCATTTTTTTAAACTCAAAGAAGTACATAATATTCTATCAACATTACGAAAATAGAAAATTAAACAAGACTAATTCATCGTAACTCATTACATTGAACTGCAATAACTAGATTTCTTAAGTAACGAATAAAAAATATTTTCTTTTAAATGTGTAATATTTATGACAAATAACATTCTTAAAAATCGTTAGTGACGTGAAAAGTATCGAAGTATAATTTACGAAAATAAACCGGATTTTTTAACTAAAGAATAACAAAGGAATCCTTTGTTATTAATAAAATTTAGGTACCTTCAGTAAAATCTGGATATAGAGTATTCTGTTATCTATTATCTAATAACGACTTGGTTTTGCAATTATCAGATACATAGTTTCTTTTCATAAGAATTACCGGCAAGATAAGAATCTGTTATATATATTATCCAATATAGTTGTTAAAAACCAAAATGCATTTGTTTTAAATTTAGTTGGTTAACATTTTATAAGTCTGTTATTTTATATGATGTTTGAAAAACCGTGCCTAAGATGAAATAATGTTATTAAGAAAAATCTAGATTACCCATAATATCAAACAGTGACACCTAGCGGATGGACACGAAACCTGGTGGAAAACGCTTATGCCCTGTGAAAAACTTCATAGACATTCCTAAAGGGGAAGTAAGGAGCTTACATTATTCACCCTGAAGCCAGCGTCTGTGCTTGTTGCTGAAACCGTTAGGTGTCGCTACTTGTATTTTTTTCACTACCTAGTTATTTTTAAAAAGTTAGAGTTATGATTAGAAAATAATATGGTAGGATGAAACTTAATATGGACAAGTCAAATTAAAGATAATAAGTGTCCCTTTATTGGTTATGTAAGAAAAAAAATCACAAACCAAACTTATTTGATCATTATCATCGTCATCTAACCATGTCCCATATGTGTGGTCGATATATTATTTCCGTAAGAATACCAAGGACAACAGTTTTAGGTTACACATTTATAATTGATGTTTAACCACTCACAACTATTTATCATATTTATTTTTATCACTTACGGGATTTGTACTGTGAAATCACGAGCAGACGAAACGGTCTACCCTATTTTTTAGTCTTTTGCTACGCGTACCACTGGAACTCGAATTCGACTGAAAGTTTCGTCTGCTCGTGATATGTGTCCGCGATCATAATGCATGTAACTGCGTCGAAATATCGGGAGCTCAAAAATAAAAATTGCCACGGTATAAATCCCGTAAGTGATAAAAATATTTATGATCAAAACCGTGATAGTCTAAAAAAGAATTTATCATGTTTATTATTATCAGATTGAGCTGAAATTTCGAATGCCTTTTAGACTCCAATGCCTATACAAAAACTCTAGTATGACGTGTAAATTTGAGTCTTTGAATAATATTAGAACTCTTTAGTCAGAGTTTTTGAGTAATATTACTTATATGTATCTTTTGACCCTACAGAATCGAAGCATTTTGTATGGCGGCAATCTTGAATCCGGTATTATGGGATTTTGACACACGCGATTTCCTATGACATTTGATTAAACACCTCTAACGTGTCTCTTACGAGCCATTTGCGTTTCCATGCCATCCAATTTCACTTGGCACCCGAAATCTGACAATAGTGACCAAAGTTAGACTGTTAACTTGCTGGTGGTTGGACTCATTTGGATCAGCTAATAATACCATTACAAGTTTTGGACGCTAGATGAGGTAAAGTACACCGTATTGGGATCTTGACCCTTGACTAGTTAAAAGTTCACAAGCAGTCGTGAGAATGGGTGAGGTGACGTTCAACGTTTTGAATCACTCGTAGCGAAGTTTACTAAGCCGTTCTTAACCGATCAGCTAAGTTAAGCTACGTCAGTCACACTCATGACTTGGATGGGTGACCGCAAGTGACATTACTACTGAGCGCTTCCGTGCTTCGGAGGGCACGTTGAGCCGTCGGTCTCGGTTGTTGTCTTAGAATGGCAGTCGTTATGCACGGTAGTAGGGCATTACATAATTCCCGCCTGGCTAGCTCCACCACCTCAAGTAGAAAATCAGTCACCAAGCACCTAACGCTATGGTTCGACAGCTTTCCTTGGGAGCCAGTAATTCTAGATTAGCCTGATCAACACCATTGACCACATCATTACTAAATATCAGGTAAGATAGTGATCAAAACTAGCCTAGCAGTTAAATATTAAAAAAATAACTATTATTATATTTGCTCTGGCTGGACATTAAACATTTTGGTGTTATCTTTGTTTTGCTGCTAGATCATCTGTTTATTATTGTACTTAATTACGCTAAACGCGAGATTTGGGGAAGAGTTTTTACGGTAGCTATCTAATATATTTTTTGTAATACCAATTTAGTTTACTACATATGTAACGGTAGTAGGTAATTAACTGTTTTAGGGGTAATTTATGGAATCGTAAGGATCAGTGTCCAACAACTGTTCAAGATAATACGAGAAAATATATTTAAACTTGCGAATACTATGATATTGTAAAATTGTTACAAAACCCAGCTACAGTCGTGAATTTATGAGTACCATGCATTTAGTAGCAAACCTGATTAGGAAACAAATTTAGAAGTTTGTTTATTTATCTTTAGAACTTATATTTCGATAATGTTTTTATAAAAGTTAGAAAACACTTGTTACAGGCTTTCTGATTCAATTCTTTCATACCTTATACAGCCATTGAAAGAAATTGAAACAATATCGAAAGTCAATTACGAAGACGCTCAGTGCCGGATTATAGGACGCTAGTGTCCAACCCAACCAATCTCGTGATGTGGAGACCCCACGATCCCCTAAAATCACATTCGAAATGATTAGGAAATTGAAGTCGTTTTTTTGGTGCATGACTTCTGTATCCTGTTCGAACATTTAGGTTATACTCGAAGTAAGAATTTATCTGGACCCTATTACATGGGACCTCTCAACCTGTTTGGGTTTCGTACACTTACTTTAATGTTTTTTTTATTATCAGACCAATATTTATTTAATTTAACATTTACAAGAGTAAGTTAGCAAACTAAAACAAGCAAAACCTTACATATCTTCAGTAACATTCTAAATCCTAAGGAAACTAAGAAGAACTAAATACTAAAGAAAAGTTGACATTACTTCGCGAGTTGCGCATCCCATTCTGAAAAATAATTTTATGTTGAAGTAATTTTTGAAATAAATATAATCATAAATATCTAAATATTAATAATAAAACAGCAAAACAATATATTACCAAATACGCATCCGGTTTCTAGCATGGCAGATATTCCTTATCAGGGCGAGTCAATAAGCTGCGTCTACGCAAGCTCCTGGCGGCCATGTGGCTGACTAAGTTACGCGCGATAAGACGACTGTTTTAATAATAATATTGAAATTTGTTTGAAATTCACAAGAATTTCATTTCAAAATAGCCAGCCATAACTCTTATATAATGTTCTTACAAAACTTTATAGATAATTTGTTTTTAGCCATCCAAAGTTAACCCATCCAATTAATCCATATGTATTATTAAATATTGTTATTATTTTTATTGAAAGGCAGTGTAGCAAGCTAAATTAATGGGCGAACGGGATTTAAGAAGTAAAGAATAATAAGAGCGCAATGTGGTGACAAAAGAGAGTGACACTGTAACTGTTATGGTCAGTCGTAACGCTTACCATCAGTCAGGAGAATTGATCGTTGCATCACTATAACATAAAACAAACTGTTGCCGTGTAAATAATTTAGCACTAATTCTGAAACGAGTGAATAATATGAACATATGAAATAAAGATAAAAAGTGCTTGGTGACAGATTTTCTTATTTTAAAGTACCTAGACAGGCGAGACAGAAGCAGTTAATACGGCTTGGTAAAATATTAAATTCGTATTTAGTGCTGTCGAGAGGTTTGTAAATGATATTAAGCTAAGGTTCACTAAGAGTAGTTTATTTCAAAAAAACTCTATTCTATTACGTTTGTCTCTCTGTTTAACAATAAGAAAATATATAAGCGTGCGCATGTGTTGCAAACTTACCTATTTTTACACAGCGAACTTTTACATATCGACTTCAAAAATAGAAAAGCAAATCGCGGTCAAATACCCACAGTAGTGAACTTATAAAAAAATGCCTTTTGTTGTTTCTTATTATTTGAAAGTTTGACTATCCTTTATATCTTTTTTACATAAAACAAGAGTTTTTTTAAATAATACTCAACCGTATTTATAAAAAAAATCGGTCAAGTGCGAGTCGGACTGAAGGGTTCCGTACCATTAGCTATATACAACGTTAGACTTCATAATATACCTTTTTTGTTATAACGTGCGCGACTCGCACTTGGCCATTTTTTATTTATTGTTATAGCGGCAACAGAAATACATCGTTTGTGAAAATTTCAACTATCTAGCTATCACCGTTCTTGAGATACAGCCTGGTGGCAGACGGACTGTCGGACAGCGAAGTCTCAGTAATAGGGTCCCGTTTTTAACCTTTGGGTACGGAACCCTAAAAAATGCCGTGGATCGTTAAATGCCATAAGAGAATGGCTGCATGTCCGCGTTGAACTTCTAAAGACTAATTCTTAGCAAAAATGCATGAGCCCTCTTGTCTCTCATGTATTATTGTTACATAGAAATAATATGCTTAAATAGCCTGTTTGGTATATAAAAAATAAATTGTATCATTATTTTTATTACAAATGAATATTATGAGCTATTTTCGGTATCGTTCGAGAACAAAATGACTAGGTAATAATTTCGTACACGCGTTACGAGGGCTATTTCGATGTAATTAAAGCGGTGGAAAACGATGTTTATCGCATAAATTCTCTGGAGCCTTTGACGTAATATTCATATATGAAGGCAGTCCTGGCGTGAATAATAACTATTGCAGTTAATATCATAGAGATATAAAATACTATTCTCTTTTCTGTGGTAAATATAATGGTAAAAAGAAATCGTAAATGAAGGCCAGTCATCATTTTACGGTTCCGTGCATCCGATGAAAACGCACGAAACCCTTTGAATGTACTCATATAATTATTGTGCAATTAGATGTAAGTTCGCATGTCTGCTTGCCCATCTGTCGCGACTTCTAATGTACATGCACTAGACGGAAAAAAGTTTATATTTTGTACATAATAATATATTAGTTATAAGGTGTCCAAATTATGCACATAACGCGTAAATTAATTAGGGTTATTTAATTATTATTTAGTGAACGGCTATGGATTCACGACCAGTTTCGAACATATTTGAAGTTCTACGTCTGGGAGTCACGATTTTTCACAGCGTCGAGCGCGGAACTCAGCATGAAACTGGTCGTAGAAATATCCGGTAAAAATTATGTGAGTCCTAGCCGGTTACTAAGTAACTATTATGGACAGAACTCGCGACAGTTTTTTAGGGTTATGTTGTTGTGAGGGACATTTTTAAAATTAAAATATCTTTCGTCCAATGCATTATATTAATTGCTCTCATCAAATATATTTTATAAATTTTTATAATTCATACTTAGTTAAAGAAAATTTTGCATGCCTGGGTAATGGATGCAATGTAGTTCGCCAGTTGCGACGCACTGCATCTGTTTTAGGCAGAGACTTATCACCACGTAGGCACCGTGCTTGTTCCATCACGACAGCATTAAAAAAATCATAGCCAAAACTTTTTCGAATTCTTTTTATTTGTTGCTACATGTTTTAACAGGAAAATTAAGTTAATAATGATAACAAGAAATAGTAGGTATACCTAACGCAATGGTCACGTTGTAGTACTATTAAACCACACAAGACCAACTCGCATGTGGGAAGATTTTTTCCAGATAGCCCTTACTGCTGCAGAAACAAATTTAGGTATGTCATTCGGTGGATACATTAAAATCAAATTTTAGCTTCACACCATAATTTTTGCAACCGCCAACAAAATTGAAGAAATAAATCTAATTTTAGATTGTTCCCCAACCTATAAATTGCGGCAGAAAGACGTGACGACCGCTGCCTTAATTTTTCGCTACGTTCGCTAAAGCACAATCTGTTGTGCACTGTAAGGCAGTATATTCGTCAACGTCCGAGAAAGTTTAATTATGCCCTTAATTTATCGTCTTATATGCGGCGTTCTTTTGCAGTAAGGCGACCAGTTCGGCTGAATAGTTTCTTGCCTTTTTCTTATGTGAAATGAATGAAATTATTATTTTAATGGAACTCTTGAAAAGATGAACGTAGCGTGATTCACAAAAATAAAACAAAAATACAATTTTCTATAGCCCATGTTCATCAGGCATAATGTAGGATTCTAATGGTGAAAGAATTATTAAATCAATTGTGTAGTTTTTAATTTGATTCGTTACATAATCTTTTCTCTTTATATATTATTAGTGTAGATAAGTGGGGTTTGTCACGATCTTAATAAAGGTGAATGCTTCTTAAACCTACAAAAACCAAACGTGAATGAATGTTAGTATGTTTTAAATAACGTGGGTGCTTGCGGTTTTCAAGACAAAAAAGTGAGGAACTATTTATACATATTCATTTTCCCCGCATTTAAAGTAATACATTCCCAGCAAAGTCGATCTGCAGAGTCTGTTATTAAATGAAATTTTCAATTTATTTCTTTTTACATAAAAAGATAAAAAAAACTACATTTCATTTTGTCGATGTACCTAAATAACAACCTCACTGAGCAGTGAATGTGTTAACATTTTATTGACGTGCAAGAAAAATAATATTATATGAAATGTGAGGATTCTCACAGAAACAGAAATAGTATTTTCGATGTCATGGAATTAATATATTTTATACTAATTTAAAATGTCATATAATTGCAGATACGTTTCGAGATCAAGAAACGTTAAAACTGAATCGTTAACGTTATATCTTCATCACAATTTATTTTTGATACAAACAACGATACTTTTAACTCTACAAATAACGTAAGAAAACAAAACATGTTTATTTTTATGAAGATATTGTTCGAAACATATCCTCCTAATACCTACAGATTGGATCCGTCTGGATTGGTTCAGATCTCACAGATCATCGTTATCGACGTTACCACCTCATTAATCTATCGCCGAACTTTGTTTACGGACGTCCTTGACTTTCATCTCTTACTATAACCGCTGAAACAAAGTCATATAACTCACGCAGATATTTCAATAAAACCTAACAAATATAATAAACTTCAAAGATTCACTCACACATTATTAGCTATAAAAATCGGGATAAGGCATAAATCTAAACGTGTTAACACTGTACACATGTCTAACATTTTACCCTAACCTTAATATGCGTTAACTAAAGACAGTTATCTTCAAACATTCAAATATTTGTTTAGGATGGGTGTGAACCATATAACTCTTAAGCAACCCTTCACCCATTAACGAGGACACTAAAATTGATAATATATGTGTAGAGGAAGTGAGATCCATTCCAACAATTGCCGAAATCTGTTTGAAATTGGTCATCAAAACCTTAAATGGCTATTTTGAAAAATTAGAGAAGAAGAAATCCATAAATCATAAGGTATGGTTTTTATATGATTGTGACGGATCAAGCACGAGGCCCACCTGATGATAAGTAGACTAACTTCTGCCTATAACAGATGCATTTCGTCCGAACAAATAGCACTGCGCCCATCACACTGAGACATACAGTTGAGACAAGAGCTCTAAAGGACTACTGCCGGAACACACTTTGGCGGCAGATTTTCTACGTGAGGGTGGTAGCTAGCCAAGCAAGCATTCGCGAAATCCTCTTTCACCATGCGGTGAAGCTCATACCGGCGGTGGGGGTCGAACCATGGACCTGCGGCACGGCAGTTCATAGCTATTTCCACTCGGCCATCCTGGCTTCCAAACTGGTCCAAAAATCTCACGAACTGGTCTCAATGTTAGACACAGACGACAGAATACTAGATATTAGATATAGTCTGCTACGTCGCTATTAGTACATTACTGGAGCGGCCAGCAAAGGAGGCATTGATGGAAGAACGTGTAAATGTGGGCCGAGGTTTAATCACAATTAATAATTAATTGTAATCTTAATTAATGATTTGTATTGCAAATTTATTAGAACTTTTTGACTTGTAACTTGATGTTATAAATAAATTATTGTATTGTATTGAGGCGAAGCCGAGGCACACATACGTAATTCCATCAATGCCTAGTTGTGGCCAAGGCTTGTATAGTGCTTATCTCAAATAATGCGCGGATATTAAAACAATGTAGTACCTAGGCAGAATTTTTTATTCCAAAAAATAGTAAGACAAGCTGTCAGATCGCAGTCGAATTTCTAAGAGGCTAGTAGTTCTTAGAATTCTTCATATTCTTCCTCATATCGATTTCCGTACAAACGTACTTTCGTCATATTTCAAATACAATACGTTCAAACTCGTAAAAATATTTGCATGCATGTCCTTGAGCCCAAATAAAATATAAATTTCTGGTTTGTCAGTTTACCATAAAAATGTGTATATGTCGTGGCCACATTAGAATTGTCCATATCATGAAATGTTCGAGAATATCATGAAGTGGTCGCATTTCTTGATGTGGGCAACTTAATTTGACCAGATAATTAAATCGTGAACATTGCCCACCATTTCATAAAATTCACATTTCATGATATGGACAGTTCTACGATGTGGCCACGATATATATTCCGAATTATTTGAAAAACTCGTTTTGTTTGGGAATATTTATTTTCACATTTCGAGATATAATAAATGATAAAACGAAAAACTGGCAAACCAGCAGAAGCATAGCTTTTAGGCTTAAGTATTTAACTTGGTATTTAAAATATGAAGAAACTAAGTATTATTAGTTAAGCATGTGTCGTAATCCATTGTCACTGTGTATGTGAAATATAATAGATCAAACAATCCTGACAAACGTAAGTGTACGTAGCTTGTCCGCTAAAGTGATTGATTGTGGATTTATCAGGTTCATAAAATGGACAATCCCGCCCAATCATTTGCGGGCAACATCGTGTCATCGACAGAACATAATTTGCGAGGTTCAGAGAGCATTGTTGATGTTAAAAAATTGGGAAGAAATCAATTTATCGAGTGTTTAATGAAATTGAGTTTCGATATTGCTGAGCAGAGAAGCCGTAAATTGAGTTTAATTAAAGTGCCTTCGCTTAAAAAGGGGATTGTAAAAGCAATAAGCGTAGTCCAGCAGTGTAGATCCGTCTGAATAAACAGAAGTAGGTAGAGATCCAACAAAGCCGGCACAATCCGCTAGTATTGAATTGACGCGTAGGGGAACACTGCTCTCGCATTCAACCAAAAGATTTGTTGTACTTTTCCACTCCAACAAACTGAAAATATTTCAAGGAACCGTTTAGTTTGCTGGCTTTACGTTGTGCGTCTTTTATTTCTGGACTGAAATAATCTCGACTATGTTCAAGCATCATTATTTCCATGTCGTTGAATGTCCAACTATCACGAGTATAGGTACCTAATGGCTTGTTTCAAGTGTTTCTTCTACTTGTACATTTTTCAGTCTAGTCTCGAGGAGAAAATAAACATGAGAAGTAGAGTTTGTTTCTACTTAGTTTATTAAGATGCATAGACATTATATTTCATATTTCATTTATTGACCTTATAACATTGTACGTTATATTAGGTAAGTCAAATTTACAGTTATACAAAACTAGGTAAAATAATTATTATAATCATAAGCTTAACTAAATTGAGATGTCCAAGAAAAATTATAAGCAATATAAATAAAAATAAATGTCAGAAAATTGTGATAATTAAATAATTACAAAATATACATTTAAAATCCGTCTTTGGTTATATAGTTCATCTCATTATAGCCTAAGCAGTCAAATGGATTGGTAATTTGTATCTAATTATTTTTACTGGAATGAATTTTCCGTTAGACGCATGTCCATGAATTCTTTTACAGAATATAATGGATGTGATTCAAAAAAAGATTTCATTTTCTTTTTAAACTCAAGATTGTTAAGTTTCGTTATAGTCAATGGTAGTTTATTAAATATAGATATTTTATTGAGGACGCCTTGTTTTTTTACCTTTATTAGTCTAGTTTTCGGCATATATAGTTTTTCTTTATTTCGCAAATTAAAATTATGTACATCTAGGTTTTAAGTCATATTATCAACTTCCTGGTGTATCTCCAAAGTACTATTATAAACATATAATGATATGACAGTCATTATTTGATTTTTTTTAAAATATTCTCTAACTGACGTTTGTTTTCGGAGTCCAAATATAATTCTAATCGCCCTCTTTTGAGTTTTAAGAACTTTACTTATATTTGTCCCGTTTCCCCATACCGTAATTGCATAATTAGCTAGTGATTGAACGTACGCATAATAGACTGTCAAAAGCGTCTTTATATCCATTAAAGGCTTGAGTTTGAACAATGCATAATTTGCACTTGCCATTTTTTTGCACACACTATCTATGTGGGCAGAATGTGTTATGGTATAATCTACTGTGTAACCTAGGAATACATTTTCTGACAAGCCCTTATGTTTTTTATCTTTTTTTGTTTTGTAATGCATGACAACACTCTTGTCAGGATTTAAAATGATTCCATTGGCGCTAAACCATTCCTTGAGAATTGTCATCACATCATTTAGTTTTGCTTCTAGTCTATTTTCACATATATCACTTACTCCAACATGGGTATCGTCCGCAAATAAACTAGTGTAAGTCCAGCTTGGCATAGCATTTACTATGTCATTAACATAAATTAAAAATAGTACGGGCCCGAGAATAGAGCCCTGAGGTACGCCAATATCTATTTTTTGTACTGCTGAGGTTACGTCGTTTATGGATACAATTTGACTTCTGCAATTTAGGTAGAAACGCATCATACTCAGCTCAGCTCCCTCAAATCCATAATATTTAAGTTTTAGAATTAGTACGTCGTGACGCAAACAGTCAAATGCCTTAGACAAGTCGCAGTAAATACTTGCGCATTTCTGCGCCTTGTCCAAGGAGTTAAGAATGTAGTATATTACTTTTCTTATGGCCATTTCTGTGGATCGACCCTGACGAAACCCAAATTGAGAAGTAGTAAAAAGACTATTTTTTTCAAAATACTTAACTATTCTGCGCTTAATAACTGTTTCAAAAATTTTTGAAATAATTGGTAAAATGCAAATTGGGCGATAATTCCCAATTTCTGAGTGGTTTCCTTTTTTATATAAAGGTATAATGCGGCCAATTTTAAGACAATCGGGAAAAACGCCTTTCACTATGCAATTATTTATCACAGTATAAATTAAATTCATTATGCAATTATTTTTTAAAATCAAATTCTTTAATGTCCTTGCGTTCATATCGTATACGTCAATGGAGGTTTTTGATTTCATGTTTCTAATAATAGTCTTTAGTTCTTTGTGTGTTACTGCGTCAAATTTAATAAATGTTTTTGGTTTTGATTTGTCATTCAGGGTTAAATAGTCCATGCATTTTTCTACGTCAAATTTATAATTATTTGTCAATTTGTGGGCAATATTCTTAAAAAAAGTATTGAATAAGTCAGCAATGGTTTTATCGTCTGTAATTTTTTTCCCGTCTTCGTTTATAATTGCCTCTATATGTTTTTGACTTTTTCTGTTTTTATCACGCTTCACATTTTCATTTACAATTTTCCATGTTTCTTTAATTTTATTCTGTGACTTTTTAATCCTGTGACTATAGTTAATTTTTTTGGCTGTGGTAAAAATTTTTCTCAAAACTTTTTTATACGATTTTATTTTCTGTTTTCTTTGGTCAGTCGGTACTAGGTCTTGCAATAATTCCATTTTCGCTAAAGTATTTTTAGATGTTTCTATACCCTGTGATGACAACTTTAAAATAAATTTCTGTTTCCGATATTTTTTTCTTGGGAAAGCCACATTATAATAGAATTTTATTGCGTCTAGCAGAATATTCATCCCTGCATTCGGATCATCACACATAATTATTTGAGTCTCTAATTTAATATAATCTTTTTGACATAAAAAATGAAAATAATTACAATTGTTCGGAGAAATAACTCTTTTAAAATAGTAAGATTTACATTCATTGGGCGAATACACATTGTCATAAATACATAGTTTTGTGACCTTGTGGTCTGAGAGCTTACGATCTAATACTAGTCCTTCATAGTCATTAAAGTTTACAACAAAATTGTCTATACACGATGCACTTGTTCCCTGCACTCTAGTTGGTTCATTGAGTACCCATTTACAATTGAAATTATTGAGTATAGACTCAAATTTTTTTACATTCTTATTTGCTTTTAAGACATTTAAGTTGAAGTCTCCGGCAATTACAGTTCGTTTGCCCTCTCTACAAAGTTTGTGTAGTAACTTAGTTAGTATGTCAAAAATATATAAATGTCTTTATCCCTCCTATAAATTGAAATGATTACAACTTTGTTAACTTTTAATTCAATGGCCGTCAGTTTAAAACTCATTTCTGATGATAACTTATTTATATCGTGTCTAATCTTATAATCTAAATTATTTCTAACAAAAATGGCTGTTCCTCCATGTTCAAATATTTTCCTATTAAAATAAGATGCTAACTCAAAGTTTTCTATGTTCATTGCTTGAACTTGGTAGTCTTTGCCCCATGTCTCTGACAGACATAACACGTCGCACTTGTAGTCATTTAGTAAATCCTCAATTTCAGTATATTTGTTGTGGATACTTTGTACATTAGAACTCAATATTATACATTCTTGTCGGGTTGTACTTCTTTTTGAAAATTTGTATTACGTTGAGTTGATTGTTGACTGTCCGTAGACATTTTGATAAACTTAAGAGTCGATGTGCCATGAAATTTCTGTTCAGAAGCTGTAACTATTATTTGACTCATGAGATACTTGGTATTATAAAGGTTGCGGGTCCTGCCGTTGTCATATAAATTTAATTCTATATATTTAACATTTTCCACCGTATTTGCCAAATGTGCTATAGCTCTATTAATATTATATATTTCACTGTTATGTGTGCTATTATAGCGGATACCGCTTATGATCACGTTAAAATGTCTGTTTGGGTTATCTATAATCTCATTTAACAACTTACTATACAATCGTTTTGTGATATTATTATGGGCATCTTCGTATTTACCAATAAATATAGCTACGGTGTCGTTTTCAGTAAGTGCATTTGTCTTTTCATTAAAATTTTCTAATATATTTTGGAAAGTAGCTCCTGGCTTACAATAATTAATTATTTTAATGTTTTCGTCAATGCGATTTACTATTGCTGATGCTATTCCCTGACCTAAACTGTCAGAGAATATCACTATGCTCCTGTGTGCTTCAGATAAACATTTAATTTTCGGTACGTTGTATCTATCACGAATTTTAACTGCCTTGGTAGCCGTTTGATTTGGGTAGCTATAAGTTTTTTCACAGTAATTATTTTGATTCTCTAATAGTTTAATCACTTTTTGTAGTTCCAGAATTTTGTGGTTAAGTGTCTCATTTTGTTGTTTTATAGTAGAGTACATTTTGTTGAGTTTGCATACCTTTTTTGATTGAAATCTTAACTTTTTTAATGTACTCGATTTTGCTTTGTGTGGTTTTACTGTTGCTCTAGATAATTTTAAGTTCCGTAAAAATTTTTTACCTGTGTTTTCCTTTTCTTCGGCAAGCCATTTTTGAAGCTCCTTTATCTGTGCATTCAGTTCATTTATAGTGCTTTTTTGCTTTTCGAATTCGAGTTTCTCATCATTTGTTGTTGCAGAAGTTATTTTTGCAGATTTCAAAGAGTCTTCAATACTAATAGACACTCTTTGTCTTTTCCTTTTTCTGCCGATTGAAGGTGAATGTTGTACATCAGCAAACTCAATTTTTTTATAAACGCCTATGAGTTTGTGTGATTTTTCTAACTCTTTTCTAAGCGTTTCATTTTGTAACAGGAGATTATCAATTTCTCCGTTGGCTGAAAGGAGCTGGTTCTCTAATTCATTTATTTTTTTATTTAAAGTAATGTTTGTGTAGCTTTGATCTAAGTTGGTTTGTGGTAGGCTTATTCTGGTTGATTCGAATAAGGAAGAGTCTGTGAGGTCTCCCATGCTATTTGCTCTCTGCCGTTGACGAAATCTAAATGTAACATTGTCGGTGTCCATCATTTCCATTGTTGAGCTAAATTAAATATTATTGAACACTAATATATCAATCCACAAAACCGGTAATCGATTCTTTGATATGGTGCAACACTAATCGTTCTATTATAGCTTTACAATGTCAATGTCACTCTCACGTCATTTGCTGTTGTCAAAATAATGCCACAAACTATCTCTTTCTCGTGTATGTGAAAATATGTTATTTTAAACCGCAGAAGCCATTAACAAAGAAATAATAAATATGTTATTTATTGTTATTGGTGAAATTTTAGACTTTTTAATTTTTCATTAGATATTCATAACAGTAATATTGTTTGTTTGAGAATGTGATATTGGTTTAAAATAAATGATTTTTATTTAGCAACGTAATTGGTGAGAAACATCATTAATTAAATTCGTAGTAGGAAACAAACAGGGAGAAAATCTGAGATTCTTATTTTTATTTCCACTAATATGTATAAAAATAATAGGATATAATAGAATTTAGAATTGTTTTTATCATCGAAGGAATAAGGGAACTTAGAGTTTCTACCTACCACAACCGGTAGCTCAAAGTGAGCTTTGCTTCCGCTTATCCCAATAACAGTAGAAGTACCTAGGTAGAGATCGATGCACCAGGCGGAAGTTAATAGGGATTCACCTCTATTAACTTTCGACTGGTATATCCCGACCATCAAATTTGTCTGGCCACATCACCAAATGTGTTTTACAGTTTACTATAATCTATACTATCTATACTAATATTATAAAGAGGAAATATTTATATTTTTGCATGTAACGAATAAACTTAAAAACTCCTGGACCGATTTGAAAAATTCTTTCACCGTTAGAATCGTATACTATTCCTGATGAACATAGGCTATAGAATATTTTTCTTTATTTTTTTTTCTATGATGTAATCCAATGTGTGAAAATAATACCAAAAAATCTTTATATCGCGTACGCTGCGGTTGTTGACAATAGAGCAAAGTACTACAATTTTATAGAAGACTTCAAAATCTACAAAAATGTCTGCTATATACCATATGTACTATTACAGTTATGTCACAATAAATTATTAAATACCCGTGTGGAGCCAGGGCGGGCCGCTAGTTAGTAACTAAAATTAGTGATATTCTATATTCAAATATATTAAAACTCTAATTTACTTTACAGCAATTAGGTTCAAATAGAAAGCGAGGAATTCTTGCGGCAACATCGCCGCTGCACAACTTCTGAATGCTTTCATTGAAAGTTGCGGCTGAATCGCCATGAAGGCGTATAGCACAGTTGTCGACAACTTTGTCGATTTAACTCCTCAGCCAACTGTTCCAAGTTGATACTACTTGGAAAAATCTGTCTTTAGCAGCTCTTTCGTTTTTCTATTAACTTTTTTATTAGTCAGATCAGTGAGCAAGCTAAATGAGAGGTCAGATTGTCAGCAGAATTTAACATTTTAATTAAGACGAGGCTGCGGAAAAAATACTCTCATTCGACTAGATTTTTTAAGCAACTTAAATATGCAATCGACACGATAACTCGAATATTTGATTTTTCAAACCTTTTTCTATTCGTTGTCCAGACAGGAACACATTTGAAAGAAATTTACTCGATAGTTTTAATTTTTTAAAATGAAGCCTTTTCTTTAAATTATTAGATTTTTCTGGGAAACTACATCAGTTACATATCAATAATAAATACACATAGAAAGGAAATGTAGTTTATTATCCGCTGTATAAGTAAAATTTACCTAGAGTAATTAGTATTCTCATAAAAAATTAAACTGTGTTTTAGACTTACGACCTTTAGTTCTGTGCAGGATTACGGTTAATCGGAAGATTCGATATTCAACCTTATTGGCTTACGATTACGAAATAAAATCTATGCGTAAGAGCTGTCCTTCAGTGCCGCGCTGTGCGCCGTTGGACGTGGACCTATCGCTCGCGCGCTATCACCTCTGCATTATAAATACGTATCTTGGTAGGTACGAGTATATCAATATGGGAAATAAAGATAACTAACAAAATAAAAAAGGATGCAGAAGAGTCGATACAAAGAGTTTGCAAGAATTATGAGAGAGGCAAAAGCGTAAGTATTTTTCGTTATTAATATTTCAGTTTTTTTTTACCTATTGTACCTATGCAAATTTAATAATCGTTTGTGTTTTGGTGTTTATTCTATTCATGAAACATAGGTACTATCTCTACCGAACTAAGAGATTCTATACCAACTAGGTTCCTTTAGTACTGTAATGGAGCTATAAAATAACTATATGTCGTACTAATCTAAGTATGATTAGTAGGGTACTATAATAATATCTGGTATATGTATAATTATGGTCTCACCTGATGGTAAGTGATGTGGTTGAAGGTGCCGAACAGGTATAAAGTAAAATTATCTGGCTCTAAAGTACAGCTGCCGTTCAACCGTAAATGGAGTTGAGCGTTGCTAAATAATAATAACACAAGCGTAGCAAATCAAAGCATTTAGTTTGGTGGGTAGGTACCTATATCGCAATAAAACATCAAACATTGTTTATGTCCCTCAAGACTAGATGTAGATTTATATCAATGAAAGAATATTCAGAATCAGGCAAGTAGGTATATATTCAAGATATTATATACAAAGTCACCTGCATAGGTACTTATAAATATACATTTTATCACTTAGACATGTACATATAAGTATCGATTTATACATAAATATAGAGTTGAATAATTGACTGTGCTCATAAAATGCACCTTCTTTCTCATGAAAAAAATAACAAATCAGTCGAAGTCTGAGATCACTCGGACAGGGAAAACTGTCGGAGTCGCCATCTCATATAATAAGTTTAGACTGTGTTCTTCCACTACATGAAAATAAGTGAGTAATTCTTTGAATAAAGTATTGCTAAATTTGTACATTTTATTCACAGGAAATTTCGTAAAGGAAATATTTTATATACTACCTATATTAGGCTAAAAATTATTTTGACCTATCCATAGCAGAGCAACAGGTAAAATTAAATAAAAAAAACGTTATAAATACATTTAAATTTTCTTTTTACACTGAAAAATAACACTTTACATTATTATCGCCCTGCACTTGTCACACCTCTGTAGGGTCGGTATAAACAATATATTTTTTCTGAGTACCTACACAAAAGACAACGCATTGACATAATTGTGCGGAGCAAGACTTAAATTTTATGCCCGGCCTCCTATCTGAAGCAATACCCTTTTGGGAATGCCATCGCTGATATGTATTATACTTGCCTTCGCCCCCTTTTCGGTTATTAGGGTATTAGATAGATGGTAAAGAGCGATGTTGTACTCTTGACGTGCAAATTATCTGAATATATGTATTTAAATTCATTTATTCATATTCCCAACACCCCCTTTCTGAAGGCCGAACTTCAGCAGGGGCGGAGCAGTTTGTATGGTGGCCGTCTTGAAATCGCCATTTTGGATTTTTGACAGGTGTCATTCGACTGCTCTCTCAACATTTATCCTTACTTGGCACTCGTATACGAACTAACAAATTCTATCTACACATTCTAACAAATTGTGCGAAATTGATTGTCGGACAAACAGATATGTACAGTTGCTTTTCTGAAGGCTTCAGGTAACTGAATGTCTGTAAAATGTATAATTATATTTTTTGCAGGTATATATCAATCAAAAATCTGATTGGTATCATCAAACTCGGCTAAATGCACATTTGTAATATAACTAATGCTTATTTGCCGTGTAGTATGGAGACAACAAATCAAAAATAGAAATTCTACAAAAAGAAGAAAAATTTTGGAGGGAAAAAATTGAGACAAAACTAATCACATTCTATATGGACTGCCTTCTGCCCGAGCTGGTCAATCCCCGCCACTCAAAGAAAAGAATGATCCGGGATCAAGAATATGTGGAAACTTCTATAAAAAGAAAAAATCAAGAGGAGGCTGTCGAGGGAGACTTGCAACATCAAAGTGCAAATGCTTCAGTACCTCCTCCCACCGTAAAAAGAAGACTTAACTTAATATTGTCTTAGGTTTTAGTGTTTGTTACGCATAGTAATTAAACAACATTAAACGGTTTAAATCGCGTATATTTATCATTATTTTTATCATGACGTTTCAAACACTTTGCAGTGATCGTGGTCACGGGGTGACGATCGGGGGACTGCAAACTTGACTTTCCGTTTCCGATACTCGTTATTTCTCACGCACACTTTTGCATTTCATTAAAATTGTATAAATGGAAAACTATATATTTTTTATTTCATAAATGATTTTTTGTTGATTCGTATACATCTTAACTTAATGTGTCTATAACCTCTGTAGACTATCCACGAATATCTGTATTATGATAGTCCACTTACTAACAATCTAAGAATCCACTGTTTTTATTTTAATGTCTAATTTAGTCACCTGTTCCAGTGCCACTCACTGTCTCACTTGTCTGCTATGTTGCATTAAAAGAAGCCTGTATAACATGTTCTCTACAATGTTTCTGCAGTCGTGTGTTTTTTATTAAATATCCAAATAATTAAACCCCTTACAATTGCATATATACACTCTTCTGTAAGTTTGGTAAAAAAAATCTTATCCTGCTGTTTAGAATTGGCTAGATCTACTTATATCTGGTTGGTCTAATTTTTACCATAGTTGGTATCTAAAAGCAGAGTGGTAGTAAAATAACACCATTCTGTTTACCACTGTAACTGAAAAATAAAAAGTACTAGGATGTATACGAACATATTTTCAACATTAGTAATTAATAGTTAAAAATTATATGATAGCAATAAAAAAAAAACAACCTACTTTATTTTATTATGGAAACGTGTACAGTAGCACAGTTATGAAGAACTATAATTCATATTTGTATGACGAGTCATGGTATTATGAATGGTCATATTTAATCAAATCAAATCCATTTATTTCAGGTCAATCGTACCCATATTCACCGAATATAATATAATATTATGCTCATTCAATTTGATGATATTTTACTTTATTCTAATGATGTGTAATCTGATTAATCGCATTCCAAGATACTGAGAACAATGTTCATTCATTCATAAATTATCGTCCACGCGGATGCCAAGGGGTAATGAAATTTTTATAGGTAGTTTAATCAGTAGAAATCACTTTCGTTACTACGGAGAATTTAAAAACACCCCATTTATCAATATATATCGTGCCGTTTGGGCTGTTATGTACCATCATCATATTCCGACCCACGTCTCACTTTATGTTGGTTTGGTGCAATACGTTTTCTCTATAAACACAGAAACTGCGACACAACAACATAGCAAAGAAAATTAAAAATAAACAACTTGAAAACATTTTTTTAAATGTAAAAGACTGGAATAACTCATTGATATCGGTTCAATATGATCTCAATTTTTTGCTTATGACGTCGACAGGTTATTTGATATACTGATGACTACATACTTTTCAAGAGAGATTATTATTCACATATTATTTATAGATTTTATCACTGGTTAACAATAACTTTCATCTATATTCACAGTTGCCACTTACATTAGTTGCTAGAAGCACTGCGATCGTCAAGGCATTTTGGCAAATTACTTTTAGTAAGTTGACTGTAACTGGCAAACCGTTCGACCGATGTTGATGAAATTATAATGAAACCAATTAAGAGTTAAATTGTACTAGCAAAAAAATAATCTTCAAGATTGTAAGGTTCAGTAAAAAAGTTATGTGTGGTCAAACATAAAATAAATAATAGACAAGTCAATTTAGGAACCATCTTTCTTTTGGGAAGTCAGTTAAATATGTATAATATATATACCAATACATACATAATAATATATGCCAATAAAGTCGAGCAGACATTATCATATTGTAAAAAGTAAAACTTTTGGCTTTAGTTTTATGAGCTACTGTCGACCGTAAGGATAATTTTGAAAAGTAAATCAAATAATCAATTTCTTACTAAGTTATTAGTAATGTTGATAAAAATAAAAACGTGACATCAATTGCAGTATATACAAAGTTACTTTATGTATCGAAATTCGTCACGTGAATAAGATTATAAAAAAAGTTGAAATCGTCTCAATGGTATCTGTGTTCGCGAATCTAATATGAAGTACACAAAATGTTTTTTTAAGCGAGACGCGTGCGCCGCTGCACATCGCGTCGTTCGGTGCAGCGGGGATCGTTGCGCCGCATGGGCGGAGCTAGCGTGGGAATTATTTTTGACTGCCTCGACTTAAGATTGTACTCTGATTCGGAATTTATTTTTTGATGGGTATAGGGGAATAATTTCAGATTTTGGTTTCACCCGATAAAATTCAGCTTACATTTAATCTGTAGTCTTATACCTCATATGGTTTTGTAAGTATTAAGTTAATTATGTGTTACAGTTTTTGAATTTACCATTATTAAATATATTTATTATATTTTGGTATACCTACAATTTAGACATTTCCTTTTATGATTAAGTCATGGCTTTTAAATTTCTATAACATTCATATTACATCAGCATCAGTTAAAAATTTAAAATTCAAATGCTAAAAAAATTAAGCGTTACCTAAATTTGACTGAGCTAATCCGAGAAGAAATATATTATCAATAAAAACGTGTTTATAAAAACTTTTCTAGAAGTTTCACACAACATTCACAGGAATACCGCCAGTTCATTCGAACGAATATCTCTTTGTACTGGAACTCCATTCAGTATCTGGTATCAAAACTTTTGTCATAACCGCCGAATGTCTGTTACTTTTTGCAATCAAATCCAGAAAGTTAAATCAATGCGTACGCTCGACCAACCGCAATTTGTGTGAGTTTCAATAGACACAAACATACATCAATATTATACTCACACATATGCTTTAGCCAAGGATGTAAAGACCAAGACCCATACTAAAAGAAGATGAGAAACATAAAATCGCCTTTTCTTTCGATGAGTAATGAGAGGTGGTTCTTTTGGGATTCCGCGCGCAAAACGAAAAACAAAGCTCATCAATAAGACTCAGCATGTCTTTTTCATATATGACATAAGTGTGTGGAATGAATCAGGTACATCCCTGAAATTTTGATATTTTGTGTAAAATGTTGGTCAAAAGCCGATTATTGGAGTACAAGAGTACTGTACAAATACGAGACTGTTCGTGAGATGTATAATACAGTTTTGATGCTGTGATCAAAATAAACTATATTTTACGGGCTGTTGCAATGTGTGTCTTACTTCTTTACGTACTTACCTGTATGTTTTATGACTCTGAAGATAGCATAATATGCATATATTATATGTAAATGAAAGTAAAAAAAACAATATGATCAATAATCAATATGTCAAATTTGACATCTCTCACACTGACAGCTGCAAAATTGGAATATGTTGATATATTACATGATTTAAAATTTGTATGCCTAAACGACAGTAAACCGTCGCATGCCCCTTCACCCTTGACAGCTGACCTATTTTTGGGTAAGTAGTAGGCCGAAAATAGCCCAAATATGAAAAGACACCATCTGTCAAATCGGCAGACATTTCTATGACAAATTAAGTAATATAGAGTAAGAACCTAAATACACGACGTTTACTGTAATTTTGACAGCTGCCAAATTCGACATAAATATTGCAAGTAGTGTAAATTTATATATGTCAATTTTGCAGCTGTCAGTGAGACAGATGTCACTTTTGACACCTGTCAAACTATTGTATAAAATCATGAAGGGGTACAGTGGGTATTTCTTTAATATAAATATTATATGATATTTATTACTTTAATATAGTCGACCAAGAACAGTGTTTAAAATTATTCTTCCACTGTAGGTACCATTAGCCAATCCAATACGGGCGTTTTCTATGTACCACACAGGGAAACGCCCGTATATATGGACTGTAGTGCCACAGGTCCATGGTTCTATCCCACGGTTGCCTTCAGCATGGTGGAAGGGCATTTTGCAAATGCTCTCCTAGCTAGCTCCCAAAAATCTTTTAAGTAGAAAATCTGTCGCCAATTACCTAACAGTGTGCAGCGGCAGCAGTTTTTGGGAGCCAGTACCTAAAGTGTGTACAACTGTACGTCTCATTGTGATGGGCCCAGTGCAGTTAGTCATTTATGACAAAATGCATCTGATATAGGCAGAGATTTCGGCTTAACATCATGGGACTCGGGCGTGTTGCGTCACAATACCATTAAAAATATCGTATACTAATAGGTAGATAGATAGTCCTCAACATACTTAGCTATAGGCATGTATTTGTATATAACAGGGTATACATTATGATACAAAAATTACTATAGCTACCATTGTATATATTGTAGAATAAGATACATACTAAATTTTATTTAATCGAACTATTTAAGCATATTAGGAATTAGAATACTTAGTTAAACTTTGTTTTAAAACGCATTCCCTATTAAAACCTTTCATAATATATATCGGAATACAACCGACTGTCGGTAGAGCATGTTGTGTCACGAAGCACAATGCCCCGTCTGCTCCACATCGATAAGCGGGGTATAGTTTCTCCGTGATATGTTACAGCAGTATCTGCGTCCTTGTACGCTCTTGAAATATTCAAGTTTTAAACTGACAGAAGCGATAAAACAAAAGTGAAAAGTGGAAAGACGCTCAGCTTGAATGTGGATGCGATCAAAATCAATTTTATGCTGCAAAATTGTTCGTTGCGATGATCGTGGGTATATGATCAATTTAATACAAATCTTTTATATAGCAGATCTTACAGATTTATTTACTATATATATATATATATATATATATATAATTTATTACCTTTATAATTCTTCATCTTGTGACGAATTCTTCCTCTTTCATCACTCATTTCATATTTTGCCACTGTGAACACACATTCTCTTAGTCCGTATTATTTGTCAAATATTAATTATAAATATTTTTATACTAATAATAATTTATATATTTCTTATTACATTGAATACCAGCAAGAAGCAGCAGGTAAAATTGTACTTTTATATTCGTTTAATCTAAAACTGCAGAAGTATCGTTGCTGGCTCAGGCCTGGGCTGGCAGAGCTGGCGAAGCTGGTTGAAGCTGATTGATTTCGTATTTCTTAATTTTTGGGTATTTTTAATTTTTAATATTAGGTTTTTGTATAGGTATGAATCACAGAAAAGAGAAAGCAATTTATATCTCTATGGTATGAATAGTCACTATCTGTATAAACGTCCACGTTTTGAAAGCTAGATCTTAAGAATTTCTCCAATCTCGGCCATCTATCCGACAATTTTTTTTTCATTTTTAAAGATTGAGTTCTTACGTTGAGAAGTATAAATAGTACGAAATTCAGCATCATCATATTATTAGAAGATGGCAAACATATTCAAGTTTAAAAAAAAATAATTAAACCAGTGTTTGGAAACCACCTATAGCTGATCGATCAAGAGGTTCCTGAGGTAATTTTTTCAAATTACTTGTAATGGGATATTGAATATCGGCCAACCAAAAGACAGTAAAAGTTATCTTCACACAATTTGAAAAGAATCTTTTAAAATCTCTAATAGTGATTTACCATAGGTATAGGTAGGTACTATTCATTGATAAAATATGCATGTGAAAAATATATGCTCCAATACAAAAGGATGCCCCTGAACGAATATATACAAAGTACCATTATTGACTTTAGCAAAAGTACCACCGCATTTTTTGTATTATTTATTGTCATTTAATACTATTAATATTATGTACATCAGCATAAAACAAACAGTAATTTCAAAGTTGCAATTATCGAATTTACAACTAAGTCATAACGCTTCTATAATAGAAAAGCTAGGAATAAATGTGTTTTTACATTAATGAGAATTCATCAAACTGAGCCAATCTGTCGTATTAGTTATACTTAGGGCCTGTTTCAGAATGTTCGAATAAGTTCCGGTTTTACTACCTAGAACATAACACCCTATCTTTGCGTTTCACAGTCATCGATTTAGCCTATCCATCGGTTAAAGCTTGAAACGCGCTGCATGTCAACTGTCATTTTTATTATTCAGTTATTTTATGTGTTGCATAGCAACCCGAAACTTTATTAGGAAATTCTTGTTCTTTTTGCAGTTAATGAGTTCTTGCACCAAGCTGGATATATGACGATATAATCCCAAAATCCCCCTAATAATATAACCGTAAAATAAATATTTCAGGACTTAATAGATCTCAAATTTTGACAAAATAAACTTGGTCCAAGTGGCTGAGCGGTATAGGCATCCGGCGCGAAATCGGAGGACGCGGGTTCGATTCCCTCCTTGGGTATAAAATGTTGTACTCCAATAATTTGTAAAATATTATTTTCTCTTAGCACGCGATAGTGCTTGTAATCATAATATTTAGATCTCAAATTGATTGTCCTCTCATATGTATTGTGGCTTGAATACCTTATTGACAGGGACATGTGAAAAAAACCTTGTTTCTTACGAATTTAGGGAATAGTTAATGCGAGTCACAAAACATCTATTACTTTCAAAGACATTTATAAATTGAATTTCATCGATTTCTCTAGTTTCATGTAAAGACGGGGGAGTCAAGGAAGCTGTATTTAATATCCGTCTCTGAACAAATATTTGTCTGACCTCACTCGCTGATCGGCCTTCGATCTAAGGAAATTGTGGATGTTACAAGGAGTTATTTATATTGGACTAAATAATTAAATTATATCCATGGACAGCCGCAGATTAAACCACGAGTAAATAAAAGTAAAAAAAAAGGTGTAGATAACAATCATTTGTTTTTATTTTTTATTCCTGTTAGGCTTACCTAACCTAACAGTAGGAGGCAAGGATGCGGTCGAACAGGTGGTTGAAGCTAACCTAAAATTACTGGCTCTCAAAGACACCTGCCAGAACATACCGTCAGGTGCTAGGCGACAGATTTTCTACATGAACCCTCACGTAGAAAATCAAGGTAAGAAAACTATAAGCAACAACAACTGTAATTGACACTCGATTGTAAGAGGACTAATTTGAATGGGTATTCTTTCAGGATGTGAAATAGACAAAATATACGAGTATATCTTCTTTATATATAAAAATAAACCCCTATTTCTCTTAGTCACGCTATAACTTGAGAACGGCGTTACCGATTTCATTCATCTTTTTTTTATGATTTCTAATATCCGTTTAGAAAGTCCTTTCATTTTAAAAAAGTACTCTTATTATTATTACATTAAGTAGTATTTAAGATCACCAGGACCTCAATGGACAAAATGAGGAAAATATGGAAGAACAGATATAGCACCAAAGCCACAAAGATCCGACTAGTGCGAACTCTTATTTTCCGCATATTTCTTTACGCCGCAGAGACGTGGACCCTGCGAGAGATCGAAAAGAAGAAAATAGATGCTCTTGAGATGTGGTGCTGGAGAAGAATGCTTGGAGTGTCGTGGACCGAGTTTCGCACAAACGTCTCGATACTCCAAGAACTCGGCATTAAGCAGCGTCTTTCAGCTATAGTGCAATCCCAGATCCTCGCATTCTTCGGACATGTTTTGAGGCGAGGTAGCCAGTCCATTGAGCGTCTTGTCGTTCAGGGCAAAGTAGAGGGCACGAGACCGCGCGGGAGGTCACCCATGCGATGGACTGACCAAATTAAATCTACGGTGGGCGGTCCCTTGCATGAGTGTAACAGGATGACCATAAATAGAGGGCGATGGCGTGACATTGTGAGGCGCATTACATCTGCCCCCACTACAACTACATGACGACCACGACCGCTCTGTCAAGAGCGTAACGACTGAGAAGAAGAAGAAGAAGAAGTATTTAAGAAAATTTAACCACCCCGTGGAGTGCCGGGTTAGAATTGCACCTCCCCATAACATCCTGGGTGTCGTAAGAGGCGACTAAGGGAAAAGTACTGGAAGGTGGGCAGCAGCGCTTTCTAAAGAACTGCCAACTTACACTGCGATCCCCAAGACGCCTGCCAAGCGTGGGGATTATGGCAAAAACCCCCTTAATAGGGGAGGCTGTGTTCGGCAATGGATCCGGCTGTTACAGTACAGTACAGTAACGACCTTTATTATAAACTTTTTAATGTTACTTGAGCCCCAGCGTTATATACTCATTTCGTTGATTTTTCACGTAGACTTTTTACGTTTTGTACTACAATTTTAAATGGAAAGTATAAAGGCGAGGACGTTTTGATTCCACGCATCCATACACTGATTCCGAACGACATGCCATTCGAATTTTCCAGAGCGGCTTGCATTTGTAATGTCAATAAATAAATCTCAGAGGCAGCTTTAATCTTAAAAATCCATGTTTTTGACATGACCAACTGTATGTCGCCTGTTCCAGTGTCTGAAAACCATCAGAATTATTTATTGACACGCTAGAAAACCTAACTAACAATAATGTGTATCAACAAGCATTTCAAAAAACAATATGTTATACAGATAATAAAAAATTACAAACTTATAAAATATCAAAATATACAACAATTGAAATAATTATTTTGAGTCTGAATTGAATGACAGGTCTACCTCTGTCGGGTCATTAAAATATCAAGGGTCAATATGTATGATGATAAGTGCAGAAAATAAAATAACTGGTATCTCCTCTGATAGTATAGTAGGTAGGCAGGTATAGGTAAGTATGTATATCTTAAATACAATACTTTCTCTACTATCCATTATTTTCTTATCCTGTAAAATTCACCACCTTGCTAAAATTCGAAGCGCTCGTAGCGAAGTTTGCTTAGTCATTCTGAACCGATCAGCAAAATTAAGCAACGTCCGCCTCGGTCATGACTTGGTGACCGCTGGTGACATTACTACTGAGCGGTTCCGTGCTTCGGAGGGCACGCTAAGCCGTCGGTCCCGGTTGTTGTCTTTGGATGGCAGTCGTTATAGCATGGTGGTAGGGCATTTTGCGAATGCCCGCCTGGCTAGCTACCACCCTCAAGTAGAAAATCTGTCGCCAAGCACCTTACTGTGTGTTCCGGCAGCTGTCCTTGAGAGCCAGTAATTCTTGATAAGCCTGAACAACATCTTCAACCACATCATCACATACCATCAGGTGAGATAGTGGTCAAAGGCTAACCAATCATGCATAAAAATATATATATATATGTATACAAGAGTAGTATGTAATAGTATTTTGTAATATTCAGAAAATAAAATGACTGGTGATGTATAGAACTATTGACTATGATAGTATAGAAGGTAAGTATAGGTAAGTAAGTATATCTAAAACCTAATACGTTCTTTACTATCTATAATTTTCTTATCTTGTTAAGATCACCACCTTGCTTAAATATACAAGAGTATTGTGGAGGTGCTAAAAAGTAAGTACCAGAAGATTGTCTCATATTTTACTCAATGAGATAGGTATCGCGTGAATGGACCTACGTAAACAGGAGTCGTAGAGCCCCGTTCATACTAACAGTAATGTATTTTCCATTTCACTTAACATTTGAATTTCTGAATCAATCGTTTTATTTGAGTCTTGTATGTTACATTCTTATTGCTTTTACTTCGTCCCGCGGAATTTCTATATATTCTCGGGAAATAAGTATGAAATCGTGTAAAGAAATTTATTCCATTAATTTTTCGGGTACGTAATCTGAGTCTCCACCAAATTTCATCAAATTGAGTTGAAAAGACAAAATTAAATATAGTTTAATAATAACCCTCTATTCTGTTACCGAAACCAAGAGATTAGTTACAGCCGTAATTGTACATAATTCAGTAAGTACGTTGTTCTGTACTAGATACTACTTATCTGTACAGTAGGTATATATAAGACCTAAATCCTTAACACAAAATAAAAAGGTCCAAAAAAATTGTTTTACCGAACAATGGAACTGACTTCAACACTCATGTGAAATAAGTTGTCGAAGTCGGTACCATGTGCACAATATTGTGATATTAGGTACTTTTGAACTATCATGGTACCTACTTCAACAAGTTATTTCACACTTTTGAGTGTTGAAGTCGGTTCGATTTTTCGGTAAAAAAATTTTTTGGTCCTTTTAATTTTGTGTTAAGGATTTAGGTCTTATATATACCTACTGTGCTGATGAGTAGTATCTATTTTTAGTGTCCCTTGCTACTTACGGGATCGATTGTCATTCATTGGCAATGACTATATCATCAAAATAAGAAAATACTTTTCAGTTATTGGAATGTAACTCAAAAACGACTTGACCGATTTTGATGAAATTTAAAGACACGACAATCATCTGCTTTCAAAAAAAATAAGAATTGTCAAAATCGGTTCACCCCGCCAAAAGTTCTGATGTAACAAACATAAATATCAGACGAATTGAGAACCTCCTATTGAAGTCGGTTGAACGCTGCCAAGCGTCGTGGACGCCTACGCTATGCGTCCAACTGCACTTACAGCTCGGAAAACATTTTATAGGATTATGTACAAAGAAACCAGTAGTGCCGCTGCGGTCGAATGCATGCGGCCGCTGCACTAGCAGCCTATAGTCGACAGCGTAGTTCGAATTATAACCTCAGTGTCCATACTGATGTTTACTTATACTAGCACTTCCGAAGTGTAAAAGACGGATGTTTTATCGACAAGTTTCGCACCCACTATTTCTTTAGGCGAGCCATTGATGTGCAACATTGAAAGGTTTACTTCGACGGCTTGGTTAGGATGAGAGCAGTTTGTTTATATGGCATCTTTATTTGTTAGATGTCTTAATTTTGCCTTTACATCCCGACTAAGATATTCAGACTGTCCTATATCCATGTTGTTAAAGATATGTAGGTACTTGTGGAGGGTATAAGTCAAGAATCATCTATAAAATATACTTCGTTCTAGTTCAATGTTTTGATGGGGTTTTGCTGTGTCGGACAATAGATAACTATGCAGTATTAAGGTAAGAAGATATATTACCTGTTTATTACATGTAAATGTGACAACAGTAATTCACAGCATTATCAATATATCACTTAGAAGTAGTCTTTCAATCATCGGATAATTACTACTGATAATAAAAAGACAATGCGCGGCGCACGTTGATTAACTTAGCTGGTCGGCTAAGAATAGCTAAGCAAACTTCGCTAAGTAATTCTAGTTTAGTCTTTTTAACCAGAACCTAAGTTTTTCCATATTTTTTTGAGTGCCGCTCATAAACGAACTAAGTAAAACATTTTATGCAGAGAAAACGTTACTTGCATGTGTAGCTAAGCACATCTACAAATTCGTTGTCTTCAAGAACCTCAGTATATTATCTATGTTTAAACTAAAGTCTCTTAGTTCATCATTTACCCGAAACAGTGTTGAAAAGTAGAAATCCAATTTATCTGAAATCGTTATCGTTATCGTTAACCTAATAAATAATAACTTTGCATTAGTTTCCGATGCGACCGAGATAAATCAAAACTTTGCGAGGAAATGCTGCTGAATTAATATAAGGGAATATATACCTAATGGTATTTTGATTGTCCTTAAACAACCTAAATAAAAACTTATCAGTATCTTGTCACTTATTCAAATGTTGACTGTTTATTGGGGATGGAACGTGCACAAGACGGTTGATGAAATATTTTATTGGACTAAAGATAAGTTTGTGTATTTTTATACCTGATAGGTAAGCCTTTGACCACTATCTAACATGATGATGTGGTAGAAGATATTGGTCAGGCTATCAAACCATTAGATGCTTGCTTATCGTGCCCTCCGAAGCGCTCAGTAGTAACGTCACTAGCGGTCACCCATCCAAGTCATGACCGCAGGGGACGTTGCTTAACATAGCTGATCGGGAGCGGCAAGGAAACTTCGCTACGAGCGCTTATAAAATGAAAAAATGAGATATGGATCAACAAAGAGTTGCTAATGTAGTTTCATATGAATGATGTTCATATGTAGGGCTTTGGTACTATTGTACGTATTTTTTTAATGTCTGGCTAGCTACCAGCCCCAAATAAAAAAATCTGTCGCCAAGCACCTAACGGTGTAATCCAGCATTTTTCTTCGAAGGTCAGTTTTCATTCTAGGTTAAGCCTGTTTATCTTGGATCACATCATCACTTACACTCATGGATATTGTAGTTTAGAGATTAGCCGCATGTCGGAGAAATAAGAATTGTAGAACAATAACAAATATTTAAAAAAATCTTTAATATAATCAATAGATTCACGCGTTCCTTTGCAAAAATTTATATTTGAAAATAACAAAATATTATTTTAAGAAAACATTTAAATAATATTTTAGAAAATCACTTAAACTATATCTAGTTACAGTTCCGCCTAATTTTCCTGTAATGCTAACGTGACGTGACCACATAAACTCCAAGTAGTATAGCAGTAGACAAACCGGAAGAATTGTTCTCGCGTTTCGATCCTACACGAAGCATTCTCAGGAGGTCTTTAAATAATGTTTTCTTTAAATATTTTAATAATAAAATACTTTAATAAAATATTAAATTAATATTAGAATAATAAATAACCAATAAAAAATCTAGTGACTATGCCGATATATTTTTTGTACATTTTAAATATTTATCTAAAATATTAATCAATTATATACTGAACGTCTCATTACAAGCTGGGCGCTTAACTTACAAGAAGCGTCATCATATTTCTCTGCCTCTACGCCTATTCCCTCTCGCTGGCAGTGCATAAGTCAAGACTATAATATGAATTATGATATATCTATGTGTGTATGTCTATGTCTATGTGTATGTCTATGTGTATGTGTATATCTATGTGTATGGGACCGATTTGAATGAAATTTGGTATGGAAATAGTTTGAGACCCGGGAATAACCATTGGATAGTTTTTATCCAACTGCGCAAAAAGAGGTTAATGTTTTTGCGCGATAACCGACATACATTTTGAAGCGCTCGTAGCGAAGTTTGCTTAGCCATTCTGAACCAATCAGCAAAGTTAAGCAACGTCCGCCCCGGTCATGACTTGGATGGGTGACCGCTGGTGATATTACTACTGAGCGCTTCCGTGCTTCGGAGGGCACGTTAAGCCGTCGGTCCCGGTTGTTGTCTTAGGATGGCAGTCGTTATAGCATGGTTGTAGGGCATTTTGCGAATGCCCGCCTGGCTAGCTACCACCCTCAAGTAGAAAATCTGTCGCCAAGCACCGAATGGTGTGTTCCGGCGACTATCCTTGAGAGCCAGTCATTCTGTTTGCCTGAAGAACATCTTCGACCACATCATCACTTACCATCAGGTGAGATAGTGGTCAAAGGCTAACCTATCAAGCATAAAAAAAAATACGCACGGGCGGAGCCGCGCCCGGAAAGCTAGTACCCTATGAAAACAAAAACCTAATATCATTATTAATTTTTGTTTTATTACCTGTTTGTTTCTAATCTCAACTGCAAAATACGGCAGGTGGACAATACTAATTAGAGGTGCTTGTTTAGTACATAATTGGCAGTGTTCCACAGCCGGATGTCCCACTGGTTCACGACACACGTTATGCTTCATTAACCTACACATTCGCTTCGCATCCGTTAATAATTCATGGTCCGCGTCCGCAGCACCAATGTATTCATCATTAGAATGTATCCCAAATTAATTTACTGTTATTTTAGAAACAAATATACAGAAGAAACTAAGCACACGCGAAACTAACGCAAACTTGTTATTTATTAGTTTTGTAATAAAACTCAATAAATCACAACTTTGTATTAGTTTTCAATGTGAGTCAGATAACATACATATTCTATTGTGAGAGTCATATTGGTGAAATTTAAACGAACAACATTATTTATATTATATTTAGATAATGCTTACAAAAAGTGATGCAAATATTATGCAGTTCTGATGGCGTTGTCGATTTAAAAGTGAAAACTCAATCAACACCACTGCAGCGATTTATACCTGCTTGTGTTTTCTAATGTAGGACATTGGGCATTCCTATTCGAGATTGATTAATGATTATTTTATATAAACTTAATCAGTTTTCGTTCGAATTAATAAAGAGAACACTCTGGCAAATATACCTACGTAACGACACATGAAGTTGAAGGGCGTAATTTATATCCGCCGATATATGCCGCCGTATGGAAAAATCGAGAAAGATATTCGATATCATGATGTGTTATACACTGATACACAGACAGACCTCTAATATTTTATGGTATTTCTTGTTGTAAGGAGAAATAGTCGAAAGCCAACATTTCAATGTAATTTTTATTGTTCCAGATGGATTAAATATGATTACAGTGTTAGCTTTATAGGGCGGAAATTGGATTCTTCTGTATCATCCCTGACGTCTCACTCTGTGCAAATATAAGTAGATACCTAAACATACTCAAACTTAATTTTAGCACTAGATTCCTTTTACAATATGTATACACAGGAATACTAAGAACACTTTTCAAGCAATAAGTGTTGAAAAATAGTTATATTACTTATGCTTCCCTATAAATAATGCAACGAATAGGTAAAGCTCTAAATGCTGTGATTTCTCAATAGTAATGGAGACCCATTTGCTATAATTATGTACCTACTAGTTTCATGTTCGTAAGGCTACGAAAGCCACAAATAGCACTGTTCCTTGAATATGCATAGTACAAGTGTATTGGTATGTACAATATAGGTATGTTCACATTGTGGCATTAGTGGGGACACAATCGAACCGTGTCTGAAACTTGAAACGAAGCCATTAGCACCACGGTCCGCTGGAATTAGGATGCACGTTGAGTAGCTGTTGGGTAATTTTGATGTTATAACTATGATTTAACTGAGATGAAACAGCTAATCGATATATAGAAGCAACAGATTTAGGTTAATATAAGCAGCTAATCTTTGTAATGTATATTTTCTGCTTTAGAAGCTATTGTCATGACTTATAGTAGCTGGGTATATTGGCCATAATATGGGGGTCTTCGAGAAGCGAGTGAATAGGTATCTCCTAGGTAAGCGCGCTCCATCATCGATCACATCATCACTTAACATCAGGTGAGATAGTGGTCAATGCTACCCAGTTCGGAGTAAAAAAAAAAACTGAGGATATATTTATTGCGGATTTTTTGAAACAGAATGCCCATTCACAAAATGCTGTAATACCATGAAATAAATACTGTAACGCTAGCTGGCATCCTCAAGTAAAATACCTGTCAGCAAGCAACTGCTTGTCAAGGCAAGGTCTCCTTGGCAGATCTCCTTGAGAGTAAATGATAGGTTAGCCTGAACGAAATCTCCGACCACAACATCGCTTAATAGCAGGTGAGGTAGTGCCAAAAGGCGCTAGCCTCACCTGCTGTGTAGTTATTAAAAAACGAGCCTCTCTTTGTAAAAAGTCGAACATATAAAGACCTTGGTGAATAATCTGCTATAAGATATATAATATACAATTGTTATCTAACTTCAGCAAGCCATGCAGCGAAAAGGCACTTCATTATATGTATCTTCATCCCATATCAAATATGATTACATAGATATGTCAAATTTCATTACTATACCATTAACCAACAAACTTCGTGAGCAATGTTTGCGTAAACCAGACTAGGCAAACACAGTTTTATAGCATCCCATAATCTACGTCCATAGAGTTTCAGCGTAGATGTGCTAAACTAACTCATATATGTGACAGTATATCTATCTTTTATTATTGTGAATAGGTATATCGTAAAAAAACGTCGTCGCAGTGTTTTCTCGAAGTGGTAGGCAAGTGTGGCCAAGTGGGAGGCGCTGTATTAGGGATCTATATTGCAACAACCTAAGTGTAAAACAAAAATTGGATTGTTTTGATCACATCTTTGTGAATCAAAATCAAAACAATATGAATCGTCGTCTTCAGTTATACAGTTATTTAAATAAGAATACAGACAATTTTTGTCCATTGTGACATAGGACTCTGTTTTGCCCTTCTGGTATGGACCCTAAATTAAGTCAAATTGTGAATATTCATGAATTAAATCGGTGTCATTATAAATACTATGTAAAAATCAGAAAGGCGATGTACAGCCAGAAACGACATGGTTTCCCGTAAGTATTTTTTTTAATGTCGCATACTTCGGAGAGATGTAATAGGTACTTTAACGAAAATATTGGCATAGGTACCAAAAACACTAACTTAACCTAACAAGGGACTTTATGTGAAACTAGAATGGTAATCGAGATGAAATTCATCACAGACATGTTCACTCACGAAGGCACGCCACTGGACAAGAAGTGAAGCAGCTCCCAACGAATCTCAGAATCGGAACCTATTTTTCAATACTTAAATGCTATTCGATACCAAAAATCTTTCTCCCACCGGATCCCACCTAAGGATTCATTGTTTCATCATTGTCGACGAAAATAAAAAAAGACGAAAGCTATGTTACTAATCTGAACTCACAATACTTGTACTCGTCATATATTTCTTTTTGCACATATTATAAGACAACAGGTACAAGTGAAATCTTTTTTAACCGACTTCAAAAAAAGGAGGTGATTCTCAATTCACCTGTGGTTCTGAAGGCGTTAGAGTCCACCGTCTGGTAGTTTTCCCTTGGTCGCTTCTTACGAATCGTCAACAAGTTTAAATTATAAAAATATTTATTGAATGTCTTATATTGATATACTAATAAATGATAAGGCGCGTAAATTTTGTGAAACCCCTTTAAGGTGGAACAATGGCAGGAGGAAGAATAATGTACGAACACCAGGTGTTTCCATTATAATGTGGGCGTCTATGAGCGATTTAAATGATCGAAGAATGAGTTAGTTATTTGAAATAATATGTTGCCGGTGGAGTGTATTTACATCGTACATATATAGTAAATATCTATAGGAAAATGCTCGCGTTTATTTTATGTTTTGTTATATGTGAGTTAAAAATAAACGCGAATTTATCGGAAAGAGAGACATGATGAGTAAACAATTTCCCACCTATGCAAATCTAGTTATATCTGCCACCCAACACCCGACACTAGGTAGGTACTTAACTTAATTATTTTTTATTTACTATAACACTTAATACAACAAGTCTTACATATTGTACCCTTAATGTTGTCTTATAATATTGTACCCTTAATAAAAAATAAAATGCATTTATTTCAGATATTAATCCATATTGTAGTAATAGGTACACGTTAAATTAGCATTTGCATGTAATTAATATTATAATTTGTATTTATTGTTAGTCATATTTTAATTTACACATTAATGTCAATGATAAAATACAATAATTAAAAGAACAAAAACAAAGAAGTGGGTGCTGCCTCATCTCAACTTATATTTTGGCTTGGATCCGGAGTGCAATATGCACCCTGGTCAAGTGCTGCATTATTGAGCAATCCAGATCCATCCTGGAGGCAATCAGCTGCAGGTGGCTGTTGGAACTGTCCCCCACGCGGTGAATCAGGAAGGCAACACGCTTGCGCACTATAGTCCCAAACTTTCTAGACGTGCATCTGCGCAAACATCCCCGATGCGCTACACCATGTGGGCAGCCCCACCAGCGCTCTGTAGGCATTATTATACTGTATGCGTAGGGTGTTGTGCGAGTTTTTTGTATAACATACCCACAGGTTGCACGTGTAAAAAGACTGGCTATACGCCCTGAAGAGCGTTGCTTTTACCTGTTCCGTACACCGTGCAAACCTGCGAGCCAGCATATTAGCCTTGATACACAACGCCCTGCGCTCTCTTTCCATGTCAACGTCATCTGGGACCGACTCAGTAACCTAATATCCCCCAGATATTTGAAAGTAGATACTACTTACGGCCATCCATTTAGTTCTATAGGTGGAACTGAGTAAGTTTTTGATCCCGATTTAAAAACCATTAATACATTAACATTATTATATATTTAGACTGCTTATGAGTCTGCAATGACTTGTAGGTAGTCTAAATGCTTCTACATCAGTGGATATTGTTATAATATATCAGTTAGGTGTCCTTCTTTGTTTTTTGTCAAATTAATTAGTAAATCTACCAACCAACCACAGTTTATTCCAGACTAATAATCTGCAACAAATAATAATGTGTCAGGAAGAGACTAGTCCACCCGCAATACAGGGTATCCTATACAGTTTGGGAGCTAGAGTGACATGTAGACAACCTTGTTAAAAAATTATAGGTACCTAGTACTACTTACTTACTAGGTACCTATAATTTTTTAACAATTTTTGTAGATATATTAATAATATTCTATTCTTTGAGTATTTTTTACGCAATGTTTTCATATTGATACTTATATTTGTACAACCTACCTAACTTAGATGAGTAAATACGCACCTAAGCTTGTAAGACTATATTTTAAATTTTGTTTATGCATGTTTGTATTCACTTTTTTTGAATAATAAAAATATTTGTATATTTGTATTCATATTTATATTGTAATAGCTGCTGTATATAGTTCGTAGGTGGTTCCTAGTATGCCGTTAAAAATAATAAAAGAGTTACAAAACCTACTCTAAGGTTACGAACCCTTATTGTAGTACCTACATTACGTATTAGATTTAATTTTACGTCATATACCCATGAATACTATTCAAACATTTAATAATACAGTAGCAAATTTACTCTTGTTTTTGTTTTAGATTTCAATAATTGATGACAATATTCATCTCTGGCGTAATCTCCAGTCCTTAATGCAAAACAAAAGGCTGTCAAGTGTAGTGTGGCTATTAAATTTCGTACTCGTACGTAACTGAGAATAAGACATTGTGTTTTGCTTGAATAGAATAATGGAGGTGCAAAAGCTCACTGCGAAGCGTGCTTGTATTACAGCCAAACAAATATGGTGCGGTATACGTACAGTCAGATCGTTATATCATATGGGATACCGTCGTCAACAAAAGATTTCAGCTTTGGATACCCGCCCGACGAATTCCTAAAAGGGAGATTTGGGATAGTTACTTTACATATGCGTGGCATAGTCTTTCATAATGATGGCACAAAGTACAAATAAATTAATTTTAGAATCTGAAACTTTACACGGTAGATGGCAACAGGCTCGCCTGATACATTATGGGATCAAAGCATGTCTGGAAAAACGTCGTTTGGGTAATTCATGCGTAATGGTTTTTTGTTTTCGTTTTTGAAATAAATCCACATTTGAAGAACTTTATATTATCTGAATTTTATATATATACCTAAATAATGACTATCAAACACCTAGAGAAAATTTCGAGTTCTGAAAATTTGTGTCTATGAAGTATCGTTGCTTATTTATTTCTCTACAGAAAATCTGAGGAAGACACTTTCCTTCATAGATGGAGAACTCCCCCATTGAAAGAAAAAGTTCAGAACATTCACCTTTTTTCGAGATGTTTATTTAATTCTAACCTCCCAATTTTATGGTCTTTGGGTAATCGTTTTATTCGAGTAAGCAGAGGATAGATCTGCTCTTAGAGAAGAGAGGGGAGCAGTGGGTTTCGAAACCTCTCAGCACTTGTCCATTATGTTAGCCAAAGTCAATATTCGGCCACGAAGCGGAGTCCAGTAGCAAAGTTTGCCTTTGTAGCAAATAAAACAGTCATCGTAGTAAGCAGCAAGCACGCAACAAAGTTTAAATAAACGGTCAAATGCGTGTCGAGCCACGCACAATGTAGGGTTCCGTAGAAGCCCGTTATCATAATATAGAACGATTCTGTAGTTCTTTATTCTCCTTCACTTTCTTCCTGCTAAATCTAAGAAATAGAGTACGATTGCCGCCAAGCTATTATTTCAATTTTAATTCAAAAATTAAACATAATTCGTTTGTGAATTCTATAGGTAGATACTCGAATGAAAACGTAACGACAGCGCGATTCAGAAATCGTTGGTACATTGTAAGAATTTGTATGTTATTTCATTTATTTGCTGTACCGTAAATAATTATTATATTATAAAATAGTTTATATGTATATATATATGAAAGAAAAATAAAAAGTATACACCAATATATGCAAGTAAGCTTATAAATGGGCTATTATACTATATAACTAGTCTGGCCATAAATACTGTAACATAAAAACTTTTCAGCTTTAGAATTATTTAGAATTTGGAACGCGTTTATTATTTTAAAATCTTCTTTCGTTGTCGTGCCATTTCATATATTATTTCGTGTTCATTAACAATATGAAATGAGGTGTTAAAGAAAATAGGATAGTACCTAGTATTCGCCTTGTGTAAAGTAGGTATTGAGCCGTCGCGTCGGTCATATTCCAGACACTGCAAAAGCGTGGTATCAGCCGTAGGTATGTTCGTATATCTTAATATCAACAGATACAACAACACTTCCTCTGTCGAAGACCATAAAAGATCAGGGCAGCCGCGTGTCTTGACAAATTAATGCTGTTAAAGCCAGAAATGGTCGAAATCCCATTAGGAAGTAAAAATATTATGATTACTCAACAATAATCTTATTGTGAGAAATGAAGATTCCCGCTAGGAAAATGTCGCTTATTATAAAACAAGACCTGAAGCTCGGTGCTTATCGTCGATATACAGTACATGTCCTAAATCAATCTTTAAAATTAAATAGAGTGCCTATTTAATTTTAAAGATACGCAAGTGAAATTTCTCTTTACCGATGAAAAAATTTACACTATTGATGAGCAATACAATCAGCAAATTGATGATGTGTGAAATGAAGTGATCGATGACCTTGGTACGACAGGTACAGACAGCAAACACTTCTAGTGTACGGCGAAGATGAGGTCCAAAAAATACTTTATACCTATATAAGTCGAATCTTTGTACTGCCATATCTATATCTATACTAATGGAAATAGTTTGAGACCCGGGAAAGGACATAGGATAGTTTTTATCCAACTGCGCAAAAAGAAGTTAATAGTTTTGCGCGATAACCGCAATAGGCGGGGGTGGAGCCGTAGCTGGAAAGCTAGTCTATTATGTATGACATCATCATCATCATCACCAGCCACAAGACGTCCACTGCTGAACAAAGACCTCCCTCATAGATCGCCACAAAGAACGGCTATTAGCCACTTGTAGCCATTGGCTACCCGCGACTTTCACGATATCGTAAGTTAACGTAGTGGTATGACATAGGGCATACTTATAGTTTTAAGATTTTTTATTTTAGATTAAGTTTCCAATGCCAGTCTTTATCCCTTATAAACAACCAACTACCTCATCTTAGTCACTTTAAAGGATTTATTCTATAGATTTTATATTTGATACAAAATTATCCAACACCCAAGTTCAACGACTTTTACTGCTAAACTAATAAAGTTATCTCAACCGCTATACTTTTTCTTTAAAGTTTATAAAACGCACTATTAGCTTGAATTTTATCAGATTTTTCAAGGCCGCGGTTTAGCTTATAGAGGGGGGGGGGGGGGGGACGCCCTGCTGGAACAAAAATTTGCACTTTGATGTTTAATATTTCGTAAATTTCTAGGTTAAGCCTGTTAACACCTTCGACCACATCATCACTTACAATCAGGTGAGATTGTGGTCAAAGGCTTACCTATAAGCAATAAAAAAAAAAAAAAAAAAATGAAGCATTAAATCGAAAAACAATATGAGCAACCCCTAAGTAATTTTAGAAGACCTATTCAACCATACCACACAAGAAGAGATAGACGACGAAAAAAAATTTCATCCCTACATCATATGTATGGGAGGTACCTAAAAAAAAATTTTTCAAAATTTTATTTTACCTCCTTGTCGGCGTAATTGATTTACATATCCATACGAAATTACAGCTTCCTAGTACTAACGGTCTCTTAGCAAAACCTCGGACAGACGGACATGACGAAACTATAAGGGTTCCTTGTCAGGACTACGGAACCCTAAAAATGGAGCATTCTAGAAGAGGAACGGCGCGGCGTAAAAGTGATGTCCGCTGGCACGTCAAATCGGTAAATTTGACTTCCGAATTACATCAATAGGTCAAACAAAAGCCACCAAGCCATTTATGGCACTATTGGATTTTTAAAAACGCACCCCGAAATTACAAAGACCAAGAAATCCAATAAGGCCGATCAAGGACCATCGATAAATGGATCCGTTGGATACCATCACAAATTTATTTTCCTTAGAATCATACAGAACCTCAAGCTTTGGTCTGATCATAAAATCTTGAAACTCATTACAGTTCGATGAATCGTGCCAAGTAATCCGGTGAAAGGAAAGTTCGTATAATCCGATCAGACGACCTAAGCGCTAGCACAATGTAGCCACGTGTAAGAGGACCAAAAGTTATACCATTCGTGGATGCATTCATAATACAAAACAAAATAGTGCACATTTCATTGAATAAATGAAAGTTATATATGAAATATTTACTATTATGAAGGTTAGTTATTGCTTAGTGTTTTAGATTTTGTATAAATTTAAAAACAATAAAAATAAAAACCAAAATCATTTGATTAGTGTTCAGTGTTTATCGAATGTCAACCTACCTAGTTAGATAGTTTCATATTATTTCGATAGATGTCGCCAACGTCAAAAAGAAGTGTATTCAAATTAAAGGAATATAATTACGGTCCAGCACACGCTTCCATAGCATAACGCGCTTCCAGCAAGTTCCGCTGAAAGTTATCTTGTCCAGTCCAAATAATAATATCTATGTTTTCACTTATCATGCCTCTACGCTTTTAAAATTATACTTAGCAAAACAAATATTGATACTAAATTGTTTTTTTTTTACATCCGATAAGTTAGCCTTTGGCCGCAACCTCTTAAGGTTTTGAGCGGTCGTAAACAGGCTTAACTTAAAAGAAGAACTGGAACTCAAAGACAGTAACTGCCGGAACACACTTTGAATTTGCGACAGATTTTCCATTTGAAACTAGCCAGCATTCGTAAAATACCATATCTACTATTCTCAAGCAATAAATACTGCCATTCTAAGACCACAACTAGAATACCGGTGACCGGTCCATATCATTACCTTGGCTAAACCTATAGTGGCTATAATTGACCGATTAAGAGCTAGGTACTGGGAAAACTACGAGCGCTTCAAAATAAAGTTCTAATTTTGTTTTCCACTGTCCCTACCTCGAGCTAGTAACTTAGCTCACGTCACATACTTCTGTATTTTATGTGTGTACAATACCTACGTAATACCAACTTTTGTGTACAAATTGCTCGTGTGAGTTGATCTATAGGCAGGTCTAGATTAAACAAAGTTCTTTACGTTGATCAATGCGGAAGTTTATGTGATTATTATTTTGGTGAAATTGGGTAGGTAACTATAGAGATTGTAGGAAATAGGTTACATGTTATCGCGATTTACTGAGTTTCCGTGGTTGCGCGATATATGGAAGTTACGTGTGGTTGAAGCCGCAAGCGGAAGATAGTACTTTATATTGTATAAAGTACTATCTTCCACTAGCGGCTTATTAATTATTAACTGATTATTTATTAACTTATATTGGGTGGATCAAAAAGCATTTAATTTGTAACATTTCAACTTCAGGCTTAAGGTATGAAGGTGTCACAATGAAAGCGTATAATACATCTATGTATCGTGCAAATCAGATGATATAGTGGTTTGCATCATCGTGAACATAATTAGTTTATTCATAAGCCATAGTTTATGGAGGTGTCACCTGATATGGCCCTCCGTCCTCTCCCTGTACCCATTCCAGTCCTCGCGCTTTTTTTACCCTGTTTACTATAGATTTCTATGTGTATTTGGCTTAATCACACGTCTGCCATAACCTACTACGATGTCTTCTGAAATTATAGTACTCCAGATATTGCTGTCATCTTGCATCATCACGATTGTGGTTGAGAACACGTGGAATAGTGCCACAACCATGTAGGAGTTGGGCCACGGGCGCGCTTATGTTGGTCACGCCATATTATACAAAAACACAATTTCCGTTATAGATCATTACGCGTTGAGCTGCTAGATGGCGCTATATTTTCTTTTAGGATACGAAAAATAAATAACCTTCTCAAAATTCGCTGACACGTACCCGCCGCGCCCGAAATGCGCCTACTAATCGGGCGCGTATTGTTCTCGGCGACATGCTCCAATATGACGAAAATGTGGATATGTTTGCTGACAGTATCGCTATAATAATCAGACATGCTTATTGGTATTTAAATTCTAATTATTTTATTTAAATGTATTGAAATTTTAATTTATTAATGTAATTTGATTTCTAATAATTTTATTTCAATGTGACTTCATTTGTATTTATGTTATTTGAATTTTATTTCTATTATTATAATGTAATTTAATTTGGTGTAACTTATCTGTACTTGCATTTATTCTTCATAATATTATTTATTGATTACCTACGCTATATATTATCTCTGTATTATTAATTGACATGATGGTGTTTTGGATTTAGTCTGTAAGCCACATTGACTGTTTTTTAAATAAATAAATAAAAAAGGAATCAGAAGGCATATATAGCGTTCGAAAATTACGGACAATGGGCACTACGCGGCGTTGCGTTTTAGTTGCACTGCGCCACGGTAATGTTATCTATACAGTATTTCAACTTCATGTAACGGACGAAACGCAAGTTGTACCTACGCGCCTCGATCTCAGCCCGCGCTCAGCCCGCAGACAGTCGCGACTGCGTCGCAGTGACGAATGGACGGTGTGTAATTCTTTTTAACAAAAAAAAAGTTCATGTATATATTTAATATGATGAATAGGATATTATTATATTGTGCTGTTTTTGGTTGCATGAATTCGTCAATAACGCATCCAGAGATTACTATTTTAGATTACCTGGAAACTCTGAAAGGGAAGACTATAAAATAAATTTACTTACTAGTAGGTAGGTTACCTACATAATGCGTGTCTTTTTAATTGATAAGTGTATTTCCTTTTATCTCCCGAAAAAAGCTAACTATATTTAACAATTAATAATAAAATAAGTGAATAGAGTAAAGGATTGATACGAGTGAAATAGGTAGTTATAGGCGGTTCATGAATCACGATACGGTAGGTACGCTTGTGTTAAAACCTCGGGGCATGTGTGTTTTGTTTTGTTGCTTTGTATTATTCAATAAAATAAAAGATATAGACGTGGTATTTTATCAGTACTAATATATAATATATAATCAGTACTTATATTATAAATGCAAAAGTAACTCTGTCTGTCTGTTACGCTTTCACGCCAAAACTACTGGCCAGGACTGAATTTATAAGACTGATTTGTTATTCAAAAATAAACATGTTTTTTTGATTAAATCTACCAATCAAAAAATAACACGCATTTTTTATTGAACACCTATTTAATTCACAGTCTTTTATTTGTTTATACAAAAAAAAGTATATTTACAAATCACAAAACTAAATGGAAACACAAAGTAGGCAAATGTAATTAAAATGCTGGAGGCGGGCAGCCCTATCGCATGTTTACGTACCGCGCGGTGGTAGGTAGTTATTTCGAATACAGAGCCGAGTTAAGATACTGTATAGTTAACATTACCGTGACAGCAGTCTCTCTGTCCACCGCGCTTCACGTACTTCGCTATTAACGTCACAGTGTAACTAAATCAGTGGCATGGTGGAAGGGTATTTTTGCGGCATGGTGGAAGGGTATTTTTGCGAATACCCGCCTGCCTAGCGACCACCCTCAAGTAGAAAATCTGTCGCCAAGCACCTGACGGTGTGTTCCGGCAGCTGTCCTTGAGAGCCAGTATTTCTAGGTTAAGCCTGTTAACACCATCGACCACATCATCACTTACCATCAGGTGAGATTGTGGTCAAAGGCTTACCTATCAGCAATAAAAAAGAGAAAAAAAAACGACTTTCTAACCACCGAATCCAAAACTACATATCATGCATTTTATTCTCGTTACTCATTTTATGTTACAGGATTATTTTATTGCAAAAACACGGGTATTAAGGGTAAAAAACTTACTAAGAGTCGATATCACGATTGATCTTCAGGTTCTCGAGTGTGGTTCATCTGCCGCGGTCGCGTCACGTTTCACAATCATGTGAATCGTGTATGTAACCATGTGTATGTATATAAACAACACCGTCCGAGTTTGTGAGGTGAAATATTTTAACAATAATTTGACAATATTCTATATTTTCGAGTGTCATTCTTTCCATAAAAAAATATGTCTGGGTCTTTATTAATACCCCTTATCTATGTGTATTATGAAAAACCCAGGAAAGCTCCTCACGTGTAATATATTACAAACAAGTTTGAACAATTGAAGAAAAAACACATTTTCATTCACTTCTGCTTGTCTCTAGAGGTTTAGTATTAGCGTCCCGTTCAATAATACGGAACCCTTACGTATCATATTTTAAATTTTAACAAATAATTCGCGGATTTCAAACATATAATACGGATTATTAGGGATAACGCAGATAAGTATACTAATCGTCAGATCTCACTTTTATATTTTTTATTGCTGATAGGTAAGCCTTTGACCACAATCTCACCTGACGGTAAGTTATGAGGTCAAAGGCTTTTTTTTTGAAGGTGTTAACAGGCTTAACCTAGAATTACTGGCTCTCAAGGACAGCTGCCGGAACACACCGTGAGGTGCTTGGCGACAGATTTTCTACTTGAGGGTGGTCGCTAGTCAGGCGAGCATTCGCAAAATGCCCTACCACCATGCGATGAAGCTAGAGCCCGCGGCGGGATTAGAACCATGGACCTGCTGCGCGGCAGTCCATAGCCAAAGCCACTGAGCTATCACTGCTTCAAAATATACTCACTCAAATATAAATGATACCACATGACCAGCACCAGCTTTCGGATGAACGACGATGACGAAATCATCAAAATCGGTACACCCTGTAATGAGTTATGAGATTAACACAAAAATAAAACTACAGTCGAATTAAGCACCTCCTGCTTTTTTTTATCGGTTAAAAAAGGCATTAAAATATGTAGTTGATTTTAGACCACTTATATTTATCCATATCTCCGAAAGTACCTTTTTTTAATTTGGGACTACGCTGCGGTCATGTTGGATCTATCAGATCCAACATAACCGCAGTGTAGTCCCAACTGCTGACCTAAATGGACATAATATGCTTGTGCAGCTTTTTAGCGATTCATTCACTCGATCCATATTCACTAAATAAGTAAATTTCGACAAATAGAAATATGTAACGTTAATTATTTTATTTTTTCGAGTGTCAGCATTGTTCCTTTTGAATGCAAATATTTGCGAATCCATTCCAAAACCTTCCAAATTTAGCGATATTGATAGCGACTTTGTTATTGATATTTACCAAAAAATGTAAAAAGATACTGTACTGTATCAGCCTATTATATAGATTATCTACTGCTGAATACAGCCTCCTCCATTACGGGGTGATTTGCCTGCCAAGCGGGGAGATTATACTCCACGCTTGGCAGGCGGCTTGGAGACCGTAGTGTAAGATAGTAGTTTCTCAGAAGGCTACTGCACACCTTCCGATAATTTACCTTTAGTCGCCTCCTACAACAGAGATGTGGGGGGAGGGGAGGGATATTCTAGACCGTCACCCACGGGCTAAAAATAGGGTTCATAAAATTTTAATTACTACCAATATTTTTTATACCAAAAAAGCTTTAGATAGGCGCTTAAATTGCCCTTGCTGTTTAAATGCTCCGAATGAAAGAAATCTCATTATTGCTATTGTAACATTTTTGGAATTCGGCACAAAGCGTCGTCGGATGGTCATGAAAGACTCTTTTTACCTCATAATTTGCCTTCAGAGCGTCGCATTTACAACCTTCGCCAAAGCTTGTGTGACAGCCAATATTCTTATTATCATTTTGTTCAACAAAGGCAATCATCCTAACGAGATTGATACCAACAGGACTGATTACAAAACAGCAACACTGAGACTGGCAGGTAATTACAAGGCGTATTACGGCAGTACCATTAAGTGGCATTTGTAATCCGAATTGATAATCGTCGCGCGCTAATTGACTTGTGTTCGTGAATCCATTTCCGAGAGTTACACTCACAAACGATTTAGGTATAATACGAATTCGCTTCAGCTGTTACCACGGTAGGTACATTCATACTCAGGAATCCAGCTACTAATAGTATGAATAAAATATCTAAGGACTTTGATAGAAAATATTGTGATGTAGGAAGGATGTGATGCAGGGAACATTATTATTTCTGGTGAAGATTGATGATTGAATGCAGAACTAAATAAAAGAATTTGCATTTTATACGTTCTTGGCGCGATATTTTAAAATATGTTATTCACTGATGGAAATGTATTCGTGTGTAAGATATAACGTTAGAACAGGTTCTTCAAATCACAATGGAATATAGAAATACTTTCTATTTAAATGTCACTAGATGTCGTTTGAAGTTAAATTTACTCGCGATGTCTCAACAAGACCAACAATTTCAAGTGTATAATTTTCAAAGCGAGGTTCTATGTATGTCACCAACGTGGTATGAGTGCTAATAAACAGGTTTCATACAGCGGTAACATTCCAAAATAGTTAAAGCTCGTGCTCTAAAGTTTGTGGATGTGCTAATAAGTAGGAATTAGCTACTGCTTTAAAATCAGATTTACATTTTTGATAGAATATCAGAAATCTATACATTTTTATATAGCTGATAAGCTATTGAAAAAGGTTTTAATATAAATGCCATTTTATAATATGTCGTAATTAATTTGTCATATTGTTGCGTATATTTTTAGTGAAATTTCAAGTCTGTGATTTCATTATTTTACTGCCCCTTAGCTTTATCCAGTACACATGAATGTTGGCGGGTGAGAAACGGAGAAGGAGGCTAGCCATCTAGATAACTTTCTGATGAGACAGCTTACCCAATAAATGAGGTCAAAGTTTGATATTATAATCCAATGAAAACGCACTATCATAACATAATCTGGACGTTAGGAGCGCATAGTTCAATTTTACATCTCTTTATTACGCAGAATTATTTACGTACCATTGGGCAAGGCAATACGAGCACTTAAGTACAATTACCATAATGGAGAGTAATTTTGCCTTGCTATCTTCAACTGAAAGCTATCAAAGTCTAGAAATTATTGCACTCATATTTGAATAAGGAACAAAGTCGTAAGAAAAAGTAGCTGTATCTTATATCTTATATTTTACCTTATCAATGTAGCTTCTAGGTTTAAGTTCTATTGCAAGAAATATACCAACATTCCATGGAAGAGATCCTGTTGTCTTTGCAACATTCCTTATCTTTTAATACCCTCGACAGCAGGGGGTGTTAAATGTCCAAATCCTTCTGTTTGTGTGTGTTCACTATGTTTTGACGGATTCATGAGCCATATTATTAGGAGCAAGTTGGCATTTGTTCCATTTTTTAGAGCAGCACCTAAAAAATATTACTGCATAAAAATACCTAATACTTAACCCTATTTTACCACCCTACTTTATTTCTACTTCTACTTTATATTTTGACACTATAAGTCTATGTCTATGTGATGTGAAGGTCTGTTTACAGCAATATTTATACAAATCGCGGTTGGGGTTTCCCAGGCACAATTTGATAAACATATTAATGCACTAGGCACCCCTATGCCGGGGTAGAATCAAGCTAGAAGGCGAGCCGACCGAGCGAAGCGAGCTTACCGCGGCAGCGGCCGTGGAAGCGCTAAAAGTAGTGAAAAGTACATAACTCAAGAAATATGCATTACATTGTAATGAAAGTGATGGGAAAGAAAAGGGGGACTATCCCCCTCCTTTTTCATGCCAAACGATTTTTAATCCATAAACGGAGGAAAATTTCCTCAGAATTAAACAATAAAAAAAGGCGAAATAAATATATATAAATATGATAAAGTTACGAAGCCCCCCCGGGCTTCGCAACTTTATCTTCGACAGTCGTCAATTTGACGGACGTCAATGGTAAGTCGTGACTTTATAGATGTAGTAGTTGATACGTAGATCTATATATTTATATATACTTTAACAAAGATTCAGATTGTTCGGTTTCTAGATAATACTGGGAACAAATTGGGGTACTTAGTACATAAAACTAATTATTGGTTTATACCTAAGTTGGCCGACAATAGAAAACAATCTAAGTTTGGGGTGTTATACACATACAATCAGTTTCATTTGCAAATAAGGTACCTTGGATTCATAACTTTTATATAACAAATACGTTTAAAATTTCATATTTTCACTCTTATCAAACATAAGCGCAATTTTAGATAACGATATTAAAACTAAATCGCGGCATACGCGACAGAAAATATTAATTAAAAAGGTAAGGTTTTTTTAAGCAAACATGTAAATTAAAATATATTTCAAGCTGAGGTCCTTAAAACTTGCAATGAGATTAAATTCTGCGCAAAGCATTTCTATTAATTTTATTCGAGCTCTTTTCTGGTTTTATTTTATGTACTTTCTGAAACGCAAACCTTGGACTGTGAATAACCTTGCAAAACATTATCAAAGTGATTATGAGGTTTACCTTATGCTGTAGGATAAAACATATTTTTATAATATGGGACTTGAGTACCACAAATAATGGAAACAAAAATCCGGACACATTATATGGTCAAATTCAGCTTACACTAGCTTGCTTAGTTGTGACGTTAGTAAGTGTGGATATGTGATATGTGGATATGGATTGAAATATTCCGTGGTCCCTATTCACAACGATGCAAGAGAATTTTTTGAAGAGATTCCTTGCAAGTAACGCGTGATGTTTACCGTAACTTCACCATATACGAACACTCGTACAGTGCCGTCAATGTTGAAAGTGGCATGCAGAATACCATTTTACAATCTTTCCACGTCGATATCGTAACGTAAAGCACCGCGTTGCGAGTTGCGTGGATACAGAATGGTGGCCACATATAGTGTTGCATTGTTTCATGGTGTACTTTTGGTTATTAATAACTCATGACGGATTTATGATAAATGTTACATTACAGGATGATTTATCAGTATCAATACTAGCTAAATAAGACTCGTTCGAAGCGCTTCGCTTACACTTTTCTCGTGCGTACTGCGAAAGAGTGGTACTACTTACCGTGTCTGTTCTTCCCGATGGGTATAACATTGGTGTCTTCATATCGAGAGTAAATAGGTTTCTTCTAGGTATGCGTACTCCACCTTACACCACATACATCAGGGTGTGGTCAAATGGAACCCATCATAAATTAAAAAAAATAGTTTAGGTTGCTACGTTACCTTTGCAGGGTCCTGATGGTTACCGGTAACGTAGACGGAAGCACGGCGGCCGAGCAGCGTCCGGCTGACGATGGAGCTGCTGCGGCGACCAGACAGTCGGTCTTGTGGCACCGGCAACATTATAACTGTCTTCACTATCACTTCACTATATAATATATTAATATGATTATTATCACTTTATATCACTATTTTACATGCAACAACACAAATCACTTTATTTTCTGGTTTTTGTTTTCTGGTCCTGATGATAACATTAATATTTTATATGCAATGGTAAATTTGTTTTAATACTATTATTGGCAATTAATTTATTAGCTATAAGCAAACTTAGTTCCTAATTTTTAACGAATCCTAAAATATAGTGAATATTTTTGTATTTATTAGTTTAGACTGTTTCATACTCGAGTGATGTTTTGAACCTGGAACAAAAAATAAAAGTTATTTCAATTGTCAGGAAGACAAATAAAATAGGACAATTTCGCTTGACGTGGGTTGAAATTTCCGAACGTTTTTCTTGCGTCCTCTAGCCAGGCTGAAGAATGATATGGGTTAATTTAAATCCCTGCAATCACAAATCTGTGGTCGTATTCGATGTACATACTTTTAGGGAAAATAATTTCAGTAGGTATAATTACAGAACAGGGAGAGATGTAACGTCAGTGGTGGAAAATTGGTGTACTGTACTTCATCTGAATATGTCATTTTCTAAAAACGGCACAGTACATTTACGTGCACAACAGCAGAGTCTATTCTCATTCTAGGCTGTGCATGCTTCGACCACATTTCCTCGTCTTACACTGGGTGACAGAGGTGAATTCAAATGTTGAAATAGTTGATGCCCAAACTCAGGTGAAAACCTATACAGGGCATAAGGATCCGTCGCGGTAGGAGCACTTATGATATATAATGAGATCGCTAGGGTGCACTTTTTGTAAGTAGATTTAAGAAAGTGTATATTACACCTATGTAAATGGTTTCGGGACGTTGACTGTTTTACTGGCTGTCAGGAGGGGCCCCATTCTCTGAGATACAAGATTTTTCTTAGTTCTGAGAGTAGTGTTTCTTTACGACTATTGGTGCAGCCTGCGTCCTGGAGCATATTTGTGACCTACATAACGTACTTACATTTTACCAACACATTTTTTTTTGCTTTTCTCATTTATAGTTCTATGTATATGTTATGTAGACAACATGTAAAACGTTTTTTGAAAAAAAAATATTATTATTAAAAAAGATAACATTATCGCTTACACCATTTGGTGTCAAAATCGAAATCGTTTATTTAATTTAGGCGTCTACGGTGCTTTTATGAAGGTCAACAGTGGGACAGTGTTCAACAGTGGACAATCAAAATGTGTTCAATAGTAGAATATCCACACTTAATTTAAATCCTAATTCTACTATTAAATATAATTACATACTGCATGCTGCTAATATTCTAAAGTAACTTCTATACATGGATTATCTTAACAGATGCAAATTTGTTTCCAAAAAGTAGCTAATACTTACGTTCTTGTATATTTTGATGAGATTGTCTATACAGATATTCAAGCAGGAAAAGAGGGTAATGAATGATTTTCTCTTGTGGCTGTCGAAACGGGCATTGAAAGCTCCAGTGTGGCTCATTTGACTTGGATATAGCCGGGTGTTGCAGGCAGGTATAATGAGTGGCAAACATTCTAACACCTGATATTTTTAATTCAGTTCTACTTTAGGTTAATATGTTTTGGACTCTGATGTAAAGGTATTAGCGTCGCATCACCTGTGTCGCATCAAATTAATTAAATCAGTTTTTGGAATTTATAATAATAATAAATATTTATTTTCTACGGAAGTGAATCTTATAGCTAATGAAAGTACTCAAGAGTTACATATACTGATAAAGTTAGCATTAGTATTCAACCAGTGAATGAAGTGAATGGTACGTATGATTCTATTATATTGGAACAAAATATTTAGCTGCATATAAAGTGCATCGCGGAGCTTATCATTATCATTGCTTTACCACTGGAACCGAAAGCGAAAGGTTTGTTTTATTTCGGTATAACAAGAGCATTTCCAGATAGAGGTCACTGTCAAAGGAGCTGTAGGCAATAAAATTGTATCAAGAACTTCGTATAGATAAGTGGTTGTATTGTCTTTTGAAATAACTTATTGTAAGTACCGATTCCATGCACGTGGGTCAAATTTTAGGAAGATCTTTACGTGTTATGTTGCACCCAATTTAACATATGAATTAACGAATAACTACTATTGTTATCACTTAGTAGGTAGCCCCGGGGGGTGCCGGGTTAGAATTGCACCTTCCTATATCATCCCGTGGGTGTCGTAAGAGGTGACTAAAGGAAAAAACTGGAAGGTGGGCAGCAGCGCCCTCTAAAGAACTGCCAACTTACACTGCGATCCTCAAGACGCCTGCCAAGCGTGGGGATTATGGCAAATACTCCCTTAAAAGGGGAGGCTGTGTTCAGCAGTGGACGACCTGGCTGTTACAGTAGGTAGTTAAGTATCAAATATGTATACGTGCATGCCTATACCAATCTTAAAGGTCAAAGAGCATACTTATAGTCAACCGACACGTAAAATAAAGAATAGTTTCAGGCTTTACTTTTCGGAAGTTCATTTTAAGGAAACATTTAATTAATATTAAAAAATTACAAATTTTCGAGAGAAAAAAATATAGACATGTGCGGGATTCGAACCTGCGTCCATCCACCCCTTTAGCCGGGGTATGCTCTAACCAATTGAGCTAACACGACACAATGACTCATAATTTTAATTCTTGCTCTCGTTCTTCAACCATCGTATCGGGATGGAGCGACGCCTATAGTTCAACTTGCGTTGTACTACAAACAAGACCAATTTTGCAATTGGTTTTAAACTTGTAAATGATGACGCAGCCATATAATTTTAATATTGTTAAGTTTGCAGTAAAGCCTGCTAGGCGAATTACATTACAAAATTACAAATTTTCGTGAGTTTTTTTTTTTAATGTAATTCGCTTAGCAGGCGTTACTGCAGACTTAACAATATTAAAATGTAATTAATATTTTAGAAAATAACTTATAATATATAAAAATATATCTAGTAACAAATCAAAAGAGTCAAGACGTCCTGAGGAAGCTTCGTGGAAGGTGGAATCGAAACGCATCAAAATTTTTCGATTTGGCTACGTGGCATTTATCAGCAAAACGACCGCTTAGCAGTATAATTAGGCGGAATGGTCACTTATACTATATCTTTTATGTTAAAGTGGTTTTCTAAAATATTCATTTAATTAATTCTTAAAATATGATTTAAATATTTGAAACTAATGAATAACTGATATCCTTTTCCTTTTTTTTTCGTTTGTCTGGCTTGTCAGTTAGTTGGCATTGATGTAGTGGAAAATTATAACGTTCCATATCTTTGAGCATGCACTATCACTTATTAGATGTTTAGACGAGCAGCGGGTCCGTTCACCCACACCACGAACACGGATTAAGTACACATATACGGATTAGTCCAATCCCTAATAGGTTCTGGTAATAATATAAGAGATGACGGCCATTTCTGTTAATAACGCCCGTGTCAAAGAAAAGTATGTGAATAAGTGATTAATATTACCATAGAGAAAAGTACTAGTTTTTCTCTATGATATTACATAGGTTTCTCGTTCCCTTGTCATACAGAAAACGTTCTTACCATCAAGAAAATGCTCTTACCATCAAAAACTATTCACGTCTTTTTTCAAGAGATTCAGACTGTAGACCTGAGGAAAAACCTCAGGTAGGAAACCTGAGGTTTTTCCTCAGGTATACAGTCTGAATCTCTTGAAAAGAGACGTGAATAGTTTTTTTTTATGATAGGGAACGCACGGATATTACAGGTTTCACAGGCGGCGGTGACCACTTACTATCAGGTGGACCGCAAGCTTGTTTATCAACTTTAGTATTAATAAAAATGTGAATGCATTATAATGTGTAATTTTTCATCCTTAGATATTAAGTTATCTATTTTTTTTTAAGGATGGCATGCCTTTATTATCTAAGCATTAAAAAGTATATACAACGCTTTAGTTATGAAGATAGCTCTATTTATGTTATTTCAATATAATTGTAAATATATTAATAAATTTAGGCAACGTAAAGGCCATTGAAGGCCCCAAGGCAGTCCAAATGATCCAGTCCTATATCAGTTAGCAGCAGTTGGCAGTTACCCATTAAACTTATATTATACTATATGATACAACGACACAATTAATACAATACTTTATTGCGGTTATATGGTACAATGATGACATATTCATTAAACATCCAACATATTAACTATTTCTGGCATGCAATTTCACAAAAACTGCTATGTAACTCATAGTGCTGGCTAAATTTGTCTTTGATTTAATTACATTTTCAGAACTTCATTCCATGTATGTATACTTAGTATACTTTTAATAAATTTTCATTCAAGAGTAAAATTTTAACGGCTCTTTTAATTTTTAGCAAAAGAACTACTAGGAGAAACTAATACGAGATTTTTCAAGTACCGCCGTGCCAGAAAGAAACATTCGTGCACGAAATCACCATTAGTGTAAAATAAAAGCTGAAAGCTGTCGTCTGCAGCTCGCAGCTCGTTAGAGTGCCCGGCAGACCGAGGACAGTAAATTAAACACAAATACTTAGTGCTCACTGTGAGATACATTTAAAGAAGATGTACTTTAAAGTCAGAGGTGAGAGTATAAAGGGAAAAGAAATATACTATTAGACTTACAAATTGAGTGCATAGTTACACTCATATTAGGTAGGGGAGGACGGGGCTGCAAGTTCCCGGGGTAAGTTGTTCCGATGGCAATAACTTTGTAAAGAAAAGAGATAGCAATACGTGTGAAGTGTGCCGTTTGAGCATCAGGTGACGCGCCGGCGGCCATCTTAGTTACTCCAGCGCCGGCGGCTGAGTGGCGGTGTGCACGGAGCTCGTTAAACACCACGTGAGTAAATTTTTTCGTGTTTAAACTTTTTGGTCTATTTTTGTTATTTATGGCCCGATTTACATGTAACTTTCCTATTTTGTAGTGACATTAGTAAAGTGTCTTGTAGTTTAAGTGTTTTTTTTAATTCTTTCTGTTGAATTGGTAGTTTGGCAGTATTTGTAAAAAATGAAATTTGGGGTTGGATGTTCCCTCCCGGAGGGGCTGCTTGTTCCGCGGAACAATTTACCCCAACGAATCTTCAATGTTACCTATATTTTTTTGTCTGTTTTTTTTTAGGATGCGTACCTACAAACGAAAGTCAGATAGAGGGAAAACCTCAGAAACATTACTGCGTCAAGCTGCAAATGCTGTCATTAATGAGGGGAAAAAAGTAAAAACAGTTGCTAGAGAACTGGAAATTTGCCACATGACGCTTCGTCGATTTGTTAATAAATTGAAAGCCGGTAAAGATCCTACTACAGGATATAAAGCCAGGACAGTCTTTACTGTGGAACAGGAGAAACAGCTAGTGGACTACATTTTAAGGTGTTCTTCAATATACTTCGGCTTGCTGCCAGGAGAGGTGCGAAAACTCGCATATGAATGTGCTGTAAAATTTAATTTGAACAATATTCCCCCTTCGTGGCACAAGAATCGTGAAGCTGGTGTTGACTGGTTCACTGGATTTATAAAGAGGAACACATTATTATCGATAAGAACCCCAGAAGCGACCAGTCTTGGACGTGCATCGGCATTCAATAAACATAACGTGAATGAATTTTTCACTAAGCTGGGTGATAATCTACTTAAATATAAGTTGACTCCGTCCAGAATCTGGAACCTAGACGAAACTGGAGTCACGACGGTATTGAAGCCAAAGAAGATAGTAGCTCAAAAAGGCGCAAAGCAGGTTGGTGCTATAGTGTCTGCCGAGCGAGGAACGTTAGTAACTGTGGAGCTAGCAGCTTATGGCGCGGGAAATACGATTCCGCCAATGTTTGTGTTTCCCCGTCTAAAGTATAAAGACTTGTTTTTACGAGATGGCCCCCCTGAGTCTATTGGGGCTGGAAATAGCTCAGGATGGATGACTGCCACTGAATTCCTCACATATATGGAGCACTTCATCAAGTACACGAAACCCACACCAGAAGATCCGGTGTTGCTATTACTAGACAACCACTCATCACACATTGACATCCGAGTAGTTGAGAAAGCCAAATCCAACTCAATAATAATGCTGTCTTTTCCACCTCATTGCACCCACAGGCTACAACCTCTAGATGTGGGCATCAATGGGCCTTTTAAATCTTACTGTGCTAAAGCTCAAGACCACTGGCTCCGGAACAATCCCGGAAAAACGATGTCAATATATGAAATTCCCGGGCTTGTCAAATCAGCATGGCCTTTAGCAGCAAATCCTGTAACTATAATGAACGCATTTAAAAAGGCTGGAATATGTCCTTACAACCCCGATGTATTTACAGACGAAAATTATGCTCCATCTTTCGTGACAGATCGGCCTTTGTCAGAAGCTGCTTTATCTCAAACTGTATCAAATGTAGAACCTGCTCAGCCTTCTAGCAGTTCAATTCTGGCAGCAAGTGATGACCAGTCAGAACCATCCAACATTCAAAATGAGGTGCAGCCAGGACCTTCTACATCAGGGCAGTATGGTGGACAACTTCAGCATTCGACAACAAGTGATGTGCCTCAGACTTCCGCTTCGACCATTGATATTCAACAAGAACTTCAATCAACACCAGTAAAGTCAAATCCTACTGCTGTGTTTAGCCCTGAACTAATAAAACCTTTACCAAAGGCACCACCAAGAGTGCAGACGTCAACAAAACGACGTATACGAAAGACAGCTGTTTTAACTGACACGCCCGAAAAAAATGCATTAGCCGAAGAGCAGTCAAAGAAGGCAAAGAAGAATGAAAACGTAGCAAAGAAAGGAAAAGGGAAATCCAACAGTAAAAGTAAAGACAAAGGTAAAGGGAAGGCGAAAGGAAAGGGTAAAGCTCAAGAAAACGCTAAACGAAGAGTATTACAAGAAAGTCAAAGTGACAGTGATAGTGATAAGGATCTGGAATGGTACTGCATAATTTGTTGTGATTCATATTCAAATTCGCGTCCAAGAGAACAGTGGATAGAATGTACCATGTGCAAGAATTGGGCGCATGTTAAATGTTTAAATGAAGGCGAGATAGTTGCTTATGTATGTCCCAATTGTGAGTCAGGTGAAGAAATGAGTGATGAATGAGAATGAAAGTTACCAAAGATAATTAATTATAATTATTACCAATGACTGATTAAAAAACAATAAGATTACAAGACTGATGATTGATCTTCATAAGTTGATTATACCTATTTGTAAGTTGATAGATCTCAATTGTTAGTTAATTTGATAAAAGTTTATCTGAAGATTACCAGTTATGTTATTTTTTTAAAGTTAGTTATGTATCTGACAAGATTTATAACCTGATGAATGTCAAATATGACTTAAAATTTAAAAGAAATAGTAATTTGGAGGTTTTGGTTTATTTTTGTTATTTTTAAGAGTTCAGTTATGCATGTGAGAGAAATTATAATATAAAACATATTATAAATCTATTTAATGATTGTTTGATTTACAAAAACCCATTTTATTCTCACATTATATTTTCGTAATCTAAGCGGAACAATTTGCCTCACGGGTGGAACAACTCACCCCAAAGCGGGGCTGAAAGTTCCTCTCCGAAATTTGACAAAAAAAAATCTGTAAAAAAATAACTACTGATATATTGGCCAAAATCACTATAATATTACAAAAACCGATAGAGAATTCTTTGATATATCCACATATCAAAAATTCATCCTATCATTTTCATAATGAAATTCCATGTTATTGGAAAATCGGCACTTGCAGCCCCCACCTCCCCTACTCGTATATAATATTTATATATAAGTATATATACAATTACATGTAAGTACTCATATATGTACCTATATTTGTTCGAACAGTCCGATTCCACCTGCTCAGTTGCAGACCAAATCGGTACTATCATGTACAGGTAAGAAAATTGTATAGTAGGCCCTAGAGTTGCGACTGTAGAATTGGTTTTTAGTACATTTTTATCATTTCGGCTTCATATAGGCAGAGTGGAAACTGGTATACTGGAAAAGAGCACTCTCAAGCTCTCTCACTCTCAGTCTGAACTGCTACTTTGAAGTAGTAATGACCCAGTTGCAATGGTTATGTATTGCCGTGCAGAAGGCCTATGGATGGAATCCCACCACGGCACGGGCTCGAAATATAACCATAAGTTCTTATTTTGAAGGGACATACCTTTACTCGTACACTTCAAAGTCTGTAACACTAAGGGTCCGTTTCAGAATGTCCTAATAAAGTTTCGGGTTAACCTAATAAAGTAATAAAGTTACCAACACATAAAATAACTGAATGAAAAAAAATACAGTTAATATGGAGCGCAATTTTCAATAGGCTAAATCAATAACTGTGAAACGCAAAGATAGTGTTTATTTAATAAATAACTTCTGGGTAGTAAGTGTAACCGGAACTTACTCGAATATTCTGAAACAGGCCCTAAAATGTCTTAGATGTCAATAACTCTTGTTTTTTTTTCACAATAGCTATTATCATAACATACAGAATTTAGGAGGCATACAATTGGTAAGTATATATTGTGACGGCGTAATGATATAATTAGCCTATTGATTATCCGCATACACCATTTATTTCCTTTTTCCATTATATTTCATTAGTTAACACTAACTACTAAATATTCAATAAAAATAGTATTTTAACCACCTAGGGGTGTGTTCCGGCAGATATAGTTGAGATCCAGTAATTCTAGGTTTAGCCAGAAGTCTGTCAATACCTTCCATCAAATAATCACTTACCATCAGGCGAGATTATGGTACATGTCAATAAACAAAAAAGCAAGTTATTTTTTTCCGACCAATGTGCAATAACTGTCCATTGTAGAATTATTGCGAATGTAATCTGAACACCAGTATTTTGTTGTCTTTTTTCTGTGGTATAAAGTGATGTTACCATCTATAGTTACACCTTAAAAAAATTGACACTATTGAAGAGCATTACAATCAGCAAAATGATGATGTGTGAAATGAAGTGATCGATGACCTTGGTACGACAGGTACAGACAGCAAATTTTTCTAGTGTACAGCGCAGATGAGGTCTAAAAAGTACTTTATACCTATATAAGTCGAATCTTAGTACTGTCATATCTATATCCATACTAATGGAAATAGTTTGATACCCGAAAAAGGACAAAGGATAGTTTTTATCCAACTGCGCAAAAAGAGATTAATAGTTTTGCGCGATAACCGTAATACGCATGGGTGGAGCCGCGGCTAGTCTATTATGTATGACGTCATCAGCATCATCATCATCAGCTGGAAGACGTCCACTGCTGAACAAACGCGTCCCCCATAGATCGCCGCTAACAACGGCTATTTTAGCCACTTGTAGCCATTGGCTACCCGCGACTTTCACGATATCGTCAGTCCACCTAGTGGTATGACATAGGGCATAGTTATAGTTTTAAGAATTTTTATTTTAGATTAAGTTTTCAATGCCAGTCTTTACCCCTTATAACCAACTAACTACTTCATCTTAGTCACTTTAAAGGATTTATTCTATAGATTTTATATTTGGTACAAAATGATCCAACACCCAAGTTCAACGACTATTACTGCTAAACTAATAGTTATTTCAACCGCTATACTTTTCCTTTAAAGTTCATAAAACGTACTATCAACTTGATTTTTTTCAGATTTTTCAAGCCCGCAGTTTAGCTTCCTAAAAAACATTAAATAATATTTAAATAAAACACTTAAAAAGCATAAAAATATATATCTAGTGACAATTCCGCCTAATTTTCCTGTTATCTACGTGACGTCACAAACATCACGCAGCCTAACCGGAAGAATACCCGACTAGTTTCGCTCCTAAACGAAGCATCTTCAGGAGGTCTTGGCTTACCGAGTGCACGATCGAGACTAAACGGCCATTTTTTTTTTTTTTAGGGGGACAGGGATGCATGCTACCGCCTGTGCGGTCGTCCAGCTCCACCGGATTTTGGGCGAGGGCCTGGCACTACAATAGCCCGGGCTTCGTTTAGAAGGCGAAAAGCGCCTTATACCTCCGTCTCCTGCGGACGCCGAAAACGTGCCGCTACTATAGGAGGGATTGACAGCGAGCTCAAGGGCACCACTGTGGTTCGGACCTCGGCTTGTCTCGCTGTCGAGAGACATGGGGGGGAGGGATCGGAACAAAATGCCTCTGTGCAACTGCAGTAATGCACAATCGGGCCCTACTGAATAACTCTCTTTGATTATTTGGAGAGACCTTTATCGGGACCTTGTTTTTGCCTCGAGCTCGCCGGCGAGCTCGGTGTTTGATTGTGTGACCTCTAATTACCTCACACCTGGGGATCTTACCTCGACGACTTGCGGATAACGCTAAAGCTGCCAACGTAATGAAACGGCCAGCGGCTAAACACGCCTTTATATAGGCCCGATCGTGACTCACTGTTCTTTGTTGTAGCTTACAATTGGTAAAGATATTATACGTTTTTAAAGTGATAATTACATAAAAAGGTTATTGAATTGTTAACAGAATATGTTTAAGTTATATATGGTATGTTTAGTGTTTACAAATATGAGAAATGTTGAATAATAAAGTAAACAATATTAGGAAACTAGTTTTAAACTTAAAATTATAAAAGGGTCGCAGAGTGACGTCAACACTGGTTCGGCGGGTAGCTCGGTTCGGCAAGCAGGCAGCTTCCACGATGAAACAGTCACAGGACCTGCTTGTAGCTACTCGGGACACGTGGGGATGACACGGTGGGTGGCGTGACTCGTAGCGTGACGTCATTACTGGTTGCTGGTTCGACGGGTGGCTTGGCTCGGCACGTTATGAAACAATAATAAACAAAAATTACAAATAATGTTTAAATTGTTAGGTTTCAATTTGATTTAATCTGTACTTAATTTAATGCTTTACATTTTACTTGTAATTATTCAATTTGACTCCTTTAATAGCTTATTTGATAATTATGTAGTCCATTAGACATTGATTTGACACGTAACGTAATACTTGGAGGGGAGAGCAAACATGGCCAGTTGTAGGGAGAATTCGAGTCAGTCTTCAAAAGATTCTCGAAGTGGCCGGACGTTACTGTTCTTAATACGCAAAGTGCCGTGTATAATATACTACAGTACTACATATAGGTATACAGTGTTTGATAGTGAGTTTACCCTAATTGTGGAATATAAGATAAGTGTGAAATATAGCAGTTGTGACATGGTAAGCCTGAGCTTTATTACAAAATAGTTTGTGGCGGCAGATTATCACTAAAAATACGTAACAGTGGGGATGAAACCAATTGAGTCTGTTCATTCAGCAGCGCGAAGCCTACACTATGTTTTGATATTTCTAACTGTTCTAATACACATAACCTAAACCCCTTGTCACAACAGTGTAAGATTTCAAACGTGTTACAATCGAGGAGTAGATGACCGCTTTCAATTAAATGTTTGGCAAAATGAGACTGTTCGGGATGGTCGTTTCTAAACGCGGATTTATGTTCTTTATATCGGATATCAAAATTACGGCCAGTTTGACCAATACAAACGCTGTTACATTCGTCACAGGTAAGTTTGTAAACACCTTAAAAGGCCTAATCAACCATACCACAGACGATAGACGACGAAAATAATTTACATCACATGTATGGGAGGTACCCTAAAAAAAATATTTTTCAAAATTTTATGTTACCACTTTGTCGGCGTAATTGATTTACATATCCATACGAAATTACAGCTTCCTAGTACTAACGGTCTCTTAGCAAAACCTCGGACAGACGGACAGACAGACGGACATGACGAAACTATAAGGGTTCCTTGTCAGGACTACGGAACCCTAAAAAACCGAATGAATCACTGACATTTCACATCATGAAGCACTTTTGCTGAAGACGGTAGGTTACACACAGGAAAACTTAGGTACATCATGTGACCGTGATTGAGAGTATTCTATCAAGCCTTCAAATGAATTCTAAACCTAAATCTAGAATACTAAAGCTCGTTAACCTCGCTGGGCGTTCTGCGGGCAAGCATGAATTAAACACAGGCAAATACGTAAGGGGCGCATGTCACCCAACACAACCTAGTTGGAATGGAAAATGAACGTGGAGAGTTGCAAGAAAAGGTCACCCGGACCTAACTACCTATCGCGTACAATCGCTGTTTATGATGAAAATAATATTTAAAATATCAGCAAGCTTGTGCGTTCTCATCGCACATATTCGATCTCGGTCATAGTTTGAGTTTCCAAAGGTGTATATATACACAAGTAAATAACATTTTAACGAAAAAACCAACAGCAAACCAAAATATTATTTTATTTGAAAATATTCTATAGCCATTGTTCATCACAGATAGTGTAGGATTCTGATAGTGAAATAATTTTTCAAATTGGTGCAGTAGTTTTTAAGTTTATTCGTTACATACAAAATTAAAAATCTATCCTCTTTATAATATTAGTGTAAATATCAAGTGTTCCAACTCGTTGAAATGTTGCATGCGTATTCTTTAGGCTTAAATCTATGTATGGATTGCCAGTTTTTTGTATTATTATTTATTTTGTATCTTAATGTGAAAATAAGAATTCCCATACAAGACGATTTTTCCAAATAATGATGAAAATAAGTAATTTACAGTAAGGTAAAGCATTCTGGTTTGCAAGAACAAACAGCGGGACTCGGCTAGTATAATAATAAAGGCTGCTGACCTGGCTCTTTCTTAATAGATACTATTCATAGAACTATTTCATTTATCTTGTAGACTCTGAATTGTCTAGATGAAGGATGATCTTTATAACCTTTATGTAAGTCAACTCAGAACTTCTGGGAACATTATAGGACCTCCGCAAAGAAAAAAAAAATGTGTATGTCTAACGAAAACTTTGTTTTTTAGAGTCATGTTGTTTGATAGTGTGGCTTTGTTATCTCAAAGTCCTTCGTTTGATTATTGGATTGGGTTTCTCTGACCGCAATTTCGTCGTGGTCATCCTAACCAATTCAATAATATAGTACATTTTGAAACAATGCTAGGAGAGCGGTAATAGACTGCCTATGGACTGCCGTGCCGCAGGTTCGATCCCACCGCCAACTTCAGCTTGCTCTAGCTACCTCCCTCAAATAGAAAAACTGTTTGCCAAACTGGCAAACTGACTTTCAACACACCACCAGACGATCCCCTTGTGGTCACAGCCCGGTGCACAAAGATAATGCTGCAGGAGAAAATCATCGAGATGGCAAACACCATCTCAGGAGTCTCCGACACAGCGGCAGCATGGGAGACGTTGCCAAAAATCAAATGGATAAATGGAGTTCCCGGATGCGGAAAAACAACTTGGATAGTTGGCAATTTTGATGCTGACAAGGACATCATAGTAACCACCACAACCGAAACAGCTAAAGACCTGAGAGACCGCATAGGCGATGGAGTAAAATCCAAAGTGCGCACCTTGGCCTCCGTATTAGCAAATGGGTTCATGGAGCGCAGAGAAAGTCGTCTTCTCATAGACGAAGCTCACATGAACCATTTCGGAGCCATCATAATGGCTGCTCGGTTAATGGATGCTAAAGATGTCGTCATCATCGGAGATGTCAACCAGCTGCCGTATATTAAAAGAGAGAACCTCTTCAATATACGGTACAGCAACCCAATACACTGGCGTCCATCGGCCAAGAGTTGTTCTGCACGCACCGGAATCCCATGGATGTGGCATACGTCCTGCGCGAAGTGTACCCGGGCATCTACTCCTCCAGTTCTCGTGTTCATTCCCTGAAGCTTCAACGGTACACAGGTGCCTTAATACCAAACGACCTCCCAAACACCCTATACTTAACGCTGACTCAAGAGGAGAAATCCTCCTTGATCAGTGAAGGGTATGGGTGCGGCCAGGGGTCTCGCACACTTACCGTACATGAGGCACAGGGACTGACATACGAGGCTGTCATTGTCATCCAGAGGAGAGAAAAAGTGACCAAGCTAAGGGGCAGCGTTCCGCATGCGGTTGTGGCACTGTCGTGGCATAGAGAGAGCTGTACCTACTACACCGATGACAGCTCAGATGCAATCGGGGCTTTTGTGCGGCGGGCGGTGAAAGCGACGGAGGAAGAGATTACAAGTAACAACTTAAAAATGGCATTAAAAGATCGAAACGAAGAGGTCATGGAGAGGATGTTAAACAGAGAGAGGACCAGGGAGTCAGTGGCGGGTCCATCCGGGACAAGATCATAGAATAATATAGTTTTAGTAATTCAAATGTTAACATAAAATGTAATGTGGTAACCATAGAAACTACTTAGATAAGAAAGATACTAACAAATATTAGATTAGAAAAAAAAATATTTTGATACATATGGACTTACTTAGTTTTTAAGATATAACATCATAACACTAACCTACATCTAAGTGTTAAAGTCAATGATGTAATGGAGTACGAATTTTGTAAAATTGTAATATGTAGTAACATGAAAATAGATCTAAAAAGAGTACGGACCACGAGTCTGTAGAGCGTTGTTTGTTAAATAAAAAAAAAAACTGTTGCCAAGCACCGCATAGTATGTTCCGGCAACAGTCCTTGAGAGACAGTTCATTACAAACACTGTATGTTTTAGGCTGATGGGCGCAGTGCTCTTTGTCATTAGTGGCAAAATGCATCTGTTAAAGGCAGAGGCTACCGCTTAACAACAGGTGGGCTTCCATCCCATCAATAAAAAGTAATACTGGTAAGCTATAAAACTATGACTACGAAGATATATAGATGTCCTCGTAATACTATCCATTTACACCTCCTCTAGGAGAAACAAAACTAGCTACAAGTAAACCAATTTTAACGTAATCATTTATCTAAAAAAAACTTACGCTAATTGATGTGTAAATCCTATTATGAAATCATCTCGAACAATGTGCTTTTGCCTTGGAAGATTCTTGACGTCATCTTTTAGCATGTCACATTTAAAGACCTTGCAGGAAAAAGGGGTAAATCCAAATATTTCATCAACTCTATTAATTTTTTTACCTACAATTTTGACAAAATAAATGTAATCTTATTAAGTAGGTATAAATATTTTTTTTAAGTTTAAACTTTTTTTATAGTTGATTATGTAGTATTTGACTACTATCTCACCTGATGGTATGTGATGATGTGGTCAAAGATCAGCAACATCTTTGACCACATAGAATTAAAATTGTCTCTCAATGACAAGTATCAAAATACACCATTAGGTGTTTGGCGTCAGATTTTCTACTTAGGGGTGGTGGCTAGCTATGCTATTACTAGTACTACTAAGTACCATGGTATTACATCTGGCATCCTGAGATAACAATCGGGACCAACGGCTTAACATGCTCTTCGAAGCACGGAAGCGCTCATTAGTGCCTAATGCCACCAGCGGTCACCCATCCAACACAAACATAACACGACCGCAGCAAACATTGTCCCAATCAATAGCTGCTACTAACACCTATACAATCAATATAGTCGCTTAGCTTGCCTATTAGAACTATATGACATCACATCTTATGAAAACTAATTTTTACGAAGCTTGTACCCTCATTTGCATTCAGTAATGGTCTATAAAAGAAGCTAGAGGAAATTGTGGCTATTACCATCTGCCAGTCTTTATTTTGCCCGAATTTTAAGGAAGATCTGAGACTGACTTTCAGCCTTGAGCCGTCACTTTTTGGTTAAGCCTCCTTTGCTTCGTACTCATTTTAAGAATATCTTTATTTCGTTGGTGACGTATATCTCAACAAATTTTCTTAAAAATACTGCCCTTTATTATGTAACTTTGTTGCTATCTATTTTTGACAGACACTGATTTTGGAAAAATTATAATAATCATTCACGGTGTGAAAGATTTTGTAAACGAACCGTGATAGCTGCTGAAGTAACATTATATATTCAGTATCTATAACATATAAAAAACGTATAATACTAACGGATGAAGTGGTTAGTACGATAGTACGCCATTCAAAACATGAAATGATCATTTAAATTTGTCCGATAGCCAATGATTCGCAATATCTCTGTACAATTTACATGAACGCATGCATACCAGTAGGATATGAGTTACATATCACCAAAATATTGATATCAACTAGTGACCCATTGCTACAAAGTTACATAATCGGGCAGCCGGCATATATAGGTATATCCTACTAATAATAAAAAAAAACATTGAATTGAATAGGAATGTTATTATAAGCTGACGCATGACGGTATGCCTTTATTAACAAAATACTACGACCTATATACAACAGCACAACTACTACAATGAAAGCATTTAGACAGTCATTGCTGGCTCACCGGCAGTCCAAATGCTGCAGCCTATTACCAGTTGGCAGCGTGCCCAGCATGCTAGCAGCATTGCCCCGTTGAAAATCAATGCTATGAGTGTGTGTAAGTGTTCTGCTCATCTAGATAACTACTGACCGGAATTTGATAAAATTGTATATTATTGAGACTTAAGTCTTAGCACGTAAAATAGTTCCTGTCCCAACTAATAGGTTATTCTAGAAAGAGAATATATCGCATTAAGCACGTGGACAAAGCCGCAGCCAGATTCTATTAAAAGTAAATTGTTTGAAAGAAATCTCGTAAAGGTATTACTACAAAAAAAGGTGCAATCAAGAAGTTAAATTGCACGGACAACGAATCTCAATTGAGAAGTCAACACGAATTTTGTGGAAACTTCTTGGAGGAAAGGAGTTCATATTCGAAATGTTAATGATCAAAGTTATTTCCGTTTGTGTATAGAACAAATATTTTCCAAAAATATCTTTACCCAGTTTCGTGAGCAGTGGGTTCTAACAACAATGAAAAAGATAGATTAACTTTGTATTGAAATACCATAATTTAGACAACTATAACATTTTTATTTAGTTAATAAAGGCCGGTACCGCCGGTAAAAAGAACTCCAACAATTTATTAAACTAAGTGTACTATAAACGGTTCTATTGCTCAAAACGACAAACGCACGGACAATACCATCCTCATCTTCTTCCCCTTATCGCACTCATGTCAAATCGGTACATTAAATCTAGCAACACAAAATACATTTAAGAAAATTTTATATGGTATTTTACTCATAAAATGTGTTTTATGAGTAAAAAACATATAAAAATTTCTTGAAAAATTCTGTGGAAAAACACTTAGATATATATAACTTAAAAAGGTTTATTATCGTTTTCTAGCCGCGGCTGCAAAACATTTAACTCCGTCGTTTGTTATAGAAGCAGCACTTTGGACTCTTGAGGTCTTGGACTTGAATTTAACCCTGGACGCGATGTCTTCTTCTCAGTCGTTACGCTCTTGACAGAGCGGTCGTGGTCGTCATGTAGTTGTACTGGGGGCAGATGTAATGCGCCTCACAATGTCACGCCATCTCCCTCTATTTCCGGTCATCCTGGTGCACTCATGCAAAGGACTGCCCACCGCAGATTTAATTTGGTCAGTCCATCGCATGGGTGACCTCCCGCGCGGTCTCGAATAAAGACTGTATTTGTAAATCGCTGGCCTATTTATCGAAAACATATCTCCAAATATGCTGTAGTCTGCATACACAATGATACCGAGATTGACCATGTCGTTTATATAAACCAAAATTACAGTAGTATATAGAACCGACCCTTAAAGCACCCTGGCATTGATTCAAGAACCAATGGTAATGATTTTTCAGTTAAGTTGCAGAATGGAAGCTCTTTGACTTTCATGTCAGGATTATGCAAAAAAGGTGAGATCAAATACAAATCGAAAAGATAAAACAAATGCAGGAGCAAAACTAATTTGCTAGGGAAAATAAGAACACTCGGACAACACGCGACGAATGAGTGACAGAACTTAATCTCAAATCCACTTCACAGCAAATGTGGGAAGTAGGTCAAACAATAACACCCTCAGTAATGCGAAGCGCACCGGGCAAACAACAGCTGGATCATTTTATATCCATCCAATTGAGTTTATCGCTATATTCACTACAACAACGGCAATAGACATCTGCAATATTTAATGAATCACTTCACAGCTCGAATCTCCCGTTATTAATGATTACAATTAGAAACAATAGCCCTTTTAGTCGTTAAAGGTTTAATTACTTGGTTCCGGAAATCTGCTTTATTTTCAATGTTTTAATTGACGAATCTGTAATTGCGATAATTACTTTGCTTTTGGAGATAATTTGAAGCGCTCGCAGTGGAGCTTGCCTAGTTATGCTTAATCGATCAACTAGGTTCAACAATGTCCTCTGTAGTCACTTCTTGGATGGGTGACCGCTAATGGCATTTAGAACTGAGTAATTTCATACTTCGGGAGATGGCAGTCGTGAGGCTATATCGAAGGTTTTCAGTTAAGTTCAGTCTTAAGATCTCCGATACTTTGCAGGCTGGTACGGTATTTTGCAAAGGTTCACCTAGCTAGCTGCTGTTTATGGCTTCAAGTAGAAATTAGTAATTAGTATCAGGTAGGATTGCAATGGTTAGTCCCCCGTGGGTTGCCGGGTTAGAATATAACCTCCCCGTATCTTCCCGTGGGTGTCGGGAAAAATACTGGAAGGTGGGCAGCAGCGCCTTTTAAAGAACTATCATCTTACACTGCGATCTTCAAGACGCCTGCCAAGCGTGGGGATTATGGCAAATACCCCCTAAATAGGAGAGGCTGTGTCCAGCAGTGGAAGATTGGAATGATGAGCCCATCGGAAATAACAATAAAAACCAAACCAAAAGACCGAAAACTATAAAGTTACAAACATGTTTATTGATGTGTAGTAAACAAAGCGACCGCATGACGCTTCCAAGTGTCATTGGAAGTAGATAATGATGTTTAATTGTGTAAATAAATGTTCTGTATAATAAACTGTATGGAAGTGTTCCCCTAGAGTCATATATTATAACGCCAAAAGTTGAGGAGCTTTCTCACTATCCGTGAATGCGAGCTCTTTAGCATATTTAACCTATTACGAGGTTAATGGGCAATGAGTAAGGCCGCTTTCACGCGCGCGACGCAGGTCGGCAGGAGCCTTAATTTTCCGCCAGTTCTTAACGAGATGGGATCCACGCTGGCACTCTCGTACGTCAAGATTCATTGCGAAAATAACGGTTGTACGCTAAATCACATCAGTGTCAGAACAATAGTCGAGCTTAGCAAGCTATACGGAAGTTATACCAACGTATTGGTGCAAAACATATTTTTTATAGGCTTTATTTTTATATTTTTTATATGAATATATATTTTTTTTGTCAGATGAAGAGTCTAATACCTCAGAACCAGCATTTCATATTTCTTAACAATAAGGTATAACAATGTATTACATGTCTCATTCCGCACTGATTCAAAAAGTAAAACTAAAATAAGGCTAAACTAAAAAAATTAGGCATCCGACGCGGTATCGGAGGACGCGCATTCGATTTCCGCCTTGGGCATAAAATTTTGCACTCCAATAATTTGTTTGATATGCTTTTCGCTTAAAACGCGATATTGCTTGTAATCATGTTTAGAAATATAGAAGGGTAGCGACATAATACCGAGAGTTATGAGTAAGTGTTTGAAAAAACACTTCTTTCGAGCAGATGAAGTCTAGTAGTCTGGTTGATGGCCGCGCACCGTCCCCTATGACGGTTAAAGTAATATTGGAGCACAAAATTTCGGCAGAAATGCCAAGTCCTAGGTGGCCGAGATGTTTATTAGGCATCCGACGCGATCTCGGAGGAAGCGGAAGGGGGTTCGATTCCCGCCTTGGGCATAAAAAAAATTTCGCTTAGAACGCGATAGTGCTTGTAATTATATTTAGAAGAAGAAGAAAAAACTCTCTTTTCACAACATTTAATTTGCTACAGAGCGTCGCGCGTCTCTTCAGTACCGCACTATCAAAGAAAATTAGACATGTTTTACACTAAATATTTAGTTTATAGTAGGTACAATCACTCAATACTAAATATAAACTTAAGTAAGTAATATACTAACAGCTACCGAGATCGTAAAAATAAAAGCATAATATCGGTTCTACATACGGTTTACTGCCCTATAGTCAGATTAATCGGTTTAAAATAACACGTAACCGGATAAAGGTTTATCTAAGATATTGGATTTACTCAGTATCGATATGTCTTATATTATATTGTCGTTCAAGGCGGCCATCAGTTCTTTTGACTTTTTTTCAGTAATTTTAATGTATAGGTATCATTATGGTTCTCTCAAACAGAAAGCTTATCGTCAATATACGCTAAAACACTAAAATATACTAGCAAAAAGCTGAGCTTTGTGAGAGCGTTTCACAACCTGAGTGGTGTCATTTAGTATTAAGTAGATTAACTAGGCTGTAGGTAAGTTATGTTGCATTAATGTTCATTTTTTAATGTTGATAAAATTATATATATTTTCACTGATAACACAACTAGATATGAAGTTAAATCACGATGATAAAGCATATATCTATAGGCGTGATAGTTTTTCAGTAAAATGGGCCACAAAAGCTCTTGTTGTAGGACAGCGATAGGGCTTGCTTCGCTCGCTCTATTAAAAAAAACTGGTTGCCACGTTGAACGTAAACGCGGACGCAGTAGAACGCGATGGTTTGGGCGTAGCTAAAAAAACACTATCATTTCTTTTTTACTAAATAATTTTCGTCACACGTTGGAGCATTGCTGTAACTAGTTAAAAAGAGATATTCTTATATACTTGATAACCCGGAATCAATTATAGAATAACATCATCACCATCAACAACTTTTATCACAATATCGTATTGCACATATACTGTGATGTAAGTTATATTTTATAATGTCGATGAAAAAATAAAGAATTATTAGTGCCAGCAGCGCTCAAGTGTCAACGAAAAGTGAAAATTTCAGTTTTGTCTATTATTTTTTCATTGGTCTTATAAAGTAAAACTTACATGGGCTGTCTGTCTCTCAACCAGTCTATTTTGTACTTTTACACGTTTGGCAGGCAGCTTGGGGATTCTTAATAGAGTACGTGTTATTTATCACACAGTCCGTCTATGCTAATTATTCATTCAAGCCTCTATAGCCGTATATATTTACAAATAATATTCAACCAATTTTAATGAAATATAAAGTGTACCTTTAACACATAAGCGAAATTTTGCAACACATTCACCACGCCGTTCACAAAATTAAAACATAGCAATCAATTTTCTGTATAAGTAAAAGTATTACTTCTACAAAAGCCACAGAAAGCAAATCTATTTTTCTAAAGAGATGGAGAAGAAAATACTAAGATGGCAATTAATAACATCTCGCAGTTCTAGATATGCCGTAGGAGAACTAAATAACTCCGATGTAACGAATAGGGAAAGGTAGGTATTATTTAGGTACGTTTGAGATCATAAATCAAACAAATAACATGATTTACTCGTAGGCAACGCGTTACTCGTATGCTATAAAGGTCTCAATAGGTTACCGTAACTAGGCTTACACACGCTTAACAATAAAATATATTATTACCTCTATATAAATTATAATGAATATTTATTAGTACTTACTGGAGTTACTAGAAGTAAGTAATCTACTCCAGTATTATAATTTATTTATTGAATTATTATTCCTTATTGAATTATTATATATATTCCTTTATATTTTATTTGTTGAATTATTAGAAGCATATAACATTAGTTTAAACACACTATGAGGCGAGTTACTTAGCATTCCATAGATTCAACTTGCTGGGTCCACGGCGCGGCGTTGCAAAGAAAGAGGCTCAAGTCTCAAGTGGATGTCATCAATGCTCTCCACTGCTCGAGCCTCCCCTGCCTAACCAAATTTGGTAAGGTTCTACTAATAATACCGCCTGGATACAGGTTCTAGGATGAAAGTTATTGTAATTCTTGATAGGCTAAGGCTAAATTGAAAACAAACCTTTAATCAACCAACATTCGTATATTATAAATTGGTTGTGTCTATGGTACAAACTGTATAGTAACTTATATACTATATATATTAATTAAAAGAGTAAAATACACGACTACAAATTATTTATTTTCTATCGTTCCATTGAAATAAAAACTTCCAGTTTTATATATGTCTTATGGAATCGTTTTTATATCCCTTCATTTTGATACCCCACTTGATGGGTTAGGAAGAAAAACATATATTACAAATTATTGGAGCACAACATTTTTTTATGCCCCGGGCAGGAATCGAGCCCGCGTCTTTCGATTTCGCTTCGGAAGCCTAAATCTCCTCGGCCACCAGGTTACGCTATTTCTAGCCGAAATTTTGTGCTCCAATTGTATTACTTTAACCTTAAAATTTTTCTCCAATAATTTGTAAAATATGATTTTCGCTTAGCACGCGATAGTGCTTGTAATCATAGAAATTCAAGAAAAAGTTGTTTTTCTTCCGTCAATATGGCGTCTGAAATCCGTCAGTTTGTATTTTATATATTTATTTTATATATTAAGTTCAAATTTCTCCATCGATGTAATTTCACTAAATTAATATTAAAAAAATAAATAATTAAAAGATATATCCAGTGACAATTCTGCCAAATTTTGCGGCGAGACGTCTTATACACCATGTCGTCACCCAACCGGAATTGGCAGAATTATCATTTGATATATTTTTACCCGTCCCCGGGATGCCGGACTAGAATGTCATTCCCCCACTGCTACATGTGGGTGTCGTAAGAGGCGACTAAAGGTACCTGTGGACAATCCGGCTGATACAATAGAAAGTGAAATTCTACAAAAGAAATAAAAAATTAAAAAAAATATTCTAAGACATGAAGCAGTGAAGGCTCAGTGGCATTGGCTATGGACTGCCGAGCAGCAGGTCCTTGGTTAGAGTCCCGCCGCGGGCTTGAGCTTCACTGCATGGTGGAAGGGCATTTTGCGACTACCCGCCTGGCTAGCGACCACCCTCAAGTAGAAAATCTGTCGCCAAGCACCTATCGGTGCGTTCCTGCACCTCTCTTTCAGAGCCAATGAAATTACAGACTCATGAGACTTAACAACTATGTCTCAAGGTGACGGGCGCAGTGCAATTCGTGACTTGTGACGAAATGCATCTGTTATAGGCAGAGGTTAGTCCACTTCCTATCTACGTTTAAACCTAACACCAACCTTGATATATTATTCAGGGTTCCTACGTAATTTGTGTTTTAGTTCCCAAGCCGTAAAACAGTATTAATATCTTCAATATTTAATTTTTATGTTTTAAAATAAACCGATTATGTCGAAGCCTGTTGAAGTTTCGTAGTTGGTAACGGTTTTTTTTAACAAATAACGATACGTTTGTGTTGTGATAGCAAATTTGATATTGTGAATCAGTATATCATGCCCTTTATTTAAACAACAACACTGAAAACGCCGATTCATAAAGTGGTTAAACAATTTTTTGTTACGGGTTGTTGCGATATGTTACCGATAGAGAAGAGCGACGCACTTGACTGGTTTTTATCTCCTTCTATGTATATATTTAAAGAGTATTCATACTCGAGAAAAAACATAAAAGCCCACCCTTGGTATCATAATGTCGTTGAAGAAAACTATCAAGCCGATATGTTACGGGTGCTTATAGTCGGATCTATCGAAATCCAGATGCCACCATAACGTTATCGCAGATACAAATGGCTCCCAAATGCGGGGATATGACGCCGGACCGGGCGTTATGCGGGATATGGCGTTAACGACATTGGAAATGAGCTCCATTCTGGATTTTATAACGATTCCATCTACCTGTTAGATGGCTAGATATAAATACCTAAAGCATAAATGTTTCTTTTAGATCTGGTAGTGGATCATACGTTCTAAATTTACATATAGTAAACAACAAAGATAAATCAGGTAACAGTTAAAAAACGCTGTTGTTAATTTTTTTTTATATTGCTTAATATTCAACATTCACGATTCCAAGACTATTGGTAAATTATTAATTTACCAAGAGATGTCTTATGACTATACTCTAGAAATGTAACGGGTAATAACAATACCTATTATAAATGGTAAATCCATGCCTGCCGTTAATTTTTATGCATCTACTTAACTATTTGTAATCAATAAATCAGTACCTGAGAGAGTGGTATTGCTTTCACCACAAAAAGTTTCATTCTCAGCATGTTTTGAATATGAAGTTCTTGAACCCAAAGCAATACAGAAAGCCATATTATAAATATGTGATATTGGACTTCAAGTGCTTAAAGCAAACCTAGATATATACTGTTGTTGAATGCCTGAATACTTTATTTAAATCAACGTGAAGTATTCAGCCTGACAAAATGAAAAGAAAGTATATGTAGACTTTCCGTTTCCTACGACGAAGGCTCAAATAGTAACTTTACGACTTTCGCGAGTTGAAAACATAGTTGTGAGTGTTTAGGTTGACGCCCGACCCCGTGGGGTGCCGGGTTAGAATCGCACCTCCCCATATCATCCCATGGGTGCCGTAAGAGGCCACTAAGGGAAATATACTGGAAGGTGGGCAGCAGCGCCTTCTAAAGAACTGCCAACTTACACTGCGATCCCCAAGCCGCCTGCCAAGCGTGGGGATTATGGCAAATACCCCCTTAGTAGGGGAGGCTGTGTTCAGCAGTGGATGATTCGGCTGATACAGGTTGACGCCCGCCTCTTCAGTCCGCTCATGACCACGACCAATGCAGCTTGGTCAAAACGTCAAGGTAAATAAATATAAACATGTCTTATCGCGGTTAAGTGGCATTAAATACATAAGTATTTATATCTATGGAGGCTAAAATGATGAAAATTGGTGCCCAAAAATGTATATCCTGTTCTTTTCAGTTTGAGTCCACGCAAATACACATTTTATTAACATATTGTCATAGAATAGAGCTCTATTCAGAGGAAGCATAATTTAGAGCTTTTCATAGGTAATTTCTTGCAGTGAATTTATGTAAATACCGCAAGGTATCTATTATTTGGCATCGCACAGCACTATAACATTGGATGTGTTACTAAATAGGTACTAAAAATATTGCGAGGAAATTGTATGTCTGTTCAGTTACTGATCTGGGTCACCAATGAATTAAATGTGTACATATTATACTTACTAACAATATCAAGTACATGTGGAGTATTCTTCATAAATTTTTCTTTAAAATGTATTTCTAAATTTGATTATGTACCCAAATTAATTTGTCTGACTATTAACTACTAGGTTTCCCCGCGGTTACACCCGCGGGTTGATGGATGATGATGATAAAATGTATAATATGTGTTAATCCAGCGCCTTATCTACCTCACTACAATTAATTTTTGTAAGTTTAAGATTTATGTATGGCTTACGCAAATATGATCATGTCTCCGATTTTCGTAATAAGCTCAAGTGGGTCCCTCTTCGTCGTCACCGGAGTGCTCATATATTATCTTTCCTTTACAGTATTCTGTTCAATCCTTTATCCCCGAGCTACCTCAAGGAACAATTTAAATTTCTTCATTCTACCCATTCTATGTCATTAGAAAACGTAACGCTATACAGCAGTTATTTATATGTATAAATATTAAGATCATAAGAAACCCCGCCCAATATTTTGACCATATCTATTTTTGATGGATTGGCTGGAAGAGATCGCTCTGAGCGGTAAGACCACCCATTGATACACACGGTTTTAATTTATATTTTAATAATAAGTTTATTGTTGCTATTATGGTGTTTTCAATAAAGAGTTATTTATCTCGCTATCTATCATACCCAATTTCATCAAAATCTGTCCAGTTGTTTAAAAAAGTAATGAAAAAGTAATGAACATACAAACGCACTCATAAACTTTTGCCTTTATACATAATATTAGTTTGAAAAGGATCAATTTGTTACTACCGAATATGCATAAGAAATAAATTATATTTTTTTATAGTAGGTAATATTCGTATATATGGTTCACTATATTGGCGATAATTGCTAATACATAAAAGATATGAGTAGATATATGCTGTCGCTGGCTTTTTTGTAGGAAAAGTTAAGATAAACATTTCTGTTATACATTATGTGAGTGTGACACTTAAGGTTTTTTGCAGAGCACGAATTTACATAATATCTTTATAAATTATGGCCTATGTGTTATTCTGAGGTCTAAGCTATATCACCGTAAAGTTTCATACAGTGGTTTTTGTTAAACTACTCTATTATCTATGGTGTAATATATATCAATTTATCTATGCCAATATTCTTCTTGCGCCCCCTGTGAAATTTGTAATGGCTGCCGATGTCCTTTTAGATATTAAAATATAAAGTAGATTGCAGAGAGTCTTTTATTACCTAACTAATAAGCAAGTTCTCATAGGTTATGGGCCATTGACGCCTATTAGATAGGGATTTAGCTAGGGATTAGGGAAGTTTAGTTTTGGTAGGAACTTTTACCGTGCGCGTTTTCAGGTTACAAAATGACGACCACGCCGGCAAATTATCCACAATTAAAAGCAGAATATTTTGGAAATTGGCTCTTCAGAGTACAATGTTTGTTGGAGGAAAAAGGGCTAAAGGAAATAACGGAGGCAGAAAAAGTAGAAGATGCAAAGAAGACGTTGGATGCAAAGGCAAGAAGTTTGATAGTACAATGCCTAACAGATAGACATTTAAACCTAGTAAAGGATTGTTCTACAGCTAAAGGAATGCTAGATATTTTAAAAGGCACATTTCAGAGAAAAAGTGTGATATCCAAAATCACTCTACGTAGAAAATTATTGACCTTAAAACATCAAGGTGGCAGTCTCGAGGAATATTTTGCAAAATTTGAAAATATTATTCGCGAACTCGAAGTTACAGATGAAAAGATAACAGAGTGCGATAAAGTCTGTTACCTCCTCACTGGACTGGGAGAGGAATATAACCATGTTATAACTGCTATTGAAACTGTAAATACAGAGTTATCACTGGAATTTGTTCGGGCCAAATTACTTGACCATGAAGTAAGAAAATCAGAGGAAAAGTCCAATGAAAAGGAAGACACTTCATTTGTTGTTATCTGTTACAAATGTAAGAAGAAGGGTCACAAATCTTTTGAGTGCCGGACAGCCAGTAGAGGTCGAGGACGGGGCTATAGAAGTCCCAGAGGCAGAGGCGGAGCAGCTCATCCTGCTCAAGAGGGAAATATGCCACTGTTCATTGCGTCGGAACAGGCATTCGCTGCCAAAGATATAGTCAACACTATTTCTTTTATAGTGGACTCCGGAGCTACTCAGCATTTCATACAAGAAAAGTACATGAAACATATGACAGATGTAGAAGACTTGCCTCAAAAATTAAATATTAAAATTGCAAATGGTCAGACATTAACAGCTACCCAGAAGGGAATTTTAGTAGCTAGTCACAATAATAGAATGATTAAAATTGAAACCTATGTATTACCAGGACTGAGTACCAACCTTATTTCAGTTAGTAAATTAGTAGAAAGAAAAATGGAGGTAATATTTAGAGAAAGAACTTTACTAATAAAGCACCAAAATGAGTCTTATTATGGGGTAAAGAAGGGTCAGCTATATACATTTGAAGTAAAAATAAACATAAACGAAGATGCTGATACATGTCAATTAACAAAGGCAGAAACAATCGACATATGGCATCGACGGTTTGGTCATATGTGCAGAAAGAAATTGGCTATATTGGGACTACCATTTAGTAAAGAACCATGTGACATGTGTATGACAAATAAAGCAACCCGATTACCATTTAAACGGCTACAGAGTCCTAGATCAAACAAAATTGGTGATCTCATTCACACAGACATTGCAGGTCCCACTAGAGTACCTACTATAGAAGGTTGTAGATACTTCCAAACAATAATTGATGACCACAGCCATTTCACACAAACATACTTATTAAAGAACAAGTTTGAAGCAACATCGAATTTGATAAATTATATAAATGAATTAGAAAGACAGATGGATATAAAGGTCAAAAGAATTAGATCCGACCAAGGAGGTGAATTTGTAGCCAGAACTTTAAAAGATTTTTGTACAAACAGGGGCATTAAGATTGAATACAGCCAAAAATATACCCCACAGCAAAATGGCAAGGCCGAGAGGATGAACAGAACCATCTATGATAAAGCCAGAACAATATTGGATGAGTCCAACTTGCCGAGACATCTCTGGGGACATGCTGTACTAACAGCTACATTTTTGATAAATCGCTCACCATGTTCTTCCATACAAGATAAAATACCTGCAGTGGAAATGAAAAGAGAAGTTGATCTGAAAAAGATAAAGATATTTGGAAGTAAAGCTTGGGTGCATATCATGCCCAAACAAGACAAACTGTTGAGCCGAGCGACTCCATCGAGAATGGTGGGATATGCTATAAATGGGTATAAACTTTGGGACCCCAAAACAAATTCAATAATCATTTCACGAGACGTCAGATTTGACGAAACAAATATAAGATACATAGATGAAAATAAACCTCAATATGAAAGTAGAGAAATGTTAGATAATACAATTCAAGAAGAACAAGCGCAACTACCTATTGAAAACATTAGACAAGTAAAACCAAATAGTGAAAATATAGGACAAGATGAAAATCACATCGAGAGTGAAGAAAAATTATATACAAGGTCTGGCAGGGAAGTAAATAAGCCAAAACACTTAAATGATTGTGAGTTATATGAAGCATATTGCTTACTCTCTAGTGAAGGAGACCCAGCAACTTATAAAGAAGCTATTAAAAATGAAGAATGGAAAAGAGCAGTAGAGAGTGAAATTAAATCATTGGAGAAACAAGAGACCTGGTTAGAGACAGAATTGCCAAAGGGATGTAAGACAATCGACACAAAGTGGATTTTCAAAACTAAGTCAGATGGAACCCGGAAAGCGAGGCTAGTTGCTCGGGGATTCCAACAAGAAACTGAAGATTATGTTTATGCCCCAGTAGCAAAAATTACTACTATAAGGATGGGCTTATCTCAGGCTGTAAACAATGACTGGCAGATAAAACAGATGGATATACCTACAGCATTCCTTAATGGAAAACTAGAAACAGAAGTATATATTAAAGTTCCAGAGGGAGTAAATGTAAAAAGTATAAAGGAAGGGACAGTCTTAAGACTTAATAAGGCATTATATGGTCTGAAAGAATCGCCTAAATGTTGGAATAAAACTTTTGATATATTTTGCAAGAAAATAAATATGACAAGATCTAAAAATGATATATGCTTGTACACAGGCAAAAATATATGGCTAATAGTATTTGTTGATGATATAATGTTGATGGGCAATGAAAAAGAAGTAAATAATGTCATAAAACTATTGCAAGAAGAATTTAAAGCTAAAAATTTGGGAAATATAAGTAATTTTTTGGGTATTGAAATACAGAGAAGTATAAACACAATAAAGTTATCACAAAAACGCTTTATTGTAAATATATTGGCAAAGTTTAATATGTTGAACTGCAGAGAAGTGAAGACACCAATGGAGAGCGGCTTACAAATACCTGAAACAGAAGAGCAGATTAGTAATGTACCATACCGAGAACTTTTGGGATGCTTAAACTATCTGGCAACAATAAGCAGACCAGATATTACTTTTGCTACTTCTTTTCTAAGTAGATACTTAGACAAACCTACAAGAAGTCTATGGACTGCAGCTAAAAGAATACTACATTATTTAAATACAACTAAAGACATGGAATTGACTTACCATAAGAAGAAAGAAGATAATAAACTTTCTCTAATTTCAGCTTTTTCCGATGCAGACTGGGCCGGAGATAAGACTGACAGAAAGAGTGTCAGTGGAATGGTTATCTATCACCAAGGCAACCTGATCTCATGGTCCTCAAGGAAGCAGCAGTCGGTTGCACTCAGTACAGCCGAAGCAGAGTACATCTCTGCAGCCATGTGTGTCAGTGAACTCTTGTTTATTTGTGGATTGGCAAAAGATTTTAGTGATCAGTGCAGTGCTGAACTGAAAGTGGACAATCAAAGTGCTATTAAAATGATTTTGAACAGTGAAAACACGAAATACTCAAAGCACATAGATATTAAGTTTCACTTTGTGAAAGATATTGTGTCACGTAACATAATAACAGTGAGTTACGTTAGTACCTATGAAAATACTTCAGACATAATGACAAAACCATTGTGTAATGTTAAGCATAACTATCTTTGTGCTAATTTGTTTAAATAATTTACATTTAGTTTGTTTTTTATTGCAGTATTGATGGAATATATAAATATTGCAGTATAGAATTGTCAAATGTCGTTATGTCACTATGTCAGACGTCTTAAACTTCAAAGTCACCTATTAGTGATGCCATAATATTGTTAAATAAAAGTACCATTTCTTTTTGTGTAGCAATTTCAAGTTGAAATTTTTCAATTAAATATTATTATTATATTGTGTTGTAACTTGAAATTGAGAGGGAGTGTTAAACTACTCTATTATCTATGGTGTAATATATATCAATTTATCTATGCCAATATTCTTCTTGCGCCCCCTGTGAAATTTGTAATGGCTGCCGATGTCCTTTTAGATATTAAAATATAAAGTAGATTGCAGAGAGTCTTTTATTACCTAACTAATAAGCAAGTTCTCATAGTTTTTGCGTGATTGAGTAACAAACATCCATACATCCATACATCCTAACAAACTTTCACGTTTATAATATTAGTAGGATTTTTTTACAGCAACTGGAAGATTTTTTGTTTTAAGAAGCTAGAGAAAGCTGTGAAATTATTTGGCCAGCTTTTTTAATCAACAGATACAAAACTCAAGACTGATATAAAATGTGAGCTAGCCAAATAAATAAGTCAAGTTTTCTTATAAACAACCAACATACGCTCCTTTGATGCTAGTCGTGTACATATTTATTCTTATAAATGGTTACTATCTGACGATTGAAAAACCAGGTTTCTAGAGAGATAAAAATATTTAGTGAGGACAATACTAAAACATTTAGTAAAACAGTTACACATATTAATTAAACAACTATAAACAATCAGTACTAATATTATAAATGCGAAAGTAACTCTGTCTGTCTGTTACGTTTTCACGCCAAAACTACCGGACCGATTTGAATGAAATTTGGTATGGAAATAGTTTGAGACCCGGGAAAAAACATAGGATAGTTTTTATCCAACTGCGCAAAAAGAGGTTAATGTTTTTGCGCGATAACCGACATACGCGCGGGCGGAGCCGCGCCCGGTTAGCTAGTGATAATTATACGGAACAAAATAATGATAAATATACGTTATTAAAACCGTTTAAATTTGTTTAATTACTACGTATACTGAAAATCATCCATATTAGTATATTAGGCCGTTGTACTCCACTTAGTTTTCAAATGCATCATTAATCAAAGTAAATCAAGATAGTGTACTTACCTACCTATAGTTACTTATCAGAATTGTGTCAAGTTAGGTCATGCTCAGCGATTGATTAATTGATGAATGGCGATGGAGGTAAATTAATTACCTGAAGTTGCTATATAATACTATGTGGGTATTGCCATTTTCGACCCACGGCATCAACCCACTAGCAAAAGAAAGCATTTTCAACCTACGTATTTTATTATGTTTATAAATTCTACGAATATAATAAATGTGAAGTTTAGGGTGGCTGAACTGAACAATGAGATGAATTTATTACTTAAGGGTGAGCGATATAACCAAATGTAATGCGAACGAAGGCACGGACAGAATCTAAATACAGCCCTAAAGAAATTGGGGAAAATAACGATAAAACTATTTCGAGCAAAAAACTAACTCATTCATTTATTTGGTTTGCTTCTGGATATGTGTTAATTTGTTGCTTCTACTTATGACGAATTCCACTATTCTCTACCAAGAGCTTTTGTCCTACTGAATCAAGAATGACCTAAAGTCTAGAATGTTTGGATTTAATAGCAATTTTTTTTTGTTATACATTCGGTTATATTGATATGACCGGTGGCAGTCCATAGTCCACTTTCAAAGCTAATTGGTACAGCTTTCTAATTTGTAAAAGTGACTCAAATAGCTCGTTTTTTGGAATTGAATCCATCAACAGCTCTATATTTCACTCGATAGTTATGAATGCATCAGCTGCCACAGATCGTGCAATCTGGATTAAAGCGAGGTAATAATCTTGTCCAAATCCGCTGAGCGTTGAGTTGAAGCTCAGTGATTAGGTAGTTGATGACTCGGCTCAATTTAGCTCTAGGCTAGACTAATTACACCTCCCTAGGAGTCTGCGGTGCGTAATGCGATCTAGTCAACTGTGGTGTACAGCACTTATGTATGTATCATACTTTAATATACGAAGAGCAATTTTAACTCTCACTTAAAATTGCTCTCGGTGTAGTAAACTAATCATATCCTACTAATATTATAAATGCGAAAGTTTGTGAGCATGTATGGATGTATGGATGTTTGTTGCTCTTTCACGCAAAAACTACTGATACGTGTCAAGTAAGTAAGTAAAAAATCAGCCATATGCGAGACATTCTGGCGTGCGCTGCAAAAACCTTAAGTTTCACACGTACATAATGTAATGTTCATAACGGAAATGTTTATCTACAAAAAGCCCGCGACAGCATATATCTATATTTTATGTGTAATCCATTATCGCCAAAATAGTGAACCATATATCCTATAAAAATATATAATATTTATTTCTAATGCATATTCAGTAGTAATAAATTGATCCTTTTCAAACTAATATTATAAAGGCGAACGTTTGTTCAAACGGCTGGACTGATTTTGAGGAAACTGGGTATGATACATAGATAGATAGATAACTCTTTATTGAAAACATCATAATAACAACAGTAAATTTTAGTCTAAAACATAACTTAACACCAAGTATATCACAGGGCGGTCTAATAGCGCTCAGAGCGATCTCTTCCAGACCACAGATAATTTCTAGCGGTAGTAGATTGCACAGTCTGACAGCTTCAGCGGCAAATGAATAGTGGTAAAAGGTAATTTTAATTGCAGGTTGTTGTAGCGTTAAGTTATCTAATGACCGTAACGACAGAGAATGGGTAGAATGAAGAAATTTAAATTGTTCCTTGAGGTAGCTCGGGGATAAAGGATTGAGAGATAATATATACGGCATTGCGGCGATGACGCATAGGTACTTGAGCTTATTGGCAAAATCGAAGACATGATCATATTTAAATCTAAATCTTCTATAAAAATGTATGGCATATCAACACATATCATAATTTTTATCATCATCATCCATCACCACGCGGGTGCAGCCGCGGGGCGCAGCTAGTTCTTTATGATATTGAAACTCTTACTAAATCGGTAAAACTATAGTTTTTTCACTGTTTAGTAAGGCAATTTCAATTTATCACTCTCCCAAAAACACAATACAAACATAAAGTAATGCAAATCTTGATAATTAAACGGTAAAACCAGTTTTTTCAACGTAATTATTAAGCTTTTAAGCACTGTTTAGCAGAAGATCTAAGGTTGAATTGAAATTGTAGTGGTAATTATATCCGCATTGGGTGGAATGTGCAAAATGTGAAATGAAATGACAATGTAATGGAAGACGTCGTCACATGATCAGCATGATCGACGTCTTTGATCACAATATCATCACTTACCCATAGGTGAGATAGTGTTCAAAAGCAAACCTATTAGCGAAATAAAACAACCTGAGAGCATAAAAAGTCCCTAATTTGTTACGGGTTGGAAGAATATGTAATATTCTTGGATAATATATGGTTGGAAGAATATATAAAACCCTAAGTACGGTGTAAATACTTATAACGGAGAGTAATCCGTATTTGAATAATAAAAAGAACAACATGTTTTCTATAACGTATAGACATTACATTTTTCAAATAGGTATTTGTTTTTACTATAAGAAGGAAATACTTTCACGCATGTTCCGCCCATTTTAGTGAGAGCCGCGATGCTTTGTCCCTAGCCGCTTTAGTAATTCTTCGGCCGTCGGACGGGGACGAATGCTGTTGGCGTGCCTTACTTACGCACACATATGTGGCGCGCCTAAAAAGCTCGGTGCGCCCTTAATACTTTTCAGTGTTAGAAGTCCGTTCCGTTTTTTTTGTAATATTTGTTTTAACTCTTTTTAGTGATAAATATTGTTTACAAGAATAAAATAGTGTTCATAGTCAACAACAGTAAATACTATAAAATTCAAGTAGAAAATCTGTCGCCAAGCACCTAACGGTGTGTTGCAGCAGCAGTCCTTGAGAGCCAGTGAAATTACAGGCACATGAGACTCAACAACTATGTCTCAAGGTGACGGGGTGCAATTTGTTACCTGTGACGAAATGCATCTGTTATAGACAGAGGTTAGTCCGCTTAACATCAGGTGGGCCTCGAGCTTGTTCCGTCACAATAACATAAAAAAACGAGTACATAAATAGACGATAACTGCTCAACCACTTTTAACGAAATTAATATGGCACAACCCTTTCTATTAAAAATAGTTTTGAGAATCGGCCTACAAATGGGGAAGAAATCAGTGACCATACATAACAAAAATACATTCAGTCGAACATAAAACCTCCAGTCCTCTTATTTTGGATGTCGGTCAAAAATAACTAGGTCCGTGCCATGAGTCGAAGTATAATATATGTATGTCTAGTCTGCTAAATGTCCCAGGAGGAAAGTCGAAGCGATCGCAATCCTCAAACTCATCAATCTTTCTAGATCTCAAGGCCAACTCGCTAATGACTGAAATGGTGTTTGATCATACTGTACTTACATTTTGTTAGGAACATTTTATGTACAAAAGATATTAATCTTTTCTCATAAGAAATTTAAGTATATTAAAATTCTGGAATCTTTATTATCTTTAGCAGAGCGAGGTCAAAGTTCATAACCGTGATCGTTTTAGCGTAAGTAGATATAGATCATCTGCTCAGTAGCCAAAATTTCATAAATTAATTCCAGTCTATAAAATGAAAGTTTGCTTTTTTCTACAATATAATTAAATTTATAAAAAGTATTTTAGCATATTTATAGTTATTGGCCATCCAAGCCATCGTCAGTCGACCATGTAATGTATGACGTAAAAGAGTAAAATCGTATAAAAAAATATGGCCACGATTTTCTTACGCATTTATAGTTATTGGCCATCCAAGCCATCGTCAGTCGACCATGTAATGTATGACGTGAAAGAGTAAAATCGTATAAAAAAATGGCCACGATTTTCTTACGCGTTCTACTCGCAGCTGCTAACCCTTTTTGCTGAACGCGGCGCTACAATGAAAACGTAGATACCAAAATAATGACTTGTATGTTGTCTAAATGATTTCATTGTAATAGTGGTAGTATTTTGCCGAAATTGAAAAAATGATTTTGAATTTTATTTAACCAAATAAATTACTTATAATAATAATAGAAAAGTATATCTAATTTGATGAAGATTTGACTTCTTTGCATATTGTATTTTGTTTACTAAGCTAAGGTCAAGAAATCTGATGTTTGCCTGAATTAATATTTTTGTTTGTATGATACCCATCATGTTTGCCTATATTATGAGGCTGGTCTTTAAAAATCCGATGACGAAACGCTTTAAATATTCCAAAAAATATGTATATTTGTTTGAAATTTACCTCTATTCATTATACATGATTGTAATTATATGTAATTGCTGGTTACAATAGATATCGTTGTGGAAATTATTCAAATATTCTTAAGCCTGGAGTACTATGTGATGTGTAGATTGTCTTACGGTCCTAGATGATTTTTTTTGCCTGTTTACTCAATCCATATTGTCACATTGATTCGCAAAATATAATTTGTAAAAGAGAACAGTTTTGACAGGGACTAAGCGAGTTCACTTTGTGGAAACATTATCCCCATTTTATAAAAGACATGTCAAAAGATGAGGTACCCATTTTTAGCGTTTGTTTTTTAATATTGTTACTAAAATCATTTTCCGAAATGCAGCTGTTAAAATAGTGATAACTGTACGTCTACGTTCGAGCCTTTGGAGTAGAAACTCCACCGAGCGACGCATCGTCAAGCAAGTAGTAGAGAGAGGATTAAAGTATAAAATTGCCGTTATGTAATGTTTTCTTTAGAGGGTGAGTTATATTGATATATTAAAGTATACACTCTAGTTGTAAATATATATCTGAAAATGATCTTCTTATTAAGTACTACACATAAGAAAACTAAAATCTGTGAAAAATATGACCACATCGCGTTAAAGGTGGTCAAAAAGCCAGATCCATTTTTCGCAGCATATATTTTTGTATCGGTTGAACTATCTGAAGCAAGCTGCCACGCTCACTGATGTCTGCATATACCTTCAATCAAAAGGAACCCAATTTGCTTGTTTTTAAATTCGCCGTTTTGCTGCAAGTTGGTCAATATTGAGAATATATTGACATTTAACCATGCAGCACATTTTTGGTAGTTGGACATGGATCGGTTACCACCATCACCTTCAATTTATCGTTATTTACCTTAGTGTAATTTAGTATAGTTACAGAAATATGGCGTGGTGCCTTCGTTAGCCATATCTTCCTCAAACACAGCATTGACATAATAAGCCGTTTCTGGTGCGTTAGCATCGGCATATGTATCCAAACATTACCCCGATTTTCGCAGTATCTGTATATCCGATTATTTTGTGCTGCATACTACTGCCTATTCTGTGGCACAGCGCTATCATGAACCAAATTCATTACACAACCTCTTTAACTTAGATACTTTGAGATTTTTTTCCAATGTCATCTTTGGCTATTATTATATCATCCAAGAATAAGGCGACGATCAAATTATTGAATAAATAAATAATCAAATTAATTTATTATTTTTTTATTTTTTTATTGGTGATAGGTAAGCCTTTGACCACAATCTCACGTGATGGTAAGTGATGATGTGGTCGAAGGTGTTAACAGGCTTAACCTAGAATGACTGGTTCTCAAGGACAGCTGCCGGAACACACCGTTAGGTGCTTGGCGACAGATTTTCTACTTTAGGGTGGTCGCTAGCCAGGCGGGCATTCGCAAAAATGCCCTTCCACCATGCGGTGAAGCTCAAGCCCGCGGCGGGATTCGAACCAAGGACCTGCTGCGCGGCAGTCCATAGCCAAAGCCACTGAGCTATCACTGTTCTTAGAAAATGGGGACCTAATACTAAGTCTTGGCTGCCTGTTTTTCCGTCGGTCAGTCCTTCCATCAGTCTGTCTCTAAAGGGCTGTTTTTAGAACCGTTATTGGTAGCTAGTTGATATTTTTACAGAATATGTTTTAGTATGATGGATTGCCCACAGATATATAATCATAACAACATAGTAACTTAAACTTCATAGGGACTTTCCCTATATAAGTGTAAACATTTTTGCTCAAGCGTATAAACGGTAACAGGTATATACAAACTTCAAACCTGTTATGGTGATAGTCCAATATCGAACGTATATATATAATAATATAAAAAGTTAAAACCGACCAAGTGCGGTTGAACTCTCAATATTGGTATCAAACAGAATAAAAAAATTACAATTTTAGTACATTTTATATTGGTACGTAACCCTCGCTGTGCTGGTCCAACATGCACTTGACCGATATTTTTTCTTTTAATTTAAATTACTATTTGTCACAGTGCACCATTAGAAAACAATTCAGAAAATAATCTAAACCAGTATGAAAAATTATGCCAGCTATTAACAAAAAATAATATACAAAGATAGGCCTGACGAACTGACATGACAGACATACAGCGTAAGTTTAGTAATAAGGTGCTGTTTTCAAGTACATAACCATAGAAATAATCTTAAGTTTACACACAAATTACTATTAAAACATTTTGTAGGAAGCTGCTGTATAAAGTGACTTAATATAATTTGCATAACATTTTATTACGTGTCACGAACAAGAAGAATAATATTTCCAAATACCATTTCTCAGCAACGCTCTTTCGTAACAAAACGGTTCGCTTTTCGCAATCTTTTTATACTTAGGGCCAACTTTTTCTGTTACGAATTTCAGGGGTTTTACGCAAACTGCTACGCTCGAGTGACGTACCAGATCTATAAAAAATCGGATAAATATAACTTTGGGTTATATTGCCTTTCTATTTACATGTTCCCACTTTCAAGAGATTTCCCAAGTGACGGCGGTCGGTGTGTCTTAACAAAGTTCACTGTTTCTTTATTCACTAACTACTTACTTAACCGAAGTTTTGAAGTACCTTTTGCAGTGGTTTTAATATTGCTCTTTATTGTAGAGAAAAAATTTAGTTGACGGAAATATGTTATGCAATGCAATAACGAAAGCATGTTCAATAAGCTTGGATGCTTTGTAGGCATAAAATAGGTACATATTGAATTGGCCATTTTTATGAAATGATGAGATGAACAAGTCGCCCGAATGATATAAGCGTTCACGCTTGTCCATTACAGTACACATTTTATACACAATTGTATTGTGTATAAAATGTGTTTCTTAGATGATAGCTTTTAGTATACAATAGTATTGGATAAATATCTTTCTTAAGTATGCGGTCGAAGACAGTTCCACGGGTTGTGTATTTTTCGATGGATAATATACTTATATGCTATCTTTATGTCCCTATTATTTTCCTAAGAATATTGTGCTCCAGTGCAGAATTACCTGTTTATATCTATGCAATATTTAGCAGGATTAAATGTAGATTATTATCTTTATATTTGTAGCTTAATATGACAACTTGTGTTTGGGTACTTTTTTGGTACTCATGGAACAAATGTGGCTCTGCCACTTAGCATCCTGTCTAGCAAAACCACCTTATACAGTTATTACTTATTTACTTATGTAAACGTAAACTATGTACGTTACTAATGTATTGCGTAAAGACGGTTTTTTCTGGGTGGATAATCATTGAACTTATAAAAAACGGGAGAAAAGGCCCCCGGCTAACATGACAATGTCCAATCAGGTAACGTCTCCTAATTGAGTCTCAGTAATGTGCGTATACTACATGATTGCCTTCCATGTGTTTATCATGCATTAAAACGTATCATATACAATGGAAGTGTGGCTGTGTGCATTATTATGCTTGTGTTAAATTTTCTCCACATTATGTTGTCGTGATATTAGATCGTCTTCACAACATCGACTTGTTTTTATTTAAATCGATGTGGATAATAATATTTTTCAATAACCTATTCAATTCGTTCAATAAAATAGCAATAGGTATTATTAGAAACGCTAACTTTTCAATTTATTCAGTACTAAGAGTACCGTAGTATAAATATGACGTGACCGTAAAAATAAACTTTTATCCACACACCGTTCGTATCTATACCAAACCGTGGAAATTCATTTATAAATTCTGGTTTCATTTTCGAAGCGTCAGCTTGCGATTCAAGATACGATAAGTTAGTTTTACCGCTCATAATAATATTTTACGAAATTCGGGACCTGCTGTAATGGCAGTAATTTGTTTTCGGTCATAGCTGTTTATGCTTTTCTGTACTTACCTTTTTTAAATTGCCAATATGCTAGAGTAGATATATTTGAAGCGCTCGCAGCGTAGCTTTCTTACTCAACTATGTTAAACACCGACTGCTAGGGTTATGACTGGAATAGGAGACCGCTAGTGGCATTACTACTGATACAGAATAAAAAGGACTACTGAGCGCTTCCGTGCTTCGGAGGGCACGTTAAGCCGCTGGTCCCGGTTGTTGTCTTAGGATGGCAGTCGTTATAGTTCTGTTTCGGATGCTGTCCTTTAGGCCAATAGGTTAGCCTTGCAACAAATAAACATATTTTACAAATTAAATTAACTTTGATTTTAAGTAGATAAGTAGGTATTTTAATATTTTTATGCTTGCAGTAACGCATGCTCTGCGAATCACATTACAAATATATGAGAGAAAAACTTTATGTAATGTGCGGGATTCGAACCCGCGTCCATCCACCCCTTTAGGTGGGGTATGCTCTTATCTAATTGAGCTAACATGACAATGAGTATTAGGTAATTAAATTTTTTTATCGTTCTTTGTATATGGGTTGGGCTTTGAAAAACTATTCCATGAATATACATAACTTGCAGTTTTAATTTGAACGCGAAAATAAATTGGCAGTAGGGTTTTACATTTATTTAATTAATATATACTTATCTTCATATCTATACTCATCTCAACGTTTTATTATTAAGATACGCCACACTAAGGGCCTGTTTCAGAATGTTCGAGTAAGTTCCGGTTTTACTACCCAGAATATATTTAATAAACAAAACACTATCTTTGCGTTTCACAGTCATTGATTTAGCCTATCCATCGGTTTAAGCTTGAAACGCGCTGCATGTCAACTGTCATTTTTATCATTCAGTTATTTTATGTGTTGCATAGCAACCCGAAACTTTATTAGGACATTTTGAAACGGGCCTTAAGACATATTAAATGAAATTGATTACCAACAACGATGTTAAAGACACAGCCTCATATATAAAGGCCTGACAGACGGACGGCCAGTGGAGGCTAATAGGGTCCCATTGTCAGAAAATGAAACACGCTGACACGATCAATTTATCCATTTATTTAGAGACTCCGTCAGTAAATATAACGTGCATTTATTTATTTATTGCAATATGTACTTACATAATAAGACGAGTACATACCCTGTTAGGGTGTAGCAAATACATAATATTAAGGCTATACAATAATAATTGTTAATCCATAGGTATTACAGTAATTTGATACATAGCTTAAAAAAGTGAAGCATAGCAGTTTTGTATTTTGTTGAATGTTTCCGGAATTATTTCATACTCTAATTAGTATCGAGCCCCAACCTACATTCCACATAATCTAATTTATATATTTCACCTCGCTCGGCGTTAAGGGACTTAAACTAATTAATGTGTGTTCACAAAGTTAATAAACTTAATTTCAAAGTTCTTTTACCGGAGGAAACTAAAACGGGGCACTTACAATATACCGAATAAGTTATCCTTCCTTACCTTTAACTTCCTGTAAAGCGAAACGAACTAACAAGCGTGTCAGAAATTTCGAACGTGTATATCAAGGTGACCGCATTTAAATTTAATTACCTATTTATCATTCCCCCTCTAAAAGCCTATTGTATTCTCTGAGCACTGAAAGCACTTTAAATGACTATTTTGGTGTTTGAATTTAGAACACAGCAATGTACTAGACCTCCATCTCAACGCTATACAACCCCCTTGCGCAAAACATACTGGATACAAACTCCTTGTGCAAGGAATACTCGACTACAAGGAAATAAATATTGCTTAAATGTACGCGCTCAGAAATGGACCATCATAATAATAACAAAAATAAGAATATTACTCTTAATTGTAGTATTTCGTAATTGTTCCAATTTTAATGTGCATTTTAATTAACTTAACCTTCCTTTTTTCTTCATTATATGTCTGTTTTCGCTTAAATCTTTTTTTTCCTCGCAGTCATGGTATAAATATATATAAATTATAGTATGAAACTCTTGAATTGAACATAATTATTTCAAGGGCCATGTATCACTAGCGTCGCTCTGGATTCTAACACTTGAATCAATCATCACGAATAGTGATTCGTTAGAATCCTTCACTTCCTCGTGATTCATCCATGGCTCTCGCTTTAAATCCGTTTTTTATTCACTAATTAAATTGTTTTTTATGCCTGATAGGTAAGCCTTTGACGACTATCTCACCTGATGGTAAGTGATGATGTGGTTGAAGATGTTGTTCAGGCTAATCTTCAATTACTGACTCTCAAGGACGGTTTCCGGAACACATCGTTAGGTGCTTGGCGATAGATTTTCTACTTGCGGATGGTAGCTAGCCAGGCGGACATTCGCAAAATGCCCTACCACCATGCAGAATGATATACTATTTGTCGTTCCTAATAATGAAAAAATATATAAACATTTGCATACTTTTAAAGCAGTCATGGTTCAGTAGCATGAATTCGAGCTTTGCCGCTTATTCTGGTGGTATTTTGCAAATATGACTAGCTACCACCCTCAAGTAGAAAATATGACGCGTGCACTTAATGGTGTGTTTGGGAAACTTTGCTTAAGAGCCATTCTAGACTATACCTGTTTACTATCTTCAAAAACAACATTACTTATCTACAGGTATATGGTGTAAAAATAAACCATTTTATTGTTAGTAGAGTTGTCAACACTCCCTTCTCTGAAAAGAATTTCACTCGGGTGAAAATATACCTATAACAAAGAAAATGAGACATCGATATCACAATAAGAAAGAATTGAAAAAAAATGTGATTCTTACTATAAATGATACCCTCATAACCTTTTACTGCTTCATTTCTCTTTCCATACAATAAACCTACCCGCCGAAGAACTACGTGACAATGTTGGCAGACAGATCATAAACTTTTTATATTCATCCGTTTTTACATCAGTAGACAGTAAAAACACATGATGTAATAATTAGCGAAATGAATCGTTATCGTTATGGCACGAAGGGCTTAATTACAAAAGTTAAGTCATGGGTGCAATCATGTGGAGTCCATTAACTAATGGAGGTCTTTACAAGACGTTATAAACTAAGAATTGACCATAAAGTAAGCCTTGCCCGCTATGACATGACGTACCCCTAAATTATACAAGTTGATTTATTTCTATAACGACCTACAACTTTAACATTTTAAGATACTTATACCTAAGACGGTATCACGCAAATATAGTGACACATTTACCAACGTCAAATAAACACGTGTACCGTTGTCCAGTGCCATTAGGCCGCAGTAAATTTGCGCAGAGACACTGACTATGTAGCACCGCACCTGTACAATAAGCTAAAAAAACTAAATCGCGAATGTAATATAAAAAAATACTCTAATAATAATATTAAAAAAGTTATACTCACATGGCTTAATCAACTAGACTATGATGATGTTGAAAGCATACTCGAAAACCTTTAAACGATAACAATTCGCCACACTCACATAACACACCGCACTTACATTACACACTTAACACACCTCACACCTCCTCATATATATTCACATCCACTCACATACAAAACAACCAAAACTGTATTTAGATAAAAAAAAAATTGTATAATGGCATAATTTCTGTTTTTATAGACACACATTGGAAAAGGATCTGGTCTTCGAAACACTGTGTAAAGCTTCATCGAAGATCAGAGGCTTCAAAATGAACATTGTTCACGATTATGTCAATAAATGATTTTTATGTTAAAAAATAATAATTATCATAATAATAATAATTTTATTTGGCAGAAAAGTATTACAAGTGTTACAATAAATATTTTTAAAACTAAGACCATTGTTTGCATAAGTTAAAAATCACAACACTAACTTATGATTTACAGCGGGTCCCAAACTAGGCAAAGCCTGTATCTTGGCGACCCAAATGAGGCTGACAAGGTGCAAACGGTGACACTCACCTCACATGGCCAGCATAGGTCATAAGTTGTCTTATGCTGATCCATTTCATGAGTGTCACAGCTACACAAAGACCCCTCAAAATGATTTTTATGTTTAGGTTTTGTTTATGTTAACTTATCTCGCGAGATTTTCTTTTTTAACTGACTTCCAAAAAGATTTTGAGTTCAACTGTATCTTCGTTTTTTGAGTGTTTGTTACGTCATTATTCCGCCAATATTTGTTCCCATTAAATTTTGGTCAAAATTGGTTCAGTAGTTTTTAAGTTATAATCAATTAACTGAAAAATATATTTTGCTTAACTGGATAATGTAATGTTAATTACAACTCTTGTTGATGGTGATCAGTCTTATAGGCGAGTGAATAATATCTGAATTCACCGGGTCTACTTATAATGATAAACTTTGTTATTATGACAGTAATTGCAATTATTTTTTTATTAAAATATTTATGAGCGTAGCCTAGCTAATAAGCAGTGTCAGTTTTGCTGCAACATGTTTCGTTCGTCAAGCTTAGGAAACATATTTCGTACTTAGTATTTGACAATATGTCAAAAAAAAATATGTACATGTCGGAGCGTGAGAACAAACTACACCACATCAGGTTCTTCACAACATTCATCAGAATAATCAGAATAATCAATTTATTGGTAAGAATATTACAAGTCAGAAAATTATTATTAACAATAACATCATCTTGATGGCACCAAGTAACATTAACTAACATTAACACCAAGTAACCTTCCGGACTGGCAACATTTAGATTTATCTACGTCTGTGATTGCTGCTAGTCTACAGTCAATTGAGAGTCTGTGGTGTTTACGTCATGAGATATTGCAATTAATTCGTCATTTTTTTACCAACCACCGAGCGGGAAACACCTACCTACCTATGTAGGGAAAATTAAAGTGACTGTGAATATTTGAAAGTAAATGGGCATACTAATCGGTCCACATCATGGTCACGCCACGGTAATGTTTATAGATAACATTACCGTGGTCGCGGTCACATGCTATATTGTGGCTTTTTTTATACGTGTAGTTACTGGTTAAACATCAACTCATCTTTGAGATAATTAAATTTACATACAATTTACATGTATACCTACCTATTATTTGATATATGTGTGTTATCCTAACAAACTAATATCAAGAAATAGGAATATCATATTTTTTTATTTAATAATGCACAAAATGCAGGCCATAAAGGTGTCATACCTAAACAAACCCGCACTTAACTTACTAAGAAAAGTGGCATGGTTCACGGCATTGATGGTAACTCCCATAAGGCACAACTAGACTATGGTGTGGTGCAACAAGCAATGCAATTCAAAGAAAAATTAGTAATTTTCTAATTCAAAGAAGTTCTTTTTCATTTTGTAAACTTTCCAACAACAAAGTGCCATCAGGCCAAGGTTACCCCTAGGAGAGATTAATTGTAGGAGTAGAGTGAGGTTAGGATAAGGGTAAGTACTTAATAAATTTGTGATTTCAATAAAAATGGTTGCAAATCAATCTTCTTTCAGAAAGGTGAACTAGTATATATTATAATAAGCAATGCAATTCAAAGAAAAATTTGTAATTTTCTAATTCAAAGATGTTCTTTTGCATTTTGTAAATTTTCCAACAACAAAGTATCATCAGGCCAAGGTCAGCTTAGTCCAATTTAAGCAACTCAGAGGTCCAATCAAAATAACGGTAGTCCAATTAAAGCAACCATTGTAAAAATTGCTTTTCCTACTTCATCGTCTCTAAACTTTGATGGAAATAATCTGAAATCTACTTGAATACAATTATCATTTTATACATTCAACCGATATTTTTATTCCTAAATGTTTTATATCTCTTAGAAATTAAATGGTCTGATAGTGGCAGCCTTACCCTATGTGGCAAAATGTGAAATGAGGTGTTAATGTGATGAAAGAGGATGACTTCGTCACAAAGAAACACCCTATCCAGAAGCAGAATAACGAGTTAACGAGGTTGAAGTCTGCCTGTATTTTTCTGGTGCCTTTGAAAAATATAAAGAAATAATGCGTAATCACCTCTTTAGCTTGTTTTTGTTCGGAAATCCTCGTCGCTTTTTTGTGAAGACCAGTCATTATGTTTTGTCGGCTTGAATGAGGTTAACAATAACCTTAATACAAATAAAAGAGTTAATTATTAGGTATTTATTTTTATAGATCTCAATTTCTTGACCTAATATTAACATTACAGCAATTCTTTACTGTTTAATATAAACCTATTCAGAAAACAAAAGAAGTTCTCAATTCAATGCATATTTTTGGTTCCCGGGTAGTTTCCGATCAATTTTATCCTAAATTACTTAAACATAGTGTCTTCTTAGCTTTTCCATACAGATTTGGTTTCGTCATATTTTAAATATCAGGTGTTCAGACACGGTTAAATAGCATTCATATCTCTGAATCTAATATCTATGTTTTATAATGAGTAGATACAGGTGTTACTTTGCGGAAATAACATAGATTTCCGCAAAGTAACACCTTAAATTAATATTACGATCATTTTTTTTTCTCTATCGTGCGCTCTAATAATCATGACTTTCTGAAGATGCTTCGTATAGAATCGCAACGCTTCGAAAATTCTTCCGATTTGCCTACGTGATGTTTATGATGTCACGTCGGCTTGACGGGGAAATTAGGCGAAATTGTCACTATATATATCTATATATTTTTTAAGTATTTTTATTTCGGTCGCCAGGTACTTTGTACATCAACTCTTAACAACAAGAATATAAATACTATCCATCGGATCTGTAGTAAAAGCATAGAACATAAAATAATAATAAATGGCGGCAGAAAAATAGTTAGCAAATGCCAGCAGCACAAAAATACTACTCACGTTTCACTTAAGTGGTAGCATGCTGTTGTAGGTGCACTGAAGTCTTTAATAGCTTCTTAGTGCCTTCATTAACCAAGAACATGTTGCATCAAGAAGGCGAGTGGCCATTAAGCCAAAACCATTGTACAATATTATGTTCTTGTGTTGTTAAAGAAATATTATACCGATCACACACACATGGGATAAGGGTAGAAAAAGATGATCTAATTTTATACAGTTACATAAAACAACGTGAAAAAACCATTTCGTAAAATCGCCCAGTCGTCATTTCAGTAGGTTACCATTTCATGCGCAAAACGACTTTTTGTTTGGCCGGATATTGACCTAAAAATAAAAAAGTAAGTCCAATTTTAGCTTTTAAAAGTTTCGCAGTACAAACAACATCTCGATTCGGTTTCGAGTACTTATGCGGATATTTCTTTTTGGCTATCGGTGACCTATGTCAATTGTTTCTAAGTGTATGTGCCATTACCTTATTTTCCGGTGCAAATAGATTATGGTAAAACAATATAAAAAATAAAGGGGCAAATATGTCCTTATATTTATATGTTAGAACAGTAAAGGTTTCTTTATGATATGAAGCTATGGGTCGGACACAATCAATAATCTGATATCAAGTGGTCACGCCCGTCCATTACAGATGCAATGTAACTTCATTCTGCTCGATACTGCACTGTGCTCATCACTTCGAGATGTTAGTTAGAGATAGTTAGTAAACGGACTGTTGCTGAAAAGACCTGCCACCTGGTACATATTATGGAATTCCCATACAGTAAATAATGTTATTAATGAGGTGAGCATGGAAATTTATGTATATTACTAATCTATGCATTAAAACATACAATTAGGGCCTTTGATGCGATCCATAATTTGATAAATTTTGCTGTTGTATCTTTTAATGAAGCGTCATGTGTTAAAAAAACTATAAAATATATAAATATAAATACAAAAAAATCAAGCCTTTTGTTTAAATTTATCGAATAAAAGTCGAATAAAAAATACGCACCAATTAAAGTACCTATACATCATACGTCACAGAGTCCTGTTCATTATTTGTTATATTTATATTCTTGAATATATACAATTTCGAAAATACTAACTAATAAGATGGAATAACAAATATTGTATGAATATTGACGAATAGTTAATTTAAACTATAGTAAGCATTTCTCTTATTATTAAATAAATTCCTTCATAAACTTAAACGTAAACAGAATAAATTTAAGAACCAGGTACTTTTAAGACGATGTAACAAATAGCTAACAGCTACTTCTGCTTTGTTCCCTTTCAGCTTCTTTTGAAAGGAGGAACGTAGTCAATTTCGATTCTGATTCCCGTGGCACCGCCGCGTTTCATTTAGTGTCAGAGATAAGCATTTAGAAATGCTAACAAAACCATGCAGAATCCCTGATTGAAAGATTAGGGAATCACACTCTTCTTAACGATCTTACGATGTACGATTGCTGTTTTTCATGCAGTGGCGAAAGGATAAACATACCAAAATAAGGCTATATTCCATCTAATTTGAGTGTTTTAGAATTGAAATTGTTATCCACAAAAAAATGTAACACTTTGCCATTCATATATACACATGATAATTATCTTTTTATACCACCTGCATGCACCCTAACCGAAACAATACAACGCTATGGACTGAGCCTGGCTAGTATATTGTAAGAACTGGATTTTATTAATCCCCGACGCAAATAGACTGATTTCATAATTTTCCGTGTTTATCTGTATATATATATATTTTTTTTATTTTTGGCATCGTATTGTATTTTTGATTGTAGGGTCTCTTTATCGAGAGCGTCTTAGCTATGAGTCAAGAAAATCTGTTCAGCTGTTTAAAGATCATGAGTTCTTTTTTGGTTGATGAAACGATGATGGCTATATCGACAGGTCTGATCGATCAAAACTTGTTATCCTGTCACTTTAATTATTTTGAAAGAAATTTCGAGCGGAGGTATCGTATTTGGGTTCCTCAGATAGTCCCAATGAATAGGTTATATGTAGGTAGATAGTGATCGGAGTGGCTTGAATTTGCTCCTGAAAGCAGTTTCCGATGGGAATGATAGGAGCATAGGTCAAGTTCATTACAAAATAACCCAGGCGTGTATTTTTGTGCAACATGAAGTCAACTCGATCTGACTCGGACTTTCTTAGATAGGTATATCCACACCGATTACGGATGGCCTAGAATTCTAAGGTTAGTTATCGACACTCAACTTTGGCTCGTACAACGAGTCAACTCAGGTGGCAGTCAAGAAGCTGGTCATAATCGCAAGGTATTTCATAGTGTTAAGTCTATACTAATCAGACTTTTGAAGCGCTCGTAGCGAAGTATGCTTAACCATTCTGAATCGATCAGCAAAGTTAAGCAACGTCCGCCGCGGTCATGAGTTGGATGGGTGACCGCTGGTGACATTACTACTGAGCGCTTCCGTGCTTCGGAGGGCACGTTAAGCCGTCGGTCCCGGTTGTTGTCATAGGATGGCAGTCGTTACAGCATGGTGGTAGGGCACTTTGCGAATGCCCGCCTGGCTAGCTACCACCGTCAAGTTGAAAATCTGTCGCCAAACACCTAACGGTGTGTTCCAGCAGCTGTCCTTGAGAGCCAGTAATTCTAGGTTAGCCTGAACAACATCTTCGACCACATCATCACTTACCATCAGGTGAGATAGTGGTCAAAGGCTAACCTATCAAGAATAAAAATCAAAAGTTCAGTCTTGTATGGAGTATGGAGTACCATCGGGAGGGCTTGGTCAAGTACCAACATGAGGCTCTTGTATCAAAACGAGCCATAGGGCTGATAACAGTGACTCACTATTAGGGAGAAGATTTCAAAGTTTCGAGCATCGACTTAGGGTCCGTTTCAGAATGTCCTAATAAAGTTTCGGGTTGCTATGCAACACATAAAATAACTGAATTATAAAAATGACAGTTGAGATGCAGCACGTTTAAAGTTTTAACCGATGCAATGGGTAGGCTTAGTCGATGACTGTGAAACGCAAAGATGTACTTTGTTTAAAAAATATAATCTGGGTAGTACAAGCGGAACTTACTCGAAAATTCTGAAACAGGCCCTAAGAGTCGTTAGTTTATTGTTTTGACGGATACGTTTCGGAGTGTGCCGTGTGAATTGAATAATTTGATTCCACCATGCCCATTCCATCTCCGGGCAACCAAGCAGATAGCAATGCAACACTGTTACATGGTTGATATTCCCTCAGCACTTACAACTGGTTCAAAGCCGTTCGCTTCCATTTATCAGGCGTACGCCTAAAAAGTGGAATTAATTGCCTGAGTCTTTGTTCCTGATACACATAATCTGGCTATTTTTAAGGTAATTGTGAATAGGCGAAAAGGTGATCTTCTAGGCGCGTGTGCATTTGTCTAACACTGACACTAACATCAGATGAGATTGCGGTGAAAAGCAGGTCCAATTAGAAAAAAAAATCTTTTCTCCTGGAGTTATATTTTCTCGCAAAAGATGTAAATACTAACTTTTCGCTAAATATAAAGCTGGAAAATCTGGAATCCCTTACTGCAAATATACTTCGATTTTTTAATTTGGATTTAACTCGCAATTTTTGAAACTGAGTTTAAGCTTAGTTACGATCAGGTTTCAAAATATCGCTCGTGACGTTAGACACTATATTATACCATTGATGCTCAACTTTTGCTGGTTTGTCATCAGTGGCAGAACCATTTCTTTGTTTTTAGCGAAGAAATAATAAAAGTTCCCGACGACAGTGACATAGGGCACAGACACCTTTACTAATAGCGATGTTACTACATTTCACGTGAGTGACTTAGCAGGCAATAAGTATTCCCATAAATTGGATTATGCATTCCATTGACTTTCGGGCTTGAAAAAAATTCATACAGAACTTATAATTAACATATATTTATCGTCAGTCCTCAATTTATCCGCCCCGTATCAAAATTTTACTTCAAGAACTTAAAATTTGGACAGTAATATGTTTGGTCTGTCAACAAAGTTTTATAGCTTTATAGCATTTTCTTCGGAAGTACAACAAAAAGTTTGGAATAGCTTTAACCGCTACCAATATAACTATTATTATTCGTAGTTTTACCTTCATAAAACTGACACATGTATTAAACATACTCCTAGGTTTATTAGGAACTAGCTTGTTACCCGTGGCTTGGGTCGCATGGACAATGGTCGCACAAAATCATATTAGATTGTTACATACATGTTCGAAAACACAATAATATTTTCGTTTCCAGAAAGTTGCAGATACCACCCATTTCTAATTTCAAATAACCTGACATTATCTCGCTTTAATAACGTTTTCTAAGATGGCTGTCGATTTTAGCCAAGTAGGAGCTGCTTCGCAATGTTCTTCCTACTGAAATTTAATAAGTGTATAAATATGGATTTATATTATAGACGCCTGCCTACCGTAGGTTTTATAGTAGTTCGTAATAGTGCATTATTGTACAAGCGTTGTATGTTGATCATTACACATGAGGCGCTATAACGCGCGAGCCGCAGGCGAGCACGATGAGGGCCGAGTGCAATAATAATGTAAATAAGAAGGTTATAAACTCACTTAATCTTCTAAAGTTTTACAGTAAGTAAAAAACTCTTTGGTTTGCTTTTATATGAAAAACGAATGAACAAACTACAATCTTCTTGGTGAAAAGTGTGATAAAGTTATTTCATTTTTCTATATAAAACACAAGTGCGGTAAAGTATAGAAAAAAACCACGCGTGAGTTTATAATGAATTGGTCTTCTTCTCATATCTTGGATATGGGGAAAAGGGTTCAGGGTTTGGGGTACCCTCTGCCCTTGGCTCTTATCAGTCCATAACTATGGACAGTTCTTTACATTCACGCGTATAGCGTGTTCATGGTGTCTGTGGGGGGTTTTCCTGCCGGGTTCGCACTATGTGTCCCGGCGATCTCCACCACCAAGCCGCGCCGGGTTGATCCCGCTGGTGGGAAGCCCAGCGGACCGATCGGCGACGCGGACAGTGCTAGCCAGCAGGCCCACCCCCCTCACCTCTACGTCTTCGACATCTTCTTCTTCTTCATCTTTGGCTTCTTTTGTGATAGCATCTCTAGAATGCGGTTTCGACTTCCAGCCACGTTTATCAGGAGGTCTTGCATGATGCGGAGCCAAGTTTCTAATATGTTCGTGCCGTGATGCGTCCGCCCTCTCGAACATTCTCCGAGCCAGCCCACCGACGAACTCTTGGAGTGTCTCCACCTTCAAGTCTCTCGCCAGTGTGCGGTTTCTAACGAAACGGGGTGCTTGCACGATTGTGCGTAGTGTTTTATTTTCTTGCGCTTGGAGTTTTTGCGATTTGTGGTTGCTACGAACGCATACCACGCCGGCGCCGCGTATGTGAGACGGGATCTTATATACGTCTTGTAGATCCCCGTCTTGGTTCGGCGTGGTAGGTTTGAGTTGAGTATCGGATGTAACTTGCTCCTCGCGTGTTTCACCCTGCTCACTATGGTTTCTATGTGAGTTTTGAAACTCAGCCTGCGGTCAATAGTGACTCCCAGGTATTCGATGGTTCTACGCCATGGGATCTCTTGCCCCATAAATGTCAATTTATGGGGTAGTCGCGTGTTTCCAGTAATCATCGTCTGCGTCTTGCTGGCATTGACCGCAAGCCGCCATTTCTTCAGCCATTCGGGTAGGGCGTCTAGTTGCGTTTGAATCTTCTTTGCAGCCGCTCCTGGGTTATTTGATGATGCGTAGAAGGCTGCGTCGTCCGCGTAGAGGGCTAGCTGCGCCTGCCCGACGACCGGGATGTCGTCGGTGTACCAGGCGTAGCACGCGGGCGAGAGGCAGCTTCCTTGCGGTACCCCTGCTTGTACCGGCCTCTTCGTGGATGTTGCATCTTCTACTGTAACTACGATGCTGCGGTTTCTTAAAAAGGAGGCGATGATCGAAGCCTCAAGGTCGCTATCCGCGGGCTGCCGGCTGAAACCGACATTGATATGATCGCCGCCGACCTCTTAGAACAAGGCTTTGAGGTCGAATATATGAAAAATATACAGGCCAGACAGGGTAAGCCGGGTAGCATATTTTACGCCCAGCTGAAAAAGACGCCCAATCTAATACCGGCAATTTATGATGTCAGCGAAATATTGTATATGCCTGGCATCACAATAGAAGCGTGGCGCGGCAAGAGAGGGCCCGCGCAATGCCACCGCTGCCAGAAATTCCGCCACAGCTCGCACAACTGCCATCGCCAGCAGGCATGCGTACGCTGTGGCGAGGAGCATGCAGCCAGGGAGTGCCCACGTCCCAGGGAGGAACCCGCGACGTGCGCCAACTGCCAGGGGACGCACCCCGCCAATTTCAAATCTTGTCCGATATTCAAGAAGGAAATTCGAAACAAGAGGGCGGGGACTGTGGCTGCCACACAGACTACCCGGAGAGGCGCAGCCCCGGTGATACCTACGCAAGTGCAAGAAACAGCAACCGCATCTTTAATGGCGCCGGCCAATATGCCAAGAGCAGCCGGGCAGAATGCCAATACCAAAAAAAAGAAGAAGAAGAGCACTAAGCATAATGAGCAGCAGCAGCAGCCACAACCTAAGCCAAAGCAGCAGCAACAAGAAGCTCCCCGCCGCGACTCCCTGGGTCAGACAATAGGCGTCCTGAAGGAGATACTAGAGGCGGTCCAGGGCGGTACCGACCCGGAAACGGCCACTATACAGGGCCTAATGCGCATATTGCAAAACAATAATGGACAGCAACCAAACTAAGATAGTTTACTGGAATGCCCAGTCGCTCCGGGGGAAGGTTAATCTGCTAACCGCCTTCCTCCGGGAGCACAAAATCCATATTTTATTGGTTAGCGAGACGATGTTGAAGAAAACGCAGACATTCAAAATACCTAATTATATAGTGTATCGAAAGGATGAAGAAACCGAATCGGGCAAAGCTTATAGAGGACTCGCGGTTGTGGTCCATCGACGAGTTATACACCAGCTCCTCCCCATAGAAGAGTACAACACTGTGCAGGCCTTGGGTGTGTTGGTAAACATCGCCGGCACAAACCACAGATTGTACTCTATATATAAGCCTCCTCATAACAAGCTAGACAGCAGAGAGCTCAATAAGATACTCGGGAATGACATCCCAACGATTGCAGCCGGTGATTTAAACTCAAAACACACCCAATGGCACTCATCACACATAGACGACCATGGGCGAAGACTCCACAATTACTCAATAGACCACAACTTTGAAGTTATGGGACCAGACCAGCCTACGCACTATGCAATTAACGGTAGCTGCAACGTGATAGACATAGCACTGTACAAAGGGCTGAATATGATGCCAACGCTAACTGCGCTCCCGGACCTGCCATCAGACCATAGGCCAGTTCTACTCACGCTCAGAGAACTCCCAAGTAGAGTAGCCGCCCCCGCGAGGAGGCGGAAAATCTGTTGGGAGTCATTCATGAATGAGATGCAAGCCAAGACGGCAACGATGCCCATTACAACAGCTCAAGACCTGGAAGAAGCCACAAAGGAGCTCACCGTGTCAATTCAGGCGTCCCTGGAATCATCATCGCACACCAGCACGCCGAGAGAGAGACCTGACCCTGTCCCAGCGTGGCTCAGGAACCTTATTCGCGAAAAAAGGGACGTCCGGGAGCAATGGCAAATGACACGGTGCCCTGCCTTGAAGAGGAAGCTGAATGCGTTGGTGGAGAAAGTGAAAAACGAACTCGCATCAAACGCAGCCGACTCCTGGGAAAACCATCTGATCAACATCACGGAAGACATCCCCTCAGTCCACCGCCTCTGCCGCCAACTCACAGGTGAGAAAACACCAACAAGACCACTGCTAGATAAGCACGGACAGCTGAAGTTTGTTGCCAGTGATCGCGCTGAGATTTTTGCAGATCACTTAGAGACACAATTTAAACCGAATCCTACAGACGATCACGCACATTTGAAGATGGTAGAGGACCACCTAGCCACCTACTTCAATAGTGAAGCATCCATAGAGCCGGCGACAGAGGAGGAAATACCTTTCTTCAGACCTGGCCAAGTAAAGAGAGCAATACAGAAACTACCGAACAAGAAGGCACCCGGCTTGGACGGTATTACCAATGAAGCTCTTAAGCACCTACCGCCCAAGTCCATAGTAGCGCTCACCAGAGTATTCAATGGGATACAGCGGACAAGAAGTTACCCAGAACAGTGGAAAACCGGACGGGTAATAATGCTCCCTAAACCCGGAAAGGACCCGAAGAAGCCAGAAAGCTACAGGCCAATCACGCTGCTGAGCACACTCTCGAAGCTATTCGAGAGGCTCCTACTCCCACAGCTGACGCCACATATCATGCCTAGACCGGAGCAGTACGGGTTTAGGGAAGAACATTCAACAACACTGCAGATAACCAGAATGGTTAACTACATGGCGACCTCCCATAACAAAAAGGAACAAGTGGTGACGGCTCTCCTAGATATGGAAAAGGCCTTCGACAGAGTGTGGCACGAGGGGTTGGTGTACAAGCTGTCGAAGTCGCCCCTACCCAAGAGAGCGTGAGTTTATAACCTTCTTATTCACATTATTATTGCACTCGGCCCTCATCGTGCTCGCCTACGGCTCGCGCGTTATAGCGCCTCATGTGTAATGATCAACATACAACGCTTGTACAATGATGCACTAGACTACATTATGACACTAAAATCGGTGCATTTAAAGGCCCGTTACGAGCACGTGTGTTGAAAAAAATATTAAAGTAATGTTTACGTAGTAAACTGCCAACCTGACAAATTTTTGTAAATCCTACATTTCAATTATCTGGAAGTAAGTGCTTTTGCAATAAGGCCCTAGCGATGGCCTTATTGATCAAAGCAATTTTTTCCAGATAATCGAAACAGAGAGGATTAAAGAGATGCATACTGTGTGTGTGGATTATCACTGTAGAACTGCCTCTCCATGTAATGATAATAACTGAATTAAAATATTATATGTTAATATATATAACACAAGATTGCAAAATCCCGAACACCGCTGCAAAATTATCGGATCGGTATTTTTTAGAGAATGTGGCCTGGAATTATAGAATTTAATTCTGTCATTCTTAGTTTCGTCGTCTGAGTCGTTTTATACGTACCTAGGTAATCCTCGTTCATTATAATCTGGGACTAACACTGTGATAATAAGTTAAAGCCTTCGACTTAATTAATGATTTTAATTCTGCGCAGTGATACGTTTTTGCTTAATCTGGCTACTATATATTACTTTTTCTTTCACTGTAGATAGTTCAAAAACCCTAGACTTATGATACAAACCCTAGACTTATCCTTGTTGAATAACAAAATAATCACGCAAATTAGTTTTAAAACCTAAAAGAAATCGGGGTACATACATTTTTCAAACTTACCCCCTTTTTAGGGTTCCGTAGTCCTGACAAGGAACCCTTATAGTTTCGTCATGTCCGTCTGTCCGAGGTTTTGCTAAGAGACCGCTAGTACTAGGAAGCTGTAATTTCGAATGGATATGTAAATCAATTACCACGACAAAGTGGTAAAATAAAATATTGTAAAATATTTTTTTTTAGTGTACATACATGTGATGTGGGGATGAAATTTTTTTTCGTCGTTTATCTCTTCGTGTATGGTATGGTTGAATAGGTCTTCTAAAATTACTTAGGGGTTGCTAATACTGTTTTTCGATTTAATGCCATTCTCCATTACGAAATATTAAACTTTAAAGTGCAAATTTTTGTTCCAGCAGGGCGTCCTCTAAAAGCTAAACCGCGGGCTTGAAAAATCTGAAAAAATTCAAGCTGATAGTGCGTTTTATGAACTTTAAAGGAAAAGTATAGCGGTTGAGATAACTTTATTAGTTTAGCAGTAATAGTCGTTGAACTTGGGTGTTGGGTAATTTTGTACCAAATATAAAATTTATAGAATAAATCCTTTAAAGTGCCTAAGATGAAGTAGTTGGTTGTTTATAAATGGTAAACACTGGCATTGAAAACTTAATCTAAAATAAAAAATCTTAAAACTATAACTATGCCCTATGTCATACCACTAGGTGAACTGACGATATCGTGAAAGTCGCGGGTAGCCAATGGCTACAAGTGGCTAATAGCCGTTCTTTGTGGCAATCTATGGGGGAGGCCTTTGTTCAGCAGTGGACATCTTCCTGCTGGTGATGATGATGATGATGTCATACATAATAGACTAGCTTTCCAGCCGCAGCTCCATCCTCGCGTATTGCGGTTATCGCGCAAAACTATTAACTTCTTTTTGCGCAGTTGGATAAAAACTATCCTATGTCCTTTCCCGGGTCTCAAACTATTTCTATTAGTATATATATAGATATGGCAGTACAAAGATTCGACTTTTATGTATAGGTATAATGTACTTTTTGGACCTCATCTTCGCCGTATACTAGAAGTGTATGCTGTCTGTACCTGTCGTATCAAGGTCATCGATCACTTCATTTCACACATCATCAATTTGTATTGTATTTGATTGTATTGCTCATCAATAGTGTAAATTTTTTCATCGGTAAAGAGAAAATTTTTATGCCCTTCACTTGCAACGGAGCGGAAGGCACTCTATTTAACTTCAAAGATTGATTTAGGGCATGTACTGTATATCGACGATAAGCACCGAGCTTTCAGGTCTTGTTTTATAATACGAGACATTTTCCTAGCGGGAATCTTCATTTTTCGCAATAAGATTATTGTTGAGTTATCATAATATTTTAACTTCCTAATGAGATTTCGACCAATTCTGGCTTTAACAGAATTAATTTGTAGTTCTAAGACACGCGTCTGCCCTGATCTTTTATGGTCGTCGACAGAGGAAGTGTTGTTGTATCTGTTGATATTACGATATACGAACAAACCTACGGCTGACTCCAAGCTTTTGAAGTGTCTGCAATATGACCGACGCGACGGCTCAATACCTACTTTATCGCGTTTTCATTCGAGTATCTACCTATAGAATTCACAAACGAATTTCGTTTAATTTTCGAATTACAATTGAAATAATAGCTTGGCGGGAATCGTACTCTTATTTCTTAGATTTAGTAGGAAGAAAGTGGAGGAGAATAAAGGACTACAGAATCGTTCTATATTATGATAACGGGCTTCTACGGAACCCTACATTGTGCGTGGCTCGACACGCATTTGACCGCTTTTGTATTTGCATACTTTAACAGTTACCAATATTGTTTCAAATTAAGAAAGAAGCACCTTAATTTTGATTATATGTATGTGTTGTTTCGTGTGGCGAATTCGTTGCTTTGGAATCTCGAGGTCCAGGGCTCAATTCCTGGGTTGGACAGTTGGGTTTTGAAACAAATCCGAAGTTTCAAGCTATGCTGGATAAATAAAATTAGTCTCGCACCCTATTATATGAGACCAAAACATGTCTGGCGTAATGTGGGCGTTTACACCTACGCCTCCTATTTAGGGGAAACAGTGGCTTTTTATTGTTGATAAGGTTTTGTAAACAACAATGGCTTCATATAAATGTCTATATTTCTTACATTGAACCGCAAATTTACAACTAAAGAAATTGATTTTTGCACTAAATGTGGAGGGACCACAATAATAAGCACAAAAAATAACAAACCTAATCGGTACACAGCTAACAGAGATATCAAGGCACTTAATCGTAATATATACGCAGTACTGAGAACCTCTGCCTATTTTGGAACACGAGCAAAATATAACATATCTATGTACCAAACGCAAATTTCTTCGTTGACAGTGATATAGAGATAGTGGAGAATTTGTTGTCTAAAACACATTGACGTCTCAAAATCTATGGTGCTGATTTGACGCCTCCTATCATGGTCGTATAAGTTAAGCAAGGTTCCAAACATCCTTAACTGTTCACATTTGTGACTCAACACAGCCCCAACGTGCCTAGTTTTTTGTAAATAATTTTTATACATTCAAAGATATTTTTAAATTTTCATACTTCAGGAGGAATGTGAACTTTACATTCACCCCGCACTTGTTTCTGTATGGCTATTGATTTCAACCTAGTAATCCAGTTAAATTCAAAGAAATATCTCACCTTCAAATCTTTCGTGACCGCACAGCCAAAATCTACTTATTGCTATCATGTAAATTTCAAATCTGTACCAGATAGAACTGGGTACCTGCTGTATATATAGATCATAACATTACCTCGTATTTCTCAGGAATTTAGTAGCATTAGGTGCAACTAAGCCGCACAGTACTGTACCACAGTGTATTCTGAGACTGCCAGTGTAGGTACCCAGTTCTCATGCCACGGGTAGTCGGTTACATCTGCAGCCTCGCCTCGCCGCGCTCCGGTAAGCCTCTTATTGCCCCAACACAGTTTGTCATTTACGCGAGCAGAGAACACGCAACATTTAGCTGTGTTTTTATTGCCACAGGCGTAGGTGTAGACGTGGTGCGGCGGCCGAGGCAAGCGGTACACGGAAAACAAAAAATATATACTCCTTTTCCTTTCTCGAGGGTGTTTGTTTATTGCGAGAAAATGAACGATAACACTTAGCTCGGATGGGGTTTGTACGTGCCACCACAACGTTTTTTTATATATGAACTCGACAACTGTGTCTACGAATAGAGTAAGAATAAATAAATGACTCGAAACATTAGGTGATATAGATGTTACCAAAATTCACCAGCTTTTAGTTTCTTTCACCAGATGCCCGTCTTTATGATTACCACCGCAGTGTCGGATATTCTGCCTGAAAGCAGTAGTGTGCAAACACTATACTGTGTTTAGGCTTGAAGGGCATTGAACCAAATCCAATTATTTTACCGTCCAAATGAGATTTTTTTAATTTTAACAATTTTTAAAATCTTCTTCATTGAAACAAATATTTCTTGTGAATCAAAAAGTTTTCATTCCCTTCGGTAATCGTGTAACTAGTACCAGACAACTCTTTGTCATCGTACATGGCGTAAAGAAGCCGTCAAAAGTTTAAGTAACATTTTTTTTATAAAAAATAAACGTTTTAATGAATGCTGCTCATCTTAGAAAAATAATAACCTGACAGGATATTTTAATTTTCCCTCGATTATTAATTAATTTTTTTTTTTTTAATTTCTTGCAGTCAAATTTATAAAACCTTAGAGTGTCATATTATTCCTGAGCTATGGTCTGTATGCAATAGGTCTTGTTTTGTAAATTCCACCTACTGATTATAGGTACTTAATTCAGGTACATACATAAATTCTGAAGGCAAATCAACGTCTGAGTCAAAATCATTTATTCAATTTTGGCGTCTAACATGCTCTTTTAAAGTCAATTACAAAATTTTAATTAAAAATACGGAATTAAATATAAACTAAGGACCACCATAAAATGATTTGATACCCTTAGTTCTGTTACCAAAAATTGAAATCCACCACCAAATGTAGTAAATGATCACCAAATGTAGCAAATTATCACTAAAGGCATATTTATTTGCGACGACGAGCGAAGCGAGGAGGAGCGTTAGGTTACTTGTGACCACAACAACAACGCGCCAGAAGAATAATAACATTAAAATGCTCAGTAATTTCAAATGCTGTTTTATTTTGGCAATCATTTATTTCTTTTGGGTTAACAATGATTTATTTGGAGTCATTTTGCTTAAGGTGGAGGTGACGAGGTGTGGAGGCAAATAAGGTTCTTTAAAAAATAAGTTGAGCCGTACTATTACGTTTGTGGTAAAACAAAAAATATTATGTAAATTTTGATCATATTTGTGAGATTCCTATTGATCCCAAAACATGATCACAATCAATTTACGTGATAAAAAAAAATTATGAACATAGGTCTAAAAATATCTTCTAGCAGTTGGAACTCTAGTATTTATCAACATATCTTGATAAAATTAATACAAGAGGTGTATTACATATAATTACAAATCCCTATTGTTTTATTTTTTTTACTTTTGTGTAATATTCATTTATTTAATTATTTTATCGCGAATTTACACGAGCACACCAGCGCGGCGGTTCCGAGGCAGTGTTGCGCAAGCGTTGGCACGGGGAGGTTGTGTCGCTCGTAGCTCCGCTCGCGCTTTCGACTGACAACGATCTTGTCTTTGTATTAGTGCATTGACACGCGAGATTCGCAGCTGTGTGCGTGTAATGATTCGCTCGCTGCAGAGGGCCAACTTGATTGCGACGTGAAGTATGCGCGTTGACGCTTTATTATTGGTACTTTGTCGACAAATTTTATTTGAAATTTATCACATATGAAAAGAATCAAAACTTGAAATTGACAATTTTGTAGGTACTTTACAATGGGCGGCCTTATCAATAAGATCAATGAAAGTTTTTTAATAAGGTGCATAATACATGTACAAAATTAATTAGTAATGTCTATAACTGGTAAACTAAAGATAATATTTTTTTTTATATTATGGTAAATAGTTTCCGGCTTTAGTACTTTGTAGGGTACAAAATGGTTCTCTACTACATTAAGAGTGTGTATGGGACTTCATACATCTTTTGGAGTTCTAAGCTTTTTTGATAAATGTATTAGGTGTTTTGATATAGGTTAATTAATACTGCATAAAGATAACGTCTGCCAAGTGAAGATGGATAACTCGAAAATAGTAAGAGATAGGTAAGGGAGATTTGCCCCTTGGGGTGCCTATATAATCCCGTGGACACCCACGTAAGAGCGTCTAAGGGAAAACTACTGGAAGATGGGCAGCAGCGCCTTCTAAAGAACTGCCAACTTACACTGCGATCCCCAAGACGCCTGCCAAGCGTGGGGATTATGGCAAATACCCCCTTAATAGGGGAGGCTGTGTTCAGCAATGGACGATCTGGCTGTTACAATAACAGTAAGGGAGATTTGAACAATTATCGCAGGGAATCGGGAGAGCAGTCAAATGACACTTGTCATAAATTTAAAATGGTGGATACAAGATTCTAAAAATCAAAACCAGTCCGATTTGGCTGAAAATCAATATCTAGTTTTTACTGGACGTCCTTATTCCGAATTTGGTATTTATTTTTCGGTGACGTCTGCCAAGTGAAAAAAGGTCGTCCGATTTGGCTGAAATTCGATATCTAGGTTGTGTTGTGCGTCATTATTCCGAATTTGGAATGTATTTTACGATGACGTCTGCCAAGTGAAAAAAGTTACTCAGATTTGGCTGAAATTCAAAATCTAGGTAGATAGACGTCTTTATTCCGAATTTGAATGTATTTTTCAATGACGGGAGATTTGAACAATTATCGCAGGGAATCGGTAGAGCAGTCAAATGACCCATGTCATAAATCCAAATTGGCAGATAGAAGATTCTAAAAATCAAAACGCGTCCGATTTGGCTGAAAATCAATATCTAGGTTTTTCTGGACGTCCTTATGCCAAATTTGGAATTTATTTTTCGATGACGTCTGCCAAGTGAAAAAAGTTCGTCCAATTTGATGAAAATCGATATCTAGGTTGTGCTGTGCGTCATTATTCCGAATTTGGAATGTATTCTTCGATGACGTCTGCCAAGTGAAAAAAGTTACTCCGATTTGGCTGAAATTCAAAATCTAGGTAGTTCTAGACGTCTTTGTTTCTGAATTTCGAATGTATTTTTCAATGACGTCGCCCAAGTGTAGAAAGTTACTTCGATTTGGCTGAAATTCAAAATCTAGGTAGTTCTGGACGTCTTTATTCCGAATTTGGAATATATTTTTCGATGACGTCTGCCAAGTAAAAAAAGTTGCTCCGATTTGGCCAAAAATCGATATCAAGGTTTTTCAGTACGTCTTTGTTCCAAATTTGAAATTAATTTCTCGACGACATCGGCCAAGTGAAGAAAGTCAATCCGATTTGGCTGAAATTCAAAATCTAGGTTGTTCTGGTCGTCTTTATTCTGAATTATGAATTTATTTTTCGATGACGTCTGCCAAGTGAAAAAAGTTACTCCTATTTGGCTACAAATCGATATCTAGGTTTTTCTGGACGTTTTAGTTCAAAATTTGGTATACATTTTTTGACATCTGCCAGGTGAGGAAAGTAACTCCGATTTGGCTAACATTCAAAATCTAGGTAGTTCTGGACTTTTTTATTCCGAATTTGAAATTTGTTTTTCGATGACGTCTGCCAATGAAAGAAAGTTACTCTGATTTGGCTGAAAATCTATAGCATGGTTGTGCTGTGCGTCATCATTCCGAATTTGGAATATTTTTTTCTATGTCGTCTGCCAAGTGAAGAATAATACTCAGAATTGACTAAAAATGGATATCTAGGTTGTTTTAGACGTTATTATTACAAATTTGAAATTTGATTTACGATGACGTCTGCCCAGTGAAAAAAGTTACTTTGATTTAGCTGAAAATCGATATCTAGGTTGTTCTAGACTTCTTAATTCCAAATTTAGAATTTATTTAACAATGAATTAGATAACACTTGGCCGACAGTGACAAAAGTTACTTCGATTTGGCTACAAATCGATACTTTTTTGGTTTTCCTGGACGCCTTTTTTTCCAAATTTGGAATTAATTTTTCGATGACGTCTGCCAAGTAAAAGAAGTTACTCCAATTTGGCTGAAAATCGATAAGTATTTAGGTTGTTCTAGACGTTCTTATTCCGAATTCGGAATTTATTTTTCGAAGACGTCTGCCAAGTGAAAATGTTACTCAAATTTGGCTTAAAATTGATATCTAGATTGTTCTGGACGTCATTATTCTACAATTTCATATAATATATGGAGTATATTTATCAATGACGTTGCCAAGTGAAGATAGATGACGTATCTCGAAAACGGTAAGATAATATGTAGTGTAACGTTGTGGCTAACGCCGTTACTTAAATAATAGTATTATTCGTAATATTAAACATTAGATGTTAATCATAAACTAAAAATATACTAATTAAATTCATTAACTAACTTACATACCACTTAAAGTATAAACTTACGTTAATATTGCTAATTATTGAAAATTATTTTGTGCGGAACCCACAGACATTACTTACCGTTTTAAACACGATATATCTTAGCGTTTTCGTCTATGCAATTGGCAAGGAACATTCGTCTTGCGCTAAATAAAAATACAATACGTAGTATCAATCTTAATTGTTATTTACTAGTTGTGAAGTGCATGAATCCCTCTAGAGTGAGTTCCTTATCTATTATTGTTATTTCATAGTGCTGACTAAAACCTTTGTAAAGTAAACAGTTGTGCTGCCCTACCGCGCTAGACTGAGTTTTGAAATGTGAGTCACTGTTAATAGTACCACGATCGTTGTCGGCACGGCTTACCAACAGTTGGATGAGGAACATCAGCCACTAAGCCGGTGTCTACCTTCCAGGATTCCATTTCACTGATTTAACCGGAGGACGGTTGTTTCGAGCACTCGCTACCGAGATCCAGAACTATCAGCCGACGCCAAGACCGCCACATCTGGGACCTGGATCACGAGTACTATCAGGCCAGTGTAACTTCAGTAGAACTGTGCGGCTGTGCAACCTGATCAGGCCTGATAAACTTTTCAAACTTATTCCCTAAGTTTACCTACCTACCTGCTGGCCGTGGGTAGCTTAGCGGCTCCCTAACGCCGCAGTAGGATAAGAGTAGAAAAATTATGATAACTTATCAATCAATTATTCAAATCTCCTAATAAATGAGAAAGTATCTCGGTTACCTTTTTACGATGGAACCAATCTTTACAAAATAGCTTTAGATAAATAGCCCATATTTTTATTGCCTAGACCTACAAGAAATTATCATTCTCATATCTCGTACTCGTAAAGTAAAGAAGTGTTTGTTTGATGCGAGTAGCGGGTGGAAGACTCTGCTTCCCACCTAAGGGCGGGAAAATCTCATAGTAAATGCTTCCTTCTCATGTCTAAATAGGTATTTATTTACTCTTACGAGGTCGTAAGGGGATTGATTCGTTTCAACCCTTGTATAACAATCTACTATTTTTGAGGATAACCTCATTTACCAGGAGATTTGCATAAACGATTGATTATCATAATTTTCTTACTCTTGTCCGATATATCTTAGCGTTTTAAAGATGTCATCTATCTTTACTTGGCAAACGTCGTTGAAAAATTAAATCCAAATGTAGAATTAAAATGTAGAACCTACAGAAATCAAGTTTTCAGCAAATCGGAGTAACATATTTCACTTGGCAGACGTTTTCGAAAAATTAAATCCTTATTCGGAATAAGGACGTCTAGAACAACCTAGATATCGATTTTCAGCCAAATCAAAGTAACGTTTTTCACTTGGCAGACATCATCGAGAAGTAATTTCCAAATTTGGAATAAGGACGTCCAGTAAAACCTAGATATCGATTTTTAGCCAAATCTTAGTAACTTTTTTCACTAGGCAGACGTTATCGAAAAAAAAATTCCAAATTTGGAATAAAAACGTCCAGAATAATAATAATAATTTAAACAATAATATAATAATAAAAATCTTTATTTAAGCCAATAAAACTTTTTCCAAATCTTGTATTGCTGGTGGTCTTCATACTTAGACGTTGAAGACCTTAATTGAAAGCTGTACAGTAATAGGGTTAGTGCACAGTTGACTTCAGTACAATTTTTCAAAAAAAATAAATTTAACTTACAAATTATCCATAAAATAACATCAGTTTCATACACTTTTTTATAAATTATCCCCACAGGTGGTATTAATATTTTAATATTTTAACTAAATTTGTGTTATTTACGTGTTTGTGTGTTTGATGCTATATATATAACTATATCAAAAGCATTTTTTTTTAATGAAAATATCATATACATGCATATATATATATATATATATATATATATATATATAAACTGAATGTATGTAAAATGTAATTTAATATGATCATATATAGATATGATAAATAAATACGTATATTATTAATATATAAAGTATGAATACAAAACATTATATTAAAAGGTTACTTCTAAAAATTATCAATAAACTAGCTTTCCGGGCGCGGCTCCGCCCGCGCGTATGTCGGTTATCGCGCAAAAATAATCAGCATTAACCTCTTTTTGCGCAGTTGGATAAAAACTATCCTAGTTTTTTCCCGGGTCTCAAACTATTTCCATACCAAATTTCATTCAAATCGGTCCAGTAGTTTTGGCGTAAAAGCGTAACAGACAGACAGACAGAGTTATTTCCACATTTATAATATTAGTACTGATTTAAGAAGTAATCGATTAAACTTTTTCAGTCTCATCATAGTTAAACGTGAACAACCAATTAACAATGATGCTTTTGGCTTCAAACACTGAACTATGTTTTATATCGGACTGATTCAGGACTTGATTATATAAATATGTTTCAATAAAAGGGCTAAATCTTCTTGCAAAAGTTGTACGAATAACAGGTAATTTTAATTGGAAAACTCGTTTATGTACTCGTAGTATATCACTAAAATCAGCAGATTTTTTAAAGAGTCTGTGTGACAACTGAGAACTACCTACAGATATCGATTTTTAGCCAAGTCGGAGTGTTTCATTACTTTGCAGACGACGTTGAAAAATAAATGCAATTCCGGAATCATGACGCCCAGGACATCCTAGATGTCGATTTTCAGCCAAATCGGACTAACTTTCTTCACTTGGCAAACGACATCGAAAAATAAATTCCAAATTCGGAATAAGGACGTCCAGAACAACCTAGATTTTGAATTTTAGCTAAATCGGACTAACTTTTTTCACTTAGCAGGCGTCATCGAAAAATTTATTCCAAATTTGGAATAAGGACCCCCAGAACAACCTAGATTTTGAATTTCAGCCAAATCGGAGTAACTTTCTTCTCTTGGCAGACCACATCGAAAAATAAGTTCCAAATTCGGAATAAGGACGTCCAGGACAACCTAGATTTTGATTTTCACCCAAATCGGACTAACTTTCTTCACTGGGCAGACGACGTCGAAATATTAATTCCAGGAATAAAGACGTCCTGAAAAACCTAGGTAGGAATGAATTTTAGTACTGATCTGTCAGGATAAATTCCAAATTCGAAATAAGGACGTCCAGAAATACCTAGATATTGATTTTCAGCTAAATCGAAGTAACTTTCTTCACTTGGCAGATGTTTTCGAAAAATGAATTCCAAATTTGCAATGCAGACGTCCAAAAAACCTAGATACCGATTTTCACCCAAATCGGAGTAACTTTATTCACTTGGCAGACGCCATCGAAAAATAATTCCAAATTCTGAATAAAAACTTCCAGAACAACCTAGATTTTGAATTTCAGCCAAATCGGAGTAACTTTATTCACTTGGATGACGTCGTCAAAATATTAATTCCAGGAATAAAGACGTCCAGAAAAACCTAGGTAGGTATGCATTTTAGTACTGATCTCAGTCGCAGTTGCAACTGCGGATACTCACTAGAATCGTGTGGTAGGCATATAAAGTGCCATGTTACCGGAGCGTATCGCGCATCTGCATATTCTTTGACCGTTATATTTGTGCAGCGAGCGCCGAACGTTTGTTGATGAACTGCGGCGATGCGCTGGTAAAGTAAGCTCGATTAGGCCCAGATGCTCAAGGCCATTGGCGACTGTATAAGCCTTAAATAGGCTAGCGAGATGTTAACACTTTAGTTTTTAATTTACGTTAAATGCGGGTTTTATTTTGGTGATCGTTTACTATTTTTGTCTATTATATATAACTATATCTGGTGGTAAGTTAAACATAGGTAAGCTTGAACATGCTGCATTTCCGCGTTCAGCAAAAGTAAAGCCATTCGAGAAGAACGAACGTAAAACTCGAGCCCATTTTTTTAAAGTCTTTACTTATTTAATTTGTAAAATAAGTTATTATATATTTTTACATTTAAAACATTTTCATTTTTTAGAACACGATTTTAAAACGAAGGTAAATGTAAAACATTTTCAGGTATATTTCGTGACATGTCAGAGGTGGAGTAGCAAAACCGCTTCCTGCCAACAGCTTGATAAATTACGCACCGTCTATAGATAAGCACCTCCTCCTCTCCTACCCTCCCCCTCACATTGCGTAGGTAGCAACGAAAATATAAAATTACTTTTAAAATTATACTTTGACTATATATGCCCCTTGAAGGGACAAGCGCTTTTAGGGTTTGATAATAGAAAGCGGAACCATTTTGTTAAACTTTCAGGCTATGCGGTCCGTCCGTCTATCAGATATAATTTGATAGGGTAGCTTTTGAGTCGCGTAATTGGAAGCCGATTACAATTATTACAGAAAATGTAGTATGATTGCCTAACAAATAATAGTAAATAACAAATAGAGATGTCTACATTAAAAAGGAAATAACCTTTATTGGTACAAAAGAAACGCGTTTATGCAATGTTTTTGTTTTGCGTTATCATAAAAGCTACGAAGTTGGTGTGATTATAATACTAAAATTAAAACAACGAATAATAAAAACTGTTCGAGTCATGTTACTTAGCGCTATAATTTTTTTTATGTCATACAATAAGCCGGTGCTGGTTCGGAGCCCAAGGTGTGCGAGGTCAACTCTCATTAAGCTTTTAAGTTCACTACTGATAATCCAACTGCAAATCTGAATCTAATATTTTTAAGCGCTCGTAGCATAACGTGCTTAGGCGTTCTTAAGTAATCAACGTCCGCTACTGACTTGAATGGGTGACCTCTAGTGGCATTACTACTGGGCGCTTCCACGTGCTTTACGGTGACACGTTAAGCCGTCCGTCCCGGTAGTTGTCTAAGGTTGGCACTCGTTATATACTCGTACGTAGCATAGAGGCAGGGCATCAAGCGAATTTTTAAATTGCCTGCCTGGCTAACTACCACCTTCGAGTAGAAAATCTGTCAGCAAGCTTCTATCTAGGTATGTACCGAGAGCTGTCCTTGAGAGCTAGTAATTCTAACAACATCTTCGACCACATTATGACTTACCATATGGTGAGCCCTACAGCTGTAAACTAAAAAATAAACATCTGAGTTACGAAAAGCTGTTAGAAGAAAGGTGTTAATACCATAACTCAATGAGTGAATTGCAAGCTCAGCTTATCTATATATCTTAGATTTGATAAGCAAAAGCTTTGAAAATCTATAGTACATTGTTCACCGAGAGGAGAAAGTGACCGATTACCGTCGAGGGTGTCGTTTGAAGCCCGAGCCGTAGGCGAGGGCTTTAAAACACCCGAGATCGGGAATCGCACTTTCTCTCGAGTGATACATAGTGCTTTATACTACACCTACCTTTTATTTTACTTTTCTACGAAAACTGAATCCTCAAACAACACACAAATTGAAAATGGCGCCAATGGCATCTGCAATTTTCACATGTTCTTTTTTCAAATTGTTTGACACCATCCAACACACAGCTAGTGGCCAGTGTCATTTTGCGAACTTGGAGACAAAAACTCACTGTAAAAACTTTTTGGCTTTTGATATTTAGGTTACCAGCGCATAGTCTTACCCAAAATTAAAAAAGAAAAACCACGTAAGAAATGGATTTTCATACACTTTTCTCTCCCGCTCAGATGCGTTTTCTCCCCGCATATTTGTTCGATATGCAATGACGTACTTTCTACCGCAAATTTGATAAAGTATCAAGGTACTTTCCGAGCAGGTGTAGTATAAAGTATTATGGTTACCTTCTAAACTTATAGATATATATTGTTGAAACGTGTGTCAGAGTAAGCGTTCCGATTCCAGGCAGCTACTTGATAAATTACACACGCGCACACCCTCTTGAGGCTATAGAAACAGTAAGAGCATTTAAACAGTTTGTGTATGTGCATAGAATATCTTCACATTAAATACTTTATCGTTGCTGATAACCTATTATGTAAAATAATTATCGTCGAACAAATTCCAATAACTGTTGTAAAAAAAGAAACATCTTATGGCTAAGGCGTAGCATAAAAAAGTTATCAGTTTCAAATAATGTATTTAAAAAAATCTAGCCAAGCCTGAGGGCACAGCATCAACACAAAAAGATTGCTTAATATTTTGCTTTTTAAACGTTGGGTATACCTTTATTATCAAAATACTACGACCTCTATACAATACTACAGCTACGACATTAAAAGCCTTTAGAAAACTACAAGTCAATGCAGACTAAAAAAAATTGTTCTTTTTATTATCCAGATCCAGATACTAATATTAGGAGTGACCTGCACTTGGTGACAAGTTACAAGTTTGACAATTAATGTGTGTACTACCGTTTTTAGGGTTCCGTACCCAAAGGGTAAAAACGGGACCCTATTCCTTAGACTTCGCTGTCCATCCGTCCGCCCGTTCGCCCGTTCCGTCCATCACTCCGTCTGTCACCAGGCTGTATCTCACGAACGGTTATAGCTAGACAATTGAAATTTTCACAGAAGACATATTTCTGTTGCCGCTATAACAACAAACACAAAAAGTTAGCCAAGCGCGAGTCGGACTCGCGCACGTTAAAACAAAAAAAGGTTAAGTTATGAAGTCTTATGTTGTATAGCTAATGGTACGGAACCCTTCGTGCGCGAATCCGACTCGCACTTGGCCAATTTTTCGATAAAGCAAAACGTAAAAAAATACGTGTTTTGTATGGAGAACCTGTTTTCTTTTTCACTTATTAAACGACTTCAAAAAAGGAAGAGGTTCTCAATTTGACAGTATTTTTAAATGTATGTATGTGTCTTCATAACTCTTTACACGGTGCACAGATTTTGATGTTTTTTTTATATTTGAAAGCTGATGCTTAACATATTTTCGAAGCGCTCGTAGCCAAGTTTGCTTAACCATTCTGAATCGATCAGCAAAGTTAAGCAACGTCCGCCGCGGTCATGAGTTGGATGGGTGACCGCTGGTGACATTACTACTGAGCGCTTCCGTGCTTCGGAGGGCACGTTAAGCCGCCGGCCCGGTTGTTGTCTTAGGATGGCAGTCGTTACAGCATGGTGGTAGGGCACTTTGCGAATGCCCGCCTGGCTACCACCCTCAAGTTGAAAATCTGTCGCTAAACACCTAACGGTGTGTTCCGGCAGCTGTCCTTGAGAGCCAGTAATTCTGGGTTAGTCTGAACAACATCTTCGACCACATCATCACTTACCATCAGTTTCAAAGGCTAACCTATCAAGCGTTAAAAAAAAATAAAAATATGGCCCCAATTAAAATTCAAAGAGATCTGACGAGCAGTATATGAGTTATTCCTATTAATGCGTATTTGGCTTCGATTACATGTCTCATTTTCACATGTCGAAGTAAAATGAACAAAAAAACTGTATCCGATGAATATTTTTATCACTTTTTAAATCCCGTAAGTGATAAAAATATTTATGTACAAAACCGTGACAGTCTAAAAAAGTGTATCCTATGGTTTGGTTTATTTACTTTTATGAGCATTTTTTTTTGTAGTTGGATTATTTTAGTTAAGATTTTATTTTTAATGGTATGTTTAGTAACTCAATCTTTATTATAAAATATATTCTCTGAAAAGTTCAACCGGTATTTAGCGGTTCCAATACAGAACCGGAACCGGAACTGAAACCTCAAATAAGAACCTTTATTTAATCGGTATGCGATTCAAACGAAACGATGTTTAACACGTTTGAACTTGTTTGGTTGAATTTGTTCGGCACTACAATTGCAACGGTACGATAGCGTGCGGTGCTGTACGGGTATCCAAAGGAAGGCACGATGCATAGTTGAATTGATGAGATCCAGTCAGTATGCATTAGGTCTAGCAAGCACGCCACACGTTTGTACAGTATTTTTCTTATATTTTTATGCGTATCACTTGCCAAATGGGTCGAAAAAAACGAAATTCCGTTTTTGATTGCCATTTGTAGTCTAAGGTTTTCGCGATTATTACACAGTAATTAAACAACTTTAAACGGTTTAAATAGTTTATATTTATCATTTTTTTTGTCCCGACGTTTCAAACACTTTGCAGTGATCGTGGTCACGTGATGACTAATTGCTTTTATTTGTCACAGGGGTTATAAAGAAATTATTTGGTTTACCGTCAGAAATTTTATATTAATGATAACGTTCCCTCTTTGTTGTGATTACTCAAATACGCCAAGCGCTTATATTCTCATCTATTGTTTAAAACAATATAAGGTAATAAAAAGCCATTCTAGCCAGCAGCGCAAGCTCGAAAGACATCCCTTCCATCCACTTGGAACGTCTAAAATAGGTTATATGGTACCGGTACTTTGGAACGGGTACAGAACCGGAACCAGAACCGGAACCGTACCGAAATATGGAATCTTTATAGGAACCTAAATGAAGTACCGTACCGAAATTTGGAACCGGTTTTCAAGCCCTGGACTTCAAGGTTGGCATAAATATTTTGATTTTGAAATTTACGAGCAGTTTAGGAACCACAATATTAAAAAAACCGCGTCCTTAATTAATTTATTAATATATTTAGTAATTTCAACTTCTTCCTTAACGCTAGAAATATTCTTGAATGAAATTATACCACCAATGTAATTAATTAAGGTGTCCTTCAAAATAACATTGCCATCCTTACCCAAAGCGCTTAGCAAAATTATTATCAAGGCAGCAGATTCTTCTAAAAAATTACGAAAAAAACAACATTAATTTTCGTGATTTTCTTAATTGTACTGGCTAGTGTAATAAGTCAGTAATTTGTTTAGGCATGTTAGGTACGAGGATACTATGTATGTGTACTTATTTATTATGCGTAACACATACTCAGTAGGTATAATTCTTTGATTTAGTTTCGGAACAAAATGGATATTGATTTTTGGTACTTAAAATATTTTACTTAGAGGCTTCAACGTACAGTATCTACCGGGCTTAAGAATACATGGATTGTTTCAAAACGTAGTATACTGCGACTAAAGGGAAAATTCGCCTAATGAACAGCACGTCACCCGTCGGTGTGAGTAGTTGTTATTTTGTTAACGTTGCATATTGAGCGCACAACAAGAGTGTTATCATCTTGACGTTCTGATCATCCGAATCGTAGCGGGTTTACTTCCAGCGAAAGCATTCCCAAGTAGAGTTGTGTCAGACAGGCTACCAACAATAAAACCGAAACCAAAACTTTATACGATTAAATATGTCAAAGTCAAAGTCAAAGTCAAAATCATTTATTCAATATAGGCGTCTACGCTCTTATGAAGGTCAATTACAAATTTTAATATTGAAATATACTACATTGTACTGCCACGTTCAGCAAACAAAAATTATAGAGCCACTGCGAGAAGAACGGGCAAGAAACTCAGGGCCATTCTTTTAAACGTTTTTTAAAATTGTGTTAAGTACATACTATATAGTAAAATTATTACAATACTTAATTTACATTACGTAGGTGTTAGGCGCTAGCTTGGCAGAGGCGAACCAGTCCAAGCATTTTTGCCGTTTAAGTAATCACAAACTGTGTAGTAAGATTTCTTTATCAAAATATTCTTCACATGCAACTTGAATTTTCTTTCTGTGAGCGTTGTAATATGTTTGGGCAATTTATTATAAAACCGCACACAATTGCCTAAGAAGGACCTTTTATTTGTCTTTGCTAATCTAAAACCTGGCACCGCTATTTTATCTTTATTCCTAGTGTTATAATCGTGATTTTTGTTTGTTTTTTTGACTGTTTGATTTAAATTTGCTCAAATTTTTACGAACATACATAATATTTTCAAATATATACAGACTTGGTAAAGTTAAAATATCAATTTCTTTAAAAAGATCTCTCAGGGATTCCCTAGGATCCATTTCATATATGGTTCGAATTGCACGCTTTTGTAAGATAAAGATTGTCTCTATTTCAGCAGCAGCTCCCCACAGCAATATACCATAAGACATAATACTGTGGAAGTACGCGAAATAAACGAGCCTAGCAGTAGCTACGTCTGTTAGCTGTCTTATCTTACGAACTGCATGTGCAGCAGAACTAAGTCTTCCAGATAGATCATGTATATGTGGATTCCACTGTAAAGTTGAATCCATTTTAATTCCCATGAAGACTGTCGCATTGTCAAAAGAGAGTTTTTCTATGCCAAGCTTAATGTTTGGTTCCACATAAGTAACATTTGGTAAAGAAAACTTTAAACATTTGGTCTTTTTTTAATTTAAGAGAAGATTATTAGCCGCGAACCACTTAGAGATCATAGATAACACATTATTTACTTGAATAAGTTCACTATCCCTCCTATCTATGTGTTATAAAATCATATTTATAATATGCTCTTATATTGTAATGGAACATGGGCACGAAGACTATGAAGCTAAATCAAATTAAAATTGTCATAATCATCTTGATACGTTGTCATCGTTGTCATATTACAAGTATATAGCTGTGTTATACTGCATTTGAAAGTTTCAGAGAATTTCCAAGTATCAATTCAGTGTCCGTAATTACCCTGTCTTGAACAAGATGGCTGCAATATCTTGACTACAATAGGCAGGAAATATGACGTTATTATAATCGTAAACATTTCCGGCTCTGAAATAAGAGCACTCACCCGAATATGGCTTTGAAACTATGGATACTGTTGTGTTTAGGTATATAATTTTTATTATATAGGTGTTCAGCAAAGATAAGATAATTATCAATCATTCTATTCACGCACATTTTATCATCAAATTTATATTTTGTTGTAACCTCTACGTTTCGATGAAGTTGCATTGACCGTGGTCACAAGTAGAAACACATTTTTAAACATAAGTTCAGTTTGTGTATGTGCAAAAAGGTGCAGTACAGTATAGGTAACGTACTTTTTAACTGAATTTTGGAGCACTTGGATCTAATACTTCATAAAAATCCAAATATATTTTGAGAACGATAAGTGCAACCGTTATTGTCTAATCGCTTTATTTTAGGGTTCCGTACCCAAAGGGTAAAAACGGGACCCTATTACTGAGAAATTTTCACAGATGATGTATTTCTGTTGCCGCTATAACAACAAATACAAAAAGTTGACCAAGTGCGAGTTGGACTCACGCACGTTAAAACAAAAAAAGGTTAAAATATAATGTAAATATGATGTTGTATAGCTAATGGTACGGAACGCTTCGTGCAGAAGTCCGAATCACCGGTGGCCGATTTTTATGGCTTTAGTTTACTTACTAATTTCCTTATGTTCAATATTTTTGGATTTAGACATACATAACAGATTTTCCAATAAACTAATTTATACAATGTTTCATTGTATACATTTTTGACACTATGAATACAAGTACTATGTCGTGCAAAGTGAATATCACTTTTACAAATTTTCAGAGTACAAAATTTCTCAACTCGAGTTGGATTCGGACCCACGAAGATGGATTCTAGTAAGATGATGACCGCGCACCATCACTTATGGCGGTTAAAGTAATATTATTAGAGCACAAAGTTTCGGCTCAGTCGTGCGGTCTTTGATAGCTCAGCCGTTAAGGCACCAGGTCTGCGTAAAACTAGAGGACGTGGGTTCGATCCCAACAGAGGTGAGAAATTTTGTACTCTAAATATTTGAACACTACATATAAATATTTTAATATTTAGTTTACCAGTACTTTAATCGTAACATTTCGCAAAACTATTGAATTAAATTTATATTTATGAAAAAAATAAAGATACAGTGCGATAATAGACAGTGATACTGCGATAATATTGCGATAAGATATATTTGGATGTATATATGGAAACTAAGTATTATTTATTTAATCAGTAATAATATAAACTTTTGTGTTCAATTGAATAAGTAATTTAGTATATAATAGTCAAAGTAATTTACGCATTATTGTGATAATTTAGTTAGTAACTGTATTCCCCACTTTGTTAATGTTTTTTTAATGTTATTATATCGTGTGATTGGATCAAGTAGGAGGCCCATCTGATGTTAAGCGGTAACTCCTACCAATAACAGATGCATTTCTTGATAAGTGACGAACTGCGCCCGTCACCCTGAGACTTACAGTTGTTGAGTCTCATATTATTATGCCAGTAATTTTACTGGCTCTAATAATGTAATGTATTATTTGTGAGTATGTGCCCGAGTCTGTAACTATTTCCGTTAGCGATTTATTACCATAATTAATTTGCCTTCCACGGAGCATTACTGGTGGCATTTTTACGTGGTAGTCAATTGAATGGAGTCCACATCCGTTTCCGATATATTCTAGTAGCGAAACTGACTTCCGATTTTCGGTTGATTCTTTCTGGGGACATGGCAGTCTAAACTAATATCTTGTAATGTCATGGTACATAAAATATAGTGAGCCACATATTGGATATTGCAAGCGTTTTATTTTACATGAATAATAATAATGATGGTTTATTTTTCTAGGGCCGCTGTTTTACAATAATTAACTTATATCAATAACCTTTCCACTATGTTTCCCTGTTTTGGAAAGACTATTTACTCCTTATGAACAAATTTTTGAATTAATACTCAGTTAAGTTATACAAAATAAACACAGGCAGTGCAAATGTTCTATTCTATCCCACAGTTATCAGTAATATACATATTATATTGATGTATGGAACAAACCTAAAAGGCATGTATCTTAAAATGCTGCGTTACTATTTTAAAAACGGAAATTTCTTAGCAACTGCCAAACGGCGCCATTCGTGTGTTTAGTGAAAGCAAAAATTCAAAGCCTTTCATATCTGGGAGGATGTCCCACGTTATACGAGTCGAGCTTTCACTGCATTGGGAGAGCCATGAACCGTGAATGTACCTAATGCTGCTGAATCTCGGAAGGCAAAATCTTATGATATTTTTCTGGCTTACGGTAAATGGGCTACGTGATAAGAAGGTGGTGTAATTTTCGATATTCCAAGAATTGTTTATATGAATCGACGGAGCTTTTATGTAGCAGAAAGGAAAAACTCATCAGATGATCATTAGGTGGTGGTAAGCTTTCTTTACCTAGATATAATCATCTGTACACTACTATTATAAATGTGAAAATTTGTTTGTATTTTTTTTGGTACTAAAATAATAAATAGGTAGTTCAATTCATGGATTTACCTAAGGCTGAGTCCGGCAGGCAACTGAAAAATTATACATATTTTAAGTTTTGTTGCTACGACATCGAACTACGTGATAAGGTTCGAGTAAAACGCGAGGTTCGGAAAAAAATCTTATATTGTTTCATAAACCAAGTGAATTAATTACATTCGTTACTGGTGTACGTATTTTTTATTATTTTTTAACGGTTTCAGGGTAACTTATGGAATCGTGTGCATTGGTGTTAAATTAATATGTAATACCCCTAATATTATATTAAGCTCGTGCATACAATGAACATTAGAATGCTTGGAAAGCCTAGCTACAAGCGCGAAAAAACTGTAAAAAAATTAAATATGCTGCCACACTCGTGTGATGAAATTGAGTACGCATATCACTACGTTACAATGGTGTTATACAGCCTTAGAGCCCACACATGGATACCCTGTGTTAATAATTTTATAAATATGTTTACTCTTACCTTAAAATAAGGTAGGAGTTGAATTATTAATATGTGATTTCGTATGTGTTGTACAGTGTGTTGAGGAATGTGTGGTGTAGTGTATGTGTGGTGTGCGCGTTATATAGAGGAAGGTTGAGATTATTTGAACAGTGGTTTCATTGGACCACTAAAATATTTCCATACTTTTGCAACCTAGCAAGTAGCAACACCCAAACCTATCGAAACGAGTCCATTGTCTCTGTCGATACCATTTACCCTCAGCAACGCTACCAATACCAACTACGTTTGTGTTTATTTAAAAGCCAAAAGAACTAGTTTATAACAGAATTAATGTGACTTTCTCATGTTAGTGTATGTTATATGAAATTTCAGTCACTAATTATGTTTCTGAGGTAGAGAGCCATGGGTGAATTAAAATAAAACCTATTAGGCTGGATCGCCCGCGGTGTTGACGCAGTATGTTCAACATTTAAAATTTTAGAAAACTTTTTATTAATACAATATAGTAACAATATATTAATTAAAATCGTTTGAAAGCGTCGTTTTGAAAGCGCTCGTAGCGAAGTTTGCTTAGCCATTCTGAACCCATCATCAAAGTTAAGCAACGTCCGCCTCGGTCATGAGTTGGATGGGTGACCGCTGGTGACATTACTACTGAGCGCTTCCGTGCTTCGGAGGGCACGTTAAGCCGTCGGTCCCGGTTGCTGTCTTTCGGATGGCAGTCGTTATAGCATGGTGGTAGGGCATTTTTCGAATGCCCGCCTGGCTAGCTACCACCCTCAAGTTGAAAATCTGTCACCAAGCACCTAACCCATCACCATCACTTACCATCAGGTGAGATAGTGGTCAAAGGCTAACCTATCATGCATAAAAAAATGTATTAAACTTATTATTTAGATAGCAATTATGAGTATAATACATTTTAATAAAGGATAAATAATTAATGTATAGTAGGGCGAAAAAATTCAGTACCTATTAAAATATAAGCACACCTGCCTGCAGGATGCATACACGGACGGAAATTAGTTTAAAACGTTACATTATATTGTATTCTGGCTTACAAATGATATACTAACCAAAAAGTTCTAAATAATACAAAATAAAAAAAAAGGATTTTATATCACAAATTGTCCTAACTTCTCAATAAATTTTAAAAAGGTAACTTCTACTTTTGCCATAATTTTCAAAGATTATTGTACAAAAACTAATATTCTTTTAGTCTCCTTAGATTCGAAATGAAAAGTAAAGTGTTCAACACGGTGTAAGTCATAAATTCCTACTCGGACCATAGGCGCATTTATTTTGAATAGGCACTGCTTTATTATAATTATCAATAAATGATTCAGAAATATTTTTTAGTTTACTTACATTCGTAATAAAAAGTAGTGTTAAACACTGGTGAAGGTCACCAATTCCTACTTGGACCGTAGTTATTCCAAACAAATATTTAACTTTTAATATCACAAATTGTTCTAACTTCTCAATTAAAAAGTAGAGTGTTTAAAACGGGTCATAATGCAATTTATTTTAATTTTATAACACGAAATTTTAGGAAACAATTATTTTTGAACCGTTTATTTGTATTAACCAATTGAACTGGGTGAGACTTGTGGCCTGCCACTTAGGGGATATACAGGTATACCGATAGATATATTTTGCTGGAGAATTAGTCTTAAGTCAACAAATGCCGACAATTCATGTTTCCGATAAACAATTTGTTCCATTTAATATCAGAATCTGAAATGAATATATCGTAAAGTGAAGGAGAATGTGAAATTTGTAAAAATAAAACCATAACTTTAGTGCAGCGAAACTCTGCAATCGTTGATAATAAAGAAGATAGCAATGTTTGTGCAGTACCAAAGATAATCCCGCTGTACGGAGAACCGGGGTTACAGAATAAATAACAGTAGGCACCGGACGTTGATTTACATATTTTCACGCGGTACGTTAATTCCGAGTTTCCTTCCGCCTTGCTTGGGCGCGTGTTGACCTCGCATCTGTTTTGAACGTTTTTTAACACATCCATTATTCAGTTTTCTAAAATTTCAACAAAAATAAAGGAGGATGTGCGCGCGGATTATTTCAGCGGTAAATCTGTCGATCATTCATGGCAGGGTAATGTTGTTTGTAAAGACTTCACTACAGATATATGGACGCATAATATCTGCATTTTAACTATTCCATTTACCGGAAAGATGATTAAGAAATGAAATACGCAATTAGTGTAACGCGCTAGCAGTTTTTTATTATTGTTTGTGAGAGCATATTTAGCGTGATCCTCATGTTCCTACCGTCATCCGATGTATGAATCCTACACGTTGTAAGAGCGACACGAGACCAAGTCTTATACATCTCGTGCTTTGCCACTGGGTACGCTTAGCCACGTATCAGAATCAGTCACTACGCTCCTGATTGAATTATACTCTGTTGTTCTATTGTATAATTATTTAAGCTCACAAGTCTGGAGAAGTGTATGTAGTGCATTTTATCCGCTAGCGGAGAAAGGGGATTTGAAATTTCCTTCGTTCCCAACCAACCATCTGAATTCTCCACCTGGGAACCTTTCTAATAGTTCCAATTTATAACTAATCTCTAATATTATGTATCAATTGTAGTGAGTTGTACATTACATTTTTAATAAAGATAAAAGCTTATTAACTACGTTATTTAAGCTGTTTATATGACATCCAGCACTTTCCCCACTGCAGTAGTTCGCTCGGCAGCAAAGTTATTTTACATCTCATATTTTTGAAATCCTCTGGTCACGCTTAGGATTATTTTAACCACTCGCTTTGTTCTGGGTTCAATCCTGGTTTCCTTTGCTTCCTCAGATGTTAACGCATGTATACTCGCGCCAAATAACAACTTTTCAGTCTTACATAACAAATTACATTCTCTTACAATACAAGAGCATAGTTTTGTACAAAGTTTTGGCTTCGGTTTTATCGCTAGCCATCAAACTGACGCGATCTTACTTGGGAATGTCATTGTTAGTGATAATTTTTTTCAGTTAAAGGGAAGCTGGTAAGAAGCCCTGCTGTGCGATTGATCTGTAGCAACATCCTACGATGTGAGTAGTGGAATGCTGGCAGTAGTATAAATCACGATATTATGTTCTGACAACTGTTTATGGTTAATGATTTGTTAGCAGTTGGCCGAATACGCGATTTGTTCAAATTGTAATTCAAGTATTATTTCGCCCAGTACACATTACTATGTTAGTAACACTAGTCCATGATCTTTCTTTTTAAGTTTTTAAGTAGTTTAGTTTATTAGACGTTTCCGAGTCCATAGTCATTATCATTAAGTCATCTTTACTTGATTCCCTGATCCTATATACATTTGCTGGTTTATCACAATCTCTATTCAAGACCCCAAGCCGCTTTGAGGATACAGCTAATGCTATTCATTTAACGGACTGAGGAACGCGGCTACGAATTTACTGGCTCCTTCAAGCTCAGGTAGAATATCAGACTATCAGGTAGAATGTGACTAGTCTTAGAATGCAAACGTCATCAACCTATTTCATCAGTTACCCAGAAGTGAGATAGTGGTCAAATGCTAGAGTAACAGTATTGAACAATTCTTAACCAATATATAGTATATATACTCCGCCAAAATCAACGATTTTTTACGCCTTTCATTACAACAAGAAGCATCTTCAGGAGATCTCGCCTCTTCGAACGTAGGATGAAAATGAAATCTTAATGTTTTTTACCGATCATGCGCACGACGATTCTTTACGTTCGTGATTCATAAAGAAGCTACTTGTAGAGTCGAATCACGTCTATGCTAAACTGCGAGTAAATATATTTTGATACCTTAATACATGTTTTATTAAATATGTATTCTACGAACTAACGCCCGAGAGTATTTATAAAATGTCGTTATTTACTTTGAGAGAAAATTGGCTGTTACATTATTACGCTAGGATCAAGTACTCGTAACATAAGTAACTTTTCTTTGAGATAGATAAAGTACTAGGCCATACGTGTAGCTGTAGTAATTGTATATCGTGCATTTTTATCTATGGTGAACTGCCGTTAAATAGAGTGCTAAAGCAAGTAGAAAATCTGTCGCCAAGCACCTAATGGTGTGTTCCGGCAGCAGACATTGAGAGCCAGAAATATGACAGGCACATTAACAACTGTGTCTCAGGACGCAGTGCGATTCGTCACTTGTGACGAAATGTAGGCGTTAGGCAGTTAGGCAGAAGTTAGCCCTCTTCTCGGGTGAGCATCGCACTTGTTCCTTCACAATCACATAAAAAAAAATATGTAAAATCTTTTTGAATTGGTTCTCTTTCAAATACGAGTAGGTTAAAAAGCTATTCTATGTCAAACGTCGACAAAGTTATGGAGCTTTTTGGTCACAAAACGTAGGAGAAAGCAATCAGGGCACCCGTTCTACAAAAAGAGTCAAGTCTGTGAATTAGTGTGAATGATTTAGAGTTTCCAGCAGTCTTCTTCTACAAAAACCATAACCAATGTTGTAACTATACAGTGTCCTAAATACTATTGGTTGTGGTTAGAATAGTTTATATTTAATTTGTTCAAAAAAGATATCTTTATTATATCAAATCTATTCTACCGCCAAGCAGTAATGTTTACAATACTGTGTTGCGCAAAGGTATGGGTGCCGGTGAAATAACAGGCACATGAGAGTTTATGTACCAGAGTGATGGGCGCAGCACATTTCGCCACTTATGAAGAACTGTATCTGTTATAGGCATATGTTACCACTTAACACCAGGTGGGCCTCATGCTTGTTCCATCTCTTTGTGTTACTATTTATAACAAAATTATTTTTCTTCGTAAAATCCATGTTAAAAATTATATTTAGATAAATTACATTGACTTTAATCATGCATTATGTAAGTCATACATGAGTGTACATGTAAGTCATTAAATTAAGACAATCAAAATTGTACAAACTTACTACTGCCTACTGCCCGTAGAGATAGATATTATGAATTCCCACTCACTACCATGAAAATTACCTACTTTTCTTCATTTGACTCTCAACACACTTTTCCATTATTATCTTTTTCCAACTGTTCCAATCACCCAGACCTTATATTATTATGGCAATCTTGTATCTGTTGAAAATAGTCATAACTTTAGGTATTTATAACGGTGTTTTTGCATATATCACAAGTTTACCGACTCCTTGAACGTAGGAGTTTAGATTTATCGCTTAATCTACATATCAACTCAGTTCAAGTGGAGATAAATTAGTCACTGTAGCTAAACAAAGTGCAATATTGGCTTTAATTAACCATTATCTTTATAAAGCCCTCTTTTCTTTACTTTTCAGTGCCCGCTACGTTTCTTACACAACAGTAAACAACTTACAGTAAAATAACCGCTTTTTATGACCATTGCCGACAATCATATTTCAGTATATTATGAAACAAGTGAGCTAAGTTGCGTATCATACACGGGGCCATGGATTGCAGCCTGAGCCGCAGGCGAGGGCGTAAATCAGCCGAGTGTATAATGAGCAAGTTGCTTTCGAGTTTCATACGCACTTTTTCAACACCCTAACGATGAAAAAAATATATATTGCACAAATGCGATACAAACAACATACGAAGATTATGGATAATAGCGCGCATTTTTTTTTACGCGCTGCAAATGTAATTTTGTGGTATATTATTACAAATAGGTATTACCCGGTTAAATTGAAAATGCTCTGTTTACTCGCATATAATTTGGAGTTAGGTACTAACTTTACTTTGTTGGGATAAATTACCCGGTTAAATTGAAAATACTCTGTTTATTCGCATATAATTTGCAGTTAGGTACTAACTTAACTTTGTAAGAATTATTCTATTACGCACTAGTGTATAACATTATTATGCACAAAGGTGTTATAGTTCGGTTTATGGCCCTAAGAACGATATAATAAAGCTCACTTTACGAGCAAGGAGGTTGAAAAGAATGTTAAAAGTTAGTAAGATCTACTAGGTTTACAAAATTAACGCACCAAGTTCATTATATATTTTTTTACGGAGTCAAAACTTCAACGCAATCAAAAGCAAAAAGAAATACCTGTGTTAAAAATATGTTATTGTAAATGCGTAACGGTAAAAACCACTTTTAAATACATCTCTTTATAAATTAATTTAAAAAGTGACAAACCTGACTGCAAATTATTTATTTTCGTAAAGCGATTTATCGTTCCATTGAAATTAAAACTGCAAGTTATATATTTATCGAATTGTTTTTTACAGCTCTTCATTATGATATCCCACTCGATGGGTTTGAAAAAAAAAAATTTTTGTTACCTCACAATATGGGGTCTAAAATCCGCCAGTTTTTTTTCTATATTTTTTTATGTACTTAGTGTCACTTGGGTTATCAAGACAAATCTGAAGATATCTCTTACATCAAAATCGGTTCAGCCGTTTAGAAGTTATGCTGGAATAAAGAAACTCACAAACATACATACATGAACCCTGAAAACATAACTCTCCTTTTTTTGGGCAGTCGTGTAAAAATACCTGCATATCTTTGAAGTCATTCAAAACCTTTCATTTCACAAACTTTGATAGTTTTAATGTAATTCAGTCCACAGTTACTAACAAAACGACTAAGAACCGTGAATTTGGAGGAAGTTTGCCTTTTACTGTGCAGTATATGAATCAACAAAGGATTTTGGAAAAAACATAACAGGATGAAATGGATTTCAAACTTTGTATAAATCTGCATTATTTATGGCTTCCTTGCTTTAAGCCTTGGTCTGTTAACATAGTAAGAGCCACATATTTCGTTGTATATAAGACATTTTTAAAGTTGTACTTAATGTGCGTCCGTTGCCACACACCTCCGAATCAACTAAACGGATGCTGATGACATTTGGCGCATAGAAACTTTATGCCCTGGATTAGGACATAGAAACTTTTTTCCCAATTTACAGATTAGTTTACAAAGGAGTGCGGCATAACCAGTTTCTCTAGTGGGGTGCCGGGCCATCATTTGATTATTTTGATAAGTGTATTGCAGTGCATGGTGTTGTGTGCGGAGATGTTTTAATGTGTCTTCATTGAAAATGATTTATCATAAGGTAAGTATTAATTTTATTTTGTTTTGAATGCAAATGAGCTGGGGGTATTAGTCTTATGTGAAAATATATATATGTTTGTGGTTTTTAATTCACGCGCCCTCACAGAAATGCATTTTTAATAAAAATCGGGACAAATTTAGAATCGACATATTATGACACCTTTTGTCATTTTTTTAATGATTTGATTAATTTTAACTGATAAAATTGCTTCTATCAGTACTTCGCTTATAAGAAAAACATAATAAGTAGTAATTTATTCATGTGGGTGTTATAATTTTATTTTTTATATTAGAGAAAACAGAAAGCCAATGGCGTCAGATAATATTAATGTTTTAAACTTTCAACTAGTATATTTTAATGTTGTCAGTCTTATTGTAGTAAAAAAAAACGCTTAAGTCATTCAACCTACTTATAAAGTATCTAAGTGATATCTTTAGCATTATTGTAACACTTTTTAGGCATGTTATAATGTTCATTACCCTTGAACGTCAAAAAAATGGATTGCTATAGTGTTAATCAGGGTACCGAAATAATAATTTAGAATCCCTTAATCATATGGTACCCTACTCCACGTCTTTCATATTTTATGTGTCTCCAGTTAGGTAATTTGACAAGTGTAAGAATAAAATCACAATCACAATAAATGAGTTGGGGAATTCCCTGAATCATGTGCCCGAATAGAATTAACGGGACGTGCGACCTCATGATAGGTGGGTGGGAGTGAGAAGGATAGTATTAGCGAAATGAGCGGTTGCGCTGCGCAGTCTTGATTTCATTCATTACTATTTGTATTAGTACTTGATTCCTGTCCCTGTGACAACGCGCGCTCATTCGCTAAATCTTGTGTATTTTATTTTTTAATGAATTTAAACACCGGCGTGACCACGATAACTTAAATTTAAAAAATAAATGTATCAAACCGCTCTGTCTTTGTTTTCAGATAATCCATTCACAACCAAATTCATCCGTTGTAACACAACTTCAGCAGCAGCCAATAGCAGAAAATACTATTTGGCTTTTAGGAGACCCAAATGAAATAGCAGTAAATTCAGAGCCAGTCATTCCACCTCAGCCTGACACACACAAGCTGGATACAATTATAGAAAACCAAAACAAAATCATGGATATGTAAAATAAATTTTCCTACAGATTGAGAAATTTCATAATTGAAATAGAAACAACAATTGAAAAAGCCATTACAAGGACAATAAGCCGCCATCTTGATCAATCTGTTGTCAATTTAGGGGATGCCAAAAATGCAACCGAGAATTCTTCTTTCAAGCTAAAAACAATTGACAGCATTAATGATTTAGAGAACTTATAATTACTTTTATTGGATCCAGTAGAAAGAAAGAAACAGATGAAAATTTACTCCGTCGTATGCACAACTGCACAGGGACATGGGATATAAATTGATAGACCTATTATTCACAAGAGAATTTTTATTTATATTATCTGTAAACATATATGATTTGAACAGTTGTAACGAAATACTAAAACACCTAAATAAACAATATTTCTTACACAAAAAATAACAAGGTTTAAATATATAATAAGGTATTTTATTTTATATATTTATATTTATAGAAAGAAGTACCTTCTGATAACACTTTTGCAAAATCATTTTCAGTTTCAAATCTAAAATGTACTACGGAACCACTTGATGGAACTTCTTGACTAGTGCTTGGCTCATACAGAACTACCGATTGTTCTGTATTTTGTGTATCAAGAGTATCATTGTTTGGAACACGTTTTTCATTACTTAAACCAGATATAAAGTTTGAATATTCCGTTTTCATCTTTCTCTTTACTCCACCTGTTCTCTTAGTCTTTTTCCACAGTTTATTCATGACAACAACGTTACACGTGCGACATAAATTTACCAATGAGTATACTAACGCACAAATGAAAATAATCATACTCATGATTTTATGGCCAAATTATGACCTATAGTCATAAAATTACATTTGTATTTATCTAAATAGTGCTGAAAGCTTTAAAGTAACAATAATGTAAGAAGATAACAGAGCTAAAACTTTATTAAATGTTTAGCTAATGCTTAGCAGTAAATAAGCATAAGAAAAGATCATAAAAATGCGTTTAATCTTAAAAATGTGTTAATATATTTAAGTTCACTATAGCATATTTCGACAGCGTTTATTTAATGTATTAGGTTTTCTTATGTACTAATATAAGGTCTTAACCTTCTTGTCAGTGTAAAAGCTGTTTAAGGTGTTGTATATCAAAAGTAATTAATGTTTTAGTATGATTATAAGCCACTTAACTTTTATTTTTTCGATCATACAATGGCTTCATGCATTATACATTTTACTACATTGTCCTCAAAAGCATTTAAACTAAGTCCAAACTGTTTTAAAGTGATAGTCTGATTTTAAAACGTAAATCAGTCTTTACTTCAGTGAATATACAGATTACGTGTTACTTGGGCGCTCCTTCACTACCCGTAGGTGCGACTAAGGGTTAAATACCGAAAGGTGTGCAGCAGCGTCTTCTGAAGAACTGCTATCACACACTGCGATCTCCAAGTCACCTGCCAAGCGGGAGGGTTACAGAAAACCCCCCTTAATGAGTGAAGCTGTGTTCAGTAGTGGACGATCCAGCTGATACAGTATTAGCAATTTACCACGTGAGCCAAATTACAGTTAGTTCCAATTTAATAAGATTAAACCCCTATATTATGTTCAGTAGTCCTGTAGCGATTGATTTACTTTTTGCTCATCATTCAACGAAAAGTCCAATGAATACATCATTAACTTCACAGTGAAGTAAACTTCGTAATTACAGTACGTTTAACGAATAAAATCAAGTAAGCTTAAAATTTAACTCTCACAATTACATTCGGTTCAAAATTTAAAAATCTGTACCTAAATGGTTGAAAACTCATATGCTGTGATCAAGTCATCAAACATCATATGATGAAGAGAGAAAATGATAAAATAGATAGAATGGTGAATTTGGATGGGAAAATAATGGAAGAGTAAAAATATAAACTAGAAATAAGCACTATAAAATAGATACCGTATGATCAAATGGGCAAATCTCCTCTTCGGATATTGTAGGCGAATACTGCGTTAAATGGTAACATATTACGAATCAGATAAACCTAAGCTACAGTAAATTATCATAGCCCTATGGGTGTAGTTTAGCAATAATGTTGTTATAAATAAATAGTCAATAACATTGTCACGTTGGTCAGTAAAATTAATTGAGTTAGAAACCACAAAATTTGAGTGAAAACTGTTACCGTAGAGACTACGCCAAAAGATCTTAGAACACTGAGCTAGCCATGGCCTCAACAAACATAACTAAGTGTTTTGATTCCAAGAAATAAAAAAGCAAAAGAAAACATTGTTAAATTGCTCTAATAGTAAATGTATAAAATTATTTATTACAAAATTTAGAAATTATCGAATGGCAAAAGTGTTTCAAATCTATAGTCAGATGCCGTAATGCAAATTTTAGAAATCTTCTCCTAGAAAAGTTATCGGTAACGTACTGGAAAACCTTTGCCGATTTCAAATTATGGTAACTTATAAAAGGCTTGTAGTTTCTTCAGTGCTTGCATCCTTCTAGAATATTTTAATGCATTCGTCATCATCAAAACCATGACAACATTATGGTACATTTATAATATGTTAAGGTCAAAAAGCGCTTGATGTTCTAATAATTTGCTACCAAATTATTTATTTATTTGAGAAGGAAATAAAAATGTCATGGAGTACAATTTTCGTAGTGTTTACAATAGCTTATATATCACATATTGATATCTAATAACGTACCTAACTAATTACAATTCATAAATGAGTAGTTTTTTGAAGTGCTGGCAGCGAACCTTGCCAAGTCGTTCTTAACCGATCAACTAGGGCAAGCAACGTCCGCCGCGGTTATGTTTTGGATGGGTGACCGCTAGTGGCATGTATTACCTTCTGAGCGTCTCCGTGTTCCGGAGGGCACGTCAAGCCAACGCTCATGGTTGTTGCCTTAGGGTGGCAATTTTGGTAGCAGCATGGTGGTAGGGCATTTTGCGAATTCACACCTATACATAACAAGCTATCACCCTCAAGTAGAAGATCTGTCGTCAAGCACCTAATAATATATTTCGGCAACTGTCATTGAGACTAGTAATTCTAGGTTATCCTAAACTACATATTTGACCGCATTCGGTCAATTTTCGACCACATCTTCAATAATCATCAGGTTATATATAGGTCAAGGGCTAGACCATCAGAAAAAAGTACAATAAAACATTCCTAAATTAACTTAAATTATATGCTAAGTTCCCAGCACTCTTGATTTATTTTTTCGTGCAGATGTAAAACGTGAAGTATTTTTTAAGAAGATAAAGCTATACTTTTTAAATTTTAAATAAAAAAAACGCTGGAATTGCACCCGAGAAAACGGAGGACGCGGGTTCAATTCCCGTCTGAAACAAAAATAAAATTGTACTCCTATACATTGTAAATGAGATAAAGATCAGCTTAGACCAGCTGAAGCTTCAACTACAATCAATTGAATGCTTTATTCGATATATTAATGTAAAATTCCTCACTTTGCTTGTCTATCTGACTCCATTTTCCAGAATCATTCATTACGTTCCAGATTTAGTATGTCATCCGAGACATAACTTTATCCTCCTGTATAATGTACTACTGCAACATTATAAACATCAAAACTGCACCCATAGCCTCAAAACTGAAAAGCGTCAAAATACAAAAACTTCAAAACAATAGAATCTTACTCCCCAAGTGTGTTTGATACTAACTGCCTCAGTAACTTGTGAACGAATCTTGGTAAAATCACTATATATTCTTAAAGTCCTACAGAACATTTTTTTATTTTGGATAATTAATATATGCATTTTTTGAGAAGTTCCTAAAGAAGCATGAGAAAATAAAATTTGGGTGTAATCGTGCGCTATTGTGTAATGTTCACGACTGCAAAATGAATTACATCAATTCGTAAGTCAGCTTCTTAATCGTGTCCTATCCCTCGTATGCAGGGTCGGTACATATGTTTTCGCTAACAACATAAAAGTCTACTCAACAATAATATGTAAAAAGTTTCAGCTTCGGTTTTATGGCTACCTCATCACATCACAGCCGTAAGATGTCCAGCGTTGAACAAATGCCTCCCCCGTTAAGAATTTTTTCGTAAACTTCGCGCACGCGTCTTGGGGAACGCAGAATAAGCTGGCAGTTCATTAAAAAATGCGCTCCTGCCTATCTTTTGGTATTTTTTGGTCGCCTCTTACTACTTCCACAAGAAGGTATGTGGAGGGAGATACAGTTCCATCTGGGCACCCCGCCTAGCGAACCCCGAGAGTATTATATTTAACAAAAAAAAAAGGTTACTCTGTACGGTTCTATTACTAATGAATTGCGCTTTTACAACAAAGTGCAAAGCAGCAGAAAATATTGCTTATAATATCTTAACAAGGTAATCCTTTAGAATATTAATGAGATGTTTTGTGTAGGTACGTTTTTTGTATATATATTCTATACTATCTTCAACCAACATTAAAATGATACACACTGGCGTTATGATAAATGTTATGTTATCAAACAATCAAGCAATATTTATCGAAAAAGATAAAACTAAATCTGTCAATATTATGTTAACGCACTAATGAGAAAAAACATATTTGAATTAATATTATTGCTATTAATTACAGACGATATGGAGACACATGGAACTCTGATATTAAACGCTCATTTAAAATCAAGAACTAGGTGAAGTTCCAGCAAATTCTCATTTGTAACAAAAATTAGTCCCAAAAAGTTACCCTTAAAGCAGAAATTCAAAACATTTACAAAACTAAGTTTCAAACTACTTACGCGAAATCGCGTTGCGTTCCTTTCAAGTGTTGAACACTTCAAAAGTAAACTAAAGTCATTAAACCATCGATATAGGAATGTATCAGAGAAACGCGCGGCGTGCGGCCGCCAGTTTCGGACCGCGCTCGCTGACTGCCGTCTACGCGCTACGAGATCTACGAACTACGGCCTTACAAGCTACGAACCTACGAGATATTGGAAGCTACATTTGTAGTTGCTACTTAGTGACAGACACAAAATGGTATACTCGTAGCACAGAAGATATAATTTGCGAGTAGCTCCAGATATCTGTGCTCGAAGTGTTTCCCACACAAAAATCGTTTCGTTTTACTTAAAATACCAAATGTTTAAGCTCAGCGCAATGTTTGGAAGCTAGTCCTTATTTAGAATTATCGGAGGTGCTGCTGACACATTTATAAAGATACAAAACATCACGCACATTTCCTTACACCTTAAATCTCTCTCACAGAGACACACACGCCTTACTCACACACAAATTGTAATTTTATATCAAATATTATGTATGTAATTGTTCACTCTCCCAATGTGTAACTAATTAATAAATCCTTTTATTACACTAGCGGCCCACCCCGGCTTTGCACAGGTAATTAAGACTATAAATTGAGGTGTAAGCTATCTTATCTTTCAATTTGGATCAAATTGTACACGGTGTGCAAATCAAATTTAAAATCAGTTCATTAGTTTAAGAGTCCATTGCGGACAAACAACGTGACACGTAATTCTTATATATATAAGGACTAGCTTTCCGGGCGCGGCTCCGCCCGCGCGTATGTCGGTTATCGCGCGAAAACATGAACCTCTTTTTGCGCAGTCGGATAAAAACTATCCTATGTTTTTTCCCGGGTCTCAAACTATCTACATACCAAATTTCATTCAAATCGGTCCAGTAGTTTTGGCGTGAAAGCGTAACAGACAGACAGACAGACAGACAGAGTTACTTTCGCATTTATAATATTAGTACTGATTAATACAATATGCAGACCTTAGACCTCTTGTCTAATAATCTAATACAAAAGGCAGAGAAGTATTTATTACTGGAGGAAGGCGCACTCATTTTATATAAAATCCGAATTTGAGCGAAGGCAGCATGCATATCACGCGTTTTTTACTTTCAAGTTTATTGTATTTCCTTTTAGCGTGGTTTTTTTTATCAAAGAGCCAGTTACGAGTACATGTGTATATAATGTTCGTTGCTATATCTTTGAAGACTGAAACATTTACTAACAACATCTACGAGTATATTCCAAATAAAAATATTTTTTATTCCAAATGAGTAAAGAGCTATCTTGATCTCTGTTTACGACGAACAAACCAGCTCTTTTAAATAAGTTTTAAGGCGATATTTTTATGCAAAGATATTCGACAAAACAGAAATCATAAGATAAGTTATAATTACAATACGCTGGCTCTTACGGCGGAACCATTTAACGGTTAGTGAAATAGTACCGGGAAGGTGACGACCCATCTTTATGCGTCGTCACCTTCCCATTAGCTTTAATCTTGAGGTACTGTGGGTTCGATCTAAAATTATGAAATTGTACTGACAAATTAATTTCCTGTAAAGGTCTTAAGACTGTAACTGTGCTGGTTAGATGGCAATAGGCTCTCCATCCAATACATGAAAGCAAAGCGTATCTAACGAAACGTGTTTATTTATGATAACTAAGCAATATATAATCAAAAGATGCAGTTTTGACGTTTAATAGATAGAACATCTGTCAAAATCAGCATCTATAGATCGATCTCTACTTTGAGATGCATTTATTAATACGAGCCAGCTAATAAGTTACTAGGAAATCATGACGGGCGGGGAACATTTTGCTACTATGAATACGAAAGTTTGCATTTCCAAGTGTTTGGTAGCGTGACGCATGAAATGATGACGTCAGTGTCCACAACGTCTGTGATGTTGGTACGCCAACGCACGTATCCAGAACCGATCTGAGTTTCTTCCATATAGTTCAAAACAATTTCACTACCTTACTTAATATATGTATAAATTCACGAACAAAATTTTGTCTTTATAAATGCGTGACAATGCGCCGTATTTGCAAGATATTGGATGTGGTGTTGTTACCCATTTTTACTGTACCAGGTTGTTATGTTATTATTTAATTTACTATTTTTCTTGCTCGTTGATATCTTTTATCGATTCAAAGCTAACTTTCTGATGAGCTAAAGACCTGAATTGTTTTCTTAGCAATAGGTGTTAATGCATTATAATGTCGTATATCGCTTTATATAAGTAGGAAAAATAATATTCAAAATCTTATTTATTAACAATCTTTATTGTTGAATTACATAAAAAAATGTAATAACTTCTTTCAAGACAATATTTATATGCCTTTAACATTTTTACCTGCTTTTTAGCTGACAGTTAAACTATTACTTGAATATCTGCATTTCTTGCGCAATTCAATTGTTCTGTTTATGATTACATGTTTGGCATAAGTGCTTTTATATGTGTGTTACAAATTAGTAAGAAAGCCGTTAGAAATAATTGAAAAATAAAATAATTATACAAAATAAGTTGAACAAAAAATGGAGAAAGTTACACACAAAAGTCGAAGTTTATATATAAGTTTATGGTAGTAGCAATGTTTTCGGTGGTAACCAGTATTGTGGGTGGGTGCAAAAAGTTCGTTTTTAAGCAGTATGAATAATGACCAAAAAGGATGAACACAAAATGCTTGAAAAATAAATAATACTGACATCTAACACTGAGAAGTATGAAAGGACTTGTTGAAGTCGGACCATGAAAATGTGATCTCAATGTTTTTGGAATCAGCATGGGGCTAACTTCAACAAGTTATTTCATATTAGTTCTGCTTGAATATGTAATGCGCACGTCACTCGGAGAAGTTAGTTCTCATGTTTTACTAGCCCATTCATTTCAATTACTACTCGAGACAGAATATCTGATATTGTGGTGGTACCCAAGGACTCTTGGTAAAGAGACCCAAAGAGAGATACCAAATTAAACTTTTGAAGAAATGAAAACCATCATATTCATTCAATTTCTGGTAATTATTTGTTATGCTTGATGACCTAATGTTACTGTAACTCCTGATCTAATGAAGAAATATGTATGTATTTAATGTGGGAATTTAAAATGGATTGGATCTGTAAGATTCCATATGATGTAATTTAATCATTATTACAGTGAAGGTAACATATTTCACTAAAGCAAAATACTGGAGTAACAATAAATTTACTAATTATTGGAGTGTTTTGCCCCGGGCGGGAATTGAACCCGCGTCCTTCCAATTTCGCGCCAGATGCCTAAACCGCTCGGCTACTGGGGGATCGGCTATGTCGCCGAAATGTTGTGCTCACACCTATGTTCGCGTTACTGTGCTCCAGTTGGAAGGGTGTCCATGAAATATAAGTAACACAATATGTTTCAGTGTGATGGGCGCAGTACAGTCGTATCTCTGATACTGGTGCACCTATTGTAGGCCGATGTTACCGCTTAACACCTGGTAGCTATGAAGCAGTGATAGCCGAGTGGTAATAGCTATAGAATACCGTGCCCCAAAGCCATGGTTTGGTCCCTCCCACAAACATATAAAAAAGTGTACCTCGTTTCGCGCTAGTTCCGTAACCTAATCAAACATCACAGATAAAACTCATAACTTTATGCGTTAACTAACTTCATAACGTTACTGGGTTACAATGTGATTGACAGCGACAAACGTCATTGATTTTCACCCACTTATTCAGATAAGTTAAATTCAGATCAAGCGTATTTACATTGTAACTTCAATCTAATCTGTCGTGCGGTGGAAAGGAAATTAAAGTAGGTAAAAGCAGCGATTGGAGCAAAACCCTAATACCACACACCATCTACTTAATAGGCACTTCCACGAGATTCGGTCGTTTTCGTGATAGAGTCAGCTTCGAGAATTTGGCAACCTTGTCGTTATAAGAATGTACCTACTTGTGTCGATTTTGCGTAATTTTTAAATATGATAATTAAGGATATATAATATCTTTATCAGGTGATTATATAGGTCAATATTATTTAGGGACAGTTAAACAATTCGCACAATTACTACCTACAATTGTGCTTTCCGGAAGTTTCCTAGTACTTCCCAGGAGGCATTAAATTAATGAACGCTTACAACTGTTCAATTAATTAGGTTAAATATATTCACGAAGGTTGGTAATAACGACAACAAAAATGCACGTGTTTGCCTTTGTTACCATGTCCACCTTCAAATACATAAATATCACTCTATCATAACACTTAAATATCCACACTAACACCTTAGAACTCATTATCACTTTAAAATGTTGCTCAATTTTAGAACTATTTCAAATAAACCAAGAGATTTGATATACTGATATATTTTTCAAATAGCGAATGCAATATATTTATAAAATATCTTACGATGGATATTATTAGTTAAGTCATGATATTAAATCCTTATTATATTCGAGTAAAAAATATTTAAAAAATTGAAAAAATTCGACACACAAATCAGAATCGTATCAATTGTCGCGGATGCTCTAAGTTATGCAAAAAGCTCAATTGAAAATGGGCGGGACACGTAGCGAGAGTCAGAGATGACAGATGGACCATAAAAGTCACATCATGGAATGACCCAGCAGGGAAACGCCTTAAAGGTAGACCGCACATAAGATGGGAAGACGATATAAGGGAAACGGCCGACCCATATTGGATGCAGAAAGCACACGACAGAACAAAAATGGAATTCTTAAAAGCAACATTTAAAAAATACTTTTAAGCACTTTTTAGCAAAAATAAAATTTTAGTAACACTAATAGAAAATAGTTTATTTAAGTAAAATGCAAAAAAAAAGGAATTTTTATTTTATTCGATTACAATCAAATATCAAAACAATGCTTTCACAATCTCGGTTTTTCGATCAAGTTGCACCGATTGTAGTCAAGAGTAGACTCAGATTATGAGATGAAAACCATTCATTCGGTTATGTCATTAGATCATAATCACTCTTAATTGCATATAAAATAATCTATGTCCGTGTCATTAATGCAGAAGTTTATATGTTACTACTCAGCTCACTCACCAAACATACAAACACCTACATTTTTCTTGCAACTGAGAGCTTCGCTTCCCTCAAACACCCTTATTAACAAGGGAATACCATGGTAAAACTGCTTTAAAAGCACAATGCAACGAAAATTTCCAAGCAAAACTTTTTCCATTTACTCGTGTTACAATACTCGTAAATACAAGCAACTGTACACCAAGTTATTTATAAATAAACGCGGAGAACGAGAGTAAGTCTTAACTTATCTGAAGTGAGACTTAACTAAGCTTAACAATAAACTTAACCCTCGTTCGGTGTTAAACCGCTGATTATGTAATCTCTACCTTCGGGAAGTTTAGAAAAGCGCAAAGAAAATTGTTAAATTGCTGCAAAGATTGCTGCTTTTTGTGTCGGGAAAATCTCATTGGTTAAGGAAACGTCGTCGAGCCGTTCTGCTGAGTGCTGACGCGTTCTATATATTGACTTAGCTATAACTTTACATTGATGTTTGGCTGTTGCTTACATATTCTATTTTTGCCAGTAACATTGAAAATAACGATTGGATGTGAATAAATGGCATGAGATACGAAGGGTACAGTGTAGAAAATACTAAGATGTTTATATGTTTAATTCCCGGTCTAGCCTTTTTTTATCAAGAGTGCATAAATGATGGTGAGCTGTAAAGTTCCGGATTAATAATATTATATATCCTCCAGTAGGTTGTCGCTAAAACCAACACAGGGAAATAAGCAACCAATGCGCAGCATTCTGGCCCTAACTTAATGTGCGTGGTGTGTTACTGAATATGTGGCATTTATTTCATTTATCATCTTTAGGCACTGACAAGTCCTAAATAGCTTTACTTTGAGAAGCGCTCGTAGCGAAATTTGCTTGGGCGTTCTGAACCGATCAGCAAAGTTAAGCATGTCCGCCGCGGTCATGACTTGGATGGGTGACCGCTGGTGGCACGTTAAGCCGTCGGTCCCGGTTGTTGTCTTAGGATGGCAGTCGTTACAGCATAGTGGTAGGGCACTTTGGGAATGCCCGCCTGTCTAGCTACCACCCTCAAGTTGAAAATCTGTCGCCAAGCACCTAACGGTGTGTTCCGGCAGGCGTCCTTGAGAGCGAGTAATTCTAGGTTAGCCTGAACAACATTTTCGACCACATCATCACTTACCATCAGGTAAGATAGTGGTCAAAGGCTAACCTATCAGACATAACCAAAAAAAACTTGAACCGAATTTTATCAAAAGTGTTTTATTTAAACTTATATAATAGCCAAATTTTAGTAAAAATTTGGTTTGTAGCATTAAGAAAATTATGCGTTAATCTTGATCATATTCTCTAAGGGCAAATGAATTCCGTAAAGTTTTCACAATAGAATAAAATTACAAAGTTGACTCTAAATCACACTTATAATCTCCTATACCTTTAGGTGTATAAAAATATAACAACACAATTCAACATTTTTATCATGAGGTACAAATTAAGTTATATTTTCAATTTAGGTTACTAGTTTTGTGTTAATAAGCTTTCTTTCGTTTTTCATCCTACTGACCGCGATTTTACTATCGTTGCCCCGCTTTCACTCATACGCAGTTCGATTGTGCTACAATTTCTGCATTTGACAGCGTATTAACGCTTGTTATTTAAGCCGTTATGGGAATATCAACCAGATTATTAGACTTCATCTGACCGAAAGAGAAAAAATATTAAAATATATTTCAAACATTTAAATCTTGTAATGATGGCGTTACCATTCTATTTCTAAATATGATTTCAAAAACTATAGCATGCTAAGCGAATATCTCATTTCAAATGTTTTTTTTTTAATCTTTATTACTACAAATAATGGAGGGTTTGATCACACATGATCATGCCACCCTCAAAAGTCATATCACATCTTACGTTCTACGCTTAATAGCTAACTGCACAATTTTGTATAGCATTCTAGCCTCCTCTGATTGAGGAAATGCTAGGATGCTATTGCATTCACCAACCACCCGTAGGTCAACTCCGTTTTCGTAACACAACCTTGACCTCTCAGCTTCGTTCCGGGCACATTCCACCAATATGTGATACACATCCTCAACAATGTTACACTCAACACAATTTGGTGAACTCAACTTACCCATAAGAAATGCAAAACTGTTTAGTGGTATGTGCCCAGACCGAAGCCTCAAGGCAATTACAATTTCTTCTCGTGTCATAGATGACGTAGTAAACCACGGCGCACGACTGAGACCTGGTTGAATGGTCTTATACCATATACCCTTGGTCACTGACCTCTCGTCAAAATGTTCTTTCCACATCTCAGTACTCTTATCCCTAACTAGGTATAAAAGATCAGTGAACAATGGCAAACAAGTATAGGTTATTCCGTTTGTTAGGGCGTCTTTGGCTAGTCGGTCTGCCTCCTCATTCCCCGCTATGCCTACATGTGACGGTATCCACTGTATTTTGACTATTTTATTATTGTGAGCCAATTTGCGTAATGATTCCAGAATGCTGTAGGCTATCGGAACGCCTCGAATATTCGAGGTGCACCGAGCCAGGTGTAGAATGGCACTTTTGGAATCTGTCAAAATTACGTATTTACCTGCTATGCAGGAGTCAATATATGAGACAGCCTCTGTGATAGCCGGCTATCATTTCCGTATACATAATGGACACTTTAACATATAAACATAATTGCAGGGTGTTAACACAGAGGATGGCAACACTGCGGTCTATGGTCATGGGCGCAGCTTTTTCTCTCTGGCGGGCCTCCCGGCCCGCCACTGCATCTTTTGACAGCTCTCGACAACATTAATTTTTATTTTTCTTATTTCTTTTCAAAATGTTTTTGCTAAAGCAATAAATAGTATACAAAGATATACATTGTTTAAATACCACTTCGGTGACGGCAAGATTCCTAACAAGTTTTGGTTCTTCGACCGGATCGTAACATGCATGACCTGGGCCAACCTTACAAAATGGTTGCCGCCTACTATTGAAGATTTGGAAAATTTAAACGTCACCAAGCACCGAGGTATTTCGAAAAGTCGTCAACAGGGAGCAGTCATCTATATCGTCGGGATCATGGTACAATAATACCATGGTCGGGATTATGCACAACATTTTAATATAGCAACGAGAATATTCTGCGTGGTCTTTATGTGGATTGGCCCAACTACGCAGCAGTGCTCAACGTACACTATACGAAGAATTTAGAACAACGTTTAGAAAATACGTTTATACATCAAGCAAACAATAAGAAAAGTAGAAGAAGAAGAATATCTACGTAGTCTTTATGTGAATTGGCACAACTACGCAGCGTTCTTCTACATACAAACAGTGCAAACAGCTCTGACTGGATACTAGTTGGCGGAGATACCCAGGAGCCTAGAACCTAGAAAACACAAAACAAACGTGAGTTCGTTCCATACCTCATGTAATTTCATATTCATCTTCATAGTTTCATAGGTAAATCATTACCTATTCCTTCACAAATATGCTTAACTATATATCATTTCTTATAAAGCACAAGATGTGTTATATATAACTTGTTCATCACTCTGTCAAACTGTGCATTTAGCTAAGCTATTATACTACATACCTCACAGGTATTGTAATTTATTTGTGTGTAATCTCAAAGGCATTGCAAGCAATCCTTCATGTTCTGCACATATACACAACATACATTTGTTGTCATTGCACTTTGAATATTAACTTTAATTTGCATCAGCAACATACTATACTTCTAATATTCATTGTCAGCAGTTTCTTGTTATAGAATTCATAATGTCAACAAACTATTAAGACTTAAAGAAAAAGCGTGCTTCTTATAAAGCTAAATTAACACTATTCAAAAGCTTCCTGGAAAATACCCTGTCATGCTCAAAGTTAACAAGCATTCAAATTTCCGAGCTAAATATGAGATTGTTAAAATTAGATGAAATGTACGGTGAATATGATTGTGTGCAGATGAGTATAGAAGGTCAATCGGATTTTTCAGAAGCAGATGCAATGAAAGAGTTCCAAGAACGGGATGAGTTTGAAAATCAGTACTTCTCAACCATTGCCAGTGCCAGAGATTTGCTGAGCGGCCACACCTCTGCAGAGCCAGTGGAGGACAGCCATTCGGTGACAGGTTCTATGATGCATGTAGCAGGTGGGCCAAGCTTGAAATTACCAACTATTCATCTCTCCCTTTTCTGGAAGGCTGCAAGATTGGCTTGAGTTCCATGACACCTATGTTTCATTGATACACTCAAACCCAAGCATACCAAAAATAAATAAGTTTCATTACCTTCGGTCTGCATTGAAGGACAGTGCAAAACAAGTCATTAGTTCATTAGACTTCTCAGCTAGCAACTATGATGTGGCATGGCAGATATTATGTGAAAGGTATTACAATGATAAACTTTTAATGAGTAATCATATACAAGCATTATTTGAAATAGAGATGATTCCTAAAGAATCGTCTGTCGCATTGCGGACATTGATTGATACAATAAACAAAAATCTTAGGGCTTTAAATTCTCTAAAAATAAATACAGACAATTGGGATATTCTTATCATACATATGATGTCCAGTAAGCTAGATTCAACTACTAGTAGAGTATGGAAGGAACAAATAAATCTTAATAAAGAGTTGCCTTCGTTAAACACATTTATTACCTTTTTGAAGGGCCGTGCAGAGCTCTTGGAAACTGTGGAACACACAAATGTAAAACGCCGATATAGTGAGCCAATAAATAACCGACCAAAAACATTTATTGTACATTCAAATACTCAAAACAATCCCATGAATTGTCCTTACTGTAAACAAGGTCATCCTATTTATCAATGCCCACAATTCAAATCACTGTCACAACAGGGCAAGTTGCAAAAAGCTAAACAATTAAATCTTTGTTTAAATTGTTTACGGCATGGACATCATTTAAAACAATGTAAGCTTGGTCCATGCAAAATATGCTCCAAATGGCATAACACATTATTACATTATGATGAACCTCAGGTTAGTACATTACCTCTTTCAACTTCTAAAGAGAAGGAGTCTGTAGTTTTAACTACAAATGAGTCTGAGTCAACCACTATTTCTGAAAATACACCCACGGATAGCGACATAGTGTTGGCTTCAACTGCACTCATCAAAGTTGTCGACTGTTATGGTGCAACCCACACAGTGCGTGCATTACTCGACAATGGCAGTACCACAAATTTCATGACAGAACGCTTAAGTAATAAACTCAAGTTACCGATTCGTTCAACTTCAACTAAGGTAGAAGGACTGAGCCGCAACTCAGTATACATAAACAAGCGATCTCTAGTTCAGTTATCATCCAGAACTGAAACCTTTTGTAAGGAAATAGATTGTTTTATTGTACCACAGATTACACAGCTGCTACCTACAGTAAAAATTGATACTGCACGTTTAGACATCCCACCCAATATAAAGTTAGCAGATCCAGGCTTTCATAGCCCATCTGAAGTAGACATGTTATTAAATGCGGAAATATTTTGGAGTATACTAGGTACTAGGCGCATTTCATTAGGCAAAAACAAACCAATTCTAAATGATACAAAACTAGGTTGGCTGGTGTCTGGTATGGTACCAACACAACATAAAGCCAAGAATTCAACTACCAATAATACAGTCCACTGTCGCTTTTCGAATGATATTCAAGTTAAACATCAGCTTGATAAGTTTTTTGAATTAGAGTCTGTTTTTTCACCTAAAACAACAACAAAGGATGAAGATGAGTGTGAACAATTTTTCATAAAAACTACAACTAGACAAGAAGATGGGCGGTTTGTTGTCAAGATTCCATTTAAAAAATCCCCTGATGTCCTTGGTGATTCTTATCAGCAGGCATTGACTAGATTTTATTCACTAGAGAAAAGATTCAAACGTGATCCAATATTTAAAGAAAAATATATTGAATTTATGCAGGAATATCTAGAGTTGGGTCACATGTCACTTAATGAGAAAGAGACCAATGACAAACTTACTTACATACTACCTCATCACGGTATCCTTAAAGACACTAATTTAACTTCAAAAATTAGAACTGTATTTGATGGTTCTGCAGTTACTTCTTCAGGGCAATCTCTTAATTCTATTCAGCATGTAAGACCGACCATTCAAGAAGATTTGGTCAGTATTCTGATACGATTTAGACAACACAAATATGTAGTCACATCTGATTGCGAAAAAATGTACCGGTGCATATTAGTAGCAGAGGAGCAAAGATGTTTACAGCAAATACTGTGGCGGTTTGATTCATCACATGCTATCCAGTTATACAAATTGAATACTGTTACCTATGGCACTGCTTCAGCCCCATATTTAGCCACATGTTGCTTAGCACAGCTAGGGCACGAGTGCCCAGACTCAGCTGTTCGTGAAACTATTTTACATGATTTCTATGTTGATGATTACATAAGTGGAAACGAAAGTGAAGCTGAGTTATTGCGTACCTGTCAAAGCGTAATAAGTGAGCTTAAAAAGGGTCAATTTCATTTGAGAAAATGGAGGTCAAATAATGCAAATATATTAAAAAAAATAAAAGATGATAGTAAGGATAGCTTATTGAAGCTATATGATGATAACTCTAAAATATTAGGGCTAAGATGGGCATGCAGCTCAGATATGTTATACTTCTCAGTGAACATAGATAATGACCCAAAATTTCTAAATAAAAGGTCAGTCCTGTCAGGAATAAGTCAAGTCTTCTATCCGTTAGGCCTAGTCAACCCTTGCTTACTGCAGGCTAAGCTTATTTTGCAAAAACTTTGGGCTTCCAATTTGTCGTGGGATGAGAGGCTACCCACGGAAGCTGAGAGCGAATGGCTATCATTTTTAAAATCCATTCCGTCGCTAAATGAAATTGCTGTACCTCGACGTGTGCTTTGTGACGCTTGTGTGCATGTTGACCTTCACTCATTTAGTGATGCATCGTTATTAGCCTACAGTGCATGTGTCTTTGCAAGGTCAGTTTCTGCTGATGGTCGCATTGACGTACACTTAATTACAGCCAAGAGTAAGGTGGCACCATTGAAGGGAATGACAGTACCCCGACTAGAACTAAGCGGAGCCTTATTAGCAGTCAGGCTGGCAAGAAAGGTAAAATTAGCCTTAAGACTAAAAATAAACGGTTGGCGTTTTTGGTGTGATTCCACAGTCGTTTTAGGTTGGATAAGAACGCCAAAATCAAGCCTAAAGTCATTTGTATTAAACAGAATTAACGAAATAACTGAAACAACTGATTCTGCTATATGGGGCTATGTACCTACTAACATTAACCCAGCTGACATCGGCTCTAGAACATGCAATGCCAAACAATTAAAAGATTCTAAACTATGGTGGACAGGTCCACAATTCTTAATACTTCCAGAATCTCAATGGCCTCAACAACCAAACAAAATTAGTGCTGATTTACCAGAAGTCAAATTTCAATGTATGTTAGTTACCCAAGAAAATGAATTTATAAACAAATTCTCTGAGTTTAGTAAATTGCAACGCATCGTAGCGCTCATGCTGCGCTTTATTCACAATTGTCGCTATCCAGGTGACAAATTAACAGAAAATTTAAAGGTATTAGAACTAACTAACGCTACTAAAACTTTATGCAGAATTGTTCAAATCAGTAAATTTACAAAAGACTACAGTAACCTACAGAGCAAAGGTCATTTAGCAAATAAATCACAATTACTTAACCTGAACCCATTTTTGTCAATGGAAATGGTTATACGCGTTGGTGGCAGGTTATGCAATTCAAACTATGACTATGATACTAAACACCCGATAATACTACATGCGTCACATCATGTTACGCTGTTGCTATTTCGGTATCATCATAAAATTCTTATGCACGCTGGACCTCAGCTGCTTCTATCAATCATGTGACATAAGTACTGGACAATAGGAGGTAGGAATCTAGCTAGGAAAATTACACATGAATGTCTGACATGCTGCAGGTTCTCTGGGAAGTCTATTCAGCCAATAATGAGCAGTCTACCAAAAGAACGGCTACATGCTGACTTTCCATTTAGTAACACAGCTGTCGACTATGGAGGACCAATATTGCTAGCCGACAGAAAAGGGAGAGGTTGTAGACATATCAAGGCTTACCTGTGCATATTCATTTGCCTAGCTGTAAAAGCAGTGCACATTGAACTCGTGACCGAATTAAGTACCGAGGCCTTTATTGCTGCCCTAAATCGATTTGTAGCACGAAGAGGAAAACCGCTCACCATTTTTTCTGACAATGGCACAAATTTCGTTGGTGCATATAACGAACTATCACGGTTTCTAAAATCAAAGTGCAATGATATAAATGCATATGCTTCCAAACAAGCAATCAATTTTAAATTTTCACCTGCTTACAGTCCCCACCTTAATGGCTTAGCTGAAGGGTCAGTCAAATCTGTCAAATACCATTTAAAAAGAGTTTTATCTCTAACCCACTTAACATATGAAGAAATGAATTCTGTTCTAATTCAGATAGAAGCAATTCTCAATTCAAGGCCTTTAACTCCTCTTTCGTCAGATCCTAATGATTCTGTTCCCCTTACCCCATCACATTTTCTTTTGGGACGAACTCTCACTATGTTGCCAACTTCATCGGGTCACTTGGATGAAAAAACACAGATATGTACACTGCCACGCTACAAGAGAGCACGCTTGCTTGCCAACCATTTTTGGAACCGTTACTACCAAGAATACATTTCAGAGCTTCAAAAACGAGTTAAGTGGCAGCGAAATGACAAAAGACAGTTATGTCTTGGAGATATGGTGGTAGTAAAAGACGATCGTCTCCCGCCTAACCGCTGGCTACTGGGACGCGTTGCCCGCCTGTATCCTGGCGCCGATGGCTGCATACGCATCGTTGATGTCAACACTGCTGTTGGAATTCTGAAGCGAGCTTATAATAGGATTTGCCCACTACCTGCCAATGATTCCGTGGAACTAACTGTTCCACCCGGGGGAGCCTGTTAACACAGAGGATGGCAACACTGCGGTCTATGGTCGCGGGCGCAGCTTTTTCTCTCTGGCGGGCCTCCCGGCCCGCCACTGCATATTTTGACAGCTCGCGACAACATTAATTTTTATTGTTCTTATTTCTTTTCAAAATGTTTTTGCTAAAGCAATAAATAGTATACAAAGATATACATTGTTTAAATACCACTTCGGTGACGGCAAGATTCCTAACACAGGGAAATGTTGGTTTGTGGGTCAAAGACGGCTAAACCATTCTTACCATTTGTATCCTTTGATCCATCTGTATATAATTGTTAATAATCACTGTACTTTTGACATAATAATTTCGCACAAATTTGTCGTAGTTCATTAGCTTTATATCGATGCTTCGCCTTCTCAACTATTTCAATATTAGGTTCCACTACCACTGAAAGATCCACATTGCTGACCCACGTGTCCATAGCAAACATCTCTAATTGCTTTGTAGTATGTATTGAATTAGTTTTAAGATAATCGTGAATTGTGACTAATAATGGCTTACTTCTTCGTCTCCAGTAGGTATTTTCACACAGAGTGAGTAATTTATCTAATACGTTTATAATTTCCGAATCAGAAAAAGATTTACATTTTAACTAAAACTTACCAGCAAGATAATGCCTCCCAGCACGAAGGGGGGGAAGGTGAAGTTCGCATTCCATTACGTGTATAGCTGTACTCTTTATAAATCCTCCAATGACGCGCATACATTGATTTTGAATTTTGTCTATTTTAAGTAGGTGTGTTTTACAGCTGTTGTCGTAGAATAGGCTAGCGTAATCAATCCTACTGCGAATCAAATTAATATAAATACGTCTGAGATTTCTGGGATGAATGCCCCAACTGGTTCCAGCCAATGCTTTAAAAACGTTTACTAAACCTAAGCTTTTGTTTCTCAGCTCATTCATATGTTTTGCCCAACGCAAAGATCTATCTAACCATAGTCCTAAATATTTAACTTGATCAACTACTTGTACTGTTTTACTGTCAATATAAATGTCTTAGCTTACTTTACGGTAACCTCTTTTAAACATGCAAACTTTGGTTTTTGTTGATGAAATTTCGAGCCCGATTATAAAAAGTAAATCAACCAATTGATTTAAGGCTTGTTGCAATTGAACCTTACCCTCTTCTAATGTGTCAGAATTGATGTATAGCACAAAGTCGTCTGCATATTGTGATATGTAAACGTTTTTTATATTTTTGCAAATATTAATAGTAGCTATGTTAAAAAGTAAAGGAGATAACGGATCACCTTGAGCTAGACCACGACATGTACTTCTACAGTTAGAATAGGAATCTACCTCCAATTTGAGAAAACATTCCTTTAAAAATGTCCATAAATATCTACATATCATTGAACTAATTTCCAATTGTTGCATAATGTGTATAAGGTTATAAACGTCGATGTTATTGTATGCGTTATCGATATCTATGAACGCTGCGACGCATACATGGTTTTGTGAGAAACCGGTTTGTATTCTGGAAACCAACAATGATAAGTTGTCCAAAGTGGAGCAACATCTTCTAAACCCTGTAGTATCCGATGAGAAAGGTTGTTGTGTTCGATGAACCATTCTAATCTTTTCATTAAAATGCAGTGAAAATTTTTACAGACGCAAGATATCATAGATATGGGGCGAAGTGAACCTGGAGACCGAACGTCACGACTTGGTTTAGGTATTGGTACAATACTGATATCTCGCCACTGATTACCTAGGTACAAAGCTGTTCGAGTATATCTCGTTATATAATAATAATAAAATGTTTTTGCCATTCTCAGGTAAGTTAAACAACATTAAGTAGGATATTTTGTCTCTTCCGGGAGATGTGTCTTTATGACGCATGCATCCGTCTAACTCACATCTTGTTATTTTAACATCTAAGCATGTTTTGATGGTATTAAAATGTGGGTCGCATGGGTATACAAAGTCTAGTGTTAAAATTTGCAGAAGTTTATCTGCGCTCTCTGTGTTTACGCGAAGTCTTGGGATTTTATATCCTTTTAACCATTTAATTCTACGCCAGAGCTCATTTCTACGGTTGCCAGTATGGTTTAGGTATGAATTTATTGCATGGGTTATGGTTGATTTTAATTTGAGGTATAAAACGGTCTGCTGCTAGATTAATAAACTTTGTAAAATTATCATATAATGTTTGGAGGCATTCATAGTTATAATTAAAACCTTCAAACATAATTTCTAATAACCGCCTATGGAACTCCAATCTGCATTTTTGTAGTTACGCCGAAAAGTTTTATTGTCATAATAAAATTGCAATTGTGTAGTTATCTTAATAATTAGATGGTCACTGCCTAAATTTTCATTAATAGTCCCCCAGTAAAATTTTATTGCGATATCAGCTGAAATTAAACACAAGTCTGGAGAAGATTTTTGCAAAATATTATTAACTAATTTAATGCGTGTAGGGCTGCTACTATCATTCATAATAATAAAACCACTTTCTGTTACTGCGTGCAATATTTGTGAACCTCGTGTATTGGTTTTATATGACCAGTTCGAATGGTGGCCGTTAAAATCCCCTAGTATTACGCAATTTTTGTCTGAAATACTTAGTAATCGCTCCCAGTCTGTTTGACTAGTGCGAACAGTCTGTGAACAGTATATAGATGCTATATATTTTATATGTTCACAGTTAAAAAGTTTAACCATAACTACTTCGATGCCAGTATTTATATTATTTACTTCATAGAAACAAGCTTCAATGGAATTGTGTATTAGTAACATTACGCCGCCGTACGAGTCGGGTCTGTCATTACGATATATATTATAACCATTTACCTTAAATGGACTACCAGGTTCCAACCATGTTTCACTGATTGCTGCAATGTGGATCTTCTCTTTGTATAAAATATGCTATAATGATAACATCTTAAGTTTAAGACTTTGCGCATTCCACTGTATAATATTAAGATTAATAATTTTAGGGTCGTGATCCAACATGTATTGAATTCAAAATAATCCAATAATGACTTCAATATAGGCCAGTCCGAAATATTTTCTACTATCACTAAAATTATCCATTCAATGCAACACTTTATAGCACTCTGTACCTTCTCAGGAATGGTCACTCCTCTTAAAAATAATATTTCTTTCAATCTACTTAAGAGCTCACTAAACCTCACTTCTTTCGTTTCCTTCTTCATCTTCTGCAATTTGGTAGATGTGCGCGTCAATGTTAGTTTCTGTCTCGAGCTCAACAGAAAGTTCGTTCGAGTTCAATGTCGTTGTTTTCGGCTCCTTACCGCGTCTTTGTTTTTTAGAAGTTCTCATCTAATTGTTGCTTTTTTGGTGTACCGTCGCTTTTGCAACAACTTTAGCAAATGTTGGTGTACTTGGACAATTAATTAATTTATACTTCAATAAATGCTATCGTGCTTCTAGCAGAGAAGGAATTAGGGACGTAGGTGTTAGTTTGCGGTTTAGAACACTGATCTTCTTGCTGTAGGCCACGAACCAGTACATAGATTGTCAAAGCGCGTCGATATGTGCAGTTAAACTCTGTCATGATCTCTCTTAGTCTCTTCTCTTTTAGGTAAGCCGGACATGATCGTACTAAGGACATATGGCGACCATCACAGTTGACACACTTGAATTTAGTAGTCTCACAATTGGGGTGGTTGTCACTACATTTCGGGCACACAACTTTCTGTGAAGGACATTTTTTCGTCGTGTGACCGAGCTTCCAACAAGAGCATTGGGACACTGGGAACACATAGGGCTCAACTTTTATGCGTAAACCATCTACATTTATGAAAGGTGGCCGGAACGACCCCTTGAAACATAAACGAACCGATTCGCTGGGTTTCCATCCAACACCATCCGAGCTACGTCGCATCAATCTACTAGCACTCTGTAGTTCACCAGGTTCTGGACATACTATGCTTTTAAATATTTCTTCCTCCGTTAAGTCCATATCTACATCTTTGATAACTCCATACGATAAGTTAACCTGCATAGCTCTCTGGATTCTCCATCCTTTTCCCGTTAGAGTCTTACTCTTTTCTAGTTTCTCCGCACTCAATTCATTACTTAAATCTACTCGAATTTTATAGGGATTAACATACTTAACTTTTTCGATATCTATTATATCTATATCTTTTAAAATTCTAGCAAGTGCAAATTTTTTTGGCAAAATTTCTTTGGACGAAGTATAAATTTCAATGTTTTCCTCACCCTTCTGTGGTTTAACTTTTTTTCCTTACTGACCATTCCTCTTCTTCTAACTCTTCTTCTCTTTCTCTCTTAGTAGGTCTTATCTGCTCCTCATTATTTTCTCTGTCACCATATGATATAAATTCGCATTGTTCCAAATCCACCACTTCTGTAATCATTTCTTGTTCGCTTAATGAACTCACATTGCTCATATCTCGTTCTATATTATCTTCAGCCATGGTAAGCGGGCGGCCGCTGGAGCCCGTAGGTAAGAACCTAACGGTACACGCTAAGCGACGGCGCGCGAACTACATATATTAATATCATAAACACAGGACGCGTTCACCTCGTTCGAGTACCGAGACGAGACTCGGCCTTTTGGCTAAGATCAAAGTGTAGTACATTTCAAATGATCTAATCATTCAAATCATCTAGTAATTCAATCCAAAATTTTGGTCCCAAGCGCTAGTTGAACCCGCGTCCCTCGGCTTCACGCACCGGGTGCCTAACCGCTCGGCCATCCACACTGGCTGGACAAACGCAAATTTGTGAATGCATTGTTAGCCTAGCATGCGATACTGCGTTAAATCATATTTAGAAATACATCAAATATGAAAAATAAAACATGGTGACACTGGTATATATACCCCAAAGAAGATGATGTAAAGAGAACATATTCAAAAATTCTTAAAGTTTAGTTTAAGACATGGGTGCGTGTTAGATTACCTATAAAGTATTTTAGAAGAATACGCGCGAGTCCGACTCGCACATGGCCAACTTTTTGTTATAGCGGCAACAGAAATAGATCATCTGTGAAAATTTCAACTGTCTAGCTATCACCGTTCTTGAGATACAGCCTGGTGACAGACGGACGGACGGACGGACAGCGAAGTCTCAGTAATACCGTTTTTACCTTTGGGTACGAAAGGGAAGTGATTGACACGAGTGAAATAGGTAGTTATAAGCTATATTATAATGCGGATTTTTAATAATTAAGATATAATAATAAAGCATTTCGTACGTCTCAGAAATATTTTTCGGTGGCAAATATTTAAGACTTTAATTTTTTATTCAAATATAAACATGATTTTTTTTATGAAATCTACCTACCAGTCAAAAAACAACACGCATTTTTAGTGAACACTTCCTGTTCAATTAACTGTAACAGCCAGATCGTCCACTGCTGAACACAGCCTCCCCTATTAATGGGGTATTTGCCATAATCCCCACGCTTGGCAGGCGTCTTGGGGATCGCAGTGTAAGTTGGCAGTTCCTTAGAAGGCGCTGCTGCCCACCTTCCAGTATTTTTTCCTTAGTCGCCTCTTACGACACCCACGGGATGATATGGGGAGGTGCAATTCTAACCCGGCACCGCACGGGGGGTTGAAACAAATAAAATACTTTGTTCAATTAACAAAGTATTTTATTTGTTTATATAAAAAAGTTAATTAACAATCACAAAAATAAATAGAAACACAAAGTAGGCAGATGTAATTAAAATGCTGGAGGCGGGCAGCCCTATCGCATGTGAACGTACAGCGCGGCTGTAGGTAGTTATCTCAAGGACTGAGCCGAGTTAAAATACTGTAATTACCGTGGCCATGGCGACCGAGGTGATCAATTGCAGTACCATACAGAGAGTGATGTACAGCGATAGCCCTGTAACAAAGACCGGATTCCCATATAGAAACAGCAAGAATATGGGCACGTTCGTAATTAATAGACACGTATCTAAAATATATTTCTGTGTAAGCTCGCACCCCTAAGCGTTGGACCGATTCCAATGCCTCTGAGACAATATGCTTCAAAAATTTTTTTCTACTGTTATTAAGAAATCTACTCGTATAATTACTTAAACAACCTTCTTCGAGATAAATGAAAATTATCGTACCTACTGGTCAAATAAAGGCGAACAGTGGCTGACAAAGTTAGTGCGTATATTTACATATCTGTCGGATGGGCGAATAAATAACCATGAAAAAGTTTTATATTGACATGTCAATGAGAAATGAAACTTAAACTTACTCCCAAAAAGGCAACCAACGAACTTATCAAAGATTTTTAGAAAGTCGAATTAAGTTGCGAATTAGAATGGAATATTATTTTAAATATAAACAAAATGATCAAAATGCTGGCACATATTTGTCTCAACGAATAAGTATTGCAATTCAACGGGGCAATGCTGCCAGCATACTGGGCACAGTGCCAACTGGGAGTGGGCTGGAGCATTTAGACTGCCTATGAGTCTGCTATGGCTTATAGGTTGTCTCAGTGCTTTTATTGTAGTAGCTGTAGTGTTGTGTATAGTTCGTAGTATTTTGTTCCATATAGGCATATCTACTGCCGGAAAAAAATACTAAATCATAGAAACATAATATCACAGTAAATATATTTTAGCTCAAAATACGTGTTTTTTTTTATTCTGGGATGTTTAATTTTTTGTTTACACTGTATGTAAATTTCTGCACACCCTCAAGTAGAAAGTCTGTCGCCAAGCACCTAACAGTGTGTTCCGGCAGCAGTCTTTGAGCGCCAGTAAAATTACAGGCCCATGATGAGACTTACCAACTTTGTGTCTCAGAGTGACGGGCGCAGTACAGTTCGCCTTGTGACGAAATGCATCTGTTATAGGCAGAGGATACCGTTTAACATCAAGCCGGCCCTGTGTTGATCCGTCACAATAACATAAAAAAACACTTTTTGAGAAAAGTACTATTAAAGCTTAGGCTGCAGCCAGGCATTGAGAGATTCACGGATTTCTTTGGCTTCGCCTCGGAGCACATCGTGACTTTCGTCCGTCAATACATGTTTTTCAGCTACAGCAATATACATCAACAAACATAGTATCCGCCGTAGAAGAAACGACTCTGCCATTTGGGAGGTTTGCCATAATCCCCACGATTGGCAGGCGTCGCGCGGTGCAATAGGCATATTGCAATGTAAGATGGCAGTTCTTCTGCAAACTCCCATAGGAAGATATGGAAAAAATCTGTAATTCTAGCCCACCACCAAATTGGCATATAACAATTTTATACACATAGATTGACAATACAGTAATCATTACATTTTGAAACGCTCCTAGCGAAGTTTGCTTGGCTATTCTTAACCGATCAGCAAAGTTAAGCAACGTCCGCCACGGTCATGAGTTGGATGGGTGACTGCTATAGTGACATTACTACTGAGCGCTTCCGTGCTTCGGAGGGCACGTTAAGCCGTCGGTCCCGGTTGTTGTCTTAGGATGACAGTCGTTATAGCATGATGGTAGGGCATTTTGCGAATGCCCGCCTGGCTAACTACCACCCTGTACGCTGAAACACAGGTGTTGAACCTAGTTCGGCAACAGATGCACAATATATTTTTTGTATTACTTTTTAGCCACATAAGTGTAACCAACTTTGTATTGAACATGAATAAATGATAATTATTAAAAAAAAAAATGATAACCCTCAAGTAGAAATTCTGTCGCCAAGCACCTAACGGTGTTTTCCGGCAGCTGTCCTTGATAAAACAAAGTATAGCTTCCCGCTGTCTGTCTGTCCCCATGTATACTTGGATCTTTAAAACTACGCAACGGATTTTGATGCAGTGTAATACATGCATAATATACGAGAGAGACACTGATAATTTTAGAAGTTTCTAATGTGATATGAAGTACAACCTTTCAATAATACCAAAAAAGTAAAGTGGTGAAAAAAAACCGTGGACGTTGCATATTAAGACATTCTGTATTATAATTAGTATCAGCATTACACCCTTGCGAAGCCTGGGCGGGTGGCTTTTAGTTGTTATAAAAGTCGGTTAAGTTTCAGTGTTGGTTTTCATTGACTGGATGCGAGTATATAAAGGTCATATGAGTGTGAATATATCAATTCAAATCATCAACTCATATCCAACAAAACATTGTTGCAGTTGTTTCTACCATTCGTGCTGACTTTTGCCCGGGGCCTTACTTAAAACTTTATTGATTTGTGTCTCCTCATTTGCAAGGTACCCACATGAACGCCCACGTTATAAACCTTAAACCCGATGACATAATTATATGTACTAAGCTACATATATAATATTCGCAACCACTACCGATGTGGAGCAGTGTTCTGGGCAACTAACCCTATTTATCTATTTGCATCATTAAAATGAGATATTAGAACTGTAAAAAAATGTCCTAATTCCAATATTAAATAGTTTTTTTTTTTTTATACTGATAGGTAAGCCTTTGACTACAATCTCACCTGATGGTAAGTGATGATGTGGTCGAAGGTGTTAACAGGCTTAACCTAGAATTACTGGCTCTCAAGGACAGCTGCCGGAACACACCGTTAGGTGCTTGGCGACAGATTTTCTACTTGAGGGTGGTCGCTAGCCAGGCGGGCATTCGCAAAAATGCCCTTCCACCATGCGGTGAAGCTCAAGCCATTGGCGGGATTCGAACCATGGACCTGCTGCGCGGCAGTCCGTAGCCAAAGCCACTGAGCTATCATTGCTTCACAAGAGTATGAAAAATAACTTGGTAATATAAGCTCAAAGTACTTGAAGTTAATTTTTCAGTTAATTTTATTAGTATGACGTACTTGCCGTTTGTTTGTTATTAAATTTTTTTGGGTCACCCAACAATGTACAAGCTTCAAAGATGTAAATTGAACATATTCATTTTTTTTTGATACAGGGTTTATCGCAAGCTATACGTACGAGCCGAAAATAACTGAGTATAAAAGGTGTTGTTACATAGACATTTATTTTAAAATATCAATAAGATTTAATAAATCATTTTCGTACAAAAATCGAATGATATCTGCTATACATAATATATATATGAACTCGTATTAAAACATAACTATACGAATAGTACAACCAAGATTCGACATTCAGAGCCTTCACACTTTGTAGGCAAAGTGTTTTGCTTGAGAGCCTCCCGTAAAAGCCTAGAGGAAATGAAAAGGAAAAATACTCGAACCAATTCTTTCCGTTTGTTTTATGTTTCGATTCGGCAGATTAATTCAGAAGAGGAAAGATGACCTAGATTGCCTCGACTGAGCGTAAAATTTACCTATGCTTTTGCAGATATATCTGAATTACTTTGTCTCTTTCAAAATACTAGTTAACATACTTAGAATATCGGAGTGAAATTCTCCAGGACCTATCAAAGTCAAAGTCAAAGTCAAAGTCAAAGTCAAAGTCAAAGTCAAAGTCAAAATCATTTTTTCAATTTAGGCGTCTACGACGCTCTTATGAAGGTCAATTACAAATTTAAATATTGAAATATACTACATTGTACTGCCACGTTCAGCAAACAAAAGTTATAGAGCCACTGCGAGAAGAACGGGCAAGAAACTCGGGGCCATTCTTTTAAACGTTTTTTAAAAATGTGTTAAGTACATACTATATAATAAAATTATTACAATACTTAATTTACATTACGTAGGTGTTAGGCGCTAGCTTGGTAGAGGCGAACCAGTCCAAGCATTTTTGTCGTTTAAGTAATCACAAACTGTGTAGTAAGATTTCTTTATCAAAATATTCTTCACATGCAACTTGAATTTTCTTTCTGTGAGCGTTGTAATATGTTTGGGCAATTTATTATAAAACCGCACACAATTTCCTAAGAAGGACCTTTTATTTGTCTTTGCTAATCTAAAACCTGGCACCGCTATTTTATCTTTATTCCTAGTGTTATAATCGTGAGTGTCACTGTTTGATTTAAATTTGCTCAAAATTTTACGAACATACATAATATTTTCAAATATATACAGACTTGGTAAAGTTAAAATATCAAATCTTTCTTTAAAAATATCTCTCATATCTCAGCAGCAGCTCCCCACAGCAATATACCATAAGACATAATACTGTGGAAGTACGCGAAATAAACGAGCCTAGCAGTAGCTACGTCTGTTAGCTGTCTTATCTTACGAACTGCATATGCAGCAGAACTAAGTCTTCCAGATAGATCATGTATATGTGGATTCCACTGTAAAGTTGAATCCATTTTAATTCCCAGGAAGACTGTCGCATTGTCAAAAGAGAGTTTTTCTAGGCCAAGCTTAATGTTTGGTTCAACATAAGTAACATTTGGTAAAGAAAACTTTAAACATTTGGTCTTTTTTGAATTTAAGAGAAGATTATTAGCCGCGAACCACTTAGAGATCATAGATAACACATTATTTACATGAATAAGTTCACTATCCCTCCTATCTACTTTAAAAATTAGGGAGGTATCATCTGCGAATAAAACTATATCGCAGAAATTTTTAACCATGCAAGGCAGATCATTTATATATGCTAGAAACAGAAAAGGTCCTTAAATTGATCCTTGCGGTAAGCCTATTCTTACCAAAGACCCGGAAGAAGTATTGCCATTTATTCTTACCTTCTGTAGCCTGTCTGACAGATATGACTTTATAAGATCCAGAGCTTTTCCACGAATACCATAATGTGAAAGTTTTCGAATCAGAGTGCGGTGCTCTACACAGTCAAATGCCTTAGAAAGGTCACAGAATACGGCAATAGCATCCTGTGAACTCTCCCAGGCTTCAAGTATATGTGACATCAATTGAGCACCTGCATCTGTTGTGGATTCGCTCTTTGTGAAACCAAACTGATTCTCATTCAATATATTATGCTCATTAAAATGGGATAGAAGTTGTTTGAGCATAATTTTTTCGAATACTTTACTCAGAACAGGTAAGATAGAAATAGGTATGTAATTGCAAGGGTCAGATGTAGCCCCCGACTTCAAAATTGGAGTGATTTTACTTTGTTTCATTAAGTCGGGGAAGTTTCCTTTATCAATACAAAGATTGAATATTGTTTTTAAATATGGTGCAATAATGCATATTATAGACTCTGCCACTTTAACTGACATACCCCACAAGTCTTCGGTGCTCTTAACATTTAAATTTTTAAATGTCTTTATAATTTCAAATATTGTTGTGTGTCTGAAAGAAAAATCCGGTGATTTGCAGGGGAAATTATGTATTAGCAGAGTTTCTGCTACATCGGGACATGCATCCAATGACTTAGTGACTTCTAGGGGTAAGTTAGAAAAAAATTGTCAAATATATTTGCCACTTGTATTGGATCAGATATTTGATTTTTATCAACATTTAAGACATATGTAGAATCTCTAGGTTTATTTTTTCCGTTCTCAGTATTTATAGTATTCCAAATGGTTTTTATTTTATTTTTAGACTTGCTAATTTTATTTCTAATAAAAAGAGATTTAGCACACAAGCAAACAGACTTAAACATTTTTGAATAGTTCCTAACATAATCACGAAACTGCTTGCAGGATGTCAAATTCTTCCTGCGATACAGATCATACAAATAATCTCTACTTTTTCGAATACCTGTAGTTGCCCAATCACCGAACTTCAACTTTCCATTTACTTGTTTCTTTATTTTTGGACAAACTTTTTGAAACTCAGTATTTACTAGAGAGAATAAACTATTATAAATGTCATTTGGGTCACTATGAGAAAAACTTGTAATGGCAAGCTTAGCTTCTATATTGGTACTGAGTATTTCTAGCCTACTGGTTGTTAACGGCCTATGTTCAATTTCATACCTTGCTGTTTCTCTGCTTCCATCAAATCTAATTGCCAGGCCCTCATGATCAGATCTAACACCCTTCATTATTGACTTTTGTTTAGTCTTACAGTTCGAGTATATATTGTCTATACCGGTAGCTGAAGTATCTGTTATTCTAGTGGGCTCACAGAATAGAAATTTCAAATTAAATGACTTAAACAATGAAATAAGATCAGTCTTATTTTTAGATTTCAATAAAATATCTACATTAAAATCACCACATACAAATATGGGTTTTTTACATTTAGAAATTTTTAGTAGTATACTTTCCAGAGTGGCTAAGAATTCTGTAAAATTTTGAGCACGACCTTCATATGTTGGTGGTCGATATACACACAACACAAGATGCCTGTCCACCTCCACACAAGCAACTTCACAGACACGTTCAACAGAACATCTGACTAAGTCACGGCGTTCTTTAAATTTTAAGTTATTTTTCACAAGAATAATACACCCTCCTCCTTCTGCAGATGATCTGTTAAACGCACTGCCTACACTAAAATTCTTAACATTAAATAACATTGTATCAGCTCTTAGCCATGTTTCAGTTAAGCATAATATATCAAAAGGATATTTATCTAAGAGCATTTCAATTTCAAGTATTTTGCCAGAGAAGCGATTTATATTTTGGTAGTACAGTGCTATGCCAAAACACTTCCCTGTTGTCGGACTTAAAAGTTTAAACAGTTTGACTCAACATTTGTATTAGTACATGTACTAAAATCTGTATCGTCAATAGAAGACATGGTTATATTTCCTATAACCGACTCAATATTATAAGCTACCAAAGTAGCAATTAAATTCTTACATTTCTTAGGTAGGTACATCCTATCCTGAGTCAACATAAATTTAGTAATAAATTTATTACAGTCAAAAAATAAAAGTTTGTCTTTATGACGACATGTCATATTATATAAAATTGTATTTAAGCAGTTAATATGCTCATTCTGACTTTTAGTTAGTGCATCTGAGTAAGGAAAAGCACATAACATAATTTTAAATGCATTAAGGCTTAACAATGAGGTTACATTTGCTATAACCTGTTTCCTGTCTATACCTAAACTTTGGCCTAAATAGACAATGACTATGGTATTGCTATCAATTGCGGCAGACATAATTTTTTTCTCAATTTGAGCATAAGAAGCACCAGGCATGCAGTAATTTTCAACAGAGCAGTCTAGTGAATTACAAAGCACAGAACCAAAATTTCTGCCTATTGCATCTGAAAAAACGAATACTTTGGTAACCATATCCTGGTTTGAGGTGATACCTTGATTCTCCCTCTGTACTGCTTCAGTGCATGTTTTATTCAATGGCTGAACTGTATGACAAATTGTTGGTATTGAATCTCTAGTTGGTTGCTGATTCCGAGATTTTGAGCATGCACACTCAGTAGTTCTCACACTCTCCATATTGGTGGTCACAAGATCCATTAAACTTATAGCTTCATTGTAGTGCTCACTAAGATGGTTTTGAGCTGATAAGTAGCTAGAGAAAATATTTTGCAATAATTTTTCTTTATCTAGCAGCTCAGAGCGAAGACTCAAAGTATCATCATCATACAATTGCTTAGTAATTTCTACTTCATCCAAACAATTTTGAAGTTTTTCCTGTAAAACTAGCTTATCTTTCACCAAATTCACATTTTTCTTGAAATATTTGCGGTTTTTAAGTTGTTTTTCGCACTTACGCATCAGTTTCTTAAGTTTAAAGTACTTTTTGATTTTCTTATGGCTCTGAAAGACTGGAAATTGACTACATATAGTGTTCTCATCAGTCAAGTCAATAGTTTCAATAGGCTGCAGGGAGCTTGCTGATTCCATGCCACTACCGACCAGCTCATGGTATAAATTTAAGGTGTCAGCGGTCTGTTCATTAAACTTTGTTGATTTTAACGACAAGATTTCATGTTGTGCCTTGCTTAATTCAAACTCTAGTTCTGATATACGACTCAAGGCCTGTTCATGAGTCTCACTACATTCTTTAAATGATAGTACAATGTTTTGTAGTTGTTCATTTTGATGGAGCGCTTCTGAGTAATTTGTGTATAGACCGGCAAGTTCATTCTTGAGGTCAGTGTTTTTTGACACAATTTTGTTCACCTCAACCTCACTGTCATCTCTTTCTTGTAGGAGCTGATCAGAGAGGTCTTTATACTTTTTAAGGTCCTGAAAAGCAACTCTGAGTTTCTCTTCCAGTTCTCTTGCCAAGGTTTTCCTAGTAGTTACAGGCATATTTGGATACCAACAACTCTGCACAATATCTGGAAAACAGATAAAAGTAGCTAAGTTACTGTTTCAAGAAGTATTTTAAGTGTAAGGTATGTATTTATCACAATTCAAACTCAAAGTTACAACTATTTTCTATATAAATTACAATAATGGTGCATACCTAATTCTATAAACAAAATAAACAATCAAGTCTGAGAACAGTAATTAATACACAAATATCTATTATTTGTTTACATTTAAATACCTATGCTATATACAGATAAAAGGGAAAAAGGAAAGAGTAAATTTGTTAAGCAGTAGAAACACAGATAAATTAGTTTACAGATGATGGTTAGAAACAGATTGGAGAGAAAAAAGTATGAAACTTTTATCTGATAACAAAAGTGACAAATGATTGATGGTAATAGGTACCTTATCATATGTTTTAATAGGTAATTTTTGTAGACCTGACTACCTACTACAAATTTGTATAAATCTACACTCCACAGTCATTAGCACTAGCATCCAGAGAAGACCTGTGTCCTCTAGCAGCACCCGTTCACGAGTTGATGCATGTGCCTATAATTCTGAATCTATTAAAATCCACTTAGCCGTTTTCTGAGGTAAGTGCTATGGAACATAGAGATATAAAATATTATTTTCTCTTTTCTGTGGTATGGAACACAAACTTTCTCATAAAGTCATTCATGCAAAATTGTGTTTGTGTGTGTGGGTTTGTGTTAGTAGGTTAGTCTGAACAACATCCTCGACCACATCATCACTTACCATCAGGTGAGATAGTGGTCAAAGGCTAACCGATCAGGCATAAAAAAAATAAAAAAAAAGTAGGTGTATGTATTACTCGTAGCTTTGTTCTCACTTATCACTAAAACGGTGAAATAGAATTAAATTAATATATAATTTAGTAGTTAGATTTCATAGCTCCTTAGCTTAATACTAACATGCTCATTATCCCGTTTTGCACATTAGTTTCTGAGGAAGTGGATAGAATATTCAAAGAAAATGAACGAACAAAATTGGAGGAAAATTCAGTTCAAAACGCATCCAAGAATCCAAATTGACTTGAGGTATCTCCATAAACTTTGTTCAAATATAATATGTCACTATTTCGTAGCAAGTATTCAGAGCTTGCGCTGCACAAGTATGCCATAACTTATGCAGCTCCGACAAAAGCCGTTGTGACAACTCCATTTCAGTTTAGCTATTTTGTTGCAGCAAAGTACCTGAGAAATTTAAGGCTTCCTCACATCGAGAGCAGTGGCGGTGATATGCGATATTTTATTACATTTTTTTTTCGTTTACTAAGTTAATAGGTATGTAACTTTGAACTTAATTAACATCAGATGGGAGAATTTATTGTAAATGACGAAGCTCTACGAGTTATTTACAATCTCAGACCAATAAACGGCTGGTCGATATATAAAAATCAGCGGGACAACGGCGCTTGCCAGACAATATGTCGTAATTCTGCTATCCGCCACAAACCAACTAAAATTAAGTTAATTACAAAAGTTCTTATTCTGCTTACCCTTAAATCAAAATTGGTAGGACATAAAAACGATAATCCTGAAATTTAAATGTTCCTATTCAATTTTAAGTTTATATGGCACCAATTTGACCACGATTAAATCTGCTTAACCCGTAATTGCGCATAATAAAGTAAATTTTAGGATTATAAATTTTATATGTTATTCCAATTTGGACTTAAGCACAAACTAAATAAAAACTTTTATATTTTAGTTTTAATATGTGGTGTATAAAAGAATTACGTCCAATATTGAGTTGACTAGTACTGCACGCAAAGATTCGAATGTGAATCTTTGTTTGTCTGAGTTGCAATAACTCGAGCAAACTACCGTCTGGTGCATATGAGCTTAGTCACAATAGTAATTACTAAATCTTACCAAACCAATCACAAGAAATCAATTCAAGCCATTACACACGAGATAAAGTATTTAATTGCATTATATTCCCTGGTAGGCATAGTAACCAATCGCATTTACAAAGATTTCTTGTTAAGCTCTAGCACGTTCATCAACTTTTAACCATTACAAAAGCTTTCCTCGCAACTTTGGTACTTATTGCCTTAAAAATAAGAAGTTGAAGTTCAGAGTTAAGCCAGTGCTTAAACCCCGTAATATATCACAATTTGCGCACGAAGGGAATAAGAAAATCTGCAGGATGCGGATCCATGGGCTTTAGCCATTGTTTTATATATTACATGGGTATTTCCCATTATTTTTCGAGCTTCAGCAATCGGAAGCAGCAGCTTTATGTCCAAACGTAAACCCCATATGATGAACGAGCTTAGGGAGTTGAATTTCATCCTACAACTTCAATGTCCGGTGTGGCCACCAAAAGGATCAATAAATCAGCTGTCGCCGTCGCACACTTCCGGCCGTCCGTCCTGTAATAGATCTGGAATCGGAGCTGGTTCGCTGAGCCGGAATCCCCGACGATTGATGCATCTTCACTAGGAAATTTAAACCTCACACGCACTAGAGTTACATAACTGGGCCTTAAACATCGAAGAGTAAAAATAATATAAGTATATGATGATACAAGTGAGCTAAGTTTGTCATTATACACGAGGCCGTGGGCTGCAGTACCTAAATCAGCCGAGTGTATAATGAGCAAGTTGCCCACGAGTTTCATAGGCACTTTACAACACCCTTGAGAGGAAAAAAAAAAAATTGCACAAATGCGATACAAACATACGAAAATTATGGAAAATAGCGCGCAAGTTTTTTTTTTGCGCGTGGCTAATGTAAGTTGGTTGATTACATATTAACCTCTTTGATGATACAAATCTGTATTAACCGGTTAAATTGAAAATGCTCAATAGTGGTATAACATTTTTCGAAGGCCTGCCTGGCTAGCTTCCACCGTAAAGTAGAAAGTCAGTCGCCAAGCACCTATCGGTGTGTTCCGGCAGCTGTCCTTGGTAGACAGTAATTCTAGATTACCCAGAACAACATCTTCGACCACATCATCACTTCATCAGGAGAGTTTGTGTTCAAAGGCTAGCCTATCAAGCTATAAAAAAAGTAGAAAGTTCTATAGTTACTTAAGAGTATAAAATTTTCGTACTCGTATTTACCATAAAAAGTGGCCTGATTTTATTTTGAATGGTATCTATGGCTGGAGCTTATTAAATAAACATGTTTCAATTTAAAGTTTTCGAATAAAATTACACCCGGGGCGGTAGTACAGTAAACATTTTTCGGTCCCTACCCAACTACGGCTGTTTCCTAACTTTCACCATGTTATCTAATGCTATTTCACGCGTAAACTGCAGCTAAACCCCAAAACGTAGCTTAGCCGCAAAAACCTTAGCGGAAATGGGAAACTCCAGATGAGGTCGAAACTCAATGGGTAGAAACAATGAGTTCCTATTATACCTACTTTAGTTTACCTCAATAACTCTACGAGATTTGTGTTGTTCCTGTAATGTAAGATGTTAAAGAAAAGGGAAATCTTCACCCGCACTAGGACTAAGCTAATAAAATATTGTCTCGTATATGTTCATCTTATTTGTACTGACGATTTTTTAAGCTATAAAATTTTAAGCGTGATTCTTATTATATTATGACCTAAAAAAACTGGACAAGTACGAGTTGGACTCGAAAACTTTGCAAAATGTCCTGTTTTGATAGCTCTCTATCTCTGTCTATCCTTTGACCAATATCTCACCTGATGGTATGATGGTATGTGATGATGTAGTCAAAGATGTTGGTCAGGTTAGCCTAGAATATAAATCTCTCTCTTCTGAAGCGCTCGTAGCGAAGTTTGCTTGGCCATTCTGAATCGATCAGCAAAGTTAAGCAACGTCCGCCGCGGTCAGGAGTTGGATGGGTGACCGCTGGTGACATTACTACTGAGCGCTTCCGTGCTTCGGAGGGTACGTTAAGCCGTCGGTCCCGGTTGTTGTCTTAGGATGGCAGTCGTTACAGCATGGTGGTAGGGCACTTTGCGAATGCCCGCCTGGCTAGCTACCACCCTCAAGTTGAAAATCTGTCGCCAAGCACCTAACGGTGTGTTCCAGCAGCTGTCCTTGAGAGCCAGTAATTGTAGGTTAGCCTGTACAACATCTTCGACCACATCATCACTTACCATCAGGTGAGATAGTGGTCAAAGGCTAACCTATCAAGCATAAAGTAAAGTAAAGTATCTGTCGCCAAGCACCTAACTTGGCGACAACTTGTTAGGTGCTTGGCGACAGATTTTCTACTAGAAGATTGTAGCTAGCCAGGCGGTGAAGCTCAAGCTTACGGTAGGGATCTCACCATTGACTTCCAGCTACTATTCAGCCAGTCCATAGCTATTACCGCTCGGCTGACCCTTCTTCAAAGTGTCATTATATCATTTGCCATTGATGTTCAAGCACGCACGTTTTGAGATTATGTTGAATATTGCCATATTATGTTTGGTCTTTCCATAGTTTGCTTTCTCTGTCCATACTTCTTTCCGTTTGACCTTTGGAACTGTAATAGGAAGTCAGTTGAAATTTAATAGAACATTTTTGAGTATGGCGGTATTTACCTTATGTGCCAAACATAAGGTAAATAAAAGATCATCATACAAAAACTTTTGTACGTGGGCTTTTTAACACGTCTTGCTTCGCTTAAGCATGAAAGTGAAAGAAATACAAGCGTCAAACTGATATAGTCGACGTACGATTATAGTCTGAAACGTGACGTATAACATTAAATAAAAGATAACAAAAACTAACCCAATAACAAATAATTCGGTATCTTTTTAGGATCTCGATCTCTACGAAATAATTACGTTTGTAGATTTTGTGTTTATTTATTTTTATGGAACAGCCAGGACAAACTTATTATACATAAATAAATAGAAAAGTAAAACCAATTATAGGTCAAAAGGTTAAAGGGTCAAGTTAGAGAGGGTCAAAAATAGGTAAAGATAATAAGTAATAAATAATGATGTAAAAATAGAAAGTATTGTTAGGGACCCGTTGATGCACGAGGCGAACTTGCACTGAACCACTGTTTACTACTATCGATAATAATAGTATACTGCATAATACGGAAAAATGCTACCGACTTCTAGCACTCAAAAATATTAAATAACTTGTTGAAGTCCACGGTACCATGCAAATTCGAATCACTAACTCACATAAGTATGGTCTGACTTCCACAAGTTATTTATAATATTTATTATTGGGAGTCGTACCGTTTCTTTTTAAACAATATTTTCTTTACTATTTTTATTGATGCATACTGCTTACAAGATTACTACTGTCACTCCCCTAAAATATTATTCAGCATTGACAAGAGTTGCAATCACCATTAAATCGTCCAGGTATACAAATACATTTTTTTTGAAAAAAAAGTTAAATGTACGTTACATAAAAACTACATAACCAATGTAAATGAAAATTGAATAGGTGCTCCTATTTAATTTTCATTTACATTTGGAAGTACACTACACAAAAAAAAACATCAAAATCAATTCATAATTGACGGAGTAATCGTTTTGAGTTGGTTAAAAATGGACTCGAGGGGGTTACTTACTGGCTCTATATATGGAAAAGAAAATTAGTAACTAAGTACAATCTATGTTAGGCCTATGAAGTGCTAATAAAGTTAAAATTGCCGCAATCCTACTAATATTATAAATGCGAAAGTTTGTGAGTGTGTATGGATGTATGGATGTTTGTTACTCTTTCACGCAAAAACTACTGAACGGATTTGAATGAAACTTTGCAATAATATAGCTTATATATCAGAATAACACATAGGCTATAATTTATAAAGATATACTGTGTAAATTGACGAAAATATCAAAAAAAACTGTTAATAAGCCACACTAGAAATTTTTGCGACGTCTCAACCCGGATGAAGGCTCGCGTCAACAATGTCGTCCGAAGTGCGCGCGCCGGTGTCGCGGGCAGCGTTGCCATGGAAACAAAAAACGGGCAGCGTTGCCATGGAAACAAAAAACAACTGATTAGAAATTAGCTCGACAAGAAATGTCAAAAAGCAATTGTATAAATCTCAGACCAAATAAAAAGTCAAGACAGAATGTTGTGAACAGAGAAGTGAGGCCGGTTTTCCAAACATGTGTGCGTGTGTCGGTGTTGCCATGATAATCAAATTACCTTATGAAAATAACGTAACCAATTTAAAAACGTAATTAGTATTAATACAACAATAGGGTTCCGATGTAACGTGTTGGCAAAAGTAGTGTCGTTAAGTAGGGGAAGGGAATGGAAAAAGTGTTTCAGAAAAAACATTACTGGGTATTTAATTTACATGCATTTATTTCTTGTAACTAATTAGTGACGGGTTTTTTATGCAATCGGGGAAAAAAGCACAAAGCCCACCTGGTGTTAGGCTGTAACCTCTGCCTATACAGTTCGTCACAAGTGGCAAACTGCACTGCGCCAATCACCTTGAGACATAAAGATGTTAAGTCTCATGTGCCTGTAATTTTACCGGAACATAGGAATGTGAACATTACTGCTTGGCGGTAGAAATAGGTATAAGTAAATAAATATAAGTCGCCGATTTTAAAATATTCCCATGATAGTTCCTTCTTACTTTCCCGAATGTTTCGATCCAATTTTGTTTAATTTTTGGACTCAATTCGGAAAATGAAAAAAATAATTAAACAGTAACACTGATAAGTGACCAGTAAAGCGTGAACAGTTAAGAGGGAACTTAAATTTGCCTTTGTAATATCAATAATAATATGGTTATAATTCAACTCTATACACAACAACGTTAAAAACAAAAAAAAGCAATGGAAATATGTTTTTTTTATAACGAAAAAAAACATCATCTACTTCAATATCTTCGAAACCGAAAATCCAATACCAATGTAATCAGTATGAGGTATCAGCAATTATAATTAAAGGTATCAGCTTTCCAACAAAAAATAAAATGACGTAGTTATGAAGTAACAAAGATTTAATCAAATAAATTAAATAAAAAATAATACAACTGAATTGAAAACCTGGTCCCTTTTTGAAGTTGGTTGAAAATGGACTGAATGAATTAAATCCATCTTTTAAATTTGCAATTAACTACCGATTTTGATAATGATATTGCGTATCTGTATTAAACGCAATATCTGTATTAAAAAAAAATACAGTCCAATTGAGAACCATCTCTTTTTTTTAAGTCGGTTACAACACTTTAATCAACTATTAAAAAAAACTACTATCAATACGTTGTTTATTATCACCCAATAATAGGGTAAACCTTAAAGGCTTAATAACGGCAACACCAATGCCACCACGCCGCAATAGTTCGACTTACGAGTCAAGGCGTAGTTTCGTTGTACATATGTGTGAGTAATCGTATTTGTACACGGCGAGGCGTAGTTTTACCGGCCTCACTGCTCTTTACACAACATTCTGTCTTGACTTTTTATTCGGTCTGAGGTATAAATAAGCTAGATCATGGTCTAAGAAAATAAGGTCTTCTACTCCCGAAGAATCACAGGCTTGCGTCACTACCAAATTGGCTCTTTATTAAAACTTGATTGCAGCAGAATACAAGTTCATGGTTCTTTTTCATGCGAATGTTTTGTTATAAAATATCAATACAATATTTCAAACGTCTAATAGAAAGTCACACATGAATCAATGTTCATCTCAGTAAATGGTATGAAAAAAGTTGTCTCCCTATGGTTCCACCATTTTGACAAATATCGCCGTCTCTGTCTCACGTATATGATTTGAATCTGTTTCGCTCTCGCTCATGCACATATGCGCAGTGATTCGCAAACTTTGTGGTCGGCCCATTTCTGGAAGCTACGAGTATAATAAAAAACATGTAATTTTTTTTCTATTGTGACGGAACAAGCTAACAAGCTCGAGGCCCACCTGATGTTAAGCAGACTAACCTCTGCCTATAACAGATGCATTTCGTCACAAGTCACGAATTGCACTGCGCCTGTCCCCAGGAGACATAGATGTTAAGTCTCTGTACCTGTAATTTCACTTGCTCTCAAGGACTGCTGCCGGAACACACCGTTAGGTGCTTGGCGACAGATTTTCTACTTGAGGGGGTCGCTAGCCAGGCGGGCATTCGCAAAATGCCATTCCACCATGCAAAAAGTAACTGTAAGTGTGAAAGTAGAAAAAGCAGTGATTTAAGATTTTTCATTTCCTGCAAAATTGTTTCATTCTTACTGCGACTACTAAATATGGTATGTAATGTAAAATTTCTTTGGTTATATAACGTATCTACCTAATTGGTTTTTACTTCCGATATTTTTGAGCTTTCTTTGAAACTAAATTGTACACCAAAATACAGATAACTGGCTTTTTCTTCGGCATAGAAAATAATTACTTGATTTCAATCTACGAAAAATTTAGGCCTATTAGCATCGACGGTACCCATTATAAGAAAACTACGAACATACACTGTACGAACTTGATAACCATAATTTATTCAAGAATCATTAATCTGTTTAACTTAAATCAATTTCACGTGATTTTCTTTATTAAAAAGTGAGTGTAATACCTGCCGTAGTATATTATTGTACCATGAGCTAGATTAACACATTTTATCATCATCCATCAACCCGCGGGTGAAACCGCGGGGCGCAGCTAGTATATAAATAATTATTGTCGTCGAAATATTTTTTTAGTATTAATCGAAGTATTTTGAAATAAAAGCTCAGAGTTCTTAGTTTTCTATTTACATAAAGTGCTATGAACGAAAATCTAGTTTATTATCTAAGGTAGAGATAGTAGAAGTTTACCAAACTGCGAATTACACATTTCCAAGAGTATATTATACATCTACATTGATATTATAGATAGAGTTAGGATTGCAAACAGTGCTCTCCTCTTGGACATACAGAGATAGGAATTCCCGAAGGAAATTTAAGTTGAGCAGTAGACGTCTACTGCTGTATCTGTAATATATTGAGATGATTGTTCGTACAATTTACGAACAAGCATCATAATACAGTACTAGTAGCCAATATCTTTTTTTTTATTACCATATAAACAACACATTATGATATTTAAGTTACAAGCATTCGAAAACCACTAAGGTTTGTGATGGATGCTATACAAGAGACTACAACGACGATTCACAATCTACTACAGTAATAAAACAAATAAGATAAGAATTCAGCTCCGTAGGATAAATAAACAGTTATTCGTAGTTAGTATTCAAAACAAAAAGAAAAAACAAATAATCAGTTAATTACATAATTAATACATAACCAAAGCTAAGGTAGTAGTATAGTCACACATATAATCCACACATCTTGGAGAAGGATCAAGTCTTCGAAACACGGTGTCAAGCTACGTCGAGCACCAGAGGCTTCATGATTAACATTGTACACGATATTTGGTCAATAAATGATTTTTATGTTTTAATATTACGCACTAAAATATACAGTTACAAGCGGGCCGCCCCGGCTTTGCACGGGTAATTACGACTATATAAATTGAGATGTAAGCTATCTTTCAATTTGGATCAATATGTGCACAACAACGTGTGCACGTTGTGCAAATCAAATATAAAATTGGTTCAGTAATTTAGGAGTCCATCGCAGACAAACAACGTGACACCTAATTTTTCTATATAAAGATGGGCTTGGGACAAATAAGATCGAGGCCCACGTGATGTTTCGCGATAACCTCTTCCTACAATAGATGCATTTCGTTAGTGACGAGCTGCACTGCGGTTATGATTGGACTCTGAGGCTCAATATAATACATGCATCTCAAAGTTGAATTGATCATTAGAAGCAGTTTTTAACAGATGCTCCATATATTAAACGTCGAAATTGCATCTTAAGATCGATCTACAGTGTCGCGCGGTGCAGCAAAGCGGGCACACGTACCCTATTTGTTTAATGGTTTCCGTGTTATCTATTTTACATTTGGATTAATCAGTGGGTGCTTAACAATGGACGAGGTCCTTTCTAGGCCTCCATCCGGAATGAGTAAAGTTATAAGTGAGGACGAGATGCAAGAAAATGAAGAAATCCAGTGCAGAGTTGAACCAGCTGACTAGCCGATATTACTTACCAGACCAGCGAAGCGTTAGCGCGCTGACCTTGACAGTAACGAGTCTAACCATAATCAAAACGTTTTTATTCTTGTGCAGAGGAAAAATAAACGAGATGCGTTGAATAAAGCGAAGAGAACTACGATATTTGATGGCAACAATAGTAGCTTTGATGTTTGCTTAACCTCTTATGAGATGTTACCTAAACAAATCGGCTTAGCACGATTATTTAATGCGGAGGGTATCGTTAAGAGGCTTTATTCCAGCAAAGCCATTTTACAGCCGTTTTCTCAAGGCTGCTGCAGCTAAAGTATAAAAGATTTTGTTTTTTAAATGATGCAGGAAGAAAGTTTATTGTTTTTTTAATGGAGTGCATTAAACAAAACAATAAAAAAAACAACTGAAATCCGACAAAAAAATTTTTACCAACTCATGTTTTCATAAATTTCTTCATCAGTGTAACTTCAACAGTCTTTTTATCGAACAAAAATTATTCGTTTTACAGATTGAAAAATATCAGTAAACCAATCATATTACCACCAATGGAGTGCATTAATAACATTTTGATAAATATATGTTACAACTGAGTAAATAAGGGATTGAAAGGGCACTTTTGGCACAAAAATACCATTCAAATTTCTTGTTATTTCTACAAAATCTGGTATTTTATCAAATAAATAAATATGCAATTCATTAGTTGAAGTTTTTATTTAATAGATAATAATATTTTGTCGTTCATTTAGTGAAAAATGTATTTTATACAATTTTTTCAATATGACCTATAAATGACGGAACACAACGCCTCGCATCTCAGTTTGCGCCTAGCGCTCGCGGAGGGAGGACGTATCGCTGCTCGTCCCGCGCCCTACACGTGCCGTAACTACGGTGCGCAATGAAAATATAGCGTGACCGAGTTGTTTTGATCTATGCGTATGCTTTTATTATTGTAAAGGTATTTTTGTTGAGACCATGCCTTTTTCATTATTAACTAGGATTTATTATTTCCGGATCGGAATTGAATTTTTAACCGACTTCCAAAAAAGGAGGAGTTTCTCAATTCGTCTGTATTTTTTATGTTTTTACCTCAGAACTTTTGAAAGGGTGAACCGATTTTGATTATTATTTTTTTGTTTTAAAGCTGATGCTTGTCGTTTGGTCATATTTAAATTGCATCAAAATCAGTCAAGTCGTTTTTGCGTTACACTCCAACAACTGAAAAGTATTTACCTATCTTGATGATATAATCATTGACAATCGATATCGCAAGGGTTACTAAAACTAGTGATCAATTTTTTAACCAAAAAATGGAACCGACTTTTTGGTTTATGCCATAGTAAAAAATATGTAACCATAAAATGGAACCGACTTCAACACCCAAAAGTGTGAAATAACTTGTCAAAGTCGGTACCATGCGCACAATATTGTGATCATAGGTACTTTTGAACTATCATGGTACCGACTTCAACATGTTATTTCACACTTTGGGTGTTGAAGTCGGTTCCATTTTATGGTTAAATTTTTTTTTACTATGGCAAAAACCAAAAAGTTGCGTAGTTGCTATATATAAGAAAAAAGTTTTTAAAAAAACTTGAAACTAGCTAGAGGCTAAAATGTATTTTTTTTCTTATTTGTTCTTTATTTTTTTTTATTTTATATTAGGTATTAACTTGGCCAAACAGATGAAAACGAAGTAATACATTTTTACAACAAGTGTCTTTTACACGAAATAATTGGCCATCATAAAGCACGATCTATGCCTCTAAGATATAATTATATTTAAGGCAAGACTATCTAACGGTCTGTACCGTGTACTGATTTGGTTAAAAATAAAAGATGTTTATAATAATATAGACGTTATATATTTTATTAAACAATTAGTACCGACCCTGAGTTAGGATTTAAGACCTCTATATTAAACGCACCTTATTTTCTTTCCGTAGCGACCACTATAGCCGCTCCGCCAACGGGGCAGTTATACAAATATAATGAACCAAGATATGCATGCACGAAGCAGGTATACAAACTACAAAACTAAGTTGTTTGCCTATAATCAACGATGGTTAGAAGTACATAATCGAATATAGATACCTACTCAGTAGTCCATTGAAATGTTACAATTTAAGACCGAATATTGCATTTTTTAGAGGGCGCAATTTTACTTTTGAGACATATGTGGGTGGTCCATAGAAGCTTAACCTCAAGTTTGTGGGGTCGCCACCCTTGTCCTCCGGCCGCCATCTTGGAAAAAGGGGTGAAAACACTTATTTCGCGATATCTTGGAAACTATGCGTCTTACAAAAAATTCTACAGCATATAATTTGCAAATTATTTTGCCTACAAATATGATTATATAACTTTTTGCCCTAAATTAAAAATTTAAGAAGTTATAACCAAAAAGAGTGAGAAAATTTTCATATATTTTTTTTTGCTCTATAACTTTCTTTTTCTCATTTTACAAAAAAGATACCTCAGACCAATCTTGTAGATTATCGATTGAGGAATTTTTTTATGATTTTTTAATTTATTTCATTTAAAACACTTACAGCGCTACAAAGTTGACCAGGTTCATCAATGCTCATGGGAATCGGGTCAAAATGAAATGTTTAAATTATTTTTTTCATATCCTTAAAAAAAAAAAATTCGTACAACTTCACTTATTCATACCTAACTGTTTTTCTTACCATAGAACTTACCAAATATAACTTACCGAAGGATAAGCAGGTAGAAAAGGTCTGAGTTACCGTTTGGGGATAAAGGAACATCTGCCTGCTACGACTATTATTATTATACGCAGGCTTAGCTGTTTCTTCTACCTCAGTTTATTCTTTTAGTTGTGCTACATTTTTTGTTACGTGTAAACGTGTTCAAAATTGTGGATATTATTTTCAGTTTAATCAATTAAACTGCGGGTTTCGGAAAAAAAATCCTCAAAACATCATCTACAATATTGTTCTGAGGTAATTTTTTTGTAAAATGTATAAAGAAAGTTATAGAGTAAAAAAATATATTTTTGCTTATAACTTCTTTAATATTTAATTTAGGGCACAAAGTTATATACGTACCATATTTATAGGCAAAACAATTTGCTACAAATTATGTCCTAACGAATATTTTGTAAAACGCATAGTTTCTGAGATATCGCAAAATACGTGTTTTCACCCCTTTTTCCAAGATGGCGGCCGGGGGACAAGGGTGGCGACCCCACAAACTTGAGGTTAAGCTTCTTCTATACATGTCTCAAAAATAAAATTGCGTGCTCTAAAAAATGCAAAGCTCATGTAACTTTTCAATGGACTATAGTTATAGATAGGTGTGCTAATGTTAGTCAATGAGAGGTTTATTATTAGGTTCATTTAAGTCTACTTTGTATGTAAACTGTAAAGGTGCGAAATGAATTTACAAAGTTACATAACATTCCACATTATTTATCAAAAATAAATAACACTTCAAAAAGGATCAAAATGTTTTATTCCATGCGACATCGTCCTTGACCGCTCGATCCTTGCTAACGGTGTGCTCGTGTGCGCCGCGCTACGATAAATGCCTAAATTTGAACGATAGCGCAAGGCGTAAAGACTCTTAATGCATCGCAGATTAAATATAAAAATGCGTATAAAGTTATTATTAGCTTCGACAAGAAAGAAGATGCATATGGAATAATTAATAACGTAAAAATATCGGAGAAGGGGTATCGGTGCCACCTTACAACGGAGGTAGATTTAAGCTATGGAGTAGTTAAATACCTAGAACTAGACATGACAGATGAGGAACTAATGACATCTTTTAGCTCGGATTATAAAATCGTTTCCGTGAAAAGATTAAAACGTCTTTCAGAAAAAAGCGAGTGGGTTAATAGTGAGACTGTGCGATTTGGTTTCAAAAGTTCTGTTCTACCACCATTTGTTTATGGATATGAATGTAGATTTAAGGTCGAACCCTATACTTTTCCGGTGTCCCAGTGTTCCTCCTGTTGGAAATATGGGCACCTAGTTCGCACCTGCCCATCTAACAAGATTATTTGCCCTAAGTGTGGTGGTAACCATGCCAACTGCGAAATCACCAAATTTAAATGTGTCAATTGTAGTGGACAACACATTTCTTTTAGTAAACAATGCCCAATATATTTGAAAGAAAAAGAAATTTGTACAATAATGTCTCAACATAATTTGACGTAGAAGATGGCTTTATTGAGATATATTGAAAATAAATCTTTTCAAATGGAAAGTGAACTTAATAAACACACTGATAGTAATAAAATAGTCAACAATGAGGAGAAAAGCCAACCTTCTACGTCAGGTACGTCATACAGCTCCGTTTTAAAGCAAATCCCTGTGAATGACAATATAGAAAAGGAAAGCAGCAGTGAAGTGGAAACCACTAGAATAACATGTCATGGTGCAAAGAAACAGAATCTCAAAAAAAATAAAAAGAAAGGGGAAAGAAAAATGTGTGCCACAGAAAACGCACAAAACTCAACAGTAACTATTGCGTCAGACGTATAAGATGAAGTGCAGAAAAATAGACAGGAAGAAGAGGATGAAGTACAGAGAAATGAACAGAAGAAGAGCTACTTTATTGCGGTACTATGTAAGATTAAAGAGACTTTAATAGCGAATGACAGGTTTGAGGATAAGGTACAAAATGTGTTAAAACTAATTGTTGATGAAATTATTACTTTTTTTGTAAGAAGCTTTAGTACTGGGGAGGTTTTTAGTAAACTAATTGGTCTCCTCAATTATGGATAACATCCATTCTATTATGCCATCTGCAAGAGCATCGGGCTCTGGGGGTTTTTTTAAACATTGCGCAATGGAATTCACAGAGCCTGATGCCAAAAAGACATGACTTGGAACTCTTTTTAAACCAGGAAAACATAGGAATTTGTATACTGAGCGAGACCTGGCTTAGTTCAGATATAATCCTACGAATAAATAACTACAACATCTTCAGAAGAGATAGGTCAGATTTCTTTGGTGGTGTGGCAATTTTGATGCACAAATCCATTAGGTCACAATTAAGTTCAATAAGCATTAGTAATTCAAATATTGAAATATTACATGTTAAGGTTTTTAACTGCAAATACATAGAAAATGTGGTAGCTATTTATTGTCCGCAGTCGATATCCACTTCCCAATCCGATTGGGATAGCGTCTTTTCCAAGTTTGTCTCGAAATCAATAATAGCAGGGGATTTCAACGGCCATCATACAAATTGGTCATATAAAAATGATAGTCGAGGAAAGCAATTGTTAGATGCTTCTATGGAACATAATTTTGTTTACCTCAATAGTGGAGAGTTTACAAGAGTTAAATTGGTTAACGGCAACTTACAGAAATCAGCTCCGGACGTCACGTTTGTCACTTCAGATATAGCAATATATATGACGTGGAAAGTGACACGGGAAAATTTAGGCAGCGATCATTTAATTATTAAGATTTCTTTGCAATATAGCGTTACTCGTAGCTTTGTTACACGGCGGAATTTTAAATTAGCTGATTGGCAGTTATATCAAGAGCTGTTAAAAGACAGTTTTAATACAGATATACTAATAAATGAAAATAATATTCAAAGTAGTTACAACTTGTTTATAAATATCATTAACAGTGCAGCCCGAAAAAGTATACCAATGATTAAAAATTGAAAAGATCCGACACAAACATTTACACCTAAATCTTATTGGTGCTCTCAGATCTCGTTAGCTATTGCCGAACGTAGGTTAGATTTAAAAACATTCAGACGCAATCCCACTACTAATAACTTAGACAAACTTACAGATAAAATTGGTACTGCACAACGCGTTCATAGGCAGTACAAATCAACTCATTGGCAACAAATTCACACCGCTATTGATGAAAAAATCAATGCGTCAGAAATGTGGCGTAGAATGCGTTGGGTTAAGGGTATAAAGAGACAAAATTGCTTTATTTCACTAGATAAAAAAGAAGAACTCTTAATGTCTATGGCACCCGATTTTGTGACGCCACCACAGCCGCTTCTGAACACTGACAACATCATACTTAATGAAGACTTTTCATTTACCGAGTTTTTAAATTGTCTTAAAAAGAAAGATACCGCGCCCGGCGACGATGAAATAACCTATTCGATGATTTTTAATTTACCTTTAAAAGGAATATTTTTTTTGCTTAAACTTTATAATACCATTTTTAAATCAAGTGTGATACCTATCCAATGGCGTACTATTAAAATAGTCCCTGTACCTAAAGCTAACTGCGACCACAATTTCCCAAATAAATTTCGACCCATATCACTAATTTCTTGTCTGTGTAAAATTTTTCATGTAATGATGTGTAAGAGATTAGAATGGTACGTATAACGTAATCAAATATTACCTGCTACTTTTTCAGGGTTTAGAAAAAACCAATCCTGTATTGATAGCTTAACGCGGTTGTTGCTGCAAATTCAGGATTTTCGAAACATATCTCAACCCTTGCAGTTTTTATAGACATAGAAAATGCGTATAATAACGTTTTGGTTGATCAACTAGTCTGTGTGTTAAATAAATTAGGATTTGGATATCAGATATGTCAATATTTATGGAATTTTCTTACTAAAAGAATTTTGAAAATAAGTAACGGTTTTGGCGGTGACGAAACTATGATTAGATGGACTGGTAGAGTAGAGGCTTAGCACAGGGAGATCCAATATCTCCTCTCTTATTCAATATAATAACACAACATATAAGTTTGAATCTAGAAAATGTTCATATTCTTCAATATGCTGATGATTTTGTTCTGTTTACACAGAACAGAAACACATATTTAAGTACAGTATATATTCAGAATGCGTTGGATTCACTAGTTAGTCGATTCGAACAATTAGGATTACAAGTGTCGGCGTCAAAATCACAAGTTTGTATGTTTCAAAGAGGTAGGGGCAGTAGTGGGGTAACTCTAACTGTCAATGATTGTAATATTACAGTTGATTACGTAAAATATTTGGGTATGTGGTTAGATAGGTCACTAACATGGGGAAAGCACATTAATGAGACTGTAATAAAAATATCGAAGTCGATGAACGCATTGAAAATATTAGCAGGATCAACATGGGGTTTACACCCAAAACACTTGCGCAGATTGTATATTTCCCTAATACGTAGTAGGATAGAGTTCGGTTGCTTTTTGTATGATACTGTTTCTAAATCTAATCTGTATAAACTTGAGAAGGTGCAGATTATGGCAATGCGTGTCGTGGGTGGATTCATCAGAACCACGCCTATACATGTTATGGAATGCGAACTGTGCATCCTGCCATTGTATTTAAGGAGACAGTACCTTGCCACAAAATATTGCTTAAAAGCTCAGTTCTCTTCTCCAGGAACAATAGATGCATTAAATGAACTTGCCGGTTTGACAGAATTAAGATATTGGCGAAAAAAGAAAAGGCCTCTGTTGTCTTTATGTTTTGCAGAAACTAAATTAGAAAAAACAAGAGTTCAATCCCCACTTAATATGTTTACGTTATGTACTTGGATAACAAACTTTAATATGGATTTTATATGCACAGAAATTGAAGGAATACGACAAGCTAAAAATAAATATGATGCAAAAATACTTAAGTATAATACACTACATATGATGAACATTAATTACACGGGATGGTATGAGCTATACACTGATGGATCTAAAGGTGATAGTGGCATGGGAGCTGCTTTTTATGATCCTCAGAAAAATATAAAAGAGGTATATAAAGTTACTTCTAAGGGTAATTCAATAATGTCTGTCTGGCACTATCATATGTACTCAATTTAGGCCAGAGGAGGATGGTTATTTTTACAGATAGCCGAAGTGCTTTGCAGCATATTGCTCGATGCGCCTCTGGTATCACAGGTGCTTCGGTAGCATATGAAATCGTAAAAAAATCTCACACCTCAGTAACTGTGATGTTGATTTTAGACTACAGTGGATTCCTTCACATGTAGGTATTCGAGGAAATGAGGAAGTAGATAGACTTGCGAAAGACTCTATCACTATGGGAACGGAAGTATACATAATGCCTGAAATTTCTGAAATATTATGTAAATATAGATACAAGGTTTTTGAAAAATGGAAATCCCTGTATGATGTCATCTCGTCTCAGAAAGGAGTTTGGTACAAAATTTTGCAACATGAACCTCAGAAATCACCATGGTTTGTGAATTGTAACATGCAAAGGAAATTTATATTTTTAGCTCACAGACTTCGCTCTGGGCACCTTCCACTTAATAAATTTAGCCACCTAATGAGAATATCAGACTCCCCTAATTGTGGCTCCTGTGGAGTGTTAGAGGACGTACATCACGTCCTTGTGGAATGTGTGCGGAGCCAATCTGTGAGAGCGCATATGCTAAGTGAATACGGATCCAATCTTCTTGAGGTAGGAGGTAGGAGCTATTCAAGTTATCCTGTCCGCGCCATTAAGTGACGCGGCAAAGTCTCTGTTGGTTTTAATGTATACGATTTTAAAGTAGACTTGAAATGAATGTACATAATGGAGCTGGCATAGTCGTACCACGACTAAAGCTCCAAATAAAATTTGATTAAAAAAAAAAAAGAAGATCCATCTAAATTTTGAGATACATATATATATATATACATACGTGCCTTAGAAGTTTTTACTTCTAAGTTGTTAAGTCTCATGTACCTGTTCGTTGTAATGATGTTGAACTTGTATGATGACATAGAATGCTGCATGGTTCATTTAGCATACAGAAGGCAGCATGTAACATAATCTGAGGCAGGGTAACGAACGTAACGCGAGATCTGCACATTGCACGCTGACCAACTACTCCAGTATTAAAAGGGTACAGAGGAGTTTCAAAGATATACAGACATGTGACTTTTGGGTCTTGTGTTATATTCGGAAATTATTTTTTACTAGTGTTAAGGCGAGGCTTTCCACGGACTTTAGGTATTTTATGCGAGCGCGACGTATTCATTTACGCGACACAGAGTTGTGTGCGATGCGCCGCGTGCACGCTTTTAGCTCTCCAGGTAAGGTACAGTACAGTCCTACCTACGTAGCGGAGATCACGTCAGTATGACATTTTAGAATGGAATTAACATTTGTCGTGTATTGGTACATACGCCGGAAAAATAATCGGGTCTTGTAGGGGTTCGATCAGTACAGTAGTGTTTATATATCTATACAGTTTATTGTGTACCTACGGTTATTTTAGATGGGTAAATTATCATTCTTAAGAAAAACATTTTTATTTGTGAGAACTACATTAAATTAATATATTAAGGTTCTATTATATTTTTACTAGCTTTCCAGGCGCGGCTCCGCCCGCGCGTTTGTTGGTTATCGCGCAAAAACATTAACCTCTTTTTGCGCAGTTGGATACAAACTATCCCATGTTTTTCCCGGGTCTCAAACTATTTCCATACCAAATTTCATTCAAATCAGTCCAGTAGTTTTGGCGTGAAAGCCTAACAGACAGACAGAGTTACTTTCGCATTTATAATATTAGTACTGATTATAGAGAAAGCCGTTTAATGCACACAATGGTAATTTGGTAATATTATTATATTTTAAATAAATATATATATACATAAACTGCATTAAAAGAACACATTAAATGTCACAACCATGTCATGTGAGATTCCCAGAATTCAGTAACAAGTCTGTCTGTCACAGTTGTCCTATTAATTAATGGCGTCGAGTGATATAGCTGCGTAAAAATAAGTTTGATATTAGTTATTTTGTAAAACGAGTACCCTTATGCTGTCAAGACCGTGGCTCTTAAAATATGTATTTATGAATATGTCTTCGCAGATTTTTATTAATTTGGTGTGTTTAATAACAATTAATCTAGTGATTGTTTTAAGATGGCTACTTTTGTTTAATCTTTGTAGTTATAGCACGGTGCGAACATTTCACATCCATGGACGTCAAAACCGTGGTTTTCATAGAACCACGGTTGTGGCGAGTGGCCCATGGTCGAGACAGAATCGTTTAGTTTTAGTTAAGTTTTTTTAAATTATTATTTTCAGACCATGTATTCAACATAATAACAAATCTCAAAGAATTATATCTCGCGTTTAAAATAAAACCAAATTTCACAATATTTTTGATATAATTTAAGCTCATTCCAATGAACTGTTTTGCAAGTTTAATAAAAAAGATATTATCCAAAACGATACTTGTTAAGTTGAGCGCTTATAGAGAGCATTTTTGAAACTAAAAATATGTATCAATTGTCTTGGTTGTGACAGGAGCCCCATTGTAATAAATTTCATAAAGCTGTCCTGTACAGAGTGCTCAATTCAAAGTCAATGAGTACACATCTTACTTCATAATCATCGCTCATTAAGGCAACCATCTTCAGGCAGATATTTGCCTTCTAGCAAAATTGGCCAGAAATAAAAATAAAATTTGCCAGATAGTGTCCATTATTGAAGATACAGTAGAACCATATCCCGTAAAACTAAAAAAAATGAAGTCATAAAACAGGGCAACAGATACTATATTTAGATATAATGTGTCTATACGCGCACTGTTATAAATCAAAATGTTATTTGGAATTAAAAATTAATAAATGAATTTTAAGTTACTATATAAAAGTAGTTTATGAAAATTGTAAGATAAGGTTTTTAACATATTTCTAATAAACTCAGTTAGTTAGTATGTGTGTTAGCTTCTGAACCGACTTCAAAAAGTAGGAGGTTCGCGATTAGTCTATATTTTTTATTACCTCAGAACTTTTGACTGGGTGAACCGATTTTGATAATTCTTTTTTTATTAAAGCTGATACTTGTCGTTTGATTTTTAAATGAAATTGAACGACAAGTATCATGAATGACACTCCAATAACTGAAAAATATTTTCCTATCTTGATGATATTATAGTCTTTGACAGTGAATGACAATCGATCCAGTAAGTAGTTTCATTTTTCGGTAAACATTTTTTTATATTGAGAAATTGCATTAGTATTGGATTTGTTAGTAAATTTAAGTAGTATTTTTTTATAACTATAGAAGTAATATGTAACATTAAGTGATTTTTAATACTAGATGGATATAAATTGAATTATAAGTAAAAACGTAAATCTGGCTGTATGGAAACTCATGTTACGTCACGACTATGGTACTCAATGTCACACCCGAGACTTTGAACTAGTATTTTAATATTTTTCTAGGTTCAATGAGCTTGCGAAAATGTAAAGAGTTTTTATGTGTGATATACATAAAAAAAATCTAAATATATATTTTATTACAGTTGAGTTGAGGATTCCCCAGATAACAAGTATAAAGAGATACAACAGAATAAATTGAACTCATATTTTTTGGCATTGGACCTAACAATAGTGATAACAATTTACTAACCTTAATTTAACCATTGTGTACATATTAATAGTATATGGTTCGCAAATTGCGTTAAAAACTACACGAGTTAGATATAGTTTCAAACAATCAATTACAACATATCTAGATTCCATTCATCAAAATTGGTTTTCCTGATCCTTCAGGAACCGTGATATATCATCTAAATCCATTCAGCGGTGTTAAGCAAATTTTTGGCGAAAAATGGGCTTGAATTCAGCACTCAAAGGTGCAAAATAACTTGTTGAAGTCGGTACCATGATAGGTCAAAAGTACATATTATTACAATATTGTGCGCATGGTCCCGACTTCAACAAGTTATTTCACACCCTTGAGTGTTAAAGTCGGTTCAATTTTTGGGGTAAAAAAAATTCCCCCATTTTAGTGTCCCTTGCTACTTGCTGATTCGATTGTCATTAATTAGCAATAACTATATCATCAAGATAGGAAAAAACCTTTCAGTTATTGGAGTGTAACTAAAAAACAGATAAGAGTACAACTACACCGCGGTTTCCACAGACGAGTGAAACTAATTCTACACGGTCGTGAACTACAAATATTCGTTAAAGAAGTTGGAGTTGGTTACCCCTCACTATGCTTAAGTTGGCGGTGTGGGCACCTAAAACGTGTTCGCTAAAATAGAGCAAAATTTTTGAGTTCGTCCGATATGTACCTTACTAATAGGCGTGCGCCTAGAGCGCTTGTTATGACTAGTAGTATCCTAATAGATGCAGTGTTCATTATGGCAGACTAAGGGCATCTCGTTTGTGACTGAGGTTAATTAATTATCAGTAATACATAATTAATGATCGATTAAGTGGCTACTGCGGGCTTGCCACAAAGGTGCTAAAATGAATGTTGATGATTTCATTTAATCATAGTCACTGACAACTTTGTGTATCATTCTACTACGAGTATTAATAAATGCATGTTTTTTTTATAATTATTGATAGGCTAGCCTTGGACTACTATCTCACTTGATGGTTATTAAAGATGTGGTCTAGGATGTTGTTCAGGTTACCCTAGAATTACTCCTAGAACTCTCAAGGACAGCTGCCGGAACACACCGTTAGGTGCTTGGCGACAGATTTTCTTCTTAAGGGTGGTTGCTAGCCAGGCGGGCATTCAAAATGCAAAACGCCCTACTACCATGCTGATACTACTGCCATCGTGAGACAACAACCGGGGCCGACGGCTTAAAAAACGGCTTGACCAATTTTGATGAAATTTAAATAGGACCATACGACAAACATTCAAATATAAAAAGAATCATATAAATCGGTTTATCAGTAAAAAGTTCTGAGGTAACAAACATTTAAAATAAATAGACGAATTGAAAACCTCCTCCTTTTTTGAAGTCGGTTAAGAAGCTAAAACACATACTAACTTTTGAATTTATAATATATATATTATTATTATCATATAATAATTAAAAAAGGGTGGAGTAAATCTATACTAAAAATTATAAAGTACAGATTTGATTATATATGGTAATGAAGTTAATACTCAAAGCCCAGTGTATACCCATACACTGGGCTTTGATTATTAACTTCATTATCTTAGACCCTGGGTACGAAATACTAGGCATTTGGCTAAAACTAGATATAAAAACAATAATTTCATTGCATTTTAGCAAGCTTATTGAACCTAGAAAGTTATCAAAAAACTAGGTCAAGTCACGGGTGTGACATCGCATATCATGGTCGTGACGTGACATGAGTTTCCATACAGCCAGATTTATGTTTTTACTTATAATTTAATTTATATCCATCCAGTTTTAAAAATCGCTTAATGTCACTTATTATTTCTATAATCATAAAAAAGACGACTCAAATTTACTAACAAATTCAATACTAAATTCAATATTTTTTTTTTACCGAAAAATGGGCTTGACTTCAACACTCAAAAGTGCGAAATAACTTGTTGAAGTCGGTACTGTGATAGTTCAAAAGTACCTATTATCACAATATTGTGCGCATGGTCCCGACTTATTTCACACTTTTGGGTGTTGAAGTAGGTTTGATAAATAAAAATACTCACCCGTTTTAGTGTCCGTTGCTACTTGCGGGACCGATTGTCATTCATTGGCAATGACTTTATCATCAAGATAGGAAAAAACCTTTCAGTTATTGGAGTGTAACTCAAAAAACGGCTAGATCGATTTTGATGAAATTTAAATAAAATCACACGACAATCATCAACATTCAAATCAAATAAATCATCAAAATCAGTTCGGTAAAAAAAAAACGGACAAATTGAGGACCTCCCCCTTTTTTAACTGACTTCCAAAAAAGGAGGAGGTTCTCAATTCGTCTGTTTTTTTTACGTTTGTTACCTCCGCAACTCTTGACTGTGTGAACCGATTTCAAAAATTCTTTTTTGTTTGAAGCTGATGCTTGTCGTCTAGTCTCATTTAAATTTTATCAAAATCGTTCAAGTCGTTTTTGAGTTACACTCCAATAACTGAAATATATTGACCTATCTTGATGATATAGTCGTTGACAATGAATGACAATCGATCCCGTAAGTAGCAAGGGTAACTAAAAAGATTCAAAAATAATTTTTGTTACCAAAAAATGGAACCGACTTCAACACCCAAAAGTACAAAATAACCTTTCGAAGAATATTTTGCGCTACTGTGATAATAGGTACTTTGGAACTATCACAGTACCGAGTTCGACAAGTTATTTCAAAGTTCCATTTATTTGTAAAAAAAAACAGCCCTTTTCTTAATATTAACACACATATTAACCTTCACGATACTAACTTTCACTACTTACGAAATCAATTGTCATTCACCGTCAATCAGGAAGTCATCAAGATAAGCGTAACGAGTCGAAAGTTAGCCCAGAGCATGTTTTATTTTGTTGTTTGATATTCATTTTGATCCTGTTCTGTGTGGCGCTGCGTAGATCGAAAAAATTGACACAGGTCCTACGTCGACGAGCTCTGCGAGCGCACTGGCGGTCAAGTGAGCGAGCTCTGATGCCATGAATTCATGTTTAAAAAATCATATAAAATTAACATGATAACTTTTTTACATTTTTATTTATGATTTAATTACTTTTATTGATAAGTTATGTATAAAAAAATAATTTAAAATTAAAGATTGGTAAAAAGGGAGTCAAAAATCGTTTTTAAATTCGAAATAGAGGTAACTTTAGGATTTTTTTCTATCGAGTGAAGTTATTTATTATGTGGATCAGATTTATGAATTAACTCAAGAATATGCTTAAAAATAACATATATTTTTTTCAGTTTAATAACCGAGTTTTTTCTTTGAGAAAAGTTAATTCTTGTATGGCGTTTTTTGGCCAGGATCGCCTTAACCGCTGAGAATCGGCTGTGAATATATTCATAAGGGAACAATAAATGTCCATTTATATGAATTAGATACCAATATGTAAGGGTTAATATTATATTGGTTATAATAATAGTGGTGGATGAATATTTAAAATCCTAAACATAAAAAAAAACATTCTAACAGTGAATATAAAAAAGGATATAATGTGATGTGATGTAATGTAATGTGATGTGATGTGATGTGATGTGATGTGATGTGATGTGATGTGATGTGATGTGATGTGATGTGATGTGATGTGATGTGATGTGATGTGATGTGATGTGATGTGATGTGATGTGATGTGATGTGATGTGATGTGATGTGATGTGATGTGATGTGATGTGATGTGATGTGATGTGATGTGATGTGATGTGATGTGATGTGATGTGATGTGATGTGATGTGATGTGATGTGATGTGATGTGATGTGATGTGATGTGATGTGATGTGATGTGATGTGATGTGATGTGATGTGATGTGATGTGATGTGATGTGATGTGATGTGATGTGATGTGATGTGATGTGATGTGATGTGATGTGATGTGATGTGATGTGATGTGATGTGATGTGATGTGATGTGATGTGATGTGATGTGATGTGATGTGATGTGATGTGATGTGATGTGACGTGACGTGACGTGACGTGACGTGACGTGACGTGACGTGACGTGACGTGACGTGACGTGACGTGACGTGACGTGACGTGACGTGACGTGACGTGACGTGACGTGACGTGACGTGACGTGACGTGACGTGACGTGACGTGACGTGACGTGACGTGACGTGACGTGACGTGACGTGACGTGACGTGACGTGACGTGACGTGACGTGACGTGACGTGACGTGACGTGACGTGACGTGACGTGACGTGACGTGACGTGACGTGACGTGACGTGACGTGACGTGACGTGACGTGACGTGACGTGACTTGACGTGACGTGACGTGACGTAATGTAACGTAGTGTAACGTAGTGTAACGTAGTGTAACGTAGTGTAACGTAGTGTACACTACGTAATGTAATGTAACGTAACGTAACCTCTGCTGCATTTTCAGCAAGCAACGCAAATCCATCGTCGTCAGCAGCACTTTCACTTTCGGAATCAGTACGCCAGTAACGATACACGCGATATCTTTTTCTATCGCGAGTCCAAATTGTAACAGTTTTTCTCCTAAAACTTTATAGCAGTTTTCCGCTGTACCACTGCCTCTTATTCTCGATAATCCCAAGTTTCGGAAAGGCTTATCATCAAATGCTGGTGAATGAATATTTACGTTCATATATCGTCTATTTTTTGCGGAAGTCCATTCGTCAAGGGAAGCTGAAAATGGTTGCCCTTTATCTTTTATTTTAATGATTTCCTTTTTCAAATAATTTTTTAGCTGTTCATGTTTTGTCATAACCACAGTTTTTATAGCATAAGGTGATTTAGGCAAAACATAGTTACTCTCCTTGAATAGATTTCTTAATGTTTTGGATGTAGAAAATACCCTTAAAGGCAATCCATCTAAAGCAGCAAGTTTTGATACTGTGGTTTGAACGTCTTCAGCATCAGACTTGAAAAAATCATTGATCGTGGTTTTTCTTTTTTTCGATGTGCATCCGCTTGGTTCATTATCAATATTTTGTATCAATGATGCGTGATTTTCATTCTCTTTTTCTATGGTTAAACTAGTGGAAGGTTGATCTTTTCCAGTTTTCAAGATTATAGAATGTACTAATTTTAAGTGATTATGAAGTGGAGATTTAGACTTAGAATGTTTCAATACTTTTTTGCATTTTTGGCATTCAGCATGCAATCCATCGGTGGATAAAAGAAAATATTGCCAAACGGATGACTTGACGCCACTACTGCGATAATTTTTTTCAAAAACCAAATTATCTATGTTTGCTTTTGCCATTATTTGTTTTCGAAACTTCTATTTTGTTATTACTGAAAAAGAAATTAAAATAATAAAAAACTAGTTAGAGGGCTGCGGAGAGCAAGGACTATGAAAAAAAAATAGAATTACAACGCTCAAAAACATAAATATCGTTTTAGTTTGATTCATTACACTAGATAATAACTTTGAATTTACGATAAAATTAGAAAAAGAAGTTACCTATACTAAGCTATGACACGACATTCAAATACAAAATATATAAAATACAAAAATGAATAACATTAGATACATAACAATATACAAGTGAATTGATCAATAGTAATTTAATAAATTAGGTACTTACCGTGTTTTCTAAATAATTCAAACAAATGATGTTAAAACACACGAGCAACAGCTAACACTGACGCGATCTAACTACAAACAAGATGGCGTCGCGTCGCTCGCGAGTCTCCGCAAAGCAACTTGTCTGTTTAGTGTCGCCATATGAAAAATAGTGAAATCTACCACATTTCGAGCGGCATAGGATAAAAAGTATGGTTTAAAAAAAATAAAAAATAAGTAGGGAGTAAATATCCGTATTATTCGTTTTATCCGAATAGTAACGTGACTGATATCCGAATAATAATATGTAACGGATATCCGAATAATTCGGATATTCGGATATCCGAATAGCATGCCCTCAACGTAACGTAAGGTAAGGTAACGTAAGGTAACGTAACGTAACGTAACGTAACGTAACGTAAGGTAACGTAAGGTAACGTAAGGTAACGTAAGGTAACGTAAGGTAACGTAAGGTAACGTAAGGTAACGTAAGGTAACGTAACGTAACGTAACGTAACGTAACGTAACGTAACGTAACGTAACGTAACGTAACGTAACGTAACGTAACGTAACGTAACGTAACGTAACGTAACGTAACGTAACGTAACGTAACGTAACGTAACGTAACGTAACGTAACGTAACGTAACGTAACGTAACGTAACGTAACGTAACGTAACGTAAGGTAACGTAACGTAACGTAAGGTAACGTAAGGTAACGTAAGGTAACGTAAGGTAACGTAAGGTAACGTAAGGTAACGTAAGGTAACGTAAGGTTACGTAAGGTAACGTAAGGTAACGTAACGTAATGTTTTTTTTTTTTTTAAATAAAAATTCTTTATTTTTGAACCATAACAATATTGTACTACTAACATATGAGAATCGATGACACCTGCAGAAGTCTAATAACTGTGTCGCATATGTCAACGCCCTCCTCCGAAATTTAGACAAAGTTCCTTACTATAAACAATGAACAAAGTATTAATTAAATTTAAACCTTAATTCGAAGATAAAATAGGATTCGAAGACAATGAATATATAATGAAATAGAAAGGTAAAAGTACAAACAGAAAAAATACGTTTGAATAAGTGTGTATTAGTGTGAGCTTGAGAATAAATGAGGGTGCGTATGTGTATGTGAGGGAGTGTGTGTGTGAAGCGATTATCTCAATACTATCAAGAGCTGTTCAGTATCTTGATAGGATAATGACTGAAGCCATTTGATACATTTGGTTTTGCATTCATGTAAGGTAAGAGGGTAAATTTTTAGTTCTTTATTTACCTTATTGTACAAGAACGAACTAATATATTGATAATGCCGACCCGCTACCGCTGTTCGTTTCTTTTTTAATTTTTTTTTATTTATTTTATAGTCAACAAACAGTACATAACAAAGGATTACAGAAGTGTAATTTTAGGAATATAGCTAGTATATGTACCAACATCGTTAACCACAAATTATCGTAAATATTTGAACAGAGCAAGTGGAATAATAAAGTTTTATATAAAGTTCTACTTACTATAATAAGTTACTAACTAATACTGTAAGAGTAGATACATTTGTGTATTTATACTAAACAACTATATAACTATATGTGCGTAAGAAAGTCAGTCGAACGACGATAGATTGATGAGGCGGACATTATTAGAGAGAATAAGTAAAATTACTTGCATTTATTTTTATTGTGAACACAATAAAAATCATTTATTAAGATTTAGTGCAAGTTTATTGTTATTACAATATCTTGAGAACCGGTCCAGATCAGATTGAAAGTTTAAATGGTCTTGGTAAGTGTTAATGGTATGATATATTTTTAAGTCATCAGCGTATAACAAAAATCTACAAAATTTGAAACATGTATGTATATCATTAATATATAGTACATATAACAGGGGTCCTAATATTGACCCTGGGGTACCCCAGAACTAATACAGACCATTCCTGATTCATACCCATAGATTACAACTTTCTGGCAACGGTTACTTATGTAGGATTTAAACCAGCGCCATAGATTTCCTCGGATACCGTTAAATGCTATTTTATCTAATAGGATTTTATGATCCACTCTGTCAAAAGCTTTTTGAAAATCTGTATAAACAGCATCAGTTTGTTTGTTAGTATCCATGTTATCAAAAATGTCTGAAGTATATATTAAAAGATTTGTGATTGTTGACCGATGTCGAAAAAAACCATGTTGATTAGGTATTATATTTGCATGTAAACTTGAATGGCGTTATATATCAATCTCTCGAGAAGCTTTGACAGAGTGGATAAAATGGAAATAGGACGATAATTCTCTACATCCTTTTTCGTACCACCTTTATGTACAGGTACTATTCGCGCTATTTTCCATATTTGAGGACAAACACCTTCACGTAAGCATAAATTAAATATGTATTGAACAGGAATGCAATTGGAATGCGCCGTACGCTTTAAAAAGGATGGAGGAATATCATCCGTTCCTGCACCTTTCGTCTGATCCAGTCTTAAAAGTTCTTGTTTCAAAAGTTTCTTTTCAGCATAACATACTATATCATACCTGCGTTTGGTATAGAGGAGTGTTCGATCGAATGGTAGTTGGGAATGTTTCCTTGATACCGTATGGAGGATAAAAAGTTGTCTAACAGTAAGGACTTGGCACAGCGAGTATAGTTCAGTAGTTGGGAATCGTAAGGGTTTTTTGGAGAGGAATTTGAGAACAGCTCTCTGTGCCCTTTCCAATAATAGCATATGAGTTATTCCAGTGCCACCCCACGCAGTTATACAGTAAGATATAACGGATTGTACAAGAGCATAGTAAATTGTCTTTAAGTATTGGAAGTCAACTATATTTCTGAGGTTTTTAAATACATAAATTAGTTTCCGAACTTTAGACACCAAATATATGATATGTTGCTTCCATACCATTGCACTGTCTATCATAACACCTAAGTACTTGACAGAAGTGGAACGTTCTATTGACAAACAGTTGCAGGTTTTAGAGTCTGTTTTGTCATCACATAGGTGAGCACGTAAATCAAATGAAAGAGGTGGTAAACCGGTCGCATTGGGAGCAAAAGCTATAAAATTTGTTTTGGACACATTAAGAGTTAAATAATTATAACACAATCAGTTCTTAACAATCCTAACGGCGTTTTCAGAGAATTCACGCACCTCTGCCCAGCTGCAGCCATGTACCAAAAGAACGGTGTCGTCAGCATAAGTTATTAATTTACAGTTTGGGATTAAAAAAAGGACAAGTTACATAAATCGTTCACATAAACTAAAAACAACGTAGGTCCTAATACGCTGCCTTGGGGGACGCCATAGCTAAGCTCTTTCTCTCCGCTTTTAAAATCATTTATAACGACTTGTTGTGTACGATAACTAAGGTAGCTGCAAAACAGATCTTGCACGACTCCTCTTACACCAGCACGCTCAAGCTTAGAAAGAAGGATAGGGATAGAGGCAGTGTCGAATGCTTTCGAGAGGTCAAGAAAAATACCGACAGCCCTCTGCTTGTTGTCAAAATATTTGATTACTGTGTCCGAGAGATTCAAAACAGCATCCTCCGTGGATATACCGCTTCTAAATCCAAACTGATTTTTAGGAAGGACGTTGTTTTGATTTAGGAATTGGACTAAGCACTTGTTGATAACCTTCTCAAAAATTGTTGACAATACTGTTAGTACAGAGATGGGTCTATAGTTCATGACACTGTCTCTATCACCTTTTTTAAAAATAGGGTGAACTAGCGCCCTTTTGAAGACTTGAGGAAAAATACCAGCATTAAAGGAGAGGTTGAAAATATGATATAGGATAGGAGTAAGAATCTTACTGGTGGCCTTGACAATGGACGTCGAGATACCGTCCCAACCAAGAGCACAATTTTCTTTGAGACTAAGTATAACGTGTTTAATTTCATCACAGTCAACAGGAAATAACACCATGGAATTAGAAGTTGCTGGACTAGGCTTATTTTTGAATTCAGCAGGGATTGTGGTGTGATATAAATTTTGAATGAGTTTGAGAGGGGATTTTGGAGGCCAGAATTTCTCCAATACTAGCAAAATACGTGTTCACCGAATCAACCGATGAGGACGGATCGTCACATAACTCATTTTGATGGTATTCGCGTTTTACTTTTTTGAGCAGGTTATTACAGAATGTACGGTAACGAGTATATATCAATTTTTGGGTAGGGCTATCTGGGCTTTTCTTATGTTTTTTATAGAGCTTGTCTCTATTCCTTATGCATCTTAAAAGGCCAGGAGTAATTTATGGCTTAAGTAACCTTTTTTTGCTAGGGATTTTAACGATGCTATTATGTTTTCAAGCAACATCAGACATAATTTTAACTAAAATTTCAGAAGCTGTTTCTGGGTTTGAACAGGACAGAATAGAGCCATAATGGAAATTTGTCAAATCATTTATTATTGCTGTGATATCTATTTTTTTAGAAGTATTGCAGGAGGCATTTCTTTCCAAGAGTTAATTGCAACTAAAATGAACTGGGTGTGATCAGTAATAATAGTATCTAGAACTAAAGATTTGGCATGAAAGGGAGTGCGATAACGTGATCGAGGCAGTTTTCCTCTCTAGTTGGATAACTGTGAGCTGGAAGAAGTGCATGTGACGCCACTAGATTCAGTAATTGAAGATATGATATTGATGTTCAAATCTCCAATCATGACTAGAGATTTAAAAGATTTTAAGAAGGTCAGTATAAGGTACAAACAAAAAAAAACGGTTTAAATTTTTGTAAGAAGGGGAACGATATATAGCAAGAACAGCTAATTTATTAGAAAATTTTATAACCAGACAATTTGCGTCGTTGAAGACTGGTTCAATAATAGTATATATCTTATCCTTTCTAATGTAAGCTACTACATCGTCGTTTTGATTCCTAAAACCAGATTGATGGGCGTCAAAACCAGTTATTTCAGGTATACAGGGGCATTTGCTTAACCAACATTCGGATAAAATAAATACGTCAATCCTGACGCTTGTTCTATGAATTATCAAAGTTACAGTTTATACTTCTAATATTGACATGGAGGATGTGTAAACTATCGTTAGTATTAGATATAAAATCATCAGCAGCTTCTGGTGAGCATATAGCAGAGTCTGAGACTGATATTTGTTCAATATCATTTATCAGGCGGTTTGTGTCATCCATTGTGAGCTTGAGAAATGAACGATCGGACCAAAACATTATTTTGCAAACCAAAAAAGTAAACACTATGCCAATGCCTCAAATAGCAGTAATTTGTATATAAAGATAGGGCTTCAGTAGTTGTGTGCATGTTAGTTTGTGTGACTTTTGTGAATGAGTGTATAGGTTGTGAGAATGTGTAAAGACTTACAAGTATTGTGAACACGAGCTTCACGTAAATAGTAAAACAAGTTACAACTGCTCCGCGAATACAGTCGTTTTCTGACATACCGCAACAGACTAGTCATTTATGGATTTGCACCTTCTCCAGATCTGACTCACTGGTCACTCGAATAAGAGGCCCATTCTCTCTTTTACGAAGAAAAATTTTTCCATGCGATACCCAGCATAAATTGAAATCATTGACCTTCGCATAGTCCCTGGCCAAGAAAAAGAGCCTCTTCATTTTCGAGGTTAGGTTTTCTGATATGAAGATTAGCTTTGGTGGGCCATTTATGCGGAGATGTTCCGTGGTTAACCTAGATGTACCTTTGTTGAACATTCGGAACTTACTAATTATATTTTCTTTCTGCAAGGTGGAACACATGTCCACTATAACTGTTCTATTTACTGGATCCTTAGATCTAATGCGGAAAATATCCTTTATCTCGGCTTTTTGAATAGGCACCTTTAGGGTCTCTCCGACCTTAATAAATGTTTCCAAAAGAGATGATTTAGTCTCCAAAGGGGTCATTGGTATGTTTCTAATTTCCAAACAAGTGGATCTACATCCTCGCTCCAATGCCTCTAATCTATCTTCCAAAACTTTGAAATGCTGGACATCTTCTTGTCGTACAGCCTCCAATTCAACAATTTTAGCTTGTGCTAACTCCAGGTTCTTTCCTAAGAAATCCACAGATGCACGTAAGTCCTCAACAGCAGCGTATAGCTTATCTGCTCTTTTATCTTGATCTTCCTTAAACAGCAGAAATATCGCCCTCGTCTCTTCCATGAAGTCATTCAATTTCTTATCATCACACTGCAATTGTTTTTTTCTTCGGTGAGTAACATTGAGACTTGGTTCTGATGAAGAGGTCAGGAGTCGATGGTCAAAGGGCACCGTCAAAGTAGATGTGGGCGCAGAAGATGGTGCAGGTGGCGATGGATCTCCCAAAGGCGTCGGTGGCGTAGCAGCGCTCAAAGTAAGCGCGGGTGATGAAGGTGTGGGGTACGTTTTAGGGGCATTAGAATAACTTGCTAGTAATCCAGTTATAAAAAGTACCAGGCGATCAGCAACGCAAAGACGTGGGCGGAGCTTCGATACAGTGGAGTTCAAGAAGAGTGGTGAGAAGCGGCGACTTACAGGAAACAGCTTACGTGCAGTCTTAGTAGATCCCTGGCTATGTTCATGTGTGCGTAACGTATCTTACTGGTTAGATTATTGTTCACTCACATTGATGGATGCAGCGAGTGTGCGTAGACTAAGTTGATGAGCCTGCAGTTGTGCCGAGTTACCGATGTTTGCGTACGAAACTTCCACGCACTTTATGATCTCCTATTGTTTGCAGTTTATTTAAATGTTGAATTATTAATAAAATTTACGAAAACTCTTTATAGAGCTGGTCAAAAATACGTCTGAACTAGTCAGAATCTGGGAGGGAAGGGGAAGGAAGGTAATGTAATGTAATAAAGATCAAGCTGTAATGACCCGGCAACACCAACGCGACATCTTGAAAGAGGCAGTAGATGAAAAATGCCGCCTATGTGCAAGCAAAGACGAGACCACGCAGCATATCATATCTGGATGCGACAAACTGGCGGGGACTTACTGTGTCAAACGACATAATAACCTCGACCAGTATGTCTGTTGGTGTCTCGCCAAAAAGCATGCCATAGCTGTTTCGAACCTTTGGTGGAAAGAAACACTCATCCACCCACATGTGAAAGAAAATGAGTCCGCTAAAATTCTTTGGGAAATACCCGTCCAAACGGATGTAACCGTTACACATAATAGACCTGACATAATATACGTTGACAAAACAAATAATCACACATTTCTCATAGACGTTACAGTACCTTCAGACTACAACATAGGCGCAAAGGAAATAGAAAAACTGAGCAAATACCACCTTCTCAAAACCGAAATCAGTCGTCTGTGGAATACACAAACGACTGTCATACCCATAGTGATAGGCGCTATTGGCGTAGTAGCGAAAAGCTTAAACAAATATCTCGATAAACTTGAAACTACCATAGATATCAGCACTCTTCAAAAACAGGCAGCATATGTGTGAATACACATCCACAATACTTAGTAAAGTGCTAGGAGATACCGTGTTCGTACATAATACACAAGACCAAAATAACACACTAAGCACACAGCATTCGACAAACATAACAAACTCATCAAACACACAAGATTCGTCAAACACACCAGATCCATCTAACGCACCTTCTCCAAACTCACAGCAATCAACAAACACACGACAAACCAGGCAACTAAGACGAAGGAGAGGAACAACAAGAATACAAAAAATGTGACATAAATACCTTTTTCCTGTTGGTTACGGGACGGGGTATTTATGAAATACCGACGAAAGTCGAGAAAACAAAACTAATATAATGTAATATAATATAATATAATATAATATAATATAATATAATATAATATAATATAATATAATATAATATAATATAATATAATATAATATAATATAATATAATATAATATAATATAATATAATATAATATAATATAATATAATATAATATAATATAATATAATATAATATAATATAATATAATATAATATAATATAATATAATATAATATAATATAATATAATATAATATTCAATTGCGACGCGTGATCAAAATGCTGGCACATATTTGGCTAATAATAAGCATTGCAATTCAACGGGGCAATTCTGCCAGCATGCTGGGCACGCTGCCAACTGGGAGTGGGCTGGAGCATTTGGACTGCATATGAGTCTGCTATGACTTATAGGTTGTCTAAATGCTTATATTGTAGTAGCTTTAGTGTTGTATATAGTTCATAGTATTTTTTTTATATAAAACGATTGAGTTATACCTAATCAAATAAATTGTAACTTTATGAGACTCATATATTTTATATCATAGCAAGTCAATTAAATGTCATTGTATAGTTAGACAATCATCATGAAAACTTTAACTGGATATAATTACATACCAAAATTATAAAAACTTTTTTGTTTTATTTATCACTACTATGAAATTTAGTGAAATGAAAATACGGTAATTTGCCGACTTAAAACGTATAGTCGCAAAATATTTATATAATAGAACAATTATGCTACTTGTGTCCGTTTGTCCGAAACTTAAAGGAAATGTATTTGTAGCGCTTTACATACAAATGTAGCTTCTCGATCTTTCCCGTTTTCTAGAACAGAACCAAAAAAATTAACTTGTTTAACAAGGCATTTATGACTGGATAATATACAAACCCTACGAATCCAATTTAAAACTAAAATAAAAGGTCACTAGTAACGTAATAACTACGTTTTCATTAGCGACAGCCGTTTGGAGTTCGTTAAGCAAATAAACTGGTATTTCGTTTAACTTTAGCATTTTAACAGAAAACTGCACGTAGGTACAATTACAGCTGACCTCCTTTCAAAACTATAATATGTTTGTACAGCATTTACCGTTGGTAAGTTTCCGTTATGTTAACCTCTGTAATGTCACTGAGTACCTAACTGTTATATTTTATCGCAAGAGCTTATCTGTGATAAATACATCAGTAATGTTGAATTAGCAAAACCTACGCATTGAAGTGATATTAGCGTAGTTTTGAAGCAGTTCTAGCGTAGCCTGTCTAGTCGCTCTAACCCGATTAACTAAGTTAAGCAACGTCTGTTGCGGTCAAATCAAATCAAATCAAATCATTTATTTGCAGAGTACAGGTAATGCAAATGTGGTCATAGTAATATTATTGTTCGCCATACTCAACCCTGATAGGGTATGCAAATTAAAAGTACACAAATTTATCCAACATGTCAATATTTGTTTATACAATCACAATTAACAAAAAATATACATTATATTGCCCAAATGTTATTTAAACCATACTTCATACTAGAAATGAAACTATTAGAAATACATTTTTGTCATGTCCCATTACAAAAAAATAATGTCATAATATTAAATTTTTATTAATTTACATTTATGTGAAGACTACTTTATCATTCAAATATTCCTGAATAGTGTAGTATGACTTCTCTATCAAAAATCTTTTCAACTTACTTTTGAACATAAAAATTGAGCTCGATTCTTTAATTATTTGTGGTAATTTGTTATAAATTTGAATTCCCATTCCAAAAATACTGTTTCTAAAGAGTGTGGTCCTGGATTTTTCTGAACAAAGTTTAGTCTTATATCTAACGCTCCTAAACGTCTTATAGTTATTTAAGTCAGTCCGAACCATGAGTGATGCCTCGTATATATACAAGGAAGGTAATGTTAAAATTTTAAGAGTCTTAAAATAAGGTACACAAGAATCAGTCTTGTGTAGCCCACATATAGATCTAATGCACTTTTTTTGTGCCTTGAAGACCATTTCCTTGTCTGCAGAATTGGCCCAGAATAAAACACCATATCTTAAGGTGGATCCGACGTAAGCGTGGTACGCCGTCAATAAAGTATTTTTATTTACTGTTTTTCTGAGCATGTATAGTGCATATGAGTATTTATTTAATTTAATACTAAGATCTTCGATATGTGTTCTCCAAGTCAAGTTCGAGTCAATATTAATGCCTAGAAATTTTGTGCTAGTCGTCTCTGTGATAATTTTACCATCATATTGTACTTTTATTGGTTTTGGTGTTGAATTTTTGTATGTAAAAGTCATGTATACCGTCTTTTCTAGATTAATTTTAAGGTTATTTTTATTTAACCAATGTACTAAGCCGGTGAGAGATTTGTTGATTTCAAGTTCATGACTATCATCGTTGTTTGTAAAAAGTGCCGTGCTATCGTCCGCAAATAATACCATAGGGTGTGCTATGGCATTAGGAAAGTCATTAATGTAAACCAAGAATAAAAAGGGACCCAATATACTTCCTTGGGGCACTCCATATGTAACCGTTCTAGGGTCTGAATGATATTTAGTTTCTGTTTTAGTTTTAGGACAGATTTTTGTGATCTCTGTTAATTGCTGTCTATTACTAAGATAAGATTTCAAAATATCTAAAGCTTTGCCTCGAACTCCATAGGTTTCTAGTTTTTGTAGGAGCATATTGGGACTTACATGATCGAATGCTTTTGTCATATCCATATATAATGCTGTTACTTGCTTCTTTTTTTCAAGTCCCATGAAGACAGTTTGTAGAAACTGGATGATGGCCATGTTAATGGACTTCCCTTTCCGAAATCCAAGCTGGTTTTCAACAAAAATTTCATTTTTTTCAAAGTATTTATTTAGGTTGTTGTACAGAACCTTCTCAAATACTTTACCTAAAATGGGTATAAGAGCTATAGGTCTGTATGATTGAACATTTTGTTTGTCAAGTTTCTTAAAGATTGGTGTGACAACAGATATTTTTAATTTACTAGGATAGCATCCAAACACTAAACATTGATTAATTATGTGACAAAGAACGGGAGCTATTATGTTAGAGACACGTTTAATCACTTTTGTGCATATACCATCATATCCTGTACAGTTGCTGTTTCGTAATGAATTTATTATATTGGCTATGTCTTGAGGGTTTGTGGGTTGCATAAAACAGGAATTGGATTTATTATATGTCAAAGTATTTAGCCTAATATTATCATCATTATTATTAGAAATGTCATCAATAAAATAATTATTAAATGTCTGCGCTATGCATCTGGGGTCAGTCAATAGTTTATTATCGTGGTTAATCATATTTATTTCATCAGGAGGCACGTTACTTTTGTATTTGTTTATTATTTGCCAAACAGCCCTAGACTTGTTGTTGGCTGTTTGTATATGATAGTTATTTTGGGCCATTTGAGTTAGTTTTATAACCTTTTAGAATCTTTTTGAATATTCTTTAAAATTGTTCCTATCTGTATATGACCTAGAGAGTCTGTATTTCCAAAGAAGTCTCCTTTTGCGAGACGAGCACGTTTTAACCCTTTTGCTTATCCACTTTGTATTTTTACATACAGGAATCTTAATTTTTATTATGGGAAAACATAGATCATACATGAGCTTAAATATTGTATGAAATTCATTAAATGCTACCTCTGGAGTTTTACTATTGTATGTCTCACTAAAAGACAGGCTTATTAATTTTCTTATTACGAGGTTTTGAGTCTGCTATCTACGAGACACAAGTCAACCACTATAACCGTTCGACCACAAAGCCGTTAGAAGATTGGTTGAAATTACTCTATACTACAGACTACTGCTGAGCTTGTAGAGATGCTTATTGTAAAACCGGTCTTCTTTTGTTTCACTTTAGTGTCATGCTGAGTATGAGCGTGTGTCAGGTCCAAAGGTCAATTATGTTTTATTGACGTGCAGTTTCAATATAACCGTTGTTTTTTTGCAATTATTTGAAAGTTGCACTTAATTTCACTCTTCAAACTATTGTTTTATGTCCCTGGTATTGATTTATCACTTTAACGTTTGATTTTACTTAGATGTTTGCTTTTTGGCTGTGGTTTTGTAGCAAAAATGCATTGGTTTGTTGGTTTTTCTGTGGTTTTGAAATATTTACTAGACGTTTACACTGGATAACGATTTCACTACTATATATTCACGAATGGGTATAAGATTTTTGTAAGTTTGTTGCAGATAGCACATTATTTGATTTTTAATAATTAATTCGGCGCGGAGCCAATGTTGACGTTGGCGCGTAGCTATTCCGCCTTCACGACATATATGAGGACCGCTAGAGTCATTACAACTGAGCGCTTCCGCGCTTCGGAGGGCACGTTAAGCCGGTCCCGGTTGTTCTCTTAGGTTTTTTTTATGTTAATTTTACGGAACAATCTTGAGGTCCATCTTAAGCGAACTATCCTCTGCCTATAACATATGCATTTAGTCACAAGTCACGAATTGCACTGCGCACGTCACCTTGAGAAATAATCGTTAAGTCTCATGTGCTTGTAATTTCACTGGCTCTCAAGGACTGCTGCCGGAACACAGGTGATTGACGGCAGATTTTGGTCGCTAGCTAGGCGGGCATTCGCAAAATGCCCTTCCACCATGCGGTGAAGCTCAAAGCCCGCGGCAGGTTTCAAACCATGGACCTGCTGCGCGGCAGTCCATAGCCAATGCCACTGAGCCATAACTGCTTTTAACTGGGTGGCAGTCGTTACTGCATGTGGTAGGTCATTTTGAGAGTATTTCTCTGGCTAGCTACTTACCACCCTCAAGTAAAAAATCTGTCATCAAACACCTAACGGTGTGTTCCGGCAACTGTCTTTGAAAGCCAGTAATTCTAGGTTAGCCTGAATGACATCTTCGACGACATCATCAATTACTATCAGGTGTGATAATGGTCAAAAGGCTAGCTTATCAGCAATAAATAAACCAATAATGGGACCTGGCTCACATGTATGGCTGCTTTATGAAATATACGTCGTTGGGCGCTTAGCGACAGATTTTCTACTTGAGGTTGGTTGCTAGCCACTCCTATAAAGTGAGGAAATGTACAAAATATTAAAATAAATAGTGTCAGATTTAAAGCGCAGTAAACAAATGAGTTTTTCAAGGATAAATAAATAGATTTAATCTGTTCTCTTAGTATTAAAAAAAATAGTGTACATATAATATTTTGTATATGATTTTTTATAATATGATGATATGTCTCTTATTTATAAATAAACATAAAAAATAGTGACCTTACTCAGCCATATAGTGTTTTATCTTAACTATGTTTTATATTATTATGTTCTATCATCAAATGGTTCACTTTTGATAGTTTGATATTGAATTCGGAAAATACGTCATGTTAAAAGTTATATTTGCCTAATGTATACCTACTCGTACGTGTGTCGATTTATTTTTACTCATAAGCAGGCCTTTGACCACTATCTTACCTAATGGTAAGTGAAGATGTGGTCGAAGATGTTGTTCAGGCTAATGTAAAATTAATGGCAATGAAAGACACCTGCCAGAACACACCATTAGGTGTTTGACGACAGGTTTACCAACTAAGGGTGGACATAGACAGGCTGGCATTCGCAATATGCCCTGCCACCATGCTATAACGAATTAACGTCAGCACATTAAGCCGTCAATCCCAATTGTCATGAGCACGGAGGCAGGCGTCATGGGAATTGCAATATAAGATAACAGTTTCTCAGATGACGCTACGGCCCACCTTCCGGTATTTTTCCCTTAGTCGCCTCTTACGATACCCATGGGAAGAGATGGGGGCGTGACGTTCTAGTCTGGCACCTACGGGTTACATTGATGATACTGATAAATGATATCAAAGATGGCATAAAATGCACGATTATTTAAAAATATAACATCGGTAACGGGAAATTAGCCATACTTATAGATTAATAAAATTTTAATTAGAAATCCCAAGTCGAACTCTATTTCTGAACAGACTCTAATTTTTCTCTTATCTGATCTGGATATATATATTTTGACGCAGATATAAATAATTATGGTTTTATTAGTATCTCTAAAAAATTTACACTTTCTTCGATTACAAAGATAGGGCTCATTTGAATAAGCAGGATAAATAAAGAACCCTTATAAAATCTTATTAAGAATTTCGTATACAAATTTTTGAGATGTCCCACTTTGCATATTAAATTACAGACAGACATCGAAACAGAATCCAATCTACCTGAAACAATTACTTGTTTGAAGCCCACAATTACGGAAGACGAAATGTGCTCTGGCGTTTCCAATCGCCCTTTTTCAACTCAATTATCTTCGACCGTTTTCTTTCTCGCCACCCAATGAAGGAATAAAAGTCAGCTAATGAAATAATAGGAACCAACAGCCAGTTGAGTTAATTAACTTGACTTATTCCAATACCCACTCACCTCAACTTGGAATAGTTTAACTTATATAAGTTACCTGTGAAGTTCATGAACCGATGACTGGTTTAAAAGCTAATAGTTTTACAAAATAACAACAAATAGAAAATATCTAGTCACGATCGGGTTTTAGGACACAGTTTGCACATTTGAGCTAGGTAATGGAACTAGGTATTGAGTCCGACATGTCACCTCGAGCTCTGGTATGAGCGCTTAATTAACAGTTAAATGCTACAAGAATATAATTTATTTGATAAATTATGTAGTAAGGTAAACACAAGTTTTTCTTAGGACTTACTTATGAGATTACTTACTATATACTATAATATACAGATTTGCTTACTATGCTAGATGTGTGTTCACGAGATTGAAATAATATAGCTTTTATTATCTTGAAAGTGTTTTAAATAATGCTTGTTATTTAATAAATTATGAAATATGTCAAATATCAAGTATTATATCATATACATATACCATAGTGCTTTATCGAGTAATGCATACTCATATATCCCCATCTATTTCTTATAAAAACATAAACAGAACTATAAACCTTACCTAGACCACTGTATTGTTATCTGTATTGTCTTCTGTGACAATCAATGAGACACACAACAGAGGCTTGCCAGATGGCTATCCCCAAAACAAACAGTTTGATTAATGAACAAGTTTCCAACTATAAACGTATGTATATAATTCCATATCATCTCGTTGGGTAGAGAGGTCGGCTAGATGTCTAGATGGTATTCGTACAGCATATGTGCATGACATAAGTGCTAAATTGACGTGTGCGATGCCAGCTTGTTCGGAGTAAAATTGACAATATCGAGTAGTGTCATGCAGGTATATTGAAAGGGACTGGTTGGTCGAAGTATTGGCGACACATAAGTTTGTGAAGCACTCCCGAAATGCCATACCACTATGCGGTGAAGGTCAGGTTCATGGTGGGATTAGAACCTTAAGGGGTGGATGGACGCGGGTTCGAATCCTGCACATGACTATAATTTTTTCTCTCGTAAATTTGTAATTTTGTAACTTAAACCCCCTCTCAAAATTATATGGAGTTTGTTGTTATAACTTATAAAGCCATTTATTCCCAATTCTGACTAAACATTGGTTTCTAAGTTATTGTATTAACTTAAGCTTAAACTAAGTTAAATTATTGTGTTTTTGTTGGGCACTCAAAGTTGAGCGTAGGCCTCCTACATGCTGTGCCAGGTGCTTCGGTCCTGCGCCAGTCTCGACCTCGCGCTGCCCGCTGCCTCGATAAGGTCGCCTCTCCACCTCCTCCTCGGCCGCCCTCTCGATATGCAGTCTTCCATGGGGTTCCAGTGTAGGATCCGCTCTTGAGTTTGTTCTACTATATCTATTATTTAAACATAGCTAGGTCGTTATAGTGACGGATTAATTTCTTATCAATAAATTCATTCTTTAGTACATACGAGTCAAAAACTTGGAACAAACTGTCACTACCTCAGTAAATGACATTACAAGCAAATATTCATTCTTCTTCACATCATAACGACGTTTGATGCACATCACAGCAAACAAAATAACTAAGAGTTGCATATGAATGGATGGATGCTGTTATACTTACTATTGACTATTCTATGGCTATATAAAATTGCGTTTGACAGTTTGTGCCAACATTATTCCACATTCAGTTTTATTACGCGTTTATTAGTAGTGTTTCGGACTATTCAACCGGTATACTTAGGTATCCATAAAAGTTAATACCTAGTTTATAACGCAGTGTGATGTATAAAGCCTTGACTTTGAACGTTAGCTCTTTTAATACAAAATATCGCATATGCAGGTCATCTGCGGGGCAATTCAATTGCACCGACATTTTATCGTTCACCACAGGCTTCTGTCACACTCGGAGTTAATATTTCCATAGGGATGCGCGTTGTAAATGTCACGTCCCAGTTTCCACGTCGAACCTAGTTCTGTAGATATATTGAAATGGAGTATTGTTACTTCAGAATAATATAAAGTGGCAACGTAGTATCGAATTACGCACTAAACTCATTTGCAGCTTTTAGCTTTGGTGACTCAATTTTCTGTTTTTGCCTTTAAAAAGTGTTTGCTATTGACTGTCTACTTCCTATTTTTACAATTACTACTTTCTGTGATATGTATTATAAAATGGGTCAGTATTAATAAGCCTCCATTCTCCGTCCATCCGTCCAAGCCTCAAAGTATTGTATCTTTGAACCATAATACCTTTCAGTGTATCTGCTAACTAGCTTGTTAAAATTTTCACTTAACATAGGTAGTTATTTTTACTCCTGATAGGATAGCCTTTGACCCCTATCTCACCTGATGGTAAGTGATAATGTGGTCGAAGATGTTGTTCAGACTAACCTAGAATTACCGGCTCTCAAGGACAGCTGCCGGAACACACCGTTAGGTGCTTGGCGACAGATTTTCTACTTGCGGGTGGTAGCTAGCCAAGCGGGCATTTGCAAAATGCCCTACCACCATGCAGAGCTAGATAAACTTTTATTATCAAAATACTACGAACTATATACAATTACTACAATGCAGACTCACAGGCAGTTCAAATCCTTTCACCTCAGTATTGGAATAGATCTATTCCAGCTCAGTTTGAATTGAAAAAAATATACAAATTAAATTTGAAAAAAAAAATTATATAAAAAATAATAATAAATTAACATAAAATTTTAATTTTTATATATTTTAAAATTAAGGGGGTCAAAATGCGGGCCCCATACTTTTGAGCGAAAATTGACCTGAGCGTAGAGGTTACCATAAAAAATAAATATAAAATCTAAAACACAAACAAAAACTTCAAATGTGGGGTTCATATTGCAGGAACGAGATTTCCTAACGTTTCTTTTTTGTCCATTAGTTAAAAATGATAATACGTACAAGCTTCAAACTTGGTGTGATTTTTTTTTTTTTTTTTTTTTATATGTGATAGGTAAGCCTTTGACCACAATCTCACGTGATGGTAAGTGATGATGTGGTCTAAGGTGTTAACAGGCTTAACCTAGAATGACTGGCTCTCAAGGACAGCTGCCGGAACACACCGTTAGGTGCTTGGCGACAGATTTTCAACTTGAGGGTGGTCGCTAGCCAGGCGGGCATTCGCAAAAATGCCCTTCCACCATGCGGTGAAGCTCAAGCCCGCGGCGGGATTCGAACCATGGACCTGCTGCGCGGCAGTCCATAGCCAAAGCCACTGAGCTATCACTGCTTCAAATATTCTTATATATTATTATAGTTCAATGTCTAAATAATAATACTATACAATAATAACTAGTGCTAAGTCAGTCTCGCGCTAAAACCCCAAACTAAGTAAATAGTTTCTTGCTAAATTCATACAACAAATGTATGGTATATTGACACGGAACCCTAGATTCACTGTTTATTTTTATTACTTTCTATATTTTTTACTAAGAAAAGAAGAGATAATATAGAATCCAGATACAAAAACAGAACCGCCTATTTTCGATAGCGTATTAATTTTGTTGCCATCTACCGTAAAGTTTATGTTAAGTGATTTAAAAGTATATTATATATTTATATTTTTAGTACCCAATGAAAAATTAATCTGGGAATAATAATATCATACGGACGTTTATTGCCGAGGTTTATATTAACGCACCTATGAAATAACCTCCGGAAAATGTCATACTAATTGTATGATAATAAAACGATAAAAATTTTACGCATAAGCGCCAATAACCATGTCCAACTTTAACAGCTCAGAAGTGTTAAAACATAAAATCACATGCTGCGTCACATCATCGAGATTTCCCAGAGGGTGTCCGTTTTTATTAGGGCACGTTAAGCGCGTGCCAGTGTCAGTCCAATTTGTTCGTAGCGGACGCGACATTCGCGAGCCAATATCTCTATGGATTATCGTGTATAGGATTGGATGTCACTGCTGCATGTTCTGGGAATTACCTATAGTGGTACTGTCTATCACAGAATACATTACAGTATGAAGTGTAGGCATTGAAGGTGATCAACAACTTCGTGTTGACTTCTACAAGTTCGTGTTCAATCGCAGAGGAAACTGATAGTGTTATTTAATCAGGTGGCATTGTCTCACGTTTGATAACTGAGCTAAATTATAATGACGCCTTGTATATGCAGTACTTTGCCACACATAATTTGATAAGGTTGATGCTTTGCACTGCACTGGTAAGCACACTGACTTATTTAAAAGAAAACAATCTAAATTTGAAAATTAAACTTAAAATGTAACCAAATTAGTACTTTGAACAACTTATGGGAACTGTGTTTAGCAGTGGACAATCCTGATACAGTATTCATTTGTATATTCTTAAAAAGCAGACTCTTATGCACTAGACCCTAAAAAAAGGTTTTAATACGCTTTCACCGAGCATAAATATGAACTTTACGAACATGAGAGATAATTATATTTTTACATTACTGCTCGACAATGTTACCAAATGTGAGGGTAATGCAAATCTAGCCTAAAGCACAGAATAAAAGAAAGTTAGTTATCAAAGGCACTATATATAGGGCTTTCCCGCTTTTTAGTTTAATTGACCATCCAGACCACACTACATCAAAAATATCATATTTGAAATACAAGAAAAGCTCTAAATTTAAAATCAGAAAACTTTGCTATGATTTCAAACTCACGAACAGACACACTTTTTTTAAGTATTGGATGCGTATGATGAATATAATAATATGTGCTTGTGAATGAAGCCAAGAAAATGAACGAAATATTTACCTGTCTATCGTCAATGTATATCATCACTGGCAAAGCCAAGGTCTAAGCTGAGTACGATGATTCTTTTTTCATTTGGTGAAGGTACTTTAACATTTCCTCAGGAAATAACCCCATAATCGTTTTAAAGGGGTTAACACAGTCGGGGTCGCGTCGTAAGGTAAATTGTTTTCTATTGGGCGTAAGTGATAAAGAAAATATACGTCTACAAAATCGAAATCCGAAACGTTGAGAGTTGGAGCACGTTTTATTTGCAATAAAGTCGATTGCCAATGGGTTTATGTGCTTAAATAGTGCAGTGAAAGGGTTGAGTACCTTAAAGAATACGGGTAGTTGTAAAGGAAAAAGTCACTGGGCGTGATGCGAAGGTGGGTTTGAAAAGGTTAGGAATAAAATTGGCAATTTTTTAACAATGGGTATCAATGTTCGTTGTTAACTTATAATAGCATATTTAGAAAGCGGTATACTCATTCTACTTGGATGCTTGTTTTTTGAGCAATGAAATAGCAATAGAAATAACGATTGCTGAAACGTTTTGATTAATTATTAACCGACTTCCAAAAAAGGAGGAGGTTCTCAATTCGTCTGTATTTTTTTTTTATGTTTGTTACCTCAGATCTCTTGACTGGGTGAACCGATTTTGAAAATTCTTTTTTTGTTTGAAAGCTGATGCTTGTCGTTTGGTCCCATTTTGAAATTCATCAAAATCGGTCAAGCCATTTTTGAGTTACACTAAAAAGATTGAAAAAAATTTTTTAACAAAAAATGGAACCGACTTCAACACCCAAAAGTGTGAAATAACTAGTTGAAGTCGGTACCATGATGGTTCAAAAGTACCTATTATCACAATATTGTGCGCATGGTACCGACTTCAACTAGTTATTTCACACTTTTGGGTGTTGAAGTCGGTTCCATTTTTTGTTAAAAATTTTTTTTAACAAGAGATACTTAGTTTGTAATATAACAGCACCACACCAGGAGTTCTACTCCCAAAAACGAAGTTCGTTGGTTCGCTATTATTTTTGGTACACATACCATATTTTAAAAGCTAGAAAGTAACTTAAGCTACTTTTTATCCCAACATTTTTTAAATGTTAATAGAGACGCATAACAATTCAATTTTTTGCATTCATTCTACTAAACACTTTTAATACATTCTGTATGTCATTGTGAAATTTAAAAGAAAATTGTTTTAGATAGCAGTTTATCATTCTTCTACCAAAGATGATGCTAAATAACATTTTCTCGAAGATGTCAGAATAAATATGGAGATGCCATAATGTTTAGTACTCATTCATATCATTGCAAGTGGTTGACTTCGCTTAGTTTTGGTAAGTAGTTGTTGCAAGATCACGGGGCGACTCTTATGATGCGGGTGGATGAAAAACTACTAATTTAAGAGTAGACATATCTGTCTACCCTCTTTCTTTGTCTTTTGATACGCACATTATTGTAACTTAATTGCAGTCATTTGTTACCAAGTTTTTCATAATCTGTAGGCCATATTATTTATTAAACTCAAATCTGGGTTCAACAAGCTACAAAATATAAAGCAAACTTTAAAGTTTTTTTTTGTAATTTGGTGATTTCAATAGCTTCTTGAGTAACAGGTCTTGGGTTACATGCTCTTAAGCCACTATATACTTATCTACTTTTTGAACGTAGGCTAACTCTTCAGTCAGATGTTCCGAGTCACCCAAATCAAAAGCACGATTACTGAATTAGGTTACAACGGTGTTAATGTATCACGGGTGATGGTTTAAGGTGGTATGCAGATAGCGGTATGTATTAGTAGCCCTTTTGAACACTGTATTAACAAAAAAAGTGAAAGTGGTTTTTTTTTTTATAATGTTCTGTGGTCATGCATATCACTGTTGACTGCGCTAACTTTTGCTTTTTAGTTAATGAAAAAACAATATATATATAATCATTATTCATATACAGTTTTCGCAAGCTAAGCGAACATTACAATCACAATTTTTTAGACAAAAAAATTTTCGTCTCACTCCTGATTTATAACTGCGTCCCCCAGCTTTACGCTCCGGATGTTAACCATTGAGCAATCGAGACTTACTCGACACACGCGAATTCTGTGCTCTTAATTTATTATTTTAACCGTCACAGGGGGTGGTGCTAACATCAAACAGACTACTAAGTATTATCTTACGGAAAGATTTTAAAACCTGCGTTTATACAATGTATACATGACTATACACATGACATATACTACATGAATTTTTCGTAGTGCTCGCTTATACAATGTAACGCTTTTGTAAAATCTGTGATTACAATGAAACCTACATGTTTTTTTCGTAGTGTGATAGTTTTGTAACGTAGACGCGCGCATCCTTGTTCTAAGCTGTACTATGTTCATCACTTATGCCTGGCAAGAGTTTTAAATAGTTTAATTTAATCATGAAGGTGGGCTTGTGTTGTTTTTTATGTATCTCTACGTTTTGAACGCTGCGTCTGCCAGAATGCGTGAAATGAAATGGTAGGTATTTTACTTTTGGTTTGATGACCAGCCCAGGGCAAAATCATATTTAGATACATATCTCATCAATTCTGCTTTTATGGTAATGCAATCAGGAACGATGTCCTATTCTAGAAGAAGTTAGGTAATTTTCTGAAATTCTATATCTTTGAAAAAAATACCGCCCTACCAAACGTGCTCAAACGCGTTTATCCTGCAAATATTTGTACTGCCTTGTTGTCCTTATGTGGAATTAATATATTCCGTACCTAATTACTGAATTTTCACACGACTGCCCAAAAAAAGAATGTTATGTTTTCTAGTTTCGTGTATGTATGTATGTTTGTGAGTTTCTTTATTACACTAAAACATATAAATGGCTATATCGATTTTAATGTATGAGATATCGTTAGATTCGTCTTGATAGCGCAAATGACACAAGGTAGGTACATAAAATAACTAGCGGATTTTAGATTGGATGTTATATTGTGAGTATAAACGATTCCATAAATATAAATAACTTGAAATTTTAATTGCAATGGAACGATAAAACTTGTAACAAATAAGTAATTAGCAGAGGGGTTTTTATATTTTAATAAATTTATACTTGTTTATCAGTGCCATTGTTTTCATAACGTGATCTCTACCTCTTAATATTACAGTAAATTGACACTTATACCATGTACATTTACGAGTATATACATTAATATATACATATATACTATATACATTTTTTCATTATACAGTTTCATATGTGTATATATATTATATACATTTTTATTACTTCAGTTTTTTATTTTTATTTCAGATCTTCGAGAAATCCCTTAAATTATACCTGTATTTTATATTTTACGATTTGAGCTTGGTGCTGATGAGACATTCGGTACATTGCCTTTTATACAAATCAATATTTTGATAGTTACGAACCCCACTGAATTTGATTCAAAGTCACAAAAATCAAACTGGATATTTTTCTACTCACGCTTTTCATTCGCACAACAATACAGGCCCGCCTTACAAATTCCCCATAAAATGTCTTCCAATGATTGTCAATAACATGCCACGCTGTTACTGTTACTGACAATAATAGATAAAATGTATTTATTAATACATTCATAAAGTCTGTAATAGAAAGTGAACGTGGAAAAGTATGGTTGAAGAAATCAAATAATAGCTTTTCTCGGGCAGCTCCAGTTCTTGTTAAAACTTTAATATTTCTTACTTTGTCCTTCTAGACAATATTTGCCGCTATTTTCTATCCAACGAGACTAGTATTGTAGGTACAGAGATTATGCAAAGAGTTCAAACGTCCCAGTTTTTAAGATTCCTCGGGGCGAACACGTTTGGTTTGGATATCGTTGCGCCGTATACTGTAATCAAACAGCAAGCCTCCTCTGTTCTAGATTAGAGTTTAATACTGCCACTTAAAAACAAGACCGAGATGTTTAGATTTGTGTCTTCTCCGGTTATAGATTAGCACGGTGTGAGATAGCATTATTCAGAAAGCGCCGCTGCCCACCTTCCAGTGTCAGTCGCCTCTTACGATACTTACGGGGGTTTCATTCTAGCCCGGCACCCCATGGACGTGGGGCGTTGGTAAAGCAGATTTTAAATAACAGATATGCAAGCTTTTATATGGTGATTTTTAAGTTGTACTGTGTTGTAAGGCTGTGATTGAAATGTCGTTATAAAAATTGGGTTTAGACCACAGATAAAGTTGTTTCATTTATAAGCTTTGAAATATATGTTTTATCATTAGATACTTATACGAGAATATTATCATACAAGTAAAAGAATGAAACGTGCACACCGAAACTACTGTCACGCCACTTTAGGTGCATGAGGACAGCTCAATTAATTCCAACATCAAATTAAACTACAGCAGTAACTAGGCAGTTATAATATATAATATTAAGCTTATAATTTTCGGTACAATTTACAGTAGGGTCTCAGATTACATCATGTTTTCATGTTTATTTTCCACTACGCAACGCTGCGAAATTCGGGTATCAATGTCTAACACTACGTATTTGAACTCAGAGAATGAAATAGCTATAAAAAGTGTATTTTAGCTACCCTGAAATTGGCTTTCCCAGTATCGAATACACATTTTTATTGCTTTGTCAACATTGTAGAACTGTTGTTTCGCGACTGTACTTACTTTACACGTTCGAGTAAGCACCAGTTTTAGTGTCTACTCACGTTTTTCTATTTCAATGATTTTTTTTGGGTTGATACAATTCTGACTAATTTATCGCGTAAAATTTGCGCGCAATCTGTCAAATCGGTAATTATTTGAAGCTTTCAATTTTTGTTAGATGATCTAAAGTGTACTAGCGAAATTTAACATACTCAAAAATATCTTACTACAAATTAGCCTCAAATTTCGTGTTAATTGTTTCTGATGATTAATTTTCAATATTTATGAAAGCCTCCCAATATTTGCGTTCGTCGATCCAGACTCGATGGCCGAGCGGTTTAAGCGCACGGTGTATTAATCCGGGGGGCGCGGGTACGAATCCACTAGAGATAAAATTTTTGTACTCTAAAAAATGAAGATTCCCTTTACGATATTTTGGCAAATTAAATTCTGTGACATGACATACTACATAGGTCATTGCAAGATGTCTCTCAGTCATGTTACAACCCATGTTAAAATAACGTAGGTATCTGGGTTCTGCGGCTAATAAAAGGGAAGTAAAGATTTCACGTGAATCTGAATATTGTTTTGCTAGAAATGTTGAGTACAAAACGCGTTGCGACTTTATTCAAAAAGATGAACGCAAACAAGTTGCTAAGGTATGAAGGAACGAGCCCATTGGGGTACTGAAGTAATAAAGCCCTATAATGTGCGTCTACATGCGAACCTGTGGGTCTACTTCTGTGACATAACACACTACAATCTTTGAAATGGAAACGAAACTGATAAAAACCCATGTTTACTAATGGGTATCGTGTATTGTCTACTCAGAATTCCTTCCGGAGGGTCAAAGAATCAACAAACAATATATTAACTACATACGCGTCATGATTAATTTATTATCTCTACGAACTGTCACACCTAATATATTGCGGACCTATGCTCGAATCCCCCACAAACCTATTTACGGGTTGTCAGCAGGATATTTCTCTATATAAACGGTGGGTGCTCAGAATTATTGTGATAACTCCAGGAATCATCAGACTCGGTACTAGTATACCCTACAGGTGGAGACTTAGTAGTAAAAGTGAGTTGCGGGAACTTGTAAGTCATCTTGTAATTTTTTTTTTTTAATTTTTTTTTTTTATAATAATAATAATAATCATTTATTCAGCAAACAAAATGTTATACAATCTTAAAACAATTCACTACATATAAGTGTTAGTATAAAAATTAAAATTACATTGTTTATAGATGTTTGGACTCTGTTCTCCACACTAGGATTCCCTGTGTCGTGGAGATCCAGTTCTTTACAGCATGAATTTATACATAACGTTTCAAGTGCATCTTAATAACATTTCTTATAACTAATGGACTCATGATATGCAAATCAGTAGCCTGTGCAATCTTTCTTTTAAATAGTTATGCATCAACAATTTTGTTTGTCACAATATGATATCATCTAAAGTTACAAGATTATTATAGTTTAAAATAGAAATACAGTTATAGTAACAAAATTATTAAAGTTTAAAATTAAAATATATACATTATCAATATGTGGTAAATTCAACCTATTTTGCGAGACAGTTAACATTTTTACAATAAGGGTTCGACGTAGATTTCAGTAGAGTGGTATATGTGATGTGTTTAAAAAGCTATTATTTATCTATTTCCATGATTTGCTCGTTTTCGTCGTAATTAAGAGATGATAACCAGTGTATAAGGACTGTTTTGCATTGACTTCGAGAAAGGTAAAAAATATTTAGTGTTCTATTAGTTTGTGTGTATAGATATGGTGCAGCCCTGTTGGGCTGCACCCCTTGTAGGCACGTCGATAGAACTCAGAGTGTCTTCGTGGAACTTTCCACCGGATGTGTCTGCGACAGATGATGACTTTGGTATGTGCGATTTTATGGAATCTGAGAATAAGAGATACGATATATAACTGCCTTACTCTGAGGAGACCACACTCTTGATAAAGATCATTAGTTGGGTATAGGATTGTTTTTTTGTGAGCTACTTTGAGAACAGCTCGTTGAGCACGTTCCAGTTTTAGAAGGTGTTGTTTATATGCACCACCCCATGCAACGATACTGTAATTCAAAATAGATTGGCATAGAGAAGTGTACACTAACCTTAAAGTTTCTCGATCTGCTATAGCTCTAAGTCTCTTAAAGATAAACATGAGCTTCCTAACTCTATCTGAAAGCGTGGCAATGTCTAGTTTCCAGGATAAATTTTGGTCAATGATTACTCCTAAGTATTTCAGAGATTGAACTAGTTCTAGGCTCGAACATTTGCAGCTGTTACTATGTAGATCATTACAGTAGTGCATTTTGACTACGAGGGGTCTATTAGGCTTGGTTTTCAGGGAAATACTTAATGGTATAACTTTAGTCTTTGATGTATTAAGGGTAAGGAGATTATTATTTAGCCAGGTTCCAACCAAATTAAGCCCTCGTTGACAGATTTCATTTACAGTCTCCCAGTTGTTGCCATAAAAGATAATGGCAGTATCATCAGCAAAAGTAAAAATTTGGCCTTGATGGAGTTTCAAAGTACAGAGGTCATTTATATACACCAAAAATAGTGTTGGGCCTAAAACACTTCCTTGGGGTACGCCATACTTCACTTCTGTCAAGTCACTATCAATACCTTGCACACAGACTTTTTGAAATTGATTTGTGAGATAAGATTTGAACCATTCAAGTGGAGCACCTCGTATGCCTGTAAGTTCAAGTTTCCTCAATAGAATAGGTCGTGACACCGTGTCAAAAGCCTTGGCAAGATCGAGGAAGACACCAGCACATCTAGAGCCTTCATTGAGCTTGCCGGCAACGAAGTCACTTAACATGGTGACGGCATCTCCGGTAGATCTGTTAGGTCTGAAACCAAACTGTCTATTAGACAGAAGACCTGAGGATTCTAGGAATTTTAGCAAACGGGAATTGACAATTTTTTCTAAAATTTTTGAAATATTACTTAAAAGTGAAATGGGCCGGTAGTTTGAGGCTACTTTTGGATCTCCATCTTTAAAAACGGGTGTGACATTAGCAATTTTAAAAGTATCGGGAACAATTCCATCGGCCATACTCAAGTTGCAGATAAACGCAATGGGGGCAGCTAGTATATGTTTAGCCTTAGTTAAAATGATATTAGTAATATTATCATGTCCAGGAGCTGATCTAGGTTTTAGCATTCCAATAATTTTCATTACTTCATTTTCATCCGTTGGAAATAAGAAAAAGGAATCGTGTGGAATATTACTGGCGCTAAGCGGTCTCACTTCTGATGCCAGGTCATTTTCATTTTTGTTTAGGTTAGCCAAAATAGTGTTAGGCAGATTGCTACCAACTGATGCGAAGTAATTATTTGCGGTGGTTAGTGATTCTCTAGGGCTCGTGTTACATTTGAGTAGATCCATATTAGATTTCTTATTAGTATTAATGTGACATATCTTTTTGAGTATATCCCATGTCTTTTTACTGTTTCCTTTACATTTTATTAACTCATTTTTTTCATATGTATTTTTAACATTTTTTATTGTGTTGTTACATACATTACGATACATTTTATAATCAGTATGTAGCTTTAGATCAGTTGGATTATTCCTTGAAAAAGCATGCATAGCATCTCGTTTCTCTACACATTTAAGTAGAGACGATGTCATCCATGGCAGTATACACTCGTATCGTTTACGTTTTTTATTGCAAGTCTGGCTATATGTCTGAATAATTTTTTGTATGATGCTCGTAAAGTCATCTGTAGCTTTATTAACATCAGAGTGAGAGTAAAAAGAGTCCCAGTCATAGCTGTTTAGTTCTTGTAGTAGTCCATGATATTCGATTCTTAAGGTTTGTTGATGATGGGGTACAGTTATATTATTATTTGGTTTCTTATCTATTGAAAATATTATTGTGTGATGATCAGTAACTCCACATGCACAGATTACTGCTCTACTACAGTGTCTGGATTTTAAAAAGTAATGATCCAAACAATTTAAACCTCGAGTAGGGTATGTAAAGCTAGGAATAAAACCATGCTGTGCTGTCATGTCTAGATATTTATCTACATTTGGGTCTTCAGACCCATATTTAATATCTATGTTTATGTCGCCTGTAATGAAACAGCACTCTGCTTTACAATCAGACAAAACTTTTTCCAAAGAGTCGACAAAATCTCCAGCTTTATGATTTGAAGGAGATCTGTATAAACATATAAGAGTGTAGGTTGAATTTTCTACGTCAACCAAAAGGCAGTCTGCATCTTGAAATGAAGGTTCAGTTACCCGAACTTGAAGGCCTATTTTTGAATACAGTACAAGGCCGCCGTTTTGGTTTCGGTAACGCTTGGTATAGAAGCAATTATAGTTATTTATACTTATTTCACTAAAGAATAGACCAAGCCAGCATTCTGTTAAAACTATTATATTTGGTAAAAAATTTAGTCTTTGAATAAATATTAAAAAGTGATCAAAATTCTTACTACGTATGCTTCGTATATTCTGAGATACTACTGAAAATTGATTTTTAATATTCCCTAGGTACTGTAAGCATTGTTCAGGCTGTTCGGTTTGATAAGTTGGTACTATACAGATGTCATCTAATTCGTCATTAATTTGTCTTAAATCCATACAGATTTATAAGACCCATAAATACAACCTTCATAGTGATTATAAAAGAAGTAAACCTGAAATATTTTAGGTAACTTGTGCATGTAGGACTTTACTTTTATTTTGCTGATGTACTCGTAGATATAGTAAAGCCGATAAATTTCAATAAGTGTTCGATTTCTTGTGGGCGCTTGAGTAGCATCCGTTTTATTATAGTGTAAATATTGAGTGTCCATAATCAAATCACTTTGTCGTCCAATGCATATAACCATAGTATACAGTGGTTCGTAGTAACTATTACATAATCTGTAGCACGGATATGTATACTTTGTTGCTAATCCAAAGCTGAAAAATACAACCATGGTTCTATACCAGTTAGTTACCGATTTTGTGTAAGAGAAAACAATAATAAAGCTTAAAACTAGAAGACAAGAGTTCGATTCCCATTTTAAATGAATTTTAGAACATAGAATTTGGTAGGTATACATTTTTTTCACACTCTGAGTTATGGAATAAGAGTTAGTAACTCCTATTTTTATTGTTTGTGGTTGTTGAGATCTTTCTATTAAGATATAAAGATCCTGATAATATTGATTTGTTAACGAACAAATGTACGAAAGAAAATATTCTACACATTTAAAACAATTCACGTAGTCGGTATTCCATATCAATAATAGTATGCCCAAAAAGCCATTATTTACACAAAACACTAATACCAAGGCTAATAAGTAAGTGTATTTATAAAGTAACCTATTAAAATTATTTATGCCTGATAGGTTAGCCTTTGACCACTATCTCACCTGGTGGTAAGTGATGATATGGTCGAAGATGTTGCACAGGCTAAGCTAGAATTGTAATAAAATAAACGTGTGTGTGTGTCCATAAGTTGTGTGGATTAATCACTGGTGAAATTGTATTGCGTCAAATGAAGCTCATTTTGAGGTGCATTATAATTTGTGTAACATAATTTATAGGTAGGTACTTAACAAATTATTTGACACAGAAGTATTAACAATATGTTATATCTTTGAAAGCAGTTCACACCAGGTTTTTGCTTACATCTGCAGTCAATTCAGATAAGACAAAGGCTATAGGCAGCCTATCTGGACCAGTAAAAACAAAACATTCAAAAAACATATCAAATGACTACCATACTTTTCAAACTCTTTCTCTCTCCTCTAATATAATAAAAAATATTATTAAATCCTCTTTAGAAGGTATTTGGATATTATATTCTTTTAATAATTTAATTTCTCACTTTTGAGTGTTACAGTAAATTTGCATTTGTATACTTATTGTTAAATGCTTAATTATTTATTGTATATATACCAGGATCTATAATACTTATTCATTTTAGTCTATATGTACACAAATTGATGAAAAATAATTGACACGGAGAGTAGGTAATCGGAATACGCGAGAGGGGTGTCGAGAGTAAGACGCTTCACGCCTTCTGCCCTGTCTCGGGTAGACTGCCTTCAGCACTCGCCCCCATGGTTATTGTAGTACATTTCAGTATTCTTTTATTTAATTAGTTTAAAAATGTTCTCTCTGAAAACGTAAGAAAAACCCACATGAGTTGACAATTTTATGTCTTACCAGCCTAATATTTTAAGAACTTTGAACGTTATAACAACAATTAATTTCTTGCTAATAACTGAAATTAAAATGACAGAATTGTTTTTTTTTACTTATGTCAATTTAACTCTAATTTGCCAGCATGCTGGGCACGCTGCCAACAGGTAGTGGGCTGGAGCATTTGGACTGCATGTGAGTCTGCTATGACTTATAGGTTGTCTAAATGCTTTTATTGTAGTAGCTGTAGTGTTGTATATAGTTCGTAGTATATTGTTTACGCTTAATTATGATTTAGACAAGACTGTGACTTTGACACAAAATTTTGCCTGTATGACTGTAACTTTAAGTAGTTTTTTATTCCAGTGAATAGATTTGATTTGAATAAAACAAGTGTGATTTGAAGTGTCTGCGGAAAAATCTTGAATGAGGCAAGTGGTGATAAATATTATTATTTTTTGTATTACTAGTTTAAAAGTCCCTCCCAATAAATGGTCATGCTACAGGTCAGTTACTCAAACTAATTTCCATTAAAAATTCAATTGAAAAACATTAACTAAGTAGGTATTTAAGCAAAGAAGACCAGCGTGATCTGGAGCGTTCAGACCACAAACGGAACTCAGTGGAGTTTTAAAAGTTACATTAAAAGTTAGTACGTGCAGTGTCTGGTCGTCTAATCTCGAGGTACACTCGAGCACGTATTCAGTAAGCATCATGACACTTATTATTAATGCGAGATTGTGTGTCAGTTTGTCTTTATTTTATCCGGTCAAGCGACACTATCTACTGAGCGTGAGTGCAACTTTTAAGAATTGTTGCGTGTGAAAATGTACAACAATATGACTATAAATGTTAACAAAACACGTAAGTCTCAGCTCAGAAGTAGGGATTTTATAGCTTCATCTATATTGAGGTAAGTCAAGAACTTGTGAAAGTGATGAAAGCGGCCAGAATAATTGCAGAAAATTAAAAAAATATCTGTTTTTCGACTAAACTTTGACCTTATTGTGGCGAAGAATGATAAATTCACATTTTGTTCTGTTTCCTGAATTGCCTGATAACAACTGGTGGTACTTTTCATCATCATCACTGTTCCTCATTGTGTACGCGGATTAAAAACGTGGAGAGCTGCTAGTATGTAAGTAAAAACTTCAAATGTAAATTCTTGGATAATATTCTTCCATAGCGCTGCCGTTTTACGCAGAACTAATTTATCTTGAGTTACATTAGTTGCGCGTAACAAAGCTTAAAAGTTAGCTATGGGTTTACTTTATATAGTACCAAATCAAAAATTAATCAAAAATAATTGAATTAATTATAAAATTAACAAAACCAAAGTAATATAACTGTATGTTTATATGGAGCTGCTTTGCGTATCTACTTTAATTCTAGTTACATTAAATTGGCATAACTATGCACTTAGCAACGTTGCGTGGTTCGATTTGGCTTTTCAAGTTACATGAAACAGCAAAACAGATTATGTACGAAATTTTCATATGTGTCACATTATTCATCATTAAATATTTTATTTAAATAGCTTATTGAAGTTATTTTAGCTAAAAATTTGTTGACCACGAAGAAATGTTATCAAGCAGTTAAATAAAAAGTTTTGGATAGTACCTACTTCAACTGATACAAATACAGTTCTTTCGTATTATCAAAATTTAAAAATTTAAATGTATCTAAGATACATTACTCGCATAACAGGATTTATATGGAAATTAAAGTAGCAAAAATATTAAAATGGCTATAATATAATATTTAACAAATATATAGTATATATTTTAATGAGGCATGTGACTTATCCACGTTATTTTATCGGTAAAAAAATATTATTTATTATAGCTTTATTATTTTATGATTTATGAACAATAATGTTTTACAAAATTTAAAGTGGTTTTACCAAAAGTGATCGTTTAGAAGATACATTACATACGCGTTACACGGCAGAGCCCTTTTAATATTCTGTGGGGTGTCTAAGAAGGTATTTCTAAGAAAGTAAAGATTCAAAATTGAACCATCTTATATATTAAACTTACTACCTTCTTTCGTCACCTGTCTCACGTATGCGGAGTATATACTATAGGATTTCCCTATCAACGCAAAGGACCATACAAAAATATATTTTATAGAGTTTTCTTAAATATATTTTAAATTTATTTAAATATATTTTAATTATATTTTATAGATTTCTCTTCAGTTTTATAGCCGGCCGGCAACCCTAATTGGAATGCTCTAGTGTTCTTAAATATATTTTAAATTTATTTAAATATATTTTAATTATATTTTATAGATTTCTCTTCAGTTTTATAGCCGGCCGGCAACCCTAATTGGAATGCTCTAGTTTATACGTGTAGTACCACAAATTTAAATCCCTATTAGCAATAAACAGCAAGCAATAAATGATCAGAATGTGAATCTGTATACCTATACATAACTGGTGGCAATAAAGTCGCGCGCAGACGCTAGTGTGCTATATTTGCTGTTTTTAATTTTATCCTACTGTGTCCCTCTCGCTTATCTACGTGCCTTTTTGAGATAAGAAATAACTGGACGTTACTACATGGAAATTTAAATTTATCTTGTCTCATTAGTTATTGCAATTCTTGTCCTAAGAGTAAGTGTAAGTAAAGTATTACATTTAGTTTTATATCAGAATATTTTTTCTTATGTGGTCTCACAGTTATTTTTGAAATGAAATTGTATGGTGCATCTCATTTTTTGGTCATTATGTGTTTCTAGAGGATATAGTAGTTATTCAAACACATGATCGAAGAGTCAAGAACTCCGGAACATGATGTGAAATGTGTAGGATTGAAATGCGTCTATTGTCTGCGTATAAAAAACCGCGCGTTGCTTGCGCAGCGCGTTCACCACAGATAATGTGTACTTAAATTGAATTGGATCCTCCTTGGTCGGGACACATTGTACATTAATAATTAAAAAATAGTTTGAAAGCATTGTTTTGTTAGGAGAATAATGCTTTATTTTAATTTTTTAATTTTCTTATAGAAGTATGTAAATAAAATATGCCAATAAAAGTCTGTATTTTATGTCATAATTAGAATGTTACCGAATGAGATTACCTATATAAACGTATTTTAAAATGTTTTTTGTTTAATATCGTAAAACCGTAATAACATTTAACATTTAGCGTGTAACTTGGTGTGATTATATATCTATATACCGCACAGAAACAATTTCAAAAATATAAAATTATTTTTGGAATTCTTTACCAAACATATTTAATATCGACGTATTTTATCACAAAACTCACTTATTTAACCTGTATTATTAAATTTTGGTCAATATTGTTATTGACTAGGTGAAGCGAGAGCCTATTACAAAAATGTTATTCGTAGATTGTAAGCAAGATACTGAGTTATTTTTCTAAGTACTATTTTTTACACTACTGCCCAAAAAGGTGTAGGAATAGGAGTTTTCAGGGATTATGTATGTATGTATGTTTGTGAGTTTCTTTATTCCACTTTCGAAACGGCTTAACCGATTATAATACAAGAGATATCGTTAGATTGGTCTTTATAGTGCATATGACACTAGGTACATAAAAAAAACTAGCCGATTTTAGACGTCATATTGTAAGATCATTTTTTTTTTAATGTTCCAACCCTATTGAATTTGGGTCTCAAAATTAAGGGCCTTAAAAATGATTTCGGAACGAAAATATATAATTGGCAGTCGGTTACTATTTAAATTATTTTATACTTGTTGGATTTATTTTCTCAAAAATATTTAATCAAAAAGTATTTTATTGGGATATGCGAATTCAAAAATTCATATCTTTTAGAATAAACTTAAAAATTGCAAGAAAAACCGGTTATCTGACATACCAAGAAGGACATCGTTAAACAATATGCAGACTTTAGAATATGCTACCATCCGTAACACAGTTTATTTATAACTAAAACAAAACCTGAAAACTCATTTCACTTGTGACATTACCTACATATGTTCCACATATATAATTCTAGTTATACATTTATGTAGTCCGTCTTATTTTAAGTACGTTTTCATATTTAGCTATCTCTAATAGATCTACGATAAGTTGTAACAATCTGTTTTTATTTATTCTTCCACTGTTAGAGCAACCAAATTTTTTAAGCTGTTCTTGTGTCGGTATTTGTTTTATTTAAGAAAGTATATTGTAACAACCCTAAAATATGCAGGATAAGTGTAGGAACATGATAATGAATTAATCTATGACTAAATACCACGTGGCTAGTCAGCCACGTGATATTGAGTCCAATAACTCGTGGCAAGGCAACCCCCTCATATTTTTCCATCTCAACGAACTGCCAGCTGTGGTAGACTGTTTGTACCCTTCATTCATATGAAATGTGAGGGAACGTGAATGGATGTTCTATGAGAAAGATTTGCGAGAGGAGCTTATGAGATCAGAAGGGTTGGTAGGCAAGTATCTACACAACTTTGCAAGAAAACAAATGGTACAGAATTACACAGGAGAGAGATGAATAAAAACTTCCGTTTTTGAGAAGTCGTGACCAGGATATCTAATGTTTGTGAATATTTTATAGCTAAAAATATTACGGTATCCACCAAATTCTGTTGGCAATAAAATTATATTGCAATATTTTTATTGCAGTGAGCATTTTCCGGTGAGAAGGCTTCCCCGCGCTGTTTCAGAACAACAGGTGCACCTTTCATTATGTTTTTGTACTTTAACCCGAACCTACTCTAGACAAAGATAATAAAATGATACGACCTCATATAAACTTAAACTCTAGAGATTATATTTATATAGAGAGTAATGACTTCAAGTTTATTAGAATCAGCTAGCCAGTTTTGCTATATGTTACTATCAGCATTTGTTTTACATCTATACTAATATAATAAAGAGGAAAGATTTGATTGTTTGTTTGTTTGCATTGAATAGGCTCTTAAACTACTGAACAGATTTGAAAAATTCTTTCACCATTACAATACTACACTATCCCTAATGAACATAGCCTATAGAGTATTTTCAAAATGTTAGGGATCCGTATGAAAACTTCAAAAATGTAACCCAAAGTGCGAAAATTCACCAAAAAAATCGTTATATCGCGTACGCTGCGAAAATTATTAAAATTAGAGCAGTGTTGCACTAAAATTTTATAGAAGACATTAATATCTATAAAAAAGTTCGCAATACTAAAAGTCTAACTAGTTATATCACTATAATTACTTCTTTATGTGTTTAAATTTATAATTTTTGAAGTTTTAGTTAAATACCCGTGGAAAGCCGGGGCGGACCGCTAGTCATAGATAAAAACGGTTTGCGAGTATTTACTCATATTTGTTTATATATAAAGTTGTTTTACAAGTTCATTAGTCATTATCTGTTTTTGTTAGTAACAAATGTGAATTCTCAATAGTGATACTGTTATTTTTTATGTTCCGTAACCAAGGGGTAAAAACGGGACCCTATTACTAAGACTCCAGTGTAACACAGTACCCAGTACAGTATCCAGTATCCACTATAACAACAAATACGAAAAATCGGCCAAGTCTGAAACAGATTCGCGCACGTGAAACTAAAAAAAGGTTATTATATATTGTCTAATGTTGTATAGATAATGGTACGGAACCCTACGTGCGCGAGTCCGACTCGCACTTGGCCGATTTTTCTATGATTTCAATCAGATTTCGTTAGGAACGAATTAGGTACATAATTGAGCCACAGGGCATGAAAAATAATGTATTAGATCTACTCCCAATTGTGATGCCATTAAGCTAAATTAAATGTAATGCGCTAAAATAACACTACATATACCACTAATAACGCGTATGTACTTATTGAGTGAATCTCAGCGCTGATTAACATCTTTTGCGCTATTGTTGGTCAATAAAATTGACGTAGGGGATATATTGATTATTGTCCATGAAATTTTATATAGAGACAAGAGGCGGTCGGCCGCCCGTAAAACCGATGCCAAACTGTCACGGTACCTAGTCCTTAGCATAATCTTTGCCTTTCGAGTGAACTATGTGTAGGTAACCTTCGTCGTAGATACATTCACCACTGCCCATAATAAATGACTATAGTTCACCCAGGTCAATTGACCATCGTGTTACAAAATTACAAATTTACTAGAGGAAAAATTTAAGTCATGTGCGGGATTCGAAACCGCATCCATCCACCCCTTTAGCCGGGGTATGCTCTAACCAATTGAGCTAAAATGACCAATTAGTCATAACTCTATTTTTTTCCTATCGTTCTTTAACCATCGTATTGGGTTTGAGGGACATAGTTCAACTTACGTTGTATTACAAACAAAACTAATTTTGCAATTAGCTTTTAACTTGTAAATGATGACTTAAATAAAAATGTAATAAAACTATATGAGTCTTCTTAAAAAAATGGGCCATGGTATCCTTTTCCATGATATTATATGATATAGAATGTTCAACAAAACTCAAGTAGAAATAGCTCATGTCCACATCTAAAACCTGCGACCACAACTTATTTAATATCCGCACCAATACTACATATATTGTTAATGAATAGGAACAGCAGAAAACAGTCGGCTAGAAACAATCCGAGGCAGCTGTTGGCACGCGATATAGCCGTGTGCTGCGACCCGTCACTAACGCAATATATTGAACACGACGGGAAATAATACACAGTTATGAAAAAATATCGCCACCTGCCGTATAACACTGATCAGTTGGCCAGGACAACTTTTTCTCGAAGAGGAGAATAGTTTCATTGGTTTTATTGACTTGTCAGACTGTTTTTGTGTTTCAAGTTAGCAAATATACATAAGCGACGATATTTTGGAAAGTTAGCATTGTTTTTTCATCTTGAGTTTTTGGAACAAGTAAAAAATAGCACACCAGAGAGTTTAAAGTTTGAGCCCAATTGATAAAACCTATGGACTGCCATGCAGGGGTCAGTGGTTCGAAACCTGCCGCGGTCTTTTTTCTGGTCTTGTTGTTGGTCTTAACTCACTTGAAGTACTGATATCACTAAAAATTATGTCACCTTGGCTTTAGTAGAATGAGCATATAGTATATAGTTAGGTTTCCTACTATTTATGTTTCCTTTCCTCATACCTCGTGTTAGGAGTTTTTCATTTATTCTACCTTACCTGCATATTCTACCATTTGTACCACCTTCCTCGCATTTCGCGTTACTTCATATTATTTTTCCTACTATTTATGGACGACTTCCTCATCTAACCAAGTGTATCCCACCATTTATAATATACTTTCCCCCCTTTTTGGGTAACTGTATCAGTCGGATCGTCCACTGCTAAACACAGCCACACCCATTAAGAGGGGGTTTGATATAACCCCCAAGCTTGGTAGACGGTAAGGGATTGCAGCGTAAGATGGAAGGCACTGCTGCCCTGCTGTAAATTTAAAATAAGATTTCGAAACTCTAAAATTTCGCCAACAAAAAAAGCTTGAAACCATGGTGTATATAGGAAATTACATTTTATTGAGTTTAATTATTTATCTTGTATCAGAAACACACAACTGCATTTTTTTTACTTTACGCCTTTTTTACAAAACACTACAAACTTAATACAACACTACAGCTGCTACTTCGAATGCATATGGGCATATTATTGTTAAAATTGAATTGTATTAAAAACAACACTTGGTTGTCTCTAGTTTGCTGAAAAGTCACGAAAATTTATTTTAAATTAATATTACTTACAGCTTACACGAGAGAGTTAAGATATACGGCTGCGGCGGCGGAGGCAACACTCGAGAAAATAAACCATCTAATATAACGACTCGATAATCTAAACTACTCGATTCACCAGACTTGCTGTGTTGTCATCGTATTTGTAAGGAATCATGAAAACTTTGTTGTTGAATCTCTATAATCGTATTTTATGCCAGTACATATGTCAGTTTTACTTGAAATAATGTATTGTCAATATTGTTCACATTTAGATATAAAAGACATGATAAAAAAACTGGCAAACAAAGTAATAAATATAGTATAGATAATAAGTCTCAAGGACAGCCATACAAAACTTACCGAAAATAGCACTTGCTTTTAAAATACGACAAAATACTCTTTGTTCAGTTTTCCTTGTAGGTGTTAGCTTTTGACTATATTCTTATGTTAGGATACTACACTGATTTCGTCTACTAATGAATGTATCAATGTTTATTCATATAATGTTCAGTACATATATAATATTGTATTTTGAATATTGATTATAATATTTATCCAGTATAGTGCCGTGCCTATCCAATAAGGTTGCATAGATTATAAAAGTAAAACATTTGACACAACTGATGCGGCGATAACTGATGGACACAGCTGCCACATAATTTTATAAAAAAAAGGCGCCAATTACTTTTAGCGCCATTCGATGATCTTAATACTTTTAATTACACCTATATGAAAATAATATTTTTATTACTATACAAGTAAGTGTATACAGTTTGAAATTCTTACTGGATCTGATTTAAGGTAAAGAATAACGATTTTATTTAAACATAAGTGTATATTAATAACCTTATAAAGAATTGTACTTTCCTAAAGGAATATACCTAATTTAATAAATGTTTTTCAAAACGATCGAAACATACGTTTCATTTCATATAATAAACCCTTATAATTCAGAAGTGGGATAGGCGCGTGTTTTACCGAAAACACACGTTTATCTCGCCCATGAATATAATAGTTTCCAAAAATCGCTCTAGTTTTTTTTTGCTGTCTTGTATTAGTTGTTAGTTGTTCTAACATAAATACTGAAATGATATGTACCTATTTATGGATATACAATGCGCTTGTAGTTAGGTGCTATCGGTTGATTGAAGATCACTCAATACTTAATCATTATAATTATACCTGATTAAATTAATCGATGACCGATTGAATATAGCGGAATAGTGATGACTACACTGTTACTACTGGTTGGTCCAGTAGCAAGAGCGTCACGTCCACACTGTGATGGTACATGGTAGCGAGAATGACACCCGGAGTGAAAAAAAAGGGGTTACTGGTTTTACCATCTGAAATATCCAGTACCTAACAGTTCGCAATCTAGTACTGTGCGTGGTAAATGGCACAGGCAATCCCCCTATTGCATATAAATACCGATTTGTTTTACTGAATCATGCATGTTCCTACACTTCCATCTACACTAATACAGGTTTGACGTTGTAAAAATAATTGAGTAAACAACTACGTTAATAATTACAAAATCCGTCGCTTAAAAAGAAAAAAACATAATATTCTATTTGGGGATGGAACAGCACTGACATCCCGCATGGGGTGTTTTTATTTAATCGTTAGATTAACTGTCCAGTGAATAGAACTAAGATCATTTCTCTTGGCAACACATAGTTCTTTTGTTTCTATACCTATTCGCTATCTTTGCCATGAATCTGAATTTGTCAATATTTATCCGAATATACTTGTTCATGATATTTAGTAACGAAGAAAATATTTATGAGTTTTAGTTTGGACGGCACATTGCGGTACCTGTTCCATGTGGGCGAGACTTCAGGTGGTGTCGAGGATGCAGCCATAAATGACGTGGACGACTATCATCGGCACCTCGCACAGTGCTCAGCAGATAATGGTGAGTGTGATACTCGAGCCTCATATCTGCAAAGTTTTGAAAACAATATAAGCGAGGGAGCGGAAGAGAGCCATAAAGTCTGGCAAGGCCGCAAACGCTTTTCAAGTCATATTGCAGATGCGGAAGGGAGCCTGAGAGTTAGGCAAAGCCGCATACGCAATTTTCAATCTACCTACTACTAAAGCGGAAGGGAGCCTGAGAGTTAGGCAAAGCCGCATACGCAATTTTTAATTTACCTACTACTAAAACGGAAGGGAGCCTGATAGTTAGGCAAAGCCGCATACGCAGTCTTCAATATACCTACTACTAAAGCGGAAGGGAGCCTGAGAGTTAGACAAAACCGCAAATGTTCTTCAAATTGTACTAATAACGCGGAAGGGAGTCTGATAATAATGCAAAACTGCAAACGCTCGTTTCACGATATAATCGATTTATCAAGTGCTTCAAACCAGGAGTCAATGGGAAGACGCCATCGTAGGAATACTGAAATATCACAACAGCTTTCTAATAGTTGTCCACGAGGATTTGAATCGTAACTTAAGAAGTTTAAACAATTCTCGCGGTATCCAACTAGATCGAACGGTGGTAGGCAGCGTCATGAAAGACATTATAATTGTTCACAAAGTCGATCCACAGAATGACAATCTAGATTGTATTCGGGAGGGTCAAGTAAGTAGTAAGGTCAAGTAGTTAAAGCAGTTCAGACGATTGGTTGTCAAGTATTTAAAGTGTTCTCGTAGTAAATTCGTGGAGCGCGAGATTAATCGCCATGCATATATTAAGACCGCCACCTTTCGCGCTTGTTGAGCCCCTCTGTTATTAAAAATAATATGCTCTTGAGGGAAGCAGGAAACTAAATAATTTTGAGATTAGCTCAGATAGAGAATGTAACGCACCTAACGATGCAATGTCACACGTAAAGAAAACGAAGCGGTGGGTTTCCTGCTCACCGATGAAGTATCAGCAAGTGTATGAAGAGCTAAGAACGTTATGTAAATGCAATCGAAAAATATGTAATAATGATACTAATATTATCTTAGATAATCCCTAAAAGTTTACGTTAAGGGCCAACAACATCCAAACTTTCTTTTTCTAATATAGTCCCGGAGTTTAATCCGATGGTCAAGAAATAAACCATTCTTATGTGTCTTTTGCTGTAACCTTGAGGAGTGTGCCGAGATTTATGGCTGGGATGAAAGACCATATTGAGACCATAAATTTTGTTCTTCGCAAACTTACTGATATAGTTAAGACCTGGTATCAAGGTCTCGACACAGTCCGCTACTCGTGGCGTGAAGATTATGCAGAACTGTTGACAATTATGGTACCAAAGAAATTGCGTTATGATGATTCATTCGAACATTACTTTTGCAGAAAAAAAAACTATTTGCTAAATAAGGGCAGCATAAAGGGACGTAAGGCCGTAGACTGTATACTAAACGGTATTGAAGATCGAACTATTCGCGTTAAGGCCCAAGCAGCCCAATTTCGTGAAGCTGAAGAAGTACTTCAATATCTTAAAACTATTTAGGTAGATGTAAGTAGGGATCTTCATGACAGAAAAGACATGATGAGGGAGGATAGGAAACAGCTTGCATTGAGTTTATATTATATAATAATAGAAAAATCAATCTGCCAAAATACATGTCACTACTGCAACGGCAAAATACATAAAAGTTTTGAACCTTCAAATTTGTTAACTTGTAGTTTATGCAGTAGGAAAGGTCACTGGAACACCTATTGCAGGTTCCATAAAGACACTATGCAAGTTGTGGAGGTATCTCACATATATAGTATAGGTAATTATGTATTCTCGTATATGACACATACAACGAAGTTTTTTATTTGACGAATAAGTAGAGCTGCCTAAATGAATTTTTAAAAATAACACAAAAACACAAAAAATTGACAGTCTGGCGCCGGGAAGCTATTAAAAGATAAAAACAAACGCATTCAAAATCTATTCTTGATTTTATGGCCACTCGAAAACGAGACTCACAAAAAATTTGGGTTGAAGGGTTTTTTTGTGAAGCTTGGCAAAACTGCAAACCGTGGGAAATATAAAAAATATTGTTGCGAGGGTGTTTACTTAACCGATCCTGGAATTAACCTATCAGAGAACAAATTATGTGTGGCTGTTTTATTTTATTTTAGATCAACCAATCGATGACGATGGGGGTGTTTCCTTACATACAGAGAGGGGATGGAATTCTGACCTTGCAAAGACGAAGAGAGGAGACAGGAGAAAAACACTAACGGATTAGCGCTGGTTTAACGCGGAAGTCAGTTTAAAAACTGCAGTAACTTCAGTGTTTTATTATTATTTGATAAATTAACAACTTAAGTTTAAATTCAGTGATATTAGAAGACAATCATTCGGTAAAGTTGATAAATCCTATTCTCAACATACTATAGAGTTAATTCTAGCGATAAATTTAAAATTACACCCAATATATATTTTATGGAATTTCAGAGGATTTGTTGTAAGGAAAATTAAATTAAATTGAATAGTCAATTTATTAATGATAGTATTAAATCGTATTACCTTATTGAATACATATATCTTATTTGCTACATACAATTAGTATATTCATGTCAAAGATATCACTTGTTATGTTGAAAATTACATATGGGTATGGTTTTATTTTGTAAATAATTGTGTATATTAACATATATTATATGTTTTGTTGATTCTACTGCACTGTGTAATACGACTAAAGAGGTTTTTACGTTAACGCCATTCTATTTTCCTCTTTAATAAAGTCTAGGAAATGAATGGCGGATCATGTGATTAATATATATGTGTATTTTTATAGATACATATATATGTAACTTTCATGATTTAAATAATCAAAGAGTGTCGCTTAAATACCACAACAAATTTTAAGATCATTATAATAAAAATTAATATGATCTATATTAAACTTATTTTATTTTATGATTAAGAACCTTTCCAATCAGATAGAATATAATATATATTAAGAATAATTGAATCTAAAGTAAATTAAATGAATATTTGAACTCTAGCTATTGAAATAGTAATCCACACTTAATTAGATCTTGAGATAAATTTATAATTGTTTTGATAAATAATTTACGATAGTTTACTTAGTTAATAACAGTTAGGATAGTAAAATAATATTTGAGTCTAATTATTTACTATAGCAGAATATGCTGGAGTATAGAGTATTCTTTACCTAATTTAAGATAGTAATATAACATAAATTATTTCATTAGGGCTATAACGTAGCATCTAATCTAGATAGATAGGTCATATAATTTCCAACACAAAGTCCTGCGAGCAGACAGCAAGGGGAGATCGAGTCCAGTTACTGATCAACAGGGAGTATATTAAAATAAGTACAGTATACAATTCCATTAACTCTAAACATCTATATTATATCTTTTGGACTATGATAGGGAATAACTGCAAAACGATATCTTAGGAGAGCGTGCCTTTTACTGTCTTATATTTTAAGGCCTATAACAAGAATATGGGACCTAGATTTCACAAGTCTTTACATGGTTGTGCCTAGAAGCGGCAGTACAATACGTCACAATACACGTCCTCTCATCTGGAACGACCTATAGATTTCTATAAGCCTGGCCAGGCAAACACAAATTTTGTGTTGAATCACGTGATATTTGAGATATATATATAAATCCATGGTTTTAAAAGGGCTAATAAAATATACAAATAGCGCTTATTTCGCTATAAGAATAAATAGAGCCCCTCGGCTCATGATAGGTTAAAAGGTTGATTTCCAAGCCCTGAAAAAACACTTCGGTGTACGCTGAGCCGCGTTGTAGGTCTCCCTAGACGTTACTTGGACTGGTTTCTATTGGGGAGATGATTTTTCCTTCCACATAAAATAAGGCATTCTTGTATTGAATCCTGCCACTTGCTAAGGATGGTCTAATTAGAAATAACTCTTCCATATATACCTTATGAATCAAACGCATACACTAATATAATTAATTTAATTAACTATTTTAATTAATTTACTTGTTGACCTCTCTTATTTAAAGCAAGCCAGGAGGAATATGAAAGTGATTATTTTATGGACATTCAGCCTATGTACTGACATAAAACTTGTGTAAGACATGAGTGATGATTTACAATCACATTAAGTAAAGCTCTCCTATGATTTCGTATCTCTGAATCAAGTAATCCTTTCTCAATATATCATAACTTAACTTAGACGATCACACTAGCCTGTACCACCACAAAGTCATGAATCGCAGTATAAAAGGTTTTGCTATTAAAAAAGAAAAGCAAGCGTCCAAGCTTACTACGTCTAATAAAAAAAAAAGTATTTATCTTACATAGTGGTCAACGATGCGGAATTTTTATATCACGTAAACCGAGGTAGCCTATGTAGCTACACTTATTCAGGAGAACGAAGCAAAGCGCTTAAATTTGAAGATTGACAATACGACTACCACTACTAATAGGGATAGGCGGTTACCTTGTTGAAAATCTAGGTAAATATATGGCTGATGTCACAGTGCAAGGTTAAAAAGAAAACATCAATATATTCGATAGCATACTCAAATACCCGGTATTACTTAAAAGTTATATAATATAAAAATTATATAAATACCCGGTATTACTTAGTATTCATTTACAGAGAATTTTCATTTGATCAGTAATAATATGACAAAATCATTTTTGATAAAAACTCCGACCAATTAAGTGTTTTTGCGAATTGAATACGATGTAACTTTTCCACCTGGTGACAAAAGCGTCATCACAGTAAAATCTCATATTGAGTTCACTGACTATAACCGCGAACATTTACTTTTACCTGACGAGTACGCGCATAAAGCAGAAATAGGACGAATATGAGAAACTCTTACAACGCGAACGGTTCCAGTGTTAGCCAGTCTTGGCATTAATGTCGTTTCATTTGACGAAACTCGTTTCGTCAATACTGTTCGATGTAGTTTACAAATAACGGAAGAACAATGTTTACAATGAAAGGAGCTTTTGTTTAAATTTCACGATTGCTTTTCTTCAAGGCTAAAAGATTTAGGCATTACAATAGCGAGAAAAATGGTAATTCATCTAAATCACAATTAATTAGTAGTATGCAGAACCGTACTCGCTCTGTGTGATTCTAAACGTGAAACGCAGCTTCACACTGATGCTGGTAAGGATGGCGTAGCAGGTTTCTTACTGCAAGCGTATGTTGACGGAAATTTTAAGCCCGTTTCTTATTTTAGTCATAAAATTACGCCCAAAGAACAAAAATGTACTCGTATGATCTAGAAACGCTCGCTGTAGTTGCATCCCTAAACAGTCTATTTAGTCTAGGCGTTCCTTTTGAAATTTGCACTGATTGCCCTACGAACAAGTCTGATTAAACGTGATCTTATCACAGGAATTGTGCGCTAGTTACATATACGGGAGTTCGATTGCGGGAATTAGTATCGCCCAGGTCATCGAATGGTTCACGCCGATGCATTAAGCAGACACCGGATAGGTGATGCTAGTTTCGACAAACATGTACTTTTAGTACTCGAGTTCAATGAAACAGATTGGGTTGTAACTGTATGATCCAGTCTAAGTGACCTGGAAGAAGTGAAGGTAGTTGAGATCACCAAAAATTACAAAGTAAATAATGGTAAGGTATATCTAATGGTCTAATTGGTAAGTAAGCGATTGATCATAACTTAGGGATGGTAGATGTCAAGGTACTACTTATATTAATCATGACTACATAGGTAGTTTGAAAAGACATTAAAGCGATTCCAGCAGTCGTTTTAATTTGCCTAAAATTCGAAGCTTCGTGAAGAAGTATGCGCGTTTTTCCTGTTTTGGATGTGCTCACCATAAAGAGATCATTGCTAAGCAGCAAGGCGAACTCCATCCCATTCCTAAAGTATAGGTACTCTTTCACACACTTCACGCCAATCATCTAGGGCCGTTCGTAGCACCAAGGGTAATCTGTACCGTATTATTATTATTATTATAGATGGATTTACTAAATTTGTAAACATTACCACTGTTACAGCTGCTACGCTGAAGGTTTTGTGTGACCATATTAATCACTTTGGTGCTTGGTGCACCAGCCATAAAAATTACAGATTAGGGAACATAGGAAACTCATTCACTGAAAACAGTTTCCATGCACTCACGAAAGGGTTGGGTTTGAAGCACATTATAAATACAGTTGGCGGCGGGCGTATTAATAGAACTATCATCGAAGCTGTATGTGCCAAATGTCATAGGCAAGTTGATAGAAAATGGGACGAATTTGTATCAGATACTCAAATCGGATTGAGTACATAAAACAACTTGTAAGAGCCCGTCCGAAGTTCAGTTTGGTTTCACAGTTAGAGGTAGTACTGAGAATATCCTTAGTGAAGTCATCAATGACACTCTAGATATGGTGAAAACTCAGGATTTGAATTGTATCCGTTCTATCCACCGTTGTTCAGCGTTTCATGATCAGCAGATCCTTTTATTTAATTTAATTATTGTTATTTCAGTTAATATTGTACCTATAATATAATTTAATATATACTAATAATTAAACGTATGATATTTTGCACACCTTAATGGTATATCACAGCGCTCACCCAATGTATAAGACCACTTTTTGTATATTACCTGTGATAAAGCAATAAAATTATTTGAATTTGAGTTTGAATTTGAAAACACTCACAAGAAAAAAAATAAAAGCTATGAAAATTTAATGTGATTTATCCACAAATTAAAACCGTGGCTTAATTTTGATAGGAATTTTGTCGGTGTTAGTAGTTCGGTATCAGAAAACTCTGACGAAAAGACAGTTGTAAATAACAAAATAGTAATAATTACGAAGGTAATGTTTATCAGAACAAATTATTTGATTTTATTATGTGCATCAAACTAATATAACTGTTTCATTATGTTTCAAAATTATTAATGTTTCTCTTCATAACCATACTGGATATTTAAAAGTCATGTTGCACCAAAGTACTACCTTTTATAATAACCATGTAGTAGTTAATAAAAATTGCTACTTTTACTACTTATTGTGCTTACATGTGTTTCAAAATAATGAATGTAATATTTTCATACCTTTGCATGATTGTATTGGATATTTAATAGTTATGTTGCACCAATGTACCTACTGTCTTTTATAATAACCATGTACCTAGTATTTAAAAGAAATAACAACTTACTGTGTAAACTTGTAATGTTTCCATTTTAATTACAATTATTACTGTACAATTTCACCAGTGAAGCGAAGGGACTCGCTGTAGCAGGATGGCCGAGCTGTTAGGATACTACACTGATTTCGTCTACTAATGAATGTATCAATGTTTATTCATTTAATGTTCAGTACATATATAATATTGTATTTTGAATATTGATTATAATATTTATCCAGTATAGTGCCGTGCCTATCCAATAAGGTTGCATAGATTATAAAAGTAAAACATTTGACACAACTGATGCGGCGATAACTGATGGACACAGCTGCCACATAATTTTATAAAAAAAAGGCGCCAATTACTTTTGGCGCCATTCGATGATCTTAATTCTTTTAATTACACCTATATGAAAATAATATTTTTATTACTATACAAGTAAGTGTATACAGTTTGAAATTCTTACTGGATCTGATTTAAGGTAAAGAATAACGATTTTATTTAAACATAAGTGTATATTAATAACCTTATAAAGAATTGTACTTTCCTAAAGGAATATACCTAATTTAATAAATGTTTTTCAAAACGATCGAAACATACATTTCATTTCATATAATAAACCCTTATACTTACCAGTCACCAGTAGATGATGATGTGGCCCAAGGTGTAACTAGGCTGTACCTGGAAATACTGGCTCTCAGGGTAGCATACTTTGGGTGTGGTTTGAGTTACACCAATAGTACCAACGGTGCTTACAGTCAGAGAGTTGAAATACTTAGAGTTGTTATATCCGAACACCACTGCTCTAAAAGCTTACTAGAATTTACCTATGTACATACCTACGCACATCTATAAGCAGTTTGTAATGACAAGGAAAGAACGTTCAAATATTATGCGTCATATCTGTTGTTAGAAAGAGATAAATAAGCAATTCGTGTTACCACTGAACCGCTACGAGACGTTCCGATCACCATTATGCTGCATCTCTTTCACTCTCTCACACCAAACGATACACATATCTCGCTCATCCATTTCATTGAGATTCGTTCCAAAGATAAAACAAAATAACGATATTTTCTATTTCAACAATAAAAGCAATAATTACGCGTGAAATGAAACAGTTTTCTTATCTCTCACAGTGCCTGTATAATTGGTGCAGAGTCTAAAGACACAAGGAAGGCATATTGTCCACAGATTATACCTAAAAACACGATTAGCGGCGATGTATTCACCGGACGCTCGGAAGTGCTAGACTGGTAGTGACTCAGGCGATTACCCTGAATTCGTCTAGTAAATATGGAGGGCAAACAACTGATCTACAGGTAAAAAAATCTTAGGCTTACAGTACTAATAATTAGACTGATTTGCATATGACGTGATCGATATATCTTAACTTATACAGAACCTCTTTTCATTATCAAAAACGGATTTTAACTGTTACAGATTACTTGAGAGAGATTATTACGAGCTGTAAAAGAACTGTAAAAAGTGACAGATTTTTAACTTTTCACTTTTCTTTTGAGCCACAGATTCGTAAGCCAGCCAACGCTTGGTCCGAAATGCTCACGGTGCCCATCCACCGGGCAGTAAGCACTGTTAACGCTGAGTGGTGACGTCAGCGATGACATCGCACCTATCAATCATGCAAACGTTAGGTGCCATTTGTACAAATCGGAGCAGTGAGCGTGCTATGGGTACCAATTGCGCATATGAGACCGCACCCTTTACGGCTATAGATTTTCTACTTCCATTAGGAAGGTGATGATGAGAACACGTCATAACTTTACTTAGATATATACCTACTGAACCTATACCTACTAAATACTTACAGACATAGGCAACAAAAAAGGTACGAAATTACTTACTGTACTGAGTGAGCTATTTAATTAAGAATTCCGAAGTCGTTTAGTCCCTAACCATCGTGGCATCACACTCTCCATTTGTCGTTTCACGCGAAAGTATATAAACTCTTACTTTTTGTGCGTCTCGTAGATCTATTTATCTTCATACTGGAGGACAAAACGGCGAAGGACCGCTCGTTTATCAAAGCCCGAACAAACATTTCAAATCTCCCGTCTACAGTGATAATGCAAAGTAAAAAGTATAAAACTACTTCGAGAAAGAATTGGTAATTCATAGCACGTTTTAAAGTTCTAATCTGGGTAGAGTTAAGTACAGATAAGTATTTGGGGCTTTTTAAAGAGCTTATCGTTGCTTTTCAACTAATGAAAAAATAAAACGAAGTGGGTAGGCAATATATCGTATTTACGAAAACAAAGTATTTAGCGCGGAAAAAGTATCTAAGAATGCAGTAAGTAAACTATATATAAAACGTTTGTTCCCAAAAAGGTTAATTGAAAAATAAAGCAGTGCAATGCCCTTATTAATGTATAACATTGATTTTGGGTGTGTTTTGACAAAATTGCGGTAATAATACAGCAATGCACGAAAGAAAAATATGTTAACGAATTGAAATTGAGTTTTCAACCGCACTTGAGCAGATTGTTCGAGTAACAAATGAGTCAATTTCAAGCGTTCGGTAAACGTATAAAAACTCGGTATTTCACACAAAACCCTTTTAATATATTCGTCTGCTGTCGGGGCAAGAAAATAATAAATGTCCAACAATATATTATAAAATACCAATCTTTATTTTAACAAAACTTATAAATTTTACCTATTAATTGGAAAATTAGTCTAGCTTTAAAGTTTATTAATATTGGCGTTTATCAATAATAACAAAAGGTGAATAAAAATTGCTTATTGTATGTAGGTCCCTACTTAGCTTCTATATAGGTCGGTGAGAATTATAATCAGAAATTTATATTATTGTTACCCTCTGGAAATATTCAATGTCGATCCTCAGGAGTTAAGTCAAATGGGCATAACTTGTTTAAATAATATAAATCAATACTAAATTTAGTGTTTATAAATTTAGTATTGAATAATTTTAAATATGCATTGCAATGATGCCACCAAAACCAGAGTTCCTGACCTATTTATTATTTATTGTTAGAAGCTCTTTTATAAGATGCGAAATCAGTTTAAAGGAAAAAAAATCTTATACTTGGAAACTACGCTTGAAGATATGAGATAAAAACGGTACTTTCCATCCCAGGGAAACGATTGTCCCTGCTGACAAAAACAAATTATACACCATGCAAGCCTTTTCCCTTCTCTTTATACAGCGACGTAAAATTGTAAATAAGAAATATGATCAACAATTTTGTAACTTGATAAATATATTCAATCATATAATTTACTTTATATTTTAATAATATCAGGTTTTTATTTACTTTCATATTTTAAATGAAAAGCAGTGTGAAAAACTTCGAATGAAAAACCAATTGACGCACTCAAACCCTCGGTGCGCTCGTGTGGCAAAAAAAAAACATCTCATACTTCAATAGGTCCCTTCATCCCTTATATAACAATCTACAATTACAAACTTATGTTTAGTTCCAGAAGTTGTGGCACTACGTACTTACAAATTATTGTAAGGACTAAATGTAGTAAAAATTTTACAATCCTTACTTTGTTTTAGGAAAAAGATAATATACAGTTCCGATTCTACTATTTGTTAGGGTAGGTTTTTAAAAACTTGAATTACAGGATTAAAACTTCCTAGGTACTTACATAAAAAAATATTATAGAAAAGTTGGGTGTTAGAATTCGAGGCCTATTTTTTGTTCATTCCAACAGACGCCTGACGACACCACGCCACCTGAACCGAGAGAAAGGTACGAAGATTAAATATTTAGCCGGCATTCTTTGTCTTCGCAGCTCGCATACAATCCGAAGCTCTCAGCTTACATTATGTTATTCAAAACCCACCAACCATTACACGTTTTTCTCTATTGCTTTTCAATCCACCTCACTATCATAAGTGGCAGGAACTTGAACCATTACTGTGATGCCTTTTAGCCCTTTTACGTGCGAGATAACGAGCGAAATTCTACCCCTAATGGACAAATAAACAAGTATAACGTCGCCAAGTCTCACTAACAGTAGGTACTCTTCACCGAAATAATTTTAGGTACACATTTTTTACTCGTGTAATAGAAATAGAATCTGCAAATCGGTTTAAGTTCTTTACTGACAGTCAACTCTTGTTCCTTTGCGAATATGTTTTACATTGATTTTCCTTTACGGTATAAAACTGTATAAGTTTCATATAAATATGCCGTTCTATAAAACGATTTCATAGCAAACATTTTAAAGAATTTGAATCCCATTTTAAAATATATATTACAGCATTCAAATTTTATTTTCATAAACGAGGGTCTAATTTGGTGCGCGGTACCAAAGTTATTCAGAGCTTGAGTGTGCTCTCCAAAATTTTAGTAAACTGAAAACGAATAATAGAGCGGGGATGCAATGCGGGGTAAAATTGACTTGCAAAACAGGCCTTGTCGTTCTCTGACGAGATGCCCTGTTGCGTACCCCACCACAGTGCCTGCCTATTATGTATAGGTACCTACTCTAGGGATCACGCTGTTGTTGATCTTTGGTTGTCAGCAAGCGCGATTTGTGAATTATGGAAACTAAATACGAAAAATAGTATTGATAAAGATTCGATTGGCCATAAGTAGACAAAAACAGTACAGGTACATAAGTGAGAGAAAAAATCCACAAATAGAATCGCTTCAATAATAACAAATATTTAAAAAGTATTTTGTTCACAAACCGGAAGAATTTTCGACGCGGCACTATCGAGTTTGATTATGACCATGGTCGATCGTGCGCTCGTATAGTCAAGACCTCCTGAGGATGATTCGTGTAGAAACGAAACGAGTCGAAAATTCTTCCGGTTTGACTGCGTGCCGTTTGTGACGTCACGTCGGCTTAGCAAGAAATTTGGGGGAATTGTCACTAGATATTTATTTTTATTAAGTGTTTCATTAAAGTAACAATTTGATGTTTTTGAAAATACTTTCAAATTATTTTTTATTATTAAATATGGATTTCATCAAAGTAACGCCTGAATCTGTTCATTCATTTTCCTAGTCTCGCCTAGATAGCTCTGGTGGATAAAGGCAGCGGAGCTAGGATCGCTTATTAAATAAAAAAGGGAATATATCAAAAAATATTTTGATGCAAGAACGATACCTAAATCTATGATGTTTTATAATGCAAAAATGATACATCAGTTAAGCTTTATTTCTTATTATTATTACATAATTATCTTTATTTATTTCTTACCAATCCCTATGAGCGCCTTTTTGGATTAATGCGTTTTGCTACCAATTGTCAGTGCAAAACCACCATTCCGCTGCGACCCGACAGTCCGCGTAAACGCACCGTATTACCATAAAAGGGCCACAAATCCACAATCCAATGTTTTCCATTGCTTGACAAAACTGTTGTGAATAAAAAAAACAAGTTTATAAGGTTAACGTCTTGCATTAAAATTCCAGTGAGTGTTATAATATTTAATTACATGACACTGCCACATTTAGAAATGATTCCGTTATTTTATAGAATTAAGCAAGAGTTATGTTTATTTTATGCTTGTGAGCAGTTTTCGATTTAGAAATGATTCCGTTATTTTATAGAATTAAGCAAGAGTAATGTTTTTTTATGCTTGTGAGCAGTTTTCGATATGCGTCTGTTATTGTATTAAGTTTATTTAAGAGATTGTTAAACTAAGAATTATTTCCGTTTACGTATTAATTGCCTTTGGTTCCATCTCGAAAATCTCAAAAATCTTGGTTAAGAATTACTTATAACCACAGAAACGTGGTTATAAGTAATTCTTTACCAAGATTTTAGAAATAGAGAAAAAATACACAACTATGTCTATATACAATTATTCACGAATAATGGAGGTACACAAGTTCAAACTGAAATGTTTTGACCAATTTTCATTTGAGCAAAGATTACTAAGAGTAACGATACCTACAGACATTTGAGAACTATTGGCAGATGGGAAATAACTATAAGAAGTTCAGAAGCAATTTATCTCTATACATAATGACAGCAAGAATTGAGTCAAAGTATCGATTCATCCGTATTGGTAGCGTTCGTAATATTAATTATCTATGTTTTATTATTTACCACAAAATAGTTATATACTTAAATGTAAGTACAATACATCTAGTCAGAGTATGTACGAAGATGTTGATGAATAGGTACTCGGAATTTCAAATCAAACTTATAGATCATTATGAAGAACAATTCTTACTGTACATGAATTAAAATGAAAGATTGCCAAGCAAGCTTCTCTTTTTTGAATCGTGATTTCGTCGACATACCTATTTTATGCTGAAGGCAAACAGTGTTACAAAAACAAATATATTACAATACATTTTTCAATTACTTCTATTATGCAACAACTGGGACCGACGGCTTACCCTCAAAAACACAGAAAAGAGAATAGTATTTTATATCTCTATGAGTACAAATATACCGATAAGTAGATTTTCATACAATTTAATATGTACTGCTTGACGTGGAACCATACGAGCCATTTTGTACAGTATAAAGTAGTAGATAAACATTTATTAAATACAGCGGAAATTACTTGAGAGTTACTAGAAAAGCCAGATTACGCACCTCGCTTACAGTGCCTTTTTATTACACTTGCTGATACTTCGAATCAACATTTACACTGATATAGGAAGAAGACACTTTATGCTCGGTGCAACAATCTAAATCATCATTACCAAAATTTTTTATATCTGCCATTACGAGGAATTGCTATAATACGGCACTTTATTATCTTTTAACTCTTATGATAAGTATTGAATTAGAAACTCTAGATTAGTCTGAACAACATCCTCGACCACATCATCACTTACCATCAGGTGAGATAGTGGTCAAAGGCTAACCTATCAGGCATAAAAAAAAAAGCTTCACCGCATGGTGGAGGGGCATTTTGCGAGTGCCCGTCTGGCTAGCTACCACCCGCAAGGAGAAAATCTGTCGGCAAGCACATCAGTCCTTGAGAGCCACTGAAATTACAGGCACATGAGACTTAACAATATGTCTCAAGGTGACAAGCGCAGTGCATTTCATGACTTGTAACAAAATGCCTCTGTTATAGGCAGAGTCCGCTCGAGCTTGTGCCGTCCCAATAACATAAAGAAAAATACTTCAGTAAGTATTTAAAATATCAAAAAATAATTATACTTATTACTATAGAAAACTGAATAACAAGTCAATAGAAACAGTGTTCAAATACAAAACTAGTCAAACTAACTAAACAAAAGTACTCGTACGTAGGTACTATAATCATATTATTGGTGCGAAAACTGTACAAATAGAAAAGTTGGTTTTACTTGCTTCCCTGGGGGAGAGAGCGATCCAAGTAAACTCAGCGCTGTGTTTGTATTGTGTTCGGAGAATAAACATCTCATCGGATAAGACAATACGATTGATTGATCGAACTAGCTCAGTAATTTATGTATTGAGGACAAAGTTAAAAATATAATCGGAAAAAGATGACCTTCCCAAAGATATAATAACAAAATATCCAATCCATCCCATTTTTCTCTTGTGACAAACCTAAATTGATATCTGAGCAAAATTTAATTATGATTAGTCTTCAAAGTGTCTCGTTTCAACAGACCTAACCTGCTCGTTGTTGAAGTAGCCAGTGGCATACCTAGCGTGAAAAATGTAATATGGAATAAAGAATACTAATGAAACAACTTTAATATATTTGTCATTATTTTGTCCCGACGTTTCGAACACATTGCAGTGATCGTGGTCACAGGGTGACTAATTGGTTTCATTTGTCACATGAGTTATTAAGAAATTATTTGGTCTACCGTCAGAATTTTTTTTATTAATCATAACGTTCCCTATTCACGCAGTATTCGTTCAGTGTCCAGAGGTCATGGCCAACACAAATCTGCAAGACCTAACAAAGTGTTCGAAACGTCGGGACAAAATAATGACAATATACGCGATTTAAACCGTTTAAAGTTGTTTAATTACTATGTGTAACAATCGCGAAACCTAAGACAACATTATGGAATAAAGAATTTGATTGTACCTATTAAACAAAATAGAGGAGTTTTATCACGAGGCTACAGACTTTTCAAATCACGCAGTTGCGATTTTGCCCATCCAATTTTTATTAGTGTAGTTGCAATTACTTCTGTCTACCGAAGAGATCTCATATTATATTTTATTTCTTTACTGTATGTCATTAGCATTTACACCAACACTATAACGTTATGTATAAAAAAGAGGGCTACCCATATATACAAATGTGCATCAATAACTTACTTTGAAGGGGCGAGCTCCGTGAATGAACAGGGAGTTATTCTATTATTTGAATCAGATTATGTTAGTAACAATTTACATAATTAGCCTGCAGGTCTGTAGGTAGGTATACTCTAAAATTGGAGACAGAAGCAAAATATTGTGGCGTAGTAAATAAATATTACGCTGTTGTGTAACTTCTTGCTGGAAATGCCATATTTGGTACCTAGTTATTATAAGTCATACTTTGCATCTGAAGAACGGACGGCAGGCTGAAGGTACCTTCTATTTGGTGTTTCTGTACCAACAAATAATAAAGGCTAGATCCCAAATAGTTCGATTTCGTTTTCGAAGCATCAGAATACATTGTAATTTGCAATATACGTAGAAAAAACTATTTACACAATCTTTTTGTAACGGAGAAATTTCTGTGCATGGGCACATTTCGAATTGAAACTTCCAGGTCAATTCATATTGTGATCGTAGAAGATTTTAAGAATCAAAATAAGACTTAAATTTGAATAATGAATAACTGTGACATTACAGACAAAAAATTACATTTAATTCAGATCGAATTCCTTATGACATATCTAAAGTATACCTACTTACAATATATCTATATTTTATGGTAGAAATATAATTGTTATAAACAGGTCAATAAATTATTTGAAACTTGACAAATAATTTTATAATCTGCCACTGCCGAACTCATGGCATCCAAGTTTTTGTCACTTCTGATATGCTCTGTCACTATGGTGGAAACATTGCATCAGTCTAGCCTATATATATCCGAATTGCCGCAATCGCATGGGATCTTGCACACTCCAGGGCAGTTCAGATTATCTTTGTCCTTAGGAGACCGGAGAAGTTGTCGCAGCTGTCCGGGTGGAATACAGGGTCAATAAATTATTTGAAACGTAACAAATAATTTTATATAATTATTTTAGAACAGAATAATTAACTAATATTAAATAATTAAAAATTAAAAAACTTGCTAAATTATAGTTGAACTCGGACACCGAGAGGTACACAGAATTTATCAAAATGTCCTTATTTTTTTCATACAGTTAAAGTTCCCTAACGGGAGTCCAACCCGCATATGGTCAATGTTTATTATTTTATGATAAACTTCAGATTTTTGACTATAGTCACATCAAGTTCAATGTTTCTATAAGTAACCATTTTAAGATAGAGCAAACAAAACCAAATAACTGTAAAGAAAATACATTTCTTTTATAGCGACCTCCTTTTGTTTTTAGTATTGTGTTATTATTTTTTTTGGGCAATCTGCAATACTAACTTTGAAAATTTTAGCCGTATCATCCGTTTCAAGGTCAGATGGAAAGATGGACACACAATCAATCAAGTCAAGTTTTTTCTAGTACGGACCTATGTCTAGAAAATCTCTTCAACATGCAGAAAAAAATCATACGAATCTTAGCTAACACAGAACAAACCGACAGTTGTAAACTGTATTTTATTCAATCTAAAATATTGACCATGCAAATGCATTTATATTATGGAAGTATGTAAGTTTGTTCGGGCAAATTTTTATTTAAATATAACTCGTGATGAACTTAAACTAAACCTCCGCCACGGAGATTGGCTTATAATTCATAAATGCTGTTTGGAAATGCTTTCTTCCAGCATTCTACCTATGTCAATAGTAGTCTACAATAAATTACCAACATAATTAAAGTGTCGACGACATGAAATTTAATAACAAATTAAAACAACATCTTATCTCTAAGGCATATTACTCAGTAGATAAATATCTTAATGGAAATAGTAGATTTAATTTTGACATATAAAATGATTTGATAAATTATTATTTAATGTAGAATAGAAAAAAAAAATGGAACCGAAAATATGACAAATATTTTACCTGACGTATTATAGTTTCATTATCCAAGTATGTATATTCAAATTATTTTTTACGTTTACATATTGCGTCCAAACTTTGTACCTATACATTTGTATAACATCTTGTACTGTATGGAAGCAATAAATAATCTTGAATCTTTAATCGGATTATGTCATACTAGCTTTCAGGGCGCGGCGCCGCCAGCGCGTATGTCGGTTATCAGACAAAAACATTATTTTTTGCGAAGTTGGATGTTCCCGGGTCTCAAACTATTTCCATACCAAATTTCATTCAAATCGGTCCAGTAGTTTTGGCGTGAAAGCGTAACAAACAGACAGACAGACAGAGTTACTTTCGCATTTATAATATTTGTACTGAGTACTGATGTTAACTGTCTATATTGTAATAACAAATACTTTTAAAAGTATCCTAAAAAATATTAAATAATATTTAAATAAAACACTTAAAAAAGCATAAAATTATATATCTAGTGACAATTCCGCCTAATTTTCCTGTTATCACGTGACAAACATCACGCAGCCTAACCGGAAGAATACCCGACTAGTTTCGCTTCTAAACGAAGCATCTTCAGGAGGTCTTGACTTACCGAGCGCACGATCGAGAGATCGTGATATCACTAGATATATAATTTTATGCTTTTTTAAGTGTTTTATTTAAATATTATTTAATATTTTTTAAGATACTTTTAAAAGTATTTGTTATTATTAAATATGGATTTCCGCAAAGTAACGCCTGAATCTATCCATTGTCTATATAGTCTTTTTGATTGCATGATTGTATTGTTCCTTTATGCTGATGGGCAAAATTGCCGTTACTATTATGCATCATTTTATTTTTATTATTTATTTATTTATTTGTTATAATAAGCACGGCATAGCCACTTACACTTATTATTAATTTGTACATTATAATATAAGGCTGTTATACATACATACCCAAAATTGTAGTATAAAAACTAAAGATAAAAATTGCACAAACCAGTAAAGTAAGAAATATCAAATAATAATATGAAAATAATAAAATTATGAAGAAACATGATCATGTGTCCTAAATTGAAAATTAAATGAAAAATGTCAATGAATTAAATCACATTGTTTCAATAGATAATAAAATAAATTAGTCAATAAATAAAATATCATATTTTCATCATATGGATATTATATAGTATATGTATATATATATATATATATATATATACCCGATATTAGTTGAGAGAGATATCTATAAATAGGGAGATTTAATCACAATATGCCGTAAAAAGGTTTAATAAGTCTCTACATATTGTGGACAACATGACGCTGGTGAATGTGATGATATTTCGCGAAAATTATCGTGTAAGGAAACCGGAAAAGGCACTGAGAGAGGGAGAGTTGAAATTAAGACGGAGGAAACCACGTCCCAAATCCTGTTCGATCATATCCCTATACTGCTCAAAAATAAAAGAAGAGCAGATGTTAAAAGACGTAAAAAAACAGATAATACACATCTTCCCCACAGGAAGAATCCGCTAAATCCTGTGGTATTAAATAAAATCTTAAATGGATGTAATTAAAATAATTATAAACAATAACGGCAATAAAGCAAAATTTTACCAACGTCATGTAAAACGGCAAACAGATTATGTGTAGAGTATACTTAGAAACACCAAAGAATAGAAAGATCCACATTCATTCGAGAGTAACCGCCTTTGTGAACCAAGCCCCGAATTCGCTTGAATTTTTCCATTTACTGGCTTTGAATATTGGTAAAATATTGGCTAGAACTCGCGTTCATTGGAAATTCTTTTCAACCAAAAAGTTTCGTCAAATATGGCAACACCTTGCAAAGTAAACGAACGATGGCAGGCCCACGACTACGGTCGGTACTCGCTACGACTCCGCTTAGGAATGGAAGTTGAAGTTTTAAATATTCCGCCCACGTAGTAGGCCCGACACGACCTCGATTCCACTCGATTTAAACGTCTAAAGCCATTTTTTCGCCCGAAAAGTATGTTGATACTTTTCAACGTAACGGAGAAGATGCTGAACGTTTTACCTCTTAGTAGTATTACCTAAACTAACATTGAAAAGGGATAAAACTATCGTCATCAGATATATATCAAACTAATTTCATCAACCTCCTTACCTTATCCCATAAACTACCTGAATCATCGCTTTACGTATTCTATTAAAAAAAATGGAATATTCAAACTTTAACTGGGTTCTAAGACCCGCCTTCATACAACGCTCGTTATTTTTTTTTCTACAATAGGTATACGTTGTTACCTATCTGTATAATAATAACGTCAAAGGTTGTATGGTACCGAAAAGCCAACCGTCCCGGACATGTGCCGTATCTCAGCAACCTTTTCAGCGCATAATTTTCCCGTATGCCTGCTTTTACGACATCCAATTGTCTGAATAACTATTCTCTGTAGTTATTTAAAGTGGTCTCTTTGTGTTAAAAGTGCATTTTTAACTGTTGCTACGTCTCGACCTTAATAAGAGTGCAGCAATTAGCGCTGAGAGAGACAACAGGGCACGATCGCGGCGTTCATTACCGCGGGCTTTCGCCTTCCGACAGCGTTAATGATCCTCGCTGGGGATTTATGCATTATGCATAATGACATCCTTTAATATGTCACCGTGCGATTCATCCATAATGGAACATTTTGCGTTCAATAGAGGCCGACAGCCTAATCCATCCCCTGGGTCGACTCATCAATGTCGCGCCGCTTAAATGTACTGAACAAAAAAACTTCAATAAAACCAGCGTAAATGTCACTTCGTGTTTTATTGCTGGAAAGCCGTTCAGTCACTGAAACAGCCGTTCTTGCGAATAAGGCGTTCGTTAAAATAACGATTTCGAATAACGAATTATACGAGCGCGTAGCTGGTTTTGATAACTGCGTATAAACTCTTGTGGTAAACGCCGTGGTAAACGTATCTTTGTTGCTAAGAAAGTCAAGACATCGTTTCCTCGCTTACTTAATACTTTAGGTGGTAGAATGGGTACCACCACACTGTTAATTATTTCACTAGTGTTTAGATTGCTGTGTACTGCAGAACAATATGGCTAGTGAAATTACAGGTACTTGCGATATAGAAAGAAACTTCGGTGACAAATGCAATGCAGTGCATTACAGAACATTTAAATGTTCTGAACGGTATAGTAGCTTAACTTTGCTGGTTAACGAGTTAAATTCTTAGAAGCTACATAAATTACAAAATATTGGCCCCGACGAAAACAAATTTTCATGTTGTTTTTTTGGTGAAGGTAGTTGAATTATTTTCTCGCACATAATATTTTAATATCTGTCATCTGATCCATATTTTTACAATCTTGGTGTTGATCTTTCAATAAAAAAATTTATACGACACATACAAGGTTGCCAGCTTTGGGAGAGATCAAGTAAAATATATTAAAAAACATCGATTTGAGGACCTTCTCCTTTTTATGAGTTGGTTAAAAAAACCAACTTGGTGGCATGACATAAACTTGCCTGTACGTTGTTAAACAAGTAACCCCTAAATGATTAACCCCGTTTAGATACTTTGAAGGTTCCAGTGTGACCGACAAAAATATTTACAACTGAACGCTTTCGTTCTTCGGATTCCACGATAAGAAAGCGGTGTCTATTGTTATGATGATGGCAATCGTTGGGTAGTGGAAGTCATCGGGTTGTCTCTAAAACTATAGCTGAAACTAGCCTAAAGGGCGCCGGTACTTACGTAATACTCAGATTGTGGTCCATACTACCTTCTCTGCAAGGCCCTTGTCGCATTAGTGGCTCCTGATAAGCTAATACCGAACTAATATCACAGTGTCACAATCCCAAAGATAAACTTCTGTCTTATATTTGTATACATTCAAGAAACACATATATTTACTAAGACCTTAGATGTTCCAAATAAACACACCCATTTTCTCAGACAATGCATTCTGTTTTCATACTTCCTGTCACAACCAACTTGAACTGAAGTAGGAAGATACTTTGTAACAAAAACTGTTATTTATCCAGGTACGAGAGTACACTTACTCATTCCATCCACGCGTATAAATAGCACGTGTCTTGACAACAAAAAATCTTCTGCAGTTTTGTTCGAAGTAAGTATAAAAAGTTTCAAAGCGTGAGCGGGAGTGGATTTATTCTTGTATTGCCGGATTAAGCCATGCTTACACTAAGCTGTCCTCGCTGCTCCTCTAGCTCAGATTGAATCCTTAGTTTTTTATTACTTTCGATATTAGAATTCCTTTCATCACCACCGTTTGTCTCAAGCCCGTATTGCATTTGAATCGTTTCAAACCAATAAGGAGTACATAGATAGCCCTCGTCTTTTTCGAATAAGTTTTTAGACGTATATTTTCGATTCTAATATTTTAATTTTGACATTAACGTCACTATGCGAATAAACTTAGAGAATTACAATGAAAGGAATGAAAATGTTCTGCTGTGCTCCAATTGGGCTATCGTAGTGAGTGATTACTGTATCAGCCGGATTTTCCACTGCTGAACACAGCCTCCTCCATTCTGGAGGAGTTTGCCGTAATCCCCACGCTTGGCAGGCGTCTTGGGGATCGCAGTTAAAGATATTAGTTCATCAGAAGGCGCTGCTGCCCACCTTCCAGTATTCTACCTTTAGTCGCCTTTTACGACACCACAGGTAGGTATGGGAGGGTGACATTCTAACCCGGCACCCCACGGGGGTGATTGTATGGGTATTAGTGAGTGATTACGATAGCTCAATTGGCGGAACATGTCCCGGATATATAGAGACGGATGGTCCAATTCTGCCCGTAGTTAAAATATATCCTTTCGTTGTGATTTATAAATATTTATGTATTCACTTATTATAATCTTAGGAAGACTATAAACTACATAGCTTAAATAAGGTAAAGAAATATATAAAAGAAAGTCTCCACATATATAGGTAAAATGGTTAAATAACAGTCCTCGTAGATGTTATATTTGTTTTTAACCGGCGGTATGCCTTTATTTAACAAAATACTACGAACTACTTTTGAAGCGCTAATAGTGAAGTTTGCTTAGCCGTTCTGAAACGATCAGAAAAGTTAAGCAACGTCTGCCTCGGTCATGACTTGGATGGGTGTCCGCTGGTGACATTACTACTGAGCGCTTCCGTGCTTCGGAGGGTACGTTAAGCCGTCGGTCCCGGTTGTCGTCTTACGGTAGCAGTCGGTACAGCATGGTGGTCGGGCATTTTGCGAATATCCGCCTGGCTAGCTACCACCCTCAAGTAGAAAGCCAGTCGCCAAGCACCTAACGGTGTGTTCCGGATGTTGTCCTTGAGATCCAGTAATTCTAGGTTAGTCTGAACAACATATTCGACCACATCATCACTTACCATCAGGTGAGATAGTGGTCAAAGGCTACCCTATCAATTATAATTTTTTTTTAAATCATTTTTGTAGGTAAGACATGTATAGGTAATTCTGTAGAAAAAAAACAAGATTATTATGTAATAATTAGTATTTTATTTATTATTTGTATAGTTTGTCAGTTATAAATTACGAGAGTGCGTCACTAAATTCGCAACTTATAATACAAACATATATGTCGAAACATTGAAAAATATGATTAGACACGATTGCTAGTTTACACCTTTTCTCAAGTTTTTAATACTATTAAAAAATACCATTATTTATTATAATCCCCAAATAAGCATTTGTTTCAGCTATAACTTCCTAGCGTTCAAACCAAATAAACTATAATTAAAATTGGCGAGACCGCCGTTAAAACGGCAAATTCATACATTGGTCCCGGCCAACGGCTCGTGCTCTCCGCAGCACGAAAGCGCTCAGTAGTAATGTCACTAGCCGTCACCCATCCAAGTCATGATCGCGGCGGACGTTGCTTAACTTGGCTGATTGATTAAGAACGCCTAAGCTAACTTAGCTACAAGCGCTTCAATTTTGTGAACATGTTTAATGATTGTAATTATCAATCATCACAAATAGCCAGTTCAATATTTAGAGCAATTACTCCATCCATCACTCCATTTGAAGGTATAGCAGAATCCTGTCACAGCAACGTTCATGAATGTAAAATAACTTGATGCAAATGCGGGAATCGCGGAGTCTGCAAGTTTGTGAAAGCACGATAAGTTGAATCCTGACAAATGAGCTCGTTCTTGAGTACCGCCCATAATAAAATTACTTCATTCGTTATTTTCTTACAACTTCACCACACAGGTTTAAAAAAGTGCCAAGTGTCTCGCTCTTTTAGGGTTACATTAGCAACAATCCCATAAAAGTCAGTATGTTGTATAAGTGCATATATTATATATGTAGGTATATGTATTATTATTATATAATTATTATGTTTGTTTATGTATATTATTATTCGTTTTATTTATTTATTTTAATGTAAGTAACATCACAGTTATAATTTGTCATTGTTATTATCTTATTATCTAATAGTAAAAAATAGTTTTACTAACCTTAGTAGTGAACTGGAGCATCTATTACAAATTTTTCAATATCGTCAGACGATAAAACCTTTGATTTCATGCTTCTAAATTCATCGGATAGTCCCTTTAGATAAGCTGACAAATTAGAGCAAGTATGTTTTAAGTCCTCTCCATTCTTTGTTCAGACTGTACTTTGTAACATTAAGTATACGAGTATACACTACAAAGAGCTAGGTTTGCACTCAGAAGAAAATTCTTTTAAGTAGGAACTGTATGAACACATTTTCTGAAAACTAAACGTCGTATTTTTGTTGTTTTTCCATTGTATGAATTTTTGGTACCTATGCGAAAACATTATTCTTCCTTGGAGTTTTCAGGTAGTAAACTTTCCATAACGTTATGGGCTTCACATTTTATATCGGACGGTGCACAACATGACTCATTTCTTCATAACTAGTACTTGTAGACATCGTAAATAATAAATAACTATAATTTCAACAGGGAAAACGAGTTGTGAAAATTTTTCGCATTGGCGGGAAAAAAATATCTATTTTCCTATGCGCACGCATGGCGATCAGCCATAGACTAAAGAATCAGGTTTCTTTTTTTGGCTCTTCGCGGATAGCGTTTAAGCCACGTACAAAATGGGGAATGTAGTTTCCTTTATTACAAAGAAAATAAAATTTATATTTGAGTTAAAGTTTTATTTATAAAACACGTAGGTACAAGTTGAAATTTTAATAATGTTAATTATAATTAATATTGATTTTTAAATACGAAGTTGTATGAAATGCGCAAACAATAGGTACAATTTATATTTTGTACTATGGAACACGATCTTTTTTAGGAACAAAGTAATTCAACCAAGAATATAAAAACTCTATGACTCACTTGTGAATTATTAGCAATGAAAATGTCACAGTTTGATTACTGTACAGTTGTCATTATGTGCCTAATTGCGGAAAAATTAGAGCCACTTAATGAGCAAGTGCGTTGAAATAGTAGTGTATGCAACGGTCATATAATAGGGGTTTTAAAACACGAGTGTAGGTTTATGGCATAAGGCGAAGCCGTGTGCCATAAATAATAGTATAACACGAATGTTTTAATACCTAATTAATATGCCTTTACATACACTATTTTATCTCCACTCAAACAAAAGTGGAAAATGAGCTAAGTATATATTTACTATAATAATTGTAAAAATTACGAATTTTGCAATTATGAAATTGAATATTAATTATGGAGCTGGCAGAGGCATTATTGTAACTTAGAGCTGGGGCTTGAAAATATTTTTTTCCTTCTTTTATCTTGTTTTCTATAATGATACGATATGATTATGTTTGATACTTGAATTTAAAATTAAATTTATTTCTATTTACGGACTCATCTATGTATGATTCCGCCACTACCGTACTTGTATACTCTGCTTGTATTCTCTATGCCAACGTCTAAGGATGAAAAGAGCTAGCGTAGCGATATTCATTCATTTCCATGAATATCGATACATCAATCGATATTATTCAACCGATACAACACCATAGCTGACTTGACCAAAACCTTTTCTTTTTCAAAACGGATGTTGGCAAATTTTTTTATGGCAAATTGATCGTAAACGATGCTAACACCACTTTAATTTTATCATTTTCTGTTAACTTTTAACAGTATAATATAAGTGCATACTGCTAATTATGCTGATCATAATGTGTACACATATTTAGGAATATAGTCCGGCTCGTAAATGTTAACCTATTTCATATGTCTTCTTTTAGTGATTGTATTCTGTTTTCTGTATCAATATAAATTAATAAATAATTAGATACTGATTTATGGTTGGCAACGTATTTAAAAAGTAAAACCACGAATTAGCCTTCACAGTTACGAAGGTTGTTATAAACAAAACCTTTTTTTTTTTTAAATTTTAAATCTACACTCCACAGACTCCAGGGTCCGTGACTTTTTTAAACTATGACATAATTTTTAAGTAAGCAAGAAATATGGAATAGGAAACATGCAACATTCCAAGGGGGAACAATGTTAAAAGTTTTTTTCTTTTTTTTCCGTTAATGTCATTAGCACTAGCATCCAGAGCAGACCAGTATCGTCTAGCAGCACCCGTTTACGAGTTGACGCATGTGCCAGCCATCGCCTTCCTCAACCATTTTTGAGGCAAGATGGCGACCCGACACACAACACCGCCGCTAGACAACACCTTTATGTGAGCATGACCACTCCAGATACCCGTGCCAACGATTACAATTACAAAAATAATTTGGGACTACAATAAAATAATATACCTACAGAAATTTACATATTTTGTTATTCTCCCACGTCACATTTTAACAGGGCCTCCATTACCGCGCTATTTCGATCTTTGATCGCCATTTTGAGGTTGTAATCATGGATGGCTTTTGGTGTCGCAACCATCGCCTTCCTAACGAACCGTCCTATGGCGTCGTTTTCGTCATCTGCGTAGTATATGAAGGTTCCAGTGTGCCGTAAAATTGCAACGACGGCATGCGGGACGCTCTCGTGCAACTTCATGCTGCTCTTGGTCTTGATGGCGATGACCGACTCGTATGTCAGTCCCTGCGCTTCGTGGATGGTAAGGGTGCGTGATCCACTTCCCTCTACGTAGCCCTGGCTTATTAGGGTCTCCTTTTCTTCCTGGGTGTGAACCAGGAATAAAGTGTTGGGGAGGGATTTGGGGATTTTTGCACCTGTGTACTTTTCAAGCTTAAGGGACTTAATACGGGGAGCTGAGGAATATATACCAGAGTATATTTCCCTCAGTGCGTACGCGACATCCATTGGGTTCCGATGCGTGCATAACAACTCCTGGGTGATGTTTGTTACCAGGTTAGGGCGGTTGTACCTTAATACGAAGAGATTTTCTCTATCGATATAAGGCAGCTAGTCCAGGTGATAATCGGACGCGGCTCTTGGCTCCAGCGTGGCAGAAGCTTATTCCGAGTCTTTCTTTACTGCCTTCCATATAGAGAGCAACGCCTCGGATGTGAATCCCAGGCTCTCCTTGCTCTCCACATGCCAACAGTTGGGAAATATTTGTGTTTTTTGGATCGGGGATGGGTGGGGCTATGATTGGGGCAGGAAGGGTAGGCGGGCTACTAGAACGGGGGGGTAAATTCGAGTTGCTTTTCACCGCTGTTTTGAAGGACCTCTCAACGAAAGACGGGAAATGTGCTCTACTATCTGTGTCTGCTAGGATGGTGGGCAGATCAGATTCTAGCAGTTTCTTGTTGAGCAAGATTTCGAAGTCCTGTCTGGCAGCGGAAAAGCGGGGACATTCTAACATTATGTGCCATACCATCTCGGGAATGTTTGGATCGCACTCGCATCCTGGGCTGTCTTTCAGCTTAAACCTGTGGAGATACTCGGATAAACAAAACCTTCGTAACGGCATGTATACTTATATCAACCTGTCAAATATTTAATATTATAGACTAGCTAAATTAATTAAATAAGAAAAACATTTTCTACGTATATCGAAAATATCGATATGTTTCTCCGATATATCTCAAAGTATCGATACAACACTACGATATATTATATCGAAAAAAATATCGATACTTTTTTTGTTTGAACATCCCTAACTCAGAGCAATAAGTAAGAAAGAGGGAGTCTAAAGAAAATCAAAAGTTACAATAGCCTCTAAGATTTCACTAATAAACATTAGCTTGTTTATTTAAAGTATATAACCTTAGTAAGTAGTGATACGTATACCGACTTTTGAAAACTGCACACTTTTGGAAACAATCTAAAATGTAAGTCTGGCAACATTTTTGTTTACATTTTTATTCGAAATTATAACCTAAATTGCGTTGTTTCATATTAAAAAAGTATAATATATTATATTCAATACTTACGTGTGTTTTAATACTCTAGATGGTTTTTATTTTATATATTCTGTTATGTGTGACGTGCATAGCGTGTGATGGTCTATCGTAAATGAGGACAAAATTGGCCGAATTTGGATACGTTTGTGTGAGTGAGTTGTGTCTTACATAAAATTGGCCGAATTTGATGCTTCATTTTTGATTTTGATTAGACTCCCTCTTTCTTATTCATTTCTCTGACCGCGCGCTTACATGGCGCACTTTGAAGCGAGTAAAATAGTGAGTTTTTTACTAAAAGTAGCGGGATTTTGTTGTTTACACACAGAAAATTTATGTGTTAACCTGTTCTACATAGATTTTTAATAAGAGTCATGCACTTTTTAAAAATTTATTGATTATGTCTGTTGAAGAAATTGGTTGCCATATTTAGGTTTAGTTGCTAAAATCGTGGATATGTTTAATTGTTTTATTACAAAACTAATAGAGACTGGTAGATTATTTCATAAGAATTACGACGATATATAAGTGTTTATATGTGTAAAAAAAATAATTAATAAATTAATTTCTGAAATTGAACATTGTAAAAAAAATAAAAAAATTGGCAGCCATGTTTATATTGGCAATTTGAGGTCATGTCAATTAAAAGCTTGGCAGCTGAAGGGTTAAGAAAAATACTGGGTGTTGAACAAGGATTCGGACGTACCTAGTAGTTCCATGTATTTATTACATATTTCAAAATATGTTCCCTAGTGAAGGAGCGATTGACTTTGGTTTTGCTGTTGTACATTTTTATTTTAATAGTTCTCAAATACTTCTACATTCTGAAATTGTATATTATATAATTCTTTATTTATTTATTTATTAAAATACGCTAACAGTGTACATATTAAAACATACATTAAAAAAACTTATATTTACAAATTATAACAATGATATAAGTCATTATTACATTGGTCTGATATGCACACCTTTTATAGGCATATAAAGCTCTCATTAAAATATTGATAACTAAATAGTAGTAATTCTAGTAGTATTCACGTTTGGTGGTTTTATATTCAATGCGAGAACTTAACTTAGTTATTATTACTCATAAATAATGATGTATTAATATGTAGCTATAATAATTTATATAACAAAAATAGGATTAAATTGCTAAACATGTTTAAAGTCTAATATTCACTGAAGAACATAATTAATTTACTTTTAAAGACATTTAATGAATCATTAAATATAACAATATCGCCAAGAGCAGTATTTAATTCATTATAGGTACGACATATACGTTGTGTGGGGCAATTGTGACCGAAGTTAGTTTTGACATATGAACAGTGGAAAATGTTGGAGACTTCATATCTTGGATAACATTCAAGAAGATGTTAGACAAAAGAGATGAACAGTCAGTTGAACTATGGATAACCCTAAGAAGAAATGAGAGATCCCGAATTTTTCGTCTGTCACGCAACAATTGCATTTTAAAGAAATGAAAACGAGTCTCATATGGACTTCCGTGCGAAATTGCAGGACTAGAGAATGCCATGGATCTTGTAAATGCACGTTGGATATTTTCTATTCTAGAATTCTTGTCGTCTACATGCACCCATTATACCAAAAAAATACTGCAATTGTTGCAATAAACGAGTTATTAAGTACTGTTACAGTATACAATACAATCAAGAGTGTAGAAATGCGCAACGCCGGCACATTCATAATTCTCTATAAAATGAAGATCCTTCGAAGGTATGGAAATTCCTTAGGTCACTGGGAGTTGGAAAGTATCCTAATAGTATTATATGTAATGATGTTAACATAGATTCACTTAATCAGATTTTTTTCTCTTCTAATAACTTTCATGGCAGGTACCATAAAAGCCACAACACTTGCTAATCTTTCTACCATTCCAACCCCTGATCATCCTTCTTTTGACTTCGTGCAATTTACTGATTCGGATGTTAAGAGAAACATTGAAGCCATTTCTTCTAACGCAATCGGAAGTGACAGTATCACCAGAAAAATCATTGTATTAGTTCTCGACAAAATTCTGCCCGTTATTCAGTATATTCTCAATTACTCCATTATCTATGGCTCTTTTCCTTCCACCTGGAAAGAAGCGCAGATCATCCCTTTGCCAAAAAAAAATAATCCTAGCACTTTCTCTGATTACCGTCCAATTTCCATTTCTTTCGAAACTTCTTGATCGCCTTGTCTACCATCAACTCGCATCTTTCCTTAACAGAAATAATCTCCTGAATCCTTTCCAATCTGGTTTTCGCCCAGGTCACAGCACTACCACAGCACTGGTCAAGATAACTGAAGATGGGAAGGAATGAATAACTGGCAACTGACAGTTTTAACACTATTAGACTTTAGTAACGCCTTCAACAACGTAGATTTTTAAATACTTTTAGGCATAATGCGTTCTCTTAACATATCTCCAACGGTTATTGCTTGGTTTCGGAGTTACCTGCATAGGCGTCGCGCGACGTTTCCACAGACAGTCTTCCCATGACCAATATACGCCATAGTATAATGACAAATATACGCGATTTAAACCGTTTAAAGTTGTTTAATTACTATGTGTAACAAACGCGAAAACCTATGACAACATTATCGATGCACAGCGATAAGACCGCCCATTGTTCTACCTTAGAAATGTATGTTAGTTACTCAAAAATTTAAATTATCTTGGTAAACAATAAAGAGTTTTTGTATTGTATCAAAATACAATAATAAAATTAACAAACTTTTTAGTATGGTGGTGTACAATTTTAATTTTACTGCTACTATTTTCAAGATTCCACCTTCAAGTAGAAAATCTGTCGCCAAGCACGTAACGATGTGTTCCGGCAGCTGTCCTTGCGAGTTGCGAGCCTGTAATTCTAGGTTAAGCCTGTTTACACCTTTGACCACATCAGCACTTACCATCAGGTGAGATAGTGGTCAAAGGTTTACTTAACTGCAATAAAAAAAGATTATTCATATTTTTTTAAGATAAATATATTTTATTCCAAACTCACAGCCACGGAAACAATATGTAGCGGGAAATTTAGATTATCATTGCGCGTGACTGCGCAGCGCGTGCATCCATAGACAATGACACTATAGTATTTTTCTACATTCGCGAAAATGTTGCACTGTACTGTTTTTTTTTTATTTTACCTATCCTCGAAAACAAAGTAGGTACATGTTTATACAATCTTTTTTGAATTAATATTTGGAATATTACGCTGTGAATGTAGATAAATACCTACCTACAAAAAAGAGAACGGTCAGGGGAGGGTTATTTGATTAGTTTTAGAATATTTTGACATTCATTGAGTTAAGACTGTTTATTGTATTATACAAAATGTCGTGAATAATATTTGAAGGCATATCATGACAATTTCATCCTTTGGAATATTGCAAAAAAACCATAATCTTTATCGGGCGTTCTGTTGCAGTCTATTTTCAAGATTTAGCCAATTATCTATGCATATACAATCTTTAACTCATTGGATAATCCATATACCATGCTACTTAGATACTTATTATCCTATAGAAGGTGATAAAAAGTAGAGTGTATAACTCTGACGCAATAGTAGATTATGCACCAAGAGGATAAAGCAAATATCTTACGTCGCGGGCGGCATATTGAACCCTGAGCGTAACGAGGGGCCCTAGAGCTTACTCCTGAGCCAAGCGAAGAGTTCAACTCAAGCCAAATGAAAAAAACGGTTCAAAATGAAAGCTTCACTACTACACGTACAGCTATGTGTGCGTAACGTTACTGATGATTCGAGCGGACGTTGCAGCGGCTACAGCGGCGCGGGCGACGAAACCGGTTAGAATCAGCACAGTAAGTGGACAAACTCTTCGTAGCTTTTATTCTTTTCCAAAACTTGGGATGGTATAATCAAATCAAATACACTCTAATTCATATCACATTAGGACGAACCGTAATTCTGGATGTTCATATCTTAGTATTCAACGTACGAGTTCAACCCATTTGGAAGCAATGCACCTTACGTTGATATTGCGTCGTATGAAATTAGATAAAATCGAACAGGTGGCGTGAAAATTAATTTGACTCATGCGCCGTCCTTTGAAACCTTCGCTGCGCTCAGGATTCGACTGTAGACTTCTTCGTTTCACTTTGGATTCAAAACTGTATCATGCCGTAAAAATATTAGTTTGTTTCCTTATGATACTATCAACTATTAAAGCCAAATTTCAATTCGCCACTCCAAATTTCACATACGGTTGCTCATAGACATAAGAATTATAAGAAAGATTCCCCTAAAGTTAATAATTAAGATTAAAGCCCAATTGAAAGCATGCATTACATTTCCCAGACACCTCTAATGTCCAAATTGTGAAGTTTTTTTTATAAAACATAGCTTGATTTGTTCTGTGCCTCTGCCACCAATTTTTTATCAATTTTAATAGAATATACCTTATCGATTAATGATAAATATAATCTTTCAGCCCAGGGACTATCGCCGACCTGACGCTAAAGTAGATCTAAAATTGGTCACATAATAAAAAGATAGGGTAGAAAATTATAGGCGTCGCGTGAACACTCTCGGGACTGCCCCATCCCGGTTTCATTAGCTCGGATGGTTCAGAACTCTAGCTGCACTCCCTTGACTCCAGAAGTAATCAGTGTGGTATAGGTATAATCATATGTCAGCCGTCTTCGATTTTTAGATTCCTTTTCTTTTTTAATGGTTCCGTATCCAAAGGGCTAAACGGAACCATATTAATTAGCTTTTCAACTCTAATATACCTGGATAAGTGACGATGTGAATAGAAATAATAAGGGAGCTGAATATAGAACAAGATTTCGATAGGGTTACCTAATATATACCGTTTTAGAGATGAAATAAGTCTAGACGACCATCTCGCCTGATGGCAAGTAATGATGTGATCGAAAGCTTTAACAGTTTAAACCTAGAATTAATATCAAAGAACATACGTTTAGGTGTTTGGTAACAAAATACACTACTACCATGCTACAATCCTAAGATAACAACTAAGACCGATGACTTAAATTGCCCTTCGAAGAATAGAAGCCTACTGAGTAAATGCTGCTCTATAGCGTTCGCATACCCGCCAAGTCATGACCGCAGAACATCAGCAGGACATACTATTTACGGAGATGATTAGGGTTAGTCTGTCTGTTCGTATGTATCGTAAACAGAATCAATCACAAACCAGAAATGTTGATATTTTGTGTTAAGCTAAAGATGAATTGGGCAAAAAAAATATCGTTTCAAAATCAAAAGTTTTGAACCTTTGATCAAAACCAAACAACTTTTCTTTTTCTTATACGAGAAAATTTCAATACGGAACCCTAAACGAGAGAGGCCCTTCTCTCACTTGCCCAGTTATTTTGAGCCGTAGAGTTTCCAGCTCATGTTCCATATTCTCCTGTGATTTGACTTTAAGGGCAAATTAATGCTGAGAAATAAATGAGCAGCATTGTACGACTGACGTCGACGCGAGTACTGTTGCTGCAGATTACGCGCAACAAGGATTTGTATATATGTTAACTGAAAGGTGGCAAGTAAACTACGAACAAGAGCATTCTCAAAGAAGATCTCAAACTATAATATACTTAAACTTAATATCCTTGTATCGTCCTTTTGTAAATTGTTAAAGTCAACATACTGCAACGTCACCAAATACATGTAATGAGGTCATTGTCCTATCTCACTAGCTCCTTACCAATATACTAACTGGTAGTAAAGCGATCATTGTGTCCAAGACATAGAAAAAAGTAGTATAGGTTTAAGGCAAGGTATTAACAGAGTAAACATAGAATAGGAAATAACTTTCAAAGAACTGCCGGACCGGAACATATCGTTAAGTGCTTCGCGAAAAACTTATCTTTCGAAGCCCTCGAAGGGGAGTAAACATAGTTTTTTTTTGGTTAACATTGCTTAACCAGTGTTTACTACTTGGATGGACCGCTGCTGGTTGCATTTATTTCCGTGTTTCTGGGGGCATATTGAGCCGTCGTCCCGGTTGTTGTAATGATGAGCGCCAGTTCCCATTCCAAGTAAAACCTATTTACCATGTTCAACTAGGTAATACTAAACATTATGATTGTGAACTGATGCACATGGATTCATTCGAGTACTTACATACTAAACATATAACGACGAATAACATTGGCCAAATCTCGTTTTGTAACATTAAAAAATTATGTCTATGTGGTTCTTAAACAATAAAGAATAGAAACACGAGCGTTTTACGCGGTCATATACTGTCAGATAAGTGTCGGATACGCCACGAGACGCCTGACTCAAATTACGCTTTTTATTTCTGCAGATTTTATTACAGTAATAACGCGAAAAGAACCATGAATAATGTTCTTTAGGTATAGGAGCTGTACGAACGAATCATTACATTTGTTTGTGTTCTTTTTTTGAGATAGTATGACGGTTACAACCTCAAAGGTTACTTTTCTCCATCCCAGAGCGAAACGAAAAGCTGTAGTCTATGGTAGAGCCCACGCAAAACAAAAAATACTATCGTGGGACGTGGTGCAAACCGGAAAGATTCGTAGAGTTTTTAGGTTTAATGCTTTTTAGATTTTATGATAACTATTCGATATTCTGCTATGACTTTTCTGCTAAAGCTTTATTGACATATTACGCCATAGCCAATTCAGAAGTTATATACAATATACAATTATTGATTTAGGCACTTTGTTACATAACCATTTTGTTTTGTACTTAAGAGCGCACCGTGCTTTTTAGGCGCGCCGCGTAGGTATGTGTGCGTAAGTAAGGCACGCCAACAGCATCCTGCCCAGTCCGACGGCCGAAGAATTACTAAAGCGGATGGGGACAAAGCATCGCAGCTCTGACTAAAATGGGCGGAACATGCGTGAATTTGAGTATTTCCTTCGTATAATAAAAACAAATACCTATTTGAAAAATGTTTTTTTGTTTAGGTTATAGAAAACTAAATATTGTTTTTTTAATTTTCAAATACGGATGACTCGCCGTAAAGTATTTACGCCGTAGTAAGGGTTTATGTCGATTTTTAGATGTAACTTTGGATTTTTTTCCATTCAAGAACATTTTAATCAATCGTGTTTCCAAAGTGTATGATTTATAGAATAAATCCTTAAATATTTTATATATTAATTACATAACTCAAAATTAAGAAATAAAGATACAGCAAGGGATCAAACGAACCACAATTTCGTATCGCTGCCTCGGTGCAGGCTTAAAGGTAGTCTGATCAGGATATAGCACATTTGAATATGTGGTCATGTCCAAGATTAATCAGAGAAAGCTTGTAAATAAAACCGATGATAGAATAAAAACAAATAATTTAAAAATTAAAAAACAGTGTAGTAGCAAATATGAACTAAAAAATTACAAACAAGCTACACGATTTTAATGTTGAATGGCTACAAGGTAGGTACGGAAAAGATTATATTTACTGTGCAATTGAAACACCATTGTGCCCAAAACTGGAAAACTGATAACCTATCTTTTCATCGTTGTTTTATCGATGAAATGTGTTTGTTATTTTTTTTTATTATTTGTTTTTATTTTATACCTTTTAGTAATAAAACATTATTTTTGCAAACGCACAATGTGTCACTAGGGATAACTTTAAGTTTTTCGGAAATCAATATTGTGTAAAAATTAAGGCAAAATTATTTATTTGTGATAATCAATAATGATATTTATGTGGCGTTTCAGTTCTTGCAGAGACTTCTTATCATGAGGCTCGTTGATAAGCTTTTGTGGATCTAAAACACCAATTGCCAATCCTTCTAGCTGTCTGGAGCAACTAAGAGCGACATACCTAAGCTTGGCCCTTGGCAAAAATTTAAGCACTTAGATCCATGACGGCTCTGTCCAGTGTCATTTATTGCAGCTTGTGCACTGTCATAGCCTAACATACTCGTAATATCAGTCGTAGCATGAACCACTCGACTTTACCTTGAGCCCGTAACGCATCAAATTCGACAGTGCTACGCTCAATTTTGACACCCAAACCAACTAACTGTTCTGAGTAAGGGATTCGTAAAAAATATGCTCTAACAACTGTTATCCCATTTTAATGTGCATAATATATTGGATGAGAATCAGTTTGGTTTCACATAGAGCAGATCCACAACAGGTGTAGGTGTTCAATTGATGTCACATATACTTGAAGGCTGAGAGAGTTCACATAATGCTATTTGCGTGTTTTGTGATCTTTCTAAGTCATTCGACTGTGAAGAGCACCGCACTCTGATTCGTAAGCTTTCACACCATGGTATTCGTGGAAAAGCTTTAAATCTTATAGAGTCGTATCTGTCAGACTGGCTACAGAAGGTTAGAATAAATAGCAATAGTTCTTCCGGGTCTTTTCTAAAAATAGGTGTACCGCAGGGATCAATTTTGGGACCTTTGTTCTTAGCATATATTAATGATCTGTCTTGCATGGTCAAAGATTTCTGCGATATGGTTTTATTCGCATATGATACGACTCTGATTTTTAACGTAGTTAGAAAAGATAGTGCACTAATTCATGTAAATAATGCGTTATCTATGATCTCTAAATGGTTCGCCGCTAATAATCTTCTCTTAAATTCAAAAAAGACGAAATGTTTAAAGTGTTTTTTATCAAATGTTACTTATGTTGAACCAAACATTAAGCTTTTGGTCCAGATAAACTTTCTATTGACAATGCGACAGTCTTCCTGGGAATCAAAAGAGATTCAACTTTACAGTGGGATCCACATAATACATGATCTAGTCGGAAGACTTAGTTCTGCTGCATATGCAGTTTGTAAGACAGTTAACAAACGTAGCTACTGCACGGCTAGTTAATTTCGCGTACTTCCACAGTATTACATCCTATGGTGTATTGCTGTGGGGAGCTGCTGCTGAGATAGAGATAATATTTATCTTCATGTTTCTTGCCCGATCTCCTCGCAGTGGCTCTATTCATTTTTTGGCTGAAAGTGGCAGTACGATGTAGAATATTTCAATATTAAAATTTGTAGTTGACCTTCATAAGGACGTCGTCGTAGACACCTAAATTGAATAAATTATTTTGAATTTGAACTGTGTTGCCACGTATCGTTTTGTCATCGAACTCAACGAAGACGGCTTGCGGTAACTCTCCCGGTTCAAAGCACTACCAGCGGGAGAGTCCCACCAGCATTCTGAATATGTTGTTATACTGCACTTTTAGCGTATCCAATCTAATTTTTTGGTATGACTGGTCCACAGGCTACCCGTGTACATTCCCTGGCAATATGCTTTGAAAAGCGTAACTTTGACCTGTTCTGTACATCGGGCGAACCTGCGGGCCAGCATGTTGCCACGGACCGCCAGAGCCCTACGCTCGCGTTCAATATCTACATCATCTTTGAGGTCGTCGGTAAGATAATGCCCGAGGTACTTGAAATTAAAAACCCTGTTGAGACTTATGCCATTTAAGGCAATGGGTGGAATGATTTCAGGGCACTAACCGGCGGCCTTAAAGACCATGTACTCGCTCTTCTTTACATTGTACGCTAAGCCATGTGAAGCAGCATACGTTTCGCAAAGCCTAAGCATCTCCCTTAGCCCTTTAACTGTCGGACTCAGCAGCACCATGTCATCCGCATAATTTTAACATAGTAGTTTTCGTATTAGCCCATGCTAAGCGCTAATGCTTACAAAATTACAACGGAAAAATTATATCAATATTTAAAAAATACAACGTTACAATTTTGGGGCTGCGTAAAGTTAGAGCTTATTGCAAAATTAGCCTTCTTTGAAGTGCTCGGGGTGGAGCTTACTTCGGCTTTCTTGACAGATGTTCGCTACGATCATTACTTGGATGGATACGACCGCTATGTGCCGCTTACTACTGAGCGCTTCCGTGCTTAGGAGGGCATGTTAAGCCGTTGCTCACGTTGGTTGTTTTCTCAGGCTGGCAGTCGTTACATCATGGCTGGCTACCACCCTTAGGTATTTCCCGGCAAAAAATATTTTGAACAGTAAACGAGTCTCTTATGTTTAAAAAAGATAAGAGAATTCACTCGAAATTCTAACATTTATGAGCGGCCAGAAGCGCAGAACCTTTAGTGTGCACTATGTAGGAAATCTGCCACCAAGCTCATACTCGTATCTGTATATACCAGCAGCTGTCCTTTAGTTTCTATTTAAAGGTTCCATATTATAGTCTTGACTACATCATTTACCCTCACCTCACCTTTTACAATACGTCACTATAATACACAGGTAATAATATACATCGCCACAAAAAAAAAAAACACTTTTTTATATTTTCGTTGTTCCTGTGCTGCCTCTCTAATAAAACAAAAATATTCTATATTAACTAGAGACCTACTTTTTTACTGCGAACTTATATTAATGACCACTTTAAAAAACAAAATAAATGTCAACAGTGTGAATAACATAATTGACCCAAACTAGATTTACAATTAAGTAATTCAAATTTCATAATAAATATTAATTATATTATTTTGAAGTAATGATGGCTAATGTGAATAGCTGTGGACTGCGGTGCCGCAGATCCATGGTTCGAACCCCACCGCCAGCTTGAGCTTCACAGTGGGAGGGCATTTTGCGAATCCTCGCCTGGCGAGATACCACACTCAAGTAGAAAATCTGTCGCCACGCACCTAACAGTGTGTTCCAACAGCAGTCCTTGAGAGACAGTAAATTACAGTCACATGAGATTCAACAACTAAGTCTCAGGGTGTCGGGCGCAGTGGAATTTATTAATAATGACGACAAACTGCATCTGTTATAGGCAGAGGTTACCGCTTCACATCAGGTGGTCCTCGTGCTTGCTCCGTCTCAATCACATAAAAAAAATAGTAAAAGTATTACCATACTTTTACTTTTTTTAATGTGCTCGGCCATCATTGCTTCACACCACAGAAAAGAAATAGTATTTTATATCTCTATGCTTCAGACTGATTCAAGATCTGCTTAAATATCAGTTACAGTTCAACCAAGTTATCTGTGAAGTGGCAGAAAAAGGAACTACGAAATTGCTTACGAAAATTAGAAAAAGGATTTGGTGTTTCTCAACCGACAGCGCCCTCTTAGAGTTCACACATAAGTTGGTCGAACTGTAAGTAGAAAATGAAGGCATAGACAATATCATACCTTCATCATATCTTTCCGATCGATACCAGAATTACTAGGTTAACCTGAATAATATCTTCGATCGCATCATCACTTACCATCAGGTGAGAAAGTGATCAATAAGCTTTGATTATCGACTCTAAAAAAAAAATACAAAATATGGAACCGACTTCAATACCCAAAAGTGTGAAGTAACTTGTTGAAGTCGGTATCTTTTTAGGGACCCTTGCTACTTACGAGATCGATTGTCATTCATTGCGACTATATCATCAAAATAGGAAAATATTTTTCAGTTATTGGAGTTTAACTCAAAAATGGCTGGACCGATTTTGATAAAATTAACCAAGAATTAAATGGAACCCAACGACAAGCATCAGCTTTCAAACAAAATAAGAATTTTCAAAATCGGTTCACCCAGTCAAAAATACTGAGGTAACAAACAAAAAAAAAATATACAGGCGGATTGAGGACCTCCTCCTTTTTTTAAGTCGGTTATAAAAGACTAATTTCACATACATCTACTCTAATTAAACAACTTTAAACCGTTTAAAGTTATTGAATTACTATATGTACTTACTTTGTAACATACATTTTGTATATTATTGCAGTTCCAGAAAGAATTAACGAAACGTGTTTCTTAGGCAATACAGAACCTTAAAAACCTGTAATAAATTGCACACATTTGAAAAGGTGCCATTATTTGGCCTTGTAGTATTATGTTGCTTGTAGTATAGATAAGTGTGGCGTATTAAAGTCATTTGGCGTAATAAAGCTTTAGTTGAATGGTGGAATGATTTTGCTTTGCAATCAATGTAGGTACCCCAAAAAACAAACGCATGCTTTAGCAATTTTATGCCAACCACCAATTCCAGATGGTATTTCATTTTGTATATAATATGACCATATATTTGCATGGATTCTTATATATAAATCCTCATATGTGGATATGAGGATTTTGATTTTTCACATTGATTCTCTATTGAAAAGTTCTGACGATTTCTCGGATTTAGATTAGTAGATTAGATTTATTTTTAGAAATGTCTTTTTTTTTATTCCCACACATTTGCTTCTTGGTAGGTATATGACATTTTAGAGTATTACAGTGTCGACTAGGTGATATGGGTGGTGAAAAAAAAGGTGAAAAACCTATCTGTTATAAAAAATAATCATTAATCCTATACGCACCATATAGTTAATGCTTTGAAAATATATGGTTCTATTATTTGTGTTTGTGAAGCATTAATATTCTCTCATAACAGACGCAAATTGGGGCTATAATAAAAACAAACGAGTTGGGTTTGAGCACTTTAATCTTCTCATATCTTTCTTTACAGCGCTGCGGCGCACATGGTATTCGTGGAAAAGCTTTAAATCTTATAGAGTCGTATCTGTCAGACTGGCTACAGAAGGTTAGAATAAATAGCAATAGTTCTTCCGGGTCTTTTCTAAAAATAGGTGTACCGCAGGGATCAATTTTGGGACCTTTGTTCTTAGCATATATTAATGATCTGTCTTGCATGGTCAAAGATTTCTGCGATATGGTTTTATTCGCATATGATACGACTCTGATTTTTAACGTAGTTAGAAAAGATAGTGCACTAATTCATGTAAATAATGCGTTATCTATGATCTCTAAATGGTTCGCCGCTAATAATCTTCTCTTAAATTCAAAAAAGACGAAATGTTTAAAGTGTTTTTTATCAAATGTTACTTATGTTGAACCAAACATTAAGCTTTTGGTCCAGATAAACTTTCTATTGACAATGCGACAGTCTTCCTGGGAATCAAAAGAGATTCAACTTTACAGTGGGATCCACATAATACATGATCTAGTCGGAAGACTTAGTTCTGCTGCATATGCAGTTTGTAAGACAGTTAACAAACGTAGCTACTGCACGGCTAGTTAATTTCGCGTACTTCCACAGTATTACATCCTATGGTGTATTGCTGTGGGGAGCTGCTGCTGAGATAGAGATAATATTTATCTTCATGTTTCTTGCCCGATCTCCTCGCAGTGGCTCTATTCATTTTTTGGCTGAAAGTGGCAGTACGATGTAGAATATTTCAATATTAAAATTTGTAGTTGACCTTCATAAGGACGTCGTCGTAGACACCTAAATTGAATAAATTATTTTGAATTTGAACTGTGTTGCCACGTATCGTTTTGTCATCGAACTCAACGAAGACGGCTTGCGGTAACTCTCCCGGTTCAAAGCACTACCAGCGGGAGAGTCCCACCAGCATTCTGAATATGTTGTTATACTGCACTTTTAGCGTATCCAATCTAATTTTTTGGTATGACTGGTCCACAGGCTACCCGTGTACATTCCCTGGCAATATGCTTTGAAAAGCGTAACTTTGACCTGTTCTGTACATCGGGCGAACCTGCGGGCCAGCATGTTGCCACGGACCGCCAGAGCCCTACGCTCGCGTTCAATATCTACATCATCTTTGAGGTCGTCGGTAAGATAATGCCCGAGGTACTTGAAATTAAAAACCCTGTTGAGACTTATGCCATTTAAGGCAATGGGTGGAATGATTTCAGGGCACTAACCGGCGGCCTTAAAGACCATGTACTCGCTCTTCTTTACATTGTACGCTAAGCCATGTGAAGCAGCATACGTTTCGCAAAGCCTAAGCATCTCCCTTAGCCCTTTAACTGTCGGACTCAGCAGCACCATGTCATCCGCATAATTTTAACATAGTAGTTTTCGTATTAGCCCATGCTAAGCGCTAATGCTTACAAAATTACAACGGAAAAATTATATCAATATTTAAAAAATACAACGTTACAATTTTGGGGCTGCGTAAAGTTAGAGCTTATTGCAAAATTAGCCTTCTTTGAAGTGCTCGGGGTGGAGCTTACTTCGGCTTTCTTGACAGATGTTCGCTACGATCATTACTTGGATGGATACGACCGCTATGTGCCGCTTACTACTGAGCGCTTCCGTGCTTAGGAGGGCATGTTAAGCCGTTGCTCACGTTGGTTGTTTTCTCAGGCTGGCAGTCGTTACATCATGGCTGGCTACCACCCTTAGGTATTTCCCGGCAAAAAATATTTTGAACAGTAAACGAGTCTCTTATGTTTAAAAAAGATAAGAGAATTCACTCGAAATTCTAACATTTATGAGCGGCCAGAAGCGCAGAACCTTTAGTGTGCACTATGTAGGAAATCTGCCACCAAGCACATACTCGTATCTGTATATACCAGCAGCTGTCCTTTAGTTTCTATTTAAAGGTTCCATATTATAGTCTTGACTACATCATTTACCCTCACCTCACCTTTTACAATACGTCACTATAATACACAGGTAATAATATACATCGCCACAAAAAAAAAAAAACACTTTTTTATATTTTCGTTGTTCCTGTGCTGCCTCTCTAATAAAACAAAAATATTCTATATTAACTAGAGACCTACTTTTTTACTGCGAACTTATATTAATGACCACTTTAAAAAACAAAATAAATGTCAACAGTGTGAATAACATAATTGACCCGAACTAGATTTACAATTAAGTAATTCAAATTTCATAATAAATATTAATTATATTATTTTGAAGTAATGATGGCTAATGTGAATAGCTGTGGACTGCGGTGCCGCAGATCCATGGTTCGAACCCCACCGCCAGCTTGAGCTTCACAGTGGGAGGGCATTTTGCGAATCCTCGCCTGGCGAGATACCACACTCAAGTAGAAAATCTGTCGCCACGCACCTAACAGTGTGTTCCAACAGCAGTCCTTGAGAGACAGTAAATTACAGTCACATGAGATTCAACAACTAAGTCTCAGGGTGTCGGGCGCAGTGCAATTTATTAATAATGACGACAAACTGCATCTGTTATAGGCAGAGGTTACCGCTTCACATCAGGTGGTCCTCGTGCTTGCTCCGTCTCAATCACATAAAAAAAATAGTAAAAGTATTACCATACTTTTACTTTTTTTAATGTGCTCGGCCATCATTGCTTCACACCACAGAAAAGAAATAGTATTTTATATCTCTATGCTTCAGACTGATTCAAGATCTGCTTAAATATCAGTTACAGTTCAACCAAGTTATCTGTGAAGTGGCAGAAAAAGGAACTACGAAATTGCTTACGAAAATTAGAAAAAGGATTTGGTGTTTCTCAACCGACAGCGCCCTCTTAGAGTTCACACATAAGTTGGTCGAACTGTAAGTAGAAAATGAAGGCATAGACAATATCATACCTTCATCATATCTTTCCGATCGATACCAGAATTACTAGGTTAACCTGAATAATATCTTCGATCGCATCATCACTTACCATCAGGTGAGAAAGTGATCAATAAGCTTTGATTATCGACTCTAAAAAAAAAATACAAAATATGGAACCGACTTCAATACCCAAAAGTGTGAAGTAACTTGTTGAAGTCGGTATCTTTTTAGGGACCCTTGCTACTTACGAGATCGATTGTCATTCATTGCGACTATATCATCAAAATAGGAAAATATTTTTCAGTTATTGGAGTTTAACTCAAAAATGGCTGGACCGATTTTGATAAAATTAACCAAGAATTAAATGGAACCCAACGACAAGCATCAGCTTTCAAACAAAATAAGAATTTTCAAAATCGGTTCACCCAGTCAAAAATACTGAGGTAACAAACAAAAAAAAAATATACAGGCGGATTGAGGACCTCCTCCTTTTTTTAAGTCGGTTATAAAAGACTAATTTCACATACATCTACTCTAATTAAACAACTTTAAACCGTTTAAAGTTATTGAATTACTATATGTACTTACTTTGTAACATACATTTTGTATATTATTGCAGTTCCAGAAAGAATTAACGAAACGTGTTTCTTAGGCAATACAGAACCTTAAAAACCTGTAATAAATTGCACACATTTGAAAAGGTGCCATTATTTGGCCTTGTAGTATTATGTTGCTTGTAGTATAGATAAGTGTGGCGTATTAAAGTCATTTGGCGTAATAAAGCTTTAGTTGAATGGTGGAATGATTTTGCTTTGCAATCAATGTAGGTACCCCAAAAAACAAACGCATGCTTTAGCAATTTTATGCCAACCACCAATTCCAGATGGTATTTCATTTTGTATATAATATGACCATATATTTGCATGGATTCTTATATATAAATCCTCATATGTGGATATGAGGATTTTGATTTTTCACATTGATTCTCTATTGAAAAGTTCTGACGATTTCTCGGATTTAGATTAGTAGATTAGATTTATTTTTAGAAATGTCTTTTTTTTTATTCCCACACATTTGCTTCTTGGTAGGTATATGACATTTTAGAGTATTACAGTGTCGACTAGGTGATATGGGTGGTGAAAAAAAAGGTGAAAAACCTATCTGTTATAAAAAATAATCATTAATTCTATACGCACCATATAGTTAATGCTTTGAAAATATATGGTTCTATTATTTGTGTTTGTGAAGCATTAATATTCTCTCATAACAGACGCAAATTGGGGCTATAATAAAAACAAACGAGTTGGGTTTGAGCACTTTAATCTTCTCATATCTTTCTTTACAGCGCTGCGGCGAAATTATGATGTCTCAGGTGTTTTCAAAGGAATTCATTCTGTGTTAACAATTTAATTATCTTGTTAAAAAAAAGTGTTTTTTTTATGAGTGATGTAAGGGTCATATTAGAATCTCGAGCTTCTGGGTTCTGTATAGTGTTCTGAAGAGTGTTATTGAATTTCCTGATAAAAAAATCTTAGACCCACGTTGGAGTGCTTGTTGGATAGAAAATTCTCAACCATGCGCTCAGATAGTCAAGGCCTCCTTATAATTCTTGGTGTATAAGCAAAACGTGTGGAAAATTCTTTCTCTTAGACTACGTGGCGTTTATGACATCATATCGGCTTAGAATCGTCACTAAATATATTTTCATGTTTTTTGAAATATTAATTTAATGTTAACTTGATTAGATTATATTCGCATTTTTTTGAAAACCTAGTAGTCCATGTATATCTAGCCATATAAGAGTTCTCCTCGGCACTCCTAGAGTCGACCCCCGGGTGGCCTGAAAGTGGCATTTCCTATATTATTCTTGGTAGGTTTAGGTAAATAGATAGATAGATAACACTTTATTGACAACACCAGAATACTTATCCGGGTGGCAGAGTGCCCGGTAAATGTTAATCGCCCCCTATTACAAAACATCTCCACCTACCCCTTCGGGGATACGTAAGCTATGTTTTATATATAAGAAATTCCATCGCTTTACAAGGCAATCGTGTTTATTAAACCAATAACACCGCCAAAAGCAATTCACTGGCGGTTCGCCAAAATTATGTCCAACGGTATGTTGTAGGTACCTGATCGCTGTCATATTATTCAAAAGAAATGACGAACGATGTTATCTCACAAAGAACTGAGAATAAGCCCAGTCATGAACTCGGACTGCCCTCTTTCTTTGTGAAAAACTTTCCGCTGAATCATTTGAAATCGGACTTCAGTTTGGCAGAAGTTTTACGAGTTCCTATTCAGGGGGTAAGTAAATAATACGATGCCATAACCCGGGAGAGTTTGGGCATTAGGGTCATGGAGCAAATTTGAAAAGAAAGGCGATCGTAGTTACGCAGATGTAAATGTGTGAGTAATTTATTATCTTTTATTATCATAGGCTAACTTTTGATCATCATCAATTGAATATGGTAATCAGGCTGGTTACTGGCTCTCAATCACTGCTGCTGGAACACACGGTGAGGTGCTTGGCGACAGATTGTCTACTAGGCAGAAAGCATTCGGAAACTCTTCTACCACCATGTAACGTGTCAGAGATTTATATGGCCACCTGAAGTTAAGGCCAACGTACCACAACTACCATCCACCGGGACCGTCGCGTCGTCGTGCCGTCAGAAATTTAGTTTTTAATTTTTAAGATTATTTTTGAGCTCTTTTTCAGCTGTTTGTACACTTACATTTTTGTACACTTATGATGAGGTGGAGGTTGTTGAACAACCTTAACCTGACAAATGACTGGTTCTCAAGCACAGCTGCCGTTAGGTGCTTGGCGACAGATTTTCTAATTGAAGATGGTAACTTGGCAGTCAGGTGAACATTCGCAAAATGTATTACTACCGTGCGATGAAGCTCAAGTCCGTGGAGGGATTTGAAGCATGGATCCCTGCAGGGCAGTCCAGAGCGATTACCGCTTGGCAAACACTGCATCAAAAATACAATATAATGTAGTGTAGTGTAAGTAACTCGTTATCGATTAAAAGGAACCTTATATTTTCGAATCCACATTTCATTCAAGCTATAGCGTTAAGGATTTCACGGAAGACTAAAGGGCCTCGAACACAGAACTTTAAATTCACGGTTATTCATCCCCTGTCCGAATTTTACTGATTTAGTGCCAAGATGGTCTACTATTGAGAACTGAACCGTGAACGTGATAAACGGCAGCGAACCTGTACCTTTATGATAAATTTGCCTCTAAATGATCCTCAGGATAGGTAACCTAATAATAGAATCTTGATTTATGTCTTTGTGAGGTAGATCAGTGGGTATTTCCAACACAATTCTGAAGTCTAATTTAAAATAAAAACGGAAACGAACCATTTTGGTGAAAAATATTTTGTGTAAGACTTCTTACAAGATCATGTTCATAGTCGACAACAGTAAATATTATTAAAGCATCGTAAGCGATTACATTTTTAAGTTACTTGGCTTAATGGTCATATAAAAATTTCATCAAAATCGGCTGAGTATGTAGCCGATTTTGATGAAATTTTTATGTGACCAACTCGAAGATAGACCCTTTTTTAATAAAAAAAGAAGTATCAAAATCGGACTACACTGTTAAAAGTCCTATAGTATTCTTGGTAGGTTTATACATAAAAAATATACCTACGCGTCGACAAGCTCGAGTAACTTTGAATCCCTCGCTGCACTAAGGATTCTACTTTAGAATCCTTCGTTTCGCTCTGGATTCAAAGAAATACTCTTGCCTTAAAAATGATTGTTTGTTTTCAGAGTGGCTTCAACTACATGAGAAGTATAAAGAAAAAAGAAGATATTGTAACCTAGCATGTAGGGTGTCACACGGGGTGACACACAAACCACGGGGTCTATCTTAAATACTAAAGTAGGTATGTAGTTAGGAGTCTAAAATTACAATGGACGATATCTTTATATACTAACCAAGAAATACTGAAAACACCGATGAGATTTGAGCATTGCGATGTTAATAATGTGGTTTTGATATTTTGATCAAAACCAACAAACATTTTTTTTTCTGTTTTAAATTTTAGAATTCTCCATTGGGAAACCTAAAAGTGCGAGGCCCGACTCGCACTTGTCCAGTTTTTTTATTTGTTTGGATAAACCTATTGTTTTTATGTCTGCGTCGGTCAGCGTTCGGGATGATGCAAATTAGCTGTTAGAATGAAAATAAGTAATGTCGCTCATAAAAATAACAACGCACAAATAATACTGTTAAATTGTTCTTAGGGCCTGTTTCAGAATGTTCGAGTAAGTTCAGGTTTTACTACCCAGAACATATTTAATAAACAAAACACTATCTTTGCGTTTCACAGTACTCGACTTTAGGCTGCGTTTCCACCAGAGATGTGCGAGGATGCATAGCGAGGGATGTGTTTGTAAAGAACCAATAGGATCGCTTCATTTACCTTGCCTCGGTCAGCACAGCTCTGGTGGAAACGGCTCAGCGGAGCTAGATTTTTGCGCATACAAAACAAGCGCGGGATGTGTGCGAGGGATGTGTGCGAGGGATGTGTGCGAGGGATGTGTACGAGGGAAGTGTGCGAGGAATGTGTGTTGAGAAAGATGTGTTGCGAGGTTTGCGCATACTGTACCAGCCAGTCCATAGACGGAGTTTGTTGGAAGTAGAAGTGCGCAAAATAGATAATAATATGGATAATTGGAAAAAGAAAATACTTTTATATTTAACAATTTGTGATGAAGAAATGGAAGCAGAAGATACGGAGTTTATTAGTTCTATAATTTTGAGCAATACAAGAACACACAGGTTTTGGATACGTAACCATATTAAATATCATCGATTACATGGAGAATTCTTTACCTTTTTTCATACGGCTGATGATGAAATATTCGAAAATTCTTATCGAGTATCTAGAAGTAACTTTTATGAGTTACACAATTTGATTGAGAACATTATCAAGAAAGAAGACACTCACTACAGAGAATGCATCAGCACCAAGGAAAAATTGGCGGTATGTTTAAAGTAAGTAAAATAGTTTGAATCAATTTTGTCTTTATTAAACATATTAATTGAAAAGTAATCATAATCTGCAAAATAAGTAGACAACAAGTTCCTCTTTTTCATGGCAAATTAGGCTCTGTTCCTACTTTGTTTGAAGTATTTGGCGTTTGTAGGTCTGAATGTTGTGTTCCCGGAGATGCTGGTTGTACAGCTTCCAGTTGGAAAGATGAATCCATCTGGCCCACTGTTTTATTTGTATTTCTACCAGAGCTTGAAGAATAACCAAGTTGTTCAGGATCCAGCTGAGGCGGCAAATCCATCTGGCCTGCTATATTACTACCTACTGCTATACTGCTACCAGAGCTTGAAGAATAACCAATATTTTGATTATACCACGTCAGCACGTAAGATTCTTCGGCTTCGCTAATCATATTAAAAAGTTTCCTTTTTAAAGGAACTTGCATGTAATCTGGTAATTTTTTAAATGTTTTCGCCATTGAAAGAAAAAAATGATCAGTATCATCGCAGTCCGTTGGTTTTAAAAGTTCTCTTAATTCTTGCCTTTCTTTTCGAAAATCTTCTTGATTTTTCATATGTTTTTGTATTAAAATTGATAATTCATCGCCTTTTTTCTTCTTTGATGATGACGGGGTGACCGAATCTGTTGAAATGCCTGAAGTTGAGGCTATTTCGTAAAGATTGTTGGGATTGTCAGCTTGATTTGGTGTATGTTCAGTGCTCTGCGAAGAGTCATCTTGGTTTAATGAATATTGAGTGCTCTGCGAAGAGTCATCTTGGTTTAATGAATATTGAGTGCTTTGCGAAGAGTCATTTTCATTATTTGGTGACGAAATATCCTCTTTATAACTTGACTCTCTATCTCTGTTGGCCATGTACGGTAAAAGAAATTCCATCAATTTTTGGTATTTCCATTCACGTGTTTTGGTTGTAGCCTGTCCGCTTTTTTTAGATTTCTGCCTCTTTAGCGCGTCCCGATGGCTATCCCGTAGTTGTTTCCAACGATACTTAGCGCTTTTCACTGAAATAATAGAAAATTATGATTAGGAATATAACATTTTTATACCAAGCATGTTGTCTTACAGATCGCAAAAAATCAGTAACAGGTAAAGAGTACTTTTTTATTTGTTAATTATTTTTCTTACTATTATTATAAACATTCCTTTTTTTGCAGGTATTTATCCACGGGCTCGTCGTTCACACGATTGGCAGAAAATTTTAGGATTGGAGTAGCAAGTGTGTCGAGAATTGTGGCAGAAGTTTGTAATGCTCTTTGGCTTGTTTTACAACCTCTTGTTATTCCAAAACCTACCAAAGACGACTGGAAGCGAATAGCAAAGGATTTTCAAGAGCTATGGCAGTTTAAAAATTGTTTGGGGGCTCTAGACGGTAAACATGTTTATATAATGTGTCCTGCAAACACTGGGTCCTCTTTTTTTAATTACAAACAAAGATTTTCTATAGTGCTTATGTGCTTAGCTGACGCTAGGAGAAAGATTATAATGGTTGATGTGGGATCCATGGGAAGATTTAGTGATGCTGGAATATTTGATGATAGTGTTTTTGGAAAATATTTGAAAGAAAAAAGATTGAATCTTCCAGAACCTGAACCATTATATGAAGGAGGTGAACCAGTACCATTTGTATTCATTGGAGATGAGGCTTTTCCTTTGATGGAAAATTTCATGCGCCCATATCCGCGGGACCAGTTAGACCAACAGAAACGTATATTTAACTATAGACTTTCGAGGGCACGTCGCATTGTAGAAGCTACATTCGGTGTATTGGCACGAAAGTGGTATGTGTATCGTAAAGACTTTGAATGCAGAGTGGAAACGGTTGACAAAATCGTAAAAGCCACATGTGTAATGCATAATTTTTTAATTGAAAGACAAAGTAATTATTTGGATTGCATTGATAACACAAATACAAGTACTCTTGTATCGGTTCCTAGCATTTCCGTCGTCGTGTCAAGTGATAGTTATGATGTAAGAGAGAAATACTGCTCTTATTTCAATAATCAAGGAAAAGTGTCATGGCAAGATACTCGTATTTCGTCACGAATTCATCGCACACAATAAATACCCAAATATTGTAACTTGTATTTTAATATACCTGATTTTAATACATGATTATTACTTACCATCTTTATATTGTATTTCTTTGACTATTTCCTCCCACGCAGCGTCCTTAGTTTCATTACATTTGTAAAATGGGAAAGAAGTGTTCCACAAACACGGAAACTTTTGAACGGCATCAATTAATTTTTCGTCCATTATGCCACGCAACCGTACGACATGCGTACGACTACAAGCGCTTACGACAGCAAAGTGAGACGTGAGCGCAGCGCGGTGAGCGGCAGGCAGGCGTTCGCGTTACTCCGCTCCCACTACACCGCACCCCCGTCGACACATTTCACAGCTTCGCAACGCATCCTCGCGCCACACATTAATGCGCATTTTCACAGCTCCGCTACACATCCTCGTAGGCACATTATCATCGCACAGCTTTGGTGGAAACACCCACACATTTTCACAGCACAGCTAGACATCCTCGCACGACACATTTCCATCGCACATCTCTGGTGGAAACGCAGCCTAGCCTATCCATCGGTTAAAGCTTGAAATGCGCTGCATGTTAACTATCATTTTTAACATTCAGTAATTTTATGTGTTGTATAGCTACCAGAAACTTTATTAGGACATTCTGAAACAGGTCCTTAGTCTAAAAATGTAACTAAAGCAGTCGTAAGCCGCGGAGACCAATCGTACACTGATCTCTAAATTATTGTATCGGAATAAAAAGTTACTTTTGACACACGGTTAATAAAATTGTTATTAAGTTTTAAAAATTGAAGCGTTCGTAGCGTAGTTTATTCAGCCGTTCTAAACCGATCAACTAAGTTAAGCAACGTACGCTGCGATCACGAGTTGTATGGGGATGGGTGACCGTTAGTGACATTACTACTGAGGACTTCCGAGCTTCAGAGGAAAGTCGTCGGTCCCGGTTATCTTAATATGACAGTCCGTTATAGCATGTACCTACCTGAATTTTGTGAATGTCCGCCTGGCTAGCTACCACCCTCAAGTAGAAAATCTGTCGAGAAGCACCTAGCGGTGTGTTCCATGAAAGACAGCAATTCTAGGTTAGCCTGAACAACATCTACGACCACTTACCATAGCAGAAGTGTGAACACAGGTAACGTTTGGCGTCAGTTCAGTACGTGATTGATCACGATGAAACTGATGCCCGATCCGATGAACAGAATGTCGAAGGATATGACACGAACAGTCCTCCACGTTTCGGACAATCACCTTTAGCCATTATTCTAAACGTGAACGCGTTATAGATAGGTAACACGATCATTATATCATACATAGATGAATAGATCATCCTACCTATGTACCATGAAATTATAAGAAAATACAAAAATATAATACATTAGTGCGAGTCGGGCCTTGCTCTTTGAGTGTTCGGCATTGCGATAGCCCAAAAAAAATTTATGAGTAAAAAAAATTCAAAATTTTACCTAGAATATATAAAAAACTAGTAAAAGATAATTAAATATGGTACATAATTATATATGAAAACACGGGTGTTTGAGCGTGAAACAACTTACTATGAGTCGATATCGCTATCGACAATGTTTCGGGTTCTACCGGAAGCCTTCTTCAGGATGTTGAGTGTGGTACGTCCGCCGCGGTCACACTTCGGTTCTCAATATATTTATTAATTATTCAAGATAAAAAATATTTTGTGCTCTAGGTACTCAATGAGCTCTAGATGAGATCCCTTTTCTACGGCTACCTTTTCATGTAGTACTCCATGAAAAATAATACAATTGAATTTCTGGTCAAAATATTTTCTTTTTTGAGACATAAAATATCTAAATTGTAGGTTTGTAACTCATCCCGCTTATGAGCTCGAAACTTGTGGCATATAAGTACCAATGGTCCATTGGATAGACGACATACCAGGGTTCCGTTTTGTCCTTTCGTTACGGAATCCTAAAAACGCGCATGTTGCTATAAAATAAACTTTATTAGCGGTGGTATAAAGTGGTTATTCCGAAGAAATGTCTGTGCAAATTTAAATTGACGGAAGGAGGTCGAGAGGAAACCGTGTCGGCGGCGGTGATGATGGCGGCGGCAGTGAAGACAACGGGGCTTCGGTCACGGTAATAATATTATAGCTACGTGCATGTGTGTCGATCGCTATCTAAATTGACGCAAGCGAGAATCATGTAAACGAACACACGTTCATTCAGGCATGACAAAGAAATATAAAAAAAAAACAAATCCGTCAGTCTAGTTCATTAATCCATCAGTAAGGACTTTACACGATCAATCTGTCATCAATCATGGACTGAGCTGATGCCAAATTTTACGTGTAACCTCCCCCTAATGAAGATGTTTGTTGTTGTACCAAGCAGTCGGTATTTTTGCGTATGTCTTTTTCAACAGATAAGAAGAAACTTAGGCATACACCGACGAAACTCACGGGCAACAGCCAGTTTAATGTGAAAATATCCCAAAGACTTGGAATCAGAGACATTCTAATACACCAACACTGTACTCAACGTATTTCTTCTTAACTTCCATGATTAGGTAAGTTAATTTACCACAGTCACAATGAATATTCCACTTCTTATAGTTAAACTAGCCGACTATCTATATGTATAGGTATATGTATACCTATACATATAGGTACTTAATATCAAGTACCTATATAGATAGGTATAGTAGATAGGTACTTGCTACTCAGCAAACTCAAAAACCATAAAGGCGAAAGAAACAAATCTTTTCTTTAAAAAATCACAGTGCTTAAATTAGGTATCGATATGGACGCTTGGAGGTTCCCATTTATACATTTTCCATTGTACATTGCCATTAATTTACGAAATAACAATAAAACGATAATATTATTGATTCAGGACGGCATACCGTCTATAGCCCAATTAAACTGATTGAGAGATCTTTAACAATATTTGCTATTCATCCGGCATTACTGCCGCGGTTTACGATCGGCCCTTTATTAATATTCTATCTGCGTTTAAAGAGGAGGAATGGACGTTTTACGATTTGTAAATATGCGTTAAAATTTTATTGCGTTTCCCTACTGTCAACGAGATTTATGATCACAATCTACTTACATTATAAGTAAGATACCTAGGTATATATAAACCCAAATAATAATTATTGGTTATTAACACTAACCAGTCACGACGACCAAGACCCCGAGCAGGATCAGAAGCTCTCATAAAGGCTCGTCATCGGTGCGCGTGCGCAGCGGTGACTATAATATTATAGTAGCTCTCAGTGGGGAAATAGTAGTTTATGCAACTGTCACATAATAGAGGGTACAGACTTTTATTGGCATATTTTATTTACATACTTCTGAAAATTTCACACTTACCATAAATGAAATTATGGTGAGTGACATATAATAGTAGTTTATGCAACTGTCATATACTAATAGAGGAACATGAGTGTAACATGTAGTTTTTTGAAACGAGACCCAGGCGAGTTTCATAATTACAATTAAGATTACACGAGTGTTTTAATACGCAGTTGCATACACTACTTTATTTAACCTCATGGCTATAGGCAGCTACATTAAATAAAATCAGTACTAATCAGTACTAATATTATAAATGTGAAAGTAACTCTGTCTGTCTGTCTGTCTGTTACGCTTTCACGCCCAAACTACTGGACCGATTTGAATGAAATTTGGTATGGAAATAGTTTGAGACCCGGGAAAAAACATAGGATAGTTTTTAGCCAACTGCGCAAAAAGAGGTTAATGTTTTTGCGCGATAACCGACATACGCGCAGGCGGAGCCGCGCCCGGAAAGCTAGTGTAATATAAAAAACAGCGCGCTCACCACAGATTAGATAATGTGTGCTTTAATTGAATTGAAACCTCCTTGGTCGTCTATAAAAAGCACAATGTGTCCCGACCTAGGAGGAAGAATATCTATGATGGAGTACCTATGCGCGTATACCCGATAAAGACAGAGTATAAATACCTAATATTGCAGAATTGCCAGTGTCCCATAACATTACCCAAATTGCAATGAAGCTTTTAGAAAAAATATTGCCGCGCCTACTATTTTTTCAGTAGGCGCGGCAATATTTTTTCTAAAAGCTTCATTGCAATTTGGGTAATGTTATGGGACACTGGCAATTCTGCAATGAAAAAATACATTTGCATGGTACTTGCTTAAGGTGGACTAAACCGTTCAATTTGTTATATCGGGGTATTCAAAATTTAATGTGTGTTGCTAGATCGGATAACTTTAGTGTTTGTATTGTTTTTAAATTGCGCAAATCGGAAATTATACCCTAAAGTATTTTGGCATCATAACTTACAAATATATAATTGTTTCTTAACTGTTTTTGCAGATTACTAGAGAAATATATGAAATCAGATACATATATGTAAGATACAATAACAAAATACTCTAAAAAGGATCTCTGATTTGAGTAAATTAAATACCTACAAATGTTATTCGATCTCGCAACAAATACGAGTGACAGACTGTTAAATTTTGAATTTCTCGCTACAGACTGAACGGTCCGCCTTAATGGCAAAGAAACCAGGTCAGCTAGTTTTAGAAAATTACCATGATTCTAAAACTGAAAATGTACAGAATATTTTTTGGTAGAGTTTCAAACTATGGCATAATATATATATAACTTAACCCATGGTACTATTGGATAACTAGCTTGCGCTTGTGGACTCAACCGCGTCGTATAGTTATATCGTAGTCCCCCGATAATGCTCAATATCTCGGAATAAAGGTAGCCAATTTATTAATCCGGGTCCTACGGAATCTATATGCTGAATTTCGTTGAAAACTTCGGCGTTGAGTGACTTGAAGGTTTGTATGAGTAACAAACTCATACAAACCCTCGTACCTATAATATTTCATAGTGTGCACTTTAAATAAAACAAAGTAATAATGTATTTATAGATTAATGGTATATAAAACATATGTGTGAATAACATCGAGATTCAACATTTTGGCACCACTTACAATTTAATTAATAAATTGTGTAATTTTTAATTTAATTAATTTTGTCGTCCAGTTGCTTGAACCCATACACGATGAAGGACAGCATTCCTTATGAAAACTGCAAATCAAAATTTAATTGCGTTAATTTTACTGCATAATTGGTCAAAAGTGGTTCATACAAAATTACCCACTTTTATGGGAAAAATCTTCGGTCATGAGCTGGTATTCCGAAAATTGCTATAATTCGAAAAAGTATAATTTTTGATCTATGTTCACACTCTCTTTTCTCCTTAAACAAATTTCATCATAGTAGAGCGAGACAGATAGACAAAAGAACACTCCTTAATTTTTATGGATTATAATCTCAAAATCAAGAAATTATTTTGTAGAAAAATTTAAGATTATCAAATAATTTAACACGCCGACATTCATGTTATGATCAGAAATTCATATATGATTCGCATAGACTGTGTAAGAATGGTGAAGACATATGAAAAATAGCACTTACATGTGATACGTAAGGTGTTCCATATTTCGTTCTGTTGTTTTTACAGCCAAGAATTCTGCATTTCAACAAGTTTGGTGGAAGCAGCAGCGTTGAATTTAACTAACAATTTACAATACACACTTCAAAATCAATGTTTAACACGAAAAAAGGACACTTTCAAGCACCGAATAAATTTGTCTGCCACAAAACTGCGTTGTGGCAAACAAAGAAATCGCATACGCCGAGCAAGACAAAAAAAACTGATTCTGTCTCTTTCAAACTAATGCAAGCGTATATATTACCATTCTTGTCTCACAACCAACAGAATATAAATGTCTTCTCCATATATTCTTCCTCCTAGGTCCCGACACATTATCTAATCTGTGGTGTAGTAGAGTATATTTATATTTAATTAAAAAAAAAAACATATCAAGATTATCTTTTATTATTGTCTTGGTGTGCCCCAACTTTTCAGTTCTATTTTGTTACGTTTTTTGTTACTACAAATATTATTCCATTTTGTTATGGTACAAAAATTTTGAAATTGACCCATAGATGTACCTACCTAACATTTCTATAGAGTCTCAAATGCCCACTCTACGGTTGTTTCTCTAGGTAACCTTTTATCACAGCCACAGGATGAGGTAAGGTAACCGCATATTCTGTCGTCGTCGCCCAGCTATTTACATATTATTATTATACTATTACATTTATGCATACCCACTCGTACATTTATTCTACGATCCCAAGGGGAAGAGATGATTGACGATTTTGTCGTATTTAGTGGTCAGCTTAACGTAGGTATACGTTAAGAAATTACAGGTACATGACACTTAACAACTGTATGACTCAGAGTGATGGGCGCAGTGCAGTTCGTCACTTGTATCGTAACGCATCTGTTATGCATCTGAGGCTACCGCAGAACTCTAGCCCTGGGCTATTATATACATAAATGTTGTAGAAATTATATAGGAAGTATTTAGTAAACCCTATTTATACGAAGGTATATTCTTGGACACTGCTTTCTTAAAACGGTATTCTATTCCTCATTAGAAAGATATTTTGAAGCGCTCGTGCTTATCCATTCTGAACCGATCAGCAAAGCTAAGCAACGCCATGCCTCGGTCATGAGTTGGATGGGTGACCGCTGGTGACATTACTACTGAGCGGTTCCGTGCTTCGGAGGGCACGTTAAGCCGTCGGTCCCGGTTGTTGTCTTAGGATGGCAGTCGTTATAGCGTGGTGGTAGGGTATTTTGCGAATGCCCGCCTGGCTAGCTACCACCCTCAAGTAGAAAATATGTCGCCAAGCACCTAACGGTGTGTTCCGGCAGCTGTCCTTGAGAGCCAGTAATTCTCGGTTAGTCTGAACAACATCTTCGACCACATCATCATTTACCATCAGGTGAGATAGTGGTCAAAGGCTAACCTATCTGGCATAAAAAAAAATTAAAAAAAGATACATTCTTCTTTAAGCTCTCATATTGACTGTTTATTCTACTTAAGATTCCTTCTTCTGCTCTACGCAGATACTTGGCACTAAGACTCGCACAATCAATCTTTCATATATCATCTAGCCATATTCTCGTAATTTCATCTTTTTACTTTAATGCGTAAGGGCTCTACGTGAGCTGCTTTTCACCCTTACCATTCTATATTCTGTGCCCTCACGAAGGCCTTACGCGATGATGAGTTGATGTGAATAGTTGTAAACTCCATTGAGATCTCTTTTTAATGTTATAATGACGGAACATGCCAGTACTTGCCTCTCCACAAAAGGAGGGAGGCAGCTGACCTTACTATGCTGCATAGTATCGTATCGAATAGGATCGATTGTCCGTCTTTGCTCGTTAAGATAGGGCTTTTAACTCCTATTCGGTCAGTGTCTCGTAGAAATTATAAAAAATCTTATATCTAATCAGTTCTTTGATAGAATGTCTACTCAAACTCGAGAATTTAATAATAATAAAAATAACAGGATTAAAAGAATACCAACTGTAAAAAAATAAGTCATACTTTTTATTATAGTATTTTATTATTTATACTACATATTATTTCTCGCTTTTATTTTTCATATGGCATTGACTTTAATATATATTTTATTTTTGTGCTTATTACTTTATTATTGTTTTTATCTACATAAGTATAATTTAAATATATATATATATATATATATATATATATATATATATAGTCATAAAGATATAACCTACGAGTGTTACTATAAGGGAAAACTTCTTAAGCTTAGAGTATTAGACTACTGTTCTCGTTATTTTGTATTTAATAAGCTGTTTGTTTTCCATCCAAATAAAATAAATTACGCCCACCTGGTGTTAAGCCCTCTGACTATAACAGATGCATTTTGTCACAAGTGACGAACTGCACTGCGCCCATCACCTTGAGATGTACAGCTGTTAAGTCTGATATGCCTGTAATTTCATTACTGCCTGTCAAGGACTGTTGCCGGAACACACTGTTAGGTGCTTGGCGACAGATCTTCTACAATAAAATATTTGTGATAATATGATGCAGAAATAATTTATTTACATTCTACAATAACTATATATTTAAGAAGGAGGTTCTACACTACACTACTGAATAAAAATAAAGATAATACATCAAGAAATTTTATTACTCAAAAAATTTTTTAAACAAATCATAATAATATGTTTATATTAAACATAGAAATACAAAGGTTAACTACTAGAAAATGTGTATGAAATTCATAGCACACCATTATACAGATCCTGATTCATTACTTACTAACCAATTAATAAAAGTTTAAATTTCTACAGTATGTTTAAATCTCAAATAATGAGTATGAAATGCTATTCTAAAACTACTGTGATTATAAAGAACTCTATAAAGACATAGTTTAAAAAAAACTGATAGAGTAATGATTATTTTGAACAGACATAGTAAGGTAGATAGAAATAAAATCGATAGGTACCTAAAAAATTTCTTCATAAACCATGACATCGCGAAATCAATTGCCAAAATATAATATGTAACGAATCTGTTTAAGAATCGGAGCAAATTATTGAATACCGTTTAACACATATGTACTAAAGTACTATTAAAGACACCGATATACAAATAAACATTTTCTAACTTGAACGGTATTCGCACTAGTGAACCACAAACGTGGAACTACATCTCTAAGTTATAATTATGTATATATTTTTACCAAGAATGGTTAGCCACTACACCAGAGATAATATATAAACACCGAGATATTTTGGTTCAAAAAATGTCTGTGTAATACACTGGAATTGCACTCAAAGGTATAATTTAGACACTGAAATACATCTACTAATTTAGACGCTGTTTGCAACTAGTGAACCATGATTGGGTTGGAAGTTATAAGTTTATGTATCTATTTTTTACCAAGAATAGTTAACCATTACACCAGAGATATGTAAACATCCAGATATTTTGGTTTAAAAAATGTCTGTGAAATACACTAGAATGGTACACATAGGTATAATTATAGACACTGAAATACATCTACTAATTTAGACGCTGTTCGCAACTAGTGAACCATGATTGGGTTGGAAGTTATAAGTTTATGTATATATTTTTTACCAAGAATAGTTAACCATTACACCAGAGATATGTAAACATCCAGATATTTTGGTTTAAAAAATGTCTGTGAAATACACTAGAATGGTACACATAGGTATAATTATAGACACTGAAATACATCTACTAATTTAGACACTGTTCGCAACTAGTGAACCATGATTGGGTTGGAAGTTATAAGTTTATGTATCTATTTTTTACCAAGAATAGTTAACCATAACACCAGAGATATGTAAACATCCACATATTTTGGTTTAAAAAATGTCTGTGAAATTCACTAGAATGGTACACATAGGTATAATTATAGACACTGAAATACATCTACTAATTTAGACACTGTTCGCAACTAGTGAACCATGATTGGGTTGGAAGTTATAAGTTTATGTATCTATTTTTTACCAAGAATAGTTAACCATTACACCAGAGATATGTAAACATCCAGATATTTTGGTTTAAAAAATGTCTGTGAAATTCACTAGAATAGTACACATAGGTATAATTATAGACACTGAAATACATCTACTAATTGAGACGCTGTTCGCAACTAGTGAACTATGATTGGGTTGGAAGTTATAAGTTTATGTATCTATTTTTTACCAAGAATAGTTAACCATTACACCAGAGATATGTAAACATCCAGATATTTTGGTTTAAAAAATGTCTGTGAAATACACTAGAATGGTACACATAGGTATAATTATAGACACTGAAATACATCTACTAATTTAGATGCTCTACGCAACTAGTGAACTATGATTCTCTTATAAGTAACATATCTACTATTATTTATAGTAGATGTTTGGCGAGGAAGGTAAATTAATTATTACACCAGAGACATTTATACACCAAGATATTTTGTTCAAAAAAACGTAATAATATCAAATACAATCATTAATACAGATTACATACCGAGGTATTATTATAGACACCGAAATACATCTTCTTTACTTTAAACGCTGTTCGCAACTAATGAACCATGATTGGGGACTAAATCTCTTAGTAGTAAATTATCCATTAGACCAGAGTCATGGAAACACCGAGATATTGATGTCTGTGAAATACAGATTTAGTTGCCCATCATGATATCGCATCTATGAAGCAAATTTAACGACAATAAGCAATTCTTATATAAATATAAATCGAATAGTGTCCGCGTTATAGTTCTGTTCCCGTTTTATACTTTAGATTTCCGATTTTGGTTGGTCCGAACTTGATGGTACGACGTAAGTAAAACCAAGAAACAAAAGCGATATGATGTGGTACTTTGTGATCCTTATATGAAAGTTCAGAGCGCCTGTAGCCAGGTCAGCGCAGATGAAAACCCCGTACGTTACTTTCTTAAGAGCAGTCCAAGATTTTATTGAAGGGTATCAAATCATTTACAAGTCTTCTAAATAATGATATACTAAAACATTCTACTTTTATTAAAGCCACTTACACACTATTACTGTCCATAACGAGCAAGTGAGAGTAATTATTCTCGGCGCCATTTTAGATTCCGTTTCTTTATTGAAGTGGGTTACATCAAGTAAGTACATAATTTTCAATGTTATTTCTTAAACGTCTGTCAACATTACAGATGTAAATAGGTACGGATCAAAATTACTGAAATAAATATAAACTAAACATAGATTTGACTAGTTCGAAAAACTTCATGCATAATCTTCACTTCGAGCAATTCTTTATATATATTAAACGCACATCTCAAGTCTTCATTACGTTAACCCTGAACTCACACGTTTATTTTCTACCCCTCCTACCCTTAAACCATGCTTGTTACAAAGCATTCGTCTTCCACTCTGCTCTATCAGCATTCACCTCAGTACTAACAATTTTCATACCCTTTTTATTTGCGTGTCACTCTAAGTCTTTGATATTACTTTATGATCACAAAAGGACATAACACCATGCAAACGTCCCGCATTTCGTGTCGCTTTAAGGAAAGTACCTACTTCAAAATAAATTAACCTAACTCTCGTGTTTGGGCATGTTCTACCGTCAAACCGGATTGTCGTGTTAGACTTTACCCTTTACCGCATATCGTGGCTCATTTGGAACACTATTATTTTAAATATTAAACTAGCAAATTTTTACCGTTGTGATTTTAAGCATATGTATATATGCCTCGTTTCTTGTTAAATATTGATCCTGATATAGAAAAATATGCATTAATATTATAGCATAATAATGTTCCAATAGAGAAAGGCGGTTTTTACAAGTTTTGCCACATGTTTACCTTTTTAAATATTTTTAGGTTATCTTTATGGATAAGACATATCCTTAATTAATTAAAATGAATTGTCAATATCCATACGGTAAAAGGTTTAGGCGGACTGACACATCAATAAAGTCACGTGACCAAGCTGACACGAGAATTTTATGCAATTTGATTACTTAGATTCCATTCTACCGCTTGAACGCTTTGCGCTCAACTAAAAGCTCTCGTGCGAACGAAGACTTGAACAGCTGTCTAGGCCATGCCTTTTGGGCTGGCTTACAACCAGTCATTCCCTTAACACACCTGAACAATTCCTCATATTTTGCCCTTTTATATGAAACCATGTGTTTCATAAACTTATGATTTAAAGGAACCCAGTTTAAAATAATAACTAAAAAGCGTCTTACAAAATTAAAAATACATAATTAAAATAAAATATATGATTAACAGTACTTATGACTATTTACTAAAATAAAAACCTTGAAATTGTACTTGTTATGGGCTAGGGCACAAAATAGCTTAACGTCATCTGAGCCCCATGCTCGATTCATTTGATGTATGTGACGTAGTTCTGGCCCTTCTGAGTAGAAGAATTACCTCAATTAGGAAACTATTCTACGCTGCCAGAACTAACAATAAATTCATTAATACTACATTTTAGTTAACGGACGCCAATATTTGTTTATATCAGATTAATGGGCTTATATAATATAAGCTGCATCTCTGAATATATCTTCCTTAAAACAATCGATTTGTAGAATTTGTAGAAAATGCTGCCAAGCAATATGTGTTCTCTATTTTGAAAAATTTATAAATTTAAGTAAAGTTATAGAATACGTGCAAAAAGCAAAAAGACATGGTATTTGACGACGTGAAGTGCTGCTCTATTATGAAATTCAAGATGGTTCATCGTTATTGGTAACTTGAATAAAAAAGGATCAGGATTGGAAGATTAATTACTAACCTCGCTTCTCAAAATCTCAAAAATGTTTTAAATTTCATGGTCTTATTTAGGATGCTTTGTTATTTAGGAAAAATTTTAAAAACCCTTTCGGCCGTTTACGATATTTCTTTTCACGTTTCGGGTGGGTTCTACTTACACAAGTTTGAGACAGGCGATTAAAACAAATTAAGTCATCTTTCAGGAGAATGTCCTAACTATAATATTTAAAACACTTCCCCTCGATGTGGCACAGCCGTCGGGCGTCCTGTATATGAATGGATAGTTCAAGTTTATACCACGGTCTTTTTTATTTTGGACGAACTCTACTCACAAAAAAATCCGTAGATACTTGTGGGTAAGCAACAATGGGATTGAACTAATACGTGACGAATAAATAAAATCCTCCTAGGATTCAAATTATTTTGTAGGAGGTGTTCCCATACCATCCTGCAAATTGTTGAATTCATTCAGATTAGGCAATAGAATTGACTCGTTCCTCTTTTTTGAAATTTGATTAAAGGACTGTAACATTGATCTAAAAACGACATAAGTAGACTCAATAAACAAAAGACAGAATTTTTAGGGAGGAAACATAAAAAGTACCACCTTGTTTGCTTCCAAATTCTTTCGTTTGCCTAATATTGGTTATTCATCAATTAATTCTTCTTTGTCTGGGTTATTGTTGGTAACGGTTAGTGCACCCAAAAGGGTTGTACCACCGACGGCGCCGTTGGCTGAAGAATCCATAGCTGTATCGGCAACAACGGTGTAAGCTGCATCGACGGAGACAGCGCCCTCGGCTTCCATAGACTCGATATTTGACTCACCGTCGCTCTGGAATGAAGGATGTTTATTCAACTTTACGATGAAGCCGGGAACTGTACCTGACTATTACTAGTTTATGTAAACTATCACTATTGATTGTTATTTTACATTCACACTCTCCAAAATGTAGATTTTGTTCGTAGTAAGCATAGTAGGTATTTTCTCTCATAGAACTTGATAGAGGGCAGTCATTAGTTTTGGATTTAGAACATGAATAATGTTCCTTAGTACTCTGCCACTAAAGAGATCCATCGAAGATATTGTATGAGAAACGCTTAGAAAAAAGCTAGCTAGCTGAGCCCTTTGCGATGGATTCATAAATGTAAGGTTCTTTACAAATTCTTTGGACATAAGGCGTATTGGACAATCTGCGTATTGGACAAAATACAAAGTTTGAAACACATGTCAAACACGTAAAACGTATTTGACACTATGCGACGAGAGGCTATTTTTATTTTGAATAGAATATCGTTTCAAAATCCAAGAACAAGAAGATTTCATTGATCTCACTGTGGCAGAAATATGTTTTTAATCAAAAATTACTTAAATTTACGTTAACCACCTATTCTCTTAACTGCAAGTAACAACTAAAACACAAAATACAAGCGAAGTAAAAAAATAGTTATCTACCGGCTACCCTCATTATATAAAAATAAATAATGCCTTTCAATAAGTTAACCCCTTCTTTACGCAAGGCACTTTGCTCTGATAATTCTCAGTCATGACGTCAGAACGGCCGGTCACACTAAATATTTCATTTATGTTAAATAAGCTGGGCAGCTATTGTCTCATGATAGGCAGCAAATAGAAGTAATTGAGCAGCAATTATTGGATACCATTTCAACCTTAATGACGACGAGCTGTGTCATATTAAAATGCCTATTGTGGTGGAGCTGTGTCATACGGAGAATCAGACAGATCCAGAGTTATATTAAAATGCTTCGGTTTCCTTTGAGTAGAACCTTGAAAAATTTAATCTCTTACCTCTCCATTAAGAGCATCCATTTGACCAGCGAGTTTCAGCCGCCGCAGCAGTTCTCTCTTTTCCGTTCTTTTTTTGAACTCGTCGATGTAATCAGCTTGATTCGTGTATTTACGAGGCTTCTGGACCATGTATACCGGGTGCACTTTGAATTCTGAAAAATATAATTAACATACTTAGACAATTTCTTGGAGAAAATAACTTTTTTTTATTTCCGGTAGTCCAGCCTTTGACCACTACATCGCCCGATGATACGTGACGATGAAAGCGAAAATATTGTTAAGCTAATCTACAATTACTGGCTCCAAACCCATATAACTCCCAAATATTGTTCAAGCTCATCTACAATTACTGGCTCCAAACTCATATAAATATCCCAAATCATTGTTAACGTTTCGTAAAAAAGATTGAGAGAATTTTTTTAACAAAAAATGGAACCGACTTCAACACCCAAGAGTGTGAAATAACTTGTTGAAGTCGGTACCATGATGGTTCAAAAATACCTATTATCACAATATTGTGCGCATGGTACCGATTCGACAAGTTATTTCACAGTTTTGGGTGTTGAAGTCGGTTCCATTTTTTGTGAAAAATTTTTTTTTCTATCTTTTAAGTGTAACTCAAAAACGGCTTGACCGATTTTGATGAAATTTAAAATGGGACCAAACGACAAGCATCAGCTTTCAAATAAAAAAAGAATTTTCAAAATCGGTTCACCCAGTCAAGAGATCTGAGGTAACAAACATTAAAAAAAAAACGGACGAATTCAGAACCTCCTCCTTTTTTGGAAGTCGGTTAAAAAGGTATCAATGACCTATACCTTTTTTTTGTCTTTAGGAAAATGCATTTACGCATACACGCCCGCCGGGGACCAGGTAGTTATGTCGGACTCAGGAACAATAGGGACCCCACTACCGACTAAAAACTTCATGGTGTTCCGTCGTCATCGACTAACAGGGGTCGCTGGGTCCCCTCAACGCCGCAGCCCCCATCAACGCCGCCGTCCTCTTTTTTTTATGCCTTATAGGTTAGTCTTTGACCACTATCTTACCTGATGGTAAGTGAGGATGTGGTCGAAGATGTTGTTCAGGCTAACCTAGAATTACTGCCTATGTTTTGTAAAATGGTGGAGAAGCTATACGGATACGTAAAATTCGATAATAACTTCCATAAATGAGTATATAACAATATTTTTGGCTACTCTGCATAGTTTTATGCAATATGAACTTAACATTAAATCAAAAAGTACTTCGGAACGTTGTAAGTCTTACAACACTTTGTATATGAAAGTAATTTCCATTTCTTTTTTCGTATTCTTAATTTTTAATTTCATATTAGTGTTACATATGCATAATTATGACCTGGAAAAAGATCTTAGATGTGACAACTGATGTGGTATTTATCAGTTCTTATTTGAGCGTTTGTTGTTCTTATTTCGTTTAGTATTTGTCCCACAAATAACGTAAAAATAACCTACAAATAGGTCCTAGGTGTAACAACTGTCAAATTGACAGCTGATGTCGTATTTTTCTGGTTTGATTTCAGATTTCACTTAAGAATGACATAAAAAAATACTAAGAACTAATCTAATGTGACAGATATTAAGGTGGTAGGTCTTAGTTGTGTCAGCAAAATAACAATCGATCTCAAAAATCCACTTGTAATCAACACTCATGACGTAATCCACACTATCCAAATTCACAACCTTTCTACATAAAGCAAAAGAAGAAATAGTATGACGGGAAAAAAAACATGCAATAATTTTGAATAAAAGATAGCTGTCAAAACAAACATAAAAAGTTATTAACGTCATGTACATTGCTATTTAGATAGTTCTTTAATAAGGTCTCAAATTTAGTTATTAAATATGTTAAAGGGACTGAAACGCACGACACAGGGCTACCTTGTGTGAGATTCAGGGATACTTGTTAACACAATACATGTTAAATTTACAAATTATTGGAGTACAAAATGTTTTGCCCCGGGCGGGAATAGAACCCGCGACCGTCCGATTTCGCGCCGGATGCTTTATCCACTCAGCTACCGGGGGATCGGCTATGTCCCCGAAATTTCGTGCTCCGACCGTATTTCTTAAACCGTCATAGGGGGAAAGTCGCGGGTTCAATTCCCACCCTAGGCAAAACATTTTGTACTCCAATAATTTGTAAATTTATGATTTTCGCTTAGTACGCGGTAGTGCTTGTAATCATAATATTTAGAAACAATACATGTTATTTGTACCTAGCTAGTTTTAAATTAGTTATACTCATAAATTACATGTAAGTGTAGCCTAAGTTTCAGTATGAATAGAAAGTTTACAAATAATGTAATAAGCAAATATTGACAATGGTTTATACATCATTATTATGTCAATCTATATTATCTGTATACAGATATAGAGAGATATTAACTGTAACCTAGCGTGAAGAGTCGCATTTCAAACTGATTTAATGGAACTTGAACGGGCCCAGCGTGCAGTTTTGAAGACAATGTAAGGTAAACCGTATAGATTTTCAAACAGCGCCTTATACAGAAGTTTTAAAAATTTAAATTTCAAAAAAAAAACTTATTTGTTATTTTAGGTTTCGCCAAGCGTCATCCAAATTTCTTAATTACACGCTACGAATAAATGATAAGTCATTTATTCGTAGATTACACGTTTATTTTATAACATCTTGGGAAAAATGTACACATAAATGCTCCGCTTTTGGTGAAACATTTAGTTTAGGAGTGGTTTCTCACTCAGTCATAAGATGGAATTTATTTGTGAGCAAATTGTAATGATAACATTTTAAGTTTTAACACACAGATAGACTATACCAAAAATAGATTATAACAAAAATAATTTATTTACTCAAAATAATAGAACTCAATCGACTTTTGTTTGACTAATTTACCATGGTATGTTTGTGTAACAAGTGGAACTGCTTTTAGTCCGATAGCGCTAGGCTATTTTGGGGTCATAAGTTAAAAAAAAATTTAAAGTTGCTAATTTCTTGCAAGTGGATACAGTCGTACATATAAAGCTTATTATTGCGTTGTGTGCCACATCTGTCACTTGCATTTTCAGCAATTCAATGATTTGTGGCTAATTTGTTTGATTCAAAACAAAACTTCCAAAATTATTTTAAAGTTTAAAAATATAATGGCATCGTATCTAAGATAGCCTGCGTAGTGTGCAAACCCAGTTTGTGTCATTTTCATCCAGTGTAAACAGACAAACGGACAGTATGTTAGAACAATGTCAAAATAAAATTACAATTGAAATGGTAAATATTAACTTCATCGGATCACCTAAATATGGCCAATAAATAATTTAGTGCCGTTTAACCATGGAATTTTTAGATTTAAAAAAAAAATTGGTTTTTTATGCTACCAACGCTTCAAAAAAAATATAATAATCATTAGGGTTCACATATTTAATATTGTGCATGCACGGAAAATAGACACTGTAAATTTGTGTCACTTCCATGCATGGCAATTTAACACCAAAAATAAACACGCTGCAAAAATAAGCACATACGTTCGTTCTGTAGGTACGATTATGGTAGGTACGAATAATATTCCATGGATATAAACGCACAAATTCAGAATAGTGTTTCTTAAATCTATGATAATATTTAAAACGTAAAATCTATTAACTTGTTTTTCTTTTGCGGCTTTTACGGGGTGTTCTAGAATAAATATATATATACATACTAATATTATAAATGCGAAAGTAAGTCTGTCTGTCTGTCTGTTACACTTTCACGCCAAAACTACTGGACCGATTTGAATGAAATTTGGTATGGAGATAGTTTGAGACCCGGGAAAAAACATAGGATAGTTTTTATCCGACTGCACAAAAAGAAGTTAATGTTTTTGCGCGATAACCGACATACGCGCGGGCGGAGCCGTGCCCGGAAAGCTAGTATATATATATTTTCTAATGCCATGGATGAATCCGACACAAAACGTTATGTACAACGGATACCAGTGACCTGAAACAAGTAACACCCATTTGACTTATTATAATATTCTTTTAAAACCGTTTAGGCACCATAGTAGGTACTGGTTAAATATCAGTATTCTCATGGAGAGAAATGACACAAAATGCATATTATGTACATTTAATACTACTGTTATGATTATCATGAAAGACAAATTTTCAACTTGAATTTTATTTTCGTCGGATAATGTTCGCAAAGACAAGTACCTAAATTTCTACCTAAGCAAGCACCTAAGATGACACAAACTACTGTATTAAGTTTGGCAAATGGTCAGGAAACTATATCCAAAACATAAACAACTTTAATATTTTTGAAACCTAAAAACCTAGCGCTACCGGTCTATTTTGATTGTTTATGATGTCGCCTGTTTGAACTGCGAGTTGCGACATTATTTTTAACAGCGAGGAAAATGTGTTTGTCAATGAGCCATCTGCAAAGGCAACTCTACTTATGATGAAGTGGTTATGATGAAAATGTGTTTGTCAGTTAGCTATCTTCAAAGGCAAAGCTACTTATGTTATTGTGTAAATATCTTTGTCAGTTACCAATCTTCAAAGGCAACTCTACTTATGATAAAAATGTGTTTGTTAGTTAGCATCTACAAAGGCAACTCTACTAATGATGAACTGATTATGATGAAAATGTGTTTGTCAGTTAGCCATCTTCAAAATAGGCTCTACTTATGATTAAGTGGGTTGGTACACTGGACCTCAAGCGGCCCTCGAGAGTGATTTTCAAAGCAATAGTTTAAGACTGCCTTGAAGGTGCTTGTTTCAATAAATGTCAACCAACCAAATTTACAACAAATGGACCAAAGTTCATGTTTCTAAAAACCACCATTATGAAATATTTTTATATTGTTTACGTGTGTATACAATTATTCCTATAATTGGTAACTACCTTAAGAATGAAAATCCGAGCCTGTTATATTTTTTTCTATAAAATGTCACTAAACCCTTGGCTACATTATCGGTAAACACCGATAACCAACACAAGTACAAGTTTGGACACATAATAAAAAGGACCAGAAACATATATCCACAAAGCCATTCCAATAAACAAGCGACTAGCTACGAAGCAATATAGTGCACTTCAGCTCGCAAAGCACGGTGTACCTAATATTCATATTCACCTACAAGGCGTCTCTCTTTCTATCGCATAGCCACGGATAGCTTTGATCTCTTCTGACGGGGCACGCACAGAAGAATAATCCCGTACGGAGGGATTCGCCAATGTACCTGTAGCTTTGTACCTAAAGTGCGGAGTGCGCCAGGCCTGATGCGGATGACATAAAAGCAGTGTGATTGCTTGTCTTATCTCGATTATCGCGATAATGTAGCCCGCCTATCAAAGTGAAAGTATCAACTCACGGCTTCCCAGGACTTCGGGCACCATGAATGGGTACAGCCATCCCACCAGCGGTGTCTCTCCAGAGAAATATTGAGCTTTCTTGTGGTAGAATAGCAGTCCGTCCAAGACGGTGAGGTCGTTTTCAGGATTTTTGAAGTGCACTTTCTTCATGAAGCTGTAACATTAATATTTTTTTGGAATGTAACTCTTTGCATCAGTGTATATTATTGTATAATATCCAGCATGATTTTTAGTAAGCAACACTATTCTGTGGCATGTTTTATCAACAAGAATTTAAGTTTATGCCTAAACATTGTATTATTAATCTTTAATATGGGTTTCTGGTATGTTTTTGGAAATAAACTTTATTATTATTATTATTCCAAATCGAGACTGTTATACAGCATACAATATCTGTTCCTAGTAGGTAGATACATTTTTAATTACTTACAGTTATATATCTAATTGGACGAATTAAAACCAGATAATGTTACTACTTCAAAAAAACATATACCTAACAATACAATTTTTCTTTATTGTGTGAACTTGATTACACAAAATAAATAATTATCAAAAATCTGTAAACTAAAAAACAAACAATAAAATCCAGTCATATGTGAGTCAGGCTCGCGGTAAGACGCCCGAACTGAATGAATGAAATCACAATGTTTGGTAAATAAAATGTATTGGTGCGGAATCGTCAAAGCACGAGTCCCGAGTCACACATGGCCGGTTTATACTAAGACACAATTAGTGAAGGTGGATACATTTTTTTTTCATAGGTATCATTTGGACTATAGTTAATTATTAGGAACTATATAGAAATATAAGAAACATCTCACCAGCTAAAGATTTCCTCAGCGCAAGACACCTTCGGAAGTATTGAGAAGATCAAATTGTTTTTCTCGCTCAAAACTCTGGTCTCATCCATATCAAAAAAATGGGACCTGATCCAATAGTCACGAAACTCAAGCTGTAAAAAATGCAAAAAGCTTTTTTAATATTATTATATTAGTTGATATTATCGAATTTGAAACTCATTTATGTTTGTTACCATGTTAAGTTGCATGGTGGTAGGGCATTTTGCAAATGCCCGCCTTACTAGCTACCACCCTTAAGTAGAAAATCTGTCACCAAGCACCTAACGGTGTGTTCCGGCAGCTGTCCTTGAGAGCCAGTAATTCTAGGTTAGCCTGAACAACATCTTCGACCACATCATCACTTACCATCAGGTGAGATAGTGGTCAAAGGCTAACCAATCAAGCATAAAAAAAGAAAAAGAATAAAATATGGAATATATAAGTGGCAACTGTGGCACTGGATTAACATATAGGATACTATATCTCAAGCACCATCGCTTTTCATAATTATCTGAAAGAATAAAACCACAGAGCGCAGTTAGCGAATATATGTATAGGCTATAGTAATATAATACATAACAAAATTACAAATTTACGAGAGGAAAAAGTCATGTGCGGGATTCGAACCTGCGTCCATCCACCCCTTTCACTTACCAATTGAGCTAACACAACAATGAGTCATAAGTCACATTTTTCTATCGTTCTTTAACCATCGTATTGGGATGGAGCGACATCTATAGTTTAACTTACTACTAATATAATACATGTTGATACCACACAGAACTACAAAGGGAGGCAGAAAATTAAAAACAATTACCTCTCCATCTGCCATGCTCTGTGAGTTCCACGCCAATACGTCCAAAACATGCAGAACATTCCCCTTCTTTTGATAGAAGCAATCGAGGACACAGTACTTTTTTTTAGATGTTGAATCAACTAAGTTGCCTCCAGGTAGCGCAGTACTACAGCAGAACATAAAATGTCCGGACTTGTTGAAGATCTTTGTGCGACCCTGAAATATTTCAAAATTCTATGTAGGTACATAATATAAATTTATGATTATTAAACTAAGGAAATAAGAATGGGCAGCAGCACAATTTTTTGAAGCAATGATGGCGGAGTGGTAATAGCTATGGCTGTGCCGCAGGTCCCTGGTTCGATCCCCACCGCCGGCTTGAGCTTCACCGCATGGTGGGAGGGCATTTGCCACTCTCAAGCAGAAAAATCTGTCGCCAAGGACCTATCAGTGTGTTCCGGCAGCAGTCGTTGAGAGCCAGAAAATTACAGGCACGTGAGACTTAACAACTATATGTCTCAGAGCGACGGGCGCATTGAAATACGTCAAATGAAGAAATGCATCTGTTATAGGCAGAGGTTAATCCGTTTACATCAGGTGGACCTCGTGCTTGTTCCGTCACAATAACATGAAAAAAAAACAATGCAGTAATACGTAAGCCGGCGCCTATGCAAAGATATATAGTTCTTACACGAAACGGTTTAGCATTGATAAAAGTCAGACACAATGGTGATGTTTAGCCTCACCATCATTGTTATCTATTCATGAATTAACCAGTTATTAGTCAATGGGGTTGATTACTGATAACTTTATTGCAGAGGGCGCAGTCTTGTTTAGAAAGTGGTATCAATTCTTTTTCATTTCTTATACTCGGAAAGTAGTGTTAGTTTGATCTGAGTAGCGGGTGGGAGACGCTGCTTCCCACCTAAGGGAGGGAAAAACACATAGTAATTACTTCCTTCTCTTGGGCCGGGATGTCTCGTAACCATGGTAACCATTGTTGTAAACAAATAAGATGTCTATGTTTTTCCTCTGTAAAATACTCGGCAGTAATAAAAAAAACTACGTTTGAGTTTATGTAAAGGCTAAAATACCTATATTTTCGTTAAGCGATTAATCGTTCCAATGTAATTAAAACTGCAAGTTATATATATTTATGGAATCCTTTTTTAAAGCTCTTCATTTTGATACCCCACTCGATGGGTTTGGAAGAAAAAGAAACTCACAAACATACGATGAAAATATATGAACCCTGAAAACATAACTCTCCATTTTTTGGGAAGGCGTGTAAAAATTACTATATTATACTTTTAACTGACTTCCAAAAAGGAGGAGGTTTGTTGCCTCAGAACTTTGGACTGGGTGAACCGATTTTGGAATTTCTTTTTTTGTTTGAAAGCTGATGCTTGTCGTTTAGTCCCATTTTAATTTTATCATCATCGGTCAAGCCATTTTTGAGTTACACTCCAATAACTGAAAAATATTTACCTATCTTGATGATATAGTCATTGACAATGAATGACAATCGATCCCGTAAGTAGAGTGGGTCACTAAAACGACTGTTTTTTTTTAAACTAAGAATAGAACTGACTTTAACACCCAAAAGTATGAAATACCTTGTCGATGTCGGTACCATGTGCATAGTATTTCAAATATTTTCAAATAGTCCTAATCTCTCAATTAATTTAAATAGGTGCTACTTCTGTTATTTTTATTGATATTTTAGAACAACTACTATACTTTCCTTATATTCGAAATGAAAAGTAGAGTGCTTAACACGGGTGAAAGTCATCAATTCCTACTCGGACTATAGCTGCTCTCGATGCGCTCGGGCATCAAAATACCTCGTATGGGAATTGATTCCTTTCGACCCTTGTATAACAATCTACTATTCCATATTTCGCTAGCCTTTTGGTTTTAAACAACACGTTGTTTTTTTTTCCTTTTTTTATTGATGCACAATGTTTATCGACAACAGCAAATACCGGCAAATCATCCAGTTATGTGTATACATTTTTCATTTAATTGATTATAATTTTTTTTATGGCTGATAGGTTAGCCTTTGACCAATATCTCACCTGATTGTGAGTGATGATGTGGTCGAACATGTTGTTCAGGCTTACCTAGAATTACTGGCTCTCAAGGAGCTGCCGAAACACACCGTTAGGTGCTTGGCGACAGATTTTCTACTTGAGGGTGGTAGCTAGTCAAGACTGCCATACTAAGACATCAACCGGGACCGACTGCTTAACGTGCCCTCCGAAGCACGAAAGCGCTCAGTAGTAATGTCACCAGCGGTCACCCATCCAACTCATGACCGCGGCGGACGTTGCTTAACAATGCTGATCGCTTCAGGTTAAGCAAACTTCGCTACGAGCGCTTCGAAAACTTTAAAGGAACTAAACCGATTTTGATGAAATTTGAATGGTACCAACTTGAAGGTAAACAAGAATCATCAAAATTAGTGCATAATTGGCGGAATAATCTTGTTACACAACATAAAACAGTCGAATAGAGAGCCTGCTCCTTTTTTGGATGTCGGTTAAAAATAACTATAACTTACTTCTCTAGCGATCACCAACACCCTCTTTCCTTTAGGACAAGGTACGACTACCCAATTTTCTTCGAAGTCGGACGGCTTCTCAATCAGCCACTCTGACCTCATCAGGACGGATCCATACGTCGGGGCCTTATTGAATCCCGCAACATAGATAGTCGGCCTGTAGTATGACTGAAATAAAAATAGAAAAAAGGTGTATATGCTTCTAACTTTAAAGTGATTTTTAAAAAATCGGCCAAGTGCGAGTCGGACTCGCGAACGAAGGTTTCCGTACCATTAGCTATACAACATTAGACTTCATATTTTAACCTTGTTTTGTTTTAACGCGCGCGAGTCAGACTCCCACTTGGCCAACTCTTTGTATTTGTTGTTATAGCGGCAACAGAAATACATCATCTGTGAAAATTTCAACTGTCTAGCTATCACCGTTCTTGAGATACAGCCTGGTGACAGAAGGCGGACGGACGGACAGCAAAGTCTCAGTTATAGGGTCGCGTTGGGTACGGAACCCTAAAAACTAGAATAAATAAGACGCACAAGCCTTGTCAATAATGTGTTAACTAACTACATGAAGAAAAAACACCGTAATCAGTAAATATTAAGTGGTAGAAAAGATGTTTTTCTTTTTGTATGGACATGTATGCGCTATATAATCCTCTTAAGGCGATTAGAGTCGCCAATGGCCTTGAGCATCTGGGCCTAATCGAGCTTACTTTACTCGCGCATCGCCGCATACGTTCCGCGCTCGCTGCACAAATATAACGGTCAAAGAATATGCAGATGCGCGATGCGCTCCGGTAACGTGGCACTTTATATGCCTACCGCACTATTCTAGTGAGTATCCGCAGTTGCAACTGCGACTGAGATCAGTATGAAAATTTATAGTGTACCTACCTAGGTTGTTCTGGACGTCTTTATTCCTTTTATTTATTTTTCAATGTCATGTGCCGAGTGAAGAAAGTTACTCAGATTTGGCTGAAAATCGATATCTAGGTTGTGCTGAGGGTCATTATTCCGAATTTGTAATTATTTTTCAAATGTCATCTGCCAAGTGAAGAAAAATTATACGATTTGGCTGAAAATTTATATCTAGGTTGTTGTAGATGTTATTATTCCAAGTTACGAATTTGTTTTAGGTTGACGTCTGCCAAGTGAAAAGTTTACTTCGATTTGGCTGAAAATCGATATCAAGGTTGTTCTCAGTTCACACACAAACACTTTAAAAACCTGCTGATTTTAGTAATATGCTACATAAACGAGTTTTCCAATTAAAATTACCTGTTATTCGTACAACTAATGCAATAAGATTTAGCCCTTTTATTGAAACATATTTATATAATCAAGTCCTGAATCAGTGCGATATAAAACATAGTTCAGTGTTTGAAGCTAAAAGCATCATTGTTAATTGGTTGTTCAGGTTTAACTATGATGAGACTGAAAAAGTTTTATCGATTAAATCCTAAATTTATTTAATTGATAATTTTAAGAATTAACCTTTTAATATAATGTTATGTAGTCATAATTTATATATTAATAATATAAGTATTTATTTATGATTTCTATATAATGATCATATTAACATGCATTTTACATACATCCAGTTTATATATATATATATATAAATGTCACAGGGTGCGACTGGGGGCGGGCTTTTTTGCTTGTTGTTGTTCTATTGACATTTAATATCTTTTAATTTATGTTAATTGACATTACGGAAAAAATAATAAAAAAAAATTATACATATATAGTAGAAAACATATTTAATATTTTCATTTTAAAAAATTCGCTTTAGATATAGTAATATACATAAAGCATCATACATACAAACACGTATGTAACACAAATTTAGTTAAAATATAAATACCACCTGTGTGGATAATTTATAAAAAAAGTGTATGAAACTGATGTTATTTTATGGATAATTTGTAAGTTAAATTTATGTTTATAAATATTTTGCGTGAAAAATTGTACTGAAGTCAACTGTGCACTAACCCTATTACTGTACAGCTCAAGCAGCAATACAAGATTTGGAAAAAGTGTTGTTGGCTTTAAAAAAGGTTTTTTTTTATTATTTTACTGTTTATAATACTATTATTATTATTCTGGACGTTTTTATTCCAAATTTCGAATTTATTTTTCGATGACGTCTGCCTAGTGAAAAAAGTTACTAAGATTTGGCTAAAAATCAATATCTAGGTTTTCTGGGCGTCCTTATTCCAAATTTGGAATTTACTTTACGATGATGTCTGCCAAGTGAAAAACGTTACTTCGATTTGGCTGAAAATCGATAACTAGGTTGTGCTAGGCGTCATTATTCCGAATTTTGATATATATTTTTAATGTCGTCTGTCAAGTGAAGAAAGTTACTCCGATATCTAGGTTGTGCTGGGCGTCATTATTCTGAATTTGAATATATTTTTTATGTCGTCTGCCAAGTGAAGAAACATACTCCGATTTGGCTGAAAATTGATATTGAGGTGGTCGTAGACGTAGGAAATTTGTTTTATTATGACGTCTGCCAAGTGAAAAATGTTACAACGATTTGGCTGATATATGGGTTGTTCTAGACGTCTTTTTTCTGAATTTGGAATTAATTTTTCTATGACGTCTGCCAAGTAAAAAAGTTACTCCGATTTGGCTGAAAATCGATATCTGGGTTGTTCTAGACGTATTCATTCCGAATTTGGATTTTAATTTTCTAAAACGTCTGCTATGTGCAAGATGTTTCTCAGATTTGGCTGAAAGTTGTTTTCTGGACGTCATTATTCTACATTTGGATTTCAATTTTCAATGAAGTTTGCTAAGTAAAGATAGATGACTTATTTTTAAAACGCTAAGATGTACCGGATAAGAGTGCGAAAATTATCATAATCAATCGTTTATTCAAATCTCCTTATAAATAAGATTATAGCCGACGCAGGTTTACTCGATTAAAAACGACGATATAAGAGGAAGATTTGTATGTTTTATATTATTTTTGTATGTTTTATTGTACATTGAAAAATAAGAAAAGGGACGACTGTGTCGTACGCAAAAATACAAAATGGCGAATGTTTGTGCGCCCCGCGCCCCTGCCCTAGCCCTTCTGACATCCGGGCTGGTTTTTGATGCTTATTCAATTGCATAGATAGTACAATCGTATCTGTTAAATATAAATAATGCAACTTCCATACATTACATATACAACAAATATACCATCAAGGCTATCTTAAAAATAGCTACTTCCTTTTAAAGACATTAAAAAACATATAATATAACACATACAGTTATGTGTCGCCTACAGAGATGATCCTCAAAAATTGTAGATTGTTATACAAGGGTTGAAAGGAATCAATCCCCTTACGAGGTATTTAGACATGTCGGCCCTTGAGAAGGAAGCATTTACTTTTAATTATATAAATATCTACAGCTATATTGTAAAAATTGGTTCCATCGTGAAAAGGTAACCGAGATACTTTCTCAATTATTAGGAGATTTCAATAATTGATTGATAAGTACGAGTAATCATAATTTTCCTACTCTTATCCTACTGCGGCGTTAGGGAGCTGCTAATCATCCACGGCCAGCAGGTAGGTAAACTTAGGAAATAGGTTTGAAAAGTTTATTAGGCCTTATCAGGTTGTACAAAGTCAAAGTCAAAATCATTTATTCAATTTAGGCGTCTACGACGCTCTTATGAAGGTCAATTACGAATTTTAATATTTAAATATACTACATTGTACTGCCACGTTCAGTAAACAAAAATTATAGAGCCACTGCGAGAAGAACGGGCAAGAAACTCGGGGCCATTCTTTTAAACGTTTTTTAACAATGTGTTAAGTACATACTACATAGTGAAATTATTACAATACTTAATTTACATTACGTAGGTGACAGGCGCTAGCTTGGCAGAGGCGAACCAGTCCAAGCATTTTTGTCGTTTAAGTAATCACAAACTGTGTAGTAAGATTTCTTTATCAAAATATTCTTCACATGCACAGCCGCACAGTTCTACCTGAACTTATATAGACCGGGGGGAGACACTGGCCTGATAGTATTAGCGAAAATACTTTTAAACGTTCACAAGCCGTGGGTTCCACACGTAATTATTTTTCATAATCAGCAATATCAACGTAAGTTTATAATTTTAAGTGGTATGTAAGTTAGTTAAAGAATTTAATTAATATATTTTTAGTTTATGATTAACATCTATTGTTTCATATTACGAATAATACTTTATTTAAGTAACAGCGTTAGGCACAACGTTACACTACATATCTTACCGTTTTCGAGATACGTCATATATCTTCACTTGGCGACGTCATTGATAAATAAACTCCAAATGTTGAATAATGACGTCCAGAACCATCTAGATATCAGTTTTTAGCCAAATTGGAGTAACTTCTTTCACTTGGCAGACGTCTTCGAAAAATTAATTCCAAATTCGGAATAAGAAAGTCTAGTACAACCTAGATACCTATCGATTTTCAGCCAAATTGGAGTAGCTTCTTTTGCTTGGCAGACGTCATCGAAAAATTAATTCAGAATTTGGAAAAAAGGCGTCCAGGAAAACCAAGTTAAGTATCGATTTGTAGCCAAATCGAAGTAACTTTTGTCACTTGGCCGACGTCATTGTTAAATAAATTCTAAATTTGGAATTAAGACGTCTAGAACAACCTAGATATCGATTTTCAGCTAAATCAAAGTAACTTTCTCCACTGGGCAGACGTCATCGTAAAACAAATTCTAAATTTAGAATAATAACGTCTAAAACAACCTAGATATCCATTTTTAGTAAATTCTGAGTATTTTTCTTCACTTGGCAGACGACATCGAAAAAATATTCCAAATTCGGAATAATGACGCACAGCACAACCTAGATATCGATTTTCAGCCAAATTGGAGGAACTTTTTTCACTTGGCAGACGTCATCGAAAAATAAATTCCAAATTCGGAATAAAAACGTCAAGAAATACCTAGATTTTAAATGTTAGCCCAATCGGAGTTACTTTCCTCACCTGGCAGATGTCGAAAAATGTATGCCAAATATTGAACAAAAACATCCAGAAAAACCTAGATATCGATTTTCTGCCAAATAGGAGCAACTTTTTTCACCTGGCGAACGTCATCGAAAAATAAATTCTAAATTCAGAATAAAGACTTCCAGAACGACCAAGATTTTGAATTTCAGCCAAGTCGGAGTTACTTTCTTCACTTGGCAGATGTCGTCAAAAATTAATTTCAAATTTGTAACATAGACGTCCAGAAAAACCTTGATATCGATTATTGGCCAAATCGGAGCAACTTTTTTTACTTGGCAGACGTCATCGAAAAATACATTCCAAATTCGGAATAAAGAAGTCCAGAACTACCTAGATTTTCTAGATTTTAAATTTCATCCAAATCGGAGTAACTTTCTATACTTGGCAGTTGTCATAGAAAAATACATTCAAAATTTGGAATAAAGACGTCTAGAACTACCTAGAGTTTGAATTTCAGCCAAATCGGAGTAATTTTCTTCACTTGGCAGACGTTATCGAAAAATAAATTCCAAATTCGGAACAAAGACGTCTAGAACTACCTAGATTTTGAATTTAAGCTAAATCGGAGTAACTTTCTTCACTTGTCAGACGTCATCGATAAATAAATTCCAAATTCGGAATAAAGACGTCTAGAACTACCTAGATTTTGAATTTCAGCCAAATTGGAGTAACTTTTTTCACTTGGCAGACGTCACCGAAAAATACATTCCAAATTCGGAATAATGACGCACAGCACAACCTACATATCGGTTTTCAGCCATATCGGACGAACTTTTCTCACTTGGCAGACGTCATCGAAAAATAAATTCCAAATTTGGAATAAGGACGTCCAGAAAAACCTAGATATCGATTTTCAGCCAAATCGGACTGGTTTTGATTTCGAGATACGTTACCCATCTTCACTTGGCAGATGTTATCTTTATGCAGTAATAATTAACCTATATCAAAACACATAATACAATTATCAAAAAAAGCTTAGAACTCCAAAAGATGTATGAAACCCCATACAAACTCTTAATGTAGTAGAGAACCATTTTGTACCCTACGAACTACTAAAGCCGGAAACTATTGACCATAATATAAAAAAAAAATATTATCTTTAGTTTACCAGTTATAACATTAGAGCGTTATAGACATTACTAATTAATTATGTACATAATAATATATTATGCACCTAAACCTTTCATTGATCTTATTGGTAATGCCGCCCATTGTAAAGTACCTACAACATTGTCAATTTCAAGTTTTGATTCTTTTCATATGTGAAACAATTCAAATAAAATTTGTCTACAAAGTACCGATAATAAAGCGACAACGCACATACTTCACGTCGCAATCAAGTTGGCCCTCTGCAGCGAGCGAATCATTACACGCACACAGCTGCGAATCTCGCGTGTCAATGCACTAATACATAGACAAGATCGTTGTCAGTCGAAAGCGCGAGCGGAGCTACGAGCGACACAACCTCCCCGTGCCAACGCTTGCGCAACACTGCCGCCTGCGTCCGCGCAGAGCACCTCGGAACCGCTATCGTTCTGAATCTGAATAATTCGACATTTTCTTAGGAAAATATCAATGGATTTACAAATGCTATGTTGTGATTGTAGTGTATCTATCTAGAAATTTTATGGTACAATTTATTTATCAAAAATCGTAGCCGTTTAGAAGGAGTTCGCAATATAAGTCAAGAAATAGTATGTAGTTTGAATTTTTTTTACGGCAAAAGTAATAATAATACCGTAAAATCATATGTTGCAAATGTTGTACTTGAATTCATCTATAAAATATATTTTTTTCAAATCTTCAACTTCAGCGGTTACGGAGGAGTTCGCTTTAGAAAGTACGAATTTGACGTACCCAAGGGCCTTAAGCCCGACGCAGCGGAGGGCTAAAAGGAAACACGAGAAGTATTTGTCTCGAGACTTCTCAGAAAGTAAGTTAATTATGATGTATGTATTTTTTATTTTTTGGTGGCGTCATCATTATAAAATAGTCACTTTCGCTATCAGATGACATTTTAGTAAATTATCAGTACTAATATTATAAATGCGAAAGTAACTCTGCCTGTTTGTCTGTCTGTTACGCTTTCACACCAAAACTACTGGACCAATTTGAATAGTTTGAGACCCGGGAAAAAAAGATAGGATAGTTTATATCCAACTGCGCAAAAAGAGGTTAATGTTTTTGCGCGATAACCGTCATACGCGCGGGCGGAGCCGCTCCCGGAAAGCTAGTTTAGAATATTTATTAGCAGCTGCCGCCGAAGACGCGGCTCTTAAAAAGCGTCACAAGTATGCGGCCTTAGAGGCGCAATACTTGTTTGCACCGTTTGCAGTGGAAACGATGGGCAGCTGGGGCGCAGACGCAATAAGCTTGGTGAATCAACGAGGGCGTAGATTAAGGGAATATCCAGTGACTCCCTCTCCGGCTCGTACCTAGTGCAAAGGTTGGCCTCGCAGTCTAACGAGGCAATGCAGCCAGCGTTATGGGCACCTTTGCGCCGGATACAGTGAGGGGCGGGTTATATGATTAATTACATTTGACCATAGTGTAAATTTTATCTGTATGTTTTTGTTTTTATAATATGGATTTTTATGTAGTAAAATTTGAATAAATGCCATTCACATCATATATTAAAAGCGTATTGATAAATTATCATTATAGTATAAAACAAATATTAACAAAACAAATTGAAGCAAAAAGAAAATTGAGAGTATGTTTAGAATGGCTAAAAAGAAACACGAGAAGTATTTCTCTCAAGATTTTTCAGGAAGTAAGTTCTTTATGACTTCTTGAGCTGTATTTTTTTATTTCTGGTGGGGTCATCATTATAAAATCGTCACTTTCAGGATCAGATGACATTATGGAAAATTATTTAGAATAATTAAAGTGTACTATTAAATTATCGATTTAGTAAATACAAAATTTAACAAAAAAATATTAGCGCTTTTTTTTTCTTAGTGTAGATAAAGGTTGCTAACCTCGTTTAATTGAAAATCGAGAAAAAAAAATCCAACCTTCTTTTTTGTAATGATTGATATAAAACGTTTTTGAAATTAATAAATTTCTATTTTACCAACAGTGTGAACTTTTATTTTAATCATGTTAAATAGTTATTTATTACTATTCTAGCAGAGCAATTTAAGGCCAGATGAAATTAGGATCTTAAATTGATGCAATTAAAAATGTAAATGCCCATATATTTTAGAAGCGACAAACGTCCGGCACTATTACATAATTTCATCAGCTGCCCTATTCAGGACCCAACACAAATTCAATTTATCGAAACATCTTTTTCATCCCATCTATTCGAAAAGGACGACTTGGTTCGCCTTTATGTGCACCCAAAGGTGATGTTTTCTATAAGAAACTTTTAGCGGGCAGTAATGAGTTTTTAATCCTCTTTATAAATGCGCCGCAATTATCTTTGCCGCGCACTTTTTGAATTTGGAACATCTTAGTGTTCAGCACCAAAGAAATCGAACGCAAATATTGTTTGAATAAAGACTGGCTGGTACGACGGCCCATAGTACACACCGGATGAATGAAAAAAAAAACAAATTAAAAAAGCGCGAACTACAGCCCGCGTTTTCGTAAATTTTCACGGATTGTTAGAAATTCATTGTTTTGTTTTGTTTTGAAAAATGAGTTCTTCAAGTGACAGTGAAAGTATAGAATTAACTCCTGAAAGCATTAGAACTGACGCAAGAAATGTGATGGATAATCTATTACCTGCAAAATCCCGGGAGAAATATATGAAAGCCTATGGTAATTTTATTGAATGGAGAAATGCAAGAAGCGCCAAGAATTTTTCAGAATCTGTGTTTTTGGCCTACTTCCAGTACTTAGCCAAAACTAAACAACCTTCCACTCTTTGGAGTACATACTCAATGCTAAAATCAACAGTCAGTTCTAATAACGATGTAAAACTGGACACATATTCGAAATTAATAGCGTACCTGAAGAGGATGTCTGATGGATTTAAACCTAAAAAATCCAAAGTGTTCTCAGTCAAAAACGTGGAGACTTTCCTTAATGAGGCACCCGACAGTCTTTCTTGCCGTAAAAGTAAGTAGTTAACTATGTTTACGGTGGATTAGTAAAATATAATCATAGTGTATAAAAATGCACATTTTATTGTAACCTGTACTTTGATAGATACCTAATTGTCTTATTCACATTCGGTTTTGTTACAGGTGGCTTTAATTTTCGGATTACATGGAGCTTGTCGTGGCAATGAACTTTTAAAAATAACTGTTGATGATGTCGAAAATCACTCGGATGATTTACTGTTAGTAAAGCTGACCGATACAAAAACCAAAATTGACCGATCCTTCGTAATACGAGGAGAATACAAAACTATTGTACAGAAATACCTGGACCTGCGTCCTGCTGCTATGAAGACCAATCGGTTTTTCATCCGTTATCAAAATGGCAAGTGCTTCAAACAAGTGATGGGAAAAAATAAAATTTCTAACATGCCACAAGAAATTGCTACTTATTTGAAGTTACCAGATATCAAGCTGTATACAGGACATTGTTTTCGTCGTACTTCTGCTACCCTTTTGGCAGATACTGGAGCGGACTTAACTGTTCTCAAGCGACATGGAGGATGGAAATCGAGTGCTGTAGCAGAAGGGTATATAGAAGATTCCATTGAGAACAAGGCGAAAACATCTGAACGCATCGTGGAAAACATTAAATTGCAACCTTCAGTTAATCCATCCATACCACTGTCGCCGCGCCCATCTACATCCAAACAACGAGATTCACCGTCACATTTTCCTCAAAATGATCCAGATTCGGACATTTCAAACACGTAGAATATAAAATCTACAACAAACTCTATTCCTAATAAAACTGTAACAATAAATTTTCATAATTGCGAAAATGTCTCAAATGTAAATATAAGTTTTTAGTTGTTTTAATAAAGGATACTATTTAATTTCAATTTAGTTGTTACTCTATGTTTTATTAAATAATAATATTACAATAAAATATGAGGCGCTTTTATTTTCTCATAGTGGGTGATGAAAAGTAGAGTGTATCACTCGGGCGCAAAATATATTTTTGGCTCGGGCGACGTACTTTGAATCCCTCGCTACGTTCAGGATTCTACTAAAGAATCCCTCGCTACGCTCGGGATTCTACTCTAGAATCCCTCACTTCGCTCTGGATTCAAAAAAGCGCCCTCGCCGTAAAAATATTATTTTGCTCCCTTATGATACAATCTACTATTTGATTCCTAGGACTTTCAACTCGTAATAAGTAGCTTCAATGTACCTACGTGGTTTGACATATAGAAAGGATTTTCACCGATTACATACAACACATGGGACAACAATAAAGTAACTTTTGTCAGTAGAACACCCAGAAAGTGAAGATGTTCCACAATGGGGTTTTTACCCATGGAACACTTCGGCAAGTAATGACAAAATTATTATAAAATAAAATTCAGAGTACAGAATAATTTATTGACCTAAGTAAATGCAATAATAGTTAAGATTAATAGATACTTACCCTAGTCTCAGGAGCAACAAATACATTATCCTCTTCTTCAAATGACTCCATCAATTCCCAAATTCCCCTGCATCTGTCTAAATTTGCATTACGATTGCTGAAACAAATTATTTTATTAGAATGTATTAATTAAATGTGCATTTAATTGCACATACTTAACATTTGTATGAAATACCAAACTACAAGAACTAGTACAACTGTGAGTGTAAAGGTTAACGTAGACGTATCGCCTTGGCAAGTCCTACGAAAAGTTCCTACATTCCTTCGGCCAAGGCAAATTATGCTATAACTGTACAAATTTATGCCATACACGCCGACCCAGCACTCCAATCCAGTTAATGTGATCCAGATAAGATTTGATCGTATCCGATCCGGGCGACCTGTCAGAGCTAATAAATATGCTCTGCCTAGCTAAAAGTTTTGAATCGGCCAAATCTTGGCTAGCTGTCGATTGTGACAGATTCTCACAATAAATAATAAATTTTGTAAACAAAGTTGCCAAAGATTAGTGAGTACTATGTTACATTGTTTAACTACGTCAAGAGCCGTACAGCATGCAGAAAATAGTTTTACCATCTAAAAATATCACTATCAAACCATTTTAACAGTAACTATAAAGGTTGTTCCAGGAGCATCGAGCAAATTTAGCTCAAACAATATTTGGCCAAGGCATTGCAGGAACATATTCCTGAGTCGAGGCGACGGCGATGCGACGTTGATAAGTGTGCGTTGCAAATAATAAGAACAGAATGGCTTCATTTGAGGCAATGTCCACGGTATGCGCCCACCATAATGAATACTCTACTCTATCAGTTGAATATAAGGCTTTTTAGGGTTCCATGTCTCAAAAGGAAAAAACGGAACCCATATAGGATCACTATGTTGTCCGTCCGTCTGTCAAAACCCTTTTACTGAGGAACGCGTGGAGGTATCAAGCTGAAATTCATATCAAATAATCTTGTCCCCATGGAGCTGTGAAAAAATTAAACTTCTAACAAATATATACGCAATCAAAAGATACAGCAGTTTATGCCGCAAATTTTCGAACTCGCAAGGGAATCAAAACCTACAGGTTACTTCCCATGAACGCAAAAATATGAAATTTAGTACGAAGCTACATCTTATAGCACAGATAAAGGTAAAATTCCGAAAAGCATACATTTTTAGTTACATTAATAATGAGACGAATTACTTAGCATTCCATGGATTCACCGTGCGGGTGCCGGGTCCATAGCGTTGCAGAGGAAGAGGGTAGAGGGGCCTGGGGCTTGCAACCCAGGAGCAGGGTTAAGAGGCCTCTTTATGATATATCAATGCTCCCCTTCCCGCTCAAGCCTCCTCCTCTACCTAGCCAAATTTGGTAAGATCCTACTAATGCCGCCTTAGATGCACGTTCTAGGATGGAAGTAACGGTTGCTCTTGGCAAGCCAATGTCTTTAAGTAGGTTATATAGGGATTTCGCTGGTATACCCCTTGCTCCAACTTCTACAGCATATAAATGAACCACATAACCGTTTTTGGTTAATTCATTTGTTAGGTCATAATATTTGTTTGTTTTTATTGTGTGGTCTTTAGGTATGTTCGTTTCCCACGGCACAGTAAGTTCTATAAGTACTATGCGTTTTAGATTTTTTGAGTATAGAAATATGTCTGGTCTGGAAGACGAAACACCAACATCCTCAGGAATTTTGTAGTGTTTTTCATACGTGTCCATCAAAAGAGTCCAATCGGAAGCTGCACCTATGATGGAGTAAGGCTTGGATTTAGATTTTGTAGATGACCCTTCTTTTACAAAATCGACGTGTCCTTTGTTCATGGTCAAACCTTTTTTTGCTCTAGTTACCGAGAGACTAACCGCTTCTCGTATGATTTCGAGGACTCTATCATGGCGATGTGAATAATGACCCCTATCAAGAAGCACCTTGCATCCTACCAGTAAGTGTACTACCTTGCTGTACCTATCGCCTCCCGACAAATGCCGCAAGACTTTTCGGTGGTTTTCCCCCATCTTACTAAGTTACTTTGGTCTGGGAGAGTCATCTGAAAGGCGTTTAAATAAAATTTTAATAAGGCAGGTGACCAATTGTATATCAAGGTACGCCACTTTAACGCCAGAGGGATACAAAATTCACCTATGGTTAGCCATTCGCTTTGCATTTCTAAGCTCATTGCATGTACTTTATAACTATCATTTTCGTTGTCCTCAACTTTCTTTTTCGACCCAAAACCCGCTTTGCTAGACTGAGCACCTATCATAAATTGTTTGTGGAATTGAAGCCTCGAATCAAGGTCGGAGGCACTTTTGTCTTTTAGGAGAGATGCGACTATATCGTCCTGAGATTTTGATAAGACGTGCGTTTTGGTAACTCTGAGGTGTTTATAGAGCTCGGATGGTTTTTTTAATTTCATTAATTTCATTGATTTCATTTCATCCCAAAATTTGTTTGATCCCTAAATAATGTAGATGGGTATGCCGAAAGTGCAAGCCCCAACCATGACTTCAATGTCCTTATGACGTTTACATCCAGCTTTGTTAAAAGGGATTTATTAATGTCGTATACTAGAAAAGGCCAAAACAGACGTGATGTCAAGTAGTTGTCGTATATCCAAGCCTTTTTAATGTTACTTAGTGGTTGTTGGTCTACCATCCTAAGGTCTTTTAGAAAGCTATCAACAACTGCGTCTAAAGATGGTGTGCGTCCTTTGTGATCTATCTTTCTACCAAGAAATTTAAATGGCACAGCTTCAGCAATTGTGGAAACACATTCTCCTCCTATCAATAGTCCCGGGTCGTAAGAGGTAAATTTGGTATTCCGTCTACCCAGACACAGACAGTGGCATTTACTTGGTTTTGTTCTCAACCCTTTAGTCCACACACAGAACTCATCCACGTCTCGTAGAAGTTCCTGACATTGTAATGGGTTACGTGTCAGAATTGCAAGGTCGTCGGCAAAAGCTAAGATGGACTCTGTATATCTGTTATTGATCTTAAACCGATAGCCCCACTTTTTTTCATGACTAATAATTAGTCATGAAAAAACATACGCTAATTATTAGCTTGTCAATTAAAATATTAATTACTATATTAAATGCTATTGGTGACAAGCAACGACCTTAGAACAAACCCACAGTGTATTGCAATGTATTAGTGTGTCCCTTTTTAGATGATATAACAAATTTTAATTGGGAGTAATATGATGCGATGATGTCGCTGATTACAAGTGGAAAGTTATACCATTTCAATGCGAACATCAGCAGTTTGTGCTGCACAGAACCAAACGCATTATCTAAATCTATCCAGCACACCGTTATTTGTCTTTCGTATGTTCTGGCATCTTTTAAACTTTCCGCTAGTAGAGTATTGTGTTCCAGGCATCCAGAGATTCCAGGTAAAAACCCTTTCTGGTGATTGGGCCTGAAATACTTGTTATTTATCATAAAGTGTGTCATTCTAGTTTGTAAAATATTTTAAAATATTATGGATTTCATTGCAATAAAAATACCATAACTTTTACTTATATATAACTTTTACTACAGGGTTGTACGCAACCCTCGATGCATGAGTCTGACTCGCACTTGGCCATTTTTTTTTACTTTACTCTATCAGTTGGATTATCCGCTACTGTACACAGCCTCCCCCTTTGAGGGGAGTTTTGTCATTATCACCACGCTTCACAGGCGTCTTGGAGATTGCAGTTTAAAATATTAGTTCCTCAAAAAATACTGCTGCTCACCTTCCGGTATTTTACTTTTATTCGCCTCTTACGACACCTACAGGTAGCAATGCAGGGTGACATTCTAGCCCAGCACCCCACCGAGCACCATATTGAATAAACTGGTTCTATTATGATTCAGTATCATAAATCATGTCATAACAGTTCCCGGCTTAAGAGGTTTAAGAATATAGAGAGTGTCGCTTTAAACACTTAGCAGTGTTTACAGTCACGAGAGAATTAATCCTGTGGAGGTGTGTGTTCCTTATTATCTAAGCATAATTTGGAAGGTTTAGGACATTTAGCAAGAGCATGGCAGCTCAAGTAGGAAATCATTGTCGTTTGTCAAGAACGTAACAATGTGTTGTGCTGTTATTGAGAGCCTTTCCAGTAAATAATAAACCTATTTACCATCTGCAATCACTGAGAGGTGATGGTGACATTATGTGAAACTGTAGTGAAGGCTATCAAAAATAATGAAAAGCAAATCAAGTCTTATGATAATTAATACTAGCAAATGTTTCAACACTAATTATTAAAAAATATTCTTAATTACCTTTCTCAATTTTACCACAAAAGGTCTACAAATCTAAAAAAAGTTCTTTAAGATTCAACATACTCATTACCATAATAGAACCATAGAAAACATATAAAGCTTATCATACTGATTAAGTGTTTGTCAAAAGGTACCTATTTTGCTCATACTATAATATATGTTATACGAGTAAATATTACGCTGGCCATCAGATTTGCCTCAACCACACACCATACATGTAGTTTAGCTACTTACATATAAACATTATTAATATAAAGTAAAAAAATTGGGTTGGTGATGGTTCGTTTGTTCTAATGATTATTTTAAGCATGAAACAAAATAACTCATAAGCAGCCACTACACTCTGGGTTGAAAGATCCAGGCATGGCTAGAGCTTCACACACACCCCAGCACACACAACTTACATGGTAAATCCAAAGAATACTAAAAAAATTGTTTTATGCTTTGAAAACCTACCTTTTTTGAATTTCAAGAAGCCTTATGCGCCTCTCTTCCTGGTTACTCAACTTGCCCCAATTTTTGTACAGGACATCAAAACTAGTGTTGTTTTGTCTGGACTCATTTGTGCCAATTTCAGCAGCTTCTAGCTGTTCTACTACTTCATCCATGACAGCTGATTGACAGATTCTCACATGTAATATTCACTTGTCCTATAAATCCACAAAACACATATACAATTTTTTGATTGCTGATAAACTAGCCATTGACCACTATATTATTTAATTTGCCAATTGTTAATATAAGGGTAGCTAAGAAATGCCACCTGTTTTACTTACATTTAAAATGTCATTTGTACAACCCACTACACAAGTGATCACGTCAGACTTGTATAGCAGACTGTGCCGGCAATGGTGTTACGCCATTGTTATAACATTGTCAAATTTAAACATTTCAAATTGTGTCTAGCCTTACAAATGCCTTTTACGAAGTAAGGGCAGGTTATATTAACTTGCATAAATGTGTCTTAGCCTAGTCAGCAGCATTGATAAGTAATTTGTTATCAGACTTTCTAATTTTACCCGGGGAGAACGTATCTTGTTTAAATCTGTGTATTTTTTTTATTTTGCAAACTACTCGGTTTGTGCTCTCAGTAGCTGGAGCTAATGAAGTGTGGGGGGAGGTAGTGGCATGACCTTAGTGTTGCATATGTCGGCGCTAGAGTTATAGGAGTTATAGGAAGATACGAAAAACTACATTCATTTTTCGTCTTCCCATCTTTTTTGCTTGGACAGTCACGTCTGATCGCACAAGAAAAATTTTTGGTGCTGATGTTGACCAGTTTGAGTTAAGGGTTCATCAATTTGAGTGAAGATTTGGTTATGAATATGTGTACTTATATTATATATATATGTATGTGAAACTTACTCGGAACTGGTTGGCAAACCTATAACTTGTGGAAAAGCTATGTATAAAGAATATGCAATTTTGATTTGCAATCTGTGGGCCAATGTTCAAGACAAATAAGAGAAGAGTCCAAGAACAATTATATGTATAGCAATGTAATAAGTCAATTAAGTTTTTTTATAAGAAAATTCCATTTGTTTAAGATTTAAGTGCTGTTATTATGAGTATAAGAAGGCTTTTTTTGTTGTTTTCATAGTAGGTATCTTTATTTTGGTTCATGTTTTCCACTATTATTTACCACGGGTTTTCATTTAAAATTTTAAGGAATATGTTGAAATTGGTAATAATGATATATTTATTTCAATTTTACCATATCAAATTAGTTTGCATGCATTATGATAATAATAATATAATAATAATAGCCTTTTATTCCTAAACATAGGGTTACAAGAGGTCCCTAAGTTCGGTGTGCCTTTTGGCATAGGCCTCCTCCAATTCCTTCCAATGGGTCCTGTCCCTTGCTACTCTCAACCAGAATGGTCCTGCTGTCTGTTTCAAGTCATCTTCCCACCTCCTGACTTGACGACCCCTACCTCTTTTACCATCTCTTGGTTGCCACAGGGTGACTTGCTTACTCCATTTGTTGATGGGGTGGCATAGCATATGTCCGGCCCATCTCCATTTTTGGACGTCTATCCGGGTAAGAATGTCTGTGAGTTTTGTCCTTATTCTTATATCTACGTTCCTGACTCTGTCTTTGATTTTTATCACTAGCATGCTTCTCTCCATGGCACTTTGGCATTTTGATAGCTTTCCCTGTGGTGAAGTGTTATTGACCAAGTTTCACAGCCATAGGTAAGAACTGGTAGAATACAGGTCTCGAATGTTTTCTTTTTATGTGAGTGCCTAGATCCTTGCTTTTCACTATTTCCTTTAGGGACCAGTATTTTCTCCATCCTTGTGCTATTCGCCTGTTTATTTCCTGTGTCATTTCATCTGAAGGGGATATTATCTGTCCTAAGTAAATATATTCTTTGACATATTCTATCTTTTTGCCATCTACCATGATGTCTATTTCCGTTGAGTTTGTCATCAATTTAGTTTTACTGTCATTGATTTCCAGACCAACTTCTCTACTTATATTTGCTAGGCTCTGCATCATTTGTTCTAATGCTGCTGGATTCTCTTCAAGAAGCACCAGATCATCAGTAAATCTTAAGTGGTTTAGACGGGCTCCATTAATGTTCAGACCTAAGTGGTCCCAGTTAAGCTGTCTAAAGATGTGCTTGAGTATGTCGTTAAATAGCGTAGGAGATAGAGGGTCGCCTTGTCGCACGCCCTTTTTAATAGGAAATGATTCTTCTGTTGATTCTAGTTTAATACTGGCTTGCTACGAGGGTGGATTGAAAAGTTCGCGGCCTCAGCAAGAAAACTATTTTTAATATAAACAAAAGTAATTTTATTTTTCCACGTAATCTCCACTTAACTCAATGCACTTCTTCCATCTGGTTTCCAACGCCTGTATGCCACTCATAAAAAAAGTTTCTTCAAGGCCTTCAAAAAAGTCACCCACTGCAGCTTCGACCTCCTAATTTGATGAAAATTTTTGACCTCCAAGGTGTTTTTTTAGGTTTGGGAATAAATGAAAGTCTGAAGGTGCCAGATCAGGGGAATAGGCGGGATGCGGCAGTAATTCAAAGCCACAATCGTGAATTTGAGCCATAGATTCAACAGACGTGTGAACGCGTGCATTATCCTGATGAAACAACACTTTCTTGCTGAGTAATCCTGGCCTTTTCGCTTTAATTGTTTCACGCAAACGACATAAAAGGATGCAGTAATAAGCCGAGTTTATAGTTTCACCTTTTGCAAGGTAGTCCACCATGATGACACCCTTAGCATCCCAAAAAACTGACGCCATCACCTTGGCAGCTGACAAAATTGCTTTGGCTTTTTTTGGAGTCGGTTCATTAGGTTTTTTCTACTGCTTGGATTGCTGTTTTGACTCTGGGGTGTTGTGGTGTACCCAGGTTTCATCCATTGTCACAAATCTGGCCAAAAAATCTTGTGGATCAGCCTCAAACATTTCCAAACAGTCGCGAGAAATCGTGAGCCTTATTCGTTTTTGTTCAACTGAAAGCACTGGGTACCCACCGCGCAGAAACTAGAAAATACAAGTTCATTGACTATGATGTTTTGTGTTTGTTCATACGAGATGCCAATAGTGTCTGTAATCTCCCTGATGGTCAATCTCCGATCTGCCAATATCAGATCACAGATGTTTCCGATGTTTTCTTCAGTCGTAGATGTTGTAGGCCGGCCGGAGCGAGGGTCATCTTCAATACTCTCTCGTCCGCATTTAAATTCAGCAACCCACTTTTTCACAGTCGTATACGACGGAGCAGATTCCCCCAATGTTGTTGACATGTCTTCGTGAATCTCTTTTGGAGTTTTTTTTTAAACAGGTATTTGATGACCGCACGTTGCTCAATTTTCTCCATTCTTTAAAAATGCTGCACTTAGGCTCACAAAATTCAGTCTAATTTAAAAACTGATAATGCTATTGCGATAAAATTTTACAATGTGACAACCAGAGAGTAGGCAAATCGAATGAAGTCAGTTACATTAAAATAGTTCAAGTATTTATGTGTTAGGCCACGAACTTTTCAATCCACCCTCGTAGATTTGTATATACTCTAAGCATTATGATATATCAAGTAAAATTTACCCATCACATACTCCATGCTAGTTTTTTCATCACATTCTCACCGAATTTAGGATGGGAAATTTTATGCTGTTATGATCAAGTCCATAAGCATGATTTGATACAATGATGTCTTGCATGGCAGTCAATAATTTAAAATTGGGCCATCAATAATTTAATATTGGTTGTCCATCTGGAACTGCAGTAACCACTCAAGCTGTGTCAGCAGCTGTTATCATAAACTTCAATATGTACCAGCTTACCAAATCATTCTAAGGATTTGCATATGAGTGTGGAGATGATAATGGATGTCATCAAGTCTCATCATAAAAGATAAAATCACAAAACATACATAAAATTAATGGAGGTATTTATATAAGTGCAAGTATTGATCTGTAAAATCCGGCAGAATACTAAGTACTACTTTTTATATATACTACTCACAGGTCACAGGGTAAAATCTCTGACAAACTAAATTGCTCTGAGGGTAAAACTAAAATCCATACCTATTTATTCCCTTGGAAGCAAAATCACCATAAGATATTATTTTACTGCTTGAGGATCACTACTACCGTAATTACTAAGTAAAATTATGTCAGATTATCAGTATATCACTACGTTTATGTATTCCCGTTTTTGCCGATCGATTACTATTACTATTTCACAAAGCAAATCATCAGTCAGTGTGACCAGATTTAAATTGGACATTATGCTAGCTGCTCCCCTAAATTCTGCTAAGTTTATTTTTTATTTATGCCAAAACATTGCTACTGAATGAAGTCCCAATTAAATGAATGATATGTACAAAAAAACAAATATGTTCTAAAATATTTATGATTGAGTAACACGAATCAACAATAACTCTATATGGTACATATTATGTACTTCTAATTTTCTGTGGTGTCGATTTTAATATACTGAACCATCGAACTTTGATAGTCTTTTATATTTTTTTGACGGCGAAAAAAAATCAAAACAATTTTAATTAAAAGTGCATCCACCCTGTTATTTTCTTGCATCACATGTAGAATTACAGCAACATGTTGATTATTTAAATTTGTCCCGCAGGTAAGTTATAATTTAGTGTTCATTAGTGTGAGGTCAGCAGAACTTCTCCCGATTCTACAAGATCTGCCACTACTTTATCGAATTTAAGGTCAATATTTTCGGAGTAAATTGCTTGTATGTTAGATTTGTATACCAGATTTAGAAAATGAGAACCAGTTATGACCAAACTTATAAAATCTTTGTACAGAACGTTTTGTGGGTCAAGAAATAGCACTTGCTCAAATAGGTCATTAAATGGTAGACGAGATTTTAGTTCAATGCAAAGTGCGATCAAATATTCTGAGAATTCGCCTAAACTGTATTTAAAGGAAAACTGCCAGAACAATAAGAAGAAATCTTTCGTACATTATTTATGAATTGTACAATTTTTAAATATTTCTAGCACCACTACCTAAATTGCTAATTCTTCTCCATCTTGCTAAATTTCTGCGTATATTATATAAAATTCTGCCAAAATCTGCTATATTTTGAGATCTGCGACACAATCTGCTAGATCCTAAATTGGAGATCAAATTATGCTAAAATCGCAGAATTCTGCTAAATCTGGTCACACTGTCATCAGTGCGAAAATTTGGCTTGCGTTCGGAATCGGAAACGTTAACAAACTAATCTGTCTGGTGGGTGGACCAGTGTTACCAGTGGCCTATAGCAAAAAGCAAATTTTATATAGTCAACTAAGTCATGAAAGTTAGTTATAAGTGATATTTAAAAGTTATTTTATTAGGCAGTTAGTACCTTCACTACTCTTGCTGTAATTTAAGTTTACTCAATACTCAATTATTTATCTCTCAATTGCAAAATATGTAGTTACATTCAGGTCTTATTTAACATGTTTGTAAGTACATTTATGTATTTTACATATTTGTTTATATATGACCCTATAAGGGTATGGCAATGGTCAGATTTGCATGTTTCATTGCTTTTGGTGGCTCAAACTTTGTAGCGTTTTTAATATTTGCTTTAGTAGCCATCAAAACAGAAATCGTTTCAGTATTTAGTCTATTCCGGTTATCACACTTTATCAATTGTATTTGTATCAAATTACATGTAGTTGCTGGATATTGTTGCAATTAATTTTTGGATTACAAGTTTTAACTGGTGGAGTAATGGTTTTTCAGATTGGATAAGGCGATTGAAATTGTTGAATAGCTCTAGGACATAAGACATACATTCTAGGTAATTTTTTGTTGGTGTTTCTTCTAATCTAAAGTACCTACTCAGAGAGTACATCGTACTGTTTTAATACTATGTTGACGCAAGCCTGTACAGTTAACCATCTTGTGACTAATGGTTCCAAAATGTTGTGTACCTTGACTTAATAAACTAGCTTTGTCTTTAATAACTACGGATGAAATGGGATCCAACATTACTTAAAAATTAGGTGATTTCATATATGACAAGGAATTGAGTACAAACTAAGCATTCTTCCCGGTCAAAAAATACCACGCGAGTTAATATTAAAATGTTAAGAACAACATAATGCATTAAAAACAACATATAAACATACACTAATTCCAAACATAAATTGGAATATTACATTATATGATACATTGCGTACAGCTAGACTATAATAAGTAAAAATAAACACTGATAACACTTCAAAATCACGAATAAAGTTATTACACTGAATAATATAATATGTATAATGAAATCGTAAAAGTTACATAAAAGTAACATTTTGAGTTGTGTAACATGAAAGTAACATAAGTAAGTCAAAAGTAACACAAAATGTTACAAAAGTAACATTTTGGAAAAGCTGGGGTGGACTAACAATAGTGCATTCCAGTGTTGCCAGAACCGTGAGTTAAAAATTATCCGAGATTGAATGCAAATTTATCGCGTTTTTATCGCAAGTCCAAACTTACTTTATAAGTTATTTAACCGAGTCTAATAAGACAATATATGGGCATTATTATACGGCAAAAATTCTGGGTGTGTAATCTTAACAGATATCGTTAAATATTTTGTAGATTCTAGATCTAGATAGGACCTGTTGCCATATTAGGCAACTTTAATGTTAGGTCAAAGTCAAAGTCAAAGTCAAAATCATTTATTCAATTTAGGCGTCTACGACGCTCTTATGAAGGTCAATTACAAATTTTAATATTGAAATATACTACATTGTACTGCCACGTTCAGCAAACAAAAGTTATAGAGCCACTGCGAGAAGAACGGGCAAGAAACTCGGGGCCATTCTTTTAAACGTTTTTTAAAAATGTGTTAAGTACATACTATATAATAAAATTATTACAATACTTAATTTACATTACGTAGGTGTTGGGCGCTAGCTTGGCAGAGGCGAACCAGTCCAGGCATTTTTGTCGTTTAAGTAATCACAAACTGTGTAGTAAGATTTCTTTATCAAAATATTCTTCACATGCAACTTGAATTTTCTTTCTGTGAGCGTTGTAATATGTTTGGGCAATTTATTATAAAACCGCACACAATTTCCTAAGAAGGACCTTTTATTTGTCTTTGCTAATCTAAAACCTGGCACCGCTATTTTATCTTTATTCCTAGTGTTATAATCGTGAGTGTCACTGTTTGATTTAAATTTGCTCAAATTTTTACGAACATACATAATATTTTCAAATATATACAGACTTGGTAAAGTTAAAATATCAATTTCTTTAAAAATATCTCTCAGGGATTCCCTAGGATCCATTTCATATATGGCTCGAATTGCACGCTTTTGTAAGATAAAGATTGTCTCTATCTCAGCAGCAGCTCCCCACAGCAATATACCATAAGACATAATACTGTGGAAGTACGCGAAATAAACGAGCCTAGCAGTAGCTACGTCTGTTAGCTGTCTTATCTTACGAACTGCATATGCAGCAGAACTAAGTCTTCCAGATAGATCATGTATATGTGGATTCCACTGTAAAGTTGAATCCATTTTAATTCCCAGGAAGACTGTCGCATTGTCAAAAGAGAGTTTTTCTAGGCCAAGCTTAATGTTTGGTTCAACATAAGTAACATTTGGTAAAGAAAACTTTAAACATTTGGTCTTTTTTGAATTTAAGAGAAGATTATTAGCCGCGAACCACTTAGAGATCATAGATAACACATTATTTACATGAATAAGTTCACTATCCCTCCTATCTACTTTAAAAATTAGGGAGCTATCATCTGCGAATAAAACTATATCGCAGAAATTTTTAACCATGCAAGGCAGATCATTTATATATGCTAGAAACAGAAAAGGTCCTAAAATTGATCCTTGCGGTACGCCTATTCTTACCAAAGACCCGGAAGAAGTATTGCCATTTATTCTAACCTTCTGTAGCCTGTCTGACAGATATGACTTTATAAGATCCAGAGCTTTTCCACGAATACCATAATGTGAAAGTTTTCGAATCAGAGTGCGGTGCTCTACACAGTCAAATGCCTTAGAAAGGTCACAGAATACGGCAATAGCATCCTGTGAACTCTCCCAGGCTTCAAGTATATGTGACATCAATTGAGCACCTGCATCTGTTGTGGATCTGCTCTTTGTGAAACCAAACTGATTCTCATTCAATATATTATGCTCATTAAAATGGGATAGAAGTTGTTTGAGCATAGGTGTCCAACAATTTTTCTGGAAACTACAACAAGGTTATTTCTGTTCATATACAAATTAAAATTTTAGGATAGGTACCTAGGTAGGATAGATAAAAAACTAAATAATATTTTTTGATTGAATATGTGTCTTATATTAATGTTACTCAAAATGTTATTTCTTCCTGTGAAGTAGACCTCAATGATTCAATTTCTGTGGATGAGGTATGTACGTCCTGACGAGCTAAGGTTTTCTCAGAGCTGAAATAACTGAGCATTGGTGGCAAAAAATATCGTAGAAGTTAGGGTTCCGTAGTCCTGACAAGGAACCCTTATAGTTTCGTCATGTCCATCTGTCTGTCCGTCTGTCCAAGGTTTTACTAAGAGACCGTTAGTATAAGGAAGCTGTTATTTCGTACGAATATGTAAATCAATTACGCCGACAAAGTGGTAAAATAAAATTTTGAAAAATATTTTTTTTTAGGGTACCTCCCATACATGTGATGTGGGGATGAAATTTTTTTTCGTCGTCTATCTCATCGTGTGTAGTATGGTTGAATAGGTCATCTAAAATGATTTAGAGGTTGCTAATACTGTTTTTCAATTTAATGTTCCATTTACGAAATATTAAACTTTAAAGTGCAAATTTTTGTTACAGCAGGGCGTCCCCCCCCTCTAAAAGCTAAACTGCTGGCTTGAAAAATCTGCAAAAATTCAAGCTGATAGTGAGTTTTATGAACTTTTAAGGAAAAGTATAGCGGTTGAGATAACTTTATTAGTTTAGCAGTAATAGTCGTTGAACTTGGGTGTTGGATAATTTTGTACCAAATATAAAATCTATAGAATAAATCCTTTAAGGTGACTAAGATAAAGTAGTTGGTTGTTTATAAGGGGTAAAGACTGGCATTAAAAATTTAATCTAAAATAAAAAATCTTAAATCTATAACTATGTCCTATGTCATACATAATAGACTAGCTTTCCACCCGCGGCTCCACCCGCGCGTCTTTCGGTTGCCGCCGAGTTACCTCGGCGCGCCGCCGCCGCCGCCGGGTCATGTACATATTCGCGCCGACGACGTCGAAAATTAATTTAGAGTTTTCTGCTGTGAGGTGCAGTATCCTGGATAGCTGAGGTGTGAGGGAGTGCTCCGACCGGAATCCGAACTGCTCCGGTCGGGACTTCATGTGAGGGGTTATCTGACTTAAGAAGAGGCGTCTTTGCCGGGTTTCGGGAACATAACCACGTGGCTCATTTTTCATTGAGAGGGGAAGTGCTCCGTGCGCAGGATCCCGTTAAAAAGGCGCGTGATGGCTGCCGTGGTTTTAGAGGGCAGGTGACGGATCGCCGCTCAAGATCTTCTGTGTTTAATGGGACACTGAAGTATTCATCGAGGAACTGTTCCACAGAGCTTGAGTGTTCTCTGTTCACTGTGGGATTGGGCTTGAATTAGTTCTCAAGGGATTGGGCAAATATTTCTGCCTTGCCTCTGCTCTGTATCTCAAGTTGCCATTTTCGTGGAATAGACAACGAATCGGTTCTGGGTGATTCCTAAGTTGCCTGCAGAGTTTGTGGAGTGAGGCCTAGTTCTGTGGATGGGGTCTCGTGAATGTTGCTAGGTTTTTCTGAGCAGGCGTTTTTCTTTTATTAGCTCCCTTATATAGCGGGGGAGGGTGGGCAATCTCGATTCTCCTAAGGGGTTTTCTTTAATTGTGGCGGTATGAAGTGCCTTCTGTATGCATTGAGTGATCTCTTCTGCAAGATTGTCCACTTCTTTAGGGGTTGTGACAGGCCTTGAAGTTGAGGTCTCTGATGCGGTTTTCATAAATTAAGGGCAGTCGATTTTAGGCTTTCGTGGAAGTCTGTGAATCGGTTGGTGGCAAGATCCTGTTTCTTCAATATTTTGACTAATTAATTTGAGTAGATACTTACTTACTTGTATGCAAGAAAATAAACATTTACCCTTTTAATACATATACAGCAGATTTAATTTTTCTATTCCACTATATAGGTAAAAAAATAATATCACGCCGGCTACGCCGCGCCGCGCCGGGTACGTTTACCAGCGCGCCGCTGCCGACTTTCATGACCGCGGCGCGGACCTCTAGTATAAAGTACTTTTTGGACCTCATCTTCGCCGTACTAGATGGTAAGTGGTGTGCGGGCCGCTTGCGGCCCGCACACCACAATAAAGAGTTTTCTATCTATCTATCTAAAGTATGGTAAAATACTACAAATACAGTATGAAGAATGAGAGGAGCATTACAATACTTAGGTCGGCCTTCGGCCTCGCAAGACACTAACTGGGCTCGGCCTACGGCCTCGCCAAGCGCTAATAGCTAATAAAGCGCAGATAATTATCCTAGATCCACGATATATTTGAGTATCATACGATAAAATATAATTGGCACGTATCGCACGATACGTACCTCAATGATTCAATTTCTGTGGATGAGGTATGTACGTCCTGACGGGCTAAGGTTTTCTCAGAGCTGAAATAACCGAGCATTGGTGGCAAAAAATATCGTAGAAGTTTGATAAAATATCGTGCGATACGTGCCAATTATATTTTATCGTATGATACTCAAATATATCGTGGATCTAGGATAATTATCTCATGTCTGGCAACACTGGTGCATTCCTTTTGAGAAGATAGTGTTTGTTGCAGTTTCTATTGATCGAGCTTTAGAAAATACCTTGGCCGAAGAATATATTGCGGACGATGAACTAGCCTTAACTTATAGATGAGCAGTCTCAAAATAATGATTAAGCCAGGCTGTACGTACATTGATTCTATATTTATGTATTTTTATTCGTTTGTAATAAGGCCAAGGTTTATGCCCCATTACTGTTATTTCGTGGTTTTCAGAACTTATAATAATTCATGGAGCACACTAAAAGTTTTGCACTTCTAGCTAATCGGAACTATTTGAATTTCGAATGTTATATTTTTGAAACGACTTGCAACCTTTTTAGTAATAAAATAAACGTTCGAATGCGTGTCGAGCCACGCACAATGTAGGGTTCCGTAGAAGCCTGTTATCATAATATAGAAAGATTCTGTAGTTCTTTATTCTACGCCACTTTCTTCCTGCTAAATGTAAGAAATAAAAATTTTAGTTATTATTCCAATTGTAATTCGAAAATTAAACAAAATTCGTTTGAGAATTTTATAGGTAGATACTCGAATGAAAATGTAACGATAGTGCGATTCAGAATCCATTGGTACATTGTAAGAATTTGCATGTCATTTAATTTATTTGCTGTAGCATATATAATTATTCAATTATAAAATAGTGGATATATATATATATGAAAGTAAAATAAAAAATATACACCGATATATGCAAGTTAGCTTATAAATGGGCTATTATACTGTATAACTAGTCTGGCCATAAATACTGTAACAAAAACTTTTCAGCTTTAGAATTATTGAGAATTTGGAACGCGTTTATTACTTTCAATTACTTTTTTTTCTATCGATTTCGCGCCATTTTGTGTTCATTATCAAATAACGATATGAAATGAGGTGTTAATGAAAATATGATAGCAGTATTCGCCTTGTGCAAAGTAGGTAGTGAGCCGTCGCGTCGTTCATATTCCAGACACTTCAAAAGCTTGGTATCAGCCGTAGGTATGTTCGTATATCGTAATATCAACAGATACAAAAACAGTTCCTCTGTCGAAGACCATAAAATATCAGGGCAGCCGGGTGTCTTAGAACTACAAATTAATGCTGTTAAAGCCAGAATTGGTCCCATTCAGAAGTAAAAATATTATGATAACTTAACAATAATCTTATTACGAGAAATGAAGATTCCCGCTAGGATAATGTCGCGTATTATAAAACAAGACCTGAAGGTCGGTGCTTATCGTCGATATCGTACATGCCATAAATCATTCTTTAAAATTAAATAGAGTGCCTTCCGTTGCGATACGCAAATGAAGGGCACAGAAATATTCTCTTTACCGATGAAAAAAATTACACTATTGAAGGGCACTACAATCAGCAAAATGATGATGTGTGAAATGAAGTGATCGATGACCTTGGTACGACAGGTAGGTACAGACAGCAAACACTTCTAGTGTACGGCGAAGATGAGGTCCAAAAAGTACTTTATACCTATATTAGTCGAATCTTTGTACTGTCATATCTATAGGTATCTATACTAATAGAAATAGTTTGAGACCCGGGAGAGGAGATAAGATACTTTTTATCCAACTACGCAAAAAGAGGTTAATGGCTTTGCGCGACAACCGCAAGACGCGCGGGTGGAGCCGCGGGTGGAAAGCTAGTCTATTATGTATGACATAGGACATAGATATAGATAAAAGATTATTTATTTTAGATTAAATCTATACTAATAGAAATAGTTTGAGACCCGGGAGAGGAGATAGGATACTTTTTATCCAACTACGCAAAAAGAGGTTAATGGCTTTGCGCGACAACCGCAAGACGCGCGAGTGGAGCCGCGGGTGGAAAGCTAGTCTATTATGTATGACATAGGACATAGTTATAGATTTAAGATTTTTTATTTTAGATTAAATTTTCAATGCCAGTCTTTACCCCTTATAAACAACCAACTACTTCATCTTAGTCACTTTAAAGGATTTATTCTATAGATTTTATATTTGGTACAAAATTATCCAACACCCAAGTTCAACGACTATTACTGCTAAACTAATAAAGTTATCTCAACCGCTATACTTTTCCTTAAAAGTTCATAAAACTCACTATCAGCTTGAATTTTTGCAGATTTTTCAAGCCAGCAGTTTAGCTTTTAGAGGGGGGGGGGCCTGCTGTAACAAAAATTTGCACTTTAAAGTTTAATATTTCGTAAATGGAACATTAAATTGAAAAACAGTATTAACAACCTCTAAATCATTTTAGATGACCTATTCAACCATACTACACACGATGAGATAGACGACGAAAAAAAATTTCATCCCCACATCACATGTATGGGAGGTACCCTTGTCGGCGTAACTGATTTACATATTCGTTTAACCACTTTGTCGGCGTAATTGATTTACATATTCGTACGAAATTACAGCTTCCTAATACTAACGGTCTCTTTGCAAAACCTTGGACAGACGGACAGACAGACGGACATGACGAAACTATAAGGGTTCCTTGTCAGGACTACGGAACCCTAAAAAAATGGCGGGCAATCATTTGTCAATTGTTTTTTTTCACACATCAAAGTTCTACGTACGCAACGAAAATGAATTTAAGTTTAAAAGGATTTTAGAGCGATGATTTTTTATGATTTTAAAAGTTTTCTCTCTCTGCAAGACTGAAGAAATTCACTTTGAACGTGAAAAATTCAATCAAGGCAAATTCAAATTCATTTATCGAATTTAGGCGTCTATCGCGAATCTACGACGCTCTTATGAAGGTCAACTACAAATTTCAATATTAAAATATAATACATTGTACTGCCACATTAAAAAAAAATGTATAGAGCCACTGCGAGAAGAACGGGCAAGAAACACGGGGCCATTCTTTTTAACGTCTTTTAACATTGTGTCACATACTTACTATATTATTATGATAAAATTATTACAATTTTAATATTTTTATGTTTGCAATAACGAATACTCTGCGGGTTATAACTTATATTACAAAATTACAAATTGGAGGACCTGTAATTGACAGGGCTTATTCCGTCATAAACAGATAAAATGACACAATAAAAATTAAATCATTTATATAAAAATTAAAAAAACATCTCAAAATGTTTGTTAGGACCATTGACCTATATATACTAGACGCTTTACGTTCGAAAATTGTGTATTCAAAATAATACTATGTAAACATGTAAATAATATTAATTAAATAAATTATAATAATGTTACGATAGTATTTATCGATGTTTTTCACTATTATATCTAATGCTAATATATAATAATGCTAATGTAACATACAATTGGGTTTAATTTAATTACATACGTCACTAAATTAAACTAATCATTTATTCCCTTACAGGATTAAACCCCAAATCCACACATGAATCAGTTTCTGAATCGCTAGAACAATCTTGTGAATTTATTATGAACTCTTGTTCGCATATATTATCAAATCGGATATCCCGCTCCCAATCTTCTTCCATTGGTTTTCTGCATTTGGTTACCACCTTTTTCCAATATTCGGCAGATACATTGTCGACCGCACTTTTTAATAACTGCAACATTTTATTTGCTGTGAAAGGCGACGTTGCGTTGTGTCTGGCAGCGTAACCTAAAAAAAAAACATATTTTTAGTAACATTAATTATGCAGTATTTAATACTTAAAAATCTAACTGAAATTCAAGTAAACAAACCTTTGACTTGGGCCCAGATAAGCTCGATCGGATTATACTGGCAGTGGTACGGGGGTAGTCTTATGACGGCATGACCCTTCTCGTGGGCTATGTCATCTAAGACTAAGACGTACGTTGGAGTGCTAGGTTTGTGCAGACCAACGAGTTATAATAATTCATTTTTGAGCATAGTTTCATTGGCCTCTATTCCTTTTTCTTGAAGCCATGCAATGATTTCTAATTTTCTGTTTCCCGAAGTTGGTGCTTTGTGCTTTTGGACCGAGTGGTATGGGGCGTTAACCATAATGATGCAATGTGGCTCGTTTAAATTATCTAATAATTTTAAAAACCACTCTTTTTCGGCGATGCTGGTGAAAACCTCTTCATCGAAGTCCTATTTTCCCATACGAAAATTCTTCTTGGGGTCTATTATAGCCATTCATCCGACGTTAGAAGTAGAGCCGGGTAGAAGTAGTGCAATTTTAAAGTATTCGCGTCTTCTATTTTTAGGGTTCCGACATAATAGGCAAATTTGTGCCTCTTAACGAGAGTCGCTGTCTGACCGACTCTGATGTACCTAATACAAAAAATAAGTTAAAATTTTGTAAATGGAACTCTGCCAATATTACTGACTATTTATTTTAAATAACTGTTATTTGTTTTACGAGTTGGCGCCCACTTCAGCATGAATTTAACGAGAGAAAATTTTCGTGCAATGATTTTTATGACTTTCGATGTCATTTAAGTCAACAAGAAAGTTATAATAGACTACGACTGTCAGTTAGGGACGCCCTTCTACTGCGACGACTGTAGAGAACATCAGTGTTGTGCGGCGTATGATAGAGACTGATATAAGAGTGACCTATCACCAAATTCTGACAAGCTTAGGCATTGTTGCCATGAAATGGTTGAAAGATTTAACGGAGGTGACTTAAATACTGTGTCAGGACAGGTCATAGAAGATCGAAGAACGATTACTGCAGAATGGTACACTAACAATTGTTTGCCACTGGCCTTGGAGAAAGTTCGGGAGAAATGACCTCGCAGTAGTATCCTCCTTCACCATGACAACGCCTCGTCGGACACCACCAGGTGACCGGTCGACTATCTGGCGACGTCTGACGTAGAATTACTGGGTTACCCACCGTATAACCCTGACCTCACAACTTGCGATTTTTATTTATTCCCGAAAATAAAAAAACATTTCGAGGAAAACGTTTTATGGACGCCGAGGTAGCTGTAGCGTTTCAAAAGACCGTCCAAGAGATCCCTAGGGACGAGTGGGTTAAGTGCTTTTCTCAGTGGTGCCTTCGGATGCAGCGATGTATTGATGTGAATAGACACTATTTTGAAAATATATAATAAAACTAACAACTTGCTATAGTTTCATCAGTTTTTGATTTTCTAAGAACATTCAGTTTGACACTCGATCGTATGTATTGTAATGGGTCTCTAGCTCATAAATGGAATAATATACGTTTGTAAATGCAGTGTATAATGAAAAATCCAGTGAGTCAACGTGTTAACGTTGACTGACTGGATTTTTTATATGCAGTATAGAACGCTGCCCCAATAATGAATATTTATTGGACTAAAGAGTTTAGGGCTCCCATACCATACAATATGAGGACTTACCTATCCGAAAAAAAAAACGAAAAGTGGACTGATGTCTTGCACATGTTTTGGTGAAAAAAAAGTAGCTATTTTATCTTTTTTAGAACTAAGTGGATCAAGTATCTTCAAATTATTAATTATATGTTTTTATCAGAAAGATATACAAATGAGACCGTTCATGTTGTCAATATTAAACTATCTCTGTTACGGGGTCCATCTAAAAACTGTATTCGTATTAGTTAGGAATCTGAAATTGCAGTAAAATCATAATAATACATGATCATTGAAGATTTTTAGCGTTCAATAGTTAAATCGGTTCATAAAGTTATGGAACCGCTCTTGAACACATTTTAAAATCTGTTTTCATAACCGTGTTATAGTGCTTCCATAACTAATGACGCTAAACAAACAAAATGTTTCCTTATACTGACATTAGGTTGACAAAACGTAACATTTCTTCAATATTTTAGGTTTACTCTGTATTACATCCTCTTTGAGGTTTACTCAAAGGATATGACGTATTTTTTCTGTTTAAAATACTATTTAAAAAAACAGATATTATTTATTGCTTAGGTACATAACTAATACATAAGTACCTGATAATAACATCATAAGTGAATAATTATATTGTTCATCTAGGATTAGAATGGGAACTGGCAACAAATAACAGCTGCCGGAACAAACTTAAGTGCTTGGTGGCATATTTTCTATTTTAGCAGTCCAAGATTTGACCCATGTTAAACAGGTAGCCTTTTATCACAATCTCACGTGATGGTAAGTGATGATCTGAGCGAGGGTGGTAAACAGGCGGAACGGTTAGATTATGGTTAGGTGTTGCCCTATGCCCTACCACTGTGCTATAACGACTGATATCCTGAAGATAACCGGGATCGATGATGACTTAGCGTGCCTCCGAAACTTGTAAATTGCAATACCTAGCTCAATAATAAATGCCTCTAGCAATTCAGGTAGGTACCTAGGTACTGACATCAGCGATAGTAGTTATTTAGTACGATCGTTTTAAACTGTGTGGCAGTCTATTCCAATAGCCAATAAATGTTTTTTTTTAAATCAACAACAACTCAATACCTACTTATTTGTGAAAGAAGAGAGCAAAGTAGTTTTTTGCTGCGAGTGCTGATTTTGAATCCTGAGCAAGCGAAGGATTTAATGATTAAATCACGAGCGTAGCGAGTGATTCTAAAGTTGAATCCTGAGTGTGGCGAGGGATTCAAAGGCACGAGATGCAAAACTTTGCTCTCGTTAACACACATAACTTTTCACTTTGAGCATAGCGAAATAGTCGTAAGTCTATGGTTTCCAAGGCTGAATAAGATTTTAGCGGCTATCTGAAAAAAAGTTACTTTGTCTAGTGAGACAAACACACAACTAACACAACAAGTAACTTATTGTTTTCAAAAATCGCATTTTGCTCACTGATTTCAGGCAGCAAAACCTACATGTTTGAGCTACTGAAGTAAAAAGTGATTTTGTAGTTTCTTTTTCTTCGACCTGATTTGTTTTACTGCTTATGAGATAGGTACCCGTTGACCATCATTTATCATAACAGTGAGTAAATGACAATGTGGTCGAAGTAGTTAGACAGGCTATGTATGGCAAAATGCGTGTTGTGTTATCCTCCTGGAATTAACCCGTGAGTTTGGGCGGGGTAGGTAGGTACTCAGATCAGAGAATAGTTTCTCAGTACTGAGGTCGGTCGGGGTCAGGTTATGAATTTGTTTATATTCTCTAAAAAACACAAAGGAAGAATTCATTAATAATTATTGAAATGTAATTATTTTTGAAGTTGTAACCGTTATAATTCCAAAGTACGTACCTTTTATCACAATATTGTGCGCATTGTACCGACTTCAATAACAAGTTATTTCAAACTTTTGAGTGTCGAAGTCGGTTCCATTGTTTGGTTATTTTTTTTTTCATTTAAATAAGTATTCATAAATTCTTCCTTTGGATTTACCATGCGCATAATATTGTGATCATATGTACTTTTGAATTACCATGGTATCGATTTCAACAAGTTATTTCATACTTTTGAGTGCAGAATTCGGTTCCATGTTATGGTAAAAAAAAACACTCTTTTAGGTCACGGGTCACTACTAGCCTTGCTACTTACGGGGTCGATTGTCATTCATTTTCAACGACTATAAAACCATCAAGATAGGAAAATATTTTTCCGTTATTGGACTGTAACTGCAAAACGACTAGACCGATTTTGATGAAATTTTTAATGGGCCCAAACGACAAGCATCAGCTTTCAAACAATGAGAAGAAAAGAATTATTAAAATCGTTTCACCCAGTCAACATTTCTGAGGTAACAAACATAAAAATACAGACGAATTGAGAACTTTCTCCTTATTTTGAAGTCGGTCAAAAAAGGGTTAATCATTAGTCTATCAATAATAGCTAACATCACAATTTCAGTTACATTATTATAATATATTTGGATGCAATGTCCTTTATTTAAAATCTATCTATTTTATTGGATTCTACTATGGTAATCAGCTGTTAAAAATCCGCCATTTTGTTGATATTGAAGGTTTTCGGCGACTCAAACTATTTTAAGTGGCTGAAAAGTCCAGGCTTTTATAATGTTATAAGTTATGGAATATTGATGGACCATTTTAACTTTATTGTATTAGGTATAAATACACTTTCATCAAAATTCACTATTGATGGCTTAAAATAAAAAGCTTCTTTAGCTCATTATGAATATGACATTATAAAAAGCATAGCGAAAACTTCGGTTATTAAAACTAACAATGTATTTTTTCTATTACGTTATATTACGTAAAATGCGGACAATGCAGTATACTACAAGAGCGAAACCTGTCTCACACTTGGCCAGTTTTTTATTTCCGTGACCAGCAAATTTTAAGCAGTGATGTCTCAGTGGCATTGGCTATGGACTGCCGCGCAGCAGGTCCATGGTTCGATTCCCGCCGCAAGTTTGATCTTCACCACATGATGGAAGGCTACCTACGTATTTTGTGAATGCGGGCGCATGGCAAGCGACCGGCCTTAAGTAGAAAATCTGTCACCAAGCACCTAACGGTGTGTTCCGGCAGCAGTCCTTGAAGGTGTTAACAGGCTTAACATAGAAATACTGGCTTATTTCTAGGTTAAGCCTGTTAACACCTTCGACCATATCATCACTTACAATCAGGTGTCATTGTGGTCAAAGGCAAAAAAAACATATAAATGTATAAGTTGAAATATATAGTATCCAAAATATGCATAAAATTATGGGATAAGAAGTGAATAAATTCACTGAAAGTAATAAAAACTTCATATATAAAATTAGATTATCAAACGACATTAGAATGATAAGAGATTGTAGTCACGGGGAGTACCTACCAAGTACTCCCACCACGAGCTCTGTGACCTGGGTTCACAAAATATCGTAGGTACCTACTCAAATAATTATGAACAATTTTAAACCTACGTCTCTCGTTGCGTCATAATAAAAATAAAACGAAGTTGTTCCAAGTCGTAAGTGTAGTTATAAGCAGTGATAGCCCAGTGGCTTTGGCTATGGACTGCCGCGCAGCAGGTCCATGGTTCGAATCCCGCCGCGGGCTTGAGCTACACCGCATGGTGGAAGGGCATTTTTGCGAATGCCCGCCTGGCTAGCGACCACCCTCAAGTAGAAAATCTGTCGCCAAGCACCTAACGGTGTGTTCCGGCAGCTGTCCTTGAGAGCCAGTCATTCTAGGTTAAGCCTGTTAACACCTTCGACCACATCATCACTTACCATCACTTGAGATTGTGGTCAAAGGTTTGCCTATCAGCAATAAATAAAAAAAAAGTCCTTTTTATTTTATAAACTATATATTTGTACATATTACATGTCATTACGGTAATAACTAATTTATGTGAAAAAACAGATAATCAGACCATAATTACATATGTTTCTACATGAATCGATATCATATATCTACCATGAGATGACCATGACACAGCAGTAGAGGCACCAAGTACCAGTTCCAACTATTATTATGTGCAACGGTTTTTCGAAGCCTACATGAATAATATCAGTAGAGTTCAATATTTAAATTTCCCGGTCGAAAGTGATAACACGAACTTTTATATATATTTTATATGAATATTACTATATTATCTACAATACTACATATTAAAAACAAAGCCGTATTTTAATTTCCATAAAAGTGTTGATAAAATTACATATTTAGGTTACATTTCATTTAGGTAACTATTACCATAAAGTTTTTGATTACGCATTAAATGTAAGGTTGCCAGGATAATAGATTTTTCGCACAGGCACGGTTAAAATTCTAAAAACTAATTTTATTGTACACCTATTATCATCCGCGTGGACAACATCGTCCATTTATGAATGAAATATTTATTATGCTCGTTATCTCGGATGCTTAAGGATTTACTATCGTGTTATGATTAAAATTGTTTATGGTATTAACACCCGTGACTAAAATTATGTTAAAATATTTCGTTAGCCTTTTTTACAGTTGTAATTACTATTAAGTGCATTATATTGGTATGATTTTGATTAATTTCAACATATTTTAGAACGATTTATTTAAACAGTAACATTCTATTTTTAAAGGGACTAAAATGACAAAAAACAATCAAGCTGGAACGTAAAACAGAGGATTTGGAACTTTTTATTAAATTTTATTTATGCTATTACATTTTTATTAAAGCATTACATTCTGATGCATTGAAGAAGGCATGTGCTTTATCGTAAGTGTCGTGACTGCTCATAGCTGTTATAACTTAAAATAAAAATTAAAGGTTCAGCGGCATATTAACTTGTTCTCAAATAATTTAATTTGTCCGTTGTATCGCTTATAAAAAGTCATCAATCAATACAATATGTTCTATTATTCACTTTATATATGTGTATATTAATGATATTATCCTTCATGCATACTTGCACATAACCACTTGGCTCTATTGCTCTTCAACTTATCACTCATATTAGGTAGTCACTAGTGCTAATCTTTCTATATTTCCTGTCCAGACATAAAGGCCTAAGTTTGAATTGATGGCTAAAGAAAATTTGAAGAATTCATTCTAATAAGTCTTTTTCATGACATTCATGATTTTTATCAGAACTATAATTGCGAATTCTTTCTCCTTTTATTAGTTTTATATGTATAAGCTTTATATAATATAATATATGATGTCACAACTGCCTATATTATATTAAAAATTGTAAATCAAATGCACATTTTATCATTTTACTGGTAACATAGTTGCTGCGGGCGAAAATAACCGAGCGTTTTTCTATTGGCGGCCGACAGCGCCCGAACGTCTGATTAGGTCACGTGGTACTTTCGGAGTCTTCGTGGCGTAGCTTGTTCAGCTGCTCGTCGAAGCGGCTGTCGGGTGGTCGCTTCTTAGCGAATCTGCGTACAATGTAGCGGCCATATTTGTTCTTTAGTTCATAATAGCGTGCGCATATTTTAATGTATTTCCAAGGACATTTAGCCAATTTTCACGATGACTATCATAGTTTTTCTAATAGACACATCTGCTTCTATGAACCAAAGAGCTTATTTGGGCGGACGCCCAACGTTACTAGATGTAGCCAAGGGCGCCGTGGAAACATTCGTAAAGGTACGTGTAGTGTCATCGTCTCGTCAAACGTTGGTTTTTGTGATCGATTTGTTTATCTCGTGTAAGTGTGTGGGACTCATGAATTTCGTTTCGTAGGTTCGTCAGCGTTCTCCGGAGAGCAGAGGCGACAGGTATATGCTTCTAACTTTCGAAGAGCCACCCGCGAACATCAAGGTTAGTATAAATCATAGTGAACACGTTAGCCAAGATTGGGTCGTTATTTTAGCTTGAATGAGCATATTTACGCCGGTGAGGCTGTGTCCATACGTGTAGCACTTAAATCTGCAATCCAAGACCATAACATATTTTGCAAGTGCGAAATTACTGAAATAGACAGCACGACATAAACAGGACGAACCGCCGTTGCTGCCTTCGCGATAGCGCTCGCTCGCTACTGCGCGCTCATCGCCACCTTCCCATTGGCCGAGCCCACCCACAACGAAATGGCGCTTAAGGGGGGAAATTTGAACTGCTCCACTTAGCAGGAAGCATATTCTTATCTTTGTTATAAAATATACACATTGTACATAAATAACATTGTGGATAAACAAATTATTAGAATTGAGATTTCTTATTGGTTTCTCACCTCAGTCAGGTAGAACCCTAAACCAATTGACACCAGTCCAGAAAATATTAAATCACTTTTTATTTGTCTTATTTATTCATTCCAGGCTGGCTGGAAAGAGAATTTGGCTACATTTATGAATGAGCTGAAGAATCTGCAATGCTTGGGTTTCACAACTATGGGGTCAGCTCTAAAGCATGCATTTGACGTTTTGAATATAAACCGAATGCAAACTGGCATAGATACTTATGGCCAAGGCAGGTGCCCTTTCTACCTTGAACCTTCTGTCATTGTGGTTATCACAGATGGTGGTAAGCTTTCCAGCAATTCTGGGATTCAAGAAGAAGTGAGTATGAATTATATGAATGTAATATTTTTAACAAACTTAACTAGTATTTTACAAATTAATAAAGTAAAACAGTACTTTTTATTATACTAGAATATGGTTTTAGGCAAGGCTCCAGCATGCACTTATATGAAAACTTGAGATTTAGAAAATTTTACTCATTTCATTATAATATTAAGATACAACATCTAGTTGCCAAAGTTTTAGTGCTCACAAAATTTACAAGGGCCTTATTAGTTATAAAAACAATTATCACACATTGATTGGTTATTAAAAATAAATAGTGAACTACCTACATACATATTTTACATCACCTCTGAGATGGGATAACTGTTGGAAGATAACATTGATTCTCATTGGTCTGTTAGTACACAGACTACCTCTTCCCTTAATCCCGAACAGCAATTTAAGCAAGTGATTGTATCTGCCTATCTATCATTCTGACTAGTATTTCTACATTTCAGCAAAATAACATTTGATATCTTATGATATGATATTCGATTTTTAATATTTTTATTTTTGCATAAACGCATGCTCTGCATGTTATATGGGCATATCACATTACAAAATTACAAATTTAACACAGGGAAATACTGCATGTGGCTATAATGTTCCTTCCCTTCAATTTATAATATTCTGTCAAATTCAGAGGTTTTCGTAGAAAAACAATAAAAAGGGAGCCAAACTGGCAAGCACATAATATGGTGAATGTGATAAGAATTCTTGTTTAACAGTGCTAGTATGCTAGTATCATAGCATTTGAAAATAAAGGAGAAAGTTCAAGGCCAGTCCTTTCAGGAGTTCCTTTACTCCTTATCTTTTCCCCTGCAGAACAATGGACTAGCACCTGCTTGGTGAATTTCTAAATAATCGTCTCATTCTATATATTAGGCATGGCTGCAATGTTAGTATGTTAATATGAGTTGTGCATAAATAACAATTCAACACTTGTAAAAATGAATATTAATGAGATGCAAAATTATTTCTATTGTGGTAATCCACCTAAATTGAGATACTTCTTTCAACTATGAAATATTGTAGGTACTCTGTGTTGAGGTGTAGGTCAAAATAACTTAATGTAAGTTAGGGGTTACATGATTATGTATGTGGTATCATAGCTTATTAATTACGAATTTTATACATAAGTTTTGGTTTATGTTTAATCTGAACTTCCACTAAAAAGGAGGTTCGCACTGAACTGTATATTATTTTTAAAAGTCATGAAATACATTCCTGAATTGCGAACTGATTGGGATAATTCTAGTTAAAAAAGGCAGAAATTTAAATAAAGTTGGTATTATCTAATTAATGATTCCATGAGTTTTGTTTTAATAATTAATAAATCAATATACTTTTTTAAATTTACTAAATATGGGGGTTCAAAGTTGGAATAAACATAAAGCCAAAACAATTTAAGTGTCACTTTATATACAAGAAAGTATATTGGGTTTATTAGAAAAAAATAAAAATACAATTATTAACCAGGGCAATGAAATGTTATGACTAAGTAAATGATTCAGGTTCATAATCATGGCTTGGTTTTTTGAGCAATATGTGGGTAAATTTTTAATTGTCTATTCTTATTCACCTGTGGTTTTGGTGATTATGTGGTCAAGGATTGTATGTTTCATACTGGCTTTGAAAAACAGCTGTCCGATTACATTGTTAGTGGTAGTTAGTAGTAGATTTCTACTTAGTAGTATGTAGTGAGACGAGCATCCATAAAATGTGCAAGCCCACAACATGAATTTTAAATAATTATTGTATTTAGGATAAGTATAATTGAGTAATATCATTGTTAAACAGAAAAGTAATTTGATTAGACACCCATAGGAGATTCAAATCGCTGATGCTCTAGTCTGAATATGCAGGTTTGTCCCTATCTTTTAAGTTTTATAGGTACCTATTTAATATGTAGGTATTCTATGGCAAATCAATACATAGCTAAGTACAGACATGATTGCAAAATTATAGACATGATTTTTATGATTGCTATCAATTATATTATTTTGAAATAAATCTGTATTTACAGCAGCAGTGGGTACTTGTCTATAACCTGGTAATCTTGCCTTTACCTCACTACCAAATAAACCTATCTGTTAAATTGAATAAAGACTACAGTATGACTAAAGTATGTAATACTACAAAACTAAGTATGACTAAAGTATGTAATACAACTAGGAAAGTTTATGAACTTGAATGAAATAAATGATAATTCTCTAGTGAATTTGAAGTAGCAAGCAATCAATCATTTTCTGTGTAGTAAAGATCACTGAAGAGTTACACATAATATTATTAACATGTAATGGAGCTCAAAGGTTTTGAACAAGTATGGCACGAACTTCAACAAATAATTATTTAGTGCATTTACAGCACAATGTCTTCATGTTTTCTTTTGGAATCAACTATTAAGGATTTTTTTCACTTGCTAAATTAAAGAAAGTTTTTTTTACCTTTTCAACCTTTTTTTTTGTACCTAAGGCTTTGTTTTTCAATCATCACATCAGATAAAAAATATCAGAGTAATAAAATATACACTGACCAACAAGTGCACTTTTCTTTTAAACAACCAACATTCGTTCTTTTTTCATTGGTTGTGTTATGTGTGTACATTTGTTCTTATTAATAGTAAGTATTTGATAGTTCAAAAACCGTGCCTAAGTTGAATGTTACTTGTAAGACCAGTTCCTTTAACATATACACATCGTTATATCCAAATACTATTATAAATTGATATTCTACATACAATATGTAAGTAACTTTTAAAATACGGTGCAAGTTAACAAAACTGGCCAAGTGCGAATTGGGTCTTAACATTATAGGGTTCCCTATTGCAAAGGCCCATAAAGGAAAAAACTGTTTATGGGTTTTCATCACAGCTTCAAAACTATGTACATTATAAATCGCCATTTTCTGTATTTGTTAAATATATTTTTTATTATTAATATTTGTTTATGGAAAGAAATGATACATGAAAACCGATATTTGCGATTCTAAACTAGTTAGTTAGGTTTTTTAGGTAAATGTATTTGACAGAGATGCTCAAAAATTGACGACATAAAATATTAAAATGTATATCTCTTTTATTAAATTACCTAAAGCCAATTACTGGAATAGAAATTAAATTAATTTATTTTTAAGGTACGTGAGAAGGGAACCCAGAAAAAATATTTGCAATTTGCATATTACCTACAGGCACCAATTTATATCAAATGCATGTCGAAAATTTTAAAATCTGACAATGTATCGTTATGAAAAGTATTATTTTCTCTAATTTTCACGCATTTCAGACAAATAAAAGGTCGTAACCGCTTTATTCAAGCTTTATTTAATTCATGGCTTGTTTTAATTTCCTCTACAAGCTTCTAATTGATGTTTAATTATGCATAGATGCAGGCGTTCCTATGTGGACATCTATATTTAAGCCATTAGCATCATTATGGCCGATATCAGTCATTTATGAAATAATTTAGATTGTTGTCCTTATCTATGATTCTTACGGGCACTTAATACCAAATAATTAAAAAATATTTTGACAAAACATTAAGTTATATGTTAGAAAAACATAATAACAATATTTTAAAAATATTTTAATAAACATTAACTAATCTTTTCGAAAAACACTCGAGGAGCCACGACCTCCTTAACGCGTTTAGATTCTACACAAAGCGTCCTTTGTTTAGAATCTAAGCGAAACGCGTCGTAAATTCTTCCGGTTTGGCTAAATGACGTAAATGACATCAAAGGGCGGAATTGTCACAAGATATGTTTTTATATTTTTTGGGTGATTTTCTAAAAGACAATCTTAATATTTTCTTAAAATTTATTAAAAATATTTGTTATTATCAAAATGACGTATTTTGAACTATATAGACATAGCTGTTCATATAGATAATTATGAAATGTACGTCTGCAACAAACTCAGATAGTATGGACACGTTACTAATGTGTCTCACATTATCTTATCTAAAGTTGGTTTAACTTTACGGGAAATGTGAGTTTTTTAACCGCAGTCGCATTTTGTCAACTAGATGAATTTTAACCGAATAAGAAGCTATGTGGTGCATGGCCGCAGTTGATAAATAGGCTTATGCTGTATTACACAGGGACGCATTTAGTGCAACAAAAAAAAGGTATATGGTTGTTACATTACGCAAGATCACGCGTTAGATTTGTGTGTTTTCTCATGTGTTTTGAAAGGTATGAAATAAAACTTAATTTGGTCCTACCACTGCACAGTAAAAAATATTTTATATGTTTTGCATATATAGCTGAACTTGTTACCAAGAGAACCCATATCTCTCAAAAAAGATCTATTTTTAACTAGCTTTTCGGGTGTGGCTCCGCCCGCGCGTATTTCGGTTATCGCGCAAAAACATTAACCTCTTTTTGCGCAGTTGGATAATTACTATCCTATGTTTTTTCCCGGTTCTCAAACTATTTCCATACCAAATTTAATTCAAATCGGTCCAGTAGTTTTGTCGTGAAAGCCTAACAGACAGACAGAGTTACTTTCGCATTTATAATATTAGTACTGATAAATCAAGGTTTGGGCTTAATATTCTTCAAATAAATTTCTGTAGTACTCAAGAACACACAAAGTTTTGAAAAATCATATTTCAGTTAAGTAACTTGATATATTTGGTTTACTTAAAAGGCAAACTATCGTTCTTGGGGGCTTTGAGTCTGGATTCTTCCATATTCTAATGTCGTAAAAGCCGACCAAAGAGGTGCCTAAATAGTCAAATTTTTATGCGTGGTGGTAGGGCAATTTGTCAATGCCCATCTGGCTAGCTACCACCCTCAAGTAGAATGCATGTTTCACATCACCTAGCAGCTATCCTTGAGAGCCAGTGACCCTAGGTTATGCCTGTTGACACATTTGTCCACAACATTAATTACCATCACATGAGATTGTGGTCACAGACAAAACTACCAGCAGCGTAAAAAAGAACCGTGCCATTTGCTAAGCATACAAATAGGATTACTGGTAACGAAGATAAATAAATGCATATATACGATCGCGTTGTCCAGCGAGTGCGTTGATGTGTTCAGAAACTAATAATATTATATCTGCGTTTGTCCTTCTGGCCAGGAACAGGAGTTTAACATCAGGCGGTAAACCTACTTGTTTTGCCACTAAGTAGGTACATAGTTTATCGTAATAAATAAGGTAAAAAGTACTAATGCTCTTTCGGGCTAGATTTCATGGCAATAGTCCACTATACTTAATATTATATAATTGCCGAGGCATATTCTCCATTTTAGTTTTTAAGAGTTTTTAGCTCTATAAAACATACCACACCGACGAAGCCGCGAACAGCATCTAGTGATAAAACGTTACCGGTGGTATGCCTTTATTTAACAAAATACTATGAACTATATACAAGACTTCAGGAACCTAAAAGCATTTAGACAACCTATAAGTCATAGCAGACTCACAGACAGTCCAAATGCTTAAAAATTGAAGAATTTTTGAAGCGCTCGCAGCGAAGCTAATCATTGCCGTTCTTAGTCGATCCGCTAAGTTAAGCAATGTCCGCCGCGGTCAAGAGTTGTATGGGTGACCGCTCGTGACATTACTACTGAGCGCTTCCGTGCTGAGGGCACGTTAAGCCGTCGGTCCTGGTTATTGTCTTACGATGGCAGTCGTTACAGCATGGTGGTAGGGCATTTTGCGAATGTCCGCCTGGCTAGCTACCACCCTCAAGTAGAAAATCTGTCGCCAAGCACCTAACGGTGTGTTCCGGCAGCCGTCCTTGAGGGCCAGTAATTCTAGACTATCCTGAACATAAATCTTCGACCACATCATCACTTACCCTCAGATGACATAGTGGTCAAAGGCTAGTTATAAAAAAAAATTAAGCTATAAAAAAATAATTATAAAACTACATCAGTAAAATTCAAACGTTTGCTTGTTTCTAGTTCAACCTGCCTATGAATTGTCCTATACCTGGATCAGAGCTGACACGTGAGCCGTTCCGCTGGGACCAAAGACTGTTCTCCTTGGTGCTGAGACTGGCCGGAACACCTGCCGTGGAGAGAGACACCGGACTTGTTCCATCTGACTCCTCACCTATTGACGCCATGTGTGAAGTAACTGGCGGTAAGTATCTATGGATTCATACTTCAATGACCTGTCTTAAACATCTGAATTGCGGGGAAAATCTAGCCGTTCGCTAGTCCTGGACAGCTGCGGTTGAGAGATACATCGGCCTTGTGCCTTCTGAATCCTTGTCAACTATTTCAATACTCCTACTTAAATAATCTGTCGTATAAATCTGAATTGATGGTAACTACACTTGCCGATCGCTCACACCAAAGACTATCTTTTTTAAATGGCCGGGTCTGAATGGAGACACGGGGGTTGTGCTCTCCGATTCCTCGCCTATAGATGTTATGAAAGAAGTGAAAGTAAGTTAATGTGGAAACTTAGAATATAATGTCATTTATTTACAGAAATAAGGTTACTTGCGTTCACAATGTTAGCACAGGATAAGGACCAGCAAGCTAATACAAAAAGTAGCGCAAAAGTGTGTTTGGGGCACACATCCGCAATAATGACAAGAAGGGGTGCGCATTTTTTGTACTATAAGATCTCTACGAACTTTTATTATGTGTTGATTTACACCAATGTAACACTTCGGTAATGAATACATTACCGAAGTGTTACTGTGCACTTCTGACTTAATTAAAAATTTGCAAATAATCACTCCAAAATCCGAATTGGCGCCGCCCCGCTGACCCTAGTGATTAGGTACGTAATATAGTGGTTGCATTCGAACAGTAACTATTACCCGCTATTAGCTATTTTGTGGTAGTACACAAAAAAATAATCTGCAAAGTTAATTTCTGAAGTAATCAAAATATACACATAATATACCACATGAAAAAAATAATAATTTTCAATACATACAAATCATAATATTTTTTCATGATGATAGCATTTTTGGAATGCCCGTATGTATGGATAGCTACACCTTTAAGTAGAAAATCTACCATCAAACACCTGTTTTTTGCCTTTGACAGACAGTTTAGCTTAGTCGACGGTTTAGTTATTCTTGGTTTAGCCAGTTAGCAACTTAGACACTTACATTTAGATGAAATTGTGATCAAAGGCTAATCAATCTGTAATAAAAATAAGTAATGCACATTGTAATTAAACTACTTTAAACGGTTTAAATCGAGTATAATTATTAATATTATTTTTCCGACGTTTTAAACACTGCAATAATAGTGGTCATGGTATGACTAATCGGTTTTATAATATAAATTATATTTCAATACAAATTAACTTTATTATTTAAAATCAAATATCTTAAAATACTATTCGATGTATATATTCTATTTTTTCACACGTTACATAATAGAATCATCGTTGGAGCCATTCATTTATGTTGGTCGTAATTTCTTTTTATTGCATATTTCGTATTGTTCCCGCCAAACTTGTAATTTCCATAATAATATTTGACAGTTATCACACAAAAATATGTGTTTGGTAAGCTTCTCAGTAGCGTTACGAATTATTTAGAAAAATATTACATTGCCGAATAATCGTAATAATAATAATGGTAGATGTAAAATTAACAGCTATACATAGAATGGTTGACAGCTATTTATAAACCATACATTACAAATATTATGGACACACATTTGGTCCACAAATAATAAGAATATGACCACTAATAGACCAATAAAAAAAAATAAAGTGATACGCAGCTTAGCCCGTGGGCTAAGCAGGCTGTTGGCTGAATGAACCACAAAACCCAAAGACTTCCTTGGGTTAGCCCAAGGACTAGGCATGACATCTTACGGTTTGTTGTCGTTTGATCCTTTTCTCATTGTCAGCTATCATTTACACACTGAAGACGCGACTGCTGTGGCGTCCCAATACATCGTATTATGTAATGTACCATCCACACACCGTCGTGCTTGCAGGCGAACTCTTGCAGTCCACAAGCACGCACGTTTGAACGGCAAAACGGTAGCTCGTGCAAGCCTATAAGTGCAGATTGTATAATTTTTCACATGCTAAAGTTTTGGATTGCACAGTCCAGTCTATTGCTTAGCGCAACACGTTAGCATCGAAAAGTTTAAATGTTTCGCGAATGCCCGCCTGAATAGCTGCTACTCTCAAGTAGAAAATCTATCGCCAAGCACCTAACGGTGTGTTCTGGCAGTTGTCCTTGAGAGCCAGTAATTATAGGTTAGGTTAGCCAGGAAGAACATCTTCGACCACATCATCACTTACCATCAGGTGAGATAGTGGTCAAAGGCTAGCCTATCAGATATAGATAAAAAATAATGTAAATGCACTTCAGCGTCAAAAGGTAACAACCATACACACTTACAAACTTTTGCAATTAATAATACTGGCTGCGCCCCACGTTTTCACCCACGTAGATGACGATGAAACTATTATATATATATTTATTAATCCTGGACGGATACTTACTATTTATATTTTAAGTATCATCCAAATCAGGTTCAGCCCTTTCAGCATGAAGTAGTAACCAACATACACACTCATAATCGCATATATTATTATAATATTAGTGTGATAGGCTTGTGTCGTTATTTGCATCAATAACTTTAACTCGATTAACACCTATGTTCGAGCAAAGGGGTATGCTGAAAACCAGCCCCGCGCGAACCATCCGGCTTACGCAGTACAGTGCTAAGCCTACCCCTATTGCCAGTGAAATTAGATAGTCTTTTTTTTTGTTCCCTGTCATATTGTGTTTTACTGGCAATAAATGTTATTCTATTCTATTCCTTGTATTGCCGGGGTAAACGAAAATGTATTGTACGTATAATATACCACAATACTGACCCTCCCATAAGTGTGGCAAGGGCAGGAGCGTGATGTGACTAGAAGTAAATTACATCTTTTCATTAAAATGAAAATATAAGTACATTTATGTTGAATGGGACGGATGGCGACAGCTTAGCGGCTCTTTGTGAGCCCTTTAGAAAACCAGTCCGACAAGTTTTTGAGGAGTTTCACACGGTATTGTAGGTATTAACTGTCATTATGATCGCAGACTATTTTAGCATTACGAGTATTATTACAAACAGCTGTTTCTATGCATAATTAAATAATGAATTTCCACTCTCTGAGTTTCACCTTAATCTAGATTTTTAGACTAAGTATGCTTAATGCAAATCAAGTAAAATAAACTGATCTGGCAGCTTTTGAATCTCGCATACAGTGTAACATACCCATTAACATGCATCAGTACTTCAGTACTAATATTATAAATGCGTAGTAACTCTGTCTGTCTGTCTGTTACGCTTTCACGCCAAAACTACTTAACCGATTTGAATGAAATTTGGTATGGAGATAGTTTGAGACCCGGGAAAAAACATAGGATAGTTTTTATCCGACCGACTGCGCAAAAAGAGGTTAATTTTTTCTCGCGATACCCGATATACGCGCGGGCGGAGCCGCGCCCGGAAAGCTAGTAATTAATAACCACACAACCTTCTAAAGTATACATACAATATGCACGCCACTTCTGTAGTATAAGTTTTTTCATCTCTATTGCTCGAAAAGGACCGTTTTAGTGTTAAAAACTGTAAGCATAAACGATTTTTGCTTCGAGCATCAGAGAAGATGGTTCAAATTTTAAATATTAAGTTTTGGAATTCACAGAGAAAATAAAAAAACAATACGTTGTTCAGAAAATAGTTAACACCTATAGGCACAAATATCCCGTGTCTCTCTTTCCGTGGGTGTCGTAAGGGGTGACTAAGGTAAAGTACCGGGAGATTGGCAGCAGCGCCTTCTGATGAGCTGCTTTCTTACACTGCCTTCCCCGAGACGCCTGCCAAGCGTGGGGATTATGGTAAGTCCCGTTAAAGGAAAAGACTTCATCAGGTGAGAACCCGACTGATGCAGTAGAAATACAGTACTTAAAAATTAAAGTCATAAATAGCAATTATCAGTTTTAGGCCTAGTTTCACCATACTCTGTTATTTATTTGACGCCTTGTTAATCCTTTTAACGGACTGTTAACTGAACCGAGTGTCCCACCAACTGTTAATGGATGATTAATTCAGTTAACTTCATAGAACGTAGACTGATTTAACAGCTCTGTTATTTTTAAAGACCCATTAGCTAATGCCTGATTTAGCGTAAACAAACATGGAATGGTGAAATTAGGCCTAAATGGCGTATATTTTCATTATGTTTATGCCGACGCCCCCGTAACAACGATCACTGCAGTGTTTGAAATTATCGCGAAAACTTTAGACAACATCAAAATCATAAATGCTTTTATTTATTTACTTATTGCGTTGTAAGAATTATGTAATTATTATGTCCCTTACTTCAAAATATTTCATTCTTTGGTTTTGGTCATGCAGTGAAATTTTCAAACGCAACTTTTATAGAGAAAAAAAATACGTAAACTAAATAATTTTTCTCTATATCATCCTCCTTGCTAATTTTAGCCGATGGTAGAGCTGAAAAGATGTCTTTTTCAGTGATTGTACTTACCTCAAAAAGAAAAACGGAATCCTTGTAGGATCACTTGGTTGTCCGTCTATCTGTCAAGACCCTTTTTCTCAGGAACGCGTAAAGGTATTAAGGTGAAATTCAGATCAAATACACAGGTCTACTGTCCCTTAGAGTTGTGAAAAAATCAAACTTCTAAACCAATGCAATCAAAAGATACAGCCATCTACGCTGAAAATTTTCGACACTCGCAAGGGAAGCATAACCTACAAGGCACTTCCCGTGAAATCGGATTCTTGAAGTTTGGTACGAAGTAACGTCTTATAGCACACATATAGGAAAAGTTGCGAAAAGCATATTTTTTTGTCACATCATATAATAAAAATATTTTTAATAATTTCAAAATGTTATGGATTTCTTTAGCAATAACAAGGTTTGTTCGGAACCTTTGATTTGCGAGTTCGACTCGCACTTGGCCGGTTTTTTATGATGAAATAGGTAAATTCTGATGTTTTTCCACATTTAATTTACGAATGGGTAGTTTAAAACAAGTTACACGGACATTGCACGGGATACCTTTTCTATAAATATCGATGTATTTTTACTCTCAACTTTGACATTTTATATGTTAACATTTGAAGGAGCAGGTATTCGTGTTCTCCTTCTATTTCCTATTGATAATTATTGAAGTGTAACTTAAGAAACTTCTGAGTTAAAACATTGAATGAAGTTGTAAGATTAATTCGTGGGTTTAGTGGCGTTAAGCGTCCACTTTGTAACCTCGACTTTCTTGGTTCGAAACACGGGTCAAATAGATATTGGGTGTTACTTATACAAAAATACAGTATTGCGGGGTCAGGAACTTACTGAGTCTGGAATTATGGTAGATGGCAACATGGTCACCGCCTAAACCGTGAGACCAAAACATATTTGATGAATTGTGGGTGCTTAGACATCCCTACCCACCCCATCGGGGATATAAATAAAGGTGATGACTGATATATAATTTCACATCTATTTCACATAGAAAATAGGTTTAATATTAGTTGGAATTCGAAACTGATATACATATATAGGGTTTGATACTACTTGATGCAAATGTCATCGAAAATGTATGAAACATAGGAGAATCTTACACAAACCCTAGGAAATACAGGGTTATTGGTAAATGGCTAATAACCTTTTAGGGTTGACTTCGTAGTCCTAACAAACATTTTGAAATGTTATTTTTTTTTGTTTTTTATGTATTTTTGACGGAATAAGTACGAGGACCAGCTTATGTTAAAAGTCTCTTTTGCCTAAATATGTATGTATTATTTCATATTTTTATTACTTTACTCGATGTAAATTTTCTTTTTTTATTAACTCTATTCAAGGGGAGCACGGCGCGGTCCAGTGTTGCCGCGGCAGGTGCTGTTGGCTCGGAGTAGGCAATAAAACATAATTATTATTTTAATACAAAAAACAAATCATCTCAAAATGTTTCTTAGAACTAACAGAAGTCAACCCAAAGAGGTTAGTCATTTACCAATAACCCTGTATATATTATATGTAATTCAAAGCCTACTTAAGAATACTGCCGCGGACTTCAGCTTCGCATGGTGGTTGGGTATTTCCCAAAAGCCTTCTTGACTAAGTCTCCTGGTATTAACTTGAAGTAAAAAGCTGTCGCCATGCGCTTAACGTTGTGCTCTGACGGCTATCCTTGAGACTGTTCTCATTTTAGGACTACATCACCACTTACCAACCGGCGCGGCGGCTGGCGGGAGCCTGTTCTGGCCAATGCTTAGTTGTTGTTTTATTCATAAAATTTTTCAATCCTGTTGAATGGATAGTGGTTGAAAGCTAGTCATCAGGAATCCTAAAGTACGAGTTGATCTCACACACTGATGGTTCCGTGTAAACGTACCATGCGTTATTACCTGCGTTATTTTTGTTGTAGGTTCATGAATTTACCAAACAATCCTAATTTTTCATCAATTTAATTTTATTTTTCCGATTTTATTTTTTCATTTTTAAGCGCGAGTCCGACGCTCACTTTGCTTGTTTTTATCATATGTTAGTTTATAACTTGTATCTATAACCGTTTTATGAGAGCTTAAAAGTTATAAATAATTAAAATTTGAACAAGAAAAAAGCCTTCTTTACACTTAACAACGCATTATTAGAGTTGACTCAAATACTACTCGTCAGATGTCAGTCAAATTAGGACCTCATGACAAGTACCAGCTTTCCAGTGTATAAAAGCAAAATCGGTACAGCCCTGAAAGAGTTTGGATACCTAAGACACAAAAACAAAACAATTGAATTGAAAACCTCCTTTTTGAAGTCGGTTAAAATATGTTTCATGTATTGGGTGTCGTCTTTAAATATTTTTGGTCATTAATTATTTGTTGCGCAGTCCGCCAAACATTGCCATACTGCATTTGTAAATTCAACTGTCTATCTACTATTGTTCAAAAGATGCAGGCCTTTTAAATATCGCTTAGACGGGCGGACGGACAGTCAACGCTTAGTAACAGGTTCCGGTTTACTATTACGGAATCCTAGAATTATCAAAGGCTCCGAAAAGTTGGCGGCAGCAGGTGGCCGGCCATAAAACCAAAGACAAAATATTGTAGATAGATAGATATACACTTTATTGAAACACCTTAAATAACATAATTTAAACAGAGGCACAATTTAAAACAATGCAACAATAGGCGCTCTTATCGCTGAAAGCGATCTCTTCCAGACAACCGTTGGAAGGAGAGGAATTACTGCAGAGATCTAAGGGATTGCGGTGAACTTAATAAGGAGTCCATTATATCCAAAATATTACTAACATTGAAAAGAAAATTAAATTAACAAAAAATAAATTAAAATATATAAACTTATACTTAATAATATATATACATATTTAAATAATAATAATAAAAGTACATTTCACACAATTTATACAGACACCACAGAAGTTAGGTACAGATAGGAAAATGTTGACGTCTGACTAATACGGTTTTTTTTGTTGATATGATAACACAAACATAAACAGAAAGAAATTGTTCCAAAAATATAATCTTAATGTTCTTGATAACTTTATTTTATACTTACCTACGATATTTTTATCGGAAGTATGATGAAATGATCAGATTTCGATATCAATCTAATATAAAGCGGATTTAATTGGGAATTATTTTTATTCGATCTTTATCTATTAAAGAGTTACATAAAAGTATTAGATATCATAGTCATCAATCGTGTAATCTTATCTAGTTATCCTTGTGCTTTCTGTTTTTGTCCCATGCTAAGTAAACTCCTTTTACGACGCTTAACATTCAGAACGTACATCACGGCGAGTCTTATGATGGTCTTATAATTGTTACCGTAAGATAAAATATGCATTTGTTTGTTACAAGTTGTCCAAGAGATATTTTGCTATTATATCACTTATTTTATTTTTCTTTTTTTTATGTGTTAGTGACGGAACAAGCACGAGGCCCACCTGATGTTAAGCGTATTAACCTCTGCCTATAACAGATGCATTTCGTAATGTGACGAATTGCACTGCGCCCGTCACATTGAGACATACAGTTGTTAAGAGCCTTTATCCCAGCAAAGCCATTTTACAGCCCTTTTCTCAAGGCTGTTGCAGCTAAAGTATAAAAGTTTTTGTTTTTTAAATGATGCAGGAAGAAAGTTTATTGTTTTTTTAATGGAGTGCATTAACCAAAACAATAAAAAAAACAACTGAAACCCGACAAAAAAATTTTTACCAACTCATGTTTTCATAAATTTCTTCATCAGTGTAACTTCAACAGTCTTTTTATCGAACAAAAATTATTCGTTTTAAAGATTGAAAAATATCAGTAAACCAATCATATTACCACCAATGGAGTGCATTAATAACATTTTCATAAATATATGTTACAACTGAGTAAATAAGGGATTGAAAGGGCACTTTTGGCACAAAAATACCATTCAAATTTCTTGTTATTTCTACAAAATCTGGTATTTTATCAAATAAATAAATATGCAATTCATTAGTTGAAGTTTTTATTTAATAGATAATAATATTTTGTCGTTAATTTAGTGAAAAATGTATTTTATACAATTTTTTCAATATGACCTATAAATTACGGAACACAACGCCTTGCATCTCGTAAAACCCGGTGGAGCTGGACGACCGCACAGGCGGTAGCCAGCATCTATGTCCTCCCTAAACAACCTTGCATCTCAGTTTGCGCCTAGCGCTCGCGGAGGGAGGACGTATCGCTGCTCATCCCGCGCCCTACACGTGCCGCAACTACGGTGCGCAATGAAAATATAGCGTGACCGAGTTGTTTTGATCTATGCGTATGCTTTTATTATTGTAAAGGTATTTTTGTTGAGACCATGCCTTTTTCATTATTAACTAGGATTTATTATTTCCTGAACGGAATTGAATTTTTAACCGACTTCCAAAAAAAGGAGGAGGTTCTCAATTCGTCTGTATTTTTTATGTTTTTTACCTCAGAACTTTTGAAAGGGTGAACCGATTTTGAGTATTATTTTTTTGTTTGAAAGCTGATGCTTATCGTTTGGTCCTATTTAAATTGCATCAAAATCAGTCAAGTCTTTTTTTGCGTTACACTCCAATAACTGAAAAGTATTTACCTATCTTGATGATATAATCATTGACAATCGATATCGTAAGTAGCAAGGGTTACTAAAACTAGTGATCATTTTTTTAACCAATAAATGGAACCGACTTTTTGGTTTTTGCCATGGTAAAAAAAAATGTAACCATAAAATGGAACCGACTTCAACACCCAAAAGTGTGAAATAACTTGTCAAAGTCGGTACCATGCGCACAATATTGTGATCATAGGTACTTTTGAACTATCATGGTACCGACTTCAACATGTTATTTCACACTTTGGGTGTTGAAGTCGGTTCCATTTTATGGTTCAATTTTTTTTTACTATGGCAAAAACCAAAAAGTTGCTTGGTTGCCATATATAAGAAAAAAGTTTTTAAAAAAACTTGAAACTAGCTAGAGGCTAAAATGTATTTTTTTTTCTTATTTGTTCTTTATTTTATTTTATATTAGGCATTAACTTGGCCAAACAGATGGAAACGAAGTAATACATTTTTACAACAAGTGTCTTTTACACGAAATAATTGGCCATCAAAAAGCACGATATATGCCTCTAAGAAATAATTTTATTTAAGGCAAGACTATGTAACGGTCTGTACCGTGTACTGAATTGGTTAAAAATAAAAGATTTTTATAATAATATAGACGTTGTATATTTTATTAAACAATTAGTACCGACCCTGAGTTAGGATTTAAGACTTCTATATTAAACGCACCTTATTTTCTTTCCGTAGCGACCATTAAAGCCGCTCCGCCAACGGGGCAGTTATACAAATATAATGAACCAAGACATGCATGCACAAAGCAGGTATACAAACTACAAAACTAAGTTATTTGCCTATATACAATGATGGTTAGAAGTACATAATCGAATATAGATACCTACACAGTAGTCCATTGAAATGTTACAATTTAAGACCGAATATTGCATTTCTTAGAGGGCGCAATTTTACTTTTGAGACATATGTGGGTGGTCCATAGAAGCTTAACCTCAAGTTTGTAGGGTCGCCAACCTTGTCCTCCGGCCGCCATCTTGGAAAAAGGGGTGAAAACACTTATTTCGCGATATCTTGGATTATTGGGGTAATTTTTTTGTAAAATGTATAAAGAAAGTTATAGAGTAAAAAAATATATTTTTGCTTATAGTTATAAGCAAAAATATATTTTTAATATTTAATTTAGGGCACAAAGTTATATACGTACCATATTTATAGGCAAAGCAATTTGCTACAAATTATGTCCTAACGAATATTTTGTAAAACGCATAGTTTCTGAGATATCGCAAAATACGTGTTTTCACCCCTTTTTTCAAGATGGCGGCCGGGGGACAAGGGTGGCGACCCCACAAACTTGAGGTTAAGCTTCTTCTATAGACCCCATACATGTCTCAAAAATAAAATTGCGTGCTTTAAAAAATGCAAAGCTCATGTAAATTTTCAATGGACGATAGTTATAGGTGTACATTAGCATGTTAGTCAATGAGAGGTTTATTATTAGGTTCATTTAAGTCTACTTTGTATGTAAACTGTAAAGATGCGAAATTAATTTACAAAGTTACATAACATTCCACATTATTTATCAAAAATAAATAACACTTCAAAAAGGATCAAAATGTTTTATTCCATGCGACATCGTCTTTGACCGCTCGATCCTTGCTAACGGTGTGCTCGTGTGCGCCGCGCTACGATAAATGCCTAAATTTGAACGACAGCGCAAGGCGTAAAGACTCTTAAGTCGCATGTGCCTGTAATTTTTCTGGCTCTCAAAGACTGCTGCCGGAACACACTGTTAAGTCTTTGGTGACAGATTTTCTACTTGAGGGTGGTAGCTAGCCAGGCGGGCATTTGTAAAATGCCCTTCCAACATGCGGTGAAGCTCAAGCCAGCGGTAGGGATCGAACCAGGGACCTGCGGCACGGCAGTCCATAGATATAACCGCTCGGCCATCATTGCTTAAAATTGAAGAAAAAAGCTCCCTCCTTTTGTCTATGAAACTATTACGCGAAAGCATGTTAAAATGTGGAAGTTTTTATGTTTATTTACTTTTGAGTGGTCAATGCGTCAAGGCAAGGTTGTTTGATAACATATATACAAATCCTTTTCAATGTTATTTTTTTTAATAATAACCTAAATTTTTACAAAAAACCGACATCTAACATAATAAACGCATTATTAGGCATAATTCAAATACTACTCGTCAGATCTCACTCTAATTTAAATGGGACCACATGAAAAGCATCAGCTTTCGAATTTGAAATAATCATCATAATCGGTACTTTAAAAGTTATGAGGTAACACACATAGTAAAAATTTAGTCGAATCCTCCTTTTTTGAACCTACACAATAAGTTAGATAATTTTTTATTTTCATAAACAACATGTATCCATATTACATTGTACAGAGACTTTTTTTTTTAAGTAAATGTATACCTGTATCAGAAGACCTCGCTTGCATATATTTTATAGAAAAAAATATATGCAAGCAAAATTTTGAAGCAGTGATAGCTCAGTGGCTTTGGCTATGGACTGCCGCGCAGCAGGTCCATGGTTCGAATCCCGCCGCGGGCTTGAGCTTCACCGCATGGTGGAAGGGCATTTTTGCGAATGCCCGCCTGGCTAGCAACCATCCTCAAGTTGAAAATCTGTCGCCAAGCACCTAACGGTGTGTTCCGGCAGCTGTCCTTGAGAGCCAGTCATTCTAGGTTAAGCCTGTTAACACCTTCGACCATATCATCACTTACCATCACGTGAGATTGTGGTCAAAGGCTTACCTATCAGCAATAAAAAAAAAAAAGATAGTACTTAACATAAAATGAAAATTAATAACTAAATACTTTCGATTTTAAGTGTGGGTCGAGGGTGATTGAGAGTGTGTGCTTGCGTGTGTTTTTGTATTTGTGTTGTTTGTCATATTATATAATAGGATGAAGGATGAAGACAATGTAATCAAAACTGGTTAAGTGCGAGTTGAGCGTGGCTTTATATGGATTCTGCATCCATCATCTCCGGTCAAATCAAACGCAGCCTTGTGTAAATATAATTTGCGGTTAATGTATATTTCATATAAATAGGATCTGATCATATGAGGACAAGGAAGGAAAGACCAGCCCGTATGCCGCTGCGGCCAGCGGCTGGCGGGCATGAGCATCTGGTCTCTGCTACATTTAAAATTGCCGCTGTTTGCCCTGCCCGTGGATCTTTTGTTCTGCCCTTTGACCTCAGATCGCAGACCGGTTGCTTTGACTGATAAATTATGTTCACATGGTGCGAGCTGCTTTCAATTTGAAAAGACCACCAGTGTGTCAAGTTCCTCATACTATAAATAAAAAAACATTCGGGTATACAAATTACCCCAATGTAAAACGTGTAGTATGGGGTGCATATCTGTGCTGCGGCCGTTCCGGGCAAGTGTCCGGACGCCATTAGGAGAAGTACTTATTTTCTGAATTGAGTTATTACACCTATTTTGTAATGATAGCTGTAACCCCCCAAATAAAAAAAAAATACGTCTCTGATATTTTGCCTCCGAGCAGAACTTCTTAAGAACTGTTACGTATATAATATTTAGGCTTGATGGGAATTTAGGTACTAGGAGAATGAGACAACCAAGTGCAGTGTAGTGTCACGCAGAACATTTTAGTTATTTTTCCTGGGTGACATTGCCACTGTCATGGATAAGCTACTATCAGGCAAATGATTTCTCATAAAGAGTTATATCTGTTATAACAAATAATAAATTACATACTTATATTTTTTTAATAACACACTAAGTTGTGAACTACTGGAGTTGGTAGGTCCCCCAGGAAGACAGATTACATCGCCAGAACCGTGGTTCGTTACATTTATATTATACTTTTACCTAGAATAACTTGACAAATTGCGGAGCCGCCCACCACCATGCCCGTTTTGCATTTTATAATTTCATAAACCTTAAAAGTACAACGATATATTATACATTGGCATTGTCGGCAGGTCGTTCCTACTGTATCACATCGCATCGGATGCTGATGCAATGCATCGACAGCCTGGTACAGAAGGTGCAAAGTGGAGTGGTGATCAACTTCGAGAAGATAGGCCCTGATCCACCGCCTATAGACGGTGCCAGCGCCAGGGAGGAAGGAGAAGATCTCGGTCATGAACCGGATAAAGATGTAGAGACTGATGCTGAGAGGAATGGGGTAAGATTTATTGTCAATAAAATTGGTTTATATCGCGTTGCTTGTAAACTAGTTTATAATATTAGTATATTTCTCCATATTCTTTTACTTCTAACATGTCTTTGTAAATCCCTGCTCTCGTCAAAATATGCCAGTAAACGTTCCACTTACCTCTAACGTAATTCTTTTCATTTCAACATATCCTATTAGTATGTTCATCAAAATTCTCACATCCGTCACTCAGGCGTAATATTGAAACAACGCATCATACAAATGTGCTGTATATTCGTATTTTTTATCTCCATCTACTCATCTAGGTACTTAGTACAGTTTGATACTCAAGCGGAGTTAGGACTTAATGCAAAGAGCCTGCTGGTCAGAAACCTACCACCGTTGAACCTTTGGACCGATTCACCCGTGGAATAAGTTTGTAGAATCAGCCCACTGCTTTATTAGATCATCTAATATTTCTCTCATAACAACGTTTACATATAGATATGTAAAAGTAAGGTGAGACCCAATTGCAAAAATAATCATCCATAATTTCTAAAAATAAAAGTTACCCGATCCGATTCCAAAACTATAGACGTTTTTATCTGTAGTCTAAATAATGATTACGTCTAGAATACGAAAATAAATCTGGACGCTGCGCTGTGTGCATCCACTCGTAATGTTGTAAGTTTATGATCAAAGAGCAACGGTGTTGTCATCTATGACCGTGTCAAGGCAGATAAATTCTTATATATCTGTTATTCTATAGGGAAAATGGTCATAGTTTTTGTAGTAAAAGTGTATTGTTATTTTAATATATCTGATAGCTAGGTTTAAAACTCTATAAATATACACTACTCCATCTGTTGGTAAATAGTGATTGGTTGTAGTAAGGCATGTAGTGTCGTAAGCTTCGTTCACACGGCATTGTCCTGCACGTTTTTTGCAGTATACGTCTTAACGTATAAATAGTGACCATACAACGTACATAGATCCATTCACACGTCGATTGTACTGCAAGAAAACGTGTACCGCTTACACGTCTAAACGCATACTCAACGGACTTGTCAAGCAAATCTAATGAACTTGATGTATTCGGTTCGCAGTGGCATATGGTATAGCTTTGTCTCCTTCACACGACACGATGTCATACGTTTTTTTATCGAATACCAACCGAAGAAGCGTTAAGCACCTGAGCGTTTTTTGGCACGTATTTTATGTTTGATTGTGTATGATACTCAAAATGGTTGAGGAATCTTCTATATATAACGAATTATTAATTTCTTTAGTGTAACAAAATCCCGTTTTATGGGATAGAATTTAGGAACTTTATAAAAATCTCATCGTAACTCAAGCGGCTTGAAAGGGAATCATGGTAATAACTGCAGCTATTCGTTTTTACACGAATGAAAATTTACCATATGAACACCCGGTTGACTATACGTTAAAAAAACGATTACAAAAAAACGTGGAGGACAATGCCGTGTGAACGAAGCCTTAGTGTGAAGGTTCTTTTTAGGTAATTGTGTGCGATTTTATAATAAAATTCCCGAACATAATACAATGCTCACAGAAGGAAAATTCAAATTGCACGTGAAAAACATTTTGATTAAGAAATCCTACTACACAGTTTGTGATTACTTAAACGACAAAAATGCTTGATAATTCCACCTCTGCCAAGCCATCACATGTCTCCTACGTAATTTAAACAACTATTGTAATAATTGTATTATATTGAATAAATGATTTTGAATTTGAATTGAATTTGAATTTTGAAGGCTAAAATTTTCTACGAAATAAATTTATGAAATATAGATGGCTAAATGTAGATGGCAGTAATTCTGATATATGTCAAAGGTTAGCATATCTGCAATAAAAGATGTTTATAAGAATGAAAACTGAACAAAATAATCGTCTGGCGCAGAGCGGCTATTCATGTAGATTGCGCAAAGGAAGATTTCTTGTGGTCGAAGCCACTTGAGAAGAAGCAGGGGAAATGGGCAAGAATCCCGAGCCCCAACCGACTGCCCTAAAAGGGAGAGTCGAAGATGTAATCGATCGAAGACTTATTTTATCCGACCCTGTGCCTTGTGATTGTTATAAAACGTACAAAATACACTTGAATGGATTTACATTTTTTATAATATAGCAGCTTAACGTTACAAATTGATTTGGAATTTAGAATCTTAGGTCCGTGGTTACAAATGAGGATAAAATGCGGAATGTCAGTAACAGTCTCCTGTTACTGATAAGTTTTTCATACTGAATGGATGGATTAGTTTTCCTTAATGATAAAATAACTGGGCTGCAGTTATTGATTTATCCTAAAATCAAGTGTGATTTCACTAGCTTACATCGGTTATATATGGCAGTCCTTCGGGAACTACTTTCGTTACCAAGTTCTATCAAAACGAGTTCAGCTGTTTCGGAGATGAGTAGAGTCGAACAATCACACGCCTATAGCATTTACAATAAATGTGGATAATATTGCCCAACAGAAAGTTAAGATCGTCATAAATGCTTTTACATTTATGCTCTGCAGTACCACGCTACGTTCGCAATTTGAAGTATTAGATATATGACTACATATCTGTTGCACTACGTCTGATCTGCCATTAACAGCTAAGAAGCTGACAAAATGCTGAAATTCTATCACTATTTGACTGCGCACTTTCACTGCCGAAAGAGAAGCAGCGATGGTGAAATCGCGGTCAGCTTTGGTAAAAAACTAAAGAAATATAATATACAATGAGAATTAACTTATCCTGTTGATAAGGTTTTACTATTTTATTGATATATTTACACATACACACATAAATTAGTAGCTCTGTGATCAGAAGACCTCGCAGCAGAAATATATTGTTTTAACGTTTTGAATCTATTAAATTATCGCTGATTAATTTCCAAAAACTGAAAGAACGAAAAGAAATTCATATAAATATATATCTAAGATTCCCCTCAAAATTGCGACCCGTAGAGGAGAACAAACGGAAATCCGGAATCTGGGCAGACATACGAAAGCATTCTTGTCCAAACTTAAACGGTGACGCTTTTGAGAGAGAAGACGGTCAATAATTAAGATTTTTTCGTTACAGGCGTAATTTAAAGTCAACTTTGCAATGTTACTTTTTTTCTTTTTTTTTATTGCTGATAGGTAAGCCTTTGACCACAATCTCACCTGATGGTAAGTGATGATGTGGACGAAGGTGTTAACATGCTTAACCTAAAATTACTGGCTCTCAAGGACAGCTCCTAGAACACATTGTTAGGTGCTTGGCGACAGATTTTCTACTTGAGGGCAGCTAGCCAGGCGGGCATTCGCAAAAATGCCCTTCCACCATGCAGTGAAGATTATTCTTTAGAGATAAATATCAAGAGACATGTTCCGGTATTAAAACCTTCAAGGCAATTTTCGAAAAATTATTAAGATTAACATATAATTATCTTAAAGCTCCAAACTAAAATATATTTTGCTAAAAACCTGTTCAGTCAGCGCCTTCACACAGCAATGTAAGCGCTAAACCTATTTCACATTTGATTAAACAGTACCTATAGTAAAAGAAAGCGAATAATATTAACGGTCCATATTTCATCGCATCGGATAACTGTACGTACAGACTTTGCTCGTTCTAACAAAGGGAAAGTTCTTAGAAAAAGTAAGAGAGTCATACATATAGCCCTCCTTTAGTCCGTATGTGTAGATTGAAATGGTTGCATTATTGAATTGAAAGTCAAATTTCCTTGGGCTATATATATTGTATTTATTTTTCAGCGTTGGAACGGTGGTCCTTACCAATCGTCGGCGACACAAGGACCGAGCGCGCCACAGGCTTGGCATTCTTGCAGACGGCTTATCTACGTGCCGCGTACGGTCGCGCAGAAAGGATTTGCAGTCGGCTTTTGGCCCATCCCGGAGTCCTTTCGATCTGATCCCAATGCACCGACTCTGGTAAGTTAAGAAACTTTAAAGTTATATGATTTCTAAATGGATGTGTGTGGAAACTAGAACGGAAGATGTTATAAATTATTATATCAAAGGAAGCAGGAAGTAGCAGAAGAGTAATATCTATTACTCTTATATTATCTATTTCGTGTGATCGCGTATTACGGGCATGTTACGAAAAACATTCTTACAAACCAGTATTCTAGAAATAAAATTTCATACAAATCAGCAGTGCCACTGCATCCGATTGTATACAGCCGCGGCACTTGCTGAGTGAAATCATTATGCTACCCTTACTATAACTTGGTAAAAATTGGGCGTGGATTTCACGGTCAAAAATATCTAAACTTACATAGAAACCATACTCTATATAAGGAAAATAATCGCGTGTCATTCTTCATCACCTGACTCGTAAGTTGCACGTCGAACCCAATCGGTCTACTATTCTGTACCTACTGTATTGTAAAAACTACTGATATGAACAGGTAGTACTGTATATATATTGAAAAATGAACACCCTCTTTTTAGGTCAATGTATTGTATATTCTCTTTTTGACTCTTGACTGATGCCGCACTCGTATCGTAATAAATAGAGAGGAATAAAGTTCATCACTCACCATAATAGCACTGTTCCGACACAGCACGTAACCTGCTATTCTATGAAGTTGGACATCAAATCATATCTTGATAAATTTTACAATGCCAAGATTAAATAGTTGACGGGCCGCCACAAGCGCTCTCGTCGTTCTTCTTGTCGACCGCATCATTCTTAAATTTACTTAATTACACACAACTTCCTAAATTAAATTGCAAGTTGTGCTGTCTCGGAGCGGTGTCGTTATGGATGAGTGATGACTGATGAGGCATCCCTAAATCAGTAGTACTAGCAGCAATGGTAAATCATTCGTAGTAATTAAACAACTAGAACGCGAAAACCTAAGACAACGTAAATGATTCGTATTTGAATCTAAATGTTCGTTTGGTCACAGCAATGCAAGGTTTTAATTTTCAATTTATTGTCCCCTTTCCAGCCGCCTCGTTCAGCTCACCCTGTGGTCAAGTTCACATGTTCGAGTCAGGAGCCGATGGTCATTGACAATCTGCCGTTTGACAAGTACGAGTTGGAGCCTAGTCCACTGACGCAGTACATTCTGGCGAGAAAACAGCCTACAATATGTTGGCAGGTATGTAAAATGTTCTATAGGCGTAAAGAATATATCTATAGACATAGATAATAAGGTAGCGTAAAGGAAACCAGATAATACACTTCCGTCACCGTGCATTGAAAAGTTGAGTCTTAAAACTACTTGTTAAAGCTTCAATTCGAGTGAAAGCCTGGTCAAAACTATTGTTACATTCATACAGATATATCCTGTCATTACTTACATGTCTGCTTCTAGATTTTTAATTTATTTATTTTGTTGCCTTTTCCGTTGGCTTCATTGGCATGGATATTGGTTTTATTGAGCTTCCAGCTTAATTAAGCAAATTTGAGTTCTAATAGAAGTAAGATATTTGACAGATAATAATTACAAACAAAGCATACTTAAGAATACATATTTCATGAGTTGGTGTCAAAAAGGCCCTTACCCTCAGCACATGTATCAGATGTGTAAAACTCCTCACGCAGATTTTCAGCATGGCGGGTGACGTTGATAAAAAGTGCACATTGTAATATGTTTTAGTAATAAACAAAACAATGACTCTTAATACTTATATTATTAAGTAAAGTGATAATTTTTATATAAAAAGTTAAGTTTTATATAAAAATAATATCGTACATCCTCGCGTTCGCGGCACTCATTTAATCGAACAGTAAAATTACTTATGACGCTCGGCAGGTGGACTCAGCGATGGCTGCCATTTCGAGACGGATATTTTCTTTCAATTGCGCCAGGGAAGTCGGTTTATTTGCGTAAACTTTACATTGAATATAACCCCATAGAAAAAGGCCATAGGGTTAAATCTTTATATAAAACGCGCCTTTATATAAATAGTTGAGGGGTGTCTCAACTTTAGACCCACATTTCGCCAGATTTTATTTGGTAGGGGACGAGGCTATTGCCATCTACCTGATACACGACAGACTGCGGATATATCGAAAATGTCTTTGTCGGAAAATAATATTCTTTACGCCACTCATCTAATCGAGTCTCGTACAAAATTTGTTAAACTCTATTCAGTCATTTTAGAGTTCAGTAGGCAACAAATAAAAGCCGTTTGAAATATTATGGATATCGGTTAAGTACATATGATCTAATAACAAGTATAGTTTGATGAAGTTTGCTCACTACGCGCCATACTCGTATGTATTAACTTTTACAAAAAACAGTATGACGTAATGATGATTCTTATTCTAGGGTCAACTGAGGTCATTATAAAGAATAGCTCGGAGATGAATGTGATATATATTGAATTGCGGCGTTGTCTTTTACGTTTTTTTTATATCTGAGAGAATGAATTACGTATTGTACGATGGTATTCATTAAAAACTAATCTATGGAATTATGACCTTCACATTTCGACCGCGCGTTCCACTCCTAGCTTTTTTAAATAATGATGAAGGCAAATTTTAACGGTATGGCAGCAAAAAGAGGTTTGTAATATTTTTTTGTCTAGTTATAGGTGTCACATGTTTATCTACATTTATACATAATAATAATACATTTAAGCTTTATTGACATAGTGAGTGTATTCGTTTTTATAAGTCCATCTATAATCTGGTTAATCTCCGTGGCGTGACAGAATCGGGATGTTATATTTTTATTTTTATCGACTTTTATAAGTCAATAATTTTTTTTTTTCACTAAATAATAACATTTGAAACGCTCGTAGCGAAGTTTGCTTAGCCGTTCTTTACCGATCAGCTAAATTAAGCAACGTCCGCCGCGGTCAGGAATTGGATGGCTGTTTTCCGGCAGCTGTCCTTGCGAGACCGTAATTATAGGCTAGCCTGAACAACATCTTCGACCACAACATCACTTACCAACAGGTGAGATAGTTGTTAAAGGTTAGCCTAAGAGCTATAAAAAAAACTTTTAATGACTAAACTCAGACCCTTTTTGGAGCAGTGATGGCAATGAGAATAATTTACCCACTGATCTTAAACGCATGGTGCTAGAGATTTTCTCACATATTCGCCTGATTATTTACCACCGAGCTTCAAGTAGAAAATCTGTCGCCTAGCACATGATAGTGTGTTCCGGCAGCTATGCTTGTAAGCCAGTATTTTTAAGTTAAACCTGTCCACCATAACAGACCACATTTTTACTCACCAACAGCTGAGAACCTGTTGGTAAGTAACTATTTGATAACTATTGTACTATGTGATGACTAAATATCTCTATTTGGCTTCTCTGCTATAAAAAATACAATAATGAGAACTTTATTAATTCCAGGTGTTTGTAACCAACAGCGGCTGTAAGAACGCCGATATGAACCATCCGTTTGGCTACCTCAAAGCGTCGACGAATCTGACGTGCGTGAATCTCTTCGTGCTTCCGTACAATTATCCAATGCTTCTGCCTCTACTCGACGACTTATTCAAAGTTCACCGATGCAAACCGACATCTGAGTGGAAAATTGCATTTCAACACTACTTAGATCGAATGCCTACTTACTATGTGCAGGTTAGTTTCCATTTATTTACTTATTCACATGGCTCGTATTGAATCTCTGCTGAAAGTGTTTTCGTGCAACTACCTGATTCTGCAGCCTCGACTTGAAAACCTGTTCAAAGTTTGTGTATAGTGGAAGGGCATTTTGCGAATCCTCGCCTGACTAGCAACTACCCTTAAGAAGATAATCTGTCGCCAAGCACCTAACGGTGTGTTCTGGCAGCTATCCTTGAGTATAAAGGCTTACATATCAACAATAATAAAATAAAGTATACATTACGAACCAATGTTCAAGTTAGAAATGGTGTTTCAACATATCTTAAGTCAAATGTGTACATACCAATTGCAGGTTCTTTTGCTTTTGTTATCTGGTGAGTTCAGATAGTATGGCAAATTTCAAGCTTAAACTCACTTGCGTTGAATCGACGCAATATCCTAAAAATAATTCAAATTGAACCATATATCCACAACTTAAAGCATCAATTCGAATGGAGTCAAAAATACTGTCACGTGATTCCATGCCAGTGTGAATTGATTTCAAGGCATGGCAGGCATTGCTCTTTTATAAGTTAGTTTTAACATTGTAACTATTGCACTGCTAAAAGAATGAGCTTACAAAATGACAACGAAATGAAAATTTCTCCTTCGCTGCTCGTGGTTGAAATTTTCTTATCATTTATAAGTTTTTAAAATGTAGGTCATTGCGTTTTCCATCACGTATATAATTATGTACCATGTTATTTACAGCCTCTGCGGCGTGCACTTACGAAGATGGGTGCATCAGCGCCGCTGCTCCAAAGCTTGATACCAGACACTCAGGATAATTCGCTCAGTTTCTCTGTTCTCAATTATTTGAAAAGACTGAAGAACCAAGCCAAGATCGAGTTCGAGAAAATGTGCGCTGACGTCACCAATAAGTCCACAAATAATTCACAGAAGGTAAATTACACAGGAAATAGCACAACACTTCTTTTCAATAAAATATAATTTCTAAACAGATAATAGAAGACATTCAGTACAGTAGGCGGTCTTATCGTTAAGTAGCTATCTCTTCCAGACATAATCAGGAATGAATACTGAGTGTAAATAATGTTTCGGTTTCGTGTTTAGCAAACCTAGACCCCCAATTATTTTTGCACAAGCTGAGAAAGGTTTTTGATCATATCATTATCATTTGAAATCTGTTTGGAGAGGTGACTTTTATCCGTTAGCGTGGAAAAGGTTTTTAAAATTCGAACCTCTATAAAAGTTTCAGAAAAATGAAATTACCTTAAATATTACCAATTTTGGTAATTTTTCTATTTTAAACAAAAAAAAGTGGGTTTGTACTTTAATTTAAACGTGGAGAAGCGACGGATTCTAGGATTGAACCGTGAGCGAAGGGATGGCTGTTTTTATTTGCGAGTCCGCCAAATTACAACTTTGCAGCCTTTCATAACAAATAATTATTTTATGGAATTTGTAAAACCAAAATATGATGTCATGATTACCATTTTTCTCTTTTTGTAGATCCTTTTATTTGTGTCGCCTTAAATTTGAATATTAGTTTGTGAGCGAGGATGTGAGTATGGGAGTGTCTATATTTGTTACTTCTTTATGCTGAACCAATTTGGATGAACCTTGAAATATATTATGTATAATTGTAGTGTAAATAATTTAGTTAGTCCGGAAAAAACACAATCAACATTGTCAGTTCGTTACCGCTAACGTCGCGAATAATTGTTTTTTCACCATACAGACTTTTGTATTGATAAGGAAATAAAAATGAATTTCTATTTCATACACATTTCAGGCTGCAGAAAGCGTTCGTGTAATACCACGGTCGCCACTCAAGAAAGACATTATAACGCATCCAAGTCTACAAGACAAGTTCACAGCGTTACGAGACCAGTTGAACGAGTTTGGTGGTTTCGTCGTGGGCCTTTCTAGAGGAAGACACAAGGCCCAAACTCACACGTATCGAAATCCCTTCGATATTGGCAGAAGAGATCTGTTAGATCAGGTGTGTATGTTTTTTGATTCGGTGATAAATTGCGAGCTATGCGATAAATGTCGGATGATATTTTGTTGTCAAGAAAAGTTCCTATTGCTTATAGATACGCTGAATTGGTGTCGACGGCTTTTTTGAGGCAGAACAGTGCTAGCGTAATTACTTCAAAAGCGATCGTTTCTATCCATCTTTAGCGTTGAGCGAGAAACAAACCAATAGGGATGCTTCATATTTATATATTAAATAAAAGAACATCCTATGATGTTATTTTATTAGTGTTTTTTTTATCTCTGTTCAGCTTTTTCGCACAATTCTTTTGTAAAAGCGTCCAGAACTTAGTATTGTCTAATATATTTATCAATAGGCACTTCCATTTAATATTGTGCAACTGTAATAGCTCAGTGGCAATGGAACTGCCGTGCATGAGGCCCATGGTTCGAAACCCGCCGCGTTGGCTTGTGCTTCATCGCATGATGGTAGGGCTTTTGAGAATGCTTGCCCGGCTTAGCAATCCGAAGTAGAAAATCTGTCGCTACGCACCTAAGGGTAGGTTAAGTCTGTTTGTCATTCTCGACCATATCTTCAATTGACAAGGTGAGATAGAATAAAATGAAGTGGCTTTGGTACTATATAGTACATTACCATGTAATTTCTTTGATCCTTTGTACTAATTATCATTTATTCTTCAATAACATAATATTTCTAACTTGCAGGTTGTACGAATGCGTGCAAACTTCCTCCAACCTTCGCTTGGCCATACGCGGCTAATAGACGAGGACAGTGTGCATACCATGCCCGTCGCACAAATGGGCAATTATCAGGAATATCTCAAGCGAATGACACCGCAACTCAGAGAGATAGAGACGCAACCTGTACGGCAACATATGTTCGGAAATCCGTTCAAAATAGACAAGGTATTAATGCTTTTACAATAATCTCTATATCATATGTTACGGATCCGCTTTTGCGAGGTTTACCTGTAGGGTAAGGTACCTTGTATTTATTCGTGTTAGCAAGCAAGTATAGGAACGAAAAGGGCGCTGGAAGTTTAGTAGTTGATAGCTGCACCCATGAAGCATAAATATCACGATATATACGCATCTCAATTCGGTCCCGTACTGTATCTCGTTAATACGATAAAAACTCTAGACAGATATTTTCTCGCTCCACAAATTTGTGGATGTAATTTAAGCTACATGCGATGTTATACTTGTAGATCATATTTAGTGATTAGAATGATAGCGTTAATAGAAAGGAGTTTTTGCTTAAACATTTCTTTCGATCAAACGAAATTTAGTACAGACCGGTTCGCTCCTGAAGTCGCCTCCATCCACGATAAGTAGTGATGGTATTTATAGGGGTACGTTTGTACATGACGTCTTAGTGTGGGTGAAAATGCTAATAGTACTTACAGTAAAACAAAATGTAAAACAATATCGCTTTTGTAGGCAGTAATGAAAAATTAAAATTAAAAGTTTATTCTGATAAGACAGTGTATAGTTTCAATGGATAAACCATTCCATTGAAACTATACAACTATGCACCTGTTTTCGACACTAGGCTCGAGGCCCGTAATAAGAAAAAAAAGGACACGTTCGTCGGAGTCATTACAAACAAAATTTAAATTGAGCCTTTCATCAATGAAGCTAGTAATAACTATGGCAAATCATTCAATAGTTATACATGGCAATATTATGAGAGAATGAGTGTAAGAATTTTAAAATTAAAAAATTGTATAGATATCTAGTTTAATTAGCAAATAATATTAGTTATAGTTGCTAAACCTCAATGGATATGAACGCGCCCCGCGCCTTTGTGAGGGAAACGTCTGTAGACTGATTACACCGCAGACGAAGTCTACTAGACTGTTTAATGACCTAACCTATTATAGTTAGAAATAAATTAGAGCGCCTAATTCGAGCATCTGTTACCTCACAGCGTACGAAAACTCGTACTGGAGGTACTATTCGCGTTAGAGATACAGTAATTTATTGTGATGATTCTTATTCCAGCGCATGATGGTGGACGAAGCGGACTTGGATCCGGTCGGCGGCGCAGTTCGAAGCGGCGGCGGGGGCGGAGGTGCGGGTGGGAAGCGGGGGGCGGACAACCCGCGCATGGCGCCTCCCAAGCGGAAAGTCGGCCCGTTACCTCAGCACGTGGTCGCTCGCCGACCTTCCTCGCCCGCTGTTATAGTCGCCCCGCCGATGTTCGCGCTGACGCCGACCATGTCGCCGGTATTGTCGCCACCGCCGATGTTGCATTCGATAGCCGCGCCGCTCTCGCCTGTGTCGCCACGAAGGCCGGCTTCCCCGCTCGCACCTGTGCCTTCTGATCTGCCGTCTGGACGCCCGCCTGAGGTAGTGAAACTCTTACTTTAGCAATGCGAAATAAGATTGTTGTAATAGTCAGATAAGCTATTAAGATTGTTGTAATAATCAAATAAGCTTTTTTTTTTTTTTTATTGCGGATAGTTAAGCCTTTGACCACAATCTCACGTGATGGTAAGTGATGATGTGGTCGAAGGTGTTAACAAGCTTAACCTAGAATTACTGGCTCTCAAGGACAGCTGCCGGAACACACCGTTATGAGCTTGGCGACAGATTTTCCACTTGAGAGTGGTCGCTAGCCAGGCGGGCATTCGCAAAAATGCCCTTCCACCATGCGGTGAAGCTCAAGCCCGCGGCGGGATTCGAACCATGGACTTGCTGCGGGGCAGTCCATAGCCAAAGCCACTGAGCTATCACTGCTTCAAGTGCTTCAAGCTATTAAGATTGTTGTAATAGTCAGATAAGCTATTACAATAACCTTATTTCGCATCGCTCACGGATTTTTTAGCTGGTCTACTTTACTCTGGCGGCGCAGACGTTCGAAGGAACTTTCGTTGCCCGTAGTATTTTGCTATATAATATAAGAAAGGACTATGTTAACGCAACTGGAACGTCAGGAAATATCAAGAAATTATACGCTATTTAGAATTTACGAACGCAAAAAAAATAAAAATTATTACAAGCTCAAAAAATATAGCGCTTATTCTAGACTTCTAGAAGGTATGAAGTGAGGATCAAAATTATTGACGTAGAAGTAGTTAATATGGTAACGAATAATTAATAGATGCAGGCGTTACTTTGCGGAAATCCATATTTAATAATATTTTAAAAATATTTTAAGCAAACATTAATTAATATTTTAATAAAACACTTAAAAATATATCTCCATCTAATTTCCCTGTTAAGCAGACGTGGCGTCACAAACACCACGCAGCCAAACTGGAAGAATTTTCGACGCTTTTCGCTTCTAGACGAAGCATCCTCAGGAGATGTTGACTCTACGAGCTCACGATTTCGCGATCTTAGTCTGTTGATGATGCTCTGAATTTAAAGTGACCGGTTAATATTTTCAGGAGCCTCCAAATGTGGACACCGGTGGTCCAGCCGTGGGACCCGCCTCTCCTCCCGCCTCCCCGCCTGTAACCGCGCCTGTTAACTTGCCGCCTGTCGTCAAACTATTCCTCAATGGTGGTAAGTATCTTACATCTATTGCACCTGGGATGGTACTATTGTTGATGGTATATTGCTTTGTTGGTGCAGTTGCATTAGTGTGCCACATAAGAACCACTGGGCACAGACCACTTGCGGTCTTCTCAGTTTAAAGCCGTTATATCTACAAACTATCGCAACCGCTACTCGATCTGCAACAAAAAATATACAAACAGTTTTTACAATTTACAGTTTTTTTTACTCAAAATAAGTAACGACCTGTGCAAGTTGATCTCAATTGCCCAGCCATTACCCCAGTGGACGATTTAGTTTCGATGGTTAAGTCAGAGGTTAACTTTGCCTATCAGCGATAAATAATAAACCTCTCATTACAGACGCGTACGCAACAATGGGCAGCAAAATGCCGCGGTCGCCTTCCCCACCGGCTGAGCCCACGCCGCCCCCTCCTCCCCCCGCGCCGCCCGCGCCTCTCCACGATTCACAAGAACTACAGATCAACGCAATCCTGCAGGGCATCGCTGCGGAGAACAACTCTCATTCCCGAGGCAGGAAACGGAAACGAAAGGTAACAATCCCGCTATAAACTCCAGATAGTTGGCGAAATGCATGCATGATGTTAGGGCATTTTGCGAATGCCCGCCTGGCTAGCTACCACCTCAAGTAGAATATCTGTGGCCAAGCACCTAACGATGCGTTCCGGCTGCTGGCAGCTGTCCTTGCAAGCCAGTGAATCTAGGTTGCCTTAAAAAATCTTCGACACATCGTCTCTTACCATCAGGTGAGATAGTGGTCAAAAGCTTAACTATCAGGTATAACATGGTCGTCTGGGGAAGTACTGCAAACATACCTACTTCTACCGCCAAGAAGAAATGTTCGCATTACTGTGTCCAGTTTGAAGGGATGGTTTCTGGTAAAATTAAAGCCACATGAGAATTCAAATTGAAATTCAAAATCATTTATTCAATTTAGGCGTCTATGACGCTTATGAAGGTCAATTACAATTTTTAATATTGAAATATTCTACATTGTACTGCCACGTTCAGCAAAAAAATTATAGAGCCACTGCGAGAAGAACAGGCAAGAAACTTGGGACCATTCTTTTAAACATCTTTTAACAATGTGTTATATGCAATATAATATGATTATTACAATATTTATTTAAATTACGTAGGTGACAGGTGATAGCTTGGCAGAGGCAAAATTTTCTAAGCATTTTTGTCGTTTAAGTACATAATCACAAACTTTGTAGTATGATTTTTTAATCAAAATATTTTTTTTCACATGCAACTTGAATTTTCCTCCTGTGAGCATTTGTAATATGTTTGGGAATTTTGTTATACAACGGCACACAATTACCTAAAAAGAACCTTTTATTTGCCTTTGCTAGTCTAAAACCTGGTAATGCTATTTTATATTTATTCCTAGTGTTGTAATGGTGTTTGTCACTATTTAATTTAAATTTACTCAAATTTTTCCGAACATACATAATATTTTCAAATATATAAAGACTCGGTAAAGTAATCAATTTCTTTAAAAAGATCCCTTATAGATTCCATAGGATCCATTTCATATATGGCTCGAATTGCACGCTTTTGTAAGATAAAGATTGTCTCTATCTCAGCAGCAGCTCCCCACAGTAATACACCATAAGACATAATACTGTGGAAGTACGCGAAATAAACTTACCGTGCAGTAGCTACGTCTGTTAACTGTCTAATCTTACAAACTGCATATGAAACAGAACTAAGTCTTCCGGCTAGATCATGTATATGTGGATCCCACTGTAAAGTTGAATCCATTTTGATTCCCAGAATGATTGTCGCTTTGTCAATAGAGAGTTTATCTAGGCCAAGCTTAATGTTTGGTTCAACATAAGGAACATTTGTTAAAGAAAACTTTAAACATTTGGAATTTAAGAGAAGATTATGAGCGGCTTACCAGACTTAATAACTTTGTCTAGAAGTATAGTACATTTCGTCACTGACGAAATGCTTCTGTTATAGGCAGAGACCACCGCTTAACACCAGTTAGGCCTCGTGATTGTACGTTTCAATCCTATAAAAAAATAACAGTTCTTCATACTTACCTGACTGACTGACTTGATGACTGGATCCAAGAAACATGCACGGTACTGTGCCGTAAGAACACGAACTATTCACCAGGTGGCAGGTCTCTTCAGCGCGGGTCAATCTTTGTGGGTACCACTTCTGTTTCAGATTTTCTGTCTGAAAGTAGTAGCATGCAAACACTATTTATGTTGCGGTGTGGAGAGCATTGTAGCTATTGAAATTACTGGGCGAACGAGAAGTAAAAACTAACGTCTTGGAGTAATGCATTACAATGTCAATCAGGATATTAAGATGGCTGGCCTAATACCATCTAGTAAAATCTTTAATGCTTGACAATTATTTTCCTGCCAGTATGATATGTTGATAAAGCATTTTGAAAGCGCGCCTGGTTGATGTATGACCTTAAAAAAATCTGTTGCCAAGTAACTAACGGTTCTCACCGTGTTATGCGACCGATTCACCCAACGCCCTAACCAGTTCTCATTGCCAGTCTAGCTTGTTTACCTCTTCGACCACATCATTATTACCAACAAATAAATTAGTGGTCAAAGGCTAGAATACCAAAATGTATCGAAGTAATTTGATAGTCTGAATAACATAGAATAGAATAGAATAGAATAGAATAATTTATTTGTAAGACATGGTATGTATACGGATTACAAAAGCATACAGGGTGGTATAAATAAATTTTGTTAGTAGGTACAATGCATGTCCTTGCCTTATTTGGCATACAAATATTTAGTTAGAATTTACATTATCATACATCATTATAGAAATTTAATATTAAACATTTTGTCATTATCATAGTTAGATACTTAATATAATTAAAAAAGTCACATTATTTGTCAATTATACTTCATGTCAAATTTATCATTTAAAAAGTTAGTTATACCGTAATAACATTTATCAGCGAGTAATCTATTTAATTTATTCTTAAACTGGTCATTGTTTAACTCTCTAATACTTTTAGGTATTTTATTGTAAATTATTGGTCCCATATTAAAAATACTATTATGTCTAAGAGCCGTGTTATAGCTACGTATGCGCAGCTTTGTAATGTCTCGCCTGCTACGAGTACTAGTAGATGCTTCAATACAAGTGCAAAATCGGTCTGGGTTGTTTTTTACAAATGTTGCTACTTCGAGGATATACATAGATGTTAATGTCAGTAGCCTATGTTTGAGAAAGTATGGTTTACAGCTATCTGTCTTTTTCAAATTGTTCATTGCTCGTATACATCTTTTTTGTGCTTTGAATACAACCCCTTTGTCAGTAGAATTGCCCCAGAATATAATCCCGTAACGTAGAACTGATACAACAAGCCCATAGTATGCCGTTATCAGAGCATCCTTGTTTATTACGAAAGATAGTTTATGCAACGCGTACGCCGTTGAGTGAATTCTCTTAGTTAAAGTCTCTATGTGTGCCTTCCAGTTAAGTTTGCTATCAATAATCAATCCTAAAAATTTAGTTGATTCCACTTCTTGCACCACTTTACCATTATATTGAACTAAAATTTTCTTTCTAACTACACGTTGTCGGAAATTAATTACATTCGTTTTGTCCAAGTTTATTTTTAAATTATTATTATCAAGCCATTGTATCATTGATTTTAAGCTGTTGTTTATGTCATATTCGTAGTTGTCATCATTATTACATTTAATTGTAATTGTACTATCATCTGCAAATAGTGTAGTCGGGTGATCAAGAGCCCTGGGTAGGTCATTTATATAAAGGATAAATAACAACGGGCCCAGTACGCTACCCTGTGGAACTCCATATAAAGTAGTGCGTTCATTGGACCTATATATTTCTTCGTTTTTAGTTATTATATTTATCTTAGTAATTTCGGTATAATGTTTTCTATTTGTTAGATATGACTTAATGAGCTCTAAAATATTGCCTCGGATTCCGTAGGCGTACAGTTTTTTCAGCATAATGACATGGTCCACGTAATCGAAAGCCTGCTTCATGTCACATAATATAGCACATATTGGTTTAGTTTTGTCTACGTGAGAGATAACTTTTTCCAAGAAGTCATAAATTGCTAAATTAATTGAACTTTTTTCGCGAAACCCTTTTTGTTCTTTACAAAAAATATTTTTCATTTCTAAATATCTATACATTTGTGAATAAATATATTTTTCAAAAATTTTTGATATTATTGGAATGAGAGATATAGGCCTGTAGTTGTCCATGCATTTTCTGTTCTTTTTCTTAAATAATGGCTTTATGATAGATATCTTGAGAGCCTCTGGATATACACCTTCGCAGATACATAAATTTAGAATGTAACTTAAATGCTCACATATAAAAATAGCAACTTTTTTCAGAATGGTCGTAGCAAATTCATCGTAACCTACACTATTAGTGTTCTTTAGGGATTTCAATATTTTGAGTACGTCATAGGCAGTGCTAGGAGCTAAGAACATAGAATTCGGTGTGTTTACAATGAATGAAGTGCTATTGTGATTCTGATTGTCATATTTCGTTGGCTCAATTCTGTCTATGAAATAATCGTTAAACGCATTACATATTGTGTATGGATCAGTATAAATCTCATTTTTTACTTTAATATGGCCTATTGATTCCTTTGGTGTCTTAGATTTTGAGCTATTTATAATGTTCCATGTACATTTGGATTTATTTGTAGCCGTTTTAATAGCAAAGTCGTTTTGCGCCCGTTGGGTTAACTTAGTTACTCTTTTAAACCGTTTTGAGTAGTCAAATAATTTTACTTTGTTGTCAATAGTTGGATTCCTTCTATATTGCCATAAGAGTAGACGTTTTTTTTTTGCTGCATAGTTTGATACCACGAGATATCCATTTAGGTTTCTTATTGGACTTCACTTTTTTTTGTATAAACGGAAAACATAAGTCATAGAATAGTTTAAAAGTGTCAAAAAAATAATTATATGCGTCATTAGAATTGTCAATTTTATAAAGTTCTGAGAATGAAAGACTCTTAATGCATGAGATAAATTTCACTATATTCTGTTCGTTATAGTCGCGTCGTCTAATACACCAACTATCAATAATGCATTTCTTATCCACAGGACACATCAATAGTTGAGCCGTGTGGTCAGATAACGCAAGTTCAACTACTTCTGATTTAAAGTTTTTTTGAATATCGTGAGCAATGTTATCGATGCACGTTTGACTACTTAAGCGAGTGGGTTGCTTAATAGCTAATTTAAGATTAAACCCTAACAACAGATGTTCCAGCTTCCGTGTATTAATATCTGATTTTAATATATTTATATTATAATCACCAGCTACTAATATATGTTTATATTGTCTTGAACATATCTTTTGGAGAACATTGTATAGACTACTCAAAAACTGCTCAAAATACTTAGCTTTGTTTTTATTTTTTGGCACTCTGTATATACACACTATCACTATTTTGTATGGAATTAACTCAATGGCGCAACATTCAAAAATTCCTGAAAGGGACAGAGAATTAATTTCTGGAAGCTCTTTGTACCGTTGTCCAGTTTTGGTTAGGATACAGGTACCACCTTTAGAAATATTATCTCTGCAAAAACTAGAAGCTAATTGATAATTTGGTATAAAAAGGTTGTATTCAAATCCCAACTTCATATTATGTTCTGTTACACAAATTACGTCTACATTAATTTTATTTTCAGATCGCATGTTATTTAGACAAACAGTTAGTTCATCAGCCTTACTCATTAGACCCGCTATATTCTGATGCATGACACAAATATGTTTATTCTCGAAAAAACTCATCATCACAACTTTCAAAATCATCAACGCAAGTTCCTACTTTAATTTTACATAAACTGTTACCTTTCGTGTCACTAATTACAGAAGATACTGTGTCCATTATAGCACGCAGGCCACTATTTTTTAACATTCCCGATCTCAAAAAGAACATTTTGTGGTCAAATGTCAGGCATGAGTTCGTGTCAAAGATCAATGCATATTGATGTGTCATATTTATCTAAGTAAAGCAATTTATTGAATATGTCAATCCTATTATTAATATGATTTAAATTGTACATGATATTAGATTCTGCCGTATATTTATATGTAGGGACACATATAATGAAATTTGTGTTATTATTATCGCAGAGAGCTTCCCGCAATTGACTTACGAGTTTAATATAGTCGCTATCAACCTTGAAATCTTCCTCACCTATAAATAAAATGCAATAATCGTTCACAGTAAGTTTTTCTACCTTCTTGTCTATCCCTTGCACCAGTTCCCGGACGCCTCCGTAAGGTATAAGATAATGTCGGAGAAAACTACTACCTCTGGTGCCGTTTAATGTTTGTTCTGCTGTTTGTAATACATTATTATGTTTGTTCGCACTGATTAAAATAAAATCACTAGGTCTCTCTTCAGTTTCTTCTCTATTTGTGATATATACTGGTATTTTGATCTGTTCATCAGTAGTTTCATTTAGTTTTAATTCATTGTTTTCTTTATTTTGTATTTGTTTTTTTCCCTTACGTTTACTCACTTTCTTCTGTTGTAAAATGGGCATTTTATCCGAGATTTCTTGTTCTGTTTGTATATTTTTATTACAGTATATTTTATCATTGAAGTTGTTGTCCGTTTGTGTTTGTTTACACAACATTTTATGCGACGTGTTTTGTTTTGTTAGTGTGTGGTGGCGTTGTTTCTTTGCTGGACTTTGTGTAACATTTTTATATAATTCATTTTTCTTGGTCAGATCGTTATTTATACATTTAAGTCCAATATTTTCTAACGTTAGTTTATCTATTTCTAAATGAGCGCTATTTAATTCAATCAACATATTTTCTATTTTGTCCTTTAGTTGTTTTACTAGATCACTGTCTTCATCATCTGAGATGTCTGGGAGACTACTAGTAGTGGCGTTTTGTGTTGTTGTCTCAATCTCACTTTCATTATATGTCTTAGAATCAGATAGTGTTCGCGTACGTCTAAAAGTAATATTTTCCAGAAAGTTCATTTTGGACTATATACAAATTATTTATTCTTAATGTAATATGAATAGGTAGCACTATTGCGTCTCAACAATGTATCCTGTACCTATATGTAACCTAATTTGGTTGCTGTGTATATCGGCGGCTATAGTGGTAATGGTAAGGCATTTCGCGAATTCCCTACAGCTAGAAAGTTTGTCGCCAAGCACCTATTGGTGTGTGCCAGCAACAGTCTTTGGAAGCCAGTAATTATATTTGTTCTGAACAACATATTCGACCGCATCATCACTTACCATCAGGTGAGATAGTGGCCAAAGGTTATCAGCTACAAAAATAAAATGGTGAAATTATTATTTCAGAGCGAAGTAAAGCATCCAGCGCAGCCGCCTTTATTACCACCTCCACAGTTCTCTCGCAAAGAGCTGTTGGACATCAAGAAACACAATATGGATGTTCGAACGCAGGTGTTCAAGGCTGTGCGGCGTCCGGGTCGAGGTGAGATTTTTATACCCTTTATTACCTTGCCGTTGTCAGTCTAACTTGTTGACATGGTGCCAAACGCTATTCACATGAAAAGGACTGTTTTGGTGTTAAACACAGGCAGCAAAATCAATTTTGTTACGTGAGAAAAGTTGATTTAAATATAAAATCAAGTTTGGCATTCGACGCTCAAAAATAAATAAAAAGCTACTGTTTACTAGTACAAAAACGTAACGTCTATAGTCTTATAATAATCTTATTTATTTTATATAAAAGAGAGCCTTTTATATAAAAGTAAAATCACAAAGTGTTAAGTAATACTTTCACAATTGGAAGAACTCTGTTTTGGAAATTAATTACACTGTACAAAGTACCATAGTAAATAGTAGGTACATAGCACAATGTGATGCAAGTGCGGAAAAGAGGTTGTTTACGAGAGGACAATGTTTACGGTAACCTTCACGCGCGTGTCACACGATGTTTTTATACACGTTCGTGAGAAAATTAAACGTAAAATGCAACTCTAGTTTTATGATAATATATTATACTGAGCGCTTGCCTTGCTGCTGTCGACTTCTACTTCTCGGAATCGGATCTATTTCCATTTCTGAGCTTCAACAAATTTTTAGTCACTAACACTGAACGACCAACGATAATAACGAATCTTGCTTAGAAATTTTGTTTAGTGAAAATATTGAAAATCAGTAGGTTCCATAGAGATATAAAATACTATTTAGAGTGGCAGCCATGTCAGTTTTCTTAGAAAACGAGCGTAGCCAGTTTAACACATGTAAATGATACTTGACATTACATCTTTATTGTTCACTACAAACAATCCGATTCCCTGATTAGTCCCATTTTTACCCAATTGAAACGTTTAATAAACCAATTTATATCAGTTGAAATTACACCTTATCTAAAGAGTGGTAAGATTTAATTTCTTGTGAACATTGTCAAGCTATCCCTTTCAGTGAGAGAGACAGATAATTCCCCTAATATCTGGTGAAATTTGCCAGTCGACAATATCTGTACAGTAATTGTGCAGTCTCTCAGTCAAGTAAAATTCAATTTTAAAATCGTTCCTTGGTAAAATCTGAGCATAGACAATTGAAAAATAGTTCACAAGTTACTGCACGCAAAATGATTACGAGAAAATAATTATTAGGATAGCTAGTAAAATTTTACCTTTTTTTATTTATTTATTCGGAACAAAAAGTGGTATCCCATTGTCAAAGTAGCCAGTGATGCAGTACATTTTTATCGATAAACTTTTCCATAGGCTTAAAACGATTTAACGATTTAATTTTTAGGTAATGCGTTGATGTACTGTGCGTTTGAGCTATAAAAAGTTTTTATGCGGTTTTATATAATCATTTGAATATGTAGTAATGACAGGCAAGTAAGCGTCTTGAATGAACCCTATAGCTTACTAGTATGTCTATACCAAAAGCTTTAAAGACCGCTGAAAACAGAAGCACGTGGAAGAGCATAGTACATCGAGCAATTAACACTACTTCAGACTAGACACGACCTTCAGCAGTGAAGATGCTGAATAAGAAAAAGACGATAAAAATTTAATAAAGCTATTACTGCCAAGAACAGCTTAATTTCGATATAATATGTTTTAGGCTCGTTTATTTGTAGTAAAATTATAACAAACACATGAAATTCGCGTAGAGGGTGGTATTAGAGATAGGCACAGATAGGGATTCAGGAAAATCAGGGAGACCGACACAATAGTAACTACCAGCTAATTAAATTGGTATTCATTTTATTTCCATTGAAACGAATTGTACTTATTGCATAATCGGCGATTGCTATTTCTAGATATTATTATTTAGCAAAAACTGAAAACAGTATATAACTAATCCAAACGGAAAAAAAAGAAAAAAAAATCATGTGATGTTGTCAAAGTAGCTTTGGTCTGTCATGGTGAAAGAACACTGCTTGAAATCCCTATCAATGCCATTCAAGTTGAATGTGTAGAACCTCCTCTTAGCCTTCGCAGACACTGTCTCTCAGATAAATTCCTTTTTAAATTAGCTTAAAACTCAAACTGTTCTTGAAAACAACTAGATTGTTTACTGACATTTTATATAACTCATGCAATAAAGCCTCATCTGAGAACCTACTTTGTTTCCTCCGCAGCTATTTACAATTCACCCTTCTTCCTTATTCCCTCCTTCAGAATCCTGTTATGCCTTTGTACTCATCATCCTACGAATCATTCATTTTCAAACCTAACATTATTTTGGATTTTGGTATTGATAAAAACACAATAGAAGGTAATAAGGTTTTAATAAATAAATTCTTCACAGAATACAAGGTCTGGACTGAATGCAGATGCTTCTAAAAATCTAGATAGTCCAATTGGTGTTGTAGTTTGGATCCCATCTACGAGAATAATTATATATTCTTCTGTTGTCCCAAAATAAACTCTTCTCTCTGCAATATTATCCCTAGAGATATCCCTCGTCCTTTCTTCCTCAAACGTATCCTCTCCTTAGTATTTATCCATATTCAAATAAAGCTGTAAATTAACTGTTCATATATTATATAACTTAACCAAAAGTTGTTCCCAGGTGTTCTATATTTCCCCTATATATAATGAATTTGTGTGTGTGGATGTTTGTGTGTGTATATACATTTGTGTTCTTCCAGTAGTTAGATGAACTAACATCTAATGTTTCAGCATCAATTTTGGCTTGGGCAGTTCTCACCGGACATGACTCATTAAAACTAAACAATCTCCTTTAATAATAACAAATACTTTTAAAAAGTATCCTAAAAAATATTTAATAATATTTAAATAAAACACTTAAAAAAGCATAAAATTATATATCTAGTGACAATTCCGCCTAATTTTCCTGTTATCTACGTGACGTCACAAACATCACGCAGCCTAACCGGAAGAATACCCGACTAGTTTCGCTTCTAAACGAAGCATCTTCAGGAGGTCTTGACTTACCGAGCGCACGATCGAGACTGAAATGAATACTTTTTAAAAGTATTTGTTATTATTAAATATGGATTTCCGCAAAGTAACGCCTGAATCTATCCATTACAATCTCCTTTGTTTGATAGTCCATCTAACTACGTGACATTGTTGAAATTGTGGTGGTGCCCACAGAAGCCACAAAACAAGAGTTGAAGTTGAAATCACAACCTTGAAAGATTGCGTGTTCTTGAAAATATTTGAATAATTTGTTAATTTAATTGATGTTTACCTTCTGACCTACACGTGTATTTTTACGTCCAGGTAAAAGTTTTATATGCACTAAAAGCAGTGGGACAGATGGTGCTTGATTTCGTAGGTCTAATAGGAAAGCTCCAAATTAGATATTGGAATGAGGTGACATTTAGTGACTAACAATTTATCGATAAATTTGTCGATAACAAAAATCATGAATCACTTATATGTCAGATTGCACCGACTTTGTTCATCAGCGAAATATAAAACATTTAGGAATAATTTATTAAGTTTTCCGGTGATAGGATATTCCTACTTTCTTTACTTTTGTGACATTGCTATTAAATCTGCAACTTATAATAGCACAACGCGGCATTTTCATATAAATTGACGGAGATGCATGCGGCGCGTTAACCGCGGGTCGACTGTCAGTAGCATTATAGTCCGTTGACGTAAATACTCCTGTTTAGGAGTATGGTGAGCTCGCGTTCCACGCCCCCTTCACCTTTCTATTGCTTTCTCTTTTCTGTGGTAGGTTCCAAGAACATTTCAAAATGCCGCCAACTCGAATGACGCGTGCGGGGTTTCCTCGCACATTTAAAGCGCATGCTCGGCTATGAATCTCTAAAACGACCTTCATGATTTTTATGAAAGTAAATAGTAAAATTATGTTCTTATATGTATTATGATTTTTAATTATATTAATAACTGATATAAGGACACGTGTCATTGTACAATATAATACGCTACCATATATTACTTTTTATACAATTAAGTTGTTCCATAGAAATATCGTCGTATTAAACTCCTTCCGCGTATTATTTTTTGGTGGTACAGAGGTAGTTGAACGTAAAAAAACAAAATTATAAAGTCAAACTCACTTGTGCATTTTATTTTGTTATATCGCACGGTTTCATATGGCTTCGGCGATAGCTTACTTTTACAGTATCCACCCAGAACTACTAAGGTTGGACGATTAAGAGATTTCTAATGGACTGTAACTTCTTTATATACTCGTTTGACCCTGAAATTATTCGACTATATAATGCAAGCTTCTCTCAGATTACATTTACAAATTTTAGAGCGCGAACATTCATATTGGCGGGAATCGTAACACAAGTAATTACGTAGCGGGAAGACTTCATTGTTATATACTATAAATGTATAGCCGCTCCGGCTTCGCACGGGTAATTACGACTATGAATTGAGATGTAAGCTATCCTATCTTTCAATTTGGATCAAATTGCACAGGGTGTGCAAATCATATTTAAAATTGGTGCAGTAGTTTAGGAGTCCATTGCAGACAACAACATGACATGTAATTTTTATATATCGATACCTCAGTTCCAAAGTGTAACAATTCAGATACAGGTTATAATGAGATAATATGAAAATTAAATGACCAGTGATACTTTTTTTGATGTAATTCTAATACTTATATGATAAATCTAAAATATATATATGTATTTTAATGGTCTTAGGTAAACACATTATTCCGCGAAGAAAAGAAAGAAAATTAATTAGAATTTCACCAAGTTTTCGGAGTTTTTCTTTAATTGTTACTATCTGGAACTAAAAATGTTTTCATTCTAGAGACAGTTATTCTAAGTTACACCACTTTATATATAAATATTTAATAATACTCACAGTAAATATGAAATGAAATTATCAAAACTGAAATCAAAACGTACTTTTGATTACATAATATCCAAATTTTAGAAAATTAAATGTCTTATATCTCAATTTTACCTACAGAATCTGAAGAAAGGACACAGGAACAGAAATTATTTGAAATTTTTCTGAATATTTTATTCAATCTGAGTCATCTTCCTGAGTTTATTCTTCAGTTACTGTAGGTAACCCCGTATGGTGCCGGGTTAGAATTGCACCTCCCCATATCATCCCGTGGGTGTCGTACGAGGTGACTAAAGAAAAAAATTCTTGATGGTGGGCAGCAGCGCGTTTTAAAGAACTGTCAACTTACACTGCGATCCCCAAGACGCCTGCCAAGCGTGGGGATTATGGCAAATACCCCCTTAATAGGGGATGCTGTGTTCAGCAGTGGATGATCCGGCGGTTACAGTACTGTAGGTAGATTTTCATAAAAGGTTTTTGGTTGAAAAAATGAAATATTGTACTCAGTATTAAAAATAGTCTCATACAGATGTTATTGATGGGTTGAATATTTTCTTCTGTGCATTTTAACTTTATTAAAATCTAGTATTAAAGGAGGAGTGATAGGAATGTCGTCTATTAAAAATGTTAAAATTTAACTCAAAATATGAGAGGATTCAGATTATTATGATGCACCATTTGTGAACTAGTTCTTTCTTCTAGGACTCTATTCTGAAAATATAGATTTAACGTTCATGTTATGTAGTAAGAAAATAATAATTTAAGAATGTAAATAAAATACACTACAACAAAATTAAATACTTATTTCGTGATAGAACCGTCTTTCTATAAGATAAAAGAACATTATTTAATTATACAAGAGATTGAAAATATTTACAAACCTAATTTAATAATAAAACTCATAGCTTTAACTTAGCTACACCTTTTTGCTTACTTTGTTTTTATGTTAAAAATTAACATCATTTTTATCAACTAGTTTTAAAATACGCATCAACTAATTTTAACTTTCGCGCAAAAAGTGTTGCGAATTTTATGCATGTTTAAATAGTTTTCTTTGATTACAAAAACACAAAAACGAGTAGTATTCAATTTCGTTAAAACGGAAAGATTTCAATTATTTGATAGAAAACTTTTGGGATGTGTCAAAAATAAAAAGGTCTACCAGTAATCATAATATTGTTTGGTTACGAAAAGTAACATTTAGATTTTTTCTTGGAAGTGTAAATATTTTCAGTTCCAAAAAGAAACAACTAGAATTGTTACTATATGAATATAAAATAATGTAGGTTTATGAAAAAATATGGGGTGTAACAATCAAACTGCATTTAGTTATCGACTTGTTACTCTCTGAAAATGATGCGTAATCGTATTTGGAACAATTTCTCATACTTATCTCAAGCTCAGTAAATTTCGGATTTGTTACACTTTGGAACTGAGGTATCGATATAAAGATAATGTGTAATCATATCCAGTCCCAAATCGTATTAAATAGTAAGTGAGGTATTTCGTCTTCAAAAATACAGACACTGGTAGTTACTTGGTTTTGCCCTTCCTTGGATCATCAGTCTATTGATGACACGAAAAGTATCTGTAAGTAATGCTTTAATAAATAGTTGAATATAAATATCACATGTAATTTGTTATGTTTCAGATTTCACGAAATTATTCGAACAACTCAAGCTGTTACAAGGTGGCGTGGACCATAAAAAGGAGGTCATACGTGATGTCATCAACGAATCTATGCGTTTCAAGCGTAAAGCGCTTGCTAAACTACTCGAAGACTTCTTAGCGGGCCTCGAGAAGAACGGAAGTAGTGCCTCGGTTAGCATGAAGAGGATTAACAACACATTGTTATACAGTAACAGTAACAATAACAGCTAGTGCATGCGTGTGGCGTGGACAATTGATTTTGCAGACGCCCGCTGGGATTGACGCTCAAATGTGAAGTGAATAAATTAGTCAAGTGTTTCAAACATTTCATTATGTGATGTGCTCAGTTTGTTGGATGTGCGTATATTGAAACGGAACATGCGGATTTTACTTTAATAACATGCTTGTTAATAGAACTTTTTAAATAAAGTTAATGTTTTAATAGAACATCGGATCTATGTCGAAGTTAGTCATTCAAATGATATTTAGATAAAATTGTGTGCGAATAGATCTGATTTACTATATACACATTACTTGTTAATAATTTATGTACACTGTTTTAAACGCCTATGTGCGAGCACCAATGTGCTTAAAGTGGTGATGCAGGTTTTATCAGCTAGGTGTAAACTTGTCCATTGTATGCAGTATTTAGTTACCTGATTTAAATTTCTAAAAATATTGACTGAAAATTCACTTAATTTTTTTTATCTATTTATGTTCTATAGAAATTGCGTTTGTCCTTAAGTGTGGGAAAATATCACATGTAGTAACACATTAACCTTATCAATTATTATCACAGTCTGGATTTGATAAACATTACAGTTATCTTTTAAAATTTCAAGGCATGCACTTATATTTTACTTCTGTTACTGTCATACTGTGGCGTCTTTAAATAGGTCATGCATGAAATGGAGCATTACTTTGTATAAAACTGACCATTATTTCTTGGGTGCTTGTTTTGGTGAATGTATTTTTTTTTCTTTTATTTGAAATGTATTTGAGTTTATTGCCATCATAGTAATAGTTTTCATAGTCTGCAAATGGTATTATGAAATGTGTCCGATTACTATCTGGTTATTTTATTATTCAATTTCCGTGGGCTGCATATTATTATCGCAGTTTATTTCATTGGAGTTATGACTTTATTTTTTCTCTTATTTAGTGCATTGAAACGGTTGCAAAAATGTACACAAACATAAACTAATAAATGAGTATCAGTATAGCATCCATTATCTTTATAAATATTTATAAAGATAATGGATATTGCTATATAGCAATAGCAGGATATTTATGCAGACAGGGTACATGCATGTAATTTTATATATATTTGACAAATTGTTTCAGCGAATATATAACTGCAAAAGTAAAAATATGAATACACTCACTATCGTGATAATCCACCAACACAAAAATCTTGTCCAATGGCCGGCGGATTCTAGTAGAAAAACAATGTTAAAGTATTAATTTATTAAAGTAAACAAATTAACTTTGATAATTTTATTTAGTTTTATGTATATAACACAATTTCCACTGGATTCATGAAATCTTGCAGAGGAGTATACAACCTAAATAGTAGTTTATGCGCCGCCATATGCATGAACATGATGTTTGATGATGGATTGTGGAAATGATTATAAAGCGTGGTCAGGATTAAATTGCATGATTAATATACATAGACACAGCAGTAATATGTCATAAAACATTGTGTAGTACGATAACCTTTTATAAAAGTGTTTATCATTTTGCTACAACGTGTTAAGAATCTTTTACATGTAAATATAAACGCTCCCAGACTGGTTCTACTCGTTGTTAAACATTGTATAACATTCTGTAACCATCAGTATGGGTCTGCCTTTCTAGGAGGCTGGTAGTGGCTCTAAATGTTGCCTTTCGAGGATTTTTGCTCCAATGTACAAAAATCATCTCTGATTTTTGTGAATGTTCTATATACTTTTCTTTAAACTTTCGTGAACTAAACTCATGTTTCTAAATTACTGACGGGTCTATCCACGCACAAATTAACATCAAAATAATATTTTGACTAACTTCGACGTTTCGATCAAGTTGCATTGACCGTGGTCACGAGTAACTGCTATTATTTTGATGTTAATACGTGCGTGGATAGACCCGTCAGTAATTTAGAAACAATGTTATATATGTTGGATGCAAATTTGTTTAATTTTCGAACGTGGTCTATAATACCCAATGTAGACGCCTACGCCGTAATTTTTCTGTGACGTCACCAACGTACCGCCCTGGCAATAGTACAGTAACGGCGTGTGTACTGTTGAAAGGGAACCGCACGTTGACGGCCCTGTTAAAATCGGGTAATCTCTACAAACATAGGCACCAACCAGCGAAAATAAAGCCGTTCGCCACGGTTTAGATTACGGATAACGGATTATGCGGATTATTCGCAATTTCTATATAAGAGCGAAAATTCAAAATGTCAGGATATCAAGGGACTTGCACCATGTGGCAGTCTTTGCCGTTGGTTTGATCATATAATAATATAGTATTTTTTACTTCCCAATAATCCAATCTTACAGATTGAAGGAGAAAAAGTATAAAAATAATTATGGCATGATAAAAAATAGTATGTGAGATATATTTGAATCACATGCATATTCCCTATTGTTAATTAAAAGCTCATTTTCTCAAGTTTACTCGCTAAACTGCCATGCTAATACTAAATATTGTTTATGGAATAACTGCATTATTAGGAAAATTATAACTGCGAATGGGACATACGAGTACACCACAACACAATCAGTCTCTCGGGCCAGAAATGCCGTATCCAATTATATTAGCAGATAGTTAAAACCCCAAAAATGCATTACTTAAAGAAATATTGTCCTATCTCTAGTTCCGTTTATTTTGATCGTTGATTATTTTAATAATGTTTCTTATTCGAGGCCACCATATTTATTGTTTGCTCTGTTATGATTCTTCTGCTACAAACGGAGGGCTTATTAATAATTATAGTATTTGTAATAGTGCCACTTTATATTTAACACTCCATAAAATTGTTCATAATTTACTTTTTAATAAAACACTTTCTTACATGAATTCGAGTTTTGCCTGAGTCTTTCCTGTTTTGGAAGCTTTCAATTACTGCATTTATTGTATTACAGAAAATATATTGGCCACAAGTATATAGCTAATTATAAAAAACGTGGTCTTTCGATGATTTTCTTACTGATGAACTATACAGTACGGGGTGGTCCATAACTGCACTCTCTGTCATAATTTTATCAACTCTGATATAATCTGCATACATTGTCAGTAATTTTAAACCACTGACCAACTTTTTAAAACGTTGATCATAATGACCATAAATGTTTGTCATTTTGCCTAAACACTCTGTGAGCTTAAAAAGATAGCAATAGCTTTAACCTTACGTTTGTCGAGTGTTGCAAAACGACATGTTAAAATGTGTCTGTTAGTTATTGTAAATAATTGTATATAATGCTAGTTTGTAAATGATTACCAATGAAGATGTGTAGGATGCATTTATGCATCGTTATATAAACAGCAGTTAGTGTGGCCGGATTTTTGAGCTTATTTCTATGACGTAAGAGGTAATACCTTGTTGACTAACAGTTGAAAACGATTTATGCCGCTCACTGCATTTACAATTTGAATTATCTAAACAGTTGCTTGTTCGCATTCCCGTAAAATCTATATATATTTGGTATACCTTGTTACCAAAAAATAACGCGAACAACTTCAGTGATGCATTCGACAAACCTAAGCGACGCCAACGAAAGTTGAACTAACTTACCGCGATGCATAACACAGTTTGGGGCTTTAGTTTGACTGGTCTTGTTTGTGCTTCTGGAACTTTCAAGCTTAATATTCTCGCGCGAAATCAGTGAATGAGCTAACAAATCGATTGTTTGATTATCGTTTTCAACTATGGTGAACATTGCTTTCCATCACGATTGCGAGAAAATAAATGACATCTACAGAATATTCCAATATTGATTAGGTATGTACCTATCTGAAGAAAATTGCATTTTTCCGCCTCCGCTTGAGTTTTTAAGTTGTCTAATTCGCCATAAGTTTGATTTAACTTATGGCAAAATTAAAGTTTATGCACTTTAATTTTCTTTACGCCCATCCAAGAATAGGTACTTTATTTTTATTAATATCAACGTAAGTAAATGTATATCATCACATTTAGAGCAGTAGTGATGGAAAGCTTTATATAAGTCTAAAATTAAGACTAAATAATATATGACATGTTGATTGTACAGCAGGATACAAAAGGCCCAAATAATTGGACACACGGGCGGTCATGGACTTTGATATCACCTATAAAAAAATATCCTACGGTTTGTAACATAGTGTGTATGTGCCCCGTTTTAGGGGTTTCATTAATATTAATTATTTTGAGTATTTTCTAATTAAAATTAAACTGATTTAAAATTGTACACAACGGCACAATGATTGTGTAGGTGCCGCTCGCCTATTCTTTAGAATTTAATATTAAATGTTAAATTCTACAATCCGGGCATACTAACGAGTGTTCGGTCAATTGTAAAGTGTATTATATCATTTTCTAAATAAATTATGGTCCTTATTGGATTTTAATTCTGTGTTTTATTGTTCTGTAAAAAGGCCAGGTCAGGAGTAACTTAAACCGACGCTTATGTATGAAAGGATTGATGAGTGTTGTTGAAGCGAAAGAGATATGTAAGGATCGTAGCAAGTGGAAATCTGTGGTCTCTGCCTACCCCTACGGGAAAGAGGCGTGATTTTGTGTATGTATGTTTTATTGTTGTTTCGCTGTAAGGAGATAAATATAAATATAGATTTATTGGAAAATTTAGGGCAAAACCGGCAACTTTTGGCGGCAGGAAGAGTGGCGCAAGGGAGTACAGTTAATAATACTTCTTTGTTCAACAAATGATCGTTTTATAGGTCGAGTTTATAGGTCGAAGTGCCGACTTTAACCCTTAATTCACTTTCTGTATAGGTACCACAAATAAAAATTTTGTGTGATGCCCCGTCCACCCACTGGACTTTCCCACTGGTGGGTGGACGGGGAATTAATTTTAAAACATTGAATACGTTTTAGCGGCTAGTTTCTCCTCGTCTCAGTTTGGTGTATATGTTCAATGTCTCAGTACCTTCATGTGTGTGCTCAATGATGTGAGCTATGTGATGCTGAGAGGACTTGTGCGTGCGCCTCGTATTTGGTCAGTAGTCACGCCAACTGAATCAACATAACTAGTGTGAGTCCAGGGATTCACACTAGTTATGTGGATTCAGTGGTGGAAGTTTCCACCACTTTAAGGGATGCTTCCAAGGAGTTCAGACAGAATCACGAAAAACCATGTTCCTCAACCCTGTGTCACTTGCCTTAACACTCGTGCACTTTAATGAACAATTAATAGTTAATTATCCACCATGATTACACATTAAAACTATTTCAGGAATATAATACAACATTCTAACCATTGACTTTTCACTTTCCCCGCCCCATTACCTAAAACATGCTTAGTTTGAGCACTGCGACATTTCTACGAAAGTAGTGCTGAAGTGCTGTTGATAATAGATAATAACTAACGATTGTAAACATCGATACATAAATAAATTTGTTACATAATTCGTGAAAAAAATTTTTTCAACAAATGGAACCGACTTTCTGAAATTGTTATGTGTGAAATTACTTGTTGACGTCGGTACACGATAGTTCGAAGGTATCTATTATCACAATTTAGTGCACATGGTACCGACTTCGACCAGTTATTTGAAACATTTTAGTGTTGAAGTCGGTACCATATATAGGTTTTTTTTCATATTCAGCCTTTTCATTGACCCTTGCTACTTACGGGATAGATATTCATTCACCGTTAATTAGTAGGTAAGTCATCAAGATATGCATAACACATTTCAGTTGTGGAGTGTCAATCAAAAATCGCTTGGCTAACTTTTGTGAAATATAAATAGGACCACCTCAGTGGTAAATACCAAACAAAAAAGAATATCAAATCAGTATAGAATCAAAATCAGTTCATAATTGGCGGAATTACCATGTAATATACTTACATGCCAAAATACACACAGGCGACTTAAGAACTTCCTTTAATTCGACCTGACCTATGTAAAAGAAAAAAAAAACTTGTTCGGCATATAGGAACTTTTACATAATGATGGATGGTAACCCTACATTATGAAATTTCATACAAACAATAAAATAAGGATATCTCATAAAATAAACAAGTTTACGTAGAAGTGAAATAGCAGATATTTAGTAATTTTTTTTACTAAACATGAGCTATCTGGGCCTTTTGTAATGGTTACAAATCTAATGATATTCATGTTTTTTGATTTTCATAAATGTGTGGATTGAGTGAGCATATAAAATAATTAATTACTTATATATGTATCACAATAGAGTTTCGTTTAGTATGTTACGAAATACTATTGAACAATAACTAAACATGAGTAATATAACGAAGTTTAATTTTATACTCGTAGTTTATTACAGACCAATCGGCCCTTGCGAAAATGGAGGATTGAGTGAGCACAATTAACTATTTGTAAATTTTTAAATACGGCACTAGGCGATCTGTAAATACATACTTATACCCTTCACAAGTTTTAGTAAAAACTAGTATACAATTATTTTTGAAAACTCAATAGATTTAAATATATTGATGGTTTTCTGTGAGAACTGAGTGAGCATATTATAATCGATTTATCTTCTGTTTTATCTTTTTACAAAAAGGTATATTGGTTTTACAATTGTTTTAGAGCTTTTACTAAATTATCCTATTTTATTATTTTTTTTCTGAGGGTGCTCACTTAATGCACACGCACACATTTTTTACTATCATTTGTTTACAGTTGTTTCTACTTATAAATCACTTATGGTTTATTTATTGTATTAGAATCCCAAAACGTAAAAAGAAATATATTTCTGAAGATTTTAGCCTTCCTGAAACCATTCACAAATTACATAGGAAGGAAAGAAAGTACCTAGGTATTTTGATTTTTATGTCATTACTCAATGAAATAAAAGACTGACTGACTAAATGTCAGGAACGGATTTGCTTGATTTATGCCAAAGCTGCATAATCACTATCACCTGTATGTATATGCAATGCATAGACTTAGGTAGATAGTGATACAACCCATTACACGTTATGGTTTTTTTTGTATAGAAACATACATTCAAGTATATATAATTTTATTACACTGAACATAATTAAATTTTTACTTTTCACTACGAATATAAGGAAAATGAAAGATTACAGTTTTTAAATGTTTTTTTACCGGCGGTATGCCTTTATTAAACAAAATACTGCGAACTATATACAACACTACAGCTGCTACAATAGAAGCATCTAGACAACCAATAAGTCATAGCAGACTCATAGGCAGTCCAAATGCTCCAGCCCAGTACTACAGCATTTTGATCACGCGTCGCATCGACCAAGCGCTCAGATAAGTTTTGGAAAATACGATGAGCTCCCGGTCCCCTCGGGACCAACGTCTCTACACCAAACGGCTCAAATATGTAACCCATACCGAGGTTAGCGTATTTGCGCCGCTTGAGTTGCGCCGCCGAAGTAACCGCAGCGCCAGCCCTCACGTTGGTTTCAGAAAGATGTAACGGCGCACAGTGGTCCGAAAATGAGATTAAGCGGACAATAGACCTTAAGTAAAAAAATCGCAAAATAAAAAATTGATTTGGGTAGCAATTTGTATGCTGATCAACATTTATTCTATTCAATTTTTAAAATAAATGATTCTTTCACTTTTAAAAAATATCTTTGATACAGAGTCGAGAAAAATGTATGGGAAAAACCTTTTTTATTTTTTTCTCGACTCTGTATCAAAGTGTCAAAGTCAAACCGGGATAGAAGCTTTAGGCCTAATTTCACCATACCATGTTTGTTTACGCTAAATCAGGCATTAGCTAATGGGTCTTTAAAAATAACAGAGCTGTTAAATCAGTCTACGTTCTATGAAGTTAACTGAATTAATCATCCATTAACAGTTGGTGGGACACTCGGTTCAGTTAACAGTCCGTTAAAAGTATTAACAAGGCAGACATATTGGTCAAATTGGCCGTAATTTGATATCAGATATAAAGAACATAAATCCGCGTTTAGGAACAACCATCCCGAACAGTCTCATTTTGCCAAACATTTAATTGAAAGCGGTCATCAACTCCTCGATTGTAACATGTTTAAAATCTTACACTGTTGTGACAAGGGGTTTAGATTATGTGTATTAGAACATGTAGTGTTATTATCCTATTGCATTATATTTCCAATAAGAATTATCTAATCGGTGGTGAGAACGCCTAAATAAACAGGCGAGCAAAGCATACTATTTAGATAGCACCTCAAACCTAGGTAAATCTGGGAGATGTATTGAAATATAAATAAACCGAAGCCTCTTAAATGTTTTGTTTGCGGAATGTACGTATGAAAGACCAAACCTGGTATGTTTTGATTAGTTAGAAATATTGAGAGAATGTCACGGCAAAGATATTCTAACGTTTTGAATGTGAAGAATGGTCTGAGATCCCACAAGCGCCTGATAAAAATGCGATGGAATAGTCGCCTCGAAAATATATTGCTCGCGAAAAGTAAATAATAAAATCAAAATGTTTAATAATAAAGTCCTGCTTTTCCCGGCATTCTGGAAGCTGGAAAAGATCACGAGGCGATCTCTCAATAACCCATGATTACCCCTAATATATAATTATTGCATGTCTAACAGATTATTGACCATTTGAGAACAATAACAAGTTTTGTCAATGAACTTGGAAACAGTCTCTGGTTTTCAAGATATTTCCTTTTTACCGTCCAGGCTCATTATGAAATTATATTTAACACCTGTTCCTGGTCAGGTAACAATATAAATTAATTTAAGAATAATCCTCGTTTAAAAGTTGTAGTCATTTGAAAAGCTGGGTCGACCACATGATGATAATTGTCAAAATTGCAAGGGCTATTGTATATGAAAATTGAATAGATTAGTATTGGCATTTTCCTCTTTTGAATTGTATACTCAGATTAGGCTTTAGAATTTAATATTACAAAGAATACTCAATAATAAAGTGAGGTTATGAAAAAAGGAAAGAGGTAGCACATGCGAGCAAGCGAGAAGGAAGATCAAACTAACGGGTGTTACCCTGCCTCCCGCAAGCTGGTATATATACCCCTCATCCGCCGATGACAAGGAGAGACCTCGTTACTTCTTGCACGAATGTACGTGCGTATACACATTTCGCGTTCCAGAAATTAAGTGCCAAGTCAAGGCATATTGAAGATTAATTTTCATACAAATAATATACGAGGAAAATTTAAGAGGCGTTGAGGAAACGTGTGCCGTTGGCGCCACACAGCTTCCTTCGCTGAACTTTGAGGAACGGACGCTGCTCACCAAAATGGCCGCCACGAGGCGACACGAATCCATGAGGAATTAAACGGAGCAAAAGAGAACATATTTTTGGGAAACAACGAACGGCATGTATAAAGGACGGGACCTCCCTTCGTCATAACCTAAGGTACCAAAATAATCAAATTTAGACCCCCATGTGCGCGACAAACTTCCGTATTTTCCCCGCGCGTAGTAGTAAGCAGCAGTGCTCGGCTTAAAAGGACTATAGAGTTAGACATTGTAATTTTTGGTATAATAAATAATATTTTTGTAAAGTGTAAAGATTGTTTCCATCAGCCATGCCCCCTAGCGAAGCATTCCTCTCGAATAGGTACTAGCCACCATCAGCACAAAGACGGCCTGGTCACAAGGTCTTCACATGCTGCCCGCTGATTATCCAGGACACCTTATTATAGTAAATATTTGTCGTAAGTATCGCTTAATTCACTCCACGAACCACACGATACGACAAACAGTTAGAAATATCAAAACATAGTGTAGGCTTCGCGCTGCTGAATGAACAGATTCAATTGGTTTCATCCCCACTGTTACGTATTTTTAGTGATAATTTGCCGCCACAAACTATTTTGTAATAAAACTCCGGCTTACCATGTTACACCTGCTATATTTCACAATTAGGTTAAACTCACTATCAAATACTGTATACCTATATGTAGTACAGTCGTATATTATACATGGCACTTTGCGAATTGAGTGCAGTAGCGTCCTTACACTTCGAGACTCTATCGAAGACTGACTCGAATTACTCGAATTCTCCCTGCAACTGGCCATGTTTGCTCTCCCCTCCAAGTATTACGCTACGAGTCAAATCAATGTCTAATGGACTACGTAATTATCTAATAAGCTACTAAAGGAGTTGTAAACATTATTTGTTTCGTTTTTGTTTATTATTTTTTCATAACGTGCGAGCCAAGCCACCCGTCGAACCAGCAATTTCATTGCTTTTTTGCTTGTAAGTACTTTATGAAGAAGCTCCATCAAATCCCTTTTTGCTCATTAGCTTTAAGTTGATGCATTTAACTTAATTCCAGAAATGTTTAGAAGCTTCTTAACAGTCAAATCTAAGAGTGCTTGTAACTTTACGTTAGCTCCTTTCTCAGTGATTACTAAATCACTTGGAAAACATCTTTCTTTTGCTTGAATAAGTAAGTAAGTTAAGTCTATATTATGGTAATACTGAATTAATTTAATAATTTACTTTTAATATTTAATTTTAATTTATTAATTTAATTTAATAATTTATTGTATTTCCACAAAATCTTCAATTTCATTGACAATCATTATAATTACATGACATAATACTTTCTCTATATTTAACATCCGTTCAGTTTAAAACTTAATAGCATTATGTCCAACAACGCGTGTCGCAATTAAACTTGGTCCAAGGGATATTCAAATAAGGATTTTGTGCAGATCGCCTTGGGAAATACAAGGAGGGAATGGCTGCAACAACATAGATAATGTGAACGCAAAATTGGATGCGCCGATCCACCCGCCCACATTCTATTCCGAATACGGGCGCTGAGCGTTTACTGGACAGAGGTGTGTGGAGTCGTCAGCTACGTAGATAATTTGCTTGTAAAGATTTATTTAATTCAAATACTCATTTTTTTTTTTGCAAGTTTATTTTGCCTTAACCAATCAACGTCCTCATTGAATCGATTGTGTACCTATGATGCTGTATTGTAAATAAACATGTAGTACCGCAGTACCTATAATTTCTTCAAAGGTAGGTACTACCAAAGGTAGGTACTTCCTAGGTAACACTATGCTACTATTAATTTCCTTCGGTAAACAAAAAAATAATTACTTAATATTAATATCCTAATGTTATTATTAAGGCGCGTACCCGCAAAATATTTTTCGAAATATTCAACAAAAACTTGGTTTCGTATCGCAAGAGGCGGGTCCATATACATAACATTGTTTCAGAAACACGGACTGTACATTTCATTGTTGCACGTAGTAAGTATTAAGTAATTCTAGGTTAGCCTGAACAACATCTTCGACCACATCATCACTTACCATCAGGTGACATAGTGGTCAAAGGCTTCTTCTGCACGGCAGTTCATAGTCACTGACAATAAGCCATCACTGTTGTATAAAATAATGTCTGCTCTTTATTTGCCTATCAACGTCAACTTCCTGACATTTTTTTATTGGTCGTGTAAGTCGTTACTTTATTCGTCTATTACAAACGTCGCATTGTCGTCCGTTATTAGTAATAAGTGTAATACACAAGAGAAATCTTTACTCCGCGCGTCATTCCTGGCACCGTGTTTATATGACTAACTTATACGCCAAGGCCAAGAGATCACTTCCCAGAAGCCGAGAAGCTATACGTTCTACAAAAATTTCGTAAAGTTGTAAATTGTGTTCATGTAGTCGCCTGGGCTCTAATAACTCAAAATGGGGTCCTAGAGTGTAGTATAAGACTTCCCTATAGACTGCACGAACGGTTTATAGTACGACGTCGGTAGGAAGGAGGAGAAAGGAGGTTCCGTAATAATGCCAATAGCAGTCACCCATCCAAGTCGCTACACCACAGCGGACGTTGCTTTACTTAGTTCACAGTAAAGTACGACTCGAGCAAGCTTCGCTACGAACGCTTCTCCATACCTCTCAACTCAACTATACCTGCAAGAATTTTCTTCTACGGCACTAGTAAATTTGTAGTGTCAATTTGCTTATTGTTTCTCTATGTATTTTTCAGTGCCGCTTCTACGTATTCTACATTACGTGGACATCATTAGAGCATCGACACTTTGCATCTAGCGAACCCTACCTACTGTGAAATTATATAGACAGAATTCTGATAACTTGTGAACTAAATGTTACGTTATGTTTTAGATATGACGTTGGTATTTACATATCGCAAAATATATTTTTTTTTTATAAAAAATTGTACAACAGGAAACCTAACTTAAATAATGTTATAAATTTTGCGCAGGAGTAAAGTACCTACTTAGGTACATAACCTTATGTTATCTATTATATCGGCAAAACATTAACATATCATGTAATGCGAACATCGTAGATAATGATAACAACTGAATTTCATCTCAAATGGCTGAAGTCGGGTGCGTGTGATGCTAACCAGCTGAGCCAGTAAATCTGGCTTCCATGTCTTACAATCCTGAACAGAAGAAATCAGGTAGCAAAATCAGGTTTGTGACATCCATATGACGTCGATTTTGGTCGTTTAAAAGTCAATATTGGCCTGATAAAGAAGTCCTTTGACGTTAGAGATTAATACATTATTAGTAGGTACTTTAGCCCAAATTTGAATAAAAAACTGACAGCTTCACAATTGGGGTCAATTTGTAGGTAATTGTTTTATATTTTTTAATACAAATATCAAATTGTGTACTTAGCAGCCAGTATATGAACCGAATATCTTTTCGTACTCCAAAAATATCGTAAAGTTGTAAATTGTCTTCATACGGGTCTGTCATGATCCACTATTGTCCCTTACCTTTCAGTCAGATCGGTAGCTATTTCTTACGACACACGTACTTGCTGCGTGGGTAGAGATCCCACACAATGATAAGAAATAAAATGTATTTTGTGTGGGATTACACACCCACTTGCAGTTTGCTACAGAAAACGTAGGTACAACCAACACCAAAATTACACAATTATTGTTATCTTCGTTAGTTGCTATATGACGTATGCGTACTTCCTACAATTTTAAAGTTCTCGTATTTGACTAATTTCGGACAATTTTGCTTCATGATTGTAAGAATGTGATACAATATATTAGTAATTTTATTTATGGTTTGGTTAGTAAAGAAGTTAGTAAAGATGGAAACATGTACGGGTACTACCCGTACATGTTTCCATCTTTTTTTTGTAACTGGTATGGTCGGGCTTTACACCCTAGAACTCAGACGTAAACTGCTTCTCGTAATGCATTATTATCAAGTGGCTCGTAACAAAGTTGAGTATCCGGTAGCCCTAGAGCAGCTAGGGCTGTTTGTTCCACCGCACTTTGGTCGCGACTCGCGGTGCTAACACTGAGTATGATGGTCCGCGGCGCCTTCGCCAATTGTTTGCTACGCCAACTGGTCTGCACACTGTTCGTGGTAAGAATGCACTCACAGCTAGAGTAGTCAAGTTGCTCAACGATATGTTAGCTCAAAATCCAGGAATCGACATATTTTATGATAATTATAATTTATTTCGTTAAAATGTAATTAATTATCTCAGTAGTTTGTCTATGTAATGTGTTGGACTTCGTGTTTGTGAATTACATGTGAGAATGAATAAATAAATAAATAAATAAATGACGTAAACATCTTTATATGATAAGCGATGATGATGATGAAGCGCTCGTAGCGAAGTTTACTTAGCCGTTCTGAACCGATCAGCAAGGTCAAGCAACGTCCGCCTCGGTCATGACTTGGATGGGTGACCGCTGGTGACATTACTACTGAGCGCTTTCGTGCTTCGGAGGGCACGTTAAGCCGTCGGTCCCGGTTGTTGTCTTAGGATGGCAGTCGTTATAGCTTGGTGGTAGGGCATTTTGCGAATGCCCGCCTGGCTAGCTACCACCACCCTCAAGTAGAAAATCTGTTGCCAAGCACCTAACGGTGTGTTCCGGCAGCTGTCCATGAGAGTCAGTATTTCTAGGTTAGCCTGAACAACATCTTCGACTACATCATCAATACCATCGGATGAAATAGTGGTCAAAAGCTATCCTATCAGCTATAAAAAAATACTTACCCGCGTAGCTTGTTCATTCCAAAAATAACAATAAAAAAAAATAGGTTTAATCAATTGTTAGATATAGAAACAGACAAATTCCACAGAACAAGCTCTGGAAATCAAATACCTATCAGTCCTAAAAATAAGGATTGCTTTTACTGCTCTAAGCACGCTATAACTCTACGCTGACTAGTAACGTAGCTAAAGCCCGGTACCGGATATAGGATACCTATATAGGAGTATATCCGTTTATATATATAAATTACGTGTCACGTTGTTTCTCCGCGATGGACTCCTAAACTACTGAACCGATTTTCAATTTGATTTGTACACCGTGTGCAATTACATCTCAATTTAGTACTCACCGTAGTTTATAGTATATATATATATACATATATAGACCCGTGATTTAAAATAACTGTAACCAAAATAAAAGGGCGTATCTTAACACTGTTGCCTATCCCTTAACAATATAATTAAATACATGAGCAAAAAATTTTGAATATTTATTAGGTGTCAGCGAATGACGTATTGTAACGCCTTCACCCCAAACATGGCATAAGGGTAGGAGTACGATAAATTTAACTATTATAAACTTTTTCCAAACCTTATCAACCACAACATTACGATAAGTGAGATCGTGCATGGTCAAAGGCTAACCTACTTAGGGAAAATATGATGACAATTAGGACACCTCCACTCACTCCTTGGAAGAAATACACGCGTGAAGTTATACCTATTATATTGTGGTTTGGATACCGTTACCGCCATTTAGCATAAAGCGAACCAGTGGGAACGAAAATAGTAAACACAATTTCTATTTCCATCTACGTACGAAAGGGTTCCATCCCATCCTATGGTCATCGTTATTTATAGCGTCGAGTGATTTATTTGCATTTTGTATCCATTCTCCTATCTAAATTACGTGCTTTATCGTTATTTGTCGGGGTAATGCGATTTTTACTGCGGGCGATGATACAACACTTTTCCTCGAATATGCGTGGGAGCCAATTGTGGTTGATTGTCGTAACTTCGTCACAGTAATGAAATTTACTGTGGCTGCTATCTCAGATGAATTATGCCTAGAATCGGGACCAAAAAATATAATATGGCTTGAATAAAAAATATTGGACTTATTATTAGGCAAGTATTTGGCTGTTATCTTGCTTTAGTCGCACCATAAACATGTAAACTCAGAGTGTTTTGAATCAACAAGGCACCAACTTCAACAACTTATATATACAAAACAATAAAAATGTAAATTTTCAGCCAAATCTAATCTAGTACTATTAATATACATACTAGTAATTCTTTCATACCTATGTTTCCAAAAAGATGAATTTGCTTATGTTTATTATCATTATCTCAACCGTAACGTCTACCAGTGAACAAGCCCCAATTGGGAGGATATACTATAATACCCACGCTTGCCAGGTGATTTGAGGATCGCAGAAATTGTCAGTTCTTCAGAAGGCGCTGCTTCCCAACATCCGGTTTTTTTACTTAGTGTCGTAAGAATGACACCCACGGGCAGAAATGGAGAGGAGGGTGACATTCTAACCCGGCATCCCACGGGTGCTATGTTAATATTATAGTTAAAATAAAGCGCATGCAATAATGCGGTATTTGATACGGTATTTAATTTGTTTTCACAACCTTCTTCGAGATAAATCGAAATTGCTGTACTGGCCAAAAATGTATGAAAATGTATATATATCTGTCGTGTCTAGCGGCCAAATAAATTGCATAGTAAACTCATATCTGTCGTGTAATTTAAAAATGGAACGATCTTTTACTTCGAATTATGGCAACCAAGGAGGTAACTTATCAAAGGTTTTATTTAAATTTCGATCTGGCCTGCAAATAGAACGCTGTTTATTGATAAAAATAAAAACAAATGAACACTTTAACGCGGGCAATTTTATTGTTGTCTGTTGATAGTCATTGAATTTGAAAAGTAATTGTTTCGACAAAATGAGTTCAAGTGAAGACAATGAGCGTGATGAACTTAATTCAACGCAACCTGAAATTCTTCATCTCTTTTTTCACCTCTTTAGAATTATCCCAAACCAACATAATCCCCGGAAAGTCCACTTTAAAATTCATAAAGTGTAATTTAACAACTGTATCTTCAAATAAAAAATTCTGCTTAGGTACTACTTTGTTTTAATTTCCGCGCGTTATTTGAGATAAGCACTATACAAGCCTTGGCCACAACTAGGCATTGGTGGACTTACGTATGTGTGCCTCGGTTTCGCCTCGGCCCACATTTACACGTTCGTCCATCAATGCCTCCTTTGGTGGCCGCTGCAGTAATGTACTATTAGTAATTGTACTCATTTAGATAAGTCAGATATATCTAACTATAATTTCGACCACGCTCGGTTGCCTTTCCAATGAGTGTTCGGGACGTTTAGAAAGTTTCTACTCTAATTTTATTATTATAACCATCCTAGGGGACAGTGTGATCAGTTAACCGGATTTCATCTGACCGAAAGACTTGCTTTTTCAAACATTTAGCATTCGTAATGACGTCGCTGCCCTTCGGGTGTAATATAGGCCATATTACCCTCTGTGGCGTTTATTACGCACCTTATTTTTATTATTTGTATAATTCACTTTGTATGATTGATTGATTATTTAGAATATTTTCCTACCATTTTAGTGTTCGTTTACATTTTATATGTTTCTGAACGTAACATTTAAGTTAGCCATTATGGCATTTAATTTATGGCAACTGGCAACACACATATACAGCCAGTGAGCGTTCGGTCGGTTACACATAAACGACTGCGCTGCGTATTTTTACATGTAATCTTTGTATTTTACACAAACAGTCTTATGTTTCCATTTTTAACCGTTTTAACTGTGCATTAATATAACTCTGGTATAAAACTAACTAATTCTAATATATTGTAACTTTGGTGTGAACTTGTATATTAAATATTCTGTAATAATGTTCGGCATTTTCTTAATCGAGCTATCATCATACGTTAATAAGAACACGGTACAACAAAACTAAAAGGGTGATACGGGCTGTACCACTATCCGCCCACTCATCACCCCAAATTGGTGACCCCGACGTGATGAAGCATCGATCAACGGAACTGAATAGCGTTGAAAATCTTCTATTTCTACAAATACGAGAAATGCGGAGCGGCTGACGCCGCCGTGCTTTTCGACTTGGACTACCTCTGCATGACCTACCTACGATCTGAACTACCACGAGACCGGTATTAATTCTTCAGAAGTAACTATCATTCGTGAATCAGTGCAGTGTTCAAAAGTGTAACGGTCGCGTCGCGTCCCAGTCATAAAAGTGCCTACATTCCACAAAGCGCATCAATACAAAAAATCGTGAACACGTGCGGATCGGCTTGTTGGGCGTTGAAGCTATTCGGGACTCTCCACGCGCGATTGTACGCTCGCGCCCGGGCGCCCCCTAGCGCCATTCAACGACACCCAACTGTCTGTGTCAACATCCATCGCAGCTGTCATCGAGTGACTGTCAGTTGAGGGATTGACAATCTTGTCCAGTTTACGTTCCGGTTCACGCAAGTATTTTTATGCAACTTTACGAACATTAGATGAGTTTCACCTAAAGTTTTATTTTATTTGCCCATGGTGTTTATGTAGTGTAATGGTAGAAGTGTAACTTTTTACAACCTCTTTACTTGTTTTTCTAGTTTCTATTAGTACGCTACCTGCTGATATTCTATTTTTACAAGTAACTTCTTTTTGGGAGTGTTAGTTTAACGGTTAAGATCTTGTCTCTTGTAACGTTTATACACATTTTATACTTTGATTTATGGTAGATGCATTAGACATTTTATTTACACATTCTGACAACATTTTATTATATTGTAATTACACTGTACCTATTTAAAACTTTTATTTTGTGATTTTTGTGTGTACATTTACAGCCTTTTTGGTACCTATTTATTTTACTAATGTGTGTCTAGCGTGTATCGTGTGTACCTATATCATAAATTTTTGTGTGAACGCACCACTCCCTTAGTTTTGGAAAAATATTTTTCTTGTTTTGTTCGTATATTTTGTTTGTTTATTTGGATGATCGAGTGACATCTGATTTTCACATATTATACTTACATAGAGTACTATATTATATCATTCGTTATGGCTGATGAACTCCAAGCACGTTTGGCTGCCCTTGAGGCCCAGACTAGCTGTGAAAATATTATTTCCACTGAGTCATCACAGCCCGCTGTTTCTGAATCACTGCTAGCCATGTTATGGGAGATAGTCGAGGAACTCGGTCAACAAGTTGCTGCCTTGTCTTCGCCTTCATCAATACGCTCTCGATCTCGTTCTAGGACTAACCAGTCTTCGCGAAGTACGACGCCTGACCAGTCTAAAAAACGGTGCTGGTATCACAGGACTTTTAGTGAAAAGGCGACCAAATGTATTTCGCCTTGCAATTGGAAGGCGGAAAACTCCAACAGCAGTCAGTAGTGGCGGCAGCTGACTGCGACGCCACTGACCAACTTTCCAGCCGCCGTCTTTTCATCACGGATCGTGTCACAAAACGACAATTTTTGATTGACACTGGTTCTGATTTATGTTGTTACCCTCGCTGTTGGCTTACAGACCGGAGGAAAACCTCCGACTATGAGCTCAGTGCAGCTAATGGTAGCAGTATAAAGACGTACGGTAGTATCAACTTGACACTCAACTTTGGTCTCCGGCGCAGTTTCGTGTGGTCATTCGTCGTTGCTGACGTCACAACTGCCATTATTGGTTCAGATTTTTTGGCACATTACCATCTTCTGCCTGATTGCCGAACCAAGCGGTTAGTTGATGGCCTTACCAGCCTTTCAGCGCACGCCACCACCGCAACTTCCGAACAACCTAGCGTCAAGGCTGTAGCTTCTTCAAATTCTGCTTTCGCACATGTGCTTGCAGAATTTTCAGAGATTACACGTCCTCCTGGTTTTCCCAGGTCTGTAAAGCACGACACTGTGCATTACATTAAGACAACAGATGGGCCGCCTATCTCCTGCCGTCCTCGCCGTTTGGCTCCTCAGAAACTTCTCTCTGCCAAAAAGGAATTCGAAGATATGGTTCAGGCTGGTATTGCTAGACTTTCTAAAAGTGCCTGGTCGTCTCCTTTGCACATGGCTCCGAAAAAGGATAACACCTGGCGTCCTTGTGGTGACTATCGCGCTTTGAATGCCAGGACTGTGCCGGATCGGTACCCAGTCAGGCACATTCATGATTTTGCCCATAACCTCACTGGTGCTAAGGTCTTCAGTACCATCGACCTGGTGAAGGCCTATCATCAGATTCCAATCTTTGAAGAGGATGTTGCCAAGTCTGCCATCGTCACTCCATTTGGCCTTTTTGAATTCCCATTCATGAATTTTGGTCTTCGAAATGCTGGTCAAACATTTCAGCGTTTCATTGATGAGGTCACACGAGGCCTTGACTTCTGCTTTCCGTATGTCGATGATATCCTCGTCTACTCAGTAGACGAGGCTCATCACTGCGAACATCTGCGAATCCTTTTCGGGCGCTTAAGGGACTACGGTGTCGTAATAAATCCTTCCAAGTGCGTTTTTGGAGCCAGCGAAGTAACTTTCCTCGGTTACCACATCAGTTCCGAAGGCACTCGACCACCACCAGAGCGTGTTCAAGCCATCCTGGATTTTCCCCCTCCTAAAACCGTTCAAGGCGTACGTCGTTTTCTCGGCATGATAAACTATTATCGTCGATTCATTCCGCACGCAGCACAGTTTCAAGCTCCACTGATCAACGCCGTAGTGGCAATCAATGGCAAAGGTGCCAAACCATTTATATGGTCACCTGAGCTACTTGATCATTTTGAAGCTTGCAAAAGGAGCCTATCTAGCGCCACGCTACTGCAACATCCAATCAACGATGCACAACTTGGTTTGTTTACTGACGCATCCAGCGTCCACATTGGTTCCTGCCTCCAGCAGCATGTTGATGGCGAGTGGTTCCCCCTTGCGTTCTTCAGCAAGAAATTGACTGAGCAGAAATCGCAATGGCCAGCTTATTACCGAGAGTTACTAGCGGTTTATGAAAGTGTACAGCACTTCCGTTATATTCTTGAGGTACAACACGTGACTATCTTCACGGACCACAAGCCTCTGCTGTACGCTTTTATTCAACGTCGGGAAAAACTGCCACCCGCGCAATTGAACCAATTGTCTTTTATCAGTCAATTTACAACTGATATAAAGTACATTAAAGGTGTGGACAACATCGTTGCTGATGCAATGTCTCGTGTCGACGCTATCACACTCGAGGAAGACTACGAAGCTCTTGCCGCATCACAAGAGACTGACCAGGAATTGTCTGACTTGCGACAGCAAGGCTCTAGCCTGCAATTGTCCAAAGTCATAATTCCTGGTACAAACATCTCTCTCACCTGTGACGTATCGACTGGTAAGCCTCGTCCGTACTTAACCTCTTCCTTTCGCAGAGCTGCCTTCAACAAACTTCACGAACTCAGTCACCCCGGGGCACGGGCTTCCACCCGCCTCGTTACTGATCGCTTTGTTTGGCCCTCTGTCAACAAAGATTGCAAGGAGTGGGCTCGCACTTGTGAGGCGTGTCAACGCGCCAAAGTGACGCGCCACAATTCTGCTCCGCTAGGCAATTTCAACTTACCTTCTGGTCGGTTTAGCCATATTCATATCGACATTATTGGTCCCTTGCCGATATGTAATGACTATCGTTACTGTTTAACAGCCATAGATAGAGCCACCAGATGGCCAGAAGTTTGGCCAATGCAATCCATTACCGCTGAGGAAGTTGCAGAAACTTTAACTCGCGAATGGGTTCCTCGTTTTGGCGTGCCATCAATCATAACAACAGATCAAGGTACTCAGTTTGAGTCTGATTTGTTCCGCCGATTGATGACACATTTTGCCACTAAGCGAGTTCGAACGACATCGTACCATCCTTGCGCTAATGGCATGATTGAGCGTGTTCACCGTCAACTAAAGGCTGCTCTCATGTGCCACCGCGATTCCTGGGTTCGTTCGCTTCCTTTTGTTCTTCTTGGCATGCGTTCAGCTTTCAAGGAAGACCTGAAAGCTACAGCTGCCGAGATGGTTTATGGAGAATCTCTTAGGTTGCCTGGTGAACTGTTTGTTCCAGCTTCTGGAGCAGACTCCATCAGTGACCCTGCAGACTTCGTTGTGCAACTCCGACATCACATGTCGACTGTACGCCCGATCCCTGCATCTCGTCACTCTCAACCTTCTTCCTTCATTTTTAAGGATCTCTCCTCAACGTCTCACGTTTTTCTTCGGGATGATACTGTCAGACGCCCCTTACAACCGCCTTATACGGGTCCTTTCCAAGTCGTTAATCGTGCCAGCGATGGAAAAACGATGACTTTGGACATTAAGGGCAAACGCGTTGTTGTAAGCATTGACCGCGTCAAACCAGCTTTTATTAGCCATCCTTCTTCATCTGAGCCTATTTCAAAGCTGGTACAGTCTCTTCCGTCACCTATACAACTTATCAAGACTGTTACTGCACCTTCAAATACTACCACCACCACAACAAAGAAACTGCCATATACCACTCGGTCTGGTAGACATGTTAAGTTTAAGGATTACCCTGATTTTTGTTAAAATCTGTTTTTCCTTCTCCGTAGGGGGGTGGTGTGGCGTTTATTACGCACCTTATTTTTATTATTTGTATAATTCACTTTGTATGATTGATTGATTATTTAGAATATTTTCCTACCATTTTAGTGTTCGTTTACATTTTATATGTTTCTGAACGTAACATTTAAGTTAGCCATTATGGCATTTAATTTAAGGCAACTGGCAACACACATATACAGCCAGTGAGCGTTCGGTCGGTTACACATAAACGACTGCGCTGCGTATTTTTACATGTAATCTTTGTATTTTACACAAACAGTCTTATGTTTCCATTTTTAACCGTTTTAACTGTGCATTAATATAACTCTGGTATAAAACTAACTAATTCTAATATATTGTAACTTTGGTGTGAACTTGTATATTAAATATTCTGTAATAATGTTCGGCATTTTCTTAATCGAGCTATCATCATACGTTAATAAGAACACGGTACAACAAAACACAAAGGGTGATACGGGCTGTACCACCAAGCGCCCACTCATCACCCCAAACCTCCATTACACCTTACTAAAAAAGAATTAATCTAAATAAAAAAAAGGAATATAGAATGTCACGACACACACGCAAAAATTTAACACAAGCATATAATGCACACAGCTACACTTCCATTATATATGATACGTTATAGCTTATAATGAATGACAAAGACAGGAAGACAAACATGCAGCAGACGCTCTTACGTACACTACTGAAACAAAATCAGGAGACGTCCGCGTCGCCTGATTGGCAATGCCATGTGGGAGGTACGGGAGCTGCTTTCTTCCATTTTTATAATTTAAATGTTATATACATTTAGTGGTATGTTCACTGGCACGCTTTCTCGTGCTTCATACTAAGTTCTCCCAGTGGTAGCAGCACGATTGCTATATTCAGAATCAGAACTAGCTTGTTCCCCTTATATTTGCGATCCGTTGCATACACAAACATGACCTAAGTCAATTTGCTTGCCAGTCATTGGCGTCAGATTAAATCGGTGCCCTGTGAGCCGTGTAATCATTTGCACATTGATACCGCACCATTAGTTATCAGCTTTGCGCAGTAATTAGTAGCTACATGGGTATGAAGTTTCTGTGATTATGTAGTAGACACTGGTATTATACATGACCAGTCGCTCCAAATTGTTATTGAAATCTTACAATTAAGTGTATATGTATATATGATCATCAATATATATCTTTAAATTGTATGTAGATATGACACAATACGAGACCGATTTAATGTATTTTATTGAATACTGTAAAGATATAGGTACATAGTAATTAAACAACTTTAAACGGTTTAAATCGCGTATATTTTATCCCGACGTTTCAAGCACTTTGCAGTGATCGTGGTCACGGGGTGACTAATTGATTTTATTTGTATAGGTACACGGTGAAGTAAGCTTTAAAAGTACCTATCAGTTGTTAGTTCACATAATTGGTATAATTATGTATTCCTGGTCAGAGTTAAAGGAGGCCATTCCAATCAAATAGGCTTGTAATGGAAAATATACCTATAAAAATGTAAACAATCTCAATGTGCGCAGCATGTGGCGGCTACCACAGAACAACGATCGGGCCACATCGCCCCCGCGCGCGCCCCCCCATAGAAGCGAAGTGAATAATAATATGTGGTTCTCGTTTGGACCAGTAAAAAGGCCAACCTACGACAGCGCTTGTCAGTATGTTGTCAGTCTGTTGTCGAACATAGTCCGAGCTAGAGAGAGTTTTCGGTCGTTTTGCTCGGTTTTACAGCATGATAAACTATTAAATATGTCTTGGTGTCAAGTTAAAAATTGCAAAAACAATAGTTACAGTGTTACCGGCGTGAAATACCATCGGTAAGTAGTAAAATTTCGTAATTTTAATAAAAAAAACTTTCGTCATTTTGAACGCGCACACATTCGTTGTCTTGAGACGCTCGGGAAGGAAGCTCTGTGATTGGTTTTTTGCATCTTACTCTCTCACAGTAGTCACTCCTATGGTCATCGCACTCCCACGACGCTACTTCGTATGACTCGATAGCAAAGTGATGTGTAAATGGAACCTAACAAATTATCGATAATTGATATAATGTATATGATGTTTCTGGATTTGTATGGAAATGTTTCTGGATTACGGATTTTATTTAACACATACTTAATTTACAGATTTCCAAAAAATCCAGTGTTAAAAAATAATTGGATATTGGCGACCGGTAGATACAACTGGTTTCCTTATAAAAATGCCAGAATATGCTCCAGTCATTTTGAAGATGATTTGATAATTCACAAGAATAAAGTCACGAGATTAGCTGAAGGCGCGATACCAACACTTAATTTACACCCCATATTGGACGAAGTAAGTTATTTTTATGTGTTTCTTTATTTCATTATTTTTAACCCCCGACGCAAATAGAGGGATGTTATAAGTTTAACGTGTCTGTCTCTGTATCTGTCTGTGGTATCGTAGCTCCCAAACGTATGAACCGATTTTCGGTTAGTTTTTTTTTGTGTCATAGTTAATTTTATCCCGAGTGTTCTTGGCCATGTTTCATGTAAATTGGTCCAAGATGGCCTCCACCACAAAATATAGTGTCGGGGGTTTTCTTGTTAGCTCTTCCGAGACTGAATTATAAAACTTATTGACATTATTATGAAATAAAACAATTAACTGTTTTTCCTGTTTTTACAGTTAGCTCAGAAAACTTCTACCGATGATGATACATTTCTCTCTTTAGTAGTACCACCAAAGCGCATGAAGATAAATTTCGTAAACTGCTTTTCTTTCTTCTTTTTTGTCAGTGTTATTATTTATCTTATTTACGTAATGTTACAGTTGTCAACGGACGACGGCTCTCAGAGCACTTCAGAATCCGTTTATACACCTGCCCTTACTGACACACCTCGTAGGCGCAAACTAAAGATGACAGTTATTAGGACACAGCAAAATTTACAAAAACGACAAAAAGAAATACGACGCCTCAGACGAGTAAAATTGAGATTGTCAAAAAAAGTAGCTGAGCTAAAAGACATCATAAAGACCCTAAAAGACCGATCATTTATCAGTGAAGAAGACGGAAGGGTCCTGGAGAATGTAAATGTCCACGATGGTGGATTAAAAATCAACCGCAAAAAAGTGTATTCCCAAGAAGTAAAAGCTTTCGCAGTAACTCTTCATTATTATTCACCAAAAGGATACAATTATGTACGCAAAAAATTCAATACTTGTCTTCCACATCCTAGAACAATACAAAAATGGTATGAGAATGTAGATGCAAATGCTGGTTTCACGAAAGAATCGTTAACTGCTATAGCTAATAAACAAAAATACACTAACTACGGAATTATTTGCAGTTTATCAATAGACGAAATGGCTATAAGACGAAGAATATTTGGAAGAATATAGGATGGTAAAATATTTCACGGCTACGTCGACATTGGCGCCAACATAAACACTGATGACCTAACAGAGGCTAAAGATGCTTTGGTATTTTTAGTCACAGCAATAAACGCGGATTGGAAAGTGCCTGTTGGGTATTTTTTTGTAGATGGGGTAAATGGAGAGCAAAAACATAATTTAGTTATCCAGTGCTTGAAACTACTGCATGAAACAGGCGTACGAGTAGTATCCCTGACATGCGACGGTTGCCCGGCAAATATCAGCATGCTCAATAAGTTAGGGTGTAATATAAATGCCGAAAATACAAAAACCAGTTTTGAGCATCCAGTTACAAAACAAAATGTTTACGCATTTCTCAACGCCTGCCATATGGTTAAGCTAATAAGAAATTCTCTACAGTATTATGAAACAATTTTAGATGAGACAAATGGTAAAATTCAATGGAGATTCTTTGAAAAACTTCACGAAGTTCAGCTAAAAGAACATTTAAATCTCGCAAACAAACTATCCAAAGAACACATAGATTTCGAAAAAAATAAAATGAAGGTTAAGCTGGCAACACAGCTGTTTAGTAACAGTGTAGCAGATGTGATCACATTTTGCGAAATGGAATTACGATTGGATTATTTTACTAATACCACTGCAACAACAAATTTCATAAAAGTAATTAACAACTAATTTAACAACTAATTTTGATATCCTAAACTCTAATTTGATATCCTAAAGTATTTAACAACTAATTTTGATATCCTAAAGTAATTAACAACTAATTTTGATATCCTAAACTCTAAAAGCATGCTGCAAACAAAATACAAAAAGCCCCTATGCTCCTATGAAAAAAGTGAAAAGTTTGAATTTATGGAAAACGCAAAAAAATATCTCCGATCATTGATGCTAGAGGACGGTACTAAGGTTATGCGGTCGGGCAGGAAGACTGGATTCGTTGGAATGTTAACTTGCATTGAAAGTTCGCAGCAACTGTATCTAGAGTTGGTAGAGGAAGAAAAAGTCTTGTTTTATATCCCTATGTATAAAACAAGCCAAGACTACTTAGAGTTGCTGTTCTGTAACATAAGGTCACACGGTGGGGCCAACAACAATCCGACGGCTCGCCAATTTAAAGCGATCTACAAAAAAATACTTGTTCACACAGAACTACAAAACAGCGAAAAAGGAAACTGTGTGCCGCTGGAAGAAATTTCCATACTTCACTGTTCATCTGCTATAAAATCCATTAATGACACGTCTGAAAAAAAACAACTATGTGTTGAACAGCAAGATGAACTCTTGGAAACAGAGTACATAGCAAATGATATGTTTTTTGACAACACCTTCACAGAATTCACAAAACAAATAACAACTTACATTGCTGGTTATGTAGTGAAATTCCTGTCACTTAGACTGAAATGCGAAGACTGTTTAAATGAGCTGCATTCAGAAGATTTAAATCCGACTCACAGACTAATAGAAATAAAGAATCAAACTGGCCTTACTACACCATCTAAAGATGTGATCCTGATTTGCGAAAAAGTTGAAAAAATCTTTAAAAATATTCTAAGCTGTGGATATATTAAATCAAAACACACCAAGCAGTACTTAGTAAATCAAGCCTTGCATACATGTATTGGATTAGAAATATTTAAAAATTTGGATTCTCACCAGTTTGACCAATCGCCACTTGAAAATCATTCAATAAATTTGATTAAAGCTGTCATGGAAAAATACGCAGACATTAGATTATCATATCTGAGTAAAAAGAAAACTGAGCAAATATCTCTTCGAACACATTACAACAAAACTATCCTGTTCTCCGGACAATAGCACACAATCTGTAGCAATGGGCTATATCTGCGAATGTGTTCTGTCTTCAAGTTTTGATCTTGTTCTTGAAATTGATAATTTAGAATAGCTTTTTAAATTTTTCGGTTTTCCAATATTAAAGTGTTTACTTTTTAATTTAATATACAAATACAAGTTAGTGCCTGAATATTATTTTATTTCATGATAAATCCATGCTAATCTATACTTCCATACTAATATTATAAATGCGAAAGTATGTCTGTCTGTCATTCTGTCTGTCTGTCTGTTACCTCTTCACGCTTAAACCGCTGAACCGATTTTGATGAGATTTGGTAAAGAGATAGTTTCAGTCCCGGGTAAGAACATAGGATAGTTTTTATCCCACGGGATAAAAACGTTTTTACAGCGGATAACACCGCGGGTCATAGCTAGTTAACTATAATTTGTACTTAAATAATATAGTTATACTAAAGACATATATTTCCATCTTCGAAGTAAATGTGTAAATAATCGATAAAAAAATATCGACATTGCACAGCCGATGAAGTTGAAGCGTACTGTGTACATGAACATCTCGTTGAGTTGTAGTGTGCGTGCCGAAAGTGTGTTAGTTTTAGTAAATGGTGACACCTGTTTTGTATCGAATAAAGAAAGAATTCGCCTCTAGTCACAGGGCGACACGCATGGATTTCAAAGCTCTGTGGGCGGCTACGGTCTTTTGTTTTTGCGAAATGCGCCATTATTAGAGAATATTTATTCGTAATCGTACGTATTCGTGAAAATAAAACTTTGCACATGGATGCGATTGTTTTATTTCAACACGTTTCATTAAATATATAATTGGTCACATTTAAGCGAAAGTTAGATGTGAAAATTCGTTAACATTGGGGAAATATATGATTTTGAAAAAGGTAAAATTCAGATTTTTGTTTATCTGTTATTATAAATAAAAACCTTCAGCACGAACTTGTTGCCAAAAAGTCGGTAGATATTTTTTTGTCTTAATCGTAATAATAAAACTCCGAAGATGAGTTCACCTACTAATGAACCGGATATTAGGGACATATTGCCGCAGCGCATGCGAGGTCTGGCAAAAGTCTTTAGTTTTAAAGAATCACGTTCCTCAATGTTCTTGTCAGAGAAAATTAAACCTATACCTAGGTCCAGAATAGAAAAATTGGCAATATCAACGAGTGTCGCATTAAAATCAGCAGAACGAGAATTGAGCACTTACTCCGTGACTTCGGAGGTGGATTACATAAACCCATCTGTTCCAATTTTTGTCATCGTACTTCAAAGATACTTAAAAAATGTCGGCGGCATTGATTGGTACACGAGGAAACGAAAATATTAAGGACATATAACCGCCAGCCAAAGCGTGAACTTTTATGTAAACTCAACTTGTTATTAAAAAAAACTCGCATGTAAATATAGTGTATTAGTAGACCTATCGTTTCTGGCTTAAATCCTTTTTCTTTTGGACTAATAATAAAATTTTTATTATATAGCGTTTAGTATATAGCACTCGTTTTTAGGAGTTTGAGCCAGTTATTCGTAGCTCCAGATTTATTTAAAAAGTATAGTACACATGTATAAATAATTTCCTATCATATAAAGTTCATTATATTCCCCATGTTTGTGGTGCAATAGAAATATTAAAAACATGCTTATTTTTCTTGAAAGAGATGCTTAAAGTTGGGACTTTATTTTATCTAAAATTACGAGTTTTTGAGCTAGTGTAATTTCAAAACTGTATAATTTTATAAAAATCTGATGCACCACAAACCTAGATATTAGGGTAGTGATTACGTAGGTCAAAAATCATTGGGTTTTATTCGCTATTATTAAAATGAGATTGGAGCTGCGTTTTGTATGGGGGCGTTCGTCTAAAATATACCCTTAAGGCAGCGTTATAGTAGGATCCTATAGGTACCTGGGACAACCAGTGACCTGCGCTTGCCCATAAGGCTTAAGGGAAAAAATAAAATATGGTGGTCATAAGATATGTTGTACCGTAGGCAACGAGAGAGAAAAACGCTCCATAAGGAAATAGCATAAGGAAAGAACACCAAATACCCGTTGCATATATCTATCACGCCAATATTGTTATTTAACATCACTAATAAGTTTTGCCACCTTGGGGTTCAGTAGGTTAAAGTACCAGAAGGTGGGCAGTACATTTTCTGAAGAACTACCATCTGGAGACCGCCCAAGACGCCTGCCAAGCGTGGTAATTATGGCTAACCCCTCCATAATGGAGAAAGTTTTTGGTTGAGAGCCGTCAATGATGATGAGGAATAAGTATAACGACACTGCACCATCCGTCTATAAACAAGTATTTATTTGAATTGAAGTTTTGAAAAATCCCTGATATAAACATCCAAATTTATAGAGATCCTGCTTTGCTTTGCCTAACAAGCATTTCGGTTTAATAAATCCTTAGAATCTAGCTTTGATTTATAACGAGATCCGGTTCGCGGTTCGGTGCGGTAGATATGCTTAGACCTGAATATGTTGAGAACGTCTGGTCACAGGCAAACAATGCTATGAACTCTTTCGAATAAATAAAACAGTATTAAAATCAAATTTAAAGACAATCCGAAGAATAAGACCGACTGGACTATGAAAAGATATACCTACTCCATGCGGTAGTTCTCTTAAGCAAGAGCCTGTCTTTGTAGGTAACACCGCAGTGTCAGATATTCTGCCTCAAAGCAGTGATCATCATCACCACATCAACCGGAACGTCCACAAGGATTTGCCATAATCCCCACGTTTGGCATGCGCTTAGGGATTCCTGTAGAAGTTTTCAGTCATTCTCAAGGCGCTGCTTCCCACTTTCTGGTATTTTTCACTTAGTCTCTTACGAGCCTGCTTGGTGGACGCGCAACGTCCTCTATGACAAAAGTTAAAGTAATGCAAATGTAGCACGAAATTTGAGGTAGAAATAGCGTGCCTAAATGGCCGAGTAATTTAGGCATCCGGCGAAATATCGTACGCCCGGGTTCGATTCCCGCCCGGGGATAAAATTTTGTGCTCCAATAATTTGTGAAAATATAACGAAGCAGGAAGTAGCGTGCGAGTACTGCTGTGTTTAGTTGTGAAGGGTATTATAGTAAGTGAAATTATAGAGGGAACGAATCTTAAGTAAGAACTATAACTTTTTTTTTCTCCGAGGGTAGTTGTGTTGTAAACATCTATTCGATTTAGCTCTGATAATTTATTACATTTATTAATAGAATTTTGCACTATATATACAATAATTTCATGAAATTGTAAAGTGTTGTTGACAATACCTGTCTGGAAGTGTTTTCTCCTCACAAAAACTAACTTGGAATTTTTTTCACTACACTTAACCTCAACATGGAAGCTATTCAGGACACAATTGCACAAGTGGGAGCTAGCCTGCATCAACGAATGGACCAGTTTGAAAGTGAGCTGAAGAATTCATCAAATCCAACGACAGTAGCTACTTTAGCCTCTGATTTCACTGCATTTAAGGTCTTTGTTGCTTCTGCTTTGAGATCTCTACAGTTGCAGTCTGAGATGATTGCAAGTGCAGTTGATCAAATTGAAATGCGGAGCCGGCGGAAAATTCTGCTGTTACATGGTGTACCAGAATCCAATGAGGACACTGCATCAGTGGTTTGCAATACATTGGTCAGTAAATTGAAGCTCAGTGGTTTCAAAGTCAGTGACATAAACCGGTGTCATAGAATGGGTCGCTTGACTACTGCTGATAGACCGCGTCCAATATTGTTTAAACTTGGTGATATAGCACTGCGTAGCAAAATTTGGGGATCGAAATCATCTCTCAAGGGCACTGGCATCACCCTGTCTGAGTTCCTCACTAGGTCCCGTCATGAGCTGTTTCTAGCCGCTCGTGAGCGCTTCGGAGTGTCGAAGTGTTGGACCAAAGAGGGGACCGTGTATGTTGTGAGTTCTGACGGCACCCGCCACAGAATCAGCAGTCTTCAGGACCTTGACCTCAAGCAGCCTGATAATTCAAAGCAGCCTCCTGCAGCTAAAGAATGTACAGCAGCCCCCGCGGCGCTTAAACCTAGGCGCGCTGCATCTGTCGCCAGCAAGAAATAAACATTCATACTTCATATTTTAGTGTCGGTTTTGTGTTCAGTACTTTTCTTTATAGAAGACTTTGTGCCTCACTGCTCAAACTTTGAGATTTAATCGACCTCCAAAAAACAACATTTATTCTTTCGTTAAATACCCACTTCAAGAATGATTTTATGTTCAAAACTTCAACTTTGATTTGTTATTGTCCGTAGCAATTTTCTTGTCATTTTGGATTCTGACACTGGAACTGACTGACAATGACATATATTGCTATTTTTACTTATTAATTGTTTTAAATTAGACTCGTATGATTTGTACTTTGCCATTCGTCATGTAATAGAATTTTAGCAGCCAGAGTCATTAGTCAAGTCGAGTCAGAAATAATTATTTAATATATATAACTGATCTGTTAATACATTACTTTGAGTGAAAATATGAATTAATATTATTTGCTTACATTGGAAGGGGTATAAGATACGTATATTTTAATATAGTAGGTATGTAACGATACTGTTCTCTATGTAAGCAATCTCATTGTATAAGTGGCAGATTAATGTTAGTTTTTAAGTTTACAGCCAACTTTTTCTAGTGACACAACCGGCAGGTAAAGTCTATCAATACACTTTATACAAAATATTTATTAGTATAGTAGAATATCGTGTAGTATTCAAAATAATATAACTTTTTTTATATATATATATATATATATATATATTATTTTCATTTTATTATAATTATTATTTTTATATAATTTACATATATATTTTATTATATACTTATAATGTCAAATATGTTTCATAATAGTGATAGTGATTCTGATGATTTTCTCTCTATTCCTTCATCTCACTCAGATGGTAGTAACTGCAGTTTTTCTAGCATTCCCTCTCTTTCTGATACCTTAGATTTCCATTTTTCTGATGTACCAAAGAACTTTAATGCTATTCATATCAATGCACAGAGTATTCCGGCTCATTTCTCCGATATGCTGGCGTCTTTTGATAACAAAAACATACATGCAATAGTAGTCTCTGAATCATGGCTAAAACCCTGTCTTCCATCTGTTTATTACGCTTTACCAGGTTTTATTCTAATACGTAACGACCGGACAGGTGCTCGTGGTGGTGGTGTAGCTATCTATCTCCGTGCCCATATTCCGTATTCTATAATTAATATATCTACTCAACCACCTCCTGTTAACGCCGGTGAACATCTATTTATAGAAATACTTCTTTCTCATACTAAAATACTTCTCGGAGGCTACTATTCATCGTCTTCTAAGGTTAATTATTTCACTTCTTTTGAAAAGATCATGGAAGATCTAGTTCCTTCCTATAGTCATGCCATTATAATGGGTGACTTTAATACCTGTCTTCTTCAAAACGACTCTCGTGCGTCCTCCTTGCAGTCCATCGTTAAATCCAGTAACATGCATATCCTTCCTCTGAATGCAACTCATCATTTTCCCAATGCTACCCCTTCACTTCTTGATCTTCTTATAGTGTCATCACCTATACATGTTGCTAAGCACGGCCAGTGTGCGGCGGATGCTTTTTCGTACCATGATCTTATATTTTTATCCTATAAAGTACGACCTCCTAAAGCAAAGCCAACTATACTTCTGCAACGCAATTTTAGTTCCATTAATCCTGAGAGTTTATGTAGCGACGCTGATAAAATAGATTGGACTCCGGTCTTGACGGCTGATTCTGTTGATGACAAAATTTCCATTTTCAATTCGACCTTGATGCTCCTTTATGACACGCATGCACCAGTTCAACGCATTAAAATAAAACATGTACCAGCCCCGTGGCTCACGGAAGATATTAAAAAGCTAATGCATCATAAATCAGTTTCCAAGTCCAATTATAAATCTTCACCGAATGATCAAAATAGATCTAAATATAAACTTTCTCGGAATCTCTGCAATAAAGTGTGTAGGGATGCTCAAAGTCGCCACATTCACAAATCGGTAGAAAATGGAGATCCAGCAAAAGTCTGGAAATTTCTTAGAACTTTGGGAATTGGTAAATTACGTCAAGACTCAGTTTCGAACAATTTAGATATTAATTCACTAACTAAACACTTTTCAACTTTTTCAAGCATTGATGGTGATATCAAAGCTAAAACCTTACAATTTCTTTCAACTAAACCAACTCCCAACTCTTCGAATTTTTTCTTTAGCCCATTTACCTGTTGTGATGTTAAGACGAGCGTATTATCAATTCTATCTAATGCAGTTGGCAATGACGGCATAAGCCGTAATATGATCCTACCTATCCTTGATACCATTCTTCCTATTCTTTGCCATATTCTGAACCATTCCATCACCATGGGTAACTTTCCTTCCGTATGGAAGGAAGCGCTAATAATCCCTCTTCCAAAAAAACGTAATCCTAAATCTTTCTCTGACTATCGTCCCATATCCATTCTGCCATTCCTATCCAAAGTTTTAGAACGCCTTGTCCACACTCAAATTTCATCATTTATAACCAAAAACAATCTCCTCAACCCCTTCCAATCCGGTTTTCGACCTGGCCACAGCACAGTTACAGCCTTAATTAAAATATCTGATGATATCCGCTTTGGTATGGAAAATGGCTTGCTAACTGTGCTGACTCTACTAGACTTTAGTAATGCGTTTAATGAAATCGATTTTGACATCTTATTGGGTATATTACGCTCTTTTAACATATCTCCAACAGTATGTGGCTGGTTTCATAGCTATTTACATGGACGACGACAGCGGATTCGCCTTGAAGATAAATTTTCTTCTTGGTGTGATACGATGGCGGGAGTCCCCCAAGGTGGCGTACTGTCTCCGCTCCTTTTTGCAATTTTTATAAATGCTATTTCTAATCAGTTATCTTCGTCCTACCACTTATATGCCGATGATCTCCAAATTTATTCACAATCTCCCCTGTTAGGAATATCTGATGCTATCTCAACAATCAACAGTGATTTACGTCATATAACAGAGTGGAGCACTAATTTTGGCTTAAGAGTGAACCCAGCAAAAACGCAAGTTATAATTATAGGTAGCTCACGTATGATATCGAAATTAGACTGGGCAACTCTGCCGCCTGTTATCTTAGATGGCATTACTGTTCCTTATAGTAAAACTGTAAAAAATCTTGGCATTACGGTTGATCAGCAGTTGTCATGGAAACCTCAAATTGAAAACGTTAGTTGCGAGATGTTTGCTTCAGCAGGTTCCTTACGGCGACTACGTAACTTTTTGCCCACGGCAACTAAAATTGCGCTTGCACAATCTCTTCTCCTTCCGATCCTTGACTATGCTGACGCCTGCTATCTGGACCTCACCATGGACCAGTTAAACAAACTTGAGCGTCTTCAAAATTTCTGTATTAGGTTCATATTTGGCTTACGAAAATATGACCATGTTTCTTATTTTCGACACAAGCTCAAGTGGCTCCCTATTCGTCTTCGCCGGAATACTCATACTCTGTCTGTTCTTTATAGTATTTTGTTTAATCCCTCAGCCCCACGCTATCTTAAGGATCGTTTTAAATTCCTTAGCTGCTCTAATAACCTTAATCTGAGATCATCAGACAATTTTGTTTTGGAGTTACCTTTACACTCTAGTTCATTTTATGACAAGTCCTTTACCATTCAAGCTGCTCGTTTGTGGAACTCTTTACCAGAAGCAATAAGAAAAGCGCCATCGATTATCTCATTTAAAAATGATGTTAAAATGTATTACCTCTCCGCAATGGATCACGATTAAATATTTTGTTTTTACCAAGAATTATATTTGTGTATCTATATGTGTATATAATATGTATTATTTATTTATGTATGTATATATATATATATACCTATATATATATATCTAATGTGTAATTATATTTTATACAGATATTAAAATATTTATAATAGGTACTTGTATATATATATGTAAGTATGTAACTAGTTTACTAATCTCACTTAGTTTTACACTCTACCCCGATGTTAATCAAATTGATTTATCTGCCTACGGTTGCCTGGAAGAGATTGCTGCCTAGCAATAAGGCCGCCGATTGTATCTTTTTTTTTTTATCTTAAGATGAAATATTTTGTTAGTATATTAATTGTAATAAGAAAGTACAATAAAGTGTTATCTATCTATCTATCTATCTATCTATCTATCTATCTATCTATAACAGTGACCTCAGAGCAGTGTCAAGAGTGAGAAAGTTGGCACTGTAACTGTTATGGATATGCGTGACACTTATGATCAGATAGGCGATTTGTACATTTCATCACATCATTACATAAAAATAACACACATTGGTGTGTGTGTGTGTGTGTTATTTTACTTAAAAATAACACACATTGGTGTGTGTGTATTATTTTTATGAAGAATTTATTTGAACCGTATTATGCCGGTTCACTCTACCCTAATATTGTTAAATATTGTCTCTCTCATCCACGACTGTCTATTTCCTCAATAAAGGAGCCATCGACACCTATCTGTACGTATGTTCGTGTGTAGCGAATCCCGGGATGTCTTATTAAAATTATGGGTGTCGAAGCGAGCAGTAAGTGCCTTAGGTGACGTTCTGAAGAACCCTCTCTCACCCCCTTTATCATATTTATGGGAAAGTGTCCTGAAAATTTCTCCTGTTATTTATACGTACGAGATTTTTGGAGATGCTTGTGAAGATCTTTATAGAGATGATATTTTGGTTACGTATAATTATTTTGGATACATATATTTAGGTCCAAATATGTGTGGCAAGGAGTGGAGTCATGCAAACCAGTTTTCAAATATAAGAAACTGCTTACAGTTCCTTGTGTACATAATATAGCAACATTTGTAGGGAGTAACATGTCACTTTTCAAAAATATGGATAACTAATACAAATCGCAGGTCACGTACACGGTTAAATATGCCAGCATCTAAGCTAACCCTGTTTCGTAAAAACTGTGTTTACATGGCCCTCTGATCTATAATTCGTCACTAAGTAAATGTGATTTTTGCTCAGCACGCGATAGTGCTTGTAATCATATTTAGAAACTAGCTGTACCCGCGACTTCGTTCGCGATTGCCGTACCAGCAGACTAATCTAATCATTCACATTTGAGCACTGTTTATCTCATCTGTGGCCTGCGGTGAAGCACTCTTATAGTAAACAGAATGGAGCTTTTTACTTTGGATTTGAAAACTCCCGGGTTGTATTTGCCAGAAGACAGTAGTTAAGTAACTCAGAGAGTTCTTTCCCGGTTCGCACAATAAATGTTGCAGCAAAGAACCTTGTGCGTTTCTTTAGAATTTCGATTTTAAAACGGCGGTTTTGTTTGACGGTAGATCGAATATATATTTTTAATTTCTGCGCGCGGGCAAAAATTCTTATGATAGGAAAAGAGCCCTTAAGAGGATTATATACCGCGTACATCTCCATACAAAAAGAAAAAACCTCTTTTCTACCCCTTAATATTGACAGATTACAATTTTTTTTCTTTATGTAATTAAGTTAAGTTTTTAAAATCACTTTAAAGTTAGAAGTATATAAACCAGACAGGTTTTAGGAACGCTGAAACTATGTCTTTTAGGATATATTTTTATCAAAAGCCAAATATTTTTTTCAAAATAACAAAACATACAAGCTTAGAACACATTCTATTCTAGCGATGGTCACCAATAACAAAACATTTTGTTACATTTTAGGGAGTGAAAATAGGTTTGCCGCGGAACTATAATCAATCAAAAAATGTAGGTACCTACAAATCTCACGAGCAGCAACAAACTGATAGTAGGTATTTGAACTGCCTGCGAGTCTGCAATGGCTTGTAGGTTGTCTAAACGCTTTCATTGTAGTAGCACATGGCCAGTTTGAAAAAAGACACTAAAAGTTATTAAACATTTAAATAATATTGTACAGGTGTATACATATATACAAACCACATTAAAACCTAATAAGATATTAAATACTGAGCCTCAAATCAGTTAATATATTCACCTCGCGGTATTAACAGCTCACAGTAGGTGTTGGAAGTGCCATTGCCTGGAGTGTATTAACACACCCACTTGAAATTTATATTTCATAGGAGTCACCTATGAAAATTTTACGATCTTTCTGGAATATCTATGCCAATAAAGAGTTTTGTGATGATTATTCTGTGAGGTCGTTAAATTAAGGTGTCGATTCAATTTACTTGCGTTGCATAGAGCTGTATATCACTTTAAATATGTGCAGTGCAAATATTATACAAGCAACATAATATTTTATGATATAGGCAGTAATTGCAGTACTTATGTATATATTATTGACTTCTTGTTCTTCTTCACTTGAATGCCTCACATTGTTGTCTTAATTACTAACCACCTACTTACTTACCTATATGTGTATCAACAATGAAGTTCATGCAATTTAACTTTATTGCTTGTCAAGTGAAACTTCAGCCCCTGCCCGTGGGGTGCCGGGCTAGAATATCACCATTACTACCTGTGGGTGTCGTAAGACGCGCCTAAAGAAGAAATACCGGAAGGTAGGCAGCAAAGCTTTCTGAGAAACTGATATCTTAACTAAACTAAACTGCTCATTATCTGAACTAAACTGTGATCCCCAAGACGCCTGCCAAGCGTGGGGACTATGGGAACCCCCCCTAATGGGGGAGCTATGTTCAGCAGTGGAAAATCCGGCTGGATTAAATAGAAACACGTGGGCAATTTAGTAGTTAGTAAAGTTATATTGTGTATATAATAGGTACTATAACTAAAATTATACATATAATATAATTATATCAACTACGAAATTGTACTCAGATACCGTGCGCCATCATATCACCAAATTTGAGCTTTCTGCCTTCAAATTTGTTTGAAATTTTCAGTTTTTGAACAGGAGTTTGCGGTATTAGGGCATTTAAAATCATAAAATAAATCATTAACTTCAGAATCAGAAAGTCATATTCATGCTTAATTAAGGGAACTGATTTTTCTAACAAACTCCAAGTACGACTTAGAATTTCTTCCAGCGTATTTATTTTTGCGAAAGTATTTAAATTATGTAACAATATAACACAAAAGCTTTGTGGATAAATACTATTATTAGCTGCTGTAATACTAGCGCTTAATTTTTATTGTAATATTTAAAATATATACGAGCCATTTCTATTTTATCGTGACTTGAATTCTTGCTATATTTCATTTCAGACCACTTGTCAGCCAAAAATATTTCAGTCCCCTCAAGTCTAGCAAAGCCTTATCATAAGCGGTGCTTTATCAAAATATTTTTAATATATCTCAAAGACAAACTCAAATACTAGAGTCTAGCGGTCGATGAAGGTCGCGTCTAAGAAAGGAGTAATTAAAAATATGCGTCAATAGATGTCGATGCTATTCAATCCTTAAAAGGACGGAGTTTAATTAACTTTACCTTGCGGCCCCGCGGCAGATCGTTCTATTGATGAGTTGATTAGGCAGGGCCTGTGGCAAAATGTGCTAAGTTAAGCTAAAATTACGTAATTTCAAAATTTGGCAAGTTTCAGCAATAAAGTACGATTATTCGCGGTGCTCACTGCGTAGCACATTGGCTTCAAGTGCTAGGTTTAGGTAATAAACTACTATAAAGAAAAAAAATCTCTCTTTTTTATGACGACACGTTAAGCGGGAAACTGTACCTATAATATATGCACTCTCGCCACAACTGACGAACTGCACTGCGTTCATCAGTCTTAGACAAAGTTGGTGAGTCTCTTGTGCCTGTAATTACACTGGTTCACCTCACTGTGTTCCAGTTTGATATGTACGGGACCCATCAAACTGGAACACACAGTAATGCGAGCATTCCTGCTTGGCGGTAGAAATAGTCTATGTTGACAGTACTACCCTGCACGAACTCGTTCACAAAGAGTTATATACTACTACTAATACTAATTCGTTTTTCTCTCTACACTTATGTTAAATATAACTAGATATACTTTGATCACGATTACTAAAAATTTATAAAAATATCGAGTGTTTTAGTCCAAGTTTTTTAGTCTCCACTTTAAACCCTTAACTCTAAAGAGCGCCTTTTGCGTACGCACACACTTTCACTGGTCCTTTTATTTCAAAATTCAGACAGTTTTGAGCAGACAAAGATTAAGTTTAATTAGCCAGCCAAGTGGCTGATATTTTGACACCTTGAGAGACCTCTGACTTTGCTTCACCACCTCAGTGATCAAATTAGTTATATAATTCAAAGTTTTTTTTAGATTTATATCACTTTAACACTTCATGAGCTTCAGAGATAGGTAAGTAGGTATATTTTTAATATTGTTATGTTTGCAATAAAGCCTGCTCAGTGGATTACATTACAATATTACACATTTACGAGAGAAAAAAATATAGTCTTGTGCGGGATTCCATCCCCATACGATGGTTGAAGAACGAGAGATTAAAGTTATGAGACGTAATGTTATGTTAGCTCAGTTGGTCGGTCAGAGCATACCCCGTCTATAGAGGTGGATGGACATGCGTTTGAATCCCGCAAATGACTATAATTTTTCCCCTCGTAAATTTGTAATGTTGTAATGGGTAAGTATGACTTAAACATAGAAACGGAGTAGTCAAGATTTTGGGAACAAATATTAGCTAATATAATTTTTCAATAGTCATTTTTGTGATAGTTAAGTTTTTTGATTGAAGTAATGGCAGACTGGGAATTTCTATGTGCAATTGGTCTGTGGTTTAAATCCCGCCGCAGGCTTGAGCTTTCCTTCCATGGCTTTATTGTTTGATAGATTTGAGAAACTGACTCTTCAGGTAGAAAATCAGTCGCTAAGCACCTAACGGTGAGTTCCACCGCTATCCTTGAGAACCATAGTTCCTATGGTTGTGCTTGTTTATCTTGTTGGATTTGGAGACAGTGAAAGCACGAAATTCTAACTAAATTAAGTTATTCTAACTAAGTAACATTGCTCACTACATAGAATATACGAATGGAGGAATACATTAATTGTTTCGATCATTATAGCACAGCTGTAAAAAAAAATTCATAAATTCAAATTCAAATTCAAAATCATTTATTCAATTTAGGCGTCTACGACGCTCTTATGAAGGTCAATTACAAACTTTAATATTGAAATATTCTACATTGTACTGCCACGTTCAGCAAAAAAATTTATAGAGCCACTGCGAGAAGAACGGGCAAGAAACTCGGGGCCATTCTTTTAAACGTCTGTTTACAATTTGTTATAAACAATATAATACAATTATTACAATATTTGTTTAAATTACGTAGGAGACAGGTGATGGCTTGGCAGAGGTGGAATTTTCCAAGCATTTTTGTCGTTTAAGTAATCACAAACTGTGTAGTAGGATTTCTTAATCAAAATGTTTTTCACGTGTAATTTGAATTTTCCTTCTGTGAGCATTGTAATATGTTCGGGAATTTTATTATAAAACCGCACACGGACTATATTCTACGGACTTGTACCTGTGTTGTGTTTGAGTATAGCAAAAAAAGGCATTATGTATTTAAAACCCTTTCTTTCACGTCTTGAGGAACGCTGTCGATAGGTCTATAGCGAGTAATTCAAAATTTATTTTTTAGTTTTGTTGCTATAGTTCTTCTGACTATGTTATAGAACATAATATAATAATACGACTTTACTGTGTCACGTAGTACCCAAGATTCGAAGAATATTATTTATTTTAATGTATTTATTTATACAATAACGCATGTGTGGATTAAATAACAACATTACAAATTTATGAGGGGAAAAATTAAAGTCATGTGCGGGATTCGACTCGAGTCATCCACCCCTTTAGCCGGGGTATGCTCTGACCGACTGAGCTAACATGACAATGAATCAGAACTCTAATTTTTCCTGTCGTTCTTTAACCATCGTAAGAGGATAGAGCGACATCTATAGTTCAACTTACGTTGTACTACAGACAAGACTAATTTTGCAATTAGCTATGATGACACAACCTTATAATATTAATATGTTTATGTGTGCAATAACGCATGATAAAATTTCAGAATCAAAATTTAGGATAGGGAAAATTAAATTTTTAATTTTCCTCACGTAAATTTGTAATTTTGTAGATTATTTATAATATCTACTATATTCCTATAATACTTTTTGAATTGGTTACATTAGTTACTGGTAAATGGATTTATATATATTTCATGGTTTCAGGGATAAATAATGAATATTATATTAAATCCGCAAATACCATGATCGTGTAAAAATGCTACCAAACCTAGCTACAAGCTTGATAAACTTATAACATTGTGTAGATCCCGCCATTGAAGTCAGTTTCCACCTTATTAACTCAATTTTACCGCACGTATAGTACACAGACTTATTGTGATTATTCATACAAATATCTATTCTTGGTAAGGATATAATGAAACCTAAGTTCTTATTTGCCTAATAGGTATTGGTACTTCGCTGGTGCCTAGACATTTTTCCAGCGAAGAGTAACACTGAGTCTAGGCAAGCGAGAAATTGCTTTTCTTTCTCGTATAAAGTCCCATATTTCAAACCAAATAACACTTTCGCTCTCTTGGTATTTATCTTCTGTACCTCTTTAGAATTTCGTAATTGCGTTGCAGACGAATATATAATATATCTAGGTGGTATAATAACAAAGGCTAACGTATCAGCAATAAAAGAAAAACTTTTATCACAAATTCTAATCTATGTGGTGTCGGTGCTGTGATATTTTTTAACCGACTTCAAAAAAAAAAAATAGGAGGTTCTCAATTCAACTGTTTTTTTTAAAGATGCTCATTCTCAAGGAATGTGAGTTGTCATGATTATTAACTAAATATAAGCTGCCCTTATATTTAGTTAATACCTAATCATGACAATTCACGTTAGATATCATGACACTATATAAAAGTAGGTATTGTTACGGCGTTTCAAATAAGTACCTACCTTCTCGTAATTTGAAAGTAGATTGATAGTACACATAATATTTCGAAATAACGTGGATAACGTTTTGTTATATGTTACCTCTTTTTCTGATAGCCTAGCTTTGATTACTTTCACCAGTTTGTAGCTGATGATGTAGGGCCAGAGCTTGGTATATATACATGGAGGCGCTAGGAAACAACTCGAATTTCGTAAATATCGCGCACCACGCTGCATCCCGTTGAGCTGGCGCACCGCTTGCACAGTACCGCTGCTACCGCTGAGCTGCACGCCGTTGACTGTATTTTCTGACAGAACCCATTTTCTACATGCAGACTATGCAGAATGGCACGGTGAAGGGTGTCCGAATCTCAGATGATCCCCAAAGCGTTCATTCCCTTAAGTTCTCTAGTCCCGCTATGCTCGACTCGAAAAATACCTGCGAAAAAGTTTCGTCAGCACGCAATGCTTCGTTTCTGCGTAAAGAATGGAAAGTACAATTAAAAATACAATTATTTAAACAAGTTTAATATTTTTTTGCGCTATTCTTAAGCGTCTGTAGGTCAAATTTGTGTCACGGGTTGGTAATGTGCGCCTCGTTTCCACTTCCGTTTCCCTTTACCTATCTTCACTCCCCATTAAATGAACAAGAGAAACAGAATAAAGGTCAAACCGCGGAAGCACGTCCTCTCTCTCCAAGTGCACCTCTCAAACATTCGAGGCTTGCACTCCAATATCGACCCGGTCCACCACCATCTTGAGACCGCAAGACCGCATATTCTGTTCCTCACGGAGACGCAGATCAAATGTCCTGCTGATGCGACATACCTTGCCTACCCTGGCTATGTTCTTGAACATAGTTTCAAGGCTAAGGCGGGAGTTTGTATGTATGCTCGCGATGACATTTGCTTTCGGCGTCTCCGCAACCTTGAAGACCCCAAATTTTCAGTCATGTGGGTTCTGGTGGACAATGGCATGGAGAAAATTCTTTATGCTAGTGTCTACCGTTCGCACAGCGGAGATGAGGAGACAACCAGGCTCGCAAATTACCTTAGTGAGGCGGCCGATGTGGCCCAACAGAGGTATCCTTCTGCTCAATTAGTGCTTTTGGGGGACTTCAACGCCCACCATCAAGACTGGCTATACCCATACCAGAGCACAGACCACGCTGGTCGAGAGATGCGCAAGCTTGCTTTGACGCTAAACCTCACTCAGTTGGTCCAAGGAGCCACAAGGATACCGGATGTTGATGGCCACACAGCCAATTGCTTGGACCTTCTGCTGACAACAGATCCAGACCGCTACTTGGTGTCGGTTTCATCGCCCTTAGGTAGCTCCGACCACTGTCTGGTGAAGTCTGTATCAGTGTACTCCCCGCCCGATCCCAGTCCAAGAGGCATCCGGCGGGTGTGGCGATACAGATCAGCAGATTGGGATGAAATGCGTTATTTTTTCGCGTCTTACCCTTGGCGGCAGGTTTGTTTTTCTTCGAGCGATCCCTCAACTTGCGCGGATGCTGTGACTGAGGTGTTACGTCAGGGTATGGAATACTTCATACCATTTTCTGACGTCCCGATGTCCAGCAAAGCTCGCCCATGGTTTAATGCTACATGTGGAGATGCAGAAGCGTCAAAACATGAGGCCTATTTAGCCTGGGCTGATGCTCGAACCCGCAAATCTAGAGATGTACGTGAAAAGAAGAAGGCATTTAACCTAGCCGCCAAGTTCTGCAAAAAGGCTCTCAAGAAGGCTCGCTTCGACCACATACGCCGAACAGGGAACAAACTTGCTTCTTACCCCTCGGGTAGCAAAGCGTTCTGGTCCCTGGCAAAGTCGATCGAAGAGAACTTCTGCCGTCCCTCACTGCCTCCACTGCTGAAACCTAACGGCTCACTAGCGCACACTGCCGAAGAGAAAGCAAATTTATTTGCCTCTCTGTTTGCAGAGTCTTCACGTTTAGATGCTGGCAATGCTGTTCCTTCTAGCCTGCCAAACTGCGGGACGTCAATGTCAGAAATCCGCATTCGACAGTCTGAAGTACGCAAAGCGTTGCGCGATCTGGACGTGAACAAAGCTAGTGGTCCAGACGGTATACCAGCTATAGTCTTGAGGATGTGTGCGCCTGAGTTGACTCCAATATTGACTCGCCTCTTTCGCTTGTCTATGACGACTGGTCAAGTGCCTAAGTCCTGGAAGCTTGCAAACGTGCAGCCCGTGCCCAAAAAGGGTAGTCGCGCAGACCCTGCCAATTACAGGCCTATTTCAGTAACTTCCATACTCTGTAAGACGATGGAACGTGTACTGAACCACAGGCTCCTGGCATACCTAGAAGTGAATGATCTCCTCAGTGACCGACAATACGGGTTTCGCTAAAACCGGTCTACTGGGGATCTTCTAGTGTATGCCACTCACATCTGGAGCGAAGCCATCGAGAACCACGGAGAGGCGCTTGCTGTCTCTCTCGATATCTCGAAGGCTTTTGACAGGGTTTGGCACGATAGCCTTATTAGCAAGCTTCCTTCATACGGCCTTCCCACTGGTTTATGTGTTTGGATTTCAGATTTCTTGAGGGATCGGTCGATTCGAGTGGTCATCGATGGCTGTTCTTCCGACCAATTGGCTATAAACGCCGGAGTCCCTCAAGGATCAGTACTCTCTGCAACGCTTTTTCTGCTGCATATTAATGATCTGCTTAAGCCCGGTATTTTTGGGTACGCAGACGACAGCACCGTTGTGGAGAGTTATACATCTAACGCACGAACCAGTGCAGTACAAATCCAGTCTCATAGGGAAGCGATGGTTCAGCGCTTGAACTTTTCTCTGAAGGCAGTCTCCGATTGGGGCGATGCCAATCTGGTTAAGTTCAATGCAGCTAAAACCCAGGCGTGTCTTTTCTCCGCCAAACGGAGCCCTTTTCAGCTGGCTCCTACTTTCAGGGATGTGTCCGTGCCGATAAGTAACCATCTCGAGCTTCTTGGCATCTCATTAACACCGACTCTCAATTTCGGCTCCTATATTGAGTCTAAAGCCCAGCTAGCCTCAAAAAAGCTTGGTGTTTTGGCTAAGGTGAGACAATACTTCACACCGGGACAGTTGCTGAATCTTTATCAAGCGCAAGTCCGGTCGTGTATGGAGTACTGTTCTCACCTTTGGGATGGTTCTGCCAAATACCAGCTGGAGACCCTGGAAGCTATTGAGAGGAGAGCCAAGAGACTCATTAACGACGACGAACTTGTAAGCAAGAGACTCCAAAGTCTCGAGCATCGCCGCAAAGTCGCTTGCTTATCGGTTTTTTATCGGATACATTTCGGGGAGTGTGCCACAGAACTACATGATTTGATTCCGCCATCCCCATTCTTTAACCGGACATCCAGGGATACTCCAAAGCGCCACCGCTATATGGTAGATATTCCATTTACCCGAACAAAGCGATTTGCTTCTTCGTTCATTATACGAACCGCTAGGGAATGGAATACCCTGCCTGAGTCTGTGTTTCCGGTTAAGTACAATATGGGGGTCTTCAAAACGCGAGTGAACAGGTATCTTCTGGGTAAGCGCGCTCCATCATCGACCGCATCTTCACTTAACATCAGGTGAGATAGTGGTCAAGTGCTACCCAGTTCAATATATAAAAAAAAAAGTATAAAAAAACAAAAAAAAAAAATTGTTGTCTCGTCGAGCCGATACAAAAACAAAAAGATAAGTAAAAACTAATCTCAAAAAATTAAAAGCTTAGAAATGTTTATTAATAGAGTTGTAAGTCAATACTGGACCAAAAAAGTTTATTATTACCAGCCAAGTAACATTTAAGCGGAAAAATATTATATTTACCAGCGCATTACCAGCTATAAGCTTAATAAATGATGTACAAGAGTGTAAATATATCTTTAGGACTGTACTAAAGTATAACTGTACAACTGTATACAGTATAGCTGAATAACGGCTGTATAGAGCCTAAATTTTTACCTTTGGCTTTAAAATAGCATTGGAAAACGCTAAAATACAGAACGCGACGTAAAAAACTGCGTTCAGCAACTTTATACAACAATAACTGTATATTGCTCTCAAATTATACTTTTGTATAACCTACTTCTGTACAAGAGCATTAAATATTGTTATAGCGTGAATATTGGTGTAAAATTACTCTATTGCTCAGCCTTCAAGTAAAGCTTGATAATAGCTGTACAACAGAAATTTAGGATACTCTTAGCAAGCAATTCCTTTTATAATAATGTAATACAATTCTATCTCATGTAGAAGAGTTTAGATTTACTCCTTTTTAAAGCCGTATGCGATTGGCGTACATTTTTTCCTTTCTACAGTTTTTCATGTTATAGAAGATTAAAGTTATTATTATAGTGTTGGCATACACAATTATCTAGCTTATCGATTATTTTGAAACGAATATAGCTTACAATCAGTATTTATTGGATAAAACTAATTACAAAATGGAGTCATAATTTTGATAATTTGCCAATTTTTTTATGTGAACAAGAGTTAGGATGGATATAAAACCATGGAAGAAACAAAAAAGAACCGGCGAAATAAAAAGAAAATTAAAAAAAGCTTATTCCCAACGTGAAAAACGGAACAAAGTATAATTATACAAAGGCACGGACACCCAAATTCCAAGTTGGTATCACCACCATGCAATGAGTGTTCCGTAGAATCAAAATTGTTGGATCATGATGAAATAGCAAATATATGTGCTAAACATATGGATGTTGGGTGAGTAACATGCGGTGAGAGTTCTCTACAGGCAGAATCGGGTATAATGGAGCAAAGTTTGGACAATTATAGCGAAATTGAACTAAAAATAAGTCCATTTTTAGTATGTCTACTAAAAATAGGCTACACAATAGACTTTTATTTTAAGTGTTTCTACTTTTTAAGAGCCTAATAGTTATATAATATATTCAAAAATTCATTAAAAACTAGAAAAAGACAAAAATGCCATGAACGAGGAATCGGAAGAAATTGTTTTATCGAAAATATTTGGAACGCTTTTGTTAAAACAATCCGATTCCTTACTCACCGCCTTACGGGCCTTGGTTTGGGTCATAATGTGGTTTTCTATATTTTCAACTGAACCCTAATTAACTGTATTAATGAATATGAATAAGACTTTAAGACAGCTTCTACAGTACTTAAATACTAATGTGCAGACAATGTTACTCTTTAGGCTTAAAATACGTCCTTAAATAATGACTATGTTATGCAAAAAGCTGCATTAAGGGGAACAAGAAGAACAAGAGCTGTATAAACTTAGGGCGCCATTTTATCATAACCTATAAATTGCATTCCAATTTTACAAGATATTTATTGTTATTTTCTAAATTTCAGTACAAATTTACAAAGGATTTTAACTGTATAGTACACACAATTACGTTTACTATTAATAGAACAGTCCGGGTCACTCTTAAAACTGTTTTCAGATTTGATCACATATTTGTTATAACAGAAAAAAATTATGTATATTGCTTATTTCGAAGGGGCGTGAGTTCTGAGCTTAAAACTAGTATACATAATCACATAAAAATATCAGTCGCAAGCATAACAACAACGATAAGCAGGACATAGTACTTAGATATTAAATATTTATATCACTTATACTTCACATATGGTCTCTGCCTTAGCGTAAAGTAAATTAAGAAATAAAATGGAGAATAAATTCAAACACGAATACAATTTTAATATATTTATTCTTCTATTAGGATTTTCACAAGCCTGAGTCTGTATAAAAGCATAAAAGGATAATAAGAGAATGGAAGCTGTATAAAAATATCTAAATAGTATCTTAGCCAGCCAAATAGTACAGCTTTTATGCAGCTGTTATACAGGTAAATCTACACTTAAAGCTGTATCATTTTGGGGCCCATTTCGGGGTTACAAGGGCTGTATAGCTTGCTACACAGTCTTTATACAGCATCGTTAACAGCCTGTAGTAAACAATTAGTCCATAATATAGCTTTTATACAGTTTAAAATGTTACTTGGGCAATCCAATTTCGCTCATATTACGAGTACATGTAAATACGAAAGTTACGATGTTTAATTATTTGTTACGCACCCATGGATCAACAGTTGGACGGATCAGGGTGACATTTGTGATGATTAAGAATATAGGAATAGGATAACGGAATGAACCTCCCCGAGTCAATCACCCCCTAAGGCTGGTTTCTAAATCATCAGATTGTTACTTAATGATTCTTTACGATAAATTTACTCACTACTAATTATAAAAGAACGAAACTTGTTATTTATAAATAAAAGTTCATGTTTTTAAATTTGGTCGATTAGTGATTAAGCAGTCTGATATCGTTTAACTGATGATTGAAGAACCAGGCCTTCCCTTTCAGTGAATTTCAACTGGATTATGTGGAACATTCGTCAAAATCTCTCTCCACAAACTGTTAGATAAATAAGCCATTTGGTAGGTACGAGTACATAAGAATCACGAGGAGATATCAATTTCGACGTTAAATAACATTAACGCACAACACATTTTCTTATAACATGCTCACATAAACTTTACCAGTAGATAAGTTGCTAGGTATTTAGGTAGCTACTTACTCATATAATTTATTGTTGTTACAACTCTACTTAGCACTTTCGTAGGTAACAAACAGTGTAAGTACGTGCTCTGTCTTCGCGCTCCTCGGCGATAAAGTTATACAATATCTGAGAACCTGCAATTAGGCTAATGTAGGTAAAGCTTACACAATGGAGGTAATATCACTTAGATATTTAAGAGAACATTACAATATAAATTGAATGGTATACTAATTGCTGTCCGCAATTTCGTCTGTGTTAGTTCTTTACACACACGCACAATTTACGTTTTATTATCAGCGACTACCTTTTGACTGTGGTCAATACACACAGCCAGTCACAGCCTTACATGATGGTGAGTGATCAGGACAGTAAAAATGCTTAACTTAGAAATCTTAGAATGGAAACTGGTTATCAAGGACAGCTTCCAGAACATAAATGTATGTGCTTGGAGACAGATTTTCTGCTAGAGGGACCTAGCCAAGCTGCAGGCATTACATCATCCAGGTATGCAAATACATTTTTCAGTTTATTGACCATAAAACAAAAAATACTCAACCGATTTTGACGAAACTTAATTATATTTTATATTTTAATAATAGGACTAACTTGGAAAAATACTACCCAACAATTAAATAGTCAACAAATCAGTTCATAATTCGAGGAGTGATTGCGTAACATGCATACTTATAGGTATATACCTCCTCCTTTTTTGAAAGTCGTGCTATGTTGTATTTTGTATGTATTTCGAAGCAATGATGGGCGAGCGGTTATAACTGGACTGCGGTGCTTGATGTTCACTGCATGGTGGGAGTGAATTTTGCGAGTGCTCGTCTGGCTAGCTACCAACCACAAGTAGAAAATCTAGCCTATGGTCAAAGGTCTAAAGATAAAGCTCATTTATTTGCATACAACATGAGAAATTTCATACACACGAAAAAACAACACATGCACAAAAGATGGTAAAATAGTTATGTAGCTTTTATCATGTTCTTCCTATGAGGCGTGCAAATGTTGGAAACGTTACAAATTATGGAACAATAAAGGTAAAATAAAAATATTAAAAATGGTTACAATGTCAAGGTAATAATTAAAATTAAGGTCAATGTTGATCAATATGATGTCATGGCAGAAGAGACCTAGAATCTGTCCTTTAGAAAGTCATTGATCTTATAATAAAATTTCTGCAGCAGTAGTGCTTTAAGTTCATTTCTAAATAAGGTAATATTTAGATCTCTTATTGTCTTAGAATATACCTTTACGTCATAGCCTTTGACCATAGGCTAGCCGCTTACCTACCCATTATAAATGAAAAAGCTCTCGTCAGTAGAATAACTCAAACCATTGAAAATATAACTGTTGTAATGTATATTTTTAAAATTGTTTATTTATTATTAATATTATTATATATAAATAATTGTTTGTTTATTATTTTTAAGTTGTTATTTTGACCACTAAAAGAATTAATATAATTTATATTTTAATGACATGTAATTACTAATAGCATGTTGTGCTAACCTTTTAGAGATTACACATTAAGCAGTGTACTATAGTATTTAGAAAATAATGTCGTGTATGTAAAAATGTAATAATTTTTGGCTGACCAGAAATAAATAAATAAATAACAGGTCATACAGACAGTCCTATCAAAGTCTACTATACCTACATACTTAGATGTTTAACATAAAGTAATATGGTATATGACGTATTGAGGTTAATCAGAAATAATACTAAATAAATGACGTAAATAAGCTATTTTTGTTATTGAACAGAATAATCCGTATAGATATACCTAGGTAACAAAATAAACAGAGTAGGTAATCTGTTTATTATAACAACTCACAAACCAAATTTATCAGGAGTTGGAGAATGAAATTTTGCGGGACATTTGATGCTTCGCTGATAAATTTGGGCAAGATCATATCTTTCAATTTTATTGACCGTTATATCCAACATTACCCTCGTTTCCACTTTAAAGGTTGCTTTCCAATTCAGAGAGAGAAGCAGGAGCTTTTTATGTACTTGAAATTGCTCAAGCTATACACTTAGGAGGTAGGTATTTTTCAGGCACGATATAACCTTGTCAATATAATATGGCATTGAATTGCGTCTCCTCCCCCTCCTCTCATCCGCGTCCCTTTTCGAAACCACGCTCTGCAACAGCCTCGCTAGTTCCGAGTATCTAAAGCACTTTTGTTACAGTTCCACGTGTCTTCATTTATTTCAAGTACTTAGGTATACAGGGTTATTGGTAAAATGCTAACAACCTCCTAGGGTTGACTTCTGTTAGTCCTAACAAACATTTTGAGACAATGTTTTTGTATTACATTTTTTTATTTTTTTGAATAATTATTTTAGAATATTTTTATGTGTTTTTGACCGAATAAGTACGAGGACCACCTGATGTTAAAAGTCTCTAGTGCCTGTAATGTATTATTTCATATTTTATTATTACTTTGCTCGATGTAAATATTCAAAACTCTATTCAAAAGGAGCTCGGCGAGGTCCAGTGTTGCCATGGCGAGCGCTCTTGGAGTAGGCATTTAAACACAAAAAAAATGTTTTTTTGCAAAACAAAAAAAAATCTTGTTAGGACTAGCATAGACAACCTTAAGAGGTTGTCAGCATTTTAACAATAACCATGTATAATAGATTTCTTTCAGACAGCCGATGGGTTCACAGATACAGTAACCGAAGAGTGCAGACTCCTCAAATTTGTAAAACTGTATCTTCCGGCCACCAAAGAAGAACATCATATTTCTTCATATGAAAAGCACTATCGCTTGCTAAGCAAAAGTCACATTTAAACATTTTTAGAGCATATAACGATTTTTAACATATAACGATTAAAATAAAAAAAAAAACTGAATTAAAAAAAAAGTTCTACAACAAAAAATGCACTATACAGAAAAACATACCAAATCATCGTATACAGTTGTTTTTGTTCGTTTGACATCGATAAGTGTAGTCGAAACCAATTAAATAGGTATCGTTAGGAATAACTCCAACACTACTCACTAAATTTAAATGGGACCGCATGACACGCACCATATTATAATATAAAAAAACAAAAATGGTACACCCTGTAAAAATATACGAGGTAACACATAGAAAAAAAATACAGTCGAATAACTGAAGAAGAACTTTGTCCTTTTTTAAAGTTCTGCACTTTATCGCTTTGCGTATGTTTTGTATATGTGAGTTTTAACCCTAAAGAACTGATAGTCTGCTTCCTGCGGCTATTTTTGTTGACGTAACATTATTTACCAGTTATGAGCTTTCGGCCCGCAAGATATTCGGTACCTTGATTTATTACAAATCACAATAGACTTATTTCATGAAGATGGTCTTCAACGATAACATCTTCGTTGATGAAAAAAATACTAAGCGATTCCTCTTTTTATATAAAAAACCAACGAAAAATTGCTCCAATGGGGAAGCATGACACTACTCCGACGAGGCTCCGTACCGTTTACCGATAAACTGTTCACCGAGAGCACAGTTTGCCAAAAACTAGCTTTAATTCTACAAATTGTAGAAGATTTAGCTAAGTTTGACATATCTAACCTAACCTAATCTAAACAAGCCAAAACTAAATATAAATATAAACCAAAACTAAATATTAGTACTTCCTGCCGTAATCTAGAAGTAAACCTTCTAGCTTTTGAATTTTAAAAAATCGGCTAACCGTGCTTTCTGCGAACAGAGTTTCTGAACACCGTGTGGGGGCGACTCCGTCGACAGGAGGTACTGGAGAGTACGGTTGCTGTCCTTAGGTGCATTCACAGCAGGGCTATTTATCATCACAACGCTCTTATTACACGCAAGACTTCGGGTATACCAATACTTCCAGCCAGCGTTCTCAAGGTACCATCTTTAGGAGTCGTGGCGTAAGAAAGGTTGCTACCCAGAAACACGGAGCCAAAATTGTGTTACATATGTGTTCCTTTCTCTTCTTAGAAAAATAATTTGTTTTCAATAATGTTCTTGTCAAAGGCAGATTTCGTTGCATTTTTGCAGATAGAGAACGTATTCTATACAGGCGAAATATAAGCGGAATAATGGTTGGAGGCTTATGTTAAACTGTAGCTACAGTGCAAATTTTGCACACTGTTGTGTGCATGGTATGGGATATGTGGGGATTGTGGGGAGCAGCAGCCGATATAAAGATATATGATGATGATATCTTTACCTTACACAGGCGTGCAATTGATGCTAAATAGAATGGATCCTTGCGAATATGTTAGGCTTTGTGTAAAGAAATTCATAATATATTTTTAATGAGTCCATATATTTGTTTTAAACAATGATAAAATACCTCTTCTGGTATATTATAAAAGGTGTATCAGTTGGAATTCTAGCCCAGGAACCCACGAGACAAGAATGACATCATAATGTCTAATTGTGCAGTTTTTTGAAGCGCTCTTACCTAAGTTTGTATGGCCGTTCTTAATTGATCAGTTAAGTTAAGCAATGTCCATCTGTCATGACTTGGATGGATGACCGCTACTGACATTACTGCTGAGCGTTTCCGTGCTTCAGAAGCTCGTTAAGCTTTCTTCCCAGTTGTTGTCTTAGGATGGCAGTCGTTACAGAATGATGGTAGGGCATTTTGCGAACGCCCGCCTCGCTAGATCCCTCAAGTAGAAAATCTGTCGCTAAGCATCTAACTGTGTGTTCCGGCAGCAGTCCTTGAGAGCCAGTAATTCTAGGTTAGTCTGAATAACATCTTCGACCACGTCATCACTTACCATCAGGTGAAATAGAGGTCAAAAGCTATACATATAAAAACAACCACTCGATTCAAATAACAGAATTGTTGACTGAATATTAAATATTTCCCAACCAATATTTTTCTGTTATTTCTGAACACTGTTTTACTAATAATTAAGTTATCTGTTGAAAAGACAAACATCCCGCTATCCAATAAAATAGTTGCCGGTAAATAAATACGTTGTATTAACCCACTTTATCATAATAAAGGTTATGTTAGTAACATTGTGAATATGTTTATTTAGATAGTGGTGTACCCGAGCTACATTGTGCTACAGCGGTTGAGTATTATCATAACGTGTAAACGGGAGAGGTAAACCGGCGAAACGGTAAACCAACCAACACAATAGCATTATCGTAGGATTCATTGAAAATTCGATTATAATATTACAGAAACGTGGATATAATTTATGGTGTTCATTATCTAGGAACAAACAGTGATCATTATTATACTAAAACAAGCTTTTTACCATGATTATGGTGATATATTTTTTGTATTTCAATGGTACGACATTTTTGGGTAAAAGCTTGTAAATCTTTGATCATATATAAAATTCTACGAAAAAGTTATGAAAATGATTCAACCTTTTTAGTAGCAAAATAAATATATGAAAAAAAGCTGGCCAGGCGGGCATTCGCAAATGCTTACCACAATTCTATCATATTCTATAATGTCTGCCATCTTGAGACAACAACCGGGTTCAACGCGTCGCGACGCGGCGTCTCAAAAGAACAGAGGATGCCATTAGAGGTCACCCATCCAACTCATGACCGCAGCGGACGTTGCATCTAAGCAAACTACGCTACGAGTGCTTAAAAAATACACTAAAATTGATGATATGTTTTGTAAGAAAAGATCTCTATATGGCTTATAGTTTTAGACTTGCCCATTACTCACTCATCTAAATGGTCTACCTTGTAATATGTTTTTAAATCTTGATTTTAGTACTAGTAGGTTTTGAGGCCGCTTAAAGTAATTAAATTTCATGTAAACCAAAAGTGGGGGAAGAATCCTAATGTATATAATTCACTTAACTGTATTCCTAGTCCTAATACTCTCGAAAAGTCTAAAAGTCAATCTATCTGCAATATTTTCTGCTCTACTATTTAGTTTTTTTTTCACACCCACATTTTATATCTCGCTCTCATAGCTTTTTGCATTGTATGATTACATGAACAGGCTTACACAAATGTGCCTTAGATTATGATTCAAATGGAACATTATTTATGTTGAAATAAAAAAATAATTTAACAGGATTTTCTTTCAGAATAAGAAAAAATATTGACATTTCTGTCAGTCAACCTTGCATCAACAGTTCTTATTTCATGAAAATTACTTTCTTAATTAACGCCTAATAGAGGTCAGAGAGAAGGGGTAATATTTATAACAGGCGCTCTTATTGTTAATATTTTGAATAGGTATGTAATTACTTTATTAAACCAACGTTAAATGTTAAGAAAAGATTCAGAGCCTGTTTCAGAATGTTCGAGTAGACTAGACTGTTGTGTCCTTTCTAGTTGAAATTTTCACAGATGAAATATTTCTGTTGCCGCTTTAACAAAAATACTAAAAATCTTCCAAACGCAAGTCGTACACTCACGCACGGAGGGTTCCATACCATTATCTATACAACATTATTTGGTGAAACTAAATGGAACGGAATCCTTCGTCCGTGAATCCGACTCGCACTTGGCCGTTATTTAGTCTTATGTACCTGTAATTTTACTCTCAAATTACTGCTGGAACACACTGTTAGATGTTTGATGACAGATTTTCTACTTGAGGGTAGAGTAGCTAGACGAGCATTCGCAAAATGGCCTTACACCTTGCGGTGAAGCTCAAGCCGGCGCGGTGGGGTTCGAACCATGGAGTTGGGGCACGGCAGTCCACAGCATTTACCGCTCGGTTATCATTGCTTCAAACTTGTTATGTAAACGCATCGTGAGTTATGAGTTACGTTCTGATTCCATCAAAACTTGTCTGTCAACACTGCCGCGCGTGTAAATCGTACAACATTGATGAAAGCAACTATCCCGTAGTGTTCCCGCCCACGGTACGATAGCCTGTATTTTCGGAAACCAGATTCGCTCCAATTTTATTTCCATGCCTGCAACTCGCAGATACGATGAAAGTTTCATCGGAGGCTTTCACTAGACGCGCGGGCGAAACATAAATTGTCGACGGACGCGTTGTGCCGCCGCGCTCTTTATTTTCCAAAAAACAATATGCACGTCTACTCCGTGCCAATCCAGTTACAGTGGTACATTTTTAAATGGTTTAACGCCGGTTAAATTGTTAGTTTTGATGCGGCGGCGTATGTAATGTGAAGTTTCGTTTATGGAATAATTTTGATCATCAGACAGGCCCTGCCTATTCAAGTTTTGGTAGCAGTAGAACTCTTTCTGCAAGTTCGTCTATAAAAATACTGCCATCTATTTTCATCATGCAACATTAATGTTCTCACTACTGAAGCGCTCGTAGCGAAGTTTGCTTAGCCATTGTGAATCGATCAGCAAAGTTAAGCAACGTCCGCCTCGGTCATGACTTGGATGGGTGACCGCTGGTGACATTACTACTGAGCGCTACCGTGCTTCGGAGGGCACGTTAAGCCGTCGGTCCCGGTTGTTGTCTTAGGATGGCAGTCGTTACAGCATGGTGGTAGGGCACTTTGCAAATGCCCGCCTGGCTAGCTACCACCCTCAAGTTGGAAATCTGTCGCCAAGCACCTAACGGTGTGTTCCGGCAGCTGTCCTTGAGAGCCAGTAATTCTAGATTAGCCTGAACAACATCTTCGACCACATCATCACTTACCATCATGGGAGATAGTGGTCAAAGGTAACCTATAAAGCATAAAAAAATACTGTCTTTCAGTTTGAAGAGAATTAATGACGATGCAATTACAGGCACATAAAATTTAACAACATTATGAATCTTGGTAATAGGCGCAATGCCGTTCGCCACTTGTGACGAACTGCTACTGATGTGGGCAGATGTTATCGCTTAACACCAAGTGGGTCTAGTGATTGTTCCATTACGATAGTATAAAAAAAGTTTAAATTAAAGTTTTATGTGTGTTAAATAAAACCTTTTTATTTAACTCCATTGCTAATTTTAGTACTTAGATTTTAGAACCTAAATAGTGATAAAGATTGAAAAAATATAGGACCGTCTTCTCACCTACATAATAAGCCGCATGTCGTCTTTATTTTTTTTCCCGCAAACTCACCCACTGATTGTCGGCTAATTCTTCGCGCTCCGTTGAAGGCTGTACAACGCAATAAATTCTTGGCATTCAGACAAAGCAACCATGCGAAAGAACCCTGATAAAAATAAGATGACTCGCCATCTGACACATTTTTTTATTCGGAAAACAATGGGGGTTTCAGCTATGAAATGGCATTGATAGGTACCATTGCCGTTTTCTTAAATGTAGGTATATTTTTATTGATATTAAAGATTGTGGGTGTGCTCAATTGAGCATTCACTCGACTACAAATGAAGAAATGTGATATTAGTTACGAAATAAAATTTGTTTACGGTAATTGAGCTTTTCTATAAATCTAGATCTACACTAATATGAAAAAGAAAAAAAATTGTAGGTATATTTTTATGCAATGAATAAACTTAAAAACTACTGGAGTGGTTTAAAAAATTGTTTCACCATTAGAATCCTACGTTATCCCTGATGAACATAGACTATAGAATATTACTGAAGACTGTTGTGTACTGAAGGTTGTTGTCTTAGGATGGCAGTCGTATAGCATGGTGGTAGGGCATTTTGCGAATGCCCGCCTGGCTAGCTAAGCTACCACCCTCAAGTTGAAAATCTGTCGCCAAGCACCTAACGGTGTGTTCCGGCAGCTATCCTTGAGCCAGTCTTTCTAGGCTAGCCTGAACAACATCTTCGACCACATCATCACTTACCATCAGGTGAGATAGTGGTCAAAGGCTAGCCTATCGGCAATAAAAAAAGAAAAAATTTTTTTTGTTAAATGCCCGTGCGAAGCCAGGGCGGGCCGCTAGTATGTCATAAAATAACGTGGGTACTAAATATGTTACCCAAAAATGCTCATGAATCGCTGGGATAACAATTCTATAGCGGTTTCTGCCATCATGCATTTATCATGAACCAAGATACATAAACCGGAATAGACCCATAGGGATACTGGATAAAACTGGGTGTACCATCAAAGTCATAGAACTCATCTTTAAATCTGCAGAGCTGATCTTCAAACTAACACTCTCCAATTTCCGCACTTTTCCAGATAATGAAAATCCACAAAGGATATCCAGGGCACATTTTCTGCGACAAGTACAATATCATCGGCAAACACCAGTATGCTGATCATGTAGTTTATTTATAATAATTTCTGATTAAAATAGTCATTCCGAAAACATTATTTAGCAACCCAATAAAACATATTTCGCTAAAGACTACATGTCCAGCGTACACGAGTATATATTGAGATAAGTAAAACGATATCATTTGTGAGAATATCTTAATTGAATACAATAATCTAAAGTCAAGGACATAATCGCCTCGCAGAGTAACTTTCTCTTAATACTGTTACTCTATAATAAAATATGAAGTAGTTATCAGCCGCCACACATGAGGAAAAAAATAAAATCATAAGTATTAAAATCGCTATGAAAAATAATTCATAACTATGCGAAAGGCGTGAAATGAGTTTTGTGCGGAACAAGAGAGAATAATGTAAAAAAGGGATGTAAAAATATCCGTAGCTTTTTTACGGAGAATAGGAACAAATGAGACTGAATTATAATCAGTTTACAAAGAAAAAGGTGTTGTTTTTATGGAATAAAGAGTAAGTAAATTTTCAGCTTAGACCCAACACCGAGGTGATGTAAATAATATTCAATTTTTGTTCCGTAGGCTTTTATAAACGAAGTTAGATATAGCCCGAAAGAAACCAATACGACTGAGGTTGTTGATTCTAAATTCTCATCAAAATGATACAATACTAAAATGCTTTAAATGGTGCTTGTGTGTGGTAGGTATCACAACAAACAAATATGTTTATCTGTTACCTACATCTTAAGCAGTGATGATCCAGTAACAATGGCGGCCACACAGAAGGTCCATGGTTCAAGTTCTTACGAAGCTACATCGCAAAGTAAGGCAAAAAAGTTAAGCATTTTGAAAATGCCCACCTGGTATGCTACCCAAGTATTATTCAAATTAAGTTAGTATAAAAGTAGTCGCAGTTAAATCTTTATCATTCATAAGTCTCAATAAGTCACAGTCGTGAACATGTCATGTTTTAGCATCTAAATTAGATATTGAAAATGCTAAGCAAATAAATAAGAGACGACTTGAAAGTCCTTTGATAAAAAAGCTATCGTATGTAGAATTTCTCTCGGCGAGTATTTCTCAATCACTGCGAGAATCCTCAAGTCAGCCGTGAAAGGTGTATTTTGGGCTATCGCTACCTTCCAAACTCACGACATGTGTGCAAAGCTCCGTTAAAATCCGTTGATCCGTTCAGTATGTAGGTATATAGCTCTTTGTGATGCGGAAATAAACTTACATTGTGGGGAGATAGATCGGCGGTAGGTCTGCTTTATTTAGAAGTGATAACATTTCTATATGTGTGTTGGTACCGATGCAGAACCTTCAGCCAGATTTGAATATAGTAATATGTAATTAGCCTGTAACAAAGCCATATTTGTGTTCTACAAAAAGTGACCTAATATGATTTATTGTAACTTACAATATACATCTTTGTGTGCTTACTTTATTTTAGACTAGCTCTTCCCGGCGGCGTCACTCGCGTGGGCAATGTTTGCATAGGAATCATGTTAGATTGTTACATACATCCGAGCACACTACGCTGCCATAGTAAAACTGGTTCTACCATAACGCTACTTTCGTTTCCCGGAAAGTAACAGATGCCACCAATTTCTACTAGCAAGTGACCTGACATATCTATATTGGATAACATCTTCTTGATGTTAGCCAAGAACCGACTCCTTTTCTAGCTTTTTCCAGAATATGACTATCTACCTTTTTTAGTTTTTTTCCCAGAATATGAATATACACTCGAGAGCAATGAATCCGGGTCACTTAAAGAATCCTAAAAATCTCGGAAACTAAAAATGCTAGGTTAATGCAATAAATTGTATTTAATAGACAATGTAATACTCCTTAAATGAAGGTATTAAAACTTCTTAGTTATTGTAAAGTTATATCATAAAAAAATCAAATTTGAAAAAGGGCCACTTTCGAAGATGGAACTACGAAATTACAGCATTTGGTTTTGCTTTTGTTTGTAATCTGTCATTTATGTGGGTACATAAACCATGTTGATAGTGCTCTATATTCATTATTCAAGCTGAAATTATGTCGCTTACGCCTGAAGAATGCACCAGAATACTTACAATGCTGGAAACCGGCCGGAGTCAGCGCGATACAGCCAGGACTGTCGGTGTGTCGCTGTCAACAGTACAAAGAGTTCTCCGACGTTACGAAGAAACTGGTTCTAACCTACGCAGACCAGGAACGGGCAGAACCAGGTGTACCACAGCACGAGAAGACCGATACTTGGTGAACACCATGCTTCGAAATCGCTTTCTCACAAGAACTGAACTCACCAATCAGTTTCGACGCCTCGGAGGAAGTAACCCAAGTGCATGGACAGTAAGACGTCGGCTTGCTGAATCTAACTTAAAACCCCTTAGACCTGCAAACGGCCCTAAACTGGAGCGTGGGCATCGTATTTCGAGACTAAGATATGCCCAGAGCCACGTAAATTGGAGTATTGAAGATTGGTCAAAAGTTATGTTCTCCGACGAATCAAAATTTATGCTCTACAAGCACGATGGAAGACACAGAGTGTATCGAAGACCTTATTGTCTATTAAATACAATTTATTGCATTAACCTATCATTTTTAGTATCCGAGATTTTTAACATTCTTTAAGTGACCCGGATTCATTGCTCTCGAGTGTAGCATGTTGTCGTTGATTAGTAAGCTATCGACTTTTGTAAAAAATACGTAATAATTACTTGTTTAAGTGCTAATAAACCACCCGGTTTATGTAGTCGAATGAAGGTTTTATGTAATAATAAGTATAACTAACCAATATTTTTTAATTATTTAAATTGCGCGCTAGATTTGATGATGGAGATACTTACTTCAAAAACTACTGGACCAACTAACTTCCACTTTATATTATAGAGACGGAGTTGAACGGAGAGCATACCTAATGAACTATCCTCGGTTTGTAAATGAATATCAAACCATGCAATACACTACTAACACACTGCACTTTTCATTTATGTGTTACCCTGAACAACATCTTCGATCATATCATCTTACTATGAAGTGAGATAGTGATAAAAACCTAGACTATCAGCTATTAATAAAAAAATATATACTACCGCGTAATGTGGATCAGTTCAAGCTGTATAGCCTGAAAATTACCAATCGGCTACTTGCGAGTTGAACTCTAACGTGGAGGGTTCCGTTCCATACTACCACACTTTTGTTTTGCACAGTTTGAAAAATTTCCCGGGCGTCCGACTCGTATTGGGCTAGACTATGTTTATCTCTAAATACAATTTTAATGTTTCTATAAGTTTATTACCGTTATTCTAAATTGGGCAAATTTAAAAACAAATAAAAATCAGCCAAGTGCGAGTCAGACCCGCTCACGATGGGTTCCATACCATTAGCCTTCATACAGCCGCAACATTAGACTTCATATTTTAACCTATTTTGTTTTAACGTGCGCGAGTCCGACTCGCACTTGGCCAATTTTTTGTATTTGTTGTTATAGCCGCAACAGAAATACATCATCTGTGAAAATTTCAACTGTCTAACTATCACCGTTCTTGAGATACAGCCTGGTGACAGACGGACGGACAGCGAAGTCTCAGTAATAGGGTCCCGTTTTACCCTTTTGGTACGGAACCCTAAAGAAGACACGTATCGTTTTTCCCGTTATGTTTTAATTTTGTTTATTTTATTTCTATTTAGTAGGTTGTTCGTTTATAAAATATTTTATGAAAAATTTAAATAGTTTTGGTTCTAAGAAAATATTTATCCCTTTACAACTACGCTGGGTAGACGTCACCTGTCATGTGCTTTAGGAAAAGGTTCTGTTTATTAGTGCGGAGCCCTGATAAAAAGTTTTTGTACATACTCTTTGGCTTCTACTCCTTTATTATGGCTTAGGTATGTATAAATATAGACTTAGCCGTAATAAAAACCTTTTTAAACAAAATTGGGTATATTTTGTTTAAAAAGGGTTTTACTAGGGCTAAGATCTTTTGGTCTTAAAAAACAAAATCATAGCACTGACTCTACACTTGCAAGTGAAATGAAAAAGATGATGATAAGACATTGTAAAACTGTAAATCTGACAAAATATTGACATGATTCAAAGATTACTGTTATACATAAACTTACGTTCAATCAATAAAGCCTACGCTGCAAATAAGATATTCACAATTCTGCGTAGGTAGATAACCTACTTACTTATTTTTATTCCATATACCTAGTACAATTCTACCTTTCTAGATTTATTCCGAGTTTATTGACATTACTCTTGTCTACTTATGTAGCCATAATGGCTGTAAAGTTCAGTGCTTTGTGGTTCAGAATTAAAGTCTGTCTAAGATTTTTGAGCATTACTCTGTAAATACATATATGAAACAATTCGAATAAACTTAGATTACTATGTCATGACCGCAATATGGCCGCTTTCGTATGAAAGGATGTCATGTATTATATTGGAGTAATAAGTAATATGGCACTAACAATAGAGATGATTGGACCCTTTTCATATATAGAAGATAGATAGGCATAATTGTATGGATTATCTCTGACGTTACATTACCTATAGATTCAAAGGAGGTCGGGATATACGTTATTGTTGGGATTCTGCTTCTGCTGACCTCTTGGTACCTACTAAAGCAATTAATATGGAAATGTGAGGTTTCAAGTCAATAATTACTGGTTCTAGTTTTGCTTCATGGTTACTATGTACGAGTAGATATAGGTACCTAATCATACACCGTACCTAATCAAAATGTATACAATATACTTAACTAATTAATATTTTGAATTAGGAGCTCGTACAGCAGCTTGTCTTTAGCCATTCTTAACTGATCAACTAGGTTAAGTCTGCGGTCTTGCGTTACTAGGATGGGTGACCGCTACTGGCATTTTCTACTGAGCGCTTCGTGCTTAGGAAGGCACGTTAAGACGTCGTCGGTCCTAGAAGGCTAATAGAATTAGGCTTTGTCGGAGGCATTCGGGCAGCTTGAAAACTCTGACATCGCATTGTGGTAGAACATTTTGGGAATGCTCGCCTGGCTAACTGCTAAAAATATGCATTAAGACGCTGTCAAATGCTGAGATGACTGTCGGACTGCGTACGGGTGAAAGAGAGGCAGCCATGATAAAATCACGGCCAGTTTGGGTGAGAAATTAAAGAATGCTTATAAACACAAAACTGGTAACGTAAATTTAATATAAATATAATTTAAGTCGTCCATTTTCATAAAATTTTCTACTTTGATCTTGTTTTAGGTTCACGCGATTATTACACATAGTAATTAAACAACTTAAAACGGTTTAAATCGCGTATATTTATCTATATTTTTGTCACGACGTTTCAAACACTTTACAGTTAGTTACCCAGTGACCACGATCACTGCAAAGTGTTTGAAACGTCGGATGACGCACCTCAGAATTTTCATTTACCTTTTCAAGGTTTTTTCACATTTCAACCATCATAATATTTCTATACTTATTATGTGTATAATGAAAATTAAACGAAGTCTAATATAGATACTTAATTGACTTAATCGCTCATATTAGCACATTATTTGCTTTAGTTGGTACCAAAAGATATGAAGCAGAAGTTCAATAAAAACGTATATTCTGACCTCGTTGGAATAAATATGACCTACTTATGAACATAAAAGTATCACAAATTGCTAAGTCACTCCCGATACAGGGTGATATTAACCAAAATCTACGCATACGAAGTAGCACAAAAATGAACTAATTACCTACTTCTTATAACTACAGTACGTATGTCTTATTCATATTTCCTTCAACTGCTGCCATGGCTAACTGAGCACAGACCTATATCTATGTCTGTGCTCCTAAGTCTATACTTTCTAGTGCGCCCATTACCCGACATATTCAGTTATAAAGTCCCATGTGCCTGTAATTTCTCCGGATCCCATACCGTTCAAACCGGAACACAACAATGTCCACATAAGGACATGTAAGGCGTCAGAAATAGGCATGACTGGCAGGACTTCCCCGCGCGGACGTAGGCGTTCACAAGATTCCTACCGCTATTAAAGTCACTGACATTTGTTTGTAGAGCATAATAGAATGTGTATGAAATATACTATAGGTTTGGTTTATTAGGTATATTCAATAAATATGAGTATTAAATCCACAAACTTAGATGGTAACTATGAAAAGTAGAAATAATAACCAAGTAAAAGTCTTTAAAATAACCAGTATAAAAAGTGCACCACACCATCTCAAAAAAGAATATTCTTCTTCGCTCCAAACACACTGCACTTTTCATAATGTGTTACCCTGAACAACATCTTCGATCATATCATCTTACTATGAAGTGAGATAGTGATAAAAACCTAGACTATCAGCTATTAATAAAAAAATATATACTACCGCGTAATGTGGATCAGTTCAAGCTGTATATAGCCTGAAAATTACCAATCGGCTACTTGCGAGTTGAACTCTAACGTGGAGGGTTCCGTTTCATACTACCACACTTTTGTTTTGCACAGTTTGAAAAATTTCCCGGGCGTCCGACTCGTATTGGGCTAGACTATGTTTATCTCTAAATACAATTTTAATGTTTCTATAAGTTTATTACCGTTATTCTAAATTGGGCAAATTTAAAAACAAAAAAAATCAGCCAAGTGCGAGTCAGACCCGCTCACGAAGGGTTCCATACCATTAGCCTTCATACAGCCGCAACATTAGACTTCATATTTTAACCTATTTTGTTTTAACGTGCGCGAGTCCGACTCGCACTTGGCCTATTTTTTGTATTTGTTGTTATAGCGGCAACAGAAATACATCATCTGTGTAAATTTCAACTGTCTAACTATCACCGTTCTTGAGATACAGCCTGGTGACAGACGGACGGACAGCGAAGTCCCAGTAATAGGGTCCCGTTTTTACCCTTTTGGTACGGAACCATAAAGAAGACACTTATCGTTTTTCCCGTTATGTTTTAATTTTGTTTATTTTATTTCTATTTAGTAGGTTGTTAGTTTATAAAATATTTTATGAAAAATTTAAATAGTTTTGGTTCTAAGAAAATATTTATCCCTTTACAACTACGCTGGGTAGACGTCACCTGTCATGTGCTTTAGGAAAAGGTTCTGTTTATTAGTGCGGAGCCCTGATAAAAAGTTTTTGTACATACTCTTTGGCTTCTACTCCTTTATTATGGCTTAGGTATGTATAAATATAGACTTAGCCGTAATCAAACCTTTTTAAACAAAATTGGGTATATTTTGTTTAAAAAGGGTTTTACTAGGGCTAAGATCTTTTGGTCTTAAAAAACAAAATCATAGCACTGACTCTACACTTGCAAGTGAAATGAAAAAGATGATGATAAGACATTGTAAAACTGTAAATCTGACAAAATATTGACATGATTCAAAGATTACTGTTATACATAAACTTACGTTCAATCAATAAAGCCTACGCTGCAAATAAGATATTCACAATTCTGCGTAGGTAGATAACCTACTTACTTATTTTTATTCCATATACCTAGTACAATTCTACCTTTCTAGATTTATTCCGAGTTTATTGACATTACTCTTGTCTACTTATGTAGCCATAATGGCTGTAAAGTTCAGTGCTTTGTGGTTCAGAATTAAAGTTTGTCTAAGATTTTTGAGCATTACTCTGTAAATACATATATGAAACAATTTGAATAAACTTAGATTACTATGTCATGACCGCAATATGGCCGCTTTCGTATGAAAGGATGTCATGTATTATATTGGAGTAATAAGTAATATGGCACTAACAATGGAGATGATTGGACCCTTTTCATATATAGAAGATAGATAGGCATAATTGTATGGATTATCTCTGACGTTACATTACCTATAGATTCAAAGGAGGTCGGGATATACGTTATTGTTGGGATTCTGCTTCTGCTGACCTCTTGGTACCTACTAAAGCAATTAATATGGAAATGTGAGGTTTCAAGTCAATAATTACTGGTTCTAGTTTTACTTCATGGTTACTATGTACGAGTAGATATAGGTACCTAATCATACACCGTACCTAATCAAAATGTATACAATATACTTAACTAATTAATATTTTGAATTAGGAGCTCGTACAGCAGCTTGTCTTTAGCCATTCTTAACTGATCAACTAGGTTAAGTCTGCGGTCTTGCGTTACTAGGATGGGTGACCGCTACTGGCATTTTCTACTGAGCGCTTCGTGCTTAGGAAGGCACGTTAAGACGTCGTCGGTCCTAGAAGGCTAATAGAATTAGGCTTTGTCGGAGGCATCCGGGCAGCTTGAAAACTCTGACATCGCATTGTGGTAGAACATTTTGGGAATGCTCGCCTGGCTAACTGCTAAAAATATGCATTAAGACGCTGTCAAATGCTGAGATGACTGTCGGACTGCGTACGGGTGAAAGAGAGGCAGCCATGATAAAATCACGGCCAGTTTGGGTGAGAAATTAAAGAATGCTTATAAACACAAAACTGGTAACGTAAATTTAATATAAATATAATTTATGTCGTCCATTTTCATAAAATTTTCTACTTTGATCTTGTTTTAGGTTCACGCGATTATTACACATAGTAATTAAACAACTTAAAACGGTTTAAATCGCGTATATTTATCTATATTTTTGTCACGACGTTTCAAACACTTTACAGTTAGTTACCCAGTGACCACGATCACTGCAAAGTGTTTGAAACGTCGGATGACGCACCTCAGAATTTTCATTTACCTTTTCAAGGTTTTTTCACATTTCAACCATCATAATATTTCTATACTTATTATGTGTATAATGAAAATTAAACGAAGTCTAATATAGATACTTAATTGACTTAATCGCTCATATTAGCACATTATTTGCTTTAGTTGGTACCAAAAGATATGAAGCAGAAGTTCAATAAAAACGTATATTCTGACCTCGTTGGAATAAATATGACCTACTTATGAACATAAAAGTATCACAAATTGCTAAGTCACTCCCGATACAGGGTGATATTAACCAAAATCTACGCATACGAAGTAGCACAAAAATGAACTAATTACCTACTTCTTATAACTACAGTACGTATGTCTTATTCATATTTCCTTCAACTGCTGCCATGGCTAACTGAGCACAGACCTATATCTATGTCTGTGCTCCTAAGTCTATACTTTCTAGTGCGCCCATTACCCGACATATTCAGTTATAAAGTCCCATGTGCCTGTAATTTCTCCGGATCCCATACCGTTCAAACCGGAACACAACAATGTCCACATAAGGACATGTAAGGCGTCAGAAATAGGCATGACTGGCAGGACTTCCCCGCGCGGACGTAGGCGTTCACAAGATTCCTACCGCTATTAAAGTCACTGACATTTGTTTGTAGAGCATAATAGAATGTGTATGAAATATACTATAGGTTTGGTTTATTAGGTATATTCAATAAATATGAGTATTAAATCCACAAACTTAGATGGTAACTATGAAAAGTAGAAATAATAACCAAGTAAAAGTCTTTAAAATAACCAGTATAAAAAGTGCACCACACCATCTCAAAAAAGAATATTCTTCTTCGCTCCAAACACACTGCACTTTTCATAATGTGTTACCCTGAACAACATCTTCGATCATATCATCTTACTATGAAGTGAGATAGTGATAAAAACCTAGACTATCAGCTATTAATAAAAAAATATATACTACCGCGTAATGTGGATCAGTTCAAGCTGTATATAGCCTGAAAATTACCAATCGGCTACTTGCGAGTTGAACTCTAACGTGGAGGGTTCCGTTCCATACTACCACACTTTTGTTTTGCACAGTTTGAAAAATTTCCCGGGCGTCCGACTCGAATTGGGCTAGACTATGTTTATCTCTAAATACAATTTTAATGTTTCTATAAGTTTATTACCGTTATTCTAAATTGGGCAAATTTAAAAACAAAAAAAATCAGCCAAGTGCGAGTCAGACCCGCTCACGAAGGGTTCCATACCATTAGCCTTCATACAGCCGCAACATTAGACTTCATATTTTAACCTATTTTGTTTTAACGTGCGCGAGTCCGACTCGCACTTGGCCTATTTTTTGTATTTGTTGTTATAGCGGCAACAGAAATACATCATCTGTGTAAATTTCAACTGTCTAACTATCACCGTTCTTGAGATACAGCCTGGTGACAGACGGACGGACAGCGAAGTCCCAGTAATAGGGTCCCGTTTTTACCCTTTTGGTACGGAACCATAAAGAAGACACGTATCGTTTTTCCCGTTATGTTTTAATTTTGTTTATTTTATTTCTATTTAGTAGGTTGTTCGTTTATAAAATATTTTATGAAAAATTTAAATAGTTTTGGTTCTAAGAAAATATTTATCCCTTTACAACTACGCTGGGTAGACGTCACCTGTCATGTGCTTTAGGAAAAGGTTCTGTTTATTGGTGCCCTGATAAAAAGTTTTTGTACATACTCTTTGGCTTCTACTCTTTTATTATGGCTTAGGTATGTATAAATATAGACTTAGCCGTAATCAAACCTTTTTAAACAAAATTGGGTATATTTTGTTTAAAAAGGGTTTTACTAGGGCTAAGATCTTTTGGTCTTAAAAAACAAAATCATAGCACTGACTCTACACTTGCAAATGAAATGAAAAAGATGATGATAAGACATTGTAAAACTACAAATCTGACAAAATATTTACATGATTCAAATATTGCTGTTATACATAAACTTACGTTCAATCAATAAAGCCTACGCTGCAAATAAGATATTCACAATTCTGCGTAGGTAGATAACCCACTTACTTATTTTTATTCCATATACCTAGTACAATTCTACCTTTCTAGATTTATTCCGAGTTTATTGACATTACTCTTGTCTACTTATATAGCCATAATGGCTGTAAAGTTCAGTGCTTTGCGGTTCAGAATTAAAGTCTGTCTAAGATTTTCGAGCTTTACTCTGTAAATACATATATGAAACAATTCGAATAAACTTAGATTACTTTGTCATGACCGCAATATGGCCGCTTTCGTATGAAAGGATGTCATGTATTATATTGGAGTAATAAGTAATATGGCACTAACAATAGAGATGATTGGACCCTTTTCATATATAGAAGATAGATAGGTATAATTGTATGGATTATCTCTGACGTTACATTACCTATAGATTCAAAGGAGGTCGGGATATACGTTATTGTTGGGATTCTGCTTCTGCTGACCTCTTGGTACCTACTAAAGCAATTAATATGGAAATGTGAGCTTTCAAGTCAATAATTATGGGTACTAGTTTTGTTTCATGGTTACAATATAGATACCTAAGTATACATAAAATGTAAACAATATAATTAAGTAATTAATATATTGAATTTGGAACCCGTAGAGCAGCTTGCCTGTAGCCATTCTTAACCGATCAACTTGGTTAAGTCTGCGGTCTTGCGTTACTAGGATGGGTGACCGCTACTGGGATTTTCAACTGAGCGCTTCGTGCTTAGGAAGGCACGTTAAGACGTCGTCGGTCCTAGAAGCCCAATAGAATTATACTTTGTCGGAGACATTCGGGCAGCTTGAAAACTCTGACATCGCATTGTGGTAGAACATTTTGGGAATGCTGGCCTGGCTAACTGCTAAAAATATGCGTTAAGACGCTGTCAAATGCTGAAACTCTGACTCTGTCAGACTGCGTACGGGTGAAAGAGAGTCAGCCATGATAAAATCACGGAGAATGCTTATTAACACAAAACTAGTAACGTAAATTTAATATATAATTTAAGTTGTCCGTTTTGATAAAATTTTCTGATTTGATCTTGTTTTAGGTTTTCGCGATTATTACACATACTAATTAAACAACTTAAAACGACGTTTCAAACACTTTACAGTTAGTCACCCAGTGACCACGATCACTGCAAAGTGTTTGAAACGTCGTTTTAAGTTGTTTAATTAGTATGTGTAATAATCGCGAAAACCTAAAACAAGATCAAATCAGTCAATTTTCATTTACCTTTTCAAGGTTTTTTCACATTTCACCCAACATAATATTTCTATACTTTATTATGGGTATAATGAAAATTAAACGAAATCTAATATATATACTTAATTGACTTAATCGCTCATAAGCACATTATTTGCTTTAGTTGGTACCAAAAGATATGAAGCAGAAGTTCAGTAATAACGTATATTTTGACCTCGTTGGAATAAATATGACCTACTTGTAGAACATAAAAGTGTCTTATTCACATTTCCTTCAACTGCTGCCATGGCTACCTGAGCACAGACCTATATCTATGTCTGTGCTCCTAAGTCTATACTTTCTAGTGCGCCCATTACCCGACATATTCAGTTATTAAGTCCCATGTGCCTGTACTTTCTCCGGAACCCATACCGTTCAAACCGGAACACAACAATGTCCACATAAGGACATGTAAGGCGTTACAAATAGGCATGGCTGGCAGGACTTCCCCGCGCGGACGTCCGCGTTCACAAGATTCCTACCGCTATTAAAGTCACTGACATTTGTTTGTAGAGCATAATAAAATGTGTATCAAATATACTATAGGTTTGGTTTATTAGGTACATTCAATAAATATGAGTATTAAATCTATTAAATCAACAAACATAGATGGTACCTATAAAAAGTAGAAATAATAACCAAGTAAAAGTCTTTAAAATAACCAGTATAAAAAGTGCACCACACCGTCTCAAAATAGAATTTTCGGATTTAATGCCAAAACGCCTGATTTTTTTTTCTGAACCGAATAAAGAAACCTCTCTAATAACCATCTCCTTCGAAGTGGAGTTCACCTTCAGACTCCAAAATCAGAAAATCGTGCGTAAGATTTGATGTATATATTATTCATCATCAGCCGAAAGACGTCCACTTTTGAACAAAGCCTCCCCCATAGAACGCCACAAAGTACGGCTATTAGCCGCTTGTAACCATTTGCTACCCGCGACTTTTATGATGTCGTCAGTATATATTATTAATATCATTAAAAGTTATCTATTTATAGCAACTGATTACATTGCAACTGAGTCGGACTCTCCAAGCTGAAAGGAAAACGAAAACAGTACCAGAGCGAACCTTCCTCTCTGTAGATCATTACGGCGATCTCCAACTCAGAAGATGTTTTATTTTTTTTCGTCTAGCTATCAGACGGTTCTTCGTAGAGTAATTTGTAGAGAAACACGTTTTCTCTCTCGGTTTGATGGAAATTAATAAATAACTGTGCGCTGAGTTCGAGAAGAGTAAAAAGTTGTTTAACAATCTCAGCAGTGCCGTTTGTTCTAGGACAGTCTTTATTGCGTATTTAAGACTTTCAGTGAAACCATTTGTTACGCTAAGTATATTAGTTATAGTAATTCGTGGGTTGACAAGTAAAATTCACTAACTGCACTAAGTGTTCATTAGAGATAATGAGTTTTTAAATATTTTTTTACTTCAAAATTCAGTCTTGAGCATTAGTAATCTAAAATTCTGTTTGGTAATAAAATAATAGTTATTCTACACCACCATGCATATAATTTGTTAAAAACATAAGTAATGTCATTGTAATTTAAAAAAATGTATTTCATGACTTTTACCTGCCTTCAATTATGATCAAATTGAATTATGTGGGTATTTAATGACATAATCAACTCGGTTTATTTTCATTCTTATTTTTAATATTTTTACGTTTGTAATAACGCATGCTCTGCTGATTACTTGACAAATTTACGATAGGAAAAATTTAAGTCATGTGAGGAATTCGAAGCGTCCATCCACCCCTTTAGCCGGGGTATGCTCTGACCAATTGAGCTAACATGACAATGATTCACTAAATTTTTTACTGTCGTTCTTTAACCATCGTATTGGGATGGAGCGACATCTATAGTTTAACTTCAAATCCCGCACATGACTTAATTTTTACCGCTCGTAAATTTGTAATTTTGAAATTTAATCTTATTGTTAATCGATTTCCAAAAAAAAGGAGGTTCTAAGTTCGACTGCATGTTTTTAATATGTATGTACACCGATTTCTACCCCATTTGCGGACCGATTCTCAAAACTATTTTTTATTTTCAAGGGTATACCACCGAGGTGGTCCCGTATAAATTTCATCAAAATCGGCGGAGTAGTTTATAGTCACAATTAACTGAAAAATGTATTCGCATATCTTGTCGACGATGACAACTATTTTAGGCGAGTAAATGATCTTACAAGCATTATTTATGACTAAAAAGAGTAAGAAAAATATTTTTCATAAGAAAAAAGGAACCAACTTCCAACACTGAAAAATATAAATTTTCTATGTATTTTGACCAAAGAAATTTTATCAGCTATGGTTTTATTGCCACGCGGTTTGCGTCCTCTTAGGTATATCCATGTGGCATAATCATATAGGCACCTAAGTTATTAGAAACATTAATAGGTCCGCTGGACATGCACCGCGTTTCGATATTTTTATTTTTTTAATTTAAACATTATTTGCGTCGGTCCTTAGAATTATTCAGGACGATATCATCAATTAAATGTCGAAATGAATTTTACCTGCCAGTAAGTTTGGTAACATGTGTAGATAATGAGATTTTTGCTTTTTTAGTAATTGATTACGGCGACTTATTAGCTTAATGACTTTTTCTTAGCAAAGATTTAAGAAAAATAATAAAATTAGTGAAGCAAAGTCATTTTTTCCAAAAACTGTATTTAGTGAGTTTTTCTTGTCAACCCACGGTATGTATCTGTATTCATATTTAAAAAAAAAAAAAATGTCTAGTGTTTTCCCTGGCAATTCTTACACATTTAGATAAATGGTTTAAAACGCGTTTATTTAATTTAATTTTATCTCGACGTTTCTAACACGACATGGACCGCTTTTTGCAGTGAACATCTAGTCCTAAAATTTTGGCCGAACATTAGCAATTTCCCAATAATGCCTTTAGAGGTAAAAAAATTAATCACGAAGTATGTTAAGTGGGTATCTAGGCCAATCTTCTCGCAGTGGCTCTATAAACTTTTTTTGCTGAACGTGGCAGTACAATGTAGAATATTTCAATATTAAAATTTGTAATTGACCTTCATAAGAGCGTCGTAGACGCCTAAATTGAATAAATGATTTTGAATTTGAATTTGAATTTGATGCTCTCCAAGCCCATACTACGAGGACTCTGCCCCTCGTAAACTCTATCATGATGTCATTAAAAACATAACTTATCCTACTGTAGTTATCGCCACTCCCGGCAAATCAATTAACCGTCTACAGTTTAGTGTTAGTCAAAAAAAGTCGAAAGCAGGGATTGGATTCCTAAACCGCAGCACATACAATTATCAGTAGATGATCTTAACACAGAGTTTTTTTTAAAAGTCTCCTCGCTTTTTTTTTTACTTACCTAGAAGCCACGGTTGATTTAGCTCATATAAAAACTTAAAAATTAGATGCATATAAACTGCCTTCCTACCAAACTCATGGTTTTATGCGAACTGCAAATTATTTAGGGTAGGTATTTTGCAGTTCGCATAAAACTTTTTTTTTTGCCGAAAGGTTCAATCTCACTTGTTATTTAACTATAGATACCATATATAACAATGTCCCTTGAAATTATTTAAATAGAAATCAAAGTCAGGTAGATTTCGAAGAAGAATATCGACACAAATTTCTGGGTACCATGTTAATCCGTTAAAAAGGACACACGAAATTACTCTGTAGACTAAACAATGTCTGCCAAATTTTGCAAAGTTTAATGAATCTTGGTATTCAAATAGGTCTAAACTAACTTAGATTGAAATAAATAAAGGTGATTTTCCTTTTGATCAGTGTGATGAACCTTTAACGCTAGAAAGCAAGCTTACGTCTTACAGTTTGATTGAACTTTTGTGATAGCTGGTGTTTTTATGCCTACGTTATGGAAAAAGCACAAAGCCCACCTGGTGGGAAGCGGCAACCTCTGCCTATAGCAGATGCAGTTCGTCACAATTGGCAAACTGCACGAATTGCACTGCGCCCATTACCATGGGACATTAAAAGTTGTTAAGTCTCATATGCCTGTTTTTTCACCGGCTCCCTTCAAGCCTGTATATAAACATATAAACATTATTGCTTTGCGGTAAAAACTATATTATATAGTTTGGAGTGGTAGTCCAGGTAATCATGAGAGATCAATGACCACGGGAATCAAGTATCTTTGTTGCCGATAGTACCACATCTTTTGTTGGTAATCAAGAAAAGGAATGGACTGCCAGGACGCACGATTAGATGCTGGGCTACAGATTTTCTACTTGAGGAATGGTAGCTCTCTAAGCGTCAAGGCATTGGCTAAACGCCCTATATCACTATGAAAAGAGAAGTTTTCGGACCACCTATGTGTTTTTGAAATAGCCTGATGACCGCCATTCTATGACAACAACGACGGACTTCGATGCACGGAAACCTAACGGAAACTTACAGCAGTAAATGTCACTATTGGTCAAGCCGTCCAAGTAATGACCGATGTTAACACTGCTTATTCCAGTTAATCATTATAGCTTGTAAAGCGATTAGTTACCCATTGTATATTACCTACCCCGACTCTTGTTAATATGGAAGCATCTTGTTGCCTCCTAGCTATGACTGGTCATCAACCTATAGTCATAGCGTCCTGTTACCAAGCTTGCTCCAAGCCGATCGTCCGAGCTGACTTAGAAGCCTTGTTCTCATTAGGAAGCGCCGTCCTTCTGATTGGCGACTTCAACAGTAAGCACATCCTATGGAATTGTAACGTCAACAATCCCAAAGGTATTGCACTTGAAAACCTAATCGCAGAACTTAACTTTGACATAATTGCGCCCACTGAGCCCACTCACTACCCTTATATGGAAGACCATCGATCTGACTTGCTTGACATGGCACTACTCAGAGGCGTAACACTCCGGGTACGCTCCATAGTAGTGGTTCACGAGCTTCACTCTGACCACCGACCCATTATACTGCGACTAGGTCCCGACCCAACGACTGACCTCCCCCGCCCCACTAAGACGATAGTGAACTGGAAGCAAGTAGGCGATGCCCTAAAGGCTATCAGTTCACCGGACCTTGACAAGATCCCTGACGACATCCTGACAAAAGATGACGTAACCCTTGCGATCGATTCGTTCACCAATCACCTCTCAACCGTAGTAGGTGCATCCGCAAAGGAGGTCATAGTGCCGGACGACCGGCGCCTTGTCATTCCAGCGGATGTGAGACGATTGGTGACGGAGAGTAAAGCAGTGACCCGACATTACGACTCTTACCCCAGTAAAGAGAACAAAACTAAGAAACGCCACTTTGAACGCATGGTTCAAAGTCGCATGTCTGAGTTGCGTGATCAACAATGGGGCGATAAACTTTCAAACCTCGTGCCAAGCCACCATGCTTACTGGGACTTGGCGCGAGGCTTGAAAGGAAGTAACCATAACGACATGCTGTAACGTTGAAAAAAAACTTTTAGGTATAGTCCGGTTTTTGGAACTGTGGAAAATAAGAAAAAAAAAACAGAGGTTCTTACTCACAGACTCAAACTTTATTTTATCTCTAAGTTTAGTCCGTCTCTTACAAATAAAAGGGGTTCTTTGGGTCGCTTGGCTGATCTATAACTTATTAACGTACTGACATTATAAAGGTTGGAAAGTTAAATTTTACCACTGGTTTTTACTTTTGAAACATTAAAAAGGCCCTCCACATAAAATGGGTGGCTCTCACCGGCTTATGTCCTCAGAAGCAGCTCGACACGTAGCTGGGATCAGCCAAACGAAAGAGGAGCAGCCAAACTCATGGAAAGCTCGCAGTAACCCCAACAAACATTTCGGCTCGGAGTAGCCGTCCCGAAACACCTCCTTTTGAGGGAGGAGGTAAATAACGTTTATTGAAACATCACACGAGGTAAATAGCCTCGGATCCACAAAACATCATGGCTTCAACATTAGTAAATCGGTCAATTCAGTAATCGATCAACACCACAAGAAATATATTTGCCTCCAGGCAATATTCAACTATGCATCAATGGGACGCCATCACTGCAGCAGACGATTTCATCGCGTGGTGGGCACCGGTAACACTTCAACAACAAGAAGAAGAAATTTTATATAAAGATATTGGAGCACGGCTCAAAAAAGCACGGCTCGACGAGAGAAAAAAAGAGAATGGCTCCTCTTCAAAAGGATATCCTTCCGGATACGTTCCGAAACTTCACTCACAGTCAAGTACTGAGATTTTGTCACCATCCCATTACAATAAACACAATAACTTATAATTTCTAATTTCACTAGTATACTGAAAATTATCCAAAAAGACACTGGTTTGAACTAATATTAATTCAAATAAAACTTATAACAACCAATTGCTAGATTATTATACAAGAAAATATCTAACCTCAACCCTAACCAGAATATCCGAAATGGATACGTTTCGAGGTCTCGAACGCGCCTTTATTTCGTTTCGTTTCTCCTTCATCGCTAAGGCTCCGCAACATTTTTGTATCTTTAAAATCTTTAAATTAAACAACCAAACTGACCTAACAAACCAATATTATATTATTCACTAAACCTTTTAAGTATTCTGAGATAACAGGATATATATATATTTAACATTATTGTACCATCAAGACAAACTATCTCACCCCATTCTTACGTTCACCAACTCCATGATCGAACGAAACGCATTACGTTCGCCGCGTACTAAGACGTGCGTTCGAAATCTAAAGTAATTACCAACAGACATCAACCAAAGCGTCAAACAGGTTGCTTACAATAGTTATGATTATTGTTTTTATTTATTAATTTATTTACTAAATTGGATTTACAAGCCCATTATCAATAAAAAATGAGATACCAAACATTATGGTCACAAGGGAATGTTTACAACAACAGTGACATGATACGTACGACAAGAAAACAAAAAAAAGATGTTACAGTGCCCCTTTCGTCACCAGAATTTTGCGAGGGTACGAACAAAATTCTCGCTGGCCCTCCAGCACTTAAGCGCGAGGTAAACCACCGAGCTTTACGAAAAACTAAACTTTTAACATGAACCTTTATCATTAATCCAAACTCTTAATATCTTTTACATGACACTCACTTTTTCTACCATTTTCATCCTCTAACAAATAAACCAGTTTGGACAACTTTTTAACCACTTTACACCTTTCAAAACGCGGCGCTAATTTACTAGAAAAATGTTTCGCAGCATCACTGCGAACATGGGTGCGGCGCCAGACCACATCGTCCTCTTTAAACTCAACACATCTGCGACGTTGATTGTAATACTTAGCGTTTCGCCAGTGGGACTTCTTGAGTTCCTCATCGACCTTCAAATACACACTTTTCAATTCACCTAACCGATCCACATATTCAGCACGAGGTTCCACGTCGATATGATCAAGATCCTCACTATCCCCGTAAACGTCACCATCTCCTATAGCTTCACGACCATGCACAATAAGAAATGGGGTAAACCCTGTCGAGTCATTAACCGCGGTGTTAACAGCAAATTGAATTTTACAAAGATTAGCATCCCAACTACGCTGATCAGTGCCAACCAGGGCAGCGATAGCTGTTACGAGGGTTCGGTTATACCGCTCCACCGTATTCACCTGGGGACAGTAAACAGGAGTGTAATGAATCTGAGGAATTTTATACTTCTCAAACAAAGTCTTTACTTCTCTACCTACAAATTGTGGTCCATTATCAGCAACCACCGTTTGTGGAATCCCATGAACTAGGAATACATGGTCTTCCAATCGTTGTGCCACCACCTTACTAGTCGCACGCCTAAGCGGAAACAATAAACAGTATTTAGAAAAACAACACACTACAACGAGGAGATACTCGTTCATTTGTCTGGACTTTGGCAATGGGCCAACAAGGTCCATACTAATACATTGGAATGGCCTACGACAAACCTTCGGGTTACCAAACAAACCTGAAATGGGTTGATTAGGATGTTTGTACGCCTTACATGTATCACATTTAGATATGTATTCCTCAACATCCCGATACATCCCGGGCCAGTAAAATCTAAGACGCATTCTCTTGTACGTCTTTTCAATTCCCAAATGGGCACCCAAAGGAGAATCATGCCATTCCGACATAAGACGCTGTCTTTGCCCCAAAGGAACAACCTCCTTCCAATCAAAATCTCCGGTTAAGGACGATCGGCTCTTTGTATAACGATAAAGTTTACCATCACTAATTTGGTAGTTTGGACAAGTTTGCGGTCTAAACTGACAGCGAGAATAAACATTATTAAACCAAGAATCTGGCACCGACATAATTATGGAAGAAACTTGAACAGAACGAGAAAGTGCATCGGGAATTATGTTCTCTTTGCCTCGGCGATGTTCAATAGTAAAATTGTACGGTGAAAGTCTACATCCCCAGCGTTCCAAACGTCCAGTAGGATTCTTAAGGTTAAGAAACCACTTCAAACTCGCATGATCCGTGACTATCTTGAAAGGTTTGGGGCCTTCAAGATATGGCCGGAAATGCTCTACTACGTTAACCACAGCAAGCGCCTCCCTTTCGGTGGCAGAATAATTACGTTCCTGTCGACTCAGGGAACGACTATAATATGCAACTGGATGCTCTTCATCACCAAAAAACTGGGTCAACATTCCTCCAACACCCACTCCAGATGCATCTGTATGCACAACAAACGGCAAAGAAAAATCAGGGCAAGCTAACACAGGTGCAGACGTCAAAGCACTCTTTAGTTCCAGAAAGGCAGACTCAGCTTCTGGAGACCAAACAAAACGAGGTCGGTCCTTACGCGTAGACGTAAGGGCATTCAATGGCGCAGCTATGGTGCTGAACCCTCGAATAAAACGTCGATAATAGGAAGCGGTTCCAAGGAAACGTTTCACGTCCTTGGGACATACTGGCTCCGGAAAATCAATAATTGCCTTTATTTTGTCGGGATCAGTCCTCAAACCCATCTCATCTACTACATTCAAGACATCCGGCGCCAAATTAAAAGCCTTCCAAAAATTAATTCCGAACAACAACGAAGAAGACACTTCAGGAACCACAAAAAACTTAATGACTTTCATGACATCATTAACAGTCACAGGCAAAAACATGCAACCAACAACCGGCGAAGTAGTGCCGTTTGCTGTTGCCACTGAACTAATTTCACACGACCTATGTAACTCGACCAGGTCGGCAAAATATTTCACAGCAGAACCACCAACAATGGAAATCTCCGAACCGGAATCTAACAATCCCGTAAATGGCAAGCCACAAACATCCACTTTCAAATAAGGGCGAGTGTCACTACAATCTTTTGAGCGGACCGTCGCTACACTAGTTTTACTATTTTCAAAAAATACACGAACATATTCACACCATTCTCGCCATTCATCACCTTTAGTTGATGGATTTAAACTATGACGAATTTTACGACGGCCCTTCCCTACGAGTTTTTTGGCTGCTCGGCTAAATTAGATTTAGAAGCACACTTGAGGCAATCTTTACTGGTGACTCCTTTCTCTCCACATCGGTAGCAAATAATAATACGCGGCGCAGTACACTCTAACAAAGTATGGTCTTTCACCCTACATCGCACACAAAATTTTTCAACACCTGGTGCTACACTATGACATTTTGGACCAAGTATCTTACCCCCTTTGTACGCTAAATCCTGCGCGACAGCATTCTGTACATGTTGAGGTGGTTCAGAAAAGTCATCCGCCCTTTGCTTCGCCGCTTCTAACTGCCTACAACGCCTCTTTAGCTCAGACCACGATTCAACGTCGATTAATGCGAGTTGCGTAGAATAGAATGGCCTTATATTAAATTTCACAAGTTCCAGTTTCTCACTTGCATCTAAAGGTTTACGTAATCGCGAGAAATAATTCTGCATGATACTTAAATAGTTTATTATGGACTCATTCGGGCCTTGAGTCCTCGAACGAATCTCCTGCAGCAATCGATGGTCATAATCCGGGGGTAGGTATTCTTCCAACAACAAGGATCGCAATTTCTCCCAATCCTTCACATCATCACGCACCGAACGGAACCAATACAACGCATCATCCACAAACAATTCCACAGCCGAATTGAACAACTTAATAGAGGAAATATTACGGGATGCGCACAACTCCTCTAACCTCTGAATGAAAACGAGCACACTATCTTTACCATTAAATTTTAAATTAAGGGAAGGGACACTAGATGTACGGTCACACATTACAACCTGCTTCGTTATCGGACCAGCACACATATCTTCACACCCCTCTTCGGTAACACCTGTTTGAACTTCGGAACCGGTATCCACTGCTGGCCTAAATTCAAAACTACTATTAAAAGTATCCAACATCCGATCCATACGCTTTATTATAGCAAGCAGGCGGTCGTCCAGCTCCACCTTCAGTGCCTTAACGTCCTGCTCAACGGGTTCAACTCTACTCAACCTATGGAAAAGATGATTGCCTAAGGTTTGAATACGATATAGCCTTTTCAAAAGAAGTGGTTTTTGTTCACATACTTCCTCAAGTTCAGCAAGTTTAGTTTTAATCGTGTGTAATTCGGAAAGAGCATCACCTTCAAACGCAGATACTTCATCACTGGGTATTTGCAACGCTAACTTCTTAATTTGTGCCCGTAATCGTTCAACTGTATTTTCCGGCTCTTCATCACGGATAGTTACCTCATAAATTAACTCATCCTTCTTCAATAAATGAAAACGTATTGGACGTTCCTCCATTTCAACATCAATAAATTGTAAATTTAAACAGAATTACAAATAATTGGTAAATAAAAATATTCAGCTATACATGAAAAGTTACAACATATCTATATATCATTTACTACAACAACAAAAAACAAAATAGATCAGCCAATCCGTCACTGAGCAATAGACCAGTAGCGGGGATTATATCCGCGACACCAAAGTCCCTGTTCGGGCGCCATTGTAACGTTGAAAAAAAACTTTTAGGTATAGTCCGGTTTTTGGAACTGTGGAAAATAAGAATAAAAAAACAGAGGTTCTTACTCACAGACTCAAACTTTATTTTATCTCTAAGTTTAGTCCGTCTCTTACAAATAAAAGGGGTTCTTTGGGTCGCTTGGCTGATCTATAACTTATTAACGTACTGACATTATAAAGGTTGGAAAGTTAAATTTTACCACTGGTTTTTACTTTTGAAACATTAAAAAGGCCCTCCACATAAAATGGGTGGCTCTCACCGGCTTATGTCCTCAGAAGCAGCTCGACACGTAGCTGGGATCAGCCAAACGAAAGAGGAGCAGCCAAACTCATGGAAAGCTCGCAGTAACCCCAACAAACATTTCGGCTCGGAGTAGCCGTCCCGAAACACCTCCTTTTGAGGGAGGAGGTAAATAACGTTTATTGAAACATCACACGAGGTAAATAGCCTCGGATCCACAAAACATCATGGCTTCAACATTAGTAAATCGGTCAATTCAGTAATCGATCAACACCACAAGAAATATATTTGCCTCCAGGCAATATTCAACTATGCATCAATGGGACGCCATCACTGCAGCAGACGATTTCATCGCGTGGTGGGCACCGGTAACACTTCAACAACAAGAAGAAGAAATTTTATATAAAGATATTGGAGCACGGCTCAAAAAAGCACGGCTCGACGAGAGAAAAAAAGAGAATGGCTCCTCTTCAAAAGGATATCCTTCCGGATACGTTCCGAAACTTCACTCACAGTCAAGTACTGAGATTTTGTCACCATCCCATTACAATAAACACAATAACTTATAATTTCTAATTTCACTAGTATACTGAAAATTATCCAAAAAGACACTGGTTTGAACTAATATTAATTCAAATAAAACTTATAACAACCAATTGCTAGATTATTATACAAGAAAATATCTAACCTCAACCCTAACCAGAATATCCGAAATGGATACGTTTCGAGGTCTCGAACGCGCCTTTATTTCGTTTCGTTTCTCCTTCATCGCTAAGGCTCCGCAACATTTTTGTATCTTTAAAATCTTTAAATTAAACAACCAAACTGACCTAACAAACCAATATTATATTATTCACTAAACCTTTTAAGTATTCTGAGATAACAGGATATATATATATTTAACATTATTGTACCATCAAGACAAACTATCTCACCCCATTCTTACGTTCACCAACTCCATGATCGAACGAAACGCATTACGTTCGCCGCGTACTAAGACGTGCGTTCGAAATCTAAAGTAATTACCAACAGACATCAACCAAAGCGTCAAACAGGTTGCTTACAATAGTTATGATTATTGTTTTTATTTATTAATTTATTTACTAAATTGGATTTACAAGCCCATTATCAATAAAAAATGAGATACCAAACATTATGGTCACAAGGGAATGTTTACAACAACAGTGACATGATACGTACGACAAGAAAACAAAAAAAAGATGTTACAATGCCTCCCTTATACAGACCAGTCCCACTAGTCCCAGCGTTCTTTGACGAAGACAAAGCTGAGTGCCTAGCTGATAGCCTAGAGGCTCAGTGTTCCCCTAACGTAGATCACGTTGACCAAGCTCACCTCGATTCGGTGGATGCTGAAGTCGAACGTAAAAGCTCTGTGGTCACCTCTGAACTCCCACCAATCACCTTAGCGACTTACGCTGAGGTGGAGAGACTGATCAAGGCCCTCCGACCGCGCAAATCCCCCGGTGCCGATGGCATCTCCAACAGGGTTCTTAAAACCCTCTCTCCTCCTCTCATCCATCTCTTAGTCAGCATCTTCAATGCTGCTATGAGCCACTGCTTATTCCCAGACACCTGGAAATGTGCAAATGTCATTAGCATTCACAAACCAGGCAAAAGCTCATCTGACCCCACCAGTTACCGCCCCATCAGCCTCCTCAGTGCCTTAGGCAAACTTTACGAGCGGTTACTTGCAAACCGTCTCCAGTCCCATGCTAAGGAACACCACCTTATCCCAGATGAGCAGTTTGGCTTCAGACCCGGACACTCATGCGTCCAACAGGTGCACCGCCTCACGGAGCACATCATTGAGGGCTTCAATAAGTACCCCAAACCCCAGACTACGCTAGCAGTCTTCCTCGACGTAGCGAAAGCTTTTGACAAAGTCTGGCACAATGGCTTGATCTACAAGCTATACCAATTTGGCGTGCCAGAACGTCTTGTGCTCATCCTACAAGACTTCCTTAAAGCCAGAAGCTTTCGCTATCGCGTGGAAGGCACCCTCTCCTCCCCCCACCCAGTCAGAGCCGGAGTCCCTCAGGGCTCCGTGCTATCACCTATTCTCATTGCACTGTATACCAGTGACATCCCACGCTCTCAGCCCAAAGTATTCCTAGCCCAATATGCGGACGATACCGCCATTTACACCACTGGGTGGCATATCAACAGACAGTCCTATTTCGTCATTCAACGGGCCGTCACCGAGATCGGTGACTGGTTCCAAAAATGGCGCATCGCGGTCAACCCAGCTAAAAGCACAGCTATGTGCTTTACTGAGAAGACACGCTCCCCTTACCCGAAACCGCTTATTTTGTTCGACGAACCCATTCCCTGGGTTCCTAGAACAAAATACCTCGGAATCACCCTTGATCGTCATCTCACCTTTAACGATCACATAACAACCGTCCGTAACAGAGCGGCCTTCGTAATGGGTCGCCTTGGTCCCCTACTTCGCAAAGAGAGTAAAATGTCTCTTAGTAATAAGAAGACACTTTACACTGCCTGCATCCGCCCCATCATGACTTACGCATCAGTAGTGTTTAGTCATGCTAGTGAGGCCCACCTTCATAAACTTCAAGTCATCCAAAACCGTTTTCTTCGTAATGCAACCGGCGCCCCGTGGTATATCCGGAACACCGAGTTGCATTGCGACTTAAACCTTCCCTCTCTAGCGCAGTTCAATAAGGACTGCGCCCGCCGATACTTTGATCGAGCGCCCCACCACCCGAACCCATTGGTTGTCCAGGCATCGAACTACTCGACTGCCTCTTCTATCCCATTTTTCAAACCCCCCCGTCGCCGACCACGGCAGGTATTAGACGACCCGGATGACCCCATCGCAGCCATTACATTGGCAGCTTTAGCGTTATCCGCAAGTCGTCGAGGTAAAATCCCCAGGTGTGAGGTAATCAGAGGTCACACAATCAAACACCGAGCTCGCCGGCGAGCTCGAGGCAAAAACAAGGTCACGATAAATTGCTCTCCAAATAGTCAAAGAGTATTATTCAGTAGGGCCCAATTGTGCAACACTGCAGTTGCACAGAGGCATTTTGCTCCGATCCCCCCTATGTCTCTCGACAGCGAGACAAGCCGAGGTCCGAACCACAGTAGTGCCCTTGAGCTCGCTGTCAACTCCTCCTATAATAGCGGTACGTTTTCGGCGTCCGCAGGAGACGGAGGTAGAAAGCGCTTTTCGCCTTCTACGCCCGTCTCGGGAGAAGTGCCTTCGGCACTTCTCCCTCCCGGGCTATTGTAGGGCCAGGCCCTCGCCCAAAACCCGGTGGAGCTGGACGACCGCACAGGCGGTAGCCAGCATCTATGTCCTCCCTAAACAAACCATTGTATATGATGACGGTATACGCGAGTTCAAAATAATATTGTGCCTACCAAATATTTTGAAACTTCATGCCTACACCAAAACACATGATTCCATAAGATACCCCTAAAACCGAGAAAATTTATGCGGAACAATTGTAGGTAATTCAATAAGTACGTATCAAAAATTATAAAAATACTTCGTATACGTGATCTAGTACAAAAGTGAGACAACCTTGCAACAAAACCAACACCATGATTGAATTTTGTATTTCCAGCCTTAACCTTAAAAAACGACTAGGCAAGCTCCGCTGCGAGTGCTTTAATTGTTTTGTATGTATATTGTATTCTGAAGCGTGTATGTATGGAGCATCAAGCAAGTGAGGTAATTAATTACGCGTAGCTGTTTTTGCAGCGGCCAGCCGGAAGAAAACCGGCAAGATTTATCGTTTGCGCCACTTCAGCGCCGCTCGCCGGGGAATCACTAATCTTTTCTTCAATTCTGATCCCTTGTTTCCTTACGGCGATAATAGAGCCGTAAGCTGGATTAGTGGGCGCTCATTTCCCCTTCGTTTATATTGCATTGCCCGGAAAAGTATCTAATGATAATAATAAGAGCTTTTTTGTGTTGGTGTACATATTGCCTGTATAATTAGTTTTCTCTTTTGTGTGCGATGGGAATTTGTTGACAGTCCTGTTGTGGCTGTGGTTTTCCATTAATGCATCGACTTCTTTTGATATTCCCCTTCCTCTATTGAGTAAATATGTCGTTAACATCTCATGACGCTGGAACAAAGAGATATAGAGTGTTCGCACTGACAATAATTAGTAAGTTCCACTGCACTCAACATATGATCGGCTAAATACATTCGATCCTCAAGACGCTGGCCAAGAGTGGGTATTAATCCTTCTTCTTCTTCTCAGTCGGGCACTCTTGTCAGAGTGGTCGTGGTTGCACTGATGCTGTACACGCAGAGGCATTGGTTAGGTCCCCAATAATCCCAAGGCTTGCCTTCTTAGCGATGTTCTTCCAATTCTGTCGGTTTGAAGCGTCCCGAGTACACACTGGACCATGGTAGACTCAGTTGCTTTTAATATCAGGCCAGTCCAGCGGGTTGGTGATCGGCCGCGTAATCTTTTGCCTTCCACCTGGCCCTGAACCACTAGTCTCTCCATCGGGTATTAATCCAAACCCCCCTTAATGGGGAAGCCAGTGTTAAGCAGTGGGCAATCCGGCTGATACAATATAGCACAGTACTCAATAAATTTGGGAATTTTATATCGCTTCGTGTGAATATTTTCTGGATAGATATCAGTTGGAAAAGAAACATTTCGGTGAACATGCTGACCGATTTGGAGAGTTTTGAGAAAGGAAATACAAGGCATTCAGTACTCCTAACATATGGGAGTTTAGTTTTTCTTTTGAAGAATGTAATGAGAGTAAATCAGATAGAAATATAATAAACTAGCTTTCCGGGCACGGCTCCACCCGCGCATTTGTCGGTTATCGCGCAAACACATTAACCTCTTTTTGCGCAGTTGGATAAAAACTATCCTATGTTTTTTTCCGGGTCTCAAACTATATCCATACCAAATTTCATTCAAATCGGTCCAGTAGTTTTGGCGTGAAAGCGTAACCGACAGACAGACAGACAGAGTTACTTTCGCATTTATAATATTAGTACTGATTAGTACTGATAGTACTGATGTTTGAGAATCAATTTTGGAGAAGTTTCATAATAAAGTTCCTCTTTTTCAAGAGACTGGTAGCTGGTGAAAATCTACTAACGGAAAACAGGCATGACATTTTATACGTACTCATATGTTATTATTTCTTCTATATTTTGTTTATGTAGGCAATGACACCTATTCCCTGTAGAAATGACGGCACATACAACTACAAGCAAATATATCTGAATACCTGAATTTTATACCAGAGAAGTGTAAGCTCATAACACCGCACGCAAATGTCAAGGAATCAGGATAAGGGTATGACATCGTGAATTCTCTAGGCGCTAAGTTTATCCAACCAACCTCACGTCACCTGTCTGCCCTAGTATGTTTCGTCTTAAATAAAGTGCAGCCCTTACTACGAGTGAGGCTAACTAAGCTAAATTTACTTGGACTATTTGTCTAAGGTACGTAAGTTGAGCGCAGGTTCAAAGTATATCAGTTTAGTAAGTAGTTTTCATACAATTGGTCATAGTGGCACAAAAAAACCTACTACCCTACCCTAATTCACTGACGAAACTTCAGGGAATCTTTGGGTCCGCGACATTAATAGCCTCAAAACACGTTTTGGCTTACTCAGTAGTCAAAGTGTTTTGGCTTGCGCGTTTCAGCTTCGTTCGTAGCACAGACCAGCGAGCATTTGCATGTGTAGCGTACGCGTTTAAATTTTATGGTTACGTCCATAGTAGATTATTTAATGATTTTTTTCGAGCTTCGTGCCGCTAATTAACCGACTTCCAAAAAAGGAGGAGGTTCTCAGTTCGTCTGTATTTTTTTTTATTTTTTTTTTATGTTTGTTACCTCAGATCTCTTGACTGGGTGAACCGATTTTGAAAATTCTTTTTCTGTTTGGAAGCTGATGCTTGTCGTTTGGTCCCATTTTAAATTTCATCAAAATCGGTCAAGCCGTTTTTGAGTTACACTAAAAAGATTGAAAAATTTTTTTAACAAAAAATGGAACCGACTTCAACACCCAAAAGTGTGAAATAACTTGTCGAAGTCGGTACCATGCCCACAATATTGTGATAATAGGTACTTTTGAACCATCATGGTACCGACTTCAACAAGTTATTTCACACTTTTGGGTGTTGAAGTCGGTTCCATTTTTTGTTAAAAATTTTTTTTTGTTGTCAAAAGTGTCACTCGAAACACGTTCGAGTTGTAGTAGGAGCCCGCGTTGACAATGTCGACGTTCGGAAAGAGCTGTGTGAGTATTGTCTAACAAACTGTTATGTTCGACACCGAGCGATTCAGATAAAATAATCAGCGAGACATGGTGATGCATGATGCGTTTTCTTATGCCTGATAAGTTAGCCTTTGACCACTAACTCACCGGATGGATAAGTGATGATGTGGTCGAAGATGTTGCTCAGACTAACCTATAATTACTGGTTTTTGCGATTGTTACACATAGTAATTAAACAACTTTAAACGGTTTAAATCGCGTATATTTGTCATTATTTTTGTCCCGACGTTTCAAACACTTCATTCAACCCGTGACCACGATCACTGCAAAGTGTTTGAAACGTCGGGACAAAAATAATGACAAATATACGCGATTTAAACCGTTTTAAGTTGTTTAATTACTATCTATAATTACTGGCTCTCAAGGACAGCTGCCGGAACACAGCGTGCGTGACCTGAATATTATTTTTTTATCGAACATGGCTAAAAATTAATACTAAAAACCACATTGTTTTTGGAGCTACGACACCATGCGCAGACTGAAGGATTTAAACATATAGCATCTTACTCTTGTTCATCCTCCTGTTCAACTACGTGTTTAATAATAAAACTTATCTGGTAACAGTGTTGCTTAGTTTCATGTTTTTTCGTTACCATCATCACTCTTCTTCTAAAATTTAATGTAAAACACAGAGTGCTTTACCTTTTTGTTATTATTGTAAGATATTGGTACATGATTCTACGTGCGGAAAGTGGTCTAATTTTATGAACTACTATGGTTGAATTTTGTTCAAAACGAAAAGATATATACAAATTATATGACGTCCTGATAGAAGCGTTTATTTGTTTTGAATTCGGCCGATTTATACATTTATTTTATATCAGATAGGCAAGCCTTTGCCCACTATCTAATCTGATTGTAAGTGATGATTAGTTGAAGATGTTGTTCAGGCTAACCTAGAATTACTGGCTCTCAAGGACATCTACCGGAACATACTTACCATTCGGTGCTTGGTGACATATATTCTACTTGAAGGTGGTAGCTAGCCAGACGGGCATTCGCTAAATGCCCTACCACCATGATTGATATATCAACTGCCATCCTAAGAGAACAACTGGTATCAACGACTTAATGTGCCCTCCGAAGCACTAAAGCGCTCAATACTAATGTCACCAAAGTGACTCAACCAAGTAATGACCGCAGCGGACGTTGCTTAACGTAGCTGATCGGTTAAGAACAACCAATATGGCGAGCTGAATTCGGTCGGGTATATTTAGTAGTAGCTATACAGCAGATGAGACATAACAAGTATTATTTATAAAGGAAAAGTAAAAGCGTGTATTAGTAGGTTGAGCTACTAATTATTTAATAAGGGTACACCTACTCTGTAAACTACCAATGTGGGTATGAGTTTGTCGTTCCATTTGTGAATGCCCTGCGGACTGCCCAAAAGCCTAACTTGTACGAGGAAATTGCGTAGTCCCGTTTGGGGTTACCTTGTTATGTGATTGAGATTGCCACTGAGGACACGAGTTGTATAAACTTTAAATTAGAGTTCGATTTATAGGTACATATAGTAAACACACGTCTGAACTGTTGGTCTCTCAAGTGGAAGTATGGTAGGTTTGTAGATAGAAACCTACACAAGTAATCTTAATTTTCAATTTCTCGTGGAAGGATAATACTACATTATACACCGAGGGGAGAAAACGATTCGAGATCTTGAGTTTCCTTTAAGCATACTCTCTAACAGAAATATAATTTTCTCCCAAGATGCACTTAGTGCTTTACACTACAAGTACGAGGAAAATAAAATCGTAATAAGTTTTCTCGTATTTGTCTAGACCTGTATTTTTTATTTCTGGTGGCGTCATCATTATAATATTTCACTTGAACTATCAGATGGCATTTTGGAAAATTCATCAGAATAATTATAAGCATACTGTTAAATTATCAATTTTGTAAAATACTAAATTTAATAAAACAAATCAAATTGCTGTGCTTTGTTTCAGTGATGCAGTAAATGTTTGCCAACCTTCATTCGTTGAAAATCGAGTACAAAAAAATATCCCACCTCTTTTTAGGGTTCCGTAGTACTGACAAGGAACCCTTATAGTTTCGTCATGTCTGTCTGTCTGTCCGTATGTCCGAGGTTTTGCTAAGAGACCGTTAGTGCTAGAAAGCTGAAATTTTGTACGGGTACGTAAATCAACCACGCCGACAAAGTGGTAAAATAAAATTTTGAAAAATATTTTTTTTAGGATAGCTGCCATACATGTGCAGTGGGGATGAAATTTTTTTTTGTCGTCTAACCCGTCGTGTATAGTATCGTTGCATAGGTATTTTAAAATTATTTAGGGGTTGCTAAGACTGTTTTTCGATTAAATGCTCCATTTACGAAATACTAAACTTTGAAGTGCAAATTTTTATTCCCGCAGGGCGTCCGCCCCCCCCTCTAAAAGCTAAACTGCTGGCTTGAAAAATCTGAAAAAAATCATGATGATAGTGCAGTTTATGAACTTTAAAGGAAAAGGATAGCGGTTTAGATAATTTAATTTGTTTAGCAGTAATAGAACTTGGGCGTTGGATAATTTTGTATAAAATATAAAATCCTATGAATATATCCTTTTAAGTGACTAATATGAAGTAGTTGGTTGTTTTTTCAAGGCTAAATACTCACAAAAATAATACAATAAGTATTTAGACCTCATACTCGCCGTACCGTACACAAGAAGTATTTTCTGGTCCCACGAACACAAGACTGGAAGCCATATAATATGTTTAACTGCTAACCTAGTCTAGTCCTAGCCCGGCCATTAGTTAAAAATAAATGTAAAAATAAGTTATAATTTACAAATTAAAATGCAATATTTTAATGAAGTTATGTATTATTACTAAAACTGACTTGTACATATTCATTAAAGCCTCAGTAAAAAATAAAAGCAATATTCTATTCGAAACGGCCACCTTTACCTGTCTGGCCTTAAATCTATGGGTTAACGCACTGTTTCCATGAGAAATTTTGCCACTGCTTGCTTCAGAGATTTTATAAGAGACTCAATGTCAGCGTGTCATTTAGAATAAGCCATGTACTCTAAAACTGGCCTTAATTTGTACACTTGTGGGTGTGGGTTGAGGACTAGGCTAGACGAGGGCCAAAATGTAGCTTTGTGACGCCTTGGTAAGACACGCCCCACTAAATGTTCACTGACGCAGGATTACGACCACATTGTACCTGTCCAAACACTTGAGCAGCTTCTTTAGAACTGTGAGCGTACAGTTTATCATTTTGCTGATTGTAGGCTTCTACAATCGTTTTTTCATCGGTGAAAATAATATTTTACTGCCCTAAAATTAAAAAAATAATAAAATTAAAATTATTACCTGCGTATCGCGACGGAGGGCATTTTGATCGTGCATATCGACCATAAGGACCAAACTTCAGGTCATGTTTTATAATACGCGATATTTTCCTAGTGGGAATCGTCATTTCTCGCAATATGATTATTGTTGAGGTATCATAATATTTTTGCTTCCCAATGGGATTTCGACCAATTCTGGCTTTAACAGCATTAACAGCCTTCGTAGTTCTGTTAGAATGCACGCGGCTGCCCTGATCTTTTGACATGGGAAGTAATGTTGTATCTGTTGATATTACAATATACGAACATACGGCTGATACCAAGCTTTTGAAGTGTCTGAAATATGACCGACGGCTCCATACCCACTTTGTGCAAGGTGATCCATGCAATGATATTTTCTTTAACACTCCATTCCATATTGTAATTTGATAATGAACACGAAAAATATGCGAGTGGCGCGAAATCGAAAAAAAATTTTATAGTAATAAACGCGTTCCTAATTCAAAATAATTGTTTTTGATTAGTAAAAAAAAAGAAAAGTTTTTATATTACAGTATATATAGTATGATAGCCCTCTTATAAGCTTACTTGAATTTATAGCTGTATACTTTTTATTTTTCTTTCATATATATATACATATATCAACTATTTTAGAATAGAATTGAATAATTATTTATTGCTACACAAAATAAATTAAATTAAATACAACTTGTTACAAGCAATATACAACTTATAGCACTCAGTTTGAGTTATGGGCACACCTGTTAAGGTGCAACCATATAATAAACTGATTTTCAGTGAATTCCTGAACTCTGGCAAAGATATTCGCCGAGAATAAAGTTAACTAGAAATAAAAGCGAGTTCAAGTACTACGAATAAACACATATATCTAGACACAGACAAAACAGCAATCTATGAATAGGACTTATTTAAATAGTTAAATAACTTGTACTCTCAACCTATGCCTTACTCACAATTTTTTTTTAACTTAATTTGTGGTCCATGAAGTTTTTCTCACAATAATTACTATAAATAAGAATACTTATCAGGTCTATGGTTCGAATCCAGCCGCGGGGTTGAGCTTCACCGCATGGTGTAAGGGCACTTTGCGAATGCCCGCCTGGCTAGCAACCACCTTCAAGTAGAAAATCTGTCGCCAAGCACCTAACGGTGTGTTCCGGCAGCAGTCCTTGAGAACCAGTATAATTACAGGCACATGAAACTTAATAGCTATGTCTCAAAATGACGGGCGCATTATATTCTTCGTGAAACATGTGGAGGAGAATAAAGAACTACAGAATCATTATATATTATGATAACGGGCTACTACGGAACCCTACATTGTGCGTGGCCCGACACGCATTTGACCGTTTATTTCTTATTATTTGATATAAAACCTTTTTGAGATTTGACGTTCGTATTTTTTTATATTCGCTGCTAAAAAACAAGGGCTAAAAAGCAGGGCAGGAATTAATTTTCATACATCATTACTGCCCTGATAAACTGGGCACTTTTCCCACCGCACATTTATAAGGCAGAAATGACAAAATTTATAACCCGTTTATGAACGAGCAAGGAGACACTTCCTGAGTGGGTGTGGTATAAAGGTAGTAGCTACATTTTACAGCTACGTTTATCAATCATTAAATTATAAAATAAACAGCATGGTAAGAAATTTTAAACATGAGCGGAGTCAAAATCTTTCCCTATATGTTTTATGACCGTGACCAAAATAACCGATAGGGAATATTTTCTATTTCTATCGCTAAGCAGTAATTTTGACATTACTGTGTTCCGGTATGAATAAACCACTTTGTGTTTATACTAACCAGGAAACAATTATTTTTCTCGTCAAGAAAGCTTCTCTACGACCCAAACTAATTATATTCACCTAAATGCGTACCTCAAAAGAAATTCTTAGTGGAAGATTTTGGTGTTTGACATTTGAAATAACGCCCACCACTTAGCTGTTGGCTTGTTCATTGAAAGCTTTAATGTTAAAGAAATGAAACAAGAGCTAAGGATTACTTAGTAAGTTATAATAATAATAAGCTTTTGATCAGAAATTTCCTTATATAAGCTACTTACAAATTTACTAAAGAATGACATATTTTTATGTTTTTTGTTGCTTATTGTTCAGTAAGTCTAGTTGAGTCATCGTCGGGTGCTTGGAAACAGTAATGCGTCGAAACTTCTTCCGGTTTGACTGCGTGGCGTTTGTGACGTCACTTTGGCTTCGCAAGAAAATCAAGCGGAATTGTCTCTAGATATATTTTTAAGTGTTTTTGTAGAATATTAGTTTAATGTTTTCATAAAATAATTTTAAATATTTGCTATTATTAAATTTGGAGTTCCGCAAAGTAATGCCTCAGTCTATATATTGCACATTAGTTATGTTTGTTGAAATAGGCTCAATTTGTTTGGATATTTCATGTTGAAAATTTGATCGGGTTTTTAATAATAACCATAAATATTATTAAAGACCCAGACATACGTATATCGAAACAATTACATAAATAGAACGCTGTTCAATCAACACTTGAAAACGGAACATCAAATTTCATGACTTCAAATGTTGACTTAAATTTGGAATTTTTATAGTTTTAGCATATGAATAAGTAACGGTTCTTTATCCATGTACATAGTTTTAGTGTGAAATTTTTGTCACTCTGAAATCTGACGCTAAGGAGGTTTAATTGTAGGAACTTTGCTTGCTCTATAATAATACTATGATCTATGGGTATTATTATTTAAGACCCATGGAAACTTTCCGAACTGTACCACACGCGCGTAGTTGGCACGTGGGCGCCACTTAGTATATATATACATATGTAAAGAAAGATAGAACTTCTATTATTTGTTATATATGTAGGTACCTAATACATATCAAAAGGAGGAACATAATACCTATCAGGTCCGTAATTGTTAGATATATAGGCACATTAAGATGGGCATGATATTACGATCTCGTGATCTTCTGCCATTTCGTGACTACCCTGGCTCGCGTTTGTTTCTTGGTCTTAGTGAGGGCTTATATTTTCTAGTCCGATTCCTATTCTTACTAGGTAAGAATTGGAACCTGGTTGCCGACTTACACCTATCGGTGCGCACAATTCTTAAGCCTGCACCGAGGCAGCGATACGTACTAGTGTTTCGTTTGATCCCTTGCTGTATCTTTATTTCTCCATTTGGAGTTATGCAATTAATGTATATTATATTTAAAGATTCATTCTGTAAATCATACACTTAAGAAACAGGATTACTTAAACTTTCCTCGATAGAAAAAAAAACCAAAGTTATATCTAAAAAACGAAATAAACCCTTAGTACGGCGTAAATATTTCACGGAAAGTTATCAGTATTTGAATAATAAAAAAACAACGTGTTTTCTATACCGTATACACATTTTTTTTTTCAAATAGGTAAGTATTTGTTTTTATTATACGAAGGAAATGTTGAAGCGCTCGTAGCGAAGTTTGCTTAACAATTCTGAATCGATCAGCAAAGTTAAGCAACGTCCGCCTCGGTCATGACTTGGATGGGTGACCGCTGGTGACACTACTAAACGCTTCCGTGCTTCAATAGGCACGTTAAACCGTCGGTCCTGGTTGTTGTCTTGGGATGGCAGTCGTTATAGCATGGTGGTAGGGCACTTTGCGAATGCCCGCCTGGCTAGCTACCACCCTCAAGTTGAAAATCTGTCGCCAAGCACCTAACGATGTGTTCCGGCAGCTGTCCTTGAGAGCCAGTAATTCTAGGTTAGCCTGATCAACATCTTCGACCACATCATCACTTACCATCAGGTGAGAGAGTGGTCAAAGGCTAACCTATCAGGCATAAAAAAAAACCTAAATTGCCGCACGTTCCGCCCATTTTAGCCAGAGCCGCGATGCTTTGTCCCTATCCGCTTTAGGCTTTTTTCTTCGGCCGTCGGACGGGGACGGATGCTGTTGACGTGCCTTACTAACGCACATATTAAGCTCGGTGCGCTCTTAATTTCTATTCTAGTCTGCCACCGTGAGTGGTCGTGCGATATGGACTAAGATTAATTTGTATAGCACTATTACTTTGGTTTTAAGGAATAACAAATGATTTTATGTTTATAAAATAAATATATGCACATAAATATAAAAAGCACATTTGTAGTAAAACATGCGAAGGTTATAATATGAATAGACATAAACAAAGCAAATAATATCGCTATTTGCAATGTTACCAAGAATGTAACATACATATATAAACGCGAATAATTATAAATCTTCTCCTACTACGGAAGTTTCTTAAAATATAATATTATTCAAGAAAACTTTCCGTTTAGTTTCTTTTGTATTTTCCTTTACTGAATATTAATTTATATACCTGATAAAAAAAAGGGCAAAGTTATACTCCCACGGGATAGTGAGGAAATAGAACAACATTCAGAATGGGCTTAAAGTTTATTCGAGAGCACGCCCACATACCTTTTGAACTTGTCGGTTTCACATTGCCCAAACAAAGTACATACACACATCAAAAGTGCCTAGGGATCATCTATATTTTGAAATATAAAAGAATATTCAATTAATTATCCAGACTGGTTTTTTTTCATTTTAATTCCAATGTTACTAACGAATCCCTATATTATGTATGAATGAAGAAAAATATATTTTTTGCAATTTGAAGAAATGTAGCCTATGTTAATATCGTCAATCAAATGGCAGAAAAAACTAAAATAAATTGTTTTTGATATTTTTAATGTAACATTATATTAATTAATAATATGTGTTTCCATTTACACTAATAACACAAGCACAGCGATTTGGCATGCTTAAAATCAGTTCATCAAAATCACTTTGAGGAAAGGCCCACGTTCTTTGTAACAAGTCAAAAAGCTGTTGTGGGGTATGCACGGCATCCATACTTTGCAGAGCTCTTGTTTGTAGCATATCCCATGCATGCACAATGGGGTTGAGGTCTGGCGATTGAGCAGGCTACGGCAGAACGTTGATGCGAGCATCGGCAAGAGTGCGAGTTACGACACTAGCCGTGTGTTGACGTGCATTATCGTGCATTAGACGAAACGAATTACCGAAACGGCTTCGCAAAGGGATGATCACTTCTGAAACAATATTCTCCGCATAAATCTGAGCATTGAGGTTGACCCTTATCCAAATAAGATCTGGGGGCCAACTCTCACCTCTTATAGTAATAATAACTTGATCTTATTGCTAAATTTTATACCTCCTCGTCAATTAAAAGGCTTACAAGCGGCAAAAAAATTGCTCGGCGCTTTGATGACGTTACAACAAATAGGTAGTTCACTCTTTTCGCGTACTCTGACGTGACATTTAATACGAAGTATTACTGTTCCAACGTTAAATCCGTCATGTTTATCCATTTAAAAAAAGTTACTTTCTAGCAGCGGATTTAAACTTGATTTTGATTATTTTACGATAAAAATGGGTTTAAATAATGTGTAAAATACGTAGAATGTTTTTATTTCTATAATTCTTTAAAATAATTGCTGCAAAATAATTTGATGAGTGAAAGTATAAAAAGTTACAGGCAGTTTTTGTGGAACATACAAAAAATGTCGTAAACTATGGTAAAACCGTTCCATAACATCGTAGTTCGGAACAGTGCGAGCGGGATAACGCTATATTATAATCATCTTGTATCTCGCTTGCACATCCGTGATACATATTTCATTCGTTCTTTAAGTAGGATCAAACCAATATTGCTTGAAGCGATTGTGGGTCGGTGATAGTTCGTGTCTGCGAATGATTATTTTAAGCATGAAACAAAACGCTACTTTTTTATAATGGTTTCGTAAAATACTATAAATCGTACTTGATCCCTAGGCACTTTTGATGTGTGTACAAATATGATTACGTCAGTTCAACAAAATCCGCACGTGACGTATTATTTTATATTTAGAAAAGGAGGCACTTTTATATTTAGAAAATCTAGACTAATAGTCTAGATTTTCATGTATGTGAAAAGAAAAGTGAAAGTTGGGTATGTCAGAAAAAGCATGAAAGTAGAATAAATGCTATGGAGATGAGAGTATTGAGAAGCATGATTGGAGTAAACGGAGGGACAGGATAAGGAATAGTGTGAGAGAACGATGTTGAGTGAATTAAGATGTAGTGATAAGAATCGAGAATTTTGTCATTTTGGTGATTCCATATAAATAATAAGAAAACACCGGTTATTTTGTCTGACTGTTTTACCGTATTAGTGCTATAGATTATAAAATTGGCAGTGCGATTAGCCACGCGCACCAAGGAGGGTTCCGTTCCACTACGCGAATATTTTCAAGTAGTTAAGTAGAATAAAGTGTGTTTTATTTATTATTATACGGAATCCAAACGCCAACACAAATACTTTTTCGTTGAATCGAATTTGAAATCCTAACCATTAATAATATTTTACCATTAAGAATAACATTCAGAATCAAATCATCAAATGTTGAATCAATATTCTACATTTTGAGGTATTGGCGGATTTGCACTGCCTGTAAATCTGCAATAGCTTTCACGTTGTCTAAAAGCTTTCATTGTAGTAGCTGTAGTATTGTATTGTATATGGTACCGGCAATCTGTATTATTCAGGTACCTATTCAATACAATACTTAGGCCATATATAGAATACCTGGGGCGTCCAGGCAATATATGAAATATTATGAAAATTATTGTCCATTAGATACTTTATCTAGGTATAATACCTAATGTATAAAATTCCTAGAGATTGTAGGTATAGAGTACCTGCTGGTGCACCAGCAATGTGAAAAATAAATAGATCTTGGTCTATTTTCATCAATGTTAACCAGCCTACAAAATGACAGGCAAATGAAATATGTAGGTACATAAAATCATCTTTATTAATATTAACTATTAGGGTGCTCCTTAAAAATAATCTTAATGAAAAGGGTACCTACCTAAAAGTATATTTCTATCACTACAGTAAAATCACAATAAAATTATCGTGAAACTTAAAAATCTAACCTAACCATTGTTGCCTGCCGCCCGCACGTCCCCTCCTTCCTTGCGTACACTGGCTGCACATTCGGTATTGTATAGAATACCTAGGCAAAGTATAAAGTAAATAACATTTCATACATTACCTACACGTTTTAGGTATTCTATACATTACCTAGGTATTGTATAGAATACCAAATTATACAGATTACCGGTAACATATATAGTTCGTAGTATTTTTTCCATAAAGGCATACCATCGGGATAAAAATCTACGCAAAATATCTTTGTTTCAAGTTTTTCGTTTACGAGCTTGAGATCCGTGACATACGGAAGTAGTTTGACAGATGTCAGAGTGACATTAATAGGGCTACGTTTTTGCCCTTCGGGTATGGAAGACGGTAATCCGTTTAAAGGTATTGTTTGTAAAATTATTGACTTGTTATACTATAGACACTGTTTTAGGGTATGATATATAAATATTTTTTTAAGCAATTATTGTTGAGCAGAAATGGCTATGGACTGTCGTGTCGCAGCTCCATGGTGCCATCGCCGCCGGCTTGACCTTCAACGCGGTAAACTTATTTTACGAATGCTCGTCTGGCTAGCTACCACTTTTAAGTAGAAAATCTGTCGCCAAGCACCTATCAGTGTATTCCAGCAGCAGTCCTTGAGGTACAGTAAAGGCGTAGTAAGATGAGACTTAACAACTGTATGTCTTAAGGTAACAGACGTAGTGCAGTTCGTACTTGTGGCGAGATGAATCTGTAATAGGCAGAGGTTATGGCTTAATCAGGTGGCCTCGGGCCTTTGCCGTCACAATAAAATAAAAAAAACTTTCAGAAAGGACCAACCGGTCCTTTTCTAAGACAATTTCTATTTTGCCGCTTATTGTCTTGGTCGTTTGGAAATCACGTGCACACAACTCTTATCTTCTCCCGAAGACGAAGCAGACGATTTACCAGATGGTAGATCACAACAGCAAGAGTTTGTCTTGACGGGTGCTACCGCAGTGTCAGAAATTCTGCCTCGGACCAGTAGTACGTAAACGTTACTGCGTTTAGGCATGAAGGGTTACTGGGCAACGTGACGAGCGCAGTGTCGTATCATGCAAAACGGGGATGGTGATATTGCAACTGTAATGGACAGGTGACGCTTACCATCACGCGGGCGACATGCTGGTCTCCTGACTTAGTGATAAAAAAAGTGTTACATGGATTCTTATAATGTAGACCGAGACAAGAATCCTTTCAGTCCATTTGTCTGCTGTCAGCAGTATCTTCCCAATATAAAAGTACGCCAAATGAGCAGCATGCCACTTCTCACGTGGATGTGAGTAGGATGTTGTGCACTACACGCACAACAGGGTAGTATACCATCTTAGTGCCCTGTCAGGGTCTCATGATAGTACATTATGCAAATTAAATCTTCGAAAATTCTACTTCAGTAGGTAAAATACTCTTTGGTTTGTTTTTATATGAAAAAAGAACGAAACAAACTACAGTATCCTTGGTGAAAAGTGTGGAAACGTTGTTTTTTTTCTGTTTATAACACTAGTGCGGTAAAGTAATAAAAAAGCACGAGTGCGTAATAGACTTTATTATGACACTAAAATCGGTGCATTTAACGAGCGAGAGTGTTGAAATATACGAGTATGTTATTCTGTTGCTGTCGTATATGTTGTTAGCATAAACATATTATTCGTCATATGTTCTTGTGTTTCGTCCAGTGCATTACAGAAAAGATGACCCTGAAACTGTGTCCGGTGAATGGCAATATGCTCGCCCCATATTACATTGGACCAAAACCCATTGGCGAGACGTGGGTGCTTACACACCTCTGCCTACCCTTTGGGGAATATAGGCGTGATTATGTATATGTATGTAGGTATGTGTACCCATATTTTATTACGGGTAGGTAGATATTGATAAGTAGGGTAGGCAGGTATTGTAAACATCAGTCCTCAAATTCTCCTTCAGGTGGAACCTCTTTGTAGCAAAAGTGAGTTGTGTTACAGAGTAAACTATTAAGGCACATTTGTACGCGGAGGCCATTTTCGTTCGCTGTCTTAGGGTGTAAATGCTAATGGTGCATACAGTTAAACTATGTAAAATATGATCCATTTTGTATGCTATACTAAAAAAAACGGCTAAGTGCGAGTCGGACTTGCATACTGAGGGTTCCGTACAAACCTGTATATATGTAAAATTTATGGTATTTTTATTGCTTTTTTAAAATAAATTTATCAAAAATATTTTTATAATTTGATATAACTAAAAATATATGCATTTAACTTTATCTGTGCTATATTATAGACGTTGCTTCGTACCTGATTTGAAAATTCTGAGTTCACGGCAAGTACCCCTGTAGGTTTTGATTCCCTTGCGAGTGTCGAAAATTGACGGCATAAACTGCTGTCTCTTTTGATTGCGTTGGCTCAGAAGTTTGATATTTTCACAGCTGCAAGGCATAGTAGACTTGAGTATTTGATATGAATTTCAGTTTGATACCTCCAAGCGTTCCTGAGAAAAAGGGTCTTGATAGACAGACAACAAAGTGATCCTATAAGGGTTTAGTTTTTCCTTTTGAGGTACGGAACTGCACTTAATTGATTCGTAGCTAGAGTCGCTTATTTATTGGAATAGCTTTGCGGAGTGATCGTTCTGGTCCTTTTCATTCTGTGTAAGTTTAACTCGTAGGTATATTGATTAGATAATTTTCAATTCATAATCTTGAATAACACATTCATAAATTCTGCTTAAATTTATCAATTAAAAATTCATCAATGGTATAGTAACATTTTGCGACTAGACAGTTTTTCATCCAAGATTATTACATATTTTAATACCCATGATAGTTTTCATTCTCAAAGTTGTAGGGTCTGCAGAAGAGATAATATTTTTACTGAAAGCCAGTGTAATAACTAAGTTGAGCTTAGGTATTGTTGTCCCAACTTAGGTCGTTAATTAAAGCGGGCTCCCAGGTGGATGCAGTGTTACGTGTATTTGCATAAAAGTTAGTGCAGTTACAGTATCGTTACTGCAGATATACTTGAACCTAGGAATTACTTTGTGATTGAGTAGAATTAAATCTCATTTCCCTGTACCTTCACAGAAAAGACGCTCTTATGAAGGTCAATTACAAATTTTAATACCTATTGAAATATGCTATATTGCACTGTCACGATCAGCAAAAAAAATATAGAGCCAGGGGACTACGGCAAGAAACTCGGGGCCATTCTTTTAAACGTCTTTTAAAAATGTGTTACATTAGTAGTATGTAATATATTTTATTGTAAAATTATTACAATGTTTGTTTAAATTACGTCGGTGACAGGCAATAGCTTGGTAGAGAGGAATCGTCCAAGCATTTTTGTTGTTTAAGTAATCACAAACTGTGTAGTAGAATTTCTTAATCAAAATATTTTTCACGTTCAACTTGAATTTTCCTTCTGTGATCGTTGTAATATGTTTGGGAACTTTGTTACGAAACGGCACATAAATAGGTACCTAAGGTCCTTAATTTGTCTTTGCTAACCCCTGGCACCGCTATTTTATCTTTATTCCTAGTGTTGTATACGTGATTGTATAATTTAAATATACTAAATTTTTTACGAATATACGAGTACATAATATTTTCAAATTTTAAAGTTCAAGTTTTATAAAAGATAGCTTTATAGATTCAATCTAAAATCTTTAAAATTAAAATTCTCTAAGCTATTATAGTTCCTATTCTGTTCACACTAAAATCCACATTCATATAACACTTGAAATGACCATTCCAAAAATATGATTAGGTATTCTATTCAAACGCAGACAATTTTGCATCAGTTTAGAGAGCACCAAGTTACATGACCACTAAATTAGCGTAAAACATACCACAACTGAACTATAAAGTCAATATTAAGGGCTGTCGTTCACAAGCATAATACGAATTTTGATTTGAACAGAATAAGAGTTACCATAATTTCATTCGCAAGCCTTGAATGAATTTAGATTTTAGTATAAGACGAACAATGCTATTCCTGTATTTCCTCTCCATCCAAAGGTTGCCTGGAAGAGATCACTATTAGTGATAAGGCCGCCCATTGACACACTTTATTGTAAGATTTCTTTTTCAAGTTATTTTTGTATACTAAGTGGTGTAATAATAAAGAATTATCTATCTATCTACAATAATTTAGAGAATTTTGGGTTTAGAAAACTTGTGTAGAATCAACACCATTATTGCAGTACAGTTCAGATAACTTCTCTAGCAAGATAGTCTAGTAAAGATATATAGAAAAATGTTTTTTTTACAGTACATTGGTTAGCCTGTGACCACTATCTAACCTGTTGGTAAGTGATGATGTGGTCGAGGATAGTAGAAAAACAATGTGCCACCCCCATTTTATGCCTGCCAAATGCTAATTCTCCTTGATAATGCTGTCTTTGGTAATGTTTTTACTATCTTTATGTACGGCAATACCTCACCCACATCGTCATTTTTTCCCTTAGTTGCCTCTTACAACGCAGCCTACGTACAGCGCAAAATATCACCACCAACAGCATTGACTTATACATTGAAAAGGGCCTCTCTGATTGGGAGACTTTTTCTATATTCCTCACACTGGGCAGGCTTCTGCAGGAAGTCACCAAGATGAGTAGGATGACAATTCTTGAAAAGGTGCCGCTGCCCATCCTACTGGTATTTTTCCAATCAATGTCTCTTACAAATCGTACAAGAATCTATCAAGGATAAAATTCCAGCCCGATACCCCACGATGATTTTATACACAAATATTACTGAACATATTATTCGTTATTATATATGTTTCTTAATCGAGCGCTTAAAGAGTCAAGATCTCCTGAGGGTACTTTGGCTTAACAGGAAAATTTGGCGGAATTGTCACTATCTTTAATATTTTGTGTTTTACTAATATATTAATTTATTGTTTTCTTACAATATTTTGTTGTTATTAATATATATGTATAAAATATTTTAAAAACCGACCATTTTTATTGCTGTAACCATAAAACTTTGTTTATGTGCGTGTTTCTTGTACTTGGAGGTATTCATACTCAGGTATACATTAGTGGAACTTTTTACTTAGATGTAAACGATGGACTCAAGTTTCAAAGGTAAATTGTATATAAATTATCACCCATTATCGTTGAAATGTAAAAATAATCATTATAGTAGTAACTATTTGATATTCAGATATACTAGGCGGAAAAATTAAAGAGTATAAGTATAACTCTATTTACTGTAATTGTAGCGAAGATAATGTGCGTGTGAGAGGGTAATTTGTACACTCACCTACGTAACGGGGTCTTGGACCCATTCAGCCCTTGATTCATGACCTTAACGAATTGTGATAAAATCCTGTTGATTCTTTAGGCCTCACTAAGCGCACTAAAACTTTATACGGATGAAGTTGCGCACAGAAAGATATACACACAGAAAGTGGTGTTCCATAATACCATTCCCTTCAAATCAATAGAATGCACGTAATCGACGTGACACAGAAAGCTTTACCTTATATTATGTAACCCGATGACATGCAATTCTATGGATATTGGATCACTCGACTAAATTGGTAACCGCACTTGGTATTCAATATCTGAGATGAACATGAATTTGAAAGGATACATGTAGGTAGTTGGTGAAGAAAACATAAATTCTAAGCTCGATCTTGGTACATGGTTATACCTACACAATGCAGAGTATGTTCTTCATCGCCTGTTGAAGACTCTCGAATACACTAAATTGTGTAGGATAGATAGGTACCTAACTCTTTCCTGAAATATTATGTTCTTATCCATTGTGCCAGCTATTTAGTTGTATTACAAAAGGTATGAAGAAGATAAAGAACACAATTGGTTATAGTAAATTTAACCGAGGTGCAGTACGGACAAGAAAATTACTGGAAAATAGAAAAAAAACGGCAGCCGAAGCCGGTTATGCGGATTCAAAACCACCTTACATTATCATGGCCTGACTTTCACAAGTTATTTCATACTTTTTCTTTTTGGAAGTCAGTTCCATTTTTAGGGTTCCGTACCCAAAGGGTAGTAACGGGACCGTATTACTAAGACTCCAATGTCCGTCTGTATGTCTGGCTGTCACTAGGCTGTATATCTCATGAACCGTGATAGCTAGACAGTTGAAATTGGACTAGACAGATGACGTATATCTGTTGCCGCTATAACAACAAATACTGAAAGTAGGCGTGCGCGAGTCTGACGTGCAAAAGTGTGTGAAAACTAAAATAAAGGTTATAAAATGGTGTCCAATGTTGTAAAGATAATGGTACGGACCTTGGGCGCGTGATTCCCACTCGTACTTGGTAGCACAGGATGGGTAACATTTGCACCACCGAAGTATTCAAATAGTCTATGGTTGTAATAGCTAGCAGAAGCGTGAGCGGGCGCGTTATCTGGAGAAAAAAAATGTCACTGACAACCTGAACCTGCGGACCAGGAATAAACCGCTGCAATGATCTTGTGTCTACTCATATGAGAGATACCCACACATATTATATGACATTATGAGAGCTCTGGCCTATACCCGATGACGAAATGCTATGTATTCAGGGATAAACTGTAAATATGAATTATAAGATTATGATACATAAATCAATAGTTGTCCAATACAAAACTAGCTACATGTAAATATTAAATGCCTGGATAATCATAATGACCGCTTACGACCTTTTTATATATACTGACAACTGTTTTTTTATGCTTGTTAGGTTAGCTTTTGACAACTATGTCACCTGATGGTAAGTGATGATGTGGTCGAAGATGTTGTTCAGGCTAGTCTAGAATTACTGGCTCTCAAGAACAGATGCCGGAACACACCGTTAGGTGCTTGGCGACAGATTTTCTACTTGAGGGTGGTAGCTAGCCAGATGGGCATTCGCAAAATGTCCTACCACCATGATATAACGACTGCCAACCTAAGACAACAACCGGGACCGACAGCTTAACATGCCCTCCGAAGCACGGAAGCGCTCAGTAGTAATGTCACCAGCGATCACCCATCCAAGTCGTGATCGAGGCGGACGTTGCTTAACTTTGCTGATCGGTTCAGAACGGCTAAGCAAACTTCGCTACGAGCGCTTCAAATGACAACATGAATCACAAGATTGCAGTTTAAAGCAGCAGTATATCAACATCGAAACTAGCTGTATGTGTCAGAAACCACATGTAAGCGCCAGAAGCTTCTCTAATCATAGCTACATGACCACTCATTAAGGAGCTCTAGGTAGGTACTAACGTTCGTCGGGTGGAGTGTGCGATTCTCGGCAGTTTAGCAGAAAGCCCCCACTCGTAATTCGTGGTAGGGTAAGCTGCTAAATTAAAGAGCTACGTCGAGGAAGAATAGTCATATTATACAATGTATCAACGCATAACAGAAGAAGGCTGATAATGTAATGTAATAAAGACTATGTACGCAACAGGCCAAAGTTAAGCTTCAATTAATTATTATACAAGTTTTTATACTTGTATAATAATTAATCGAAACTTGTGTATGTAGTCCCTCAGTACTCCCATTATTTCAATAATTTTATCACATAAATATAATTTATGTGAGGATGTGATTGTGTATGTTTTTTAATTCTGCAAGCTAAAACAACTTAACCGATTTTGATGAAACTTGAAATAGCTTGTGTGATAACTTGAATCCTGGATTAACACATATGATACTTTTCACTATCATCATTTTGCATCAATGTTTACGTGATTGAAACCACGGAGTGCAGCTATTTAAGGGGGCACCGAGCTTTTTAGGCGCGCCTTATATGTGTAGTAAGTAAGGCACGCCAACAGCATCCGTCCCCGTCCGACGGCCGCAGAATTACTCAAGCGGATACGGAAGCGGAACGTACGTGAGTTTGAGTATTTCATTCGTATAATACAAACAAATACCTATTTGAAAAATGTAATGTGTATACGTTATAGAAAACATATTGTTTTTTTTATTATTCAAATACGGATGACTCTTCGTTAAGTATTTAAGCCGTAGTTACATCTAAAAAAGGTTTATTTCGTTTTTTAGATGTAACTTTGGTTTTTTTTTCTATAGAGAAAATTTTAAGTTATCGTGTTTCCAAAGTGAATGATTTATAGAATAAATCCTTAAATATAATATATATTAATTACATAACTCAAAATCAAGAAATAAAGATACAGCAAGGGATCAAACGAACCACAATTACGTATCGCTGCCTCGGTGCAGGCTTAATCAATTAGTTAAAATCTTAAAATTCAGAGCTAACACGTGATATCGTCTGTCTTTCTGTTATTTGGTAATCCAATTTGAAGTTAAAATCAGGTACGTACTGTTTGTGTATAGTTTATTTTCAACAACTATACAACCGCCGCCATACTAAGGGATCCGGTTTCTCAGAAGAAAGGGGGTAATATTTTCCGGACTGAAAAATAATACTACAAAATTATAAATGGTCAATTAGTAGATGTTACAATCAGTGCGTAAAGCAAATCACTTTTGTAAGAGTTGTTGTGGTGTTGAGAAAGTGGTCGTAATTGGTGCACACGGTAATCTACTTTTTTATTGTTCTTATTAATCTGGACAAATTTTATTCCTTTAAGTGCTTTTCAGAAGTACTGGTTCCTTCAAGAAGCCAGTCTTAATTGAGTAAGTTCAATGTGCAAGTGGTTTTTGATGAAATCAATTAAAAAAATAATTTTAGATTTTGATTTTAAAAAAATATTTCAGGTCTCTCTATCGAGTTGATTATTCATACCTGAAAATAAGTATGAAGAATGATCCAACAGTTAATTAAATCTTAAGCTCTGAACTGTTTTCGGTCCACTATGTTTGTGAAAGGCGTTAGGATCAGCAGTTTTATTTTATGAAATATTGAGGCATGCTATTTGTAACAAAGTTCATTCTATATCCATGAACCCCTACTACGGAGTCGTAACTCGCGGCGGGGTAAGGCCGCTAACAGAGCGACTGGCGGCATTATTAACGGACCATTAGCCGTCATTCGGCCTCGCCGGGATCTGCCGACACGGCCTCTAGACAACTATTGCGAGTCTTGAGAAACGGTGAGTTGAAAGCTCTTTGATTTCTGTCGTAATACCTACATAATATTGTAATATAGCTGATGTTCCTAAACAGCCATGGTTGAATGGAAAGTTACGAGTAGTTTCTACTATGGAAGCTATGTTGGGCTAAGGTCTTCTCGTAAACGGTAATCATCGTGATGTTAATTTTAAAGTGTGTTCGATTATAATATGTATGATGTCTAATGATTTTATTTATTACTAGCTGTACCCGCAACTTCGTTCGCGATTGCTGTACCTGCAGACTAATTATTAATATTTGTGCACTGTTTATCTCATATAAAGTTGTGGTCTTCGGTGAAGCAATCTTTGTAAACCATAGCTTAGAATGGAGCTTTTTACTTTACTTTGGATTTGAAAACTCCCGAGTTGTATTTTCCAGAGGACAGTATTAACTCAGAAAGTTTTTTCCCGGTTCGGACAATAAATGTTAAAGCAAAGTACCTTGTGCGTTTCTTTAGAATTTCGATTTTAAAATGGCGCGCGGCCGTTTTGTTTGACGATAGATCGAAAATATATTTTTGATATCTCATTCTCTTGGTGTAAACAAAGTTATATGTCTAAGATTGTTCGTTGCATAGCAAGCATGCAAAACTGAATAAAGGTGCCGGGCTGCCCTGCACTCTTATTTACTAAAACTAAAAACTATCTATTATCCAAGTTTCATTTAAATCGGTTAAACCGATCGGTGAAACTGAAGAGTTATCACATATCCAAAAATTCTTGCGGGAAAACGGCTACAAAGTGAAACAAACACCAGTGCGTCATAATGTCAACAAAACAAGAAATACAATGTTGAAAGAAAATCAGCTTATTTGCCATATATGTGAAAGGAGTGACTGATAAGGTTGCAAATATCATAAACAAGTACTGTATAAAAACTATCTTCACCCCTTTCAAAAAAGTTACTCATATGCTGCGTTCATCGAAGGATAACTTTCCGTTGGAAAAGCTCTCACCACAGCTACAATTGACTTTGTACTGGTGTGTACAAAATCAATTGTAGTTGTGGTGAGACACCAGTACAAAGTCAATTGTAGCCGTGGTGAGTCCTACATCGGTCAGACAAAGCGAACAATATCAAGTCGTATTAAGGAGCATATAAGGGCAGTCAAAAATAATGATATCGAAAAATCAGCCATAGCCCAATGCCTTCTGGAGTCTGGTTCTAACCACTGGATTGAGTTACACAACCCACAGGTACTCTCGACAGAACGCCACTACATACCGAGAATGGTAAGAGAAGCGATCGAAATAACGAAGTATCGAAATTTCAATAGGGAAGATGGGTTTCGACTGTCGAGAACATGGAATCCAGTGGTTGTTATGCAAGAGCCGAAGAAATGATACAAATAGTTCACGACCTGATATCGTTAGTTTTGCATGTCGAAATTCAACATGTGCATACAACTCGACAATGACAATAATAGTATCGCCTTGCCGAAAAAACGTACTAGAAAGAGGGTAGACCGGTTCGTCTACTCGTAGTGCCATCCTCTCGCATAGACTTCAGGTTACTCGTGATCATGGCGCTTGCAACAGTGCCGAAATAGCGGGAGCTCAAAACTAACCAAAGACACAGTAAATATCCTGTTGGTAATAATAATTACAATTTTAATGACCGTGACAGTTTAAAAACTCATAGTACTCATATAAATAAACATATGATAATAATTATATAGCGGCCGATCACCAAGTTGAATTAGGTGAGTTCGTTTACTTCTAATTCATCACGCATGGTGGAGAAAAACAATTGTTCATTTCTAAATATGATGACAAGCACTTTCGCGTGCTTCTTGATAGGGGTCATTATTCACGTCGCCATGATAGAGTCCTCGAAATCGTACGAAAAGCAGTGAGTCTCGGTAGCTAGAGCAAAAAAAAGGTTTGACCATGAACAATCGACACGTCGATTTTGTAAAAGAAGGGACAAAATCTAAATCCAAGCCTTACTCCATCATAGGTGCAGCTCTCGATTGGACTCTTTTGATGGATACGTATGTGTTTCGTCTTCCAGACCTTTGTAATTTTTTGTAATTTCACTGGCTCTCAAGGACTGCTGCCGGAACACACCGTTATGTGTTTGGTGACAGATTTTCTACTTGATTTTTTAGCGACCACCCGCTAGCCAGGCGGGCAATCGTAAAATGCCCTTCCACCATGCGGTGAAGCTCAAGCCCGTGGCGGGATTCGAATCATGGACCTGCTGCGCGGTAGTCCATGGTCAATGCCACTGAGCCATAACTGCTTCAATCTGATGTAAGTCAAAGGTTTAAATAATGCACGAGGAAAGAACAAACAAATCAATCAATTGCCAATTTGACAGCTGTGACATATAATGAGATAAGTGTCATTTCAGATGTAACACAAACATGCCGATTTTATTTTATCTTGGAGCTGGCTACCATGTGCCACGGGGCCCAGTACCCTGGCAGGTGCCAGGCTAGAATTACGCCCCTTATCCCCCAGGATCTGCAAACTAAATTTCTATAGTACTTTAAACTTGTAAGTGCAAAAAACAACTTAAAAACCGCAAATATTTCAAGAAAAATGTGAATTTGGTGAAAGATAAGCTAGTTTTACAGGAAAAACTTCAAAATTGTTTGGATGAAGTAGAAATTACTAAGCAATTGTATGATGATGATACTTTGAGTCTTCGCTCTGAGCTGCTAGACAAAGAAAAATTATTACAAAATATTTTCTCTAGCTACTTATCAGCTCAAAACCATCTTAGTGAGCAATACAATGAAGCTATAAGTTTAATGAATCTTGTGACCACCAATATGGAGAGTGTGAGAATTACTGAGTGTGCATGCTCAGAATCTCATAGTCAGCAACCAACGAGAGATTCAATACCAACAATTTGCCAAACAGCTCAGTCATTGAATAAAACATGCACTGAAGCAGTACATAGGAAGAATCAAGGTAACACCAACATCCAACCAGGATATCGTTACCAAAGTATTGGTTTTTTCAGATGCAATAAGCAGAAATTTTGGTTCTGTGCTTGGTAATTCACTAGACTGCTTGGTTGAAAATTACTGCATGCCTGGTGCTTCTTATGCTCAAATTGAGAAAAAAATTATGTCTTCCGCAATTGATAGCAATACTTTAGTCATTGTCTATTTAGGCCGAAGTTTAGGTATAGACAGGAAACGGGTTGTAGCAAACGTAACCTCATTGTTAAGCCTTAATGCATTTAAAATTATGTTATGTGCTTTTCCTTACTCAGATGCACTAACAAAAAGTCAGAATTTGCATATTCACTGCTTAAATACAATTTTATATAATATGTCATGTCGTCATAAAGACAAACTTTATTTTTTTGACTGTAATAAATTTATTACTAAATTTATGTTGACTCAGGATAGGATGTACCTACCTAAGAAATATAGGAATTTAATTGCTACTTTGGTAGCTTATAATATTGAGTCGGTTATAGAAAATATAACTAAGTCTTATTGACGCTACAGATTTTAGTACATTTACTAATACAAATGTTGAGTCAAACTGTTTAAACTTATAAGACAGAAAACAGGGAAGTGTTTTGACATAGCACTGTACTACCAAAATATAAAACTGTACTGGCAAAATACTTGAAATCGAAATTTTCTTAGATAAATATTCTTTTGATATATTATGCTTCTCTGAAACATGGCTAAGAGCAGATACAATGTTATTTAATGTTAAGAGTTTTAGTGTAGGCAGTGCGTTTAACAGATCATCTGCAGAAGGAGGAGGGTGTATTATTCTTGTTAAAAATAACTTAAAATTTAAAGAACGCCATGACTTGGTCAAATGTTCTGTCGAACGTGTCTGTGAGGTTGCTTGTGTGGAGGTGGACAAGCATCTTGTGTTGTGTGTATGTCGACCACCAACAGATGAAGGTCGTGCTCAACATTTTACAGAATTCTTAGCCACTCTGGAAAGTATACTACTAAAAATTTCTAAATGTAAAAAACCCATATTTGTATGTGGTGATTTTAATGTAGATATCTTATTGAATTCTAAAAATAAGACATCTTTTTTTTAAGTCATTTAATTTGAAAATTCTATTCTGTGAGCCCACTAGGATAACAGACACTTAAGCTACCTGTATAGACAATATATACTCGAACTGTAAGACTAAACAAAAGTCAATAATGAAGGGTGTTAGATCTGATCATCAGGGCCTAGCAATTAAATTTGATGAGAAACAGCGAGGTATGAAATTGAACATAGGCCGTTTACAACCAGTAGGCTAGAAATACTCAGTAACAATATAGAAGCTAAGCTTGGCATAACAATTTTCTCATAGTGACCCGAATGACACTTATAATATTTTATTTTCTGTAGTAAATACTGAGTTTCAAAAAGTTTGTCCAAAAATAAAGAAACAAGTAAATGGAAAGTTAAAGTTCGGTGATTGGGTAACTACAGGTATTCGAAAAAGTAGAGATTATTTGTATGATCCGTATCGCAGGAAGAATTTGACATCTTGCAAGCAGTTTCGTGTTATGTTAGGAACTATTCAAAAATGTTTAAGTCTGTTTGCTTGTGTGCTAAATCTCTTTTTATTAGAAACAAAATTAGCAAGTCTAAAAATAAAATAAAAACCATTTGGAAGACTATAAATACTGATAAACCTAGAGATTTTACATAATTGATAAAAATCAAATATCTGATCCAATACAAGTGGCAAATATATTTGACCCTAGAAGTCGCTAAGTCATTGGATGCATGTCCCGACGTAGCAGAAACTGTTAATACATAATTTCCCCTGCAAATCGCCGGACTTTTCTTTCAGACACACAACAATATTTGAAATTATAAAGACATTTAAAAATTTAAACATTAAGAGCACCGAAGACTTGTGGGGTATGTCAGTTAAAGTGGCAGAGTCTATAATTTGCATTATTGCACCATATTTAAAAATAATATTCAATCTTTGTGTCGATAAAGAAAACTTCCCCGACTTAATGAAACAAAGTAAAATCACTCCAATTTTGAAGTCTGGGGCTACATCTGACCCTTGCAATTACAGACCTATTTCTATCTTACCCGTTCTGAGTAAAGTATACGAAAAAATTATGCTCAAACAACTTCTATCCCATTTTAATGAGCATAATATATTGAATGAGAATCAGTTTGGTTTCACAAAGAGCAGATCCACAACAGATGCAGGTGCTCAATTGACGTCACATATATTTGAAGCCTGGGAGAGTTCACAGGATGCTATTGCCGTATTCTGTGACCTTTCTAAGGCATTTGACTGTGCAGAGCACCGCACTCTGATTCGAAAACTTTCACATTATGATATTCGTGGAAAAGCTCTGGATCTTATAAAGTCATACCTGTCAGACAGGCTACAGAAAGTAAGAATAAATGGCAATACTTCTTCCGGGTCTTTGGTAAGAATAGGAGTACCGCAAGGATCAATTTTAGGACCCTTTCTGTTTCTAGCATATATAAATGCAAGGCAGATCGCCTTGTATGGTAAAAAAATTCTGCGATATAGTTTTATTCGCAGATGATACCTCCCTGATTTTTAAAGTTGATAGGAAAGACAGTGAACTTATTCATGTAAATAATGTATTGTCTATGATCCCTAAAGGGTTCGCGGCTAATAATCTTCTCTTAAATTCAAAAAGACCAAATGTTTAAAGTTTTCTTTACCAAATGTTACTTATGTTGAACCAAACATTAAGCTTGGCCTAGATAAACTCTCTTTTGACAATGCGACAGTCTTTCTGGGAATCAAAATCGATTCAACTTTACAGTGGAATCCACATATACATGATCTATCAGGAAGACTTAGTTCTGCTGCATATGCAGTTCGTAAGATAAGACAGCTAACAGACGTAGCTACTGCTAGGCTTGTTTATTTCGCGTACTTCCACAGTATAATGTCCTATGGTGTATTGCTGTGGGGAGTTGCTGCTGAGATAGAAACAAGCTTTATCTTACAAAAGCGTGCAATTTGAGCCATATATGAAATGGATCCTAGGAAATCCCTGAGAGATCTTTTTAAAGAAATTGATTTTTACCAAGTCTGTATATATTTGAAAATATTATATATGTTCGTAAAAATTTGAGCAAATTTAAATCAAACAGTGACAATCACGTTTATAACACTAGGAATAAAGATAAAATAGCGGTGCCAGGTTTTAGATTAGCAAAGACAAATAAAAGGTCCTTCTTAGGCAATTGTGTGCGGTTTTATAATAAATTGCCCAAACATACTACAACGCTCATAGAAAGAAAATTCAAGTTGCACGTGAAGAATATTTTGATAAAGAAATCTTACTACACAGTTTGTGATTACATAAACGACAAAAATGCTTGGACTGGTTCGCCTCTGCCAAGCTAGCGCCTGTCACCTACGTAATGTAAATAAATATTGTAATAATGACACATTTTTAAAAAACGTTTAAAAAAATGGCCCCGAGTTTCTTGCCCGTTCTTCTCGCAGTGGCTCTATAATTTTTGTTTGCTGAACGTGGCAGTACAATGCAGTATATTTCAATATTAAAATTTGTAATTGACCTTCATAAGAGCGTCGTAGACGCCTGAATTGAATAAATGATTATGATTTTGACTTTGACTTTGACTATACTATTATACTAAATAAATAAAAAAACTAAAATTGGTATATATAACTGGTAAATATATTGTTAATAAAACTTTCTTCAATGGTAAACGTCTTCTGGTTATTGCTGTCGAACTGGCTATACTTCAATCTTGCTTAATTAAACGTTTTGGTTCGAAGTACACTCTCTGCCAACAAAAAAATGCCATTGTTATAAAAACGCCTTTTTTAAACAATATACACAATTACCATTGAGTAGTTCATGTGATGAAGTAGGCCGGTATGATGAATAGTACGGCGCACATCGCGCAAAAATAATTTTAGGCAAAACTTTTCCCAGCAGTCTATGTAACAAGGCCTTTAAAAGTACGCACATTACCTTTGCCTACTACCTCTACAATACCTACAAGATAAAAATATCAAGATACATTCAAAATACTTTGACATTTCAAAGACAATAGAAAAAAACGACAAACGACGGAATAGCCCAAAAATAAAACAGTTTCCACAAAATAGCCCCTAAACTCAAAGTACAAAACATCTCAGATATTTGTACAATTAAGTCACAAAAGTGAAAAGCTTCTTTGAAGGTTGATGTCTGATCGTTTCGACAGCTTCTCGATTGGGGTGTTTTGTCTTTGTGCGCTCTTTCCTGACCTGCCTCTTGTTCCGGAGAGTTTTTATACATGGGAGTAATATTCTTACTAAATGTACTCAGCCAAGCGAGAACGGGAAGATAATAATGGTAGCCGCAGCAGTTTTGGCCCTGATATGAGGAGGCTTTGGAGCTGTAACTGATATGATATGAGCATAGCATGTTTTAATGCAAACGCTAGTAATAAGTAATAAGGTATGGTAGAAAAATTCCATTATCTAGGTTTATGGCCTTCAAAAGTTGATTGGCTAGCCGTAATGAAGCAGTTTAAGATGTTGTTTAGGCTAACCTAGAAATACTTGCTCTCAAAGACAGCCGCAACACACCGTCTGGCATTTGGCAACAGATTTTCAACTGACTTGCAAAAAGTTTTGACGGTATTTTTTATGTTATAATGACTGCAGCGGTCGTCACAGGTTGATCGATAAAGAATGACTAGCAAGCTCCGCTACAAGCTCTTTAGTTGTCGCATATAAATAAAACAACAAACTTGCAATGTAAGATATTTCATTGCATTTAACAATGTTCTTCACCCTGACTTTATTGTTAGATTTTTATTAAATCATAACAAACCCAACCAAACTGGTGTATTGTATGTTTTTAAACGTTTTGTAATATATTCTAAGTGGACGGATAATAGGAGACGTTTCAGTTTCAGTTGGTCAGTTTCCGTCCACCCGGACGATAATGGATACAAGCAAGTCGGTTTTTTTAGCTTCTCAGTAATCGAAGATTGTAAAGTGTTAGTGCATTTAATCCAATTTTTAATTATCGTCCACTAATAAAATGAGCAAAGTGCGATAAAAATTATATAAAATGTTGTAGATGGAAACTACAATCGCTGTTTTCAGATAACTAGTTTCTGTCCATTTCATTTCCGAAAGGGATGCTTAGTATTAAAACTAAGCTACTTACTTAATTACTTCCGGACGCTACTAAACATTTTATCTTTGTGAGAAAAATCCAATATTTTTATGACCTGTGAATCAAGCCCTAGTCCTCGCAATTACACATTCAGTTTTTCCACATACATCAACGAGATATTGTTTATGCAATCGAAGATGTTGATCATACCCTAGAATGGCTGTCAAGGAAAGGCAGCTGATATACACACCATAAGAAGCTTAGAGACTCCATGATTTTATACGTCTACATGGCATAGAATGAACTAAATCAGTATTATTATTGTATACATATATTCTATAACTGTATACTAATATTGTAAGTATTATATTTTTCTCAATATGATTACAAGAACTATCGCGTGCTAATCTAAAATCATATGAAACAAATGTTGTAATTTGTTTGATATGATTATTATATTTTCTTTATTTCATTATTTATTATCAACACGACCAATCTACTCAGAGGAATCTCTTAAATGAGCCTTTTGTATGTTAAAATAAAATATTTTTATTGTTATTCCATATGTAAGCACGATTAAGGATGTAAGGAGTATTCCATATCATCCCGTTGGATGTTGTAAAAGGCAAAGCTTAAACTTTTTAAATTACGTCCTTTAATTTCGCCGTATGTTCAAAACTAAATCTTATTTCCATAGTATTATGTTCTAGTCTGTCTTTCATGTTGTTAAAGAAGCTGTATTGTACCGACCACATATGTATGGTGTAAGAGTAGAAAAACCATAAGGTGGTACTCATATTAATATAGTCCCTAATTTCCTATTTTATACATCAAATACCAATTTTATATCACAATAATGGTAGCTGGACGAAAACTAGTACAATTCATATTTTTGTATTCCATAAAAAACATGTGGAAGATTTATATGTAGGTATGATATTTTTATTTAATATAATGTATGTCGAAGATCAAATATAGGTTACTGATTTACGTGTTATAGCTAGCGACTCCACTAAATGGGGAACAATGACCATATCTAGTTCCGAGTCTGATTAGTAAACTATTTAATATGAGTACATTTCTCGTACAGCTTGCATAACAAATTAGCGACACCTGAAAGTTTTGTTACCATATCATTACGAGAGTTGGATGTCACGTCGTGACCTGTTCAAGCTTTTATTATAACTAACTTTTCGTTTATATTATTTAAACTTGCACGAGTCAGAATTACCTCCGACATGAGTCAGCCATTTAAATATTAATAAGAGGCACGGGTTCGTTTCATGTCTGAGTAATGAATTATTTCCACCGTTGTCTCTCGAAGCTTGTTGGTTATACGTTCATTGCCCTTTGAGGATGAAATTAATTAAAAAAATATTCTTCACTTTGAAGAATTGTTGTTTTAATTAGGTACTTAAGTTTATTAGGCGGGTCTTAAGCTATCCGACATTCTCGGTTATTTTTCATAATATTTTATAATTTTCTTTGCATGGCAACTCATTATTATTAAGATTTTTTACATAACGTCCAACACATTACGTATCAGTGCTGTTGTTAATAAAACAACAGGATTTTCCAATTTAAATACATTATAAACTGTACAAATTAGGTATACAACAGTTGCCTTACTTTAGATAACTATTGTATTTTTTCTTTCAGGCTTTTTTTTTTTTTTTCTTTTTTTTTTAACTTTCAGGCCGCAAACAGCAAATAACAATATGAATATAGTAGGTACCCGTACATGGTGCAGGTATTCCTGAGAATGTCTCGAACAATGCACTCCAAGTTATGAGGTCGATAAGTACCTACTTTATGTAAGTCCTGGATATGAAGACTCTCGCTAGTAAATAATACGGAAATTTGCGGTAAAACATCTTTCTCATAAGTAAAGAACGATATGAGAATCAGCAACAAAAGTGAAGTGTTTAAAGTCGTAGAGACTATTTGTTGTTATTCCAAAAGGTTATACTAAAGATTCAATCTACAAATCAATCAAATCTTGAGACAGGTTCCACTTGGAGAAAAAAGCAAAGTAGATAATAAGAAGACTACAAAGGAAAATAAGCAAAAAAATAGGTATCCAATTATTGTACTATCAAGCTCATAAACTACCAAATCAGAAGCTACGAGCAAAAGATCGCAAGACACCGTAGGGACCGTTCAAATCCATACTCGTGACGCGATCTCGCCAAACCTTCCTTAATTTTATTACCTAGCTGAACGAAACACAGTCTTTGTCCCAGTACAAATCGCTCGGGGATCGTATTATTTCGTGCGTAGATTTATCGGAGTAGGATCGAGGGCTCCTTTGTTGGGATTTTCCATAAATCTCGGTGCTATTTAAACGGTTATTAGGACAGCAGCGATTGATGTCCACTGGGTATCCTCGCGTGTGCGACACGCCATGTTTTGTGTTGAGCTTTTTGAGATAAACATGGAAAGATGCCGGTACTTTCTTTGGGATGAATGGCGATTACTCTCGAGTACCGGCTATTACTTCGATAAGATGAAAATGGGCGTCTAGGTATATTGGTTTCATATTGAAAGGTTGATGTTTCAAGTTTGTAATACTACTCCATCTACTCTAAAGATAAATTGATCACAGTACAAATTATTAGATACGAGTATAACATCAAAGGTTCTGTCTATTATATTATGTGTTGTTGTTTATTGAAGGAAGACAGCTTAGTAGGTAAGATTTTCAAGTTTCAACTCAACTTATTAAAGTTTAACAAAACCATTGCTAGCCATTTAACAAAATTTGGATTGCCTGTGAGTCTCCAACGACTTGTAGGTTATCTAAATGTTTGATTGTAGTAGCTGCAGTGTTGTATATAGTTCATAGTATATTGTTACTAAAGTTATTAAAAAAATTCAATATATTTTAAGAAACAAAGTTGAAAAATATTTACTGCATTTATAAAAATGATTCATTCTAAAAACTCAACGCCACTTCAGACAATGCGTCAAGAGATAAATCTGCGAAAAGAATTAACAAAACACGATAAAGAACAAGTACCTGAGTGTTCTTAAAGGAATCTGTCCTGCTGAGAGCACTTTGCTGTAATAAATTTACTCACAATTTATCTTTTTGTGGATTGCTTTGCTTGTAATAGCGACCGGGGCGTGGGAAATTCGACAAAAACTCCGTGGCTCCCACTCTGCTCACTTCGTTGTATAAAATTAGTATGGATGCTCTGTATAACCCGCTACTACACGTTTCATTATGCAAAATTTGTAAAAAATTATGCAGTATACTCTATACAATACCACAATCAAATAAATAATTTAAATACATTGTAATATTTAATATTACTCAACCTTTGGGCCGGAACATGCTATACCAATTGATGGTGATATCGTGGTGATGAGCCATGGTTCGATTTAACCCTTTCGTAACAATCATTATACCACCGTTAGTCGAAGTAAGTATGTAGTTTCTAAATAATATGGCATCTGGCGAAATTGGAGTTCTCTAACACAGTAAGGAATTTCTAGAAATAAACAATATAGGAATTCATTCCGATTCCCTCCCGGGGCATAAAATTTTGTGCTGCAATAATTTGTAAAATATAAACCTATATTGATTATTTTTAGAAATTCCTTACTGTTTATAATAATTTACTGTCTCTACTTTACTGAACAGAACCATTACACAAAACATTATTCCAAATTACATGGCAGCCGTTACGATAACGTTTTTGTTCACTTGATAACAGAAAGAAATAATGTTTTTCAATTGTTTTCATTATGAGAGCAAGTGATGAAGTTAAATTGTATAATCCCTTAATTTGCTTTCCACCCCTTAAGTATTATTTAGACAGTGAAAGTGAGCCAAGTTTGTCAGCGCTATTATTTTAGGGGCGATCTAAAACAAATACTATACCTACGTATGATTTATACCTTTACAGTTTCCGTCCTGAACATATTTCCAGTAAACAGTGTGATATGAACGATTTATAACCATAGAGGCTATTAAAATATTTTATAGTCTTTCAACTTGTTACATTACGTATTTGAACTACATCAGTATTGTTTTATAGACTTGAGTCTTTACAGCAGTTGTGATCGTATTCGAAAGTGTGGATGGAACCGATACATTTATTTAAATTGCATCAAAAAAAAAACTAACTTCAAAGTAAAATACACATTATTAGGGATAAATCAAAGGCTAGTCGTCAGATCACACTCAAAATTAAATGTGACCACATAACAAGCTCCAGCTTTCGAATACAAAAATACATCGAAATTGTCGAATATAAAAAAATACATCCTGTAAAGTGTGGAAAGCGCTGCACATACTGCACTTATTGTAATAAATATTAATAAGCTCAGAAATGGAGTGCTACCTAGCCGAAGACTTTCTAAAGGACATCTGTCGCTGACCATGCCGTCCTCAGTGATATATTTTATTTAAGGTGGTAGTTAGGCCATACGAGGAATTGCCAAGTCCCTTATCACTATGTTGTATATAAAGCTAAAGCGCTTTACATCATAGACTATGACCGCCCAAAGATCGGCAGTCAACCCTTACCAACGCTGTAGGTACTATCATCTCTTCATATCTCTACATTTTCAAACCATCGAACACAATAACACACCCCGCACAAGAAACTTGATTAATGTTCGAAAACATCGAGAGCTGTCGATAAGCCATTTATAATTTCCTTAGTCACAGATAGGTATTTCAATAAGATTTTCTATACAAATAAAGACGTTCGCCGGAGACTAATGGGGCGTTAATAATTCGCACAAGTCTCTATTGAATGGAAACCAGCAAGATTTATCACTACAGGGTTCTGGCAAGATGCCTCCTGGCAAGCGCTGATTATGCAATTTTAAACGTTGCTATTTCTACTAAGGACGCAATTATCTTCTTAATTCTTCATATGGATTATGGTCTTTATGAAAGTTGTGTTGTTACAAGTGCTATATCACAATTTCAGAAATAGTGTTTGATACTGATAATCTAGTCTTTTACCACTATCTCACCTGATGGTAAGTGATGATATGGTCGAAGTTGTTGGTCAGACTAATATCTAGATTCGTACTTGAACTGCAGCAGTATTGTATTATAGACTTGAGTCGTTACGCTGTCAAGGACAGTTGCTGGAACACACTCTTAAGTGTGACAGATTTTCTACTTGAGGGTAGTAGCTAGCCAGCTGTGCATTCATAAATTGCCCTACCACCATGCAACAATGACGGCTATCCTAATAACCGGGTCTGACGGCAACGTTCCCCTCCAAAGCACAGAAGTGCTTAGTAGAAATGCTAACACTCACGACAGCTCTCAACATAAGTCTTGATCACAGCGGGCGTTGCTTTACTTAGTTGATCGGTTAAGAAAGACTAAACAAGCTATGCTACGAGCACTTCATAAATCTATAAATAAAACCATTGAAAAATTTCCATATAATTGTTTAAAATCAGGCAAGAAATTATTAATAACTAGTGCAGACATTAATCATTCGAATATTTAGACAAAGGATTTATTGTTCTCTTCTTAGCGAAATGAAAGAATAAAATAGATGGGGACTACGACTCAAATGGAAAGCGTAATAATTTCAACCGTTTTAATCTACATTGGTTTAGAATTAGTAAATAATTATGAAGTGTCAAAACAAAAAGCTTCTAAAAGCTTTCATCTTCTAATTTTCAATTTAATTAAGGTGGTGTTTTATCGTCCATATTTGAATTAAATTTTCTGGTCGAAAGGGACTTTTGAATGTCTTATTAATGTCAAACGGGGCAATGAAATAAAAGGCTCAAACACCCCTTTAAAATGTACCTGTTCAAAAATATTTTAATAAAATTATTATAAAAATATATAATCTATATAAAGTGTTATTTGGCAAGTGTGCGACGAGTACACATTTTTTTTGTGTTACTGCGATAATTAATTTCAAAACAATAGTTATAAGTGCCAGCTATATAGTGGCTTATATGCTAAGCATTCGTGAAAACCTCTACAAATCTACAAAAAATAAATAAAAAAATATTTTTTACCAAAAAATGGAACCGACTTCAACACCCAAAAGTGTGAAATAACTTGTTGAAGTCGGTACCATGATAGTTCAAAAGTACCTATTATCACAAAATTGTGCACATGGTACCGACTTCGACAAGTTATTTCACACTTTTCGATGTTGAAGTCGGTTCCGCTTTTTGTAAAAAAAAAATTTTTCACTCTTTTTAGTGACCCTTGCTACTTACTTGCGGGTTCGATTGTCATTCATTGTCAACGACTATATCATCAAGATAGGTGAATATTTTTCAGTTATTGGAGCGTAACTCAAAAACGGCTTGACCGATTTTGATGAAATTTAAAATAGGACCAAACGACAAGCATCAGCTTTCAAACAAAAAAAGAATTTTCAAAATCGGTTCCTCCTCCTTTTTTGGAAGTCGGTTAAAAATACGATAAAAATTGTTCGTCAATGTTTGAGTCGTTGTCGTCGTTGTATCGTGATTCATGCCGATCATCAGGTAACTAGTGAATGCATTACTAGGCGATACGATATTAGAATGTTATGACTTAAGATCATTAAAAATATCATTAAAATTAACTGTCGCAATAAATTTTTTAACCGTGAAGTCTTTCATTGCAATTTATGTAAAAATATATTCCATTTTCGATGCCTTAATATAGATATGTATTCCCTATTTAGACATAGAACAATATTTTACAATTTCCCTTGACTTTATGTATACGTGCGATAAGAAACCAAAGTGTGTTAGAAATGAATATACCCCTGTTAGAAAACACCAATCAATGCACTGTAAATGGCTAGTTGAGTTTCTATGAAATTACCTTGACGACTTCAAGAAATCCCATTAATATAAACTTTTATCAGTACTGAGATCTACAGTGATAACAAAAACTGGACTCTAAAATTACGTATGTTTTTAGGTTTCCGTACCCAAAGGGTAAAAACGGGACCCTATTACTGCGACTTCGCTGTCCATCCGTCTGTCACCAGGCTGTATCACAAGAACGGTGACAGCTATATCGACAGTTGAAATTGTCACAGATGATGTATTTCTATTGGCGCTATAACAACAATTACTAAAAACAAAATTAATTAAATATTTAAGGGGGCTCCCATAGAACAAACTTGATTCTTTTACCGTTTCTTGCTCAATACTAATAACGGTGACAGGTAGACGTCTTAACTATTCACAGAATATTTAGTTTTATATTCTCTTTAAATATAAATTATTTAAATAAAATAAATAATTAAGGGGCTCCCATACATTAAAAGAGGTTTTCGCCGTTTATTTGTAATGGTACGGAACCATTCGTGCGCGAGTCCCACTCGCACTTGGCGTGTTTTTTAAATATAAATGAAAGCCAATATTATGGCTAAAACATGAAAATGTGATATATATAATATATCGTCGTGGAGTTTTATGTACACATATCTAAGGCAAATAACTTACTACGTTACATGATACTTATCTCAAACTATATGACCAGCGCACGCCGAAAAGTCCAACTTGTCTTAATACTTTAATTTCGAAGAAAAAGCAAACTTGAATCAAAATAAAACATAGCCAATGCTACTCAAGGATACAACAATTACAATAATTATATACTTTTAATCTCATCATTACTGTTGTAGATTAGCCACTTAAAAAATACAAATTTCAGATTGAGATTCAGATTCAGATCATTTATTGCTTCCATAAATAGTACATACAAGTTGTTATAATAGATAAGAGTACAGTCATATTATGGACCCTGTAGGGCACAGCACACCAACATAGAAGAGAGGAGGACGTTATATTAATATTCAATTTGATTTAATATTATGTATATGTATAATAAATGTCAAAGGTAAGTAGATCTAGTTAGTAATTAGTCATTTTTCATTTAAGAAGTCATCAATTGTGTGATATGCTTTTTTAATGAGAAGATGTTTAATGTTCAAACCATCTTTTAAGATTAATATAGATTTAAAAGGCCTCTAAGAATAGAAGCATGATAAATATAATGTAAAAACAATTGCTTAACCCTTAGAAATACTTTACAGTTCAAACTTTCTCAATAATTTTTAATCTTGAGTCTGTCTCTTTTATTTTTAAACTTAAAATACAGCTTCAGTGATAACACGTTCAGGCACATAGTTATATAGGTAGCTATTGTCTTTCCTATAGCGTTTTAATCGAACTGTTAAATAAAATGATCGAACCCATGCCAGTCTATAAGCCACCACAGCTTAGTTTCTACCTCGAGGATAGACCTCAGTCACAGACTTAGGGTGTAGGGTGGGAGTAGTAAGAATCGTTGCGTTTTGAAAACTATCGCACCTTGTGAAACAACCGAGGCTTATAGAATACAGCGAATGCGGACTGGTGTACTCATTTTGTAATGAGTATTTATAAAGAATGTGTAATTAAAGTTTAATATTAGTAAGGTAGGGGTACTAATTAGTTTAAATATGATAAGGTTTATGGATGGATTTGTTAAGCATTTTAAGGCATTAGTGGATTGATTTGTTCAATTATTGTAAGAATTAATGGACAAGTTTGCTTGATATTTCTAAAGGCCTGACAACACACAAGACATTTATTGATTTTCTTAACATCTCTATAGATTTAATAAATTAAAAAAAAAACCTTTTTCTTTTCTCAAATATACCTATCGAGGAATGTCTGTGTAAATCATAAGTACTGCTTAAGCTATCCCTCATTTAGTTTAACAGGTAAGTAGTCACTGAGTATTGTATAACAAAGATTTGTGTGGGTTATATAACTGATAGCCTTTTTTTCCTTGTAGCTTGGTCCAAAACTGAGCTTCATGAAACGTCATAGACAGGGTTCTGGATAATGTTACTTATACCTGGAGGAGGTCCTCAATTAGTCTGTAGTTTTTTTTTTATGTTTGTTAACTCAGAACTCTTACCTGGGTGAACCGATTTTGAAAAATCTTTTTTTGTTTGAAAGGTGATGCTTGTCGTTTGGTCCCATTGTGATGCCGCTTTTGGGTTACACTAAAATAACTGAAAAATATTTTCCTATCTTGATGATATAGTCGTTAACAATGAATGATAATTGATCCCGTAAGTAGCAAGGGTCACTAAAAAGTGAGAAAAAAGTTTTTTTTACCAAAAAATGGAACCAACTTCAACACCCAGAAGTGTGAAATAACTTGTCGAAGTCTGTACCATGCGCACAATATTGTGATAATAGGTACTTTTGAGCTGTCATAGTACCGACTTCAACAAGTTATTTCACACTTTTGGGTGTTGAAGTCGGTTCTATTTTTTGGTCAAAAAATGTATTTTACCTTAAGTTCTGTATGAAGTGTATATGTTTAAATAAAATAACTTATCAAATATATCAAAGTCAGCAAGTTTAAGATTTAGGTGCCATATATAAATATACATACGTATATTGTACTCTGTATAGAAACATAAAGTTAGTATATTGCCGTCACAAAAGTTTGCTTCGGCAGAACCAGGGCCGTTACATAAAATTTTACAACAACTTTAGACATTACTTTATTATAGCTTTTTGATATCTTGCCATATCTAATAATGGGTTTATTACTTATTTGCAATATGAAATTTAGCTTGCGGTTAAATTTACAACAGGAAGTTATGTTTCTTGCTAATGTGGTTTAAGATAAGGTAAGATAAGGTTAATAGGTCGTTTGAAGTGATTTGGCATTTTATCTCCTGAGTTTTAAACGGAGTGTGTAATAAAGGGGCGGTTTTGATTGAATATCTTGTCTCGAGGGTGACTTCAGCAACATGTTATTTCATACTGATTATTATTAAACAAAGAGATGTCTTACGGGACTTGAACTTAAACTTTTTTTATGTTATTGTGGCGGAACAAGCTCGAGGCCCACCTGAGGTTAAGCGGACTAACCTCTGCTTATAACAGATGCATTTCGTCACGCGGTCATCCCGCCGCAGACTTGAGATTCACCGCATGGTGGAAGGGCATTTTGCGAGTGCCCGCCTGGCTCTCAAGTAGAAAATCTGTCGCCAAGCACCTAACGGTGTGTTCCGGCAGCAGTCCTTGAGAGCCAGTGAAATTACAGGCACATGAGATTTAACAACTATGTCTCAAGGTGACGGGCGCAGTGCAATTTGTGACTTGTGACGGAATGCATCTGTTATAGGCAGAAGATACCGCTTAACATCAGGTGGGACACGAGATTGTTCCGTCACAATGACATTAGAAAAAAAAGTTTTGAAAACTTGCACACTGTTATGGTTGCAATTAATTTTGATAGTCTGAAACTTATATGTTTATTATTTCCCACTTACGGAACTGGGCTTTCGTGGGATAATACTTAGTAAGAAATTTTGACTTTAACTTGAACGGTTGGAAAATGGTTTCTAATAATCCTGTTATAGAAATATAAGGTAAAATAACTCTTTAAAAATTACAAACTGTGAATGTTTTGAATTTCAATAATATCAGAATGGGTCAAGAGTATTTTCAGCCACTGCACTACATGTGAAGTGCTGCTTTTATTCACTTTTACATACCACAATCCAATTTCTGTATTAAAGGGTATCTACTATCTGTGACCAAAGCCCAATTAACATAAGCAACAAAAAGATTTACCTGATTATGTAGGCTTTAGAAATCTAAAACATTATTTCTAACGTATGGGTAAAAGGGCGCACTTCCCAAACGTAGAGTAAGACTTTTGAAGCCAAAGGCCAACCCTTTATTCTCGAGTGAACTATCCAGCCGATACCTGCCGCGTAATGACCATCGTAAAAGAGGTCGAGTAATTTTATCACCACCCGCTAGTTTCCGTGTACACATTGAACCGAATTTAAATTTTCCTGTGACGCTCCGACTCCATAAATAAAACCGCTGAAATTGAGTGCAAATTATCTCTCATGTCAAATTTTGTAGCTTAAGAGCTGTTTATGTGTCGGTGTTGGAAAAAGCTTCAAGGCAGCCTTAATTCAAATCTATAGACACTTAAGACTTTTTTACCTCTACACCTTTTGCATATCAATGTTTACAATAAAATGTAAAAGCTTATTATTAGGACTTATTTAATTACATATACTATTATTTCGTACATTTGCAAACATAATCCTTATAAAATTTTTCAATTTGTTTTTCTCTATGACTAAATTACAATTTGATATTCTTTAGCCTACTACCTCTAAACCAGTCAGATTAGAATACGTTCTATAAAGTAAATCTAATAAACCACAGTCAAGCATCATTGATATTCTGCAACGGCACACAGGTGGATTGTTACGGCAAACGAGCATTATCGAAACGAGATAGCGCGAGGGTAATTATAACAATTATGAGAACAAGCGAGCCACGTAGCACACAGCTCACGTCGGGACGTCGGGCGTACCTGTGGGCTTCTGCCACTCAGTTAATAATTCAATCACTGAACCAGCCCCCCAGGAACCCCGAGCTTAAACGCACAAATATGCAAATTCTCCGTGCTCCGTCGACGATACTTACTTACAAACTTTAAAATTAAATTGCGACCAGCTTACGACAGTGATAGCTGGCGAATATCATTTTATAGCTGTTAAAGAGAATCGGGCACAGGGATACGACGTAATTATGTTACGTTATGTGCCACCCTTGAAAGGGCTGGATAATATAAGCAGTAAGAAGGTTGTAGTAATTCTAGAGATTAGTTGCTACTCTTTGAGAAGGGGTTGGATACAGTCTAAAGTACCTACTATTCTATTGATAAGTTCTCGCATTCGAGTGTGTTACTGTATATTTTACAGTGTTTTGACTGCACCACGCAATGGTTATGTTTTATTGGTTACACGGTACACTACAATAGAGAACACGGTAGATCAACTTTGAATGTTAGAAAGTGACGGATAAGTCGTTTGCGGCGATGGGAAGCAGTTTTGCAGCGTTTGGGTTTGCAGATGACAGCACGTTAGTAAAAAGCTACACGTCTAAGGAGTAACCGGTAAAGACAAAATACGTTTGGATAGAAAGGCAGTATCGGAGGGCTTGAACTTGTCCTTTAAATAGCAGTCACCGTTTGGGGTGATGCGAATATGGTTAAGTTCAATTCTAAAAATGCATGTATTTTTTCTGCCAAATGGAGTCTTTTTAGTCTTACTCCAGCATTCCGAGATGTTTATATTTACAATCCCATACCGATAATGGATAGACACGACTCTCAACTTTGTCTCCTAGATTAAGACTCAAGTTGGCGGCCCAAAAAAGCTGAGTAGACCGCAAAGGTGAAGCAGTACTTGACATCAAAACCAGTGCTGACTCTGTACCAAGCACAGTTTTGTCGGGTATGGAGTATGGTTCTGAACTTAAGAGTTGGCTCGACCAAATTCCAACTTGAGTTCCTTGAGTCGATAGAAAAACAAGCCGTAAGCCAAACAATGACTCACTAGTTGGTGAAAAATTTAAAGTCTCAAGCACCAACAGTCGCTGTTTTGTCGGTATTTTACCGTATACCAAGACGGACTCATGTTGCAGGGACCTACCACGTGGTAAAAATCTCGTATGTCCAGACAATATTGAGATAATTATAGCTAGTTGCACTTTTTTTTTGCCTAAGAGCTATAAATTTGATCACTAACCCACCTGTTCCTATACAATGATGACTTTGTCAGTAAAACTTAGTTTCAGGGTCAAGTCCAGGCCTAGAATAAAAAACGAGTATGAGTGAATAGCATATTAAAATAGATACCTTTTTTAGGGGGGGTTCGCACTATATATTGCCCCAGCGGTAGCTGGGCCTCTGCGCCTGTGGATAGGCGACATTGCTCACCAAGGCCACCCTCAAAAGTGTGGCCCGTGCAAGCCTGTGGCGAATACCCCGACTCTCCACCAGTGACCCCAATTAAAATACATACTAACGTAACTTAAATGATTGTGGTACTTGTATGTTGTTGGATGTGTCTATAATTTCCACAAAACAGATATATCTAGTCCGTATGTACACATACGTACAGTGTAAATTGGAAACGTTTATGTGATTGTATATGAATCGTGAACTCATATTCAAAGACATCACTGTGCGCGACAAGGTTTGGTCTGCCAAAGCTGGTTTAAAGGGTTGTGGCATAACCATTTCCGAGTTCCTGACAAAAGCGCGACACGATGTCTTCATGGCGGCTCGTCAACGCTTTGGTATTACGAAGTGTTGGACACGGCAGGGCTTCGTTTTCTTACTTGGACCTAGTGCAGTTCGCCACCGTGTGGGCTGTCTTGGAGACCTTGACGCAATTCAGCAAAGTGAGGCTCCCTTGGCGGCAGTAGTCACCAAAGAACCAGCCACTGCGAGGACGCGGCGAGCAGCTACTTTGAAGAAGTAGCATAGGTACTTTTTTTAATCAGCCTTAAACGTTCAAACACTATAATTATTTTTACGAGTTTTATTTCATTGTAAACAAAACAATGTAAACATGATAAATATTGTAATTATTTTTTTTTTATAGTTTTGTCTATGTACTTTGTTCATAGATTAATAATTTTTGTAGTGTTGTTCTATCACAGTACAGATTACAACACATCCATAGACAAATTTTCTTCTTTTTTTTTTGTTCTTTTTTGGCTCATTGCCCAAGGAGGCCATATCCTCTGATATCATTAATGATTTTAACTTTCCGTTACACTGCGTTTTTGTTAAATACTACACAAATTGCGAAATATGTATTACATGCGTCACTTTTTGTGTATAATTCGTACCGCACAGCACAACTGGCAGGTGGATATTTCACCTGGTGGTCTTAGTTTTATTTAATTATTTAGGTAAAATAATAGTTTTTTTTTATTTATATCCTTACTTATATATATTTTATTGCATAGTGTATTTAATAGTTTATTATATAATTTAAATATAAAAATATAATAATAATGTCTGATAGTAATAGTGACAGTGAATACTTATCATTGTCTTCTTCAGATGTTAGTTTTAGCAGTATTCCTAATATTTCGACTACAATAGACTCATTGTTCAGTACAGTACCAAACAATTTTAACGTATTACATATAAATGCACAAAGTGTTCCGGCTCATTACTCCGATATGTTAGCGTCATTTGAGCATAAAAATATACACGCTATTCTTGTGTCTGAATCATGGCTAAAACCATGTCTGCCAACAATTTCGTATTCATTACCTGGCTTCCGATTAATCCGTAACGACCGCATTGGCAGTAGGGGTGGTGGTGTGGCAATTTATCTTCGTGCTCATTTTCCCTTCACTATTGTAGATATTTCAGCGCAACCACCCACAACTGATGCTGGTGAGCACCTCTTCTTAGTAGTTTCCCTCCCTCATTCTAAATTACTACTCGGAGCTTACTATTCCTATTCTTCGCGTGTTGATTTCTTTGCTTCCTTTGAAAAGCTTCTTGAAGATAACTGCCCTTCTTATGATCACACCATAATTATGGGTGATTTTAATACATGTCTGCTTAAGAAAGACTCTCGTGCATCTAAATTAGAATCAGTCATCAGGGCTAGCAATTTGACCATTCTCCCAACCAATGCAACGCATTATTGTCCTAATTCAACTCCGTCACTTCTTGACTTGATCATTGTCTCTTCTTCGGACCATGTCAGCAAGCATGGTCATTGTAGTGCGGATGCTTTTTCTTATCATGATATGTTATACCTCTCTTACAAAATCCGTCCGCCCAAAGCTAAGCCCAAAATTCTTCTACAGCGTAGTTTTGGTAATATTGAACTAAATAGTTTACGTAACGATGCCCTTAACATTGATTGGTCTGACGTAGTCAACGCATCTACGATAGACGACAAAGTTAATATTTTTAATAATATTTTACTAAAACTTTATGATATCCATGCTCCCCTTCGACCAGTCAAAATCAAGCATCTTCCTGCACCCTGGCTTACGAAAGATATTAAAGCGTTGATGCAAAAAAAGGTTCTAGCTAAGTCAAGATATAAAATGAGGGCTACTGATCTCAATAAAGAAAGGTACGTAAATGTCCAAAATCTCTGCAATAGGTCGTGTAGGAACGCACTACGCCAGCACATTCAAAAGTCAGTTGAAGACGAAGATCCAACTAAAGTATGGAAATTTCTAAAAACTTTGGGAGTTGGAAAACAACGCCAAGATATTAGCCCTCACAATATTGATATTAATTCACTCAATCAACATTTTGCAAAATCATCTCCTTTAGATGTAGTTATGAAAGCATCTACATTAAGCCGTCTCTCCGCTATTCCAACTCCCATTTATTCATCATTTGTCTTTCGTCAGTTTACTGATAGTGATATTAAGAAGAGTATTTCATCCATTTCATCAAATGCAGTTGGTGGCGATAGTATCAGTCGTAATATGATTGTTGTCATACTTGACGAAATCCTTCCCATAATTCAACATATCCTTAATGAGTCCATCACTAGCTGCATCTTTCCTTCCATATGGAAAGAGGCAGAAATTATTCCTCTGCCCAAAAAGTCCCTGCCATCTTCTTTATTTGATTATCGTCCAATTTCAATTTTACCATTTCTTTCCAAAGTTTTAGAGCGCCTCATACACCAGCAACTTAATTCCTTTCTTAACAAAAATAATCTTCTAAACCCCTATCAATCTGGTTTTCGTCCTGGGCACAGCACAGTAACAGCTCTAATAAAAATAACAGATGACATTCGATTCAGCATGACTGACAGACATGTGACTGTGCTATCGCTACTTGACTTCAGCAATGCCTTCAACAATGTTGACTTCGATTTGCTGCTAGGAATTCTTCACTCTCTTAATATATCTGCTACAGTAATTGAATGGTTTCATAGTTACCTGTACGGACGCCAGCAGCGTGTTCGAATTGAAAATACTTTCTCGTCATGGGAGACTACTACTGCTGGTGTTCCTCAGGGCGGCGTTCTATCCCCTCTTCTATTTGCGATTTTTATAAACTCCGTTTCTGATCACCTTACTTCGTCCTACCACCTATATGCAGATGACCTTCAAATTTACAGACATTCACATATTGATCAACTACATGAGGCGATTCATTCAACGAACTCAGACTTGCATCATATTCTAGAGTGGAGTAAATCCTATGGACTTACCGTAAACCCTACAAAGACTCAAGTCATAGTTATTGGAAGCTCACGAATGATATCCAAAATCGATTGGTTCTGCCTGCCACAAGTTTTATTCAATGGTGTACACCTAAAAATTCATGATTGTGTTAAAAATCTGGGGATACTGATTGACAGAGAACTTTCATGGGAACCCCAAGTGGCTGAAACCAGTCGAAAGCTCTTTGCCTCAGCAGGCTCCCTCCGTAGATTACGTAATTTTCTTCCTATTACCACAAAAACTGCGCTTGTACAATCACTTTTACTCCCAATACTCGATTATGCTGACGTTAGCTATCTGGATCTTACCGAAGTACAGCTTAATAAATTAGAACGTTTACAAAACTTCTGTATACGTTTCATTTTTGGGTTACGAAAGTATGACCATGTCTCTGAATTCCGTAATAAGCTTAAGTGGTTACCTATTCGCCTTCGCCGGAACATGCATATACTTTCCACATTATACACCATACTTTTCTTTCCAAACACCCCTTTATATCTCAAAAAACGTTTTCAATTTATAGCTGATGCCTCTTCTAGACCCATGCGCTCCACCCAAACCCTTATTTTGAAGTTTTCGTTAATGTCTGAACAGTTTTCTGAAAAATCTTTTACTGTACAAGCTACTCGTTTATGGAATGCTTTGCCTTTGCAAGTTAGGCAAGCTAAATCCCTAGATATATTCAAAAAAATGTTAAACGAACATTACTTGTCCAGCGTATCCTTAAACTGCTGAAACTGCTTCATTATGGTAGTACTTGCTATATTTATCATAATATTATGTATTATATATTATTATATATGAGAATATAGATTTGTGTATTTAATATTATGTATTATAATATGTATTATGTGTAAGACTACTTTAATTTATAGTTTATGTAGTATATGTATGTTTATTTATTGTAATGCAAATATGTATTTGATTTTGTTTTTATTTATTTTCTTTTTTGCACACCACCGTCTGCACTCTTTCACATTAATCCTGTCCATCCAAAGGTTGTCTGTAAGAGATTGCATTAGCGATAAGACCGCCGATTGTGTTGCCATTGTTTAAATTTTATTTTTAAGTTAGCGCACTTGTGTGCTTTTATCTATAATTTTATTGGTATGCAATAAAGAGTTATCGTATCGTATCGTATCGTATCGTATCATATTCTGCAATTCCACTGGTCACTCTATATTTCTGTTTGCTTAACACAGCGATGCTCTTGTGCAGCTTTTGAACATGAATTTAATGTGTATCATAGAGGTATTGCAGATTCATAGTACAGACATCTTCTTTTCCACAAATTCAATAAGCAGGTTATAAGTTGTACCACAGAACTTGACTTTGTGGGAGACTTGAAGTGTTTAAACATAGCTTAACTATTCGTGCATAATATAAGAGTTCAACAGGGTTTTTATCATTCTTAGACATCTTAAAGGCTAGTGTCTTCGTAGCTCTTACCATACAAAAGTAATTTCGTCATATTTTAAATACCAAGTGTTCCAAACTCGTTGTAATTTTGCATGTCCATAAGTCTAAAAATTTATGCTTCTGGTTTTCCAGTTTTTCCTTTTACTATTTATTTTATCTCTAAATGTGCCAATAAACTTGCAAAACTATTTTCCAAACAATTATGAAAATACACATTTTAACGGAAAACCGACAAACTAGAAGCATATTTTTGACTAAAGGACATGGAAGCAAAGTTTCTAGGAGATTGAAAACTTGATAATTAAAATAAGATTAATATACGTTTGTATCGAAAGTGCCACAAACACACTACCTAACCTTAAGGCTCTAAGGGCCCACAGTGAGCGATCTAGATGTCTGAGTTCAAAGTCCAACGGTTTGCGTTAACTGTGAAGTATGTAAACGCTGAGCAATTTAATGATGTGCAAAAATTTAATAATGAATGTCAGATCGTAAGATCTTAAATCAGATTACACAGAGTACATTTTTCAGGTGGAACTACATGGCTATATCCTAAACTTTTGCGGAAAAAGAGCTTTAAGAGGAGTAACAAAAATAATATATAACAAAAATCAGGACAGTAACTTTCAGTCGCGCCCAGACTCTTTACTGTTTATATAACCGAGCCCAAAACGCTGGTAATTAGTTTTCTCTGATAACAAAATGTAATAAAGATTGCTGATAGAGACGTATTATGTATGTTTATCTACTGAATTAGATATAACTGTCCTTGTCGACGCGTGTAGGAAGTGGATATTACTAACTTCATTCTATGTTGGAGAACGACGTATTATAATCTAAGTTTATCTATTAGCACAACATGACAAATTGTAATAATAAAAGGACTGGCTGGGGGAAGTAAGTAATCAATATCAATTGCACGTAGTGTGAACGTGCTGTAGGTAATGTTTACCAAGAATTTTACTTTTAACTTTTTTTATGTAGTCGTGGTGCTGGTCAGTGAGTTTCAATAGAATTATTACGCAACTCATTCCATGTTTATCTATGAGATCTAAGAAAGAAAATTTGATTACGTATTTAAATATTGTCAACAGATATTTAAAAAGAATAACTTAATGAATTGGAAACAGAAGAATTGGAATACACAATCTATACAAATTATTTGAGCCAGACAGGTACAGGCAGCTAGTAGATGTAATTAAGCCTAATAAGATATTAAAATATATACCTCCCACGGTGGTTTTCACGTATACTTTAGTTCTCTAAAAAACTCCCCGAAGATAGTATTTTGATTAATTTTATTGTAGACTAGCTGTACCCGCGACTTCATTCGCGATTGCTGTACCTGCAGACTAATTATTCACATTTGTGCACTGTTTATCTCATATTAAGCAACACTGTGGTCTGCGGTGAAGCACTCTTATAGTAAACCATAGCTCAGAATGGAGCTTTTTACTTTGGATTTAGACATAGACATAGACATACCTTTATTTGTGGCAAAAACACATACACAAGGATAATATACCAACATAAAAATAAAAGTAGGTACTCACCTACTTAATCATAGTTTTTGCCATAAGCCGGCCCCAACTCAGCATAATGCTGGTTGCGAACAACCAACGCTGGTCTTCCGTTGGGGACGGCAGGTGACGTCACGCGCGGTATAGATAACGTACATTCAGTTAGTATAACTTTTACATAGATATGTACACAAAGAAAATACAATAAATTATAAAAAGACAACTTATCAAACAAATATCAAAATAAAACTAAGTACTTATATTAGTTACAAATCTGCAAAATTAACTAAACATATGATTTGATCATTTATGCAGGCAGTATTTGATCAGTTTTAAATAAAAAATAGAAAATGAAGCAAATTATTGCGATTAACATTATGACATACCTAGGTGTAACTTAAAATTATATAAATTTGAAATTATATTATGGTTTTACAGAAATAGTAATGTTTGATAACAATACAAAAGCATGTTTAAATAGATTATATGGCACTGGTGTCCTTAATTAGAAGTTCTTCGCTGTTTTGATGCGCATAAAAAAATATTTTAAGTTTTAGTTTAAAACCATGTATACTTTGCATGTTCCTTATTGGCGGAGGGATGTTGTTCCAACACTTAGACGCAGCATAGCGGAAACTTCCTCTGAAGGCGACTGATCTATGCCGCTCTGTTACGAGCTGTGTTGAGCATTGGCGGGACTGTAAAGACTTGCGGCTAGCCTTCCATGACAACTTATCATATAGATAAGTCGGTTCTCTATACTTTAAGACGCCGAACAGTAAACAAGCCAGATGAAGCTTTTGGCGATGCTTTATTTTTAAAATTGTTTGTTTAGAAATGTGGTCACATGTGACCTCAACGGAATGTCAAAGCAATAACGTGCACAAGCGTTCTGGACTTTTTGTATCAACTTTTGTGTCTTGACCAAAAGCCTTGGACCAAAAACAGTGTCCATATAATTTAATTTCGACATAACCAATGACTCTACTAATTGAATACGCAAGTCTTCTTTTAAATATGGCCTCATTTGGTACAATACTTTTAATCTATAAAAACAATTCTTAATGCAATTACCGATGTGTTTTTTGAATCGCAGTTCACAGTCCATAAGTAAACCCAAGTTCCTGGCTTCGTATACACGCTCAATGGGTTCACCTACAAGCATAACACTCGCAGATAAATAGGTACTAGCAATCTGATGACTACTGCCGAATAAAAGATATTTAGTTTTATCTGGATTAAGTATCAGGCAGTTATAGGTAGACCATGAAGCTATTCTGACGAGATCTTCGTTGAGTTTTGCAATAGCTAGATCAATTTCAATTGGTTTACAGGAAATATATATTTGAGTGTAGTCCGCGTAGATATGAAACTTGCAGTTCTTAATATGTGTTACGATGTCAGCAGAGTACAAGATGAAAATAATGGGTCCTAAAATGGAACCCTGTGGCACTCCTCTATTTACAGCCAGCTTTTCCGACATCAACGCTGAACCATCAGCACGATCAATGCTCACATACTGGTAACGATTACTGAGGTAAGTGTTGAACCACTTTATGGCTTTGGAATCAAATCCGTAATATTTTAATTTCGATAAGAGTATGTCTATATTTAAACAATCGAAAGCTCGGGAAAAATCTAGTAATACCAATAGTGTACACATGCCTTTGTCTTGAGCACCAAGTATGCTATCAGTTACATCGAGTAATGCGGTAGTAGTACTACGCCCTTTTCTAAAACCCGATTGCACTTCAGGCAAAATCTTATTAGTTTCGATGAACTCAGTTAACTGTGTACATACCGCCTTTTCCAAAATTTTCGATAAACACGGCAAAATACTAATTGGTCTTAGGTCCTTTAGGTCAACCGGATTAGAATGTTTTGGTAACGGACGTACGATTGCATGCTTCCAAATATCGGGAAACATTCAACTCTCAATGTAGGTATTTATAAGAGTCAGTATGCTATCTATCGTATAAGGAAACGTCATTATTAGCATATCCAAACTAATACCATCACACCCTTCGGCATTTGATTTCAAACTTTTGATAATGTTAATCAGTCGGTCAAGGTTGACCTTATTTATTTGAAACACAGCATCACTAAAACTATGATGTTCAAAGAAAGTTAAAAATGAAATAGTTGTATTTGAGCTACCTGGTATAGTTAAAAAATGACTGTTTATAATATTGGGGTTATTGAAAAAAGATGGCAATTCCGTATATTTTTTAGGTAATAGGGTATTATTTAAATTTATAAAGAGTTACTGATGTTATTATTAATATTGTGTTTAAAGTATGCCGATTTTTCATGGAAAAGTGCTTTACTTACTGTGGATTTTAATGATTTATAATATTCTTTTTTAACATCAGTATTAGTTGTATGGTATTCCGCTGCAGCCTCTTCACGAAGTTTCATCATGAGCTTTAAGGTATTTGTGATCCAGGGATAGGAACGATTTCTGATAACCACTGATGTGACAGGTGCATGGATGTCAAAAAGAGTTAAGACGCCACGATTAAAGACTGTAACCATTTCGTTGATATCAGAGAGCTGATTTATAAAATCCCATTTAACATTCTGCAAATCATAATTGAAATTTTCAAAACTAATTTTATTTTTAAGCCTATAAGATATAGTGCGCGGGGAAGTTTTTACCCGTTTGATTTTAAACTCACAGACCACAAGACAGTGACCATAAAGCGTTCCTACGAGTTCCATGCTTATTTTTTGTGAACGTATGTCGGTACATACTACATAAATCAGTGTTTGGCTAGTTTAATCACTATCTGTTCTAAGTTAAAGCACGATAAAAAGAATCGAAATTTATTAGTATTATTGTCATTACTATTTAGATAATTGATATTAAAATCGCCCAATAAAATCAAATTGTCATATTTAGGTATTGAACTAATTGAGTCTGTGACAGCACTAAAAAATAAATCAACATTAATCCAGCTAGGCCGATAAGCCGTGCCAATCATCAACTTTTTTCCGTTAAGGTGCACAGAGAGCCACATTTGTTCAACTAAACTATACATTGGATCAATTGGAGGTCGCCAAGCCCGCACCATGACACCCGTTTGTTATAAAAACCAACGCCACCACCGCGCGATCGTGACCCGCGCGGTCGTGGCGTGTGCCTCACTCTATATCCGGGAATTGCGGGGGCCCGCCCCTCCTCACCAGAGTGGATCCAGGTCTCATTCAATGCTAAAACATCAACGCCACTCCGAGTAACAGAGGCTATGATATTGTCATGGTTAGTGCAAAGGGAACCTGCATTGTATAATCCAACTATTAGGTTTTTAGTAGCCATCATAAAAGTTATATTTTACATTATCATAAGAAAACAATGCCATAACGCACTTATGTAATTGCATAACAACACCATTACGGTTATAACTACAAATATACATCAAAACAACATTCTTACAATAACTACCTACATAAAACCAATTTTTATGTCTAAGCATAAAACATATAATAATATTACAAGTTTCTTTAGTTACAAAACAAATAAACGAATTAAAATGAAATGATAAGTGATAATGTATTGATAAAACAAATACAACAATGAAGTCACTATACCGAAGTACTGTCAAGTATTTAATTGTGTATATTATTAATGTGATGCATGAACTATACATTACACTAACATAACTCCGCCTCAGCGAGGAACTCCCTGCACGAAAGCCGTCATGTTGCTCGACTCGCCACCAAATAACTTTCGGAGATCTATCTCTGAGCGCACCCGGAAAGAAGCCGTGCCCGTCTCGCGGCGAACGAAAACACGTCCACCTCTAGTCCAGACATACTTCCAGCCATGAGAACGGACTTCCTCGCGCGCCTTGAAAAAAGCATCCTATTGTGCTTTGAGAGGCGTTCGTTGACAAACAACCTTGTCGGCGCAGCAGTCAGCCCCATACCCTCTGAAGTAACGTTGCGGCGCACGCATACGGCTTGTAGAAAAGTGTCGCGCAGCTGCCTGCGCGCGAGGCGGACCACTACGGGCCTCGGCCGCCGCGGCAGCGTACTTGACGACTCGCCGCTAGGAGGCGCACGGCGCACTCCGACCCGCTCCACTGAAACGAAGTCACGCTCCTCACACGATACGCTCAATTTTCCTGCAAGGACACATATGAGGTGACCTGTGTTCTCACCCTGCTCCTCAGGAATGCCTGTGACCTCGATATCGTTCAGAAGCGAATCTTTCTCACGGTCATTTAAATCGGCCTTGAGTAGTTCGATGGTCGATATAAGGCTGGAAACTTCAGGGCTAGCTTTTATTTCTGCACCCGTATTTTCCAAGCTGAAGCCGCTTCTCCATACTATCTATGCGGACCTCGTATCCTTCTACAATGCCTTGAAGTATGCTAGACTGCTCTCGTAGAGCGTTAAAATCTTTTCGGAACGATTTCATCTCTTTGCGCATCAGCTTAATCTCATTCAAAATCTCCCCGGATCTATCATCCACAGGCGCCGGTATATAATGTGTGGAACCACAGGCAGGTCCCACACTCTGCAACACATTTGTCGCGTTATCTTTCCGAGGAGTTTGTGACTTACACCCCGGACACAGCCACACTGGCGCCACCTGCGAATCTTTGGGGATATTGACGCAAGCTCGATGGAATAAATTGATACATTTCGTACATTTACGCCATCTCCTGAATTCGTAAAGCGACCGTAAACATTACACTTCTTCGCCATCACTGCAAGTATCGATTCACAAATATACAAACCAAACCGCGAGCAGAGTTCACTAATATTATGTAGAGTAGCCGCTAGATGGCGCAGAGCAGCTTGTGTTACAAAATTGATTTTTAATATACCCTCTATAAGATATAATAAGCGATATCTGTTGTCACCTCGGGACAAATTAATCACTCGTTCATCACAGATCCCGTGATGCTACTGCTCATACTCACACAGCCGAGTCACACTCCCAAGAACACGCGAAGTAACTTTTGAGGGCACTTTATACGGTTTTATATTTTTAATAGATTGTAAACACTTGCACGCAAACTGCCGTCTATTCGTCCGTGACGTCACTCCTCGTCCGTGACGTCACTCCATTTTCGCGATTTCAAAACTCCCGGGTTGTATTTTCCAGAAGACAGTAGTTAAGTAACTCAGAGAGTTCTGTATCAGTTCGCACAATAAATGTTGAAGCAAAGTATCTTGTGCGTTTCTTTGGAATTTCGATTTTAAAACGGCGGTTTGTTTGACGGTAGATCAGAAATATTTTTTTTATTTCTCATTCTCGGAAAGTAGTGTTTGTTTGATCTGAGTGGGCGGGAGACGCACGAGTGGGAGGTTTTTCCCACCTAAGGCCGGGAAAAACTCATAGTAAATGCTTCCTTCTCTTGGGCCGGTATGTCTTGTAACCATGGTAACCATTGGTGTAAACAAAGTTATTTTTCGTTGTTAAATTCGCTGTTGTTATAAAACAATTAATAACAACTATTTTTGGCAGGGTAGTAACTAAATATAAGGTAAAAAAAAAACTACCTAAAAATTTCTCTAAATTTCATTGTTCTAACTCCTACTGTATCTTTGTATCTTCTACTCATGTTTATTATTTTTAGTAAATATTTAGAAAAACTACTATTTTTTTACCATCCTCATATTTTAAATGAAAAGTATTATACCTATACGATAAAGTGCGACCGCCAGCTTAAGATGAGCCGTACGTTCAAAGGTTTCTGTACATTTTGGGGTTCAAGTTATTTGGAACGTAATATTTAGATTGTGATGTCTGTAATTTCTGAACTGCAAACCCGATGACTTTGAAATATTTACGTGATAATTTTTAAAGCACCACTATTCTAATTAAAAAAATCGGCCAAGTGCGAGTCGGACTCGCGCACGAAGTGTTCCGTACCATTAGCTATACAATATTAGACTTCATATTTTAACCTTTTTAGGGTTCCATACTCAAAGGGTAATAACGGGACCCTATTACTAAGACTTCGCTGTCCGTCCGTCCGTCCGTCCGTCCATCCACCTGTCACCAGGTTGTATCTCAAGAACGGTGATAGCTAGACAGTTGACATTTTCACATATACTTTTAATAACAACTTTTGTATGTGTTCCAATTTATACTACCCGTGCGAAACCATCCCGTGTCCCGTGGGCTGCCGGGTTAGAATAGCACCTTCCCATATCATCCCGTGGCGTGGGTGTCGTAGGGGGCGACTAAGGGAAAAATACTGGAAGATGGGCAGCAGGCCCTTCAGAAGAACTGCCAACTTACATTGCGATTCCCAAGCCACCTGCCAAGCGTGGTGATTATATTTGCCATAATCACCCCCTACATGTGTTTAGCAGTGGACGATCCGGCTGATACAGTGTGAAACCGGGGCGGGCCGGTAGTATATTATATAGCATAGCCTTTGACCAAATAGTTGATTGTATTTGGAGAGCTAAAGAAGAATAAGTGTATGTTTGAAATTCAAAACAGCAGTCCGATCTGCTAACCGTATAAGGCGTCCTATAACTAATGGAATGAAAAGGATCCCTATAACTAATGCTTTAGGAAGGTCACATTGCGATGCCCAACGCGAAGTCAATTACCAAAAGAGTAGTGCAGTGTCCTGCATTCAGAATGTGCCTACTGGATTTAATTAAAATCTCCGTAGCATTTTTCAAACACCACATTTCATTTTTAAAAAACCAAACATCAAACTATGAAATATAACATGAGCGATATTTTGCACTCCATTTCAGCGGCTTTATTTACAGCGTACAACCACCACAGGGAAAATTTAAATTCGGTTCAATCTGTACGCGGAAACTAGCGGGTGGCGATAAAATTATTCGCCGTACCTCTTTTACGATGGTCATAACAAGGCAGGTATAGGCTGGATAGTTCACTGGAGAATAAAAGGTTGGCCTTTGGTTTGAAAAGTTTAGCTCATGGGAAGTGCGCCATTTTACCAGTACATTAGAAATAATGTTGTAGATTTCTAAAATCTCATTAGGTTATCTTTTTGTTGTTATAGAGAATAGGAATGTCTTTTACGAATTGCTCATCTGAGTTGACGGTTAATGGGTAATCCTCCTATGATAAGTCACATAAAGACTATAACAGAACGAACAGGAAAGAACAAATCCGAGTTATATAAAAAATTGTATTGAAACTTTCATCTGATTTCTGCCGCACCGTTAACAAACATTCTTTGTGTAACATCTCTACTTGAGAGCCAAAATCAAATTAGATCCGATTTTAAAAGCGGTCTACTGTCACAAAATGTGTATAAAAAAATTCAAATATATAATTAGAATTAGATGCTTTCCAGAGACTACATATCGAATGTATACCTCGTATAAAATATATATTGTATCGCCAAAACTTTTCGAGATAAATACTTGTTTGTGATTTAAAGTTTGCTTTTAAGTTCGTAACAAAATTCGTATCTCTTCCTAAACGATACCGCCAATTTTAATCAAAACCATGTCAATGGATACTTAACATTTTTAATCCACACCTTTGATTTTGAAGTACAAGAATGGCTTTCATGTGAAGAGTATTATTTTCTTAAATTTCCTTGCATTACCGTAAATGTCATGGCACAGCATGCGCTGTTCTTCAGTGATGGTTGATTTGATTATCGGTACTGGCCGGCAACAAGCTAATTTGGGTGTTATAGTAGCCTAAAAGAATGGAAACATAAGTTCATATCGTGACTTACTAATTTTGACCAGTAATGTATCCAATTCTAAATTCATTCTTAAAAACAAGATGGAAGACCATATTATTTCACGACAAATTATTTTGAGTCAAGTGAATTTATTTTTCTCTGGGTCAGCCAAGTCGTTCAGGTTTTATGCTTATGAAATTTTTAGTAGTTGTCCAGAATCCAGAACCGTGTCCGGTAGAAGGCGATAGGTTCGTCCCCTATAAACATATCTGGCAAAACAAGGATGCTTAGACACTTCCTAGCCTGCCTTTTCACATTACAGATAATGTATAACGATTTTCAATGTTTTTTTTATATGCACATCTTGAATACAGCGAGTGAATTTGCCAGCCCTCAAACGCAAGTCTTTATAAAACCGTTATTGATTACTGCAAGAAGTATACAAATGATTGTGATAAATAGGTAATACAACAATAGGTATAATTGTGGTAAAAGAACTAACAGGAAAACAAAAAAATAGCATAATTATCATGAAGTTTTTGATATTTGGCAGTAAAATTGAATGCTCGATGTTTGTCTATTCAATGGAGTTACAGATGTCTCCTGTCTGTTTGTTTATTCTGCATGTATGCCTATTAAACTGTCTATTGCTCGTATTATAACTGTTATCATGAAATGTAACAGGTTTTATACTGGTACATCATTACTTGAAATGTGACTAGTTGACCACATGCGGCATGAGACGTACTGCATATGGCACGGGACTTTGTGTCCAGAACGTCCTTTGTTAAAATGCATACTTTAAACTCTTGGCTACCTTAATAAGGACCCGAGTGGGCCATAAAAGGTTAAGCTTGCAACGGGAGGTTATCCGAGGTGCCGCCGGCTGGCTCAGGGGGACTCGATGTCACAGATGTAAGATATGATATCGTGGAGATGACGGTTGATACAGGAAATAATGGATAATATTGAAGAACTTTCAAAGTTTTTAAATTTTTTTTGGTTAAATAAACAACACATTTTTTAAACAGTAGGTACACTGATTGTTCTTATGTAAGTAGGTATTCGAACTTTTATTCTTATTACTGTTTCAGCCGGATTAGAGAAACACAGCCTTCCTCATTATGAAGGGATTTGCCATAATCCCCACGCATGGCAGGCGTCTTGGGGATCGGAGTGTGAGACATCAGTTCCTCAGGAAGCGCTGCTTTTGCACCTTCTGGTGTGTTACCCTTAGTAGCCTCTAACGACACCCACGGGTAGAGATGACATTCTAGCCTGGCAACCCACGGGCACTTATTATCCTCATAAAATTGAGTAATAAACGTTATATATATATGAAATTATGTAAAATTATATTTAAAAAGTAGCTGCTTTTTAAATATAATTTTACAAATATGCATGCGAGTTGGAGTTAGAGCTAGTAATTCTAGGTTAGCCTTAACTGGGGTGCTTGGTCAGGATACTTCCTCGTGTGCTTGAATGCTGCTGGTCTCTTACGGATGCCTTTTATCCGGGGAGTACAGCAGTGTTTGGGCCGGTGCACCCTGGGCAGCAATCAATAACTTCTCTATATGGGATCTTGTTGGCTGCTGGCTAAAACCCTGACGCGTAGGTGCTCTCCACGTGTCCCTATGAAGCTAGCATAGGGCACAGTGGACGGGCAGACGGCTCATCTGCGGAGTCAGGGTCCCGAGAAGGGACAGCGGACCCGTAGGATCGTAGGATGGCCGACGGCAGGGAGGGTCAACTCGGCCAACCAGTCGGGCAAAACTGAACCTTAAGAAAAAAAAAAGGTTAGCCTTAACTATATCTTCGATCACTGCCATCAGGTGAGATAGTGGTCAAAGTTTACTGAAATGCTGAAGGGGTCGATGATCTTGGTACACCTAGTACGTTTACTTTAAGGACCTAGATTAGAATACTTGTCTTATTATCTTAATTTTCTGAGCAGTTCGAGACGGGCTTAGTAATGAATAAAGCAAAATCCAGAGAGGGACCGAGACTTCTAGTGTAATACTAAATTCAGTTAAGACTCAGGTTTATTTAACGGGGTGTTAAATCGTCAAGTGGCTGCAAGGGTCGGGTGAGGGCAGGATAATCCTTCGCCCCGCGGACCTGGACGCAATTAACTGCCGACATGTTTCAATTTACACTCGCAAATACGCCGACACCACCGCAATTCTGGATTTTCCTATACAGTAGCTCAGTTTGCTCAAAGATCGGATATTTTATTCTTATAAAACTGTGAGTGATTTTTTTAGTTAAAGTTAAATGTTAAAATCATATAAAGTGGAAACAGAAGGGTGTTTAGTGTGCCTGTGGCATCGTAAATTCTAAATGATTGAACCGATTTTGATACGGTTTTTATGTTTGATAGTGACTTAACATTTTCAATTTTATACTTGTTGGTTAGGTTATAGTTCAACATAATTTAATAAGGACAATTATTTATTTCCATAAAGACATTGTCTTATAGTAATTAATTTATACCAATAGGCCTCTCACGAGGATTTACAATATGCTTGTGATTGAAACAGTTCATACAATGCTCTTTTGAACGCAAAAGAAGTTTCTATACCTTTTTGGCAAATTAAGAGATGCCTACTTTTCAATATCTGTAACAGCCAGATCGTCCACTGCTGAACACAGCCTCCCTTATAAAGGGGGTATTTGCCTGCCCCACGCTTTGCAGGCGTCTTGGGGATCGCAGTGTAAGTTGGCAGTTCTTTAGAAGGCGCTGCTGCCCACCTTACAGTATTTTTCCCTTAGTTGCCTCATACGACACCCACGGGATGATATGGGGAGGTGCAATTCTAACCCGGCACCCCACGGGGGTTTTCAATATAGGGTCTTCAAAAATGCCCTCTATCGATTAATTACTATGTAAAGCAAATAAATCAGTGAGTCAAATGACAGTCAACATAAAAAAAATATTTCATTTGCAATCTGAGCTATACATAATTAACGTTGTAGTATTAGTTTTGACGAAGTGTAATTATATTTTTTTTGGCTCATTTGTCCTGGTTTAAGTCTCGCTGAAAGTATTGATTTCCATTAGAAAACAAAACTGTTGTATTAATATGATTCTTTTCGTGATTTAAAATGTGGTGGGTTATATATTTCGTCAAATTTTACAACTTCAAAAAAATAACTGATGTGTGAGATACACATAGTTTTTTTTCTGTTTTAAGGGTGTCACATAGACTAAACAGTACCTAAGTGTTTTTTCTATTGATAATAAGCATAACAGCTCTTGACAATGTTCATAAAATTTTATAATTAAGAGTGAAATATTTTAATTCGTATTCTCTCTTTGGAAGAATGCTATCTACCCTGCAACTGTAGCAGCCCTAACTCTGTCTTCCACTGTATACCACTCTATTGTACCGCCACACCACCATATTTGTGCAGAATATAGGTCAACGTAAATGTATACGAGCAATCCATTCCCGTATGCGGGAACGCGTTTTCTGTTTATACCACGTACTATACCGTGACTATCATTAGATTTTTGTTGCTGCTGATACCTCACTTGATGATAAGTAATATGGTCGAAGCATAACAAAATTACAAATTTATGAGTGAAAAAATTATAGTCACGTGCGAGATTCGAACCCGCGTCCATCCACCCCTTTAGCCAGGGTATGCTCTAACCAATTGAGCTAACATGACACAATGACTCATAACTGTAATTCTTGCCCTCGTTCTTCATGCAACCATCGTATTGGGATGGATGGGAGGCGTTATTGCAAACTTAACAATATTAAAAAAAAAAATATGGTCGAAGGTTGAATAGGATAAATTTAGAACAACAACTGGCTCTCGATGTTAGCTGCTGGGACACACTTATAGTTGCTTAGCGACAGATTTTTCATAGTCTGGCTAGACATCCATTAACAAAAAACCCTACCACCACGCTATTAAACATTATAATGTTTGTACTAAGCATGTAATAATAATTATAAAACTCATGCCTTGGGTAAGAAATTCAACATTTTTACAGTTTTCTCTCTCTGTAACTCATTTTGGTAACCATTGTACATGGTATACACGAGTTTAAAATAATAATGTTCGTATTATATTGAATAATAATTGAACAGCACGTGATTGCATAAATTACCCATAAACCGTCAAAAACATCTAAAATACTTGTGTCTAAAATGTTTGCAATAATGCATGCTCTGCAGATTACATTACAAAATTACAAATTTGCGAGAGGAAAAATATAAATCAACTATAGATGTCGCTCCATCCCAATATGATGGTTAAAAATAACGATAGGAAAAAATTTAGTTATGGACTTTTGTTATTTTATCTCAATTGGATTAGAGCATACCCCGGCTAAAGGGGTACGAACGACGCGGGTACGAATCCCGCACTTGACTTTTAAAAAAATCCTCTCGTAAATTTGTAATTTTGTAATCTAAAAGACTGTTTACCTGTAACTAAAAATGTTTCAACAAGTACTCTCAGCATCTCGCGTATTACACGATCAAATACAAATAGCTAAACTATCTCACAACAAAATCATAAATAGTTGAATTTCCCGCCTTAGACGTCACGCCTGAAAAAGGTTATATACGCATGAAGGTATAATAAGACCATTTCACGAGAAACTAGTTTTCTACGTCCAACTGAGTCTTTTACGTGCCTTGTTACTGATTTGAATTTATGATGATAAAATACTATTAAGTCTAAAGGAAACAAAAATAAGCATGTGCAATCTCCTGCATTATGCGATGCCCTTTGACAAAGATACTCCATTATTTAAGCATTTTGTACGAGGGTATGTAGGGCTCCTGGTTTTGAACCTCTATTTCTCACAAACTCCCAGACAAAATTAGCCGAACTTAAAACATCTTTAATTAAAAATGTCATGTGTAATTTTGTTTAAAAATATTTATTTAGAAAATCATCAATTTATTTAGAAAAACTTTACGAATATTTTCGTCTTTTCCTTATTATTAGAATACTAATTTATTTGTTAATCAAGATATAAGTAAATTGAACTACTCTGTCTCTTTGGTGATGGGCGCAATACAGTTCGATACATGAATACATGTGACGTATTGCAACAGTTACAGACAAACGTAACCACTTAATACTAGGTGGACCTCGTGATCGTTGCTTGCTCCATCTCGGTAGCATAAAATGTAGTTTCTAAAATACCACAAGGTGAGCAGTATCCCTTCTGAACAACTCTAATTGTGATCCCCAAGACGCTTAGCATGAAAATTATTGCAAACCCCCTCCTAATGAGGAAGGTATTTGTTCAACGGTGGACGGCTGTTAATGAAGGCTAAAAAAAGTACTTTTAGAGAAATTCCAAAAGCAGTCTATTTAATCAGTACTAATATTATAAATGCGAAAGTGCGAAAGTAACTCTGTCTGTCTGCCTGTCTTTCTGTTACGCTTTCACGCCAAAACTACTGGACTGATTTGAATGAATTTTGGTATAGAAATATTTTGAGACCCGGGAAAAAACATAGGATAGTTTTTATCCAACTGCGCAAAAAGAGGTTAATACGCGCTGGCGGAGCCGCGCCCGGAAATCTAGTTTCAAATAAATTTGTGTACAATGTACAATGTCACATTCAGTAAATACATTAACCTCTCTTTGAAATAGTTTGAGACCCGGAAAAAAACTATCCTATGTTTTTCCCGGGTTTCAAACTATTTCCATACCAAATTTCATTCAAATCGGTCCAGTAGTTTTGGCGTGAAAGTGTAACAGACAGACAGACAGACAGAGTTACTTTAGCATTTATAATATTAGTACTGATTATGCTCCATAATTTATAACCGAGCTCAATAATACTACCCAAAATTACATTTCCTTGCTTCATCACTCTGATAGCCACCAATATAACGGCAAATACATAAGCCAAAATATATTAAGCCAAAATATGTATATTAAGCCAGCAATATAACGGTGCACGTAAATAATTCGCACAACAAAACTTTAATGGACTCAATTAGAGTCAGTCCCGTTTCCGCAAGTCACAAAATTATTTCTAAATTTAAACATAGCGGTAGCAAAGTCCGTAATTCGTTATCTGAAGAGACAGCTGAAACAGGGGCGTAAGGTAATCCACACAGGAATAACAATGTTTTCACTTTATTTTTACTTGTTTTTGCTCATTCCTGCAAATGCTCCGGAGGGACAAATGAGAACGACTGGGACCTTTGCCTTATTTACCGCTTGGTTTTCATAAAAAGCCTTCGCGCCAACGTTTTTATTGGATTTCTGTTTTTCATTCAAAAGTTCATTTGCATTTTTAGTGTTTAGATTGTAGCAAACTTAGAGAACTATAAAAAATATTTCTCATTTGACTCTGATGAAAAGTAACAAGAACGCCTGTGGAATTCCGTAAAATATTTTGTTTCAAAAAATAATTTTCGTTGCGTGAGAAAATGTGCTGAGATGCTTCGGACATGTAGAAAGGAGGGATGAAAGAGAATAGCAAAACAGGTATACAAGAAGTGTTAGTGGAACATTTGGAAGGTAAAGACCTCGGCAAACCTATTGTAACCAGATTGAAGATGTTCTGGAGACCCAATAGTTTATCTTTTATGAGGTTGTGACGGAACGCATGGACTCACGTGGCCTACCTGTCATTAAGCGGTACCTACCTCAGCCTATTACAGATGCACTTAGTCACAAAGGACGAATTGGAAACATCAGCCTGAGACATCCAATTGTTTCATGTACCTGTATCTTTACGGGCTCATAAGGACTGCTGCCGGAACTCACTGTTAAATGTTCAATTCTACCTTTGTAAGAGCGTCGTAGACGCCTAAATTGAACAAATGATTTTCACTTTGACTTCAAGGTGCTTAGCGACAGTTTTCCTACTTGAGATTGATTGCTAGCCAGGCAAGTATTCGCAAAATGCCCTTGCAATATACGGTGAAGCCTAAGGCAGCGGTTGGGATCGAACTATGGACATTTCATAGCTTTCTATTATAGCGGCATTACCGCTCCGTATATCACTGCTTCATTATAGTGACTTATGGAGATATTTAAAAAATAGCTAATTAACACATTAAACGGCTTTAATCATGCATTCAAACTTTAAACATATAGCCATAACCTAATAGTACCGAGTTTCATTGATACACGGCGAGCGATTTAGTTTAGTAATTTTTGAGTTGCGGCGCCACGCACTTGAAAAACAAACGCTTCCATCTTATTAGCATATATTTATGCTTCGGAGATTGAAAATAATGTAAAATAAACCCAATGTTATTAACTGATTTAATGACAATTAATATTATTTTAAAATAAACATTAACCCTAACATTAACATATGCTAATTTGTTATATTATTATGACATTATCTCATTATTATTTACAGGGAAATAAATAATGCGATTACAACAGTTCTAATGAATTTTTAAATTTACTGTATATTTAACGTAAACTCAGTTTTTTTCTGTCGGGTGTAAAAATGTAGCAAAGAGCGTGTCAATTATTATTGCTTAGTCGTACAGCGCAAATTTTGATTTGTAATACACTATACTACCCAGGAGATTTGACTATGCTCTTCACTGAATGTATGGTCCACCTAAGGTGAATTTTGAAGTATTGAAATTTCAAATATATGCTAATAAAATGAAAACTACTAATTCGATCGCACTCAAATAAACGGGCAACGATCGAGGACCGCGGCCCGCTGTTTTTGATGCGATGGAACTGCAAAAAATGCTGAAACTAAATAATTTTCTAAGAAAATACACGAAATTTTGAATAATATTAAAGATAAATGTTGATATCTTCTTGGCTATTATAAAATACTACGAGTTAAAATAATTCATAGCATGTGATATTAACAAAAGCAATGTACGAAATGTATAAACATTTTTTGCATATAATATATACACTGATTTTATTATTCAACGTAAAATACACGGTTATGACTATAACGAGTTTTTGCAGGTTGAAATCACGATCGACAGTAGTTTCAACTTCACCCCGAAATCAGACGTTCGTGTGACGCGACCACGGTAGACGTGCAAATGTACCTCGGTCAATTACCTGGGTGAATTTAAGGGCCGATTCAAAACAATGACAGCATTTTGCATTTTCGCGTGTAGATGCAGATAAACGGAGATGGCGGGCAATGCTGATGAATTGAAACGATTGCTCAGTACAAGGAAACCATTTAATAAGTCATCAATGAAATATATATTTTGTGAGACCTAATAAATGACGATCACCTAGCTGTTGTCCGTGAGGTGCTGGGCTAGGAGTGGAAAGCAGCGCCTTTTGAGGAACTACTAACTTAAACTGCGATCCCCAAGACGCCTGCCAAGCATGGGGATTATGAAAAATCCCGCCTTAGTGGAGGAGGTTGTGTTTACCAGTGGACACTCCGGCTGATACAGCTCAGTATCTAAGTGTTGAAGTAATAATCACTTCAATATGAAAGATCGATTAGAAATTGTGTGTCAAACAAGATGTTACCTTTATCATAAGGATCATTTTTTATAAATCATTGCGATCCAATGGAGCAATGCTGCCAGCATGCTGTAAAAGTTTTCAACTAGTAGTGGGCATTTGGGCTGCCTCCTGGCCCTTGGGGTGCCGGGTTAGAATTGCAACTCCCCGTATCATCCCGTGGGTGTCGTAAGAGGCGACTAAGGGAAAAAATACTAGAAGGTGGGCAGCAGCGCCTTCTAAAGAACTGCCAACTTACACTGCGATCCCCACGACCCCTGCCAAGCGTGGGGATTATGGCTAATACCCCCTTAACAGGGGAGACAGTGTTCAGCAGTCGACGATCCGGCTGTTACAGTAGGCCTGCAATGGCCTTTAGATTGCCAAAATGCGTTCTATGTAGTAGCTGTAGGTATTAAGTTTGTAGTATGTAGTTTATTGTTGATTATTTGATTATTAATTAATAATTATACTGTACCAAATATAAAGTCTAACTTTGAGAAGGATGAATACAAAGTATCGATATAAAATCTCAAATCACAACTTACATTTTCACACAAGTTAGGCGTATTGGATCGAAAGCCACACACTTCAAAAACTATCAACATTTCGATAACATTCCTTGCTCCATTCCTATCAAACTTCAATCGCTATACAGTTAGATATCTATAGGAAAACGCAGCAAGTTTCTTTCTCAAACTTTGTCAGTTTATTGCAACTGTGTCAAGTGTTTAAGCTTGGAGCCAACTAAATATTAATAAAGGATTTAGACGGCATTTGAAATTGAAACATGTCAGGAGTTAATTGTGACTAGACCCGATGTTGGTAGAACGCGAGCCAATTTCGGATTTCTGGCTTCGATGTTGCCCGATTTCAGTTGCGGGAAACGCTCTTGGCTGTTGAATACAATAACGTTTAACGATTCATTTATGTAAGCTAAGAAAACATGAAACAAAACATTATGTATATTATGGTACAAGTGTGTAATGTTGGTGATTACCGCTGACGCGCCATTGAGACCCGAGGACGGTAATCATCAATACATACGTGTATAATACGACGTTTTCCAACATATTTGTGAAGAAAACAATCCCTAAAGTTCATTTTACCTTGGAATTTTCAGATAAACTTTCCATAACATTAAGGGCTTCACATCTTATATCGGGCGGCGTACAACGTAAATCATTCTCTTCATAACTAGTAACGCAGACATCTTAATTAATAAATAACTATAATTTCAACAGTGAAATCGAGTTGTGATTTTTTTTATCAATGGCCGGAAAAAATAATCAGTTTTGCCAAGCGCGCTGTTACACCTAATATATTGCTGACCTAGGCCCGAATCCCTCACAAACTTATTTACGCGGTGTCAGCAGTATTTTTCTCTATATAAACGGTGGCTTCCAAAATTAAGTGTTCAGATTTATTGTGATAACTCCAGGAGTCACCAGACTCAGTACCAGTATACCCTTCAGGTTGAACCTCTGCCCAAATTAGTAGTTAAAAGTGAGTTGCGGGAACTTCAAAAGTCAAGTGTATATTAATAATTTTATTTTTTTAATAAAATAAATGTGTGTGTGTCCATAAGTTGTTTTTTTTAAGACAACTGAATAGGTCCACACAACAGCGCGCATGGCGATCGGCCATAGACTACATAATTAGGTTTCTTTTTTTTCTTTTCGCGGTAAGCGTTTTAGCCACGTACAAAATTGGGTATTTAAAATTATTTTTATGACACAGAAAATAAAAGTTATATTTGAAAAAAAGTTTTATTTTTTAAACTTGTACGTGTACAAGTTGAAATTATTTAATACACAAGAAGTTGTAAAAAATGAGCAAACAATAGGTACCTACATTAATTTATTTGTACTATGTATTGAACACGACCTTTTTTGTATCGAAACTTTTTTATGAACAAAGGATCTCAACCAATTTTATAAAAACACAACTCACTTGTGAATAATAGCAATGAAAAAGGCACAGTTTGATTACAGGTGTCATTATGTGCTTAATTGCGGTGAAATTTGAGCCACTTTATGAGCAAGTGTGTTGAAAAAATGTAACGAAACAGTCGCTTCTGTAAGGTCTAATTAGGTTGTTATAAAAGTAAAATAAAATAAGAGTGCCAAACATTGTCAAGCAAATTCCATCGAAATATGATAAGCTAACAAGGAAAAGATTTTATTCTAAGAATACATAATTTTTGTGTGGAATTTAGAAATATGTATAAATTTCCAAAAGGTATTATTAATATGCAGCTATCCTTTATTTATAGACGCTAACTTTACCAATGAATAAATTTTATATAATATATTATTATGGGAAAGTGTGCGTTTTAGGTTTGCTGTCACTCACATCTGAAACGGCTGAACGGGGTTTGGTGTAATTTAATACATATACGTGAGACACTTGGTAAGTTTTGCAAAAGTTTGTCAAAAGACAAGTTTGTGCGCTTGCCGCTAAATTATCCCCTTGGCGTATTTCTTCCATTTAGAAGACACCGCCTTCCTGCCTAAACTATTATAGTATCGGAGTACGTTGACATATCGAGCACCGTTTAATTTCACTATCACTTGGAACGTAAGGTTAATTTACGATTGGTATGATTATAGTTTAATATCCATTAAACAATAAATACTAAAAAACAGAAAAGTGCAGGTTAAACTCCCGATAAGGATCTGGATCTGTATGACAAAAATAATGATATTTTAGTTCATTTGATGTGGTACGGAACTTTCGCTGTGGAAGTTCTACTTGCTCTTGGCCGTCCAATATTTATCGGATATTTCTCTGACCAGTTTCGAACTTATTAAAAGTTCTTTGTCTGCTAACCACTGAGCAAGTAATATTTTACACGTAACGTTTATGCAAAGCATTCGGCAGTCAAGCTAGAGCGGCCGGTAAGGCCTTCGTGTTCCTCAGAATAGGTACGTGAAACAGCTTCATCTATCACTAGGGCAAAACAGCTGTTTTGCCCTAGTGATAGATAGATATCCACTTTATATTTTGGCAAGGGCTACTGCCGGAACAAACTGTAAGGGTGCTGGGCTACAGATTTTCTACTGAAGGGTGGTAGCTAGCCTGGCGAGCATGCGCAAAATGCCCCTACACCATGCGGCGGCGAGAGTTGAAACATTGAACTGTGGCACGGCAATATAAAGGTATATTCCAGCTGGTCTAGCACGACGAGATCGTAGAATTTATCTCTATTTATTGAATAGTTTCTAAGGGAGCGCTATAAAACAGATTTCCACATGGATGAAGTTTTTGAGAATAATATATACGAAGCTGCACTTTTTATCTTTTATAAAAAAATCCAATGTAATTCCTTATCCAGAGTGACCGATGAGTCCAATATATTTCACTTTACTGACACGTTGTTCCTAATGCTGACCTAATTACCTTCTCTCGTATTTTCCCACTCCATAACAAGTGTCGTACGGGAAAACTCGTTATTAACAGGAAGCGAGAGATAATGAAATTACGAGAACAAAAGCTAGTACATTACCGATGTAAGTAATCGCTTGGCTTTAGAGGTGTTTGTCGTCTAGCATCTAGATTAATGAATAGAGCTCTGGGAACTGGTAAATACATTTGTTTTCTTTAAATTTGTTTTCGAAGTTTATTGCTATGGCATGTTTTATTTTGAGAAAAACATACTTGTAATTTTGAGTAAGTGAAATAAATTAATCAAATTGGTACCATCCTGAGTCTAGACCCACTTGATAATTCATTTTTGTTGATACCCAAATAGAATTATCAAGTTCTAATGATCGAGTTAAAATATGTGTGGTCTAGTTTTACCCTATTGCCGAGGAACAGTTATGTTTTTCGCGCGTATCCTGCATGTATGTATACTAAACTAGTGGACCGATTTGAATGGAATTTGGTACGGAAATGGTTTGAGACCCGGGAAAAAACAAAGGATAGTTTTTATCCAACTGCGCAAAAAGAGGATAATGTTTTTGCGCGATAACCGAAATACGCGCGGGCGGAGCCGCGCCCGGAAAGCTAGTTTGTTATAACTTCAAACGGCTGGATAGATTGCGATCAATTCGTCTTAAAAACTCAAGTGTCGTTAGATAGACAGTTGAATAAAAACGGATTCTTAGCGAGATATATTAAAAAATTAATAAAAAAAAACATATTCTTACCTATATAGGTATTTAACTTAGGCTTTTAGCTCCTAATACAGTCTGTTAAACCAAATGTGGACTGACGACATCGTAAAAGTCACGGGTAGCCAATGGTTACAAGCGGTCAATAGCCTTTCTTTGTGGCGTTCTACAGGGGAGGCTTTTGTTCAACAGTGGACGTCTTCGGGCTGATGATGACGATGATGATGAAACCGAAGTAGAGTTTATTTTGTTTTTAGTTTAGAGTACAGTATAGAATTCATGTATGTTTGTATTTGAACTATTTATTCCATAGTCAGAACATATTACCGTTAGAGTTTTTGCATCATTTCGAGTGACAGTAAAGTACCTATAATTTTTTTGGTATGAAAATGGTGTGTTTTGTTTGTAAATACGAGTAAATTGTCTTGTTTGGTTAAAACAATCAATGATGAAAAAATAACTAGGGAACCAGACGTGATATTACTATTTTTGTATCATTTCGAGTGACACTTACCTATAATTTTTTTGGCATGAAAATGGTGTGTTTTATTTGTAAATATGTGTAAATTGTTTGTTTGGTTAAATAAATCAATGGTGTAAAAATAACAAGGGAACCTGACATGATATTACTATTTTTGAATCATTTCGAGTGACACTAAAGTACCTATAATTTTTTTGGCATGAAAATGGTGTGTTTTATTTGTACATTCGAGTAAATTGTTTGTTTGGTTAAATAAATCAATGATGTTAAAAATAACTAGGGAACCAGACGTGATGTTACTTCATAGTGAAAAATAGAATATACCTAAATACGTTCAATAGTTCTATTTCTATTTAAGAAAATGAGCCCATTAAGTAGTTACTGAAGGAGAGTGAGAGTGGGAAGCACTTACGAGTTCGTTGAATTGTTTCGCTCGTTCTCTTTATAATAGATTTTTCAAGAACCTTCAAATAATATTTACAATAGTAAAGAAAAACTTTCTAATGTAGTTGTAGTTACATATTTTGATTTACATTAATGAATTTACGACTCTCCTGGTGATAAGACAGGGCCGCTGTTCCTTACCACAAGGAAGTTTCAGATCGACTGACCAACAAGAACGCACGCTCCCCAGCCAATCCAGGGAGTGGTTCCCTGTGGGTTTGCCACAGGACTGCAATTCTAACAAATTATTGAATACAACCTTCGATAGCTCAAAGCGAAAGATAGAAATTAGATAAGCCAACTCACCATGCTCAGCTCAGCTCCTGTACTTGCAGCACAGAGCTGTGCGATCCCTAGTGATACGTGAGCACTTCAGTTTGGCGAGAAATAGTGTTTTTTCACTGGGTATGATGCAGGAGTTATGAACTTGAGGTTTGGATGTAGGTATATCACACGCGACGCATTTACATGCGCTTCGGGTGAAAGGTCCGGTTGAGACTGGCAGGCGAACCAGTGAAAGACAATGTGATTCATAGCTACCCTCCATTAAGCAATCGCATCTAAATAATAATGGCGAAGCTTCAACATAAGCAATGGGTATATTTTTCAGAGAAAGATTGAAAGTATAATGAAAGTACCAAGGACAGAAAAGTTGGATATACAGAGCGAATAAATTAAGTATTTATGGGAAAAAAGTGTGCAGAAATGACAAGCAGCAGCACAGAATGGAGGTAAAATACAAGCTCTCTCGACACCTATTGGATAAGGCCCGAAAGAAACAGAAATTATGGAAGAATTTTTGGAACAATGATAGCCTAGCCGGTAATAGCTATAGATTGCCGTGCCGCAGGTTCATGTTTCGATTTCCATCACCAACTTGAGCTTCACCGTATGTTGGAAGGGCATTTTGCGAATTCTCGCCTGACTAACATCCTCAAGTAAAAAATATGTCACCAAGCTCTTACTTGTGTGTTCATTTTAATGAGACCCTGTAAATGTAATTACTGGTGCCGAAATGCTCCTGTTATATGCAGAAGTTACCGTTCAACATCAGGTCGGCTTCGTGCGATTTGCAGATTTGTGTGCATACTCACTAAAAATATCCAGTCAGAGGCTTTGCTATTGTATCGAATCGAGTTAAGAATTTTTAGTCTTTATAAACCACTTTAGATGCTAAATTTAAATTTATTTGATTTCAGTAAAATTTAAATAGGCATTATTATATACGTTTTACTGAAATCAAATAAATTTTGTGACACGTACCTATTCCAGCTGGGAAAATCTACTAGCATTAATTAGATAAAAAAGAAAATTTTAAATTAAATTTAGCATTATACTTAAAATGCGGACTTTATGAATTTTTCTTTCAGTAAATTTGTAAGTAGTAAGTATATATATATACTTATATATATATATATATAAATATATATATATATTAGAAAAGACGTGATCATTAAATTAAATTTATTGTCATCTTATAAACAAATATATATGTTAGTTTAAGGTATATATTTTATGGGTCTGTGTTATTTATAATGCAAGTTTCTGAAATAAATAGTTTATTATTATTATATTATTATATTAAAAAATCAAGCTTCATCTTTTTGACGAACATTCCGCAGAGCCTGAAGACCAAAGTTTTTAACAAGTATGTGTTGCCAGTAATGACTTATGACAGTGAGACGTGGTTCATAACTGTGGCTTTTTGCTAAACGTGGCGGTACAATGTAAAATATTTTAATATTAAAGAGGATTGTCCATTTTCGGCCTTGCGTGAGCAAGGTGCCCAAAAATAAGTAAATTTTTTTTTTTTTTTTTTATTGCTGATAGGTAAGCCTTTGACCACAATCTCACGTGATGGTAAGTGATGATGTGGTCGAAGGTGTTAACAGGCTTAACCTAGATACAATGTGATTTATCAATAAATCACATTGTATTTAAAATTAATTTCTGTGATTTACTTTTGTATCAACTTAAACCTATTCAAAATAAGTATTAAAAGTATTTATCTGATCACATCGGCACATATATCGGTATTTCATACTACAGTGTTGTCAACAACAAAATACGGTAAAGTATACACTTAATACAAAAAAACTGTAAAGATTTTCTGAAATATGAGTTCGTAATGACCGTGGGTCTAGCTCAATGTACGTGTCTTGACTTGATTATTTAGTTACATATTCAACACGATTCAACTAAATTGACGAATGACAATTCATAGAAAATAAAGTATTGTGAAGAAATCAAACGATTTAGCTGTCACTGACGTCATGTCAATGTCATTCATTTTTTTTTCGGTGTTGTGAATAACAGTTCTCGCTCGTTTGGTTTTCTGCGTTCCTAATGGATTTCGGTAGTTCTTCCTCCCAAGCCGACCCTGGCCCGCTAATGGGTACCGATTCTCCTCACGATCATAATGACTTCAGCTCATCTACGAACACCGATACTTCTCCTCACGATGACCCTAGCCTGCCTTTGGATACCGAAACATTTCCTGAGTCACGGGGGGAATCAATCAGTACTTTCAGTACTTATATTATAAATGCGAAAGTAATTCTGTCTGTCTGTTACGCTTTCACGTCAAAACTATTGGACCGATTTGAATGAAATTTGGTATGGAAATAGTTTCAGACCCGGCAAAAAACATAGAATAGTTTTTATCCAACTGCGCAAAAAGAGGTTAATGTTTTTGCGCGATAACCGACATACGCGTGGGCGGGCCGCGCCCGGAAAGCTAGTAAAACAATATTGCTGCAATTGCATTGTGGGCCAAAGGACAGTGGGTTGCTGCGCACATGTCATGACGATAATATAATTTTTAAGCTGGGCAAGTTATCAAGAAGATGGATATCCACCTGTCCAGTTTCTAGATAACATACTTAACTCATGATAATAAATAATAACAAAAACTTAACAAATAAGATTTTTTTCCAAACACTATTTAAGTAGACCACGGTGAACAAGGGGTTCTCTAACATCCTGATACAATATATTATCTTTGATATTATCATTATAACAGGTATAAGCTATTAAACCTATATCATATTTATACCTATAGTGTCTGTTCATTGTTGCCCAAAATGTCCATACAAGTGAACAGTGTCTTCTGTAACTGACCTTCATAAAAGCGTTAGACGCCTAAATTGAGTAAATGACTTTGACAAGCTATGGACAGAATCCAGAACGAGGAAATGTTCTGAAGAACCAAAGTTACATTATAGCTTTCAGAATTTGCAAGTTGAAGTGGCAAGTGGCAAGCCACATTGCTCGACGAAACCAATGGGGAAGAAGATTTTCGAGTGGTTGCCACATTACACCGGCCTTAGAGTTGGTAGGGGGCACAAGGCATAATGACGATATCTTGAAAATCGCGGGTAGCCAATCGTTACAAGTAGCTAGCAGGCGTTAATTGTGGCGTTCTATGGGGCCTCTATTTGTTCAACAGTGTATATACGTCTTGCCGAAGATGATATAATGCTCGTATGTCAGTATTCTTGGACGACAGCCGTTTCATTTTATTAGCCATTTCATTTTCGGTGAGTAATTTTGTCTGTAAGGAAATAATTCAAGTAACTGTTCTACGTACAAAAAAATATAATACACACTAGTTTGAAACCGGGTTCAATAATACTCGTATCAGCCCAAATTTCATTTCGCATTACTCATGCCATATCTCCGTCAGACACCCGAATATAATGGTGGACGAAAATAATTTGTACTGCAAAACTTTAATGGAGTCAATCGGAATTAGACCCGTTTTCCGATAGTCACAAATTTATTTCTAAATTTAAACGTATGGCGGTAGCGAAGTCAGTACTTTGTTATCCGAAGCGACAGATAAACAAGGGCGTAAGGTAATCCACACAGGAATAACAATGTTTTCACTTTATTTTCACTTGTTTTTGCTCATTCCTGCAAATGCTCCCGTGGGACAAATGAGAACGACTGGGACCTTTGCCTTATTTACCGCCTGGTTTTCATAAAAAGCCTTCGCACCAACCTTTTCAGTTGATTTCTCTTTTCCATTCGAAAGTTCATTTGAATTTTTAGTGTTAAGTGTGTAGCACTCAAACTCGGAAAATTGCGAGGGAAATATTGTTTCAAATAGTAACAAGAACGCCTGTTGAATTCTATAAAATCTTTTGTTTCAGAAAACAATTTTAAGTAGAAGAGTTTGAACGCGTCTGGAGGATTTAACCGCCGTACAAAAATGTTTTGAGCCTTAAATAAAACTCAACGATGCGTGTACACGAGAGACTCTTTTCAAAAACTGTTATCATTCATGACGTCAAGGAACCTATTTTCCAAGCTGAAGTTATTCTACCAAGCAAGGCGGTTCTTTAAAATTACTTTGAGGCGACCGAGAGCTTCTCTTGTCCTTTTGTCACGTAGATAATATGTGTGATATATCGTACCGAGACTGCATTGTGATAAAGAAAGTAATTTTCTACAGAACAATACTATGTATGGCATAAACGTATCATCACGCCTTTGTGTCCCCAAAAGGGCAGGCAGAGGTGTCTATCTTTCCACGCTTCGGCGGATGTTTAGTTCAATGTTATAGGGGGCACGCACACGCCGCCTTAGTTCAATGTTATAGGGGGCAAGCTTATTGCCATTTACAGGGTACAGTGCAAGTCTCCGGACAGCTGGTAGAAAATGTCTCGGAAAACTCAATGACTGTTCTTGTGGAGATAATAACTGGCCAAGTGCGAGACGGATCTTGCTTCTGTAGAATTCAGCATTGCAGCAGACAGTAAGAAATAAAAAAATGTCTGTTGGTTCTGATCATAGCGTTTAAATCACATCAATAGGCTTTTATAGTAAGATTTGTTGATTGAATAGAGGGTTATGGTACATAAATTCACCGCAATTTTCCAATTTTAACTTGTTTAGCTTTTGTCATAGACACTTTAAAGATACAAACCAAAATTTAAATATTCTACGAGTATAAACACAATGGATGTAAAAAAGCAAAATGAAATGTTCGGATAACTCCCGAATAATAAGAAGATATAATGAAAAAGAACACATTTTAAAAATAGCTGATTTGAAGTAAAATCGTAGGCAACTTAAATTCAACTGGGAAAATAATGAGTGAATGATATAACAAAAAAATCTGGTTTCTTCACAATTGAGTGACAAAACGGACTTCTAAAAAAATTATAAAATAACTATTAATCTACGTTAAATTCAACTTTCAAAATATAGCCTTTTTTAAAATTTGAAATGAACTTAGCAATGATAGATATCCCTTTTATAAATAAGACCAGGATTCTTGATCAATTGTTTCTGAGATACTGCCCATTTAAGTTTGACGGCTGTCACTTAAACTTAAGATCTTACTGATGGTATTACTTAGTAAATGAAACAGTAGTTTAGGATCAATACTTTCTATGGTTTAAGATAAATAGCTCAACTAGCATTTACCCGCAGCTTCGCTCGCGTGGACAGGAACCGTTACCGGTTTTTTGGTGGCCGTGTAATACGTTTCATATATAAATCGGTTACTTTTTTTATATATCTTAATTGGCCCCGAAAATCGTAATTGTTTTATAGATAGACATTCAGTACAAAATTTTATATAAAGTTTTTTTAGTACACTTTGTAAACATAGTTATATACTTGCCCCATGACTACCGGTTCAAACGTAGTGCCCCACGTCGAGAGTTACATATTGACAAAGTACGTACACAGCCGCTTTGGTGAAATTGTCTCTGTTACACTTAGCATCTTACGACAATAGCACAAACTCTTGCCAATTAGCCACTACGTGGCTGACAGTCTCTTTAAGGACATCCATTGCCCTTTCCTGAGTCCTATAGAATAAACAGGATAGGGATAGAAAGTGGCTGCGCTCATCGTTTAAGTATCCTCGGTCTGAGCTCAGTGGTGAGGCACCACTTTATGGATCGCAACACTATTACTCGAATTGACTGTCATACTCGACGCACGACGGACGTCTCATCTGAATACTCAGCGTGAGTGCGTTCTCTCCATGCTTTGTAAAACTTTGTTATAATACTTTAATATATAAGGTGGATATTAATTCATCAACAATACTGCGGGGGAAGGTGTAGAATCGATAACGGAATGTGTTCCACTGATGTTTAATTTTCACATACACAAACAGTCTGTACTATTGCTTAAGCTGTGGCACGTTGGCTTTGGGAATAATAGCAAGGACAACTGCGGTCTATGAACACGGTGTATCCACTCTATTCACACACGCACGATTGCTACGCGAAGTCAATGAACTGCTATACTAGGCACAGTAGACAGTTGTTTTGTGTACCTATTCTGCCTAGTCGGTCTTTGGTGGCTTGCGACAAAAGTACGCGCGACGCGGTAGCGGTTTAACACAAGCCTAAGTAGCTGCAACACAATACAGTATACTCTGTTTTTTCTTACCTGTCTTATTATGTAAACAAACATGGCGGTTGGTCATCCAAAGACAAGATTAGTGATGGGGACCCATCGAATGAACGACGAGCCGTACAATACTATTAAACTGAGTGATATGATTAAAAAGTAAAATAAATAGTTTCGTTCGCTCTATATTGCACATTTTCTTTTTAATATCGTTTCTTGGAAATGATCGATCTTTGTGACAGAATTGTTTATATAGCTGTTATATTAGATGTTCGATTTATATTTTAGTCATAGACTTGTTTATATAGCTTTATTCGATATTGACGCGACGACGAGCGAAGTGAGGAGGAGCGTTAGGCTTTCAGACGACGGCGACGCCGTACGAAGCCAGGATGGCTTTCTTACTGGTTGAAGCTTGTATAATGCTTTTCTTAAAAATGAAAGAAAGTTTAACAACAGATTCGTTTAATTAATATTGAAGGCTACATTCATATTAGGATACTGATAGATACTGGGATCGGTTATAATATCCAACATGATTTATTAACTGAAATTACTAAATACAAACATAAAACCCCACACTACACTTCTACAACATTACTAAGTACAACGTGCTTACTTTTTCTGCGTCGCGTTAAGTGTCACAGTCTCGTGACAGACATATAAAATGGCTCTTTAAGGCTCTCAAACTATATCTATCTCATAAAATGACATACCAAAAAGAGAGATAGACATATATTCGGAGCCACCCTCCTAAAACCATGTTATAATGGCTAAACTCTAATCTGTTTCTGGTACTATGTATTTTTTCCTAAGCTGATCTAAAGAGGATGACGTCCAGTAAGTGAATTACATACTTACTTAAATTACATACTTACTTACTGGACTGTAGGAAATTTCAAATTTAAAATCTTGCTTCGTACTGGACAGATGTGAATAAGTCTCAGGTAAAGTGCACTTTCTGGATACTTTTTAGAGATGTTATGGATGGCAACATTACATACCATTTTTGAGAAAAAATAATTATCTTAAAAGACATTGGTGAAAAATGAGTTTAGCAGACTGTTCACAAGAAAGCACTAAGTCCGAAAATTTGACTAAGTGGACACTGTAGTGACGCACAAAATAATATTGGAGCCATTTTTATGTTATTTCTATTTATATTTTCCTTTTAATACAAAACGTGGCACCTTTAATGTATTAATTACTAGCTTTCTGGGCGCGGCTCCGCCCGCGCGTATGTCGGTTATCGCGAAATAACATTAACCTCTTTTTGCGCAGTTGGATAAAAACTATCCTATGTTTTTTCGCGGGTTTCAAACTATTTTCATACCAAATTTCATTCAAATCGGTCCAGTAGTTTTGGCGTGAAAGTGTAACAGACAGACAGACAGAGTTACTTTCGCATTTATAATATTAAGTATAAGTATATTAGTACTGATTTTATCTTCGACGTGATAATAAAAGTCAGTAATGGAAGACAGGACCTTTGAAATGTTTATTTATTTAGTTTAGTTCTGGTTATTTATAAAACCAGCCAAGTGCGGGTTGGACTTCCGCACCGAAGCTTCCGTATCAACACTGAATGTACCACAAAATCGTTATGTTTTTCATACAGTGCAAGATTACCCGCACTTGGCAGGTTTTTATTATTGATAAATATTGGACTAAAATCATACCAAGTTTGAATCGTGTATGTATTACCGTTATTACTATGGAGCAAAACTAAAATTCGTTAACAAAACAGGTGTTTGTATGAAAACCCCTTTATTTTTAACTTATTGTTATTATTATTACTTGTTAGGAAAATCACTATTTTAACCCATATTCTGTGAATATTTCAATAGGCTATCTATTACCGTTTCAAAGATACAGTCCTTTAAAAGTCGGACGGAGTGAAGGTTATTCGCGGCTTTATAATAGGGTTTCACTTTCTAGTACTGAACCCTAAAAAATAAACTAAATTATACATATCTACTTGTTTTAATCTATTCAACCAGTTAGTATAACGAGATGAACGAAATATGTTCAGTTGTTCACTTCAACTATTCATTATTTTGATACCCATCTTCCCATCACTAAAATTCATAGACAAGATAGAGTACTTTATGTCAAATCACTGTCATTACTGTATACAGATTTTGTGATCATTACGATAATTGATTTATATTTTGGAAAAAACTATACATTTCAATGATATTTGTATGTTTATGGAAGCGTCATGTTTCTTTTGTTAGTCCTAGTCAGTTGTGAATGGCCAAATATCGGTGATTATGACGAAAACTTGTGATTTTGTAACTGAGGTATGTTTGTTTACATTTTAAGACAGGTAAGAAAAAACAGACTTTACGTATCTATGTAAACTTGAAATTAAAAAGAATGTAGGTAAGTAACATTTTTTATAATTTAGAAAGGTTTAATCGATTGGCGATTATGCAAAGCATTCGGCAGTCTAGCGAGATTGGCGCCTTCAACAAGGCCTTCGCGTTTGTCAGAATAGGTACGTGAAACAGCTTCATCTATCACTAGGGCAAAACAGCTGTTTTGCCCTAGTGATAGCGTCTAATTGTAATCGGGTAGAATTCGTACGTATGAGAATGGAGTAAACCGCGGTTCTCGCTATCATACTAAAAGGCAACGCGCCGCGCTTAGAAAATAGTTATACTGATTTTTTGTATGTGAAAATTAAACATGAGTGGAACACAATGCGTTATGATTCTACACCATCCCCCGCAGTATTGTTGATGAATTAATATCCACCTTATATAACTGATTTAGAAAATTTAATTTTTATATTAAAGTTTTATTAGTGAGTTATATTTTCTTTTTTTTTAAATATTTATTGTTTTTATTTCAAGTGTCTGCTTAGTACGGTTCAAAAGATACATCAATATGACAGATGGACGAACAGGCTTAATTTATTTGACACCACATTTCATGTACTACCTAGAACCACAAGAAAATAAATCATTTATCTTGAAAACATCATGCAACTAATCTTTATATTAAATATTTTGCCAGTCGAACTTTCTGTTCTCCACGCGTCAAAATATATATTTAAAAGACAAGATTCGTTTATTTTCCCACCAGTAGTTTAGTAGGTAAAACAGTAGTGTCCGGTGGGGTGCCGGGCTAGAATGTCACCCTCCCATCGCTACCTGTGGGTGTCGTAAGAGGCGACTAAAGCTAAAATACCGGAAGGTGAGCAGCAGATCCTTCTGAGTAACTGCTATCTTACACTGCGACCCCCAAGACGCCTGCCAAGCGTGGGGATTATGGCAAACCCACTTAATAGGGGAGGCTGTGTTCAGCAGTGGATAATCCAGCTGATAGAGTAGTTTAGTAAAAAACATATCGTAATATATATATATATATATATATATATATATAGAACTAAGTGTAACGCTAGGTCGATACCTATCGATATACTGTTTTTTACACGACCGCAAAAAAAAGGAGCATTTTGTTTTCAGCATTGATGTATGTATGTGAGTTTCTTTATTCTACCACTTATTTCAACTTCTAAACGGCCTCACAGATTTTACTGTATAGTGTAGCATAAGTGACACAAAGCACAAAGCAGGCGAATTCTAGACACCATTTTGTAAGATAATATTTACTTCTCTTACGTACCCCTCGAGTATGGTATCAAATAAAGGGCTTTAAAAACAATTCAAAATATGTATAACTTGTATTTTTCATTTCCATGGAAAGATAAAATGTTTAACGTAAATGAATAGCAGTCACGTTTTTTTCTGTTTAATTTATTTATTCATGTTTACTACTTTAATAGTTTAGTATAATACTATCATCTGTTGTATAGAATACTCTCATTATAAAGAACAAACTATAAAAAATCTGCGACTCCTTATATTATTATCCTTATATTATATATAAATGTCATATTTTGGATTAAATTACGCAATATAAAGAGTCCAAAAAGTTATTGCGGTTTTCCTACTATGAGTCACACATTTACGATACTGACGTTAGCTGGATGGCATTCATGACCTGTGACGTCACTCCTGATAGTAGTGTCGAGTGTTTTTGCGAAACACATCACACGGCTCGTTAGCTCAGTTGGCAGAGCACCGATTCTATCGTTTAAACTCCATCGGAGGTCGGAGGTTCAAATCCTTCACGAGTCAGTATTTTTGTTTTGCTTTTTTTTATCTTGACTACGTTGTTGTTGTAGTTCGGTAGCAGTTCTTTGCTCATTATTCGCTATATCCCAACACACATCCGTAGATATTTTTTTCACTAGATATCAAAGTTTGTTTACAAAATCTTTTTATACGATTTAAATTGGTATAGCTTAATCAGTACTAATATTATAAATGCGAAAGTAACTCTGTCTGTCTGTCTGTCTGTCTGTTACGCTTTCACGCCAAAACTACTGGACCGATATGAATAAAATTTGGTATGGAGATAGTTTGAGACCCGGGAAAAAACATAGGATAGTTTTTATCCGACTGCGCAAAAAGAGGTTAATGTTTTCGCGCGATAACCGACATACGCGCGGGCGGAGCCGCGCCCGAAAAGCTAGTTCTTAATATCTTTACTCCTGTATTTCACTAAAAGTACTTGCTAAGGTTTCAAAATAAAATCCTAAGACTGCGGTCGAAAAGAGATTGACATAGAAGGTATAGAAGGCAATGTGTGAATATAAAATTTGATGGCGAAGACCTCGATAAACGTATTTTAAAACAGGCCAGGTCATTTACCCTTAATATGAAATTAAAGGAAGCAAGATACATATGCTGAGATCATAGCAATTGGAACTCCATGGTCTCTTATCTCTGGAAAAAATGTATATTAAAGATCAATAGAAAAACTATTATCGCTGATGAATCTAAATATATAACTGATGAATCGCGTGACAACATAAAGTTGCTTGTATTTTACATAACTTTTATCTCGTTTCTCTGCTCTTAGTCACGTACAGATTAGTTGCGCAAAGTTGTTTTTAGCAGAGATTTTGGATTTACTTCCATGCATAACGATTAAATTTATCTTTTGGATTTAATGAGTTTTTAATCTCCTGAGACATTATCGTTCGATAAAGATTCTCGATCACGCGTTCGATGGTCAACACCTCCTGAAGACGTTTCGTGTAGAACCAAACTATTTTGGCCAGGGTACGTAGCGTTTCTGATGTCACTACGGCTCGGGAGAAAATTTTCTTGAAATTATCAGTTTAAAGTTATCTTAAAATATTTTATATATTTGTTATACATTTTCCGAAACTAACTCTTTAACAAGTACAGTGTAGGAAAAAAGTACAATAAAAAGACATGCTACTTTTCATATACCTGCAAACACTCTATTCAGTTTTATTAATTTATATTACCTTACTAATCGCACCATTTGGACCCGACTGTAACTTATTGATGTGATTTCTACACGATGGCTTTACTCTAAACTACACCCAAGACTCATTGCCAATACAGTAAAATCTGTTTTTCCATCCCATAATATAGGTTCATTACGATACGAATGGTAACACGAACTAGCTAGATATTATTAGAGCTAAGTTTTCAATGCTAAGCCATCTGTTTGAGATGTTCCAATTCAGTCCAAACGGAATTGAAGGTATTCGACATTGATGGGAGTTCGCTTAATCATTTCTGGGGCGGTAGTCTAGGAAAGCTTTGTTACTTGTGAATCGTGACTTCGGTTTCTGTACTGGCTTACGGAATCTTTGAACTATGCATGTAAACGGTCGAGACAATTACGTATTTTTCCAAATCAATATTAATTTAATAATAAAATTATTAAATTAACATTAGGTTTCTAGGGTCCAAGCGCATATGGCTTCTATACAAAGATTTGTCAAAGCGGCTGATAGAAAAGACAACGACCAAAGTGCTGGCGCTCACCTCGGCCATACAATTAGTATTGCCATTCAAGGTAGAAGCAGGGGTAATGCTGCCAGAATTTTATAGATGCCCTACCCATGGACAGTGACCTGAGCTCTGTTTTCTACTCATGATTGCCACCTGGTTGGAAACTAACTCAAAATGTTTACCAACAAAATTTTAAGTTAAATATAATTATTTCTTTGTTGCTGTTCTTTTGGTATAGTTTCAATAAAAAATATTCTCACATAAAAGCTACATGTGCAAACTATTGAAATAAAATTAGACCCCGGTGTCTAAAGATCGTTGCCTCTGTTAAAGTCAAATTAGACACCGGGGTCTAGTAGAACCGTTCGCAACGTTCAGCCTTATATCTCCAAAACTAAGCCGAATTTTTGAACGAAACTTTCTATGGAATGCAGAGAATGAAACAAAAAATGCATTGGGGTGCTTAGTCAGATCTGTGCCGGAACAAAATGTGTAGTGTTCACAGTGGGAATGTTTACTACGAAATTGTCAGAGCCGAGAAATCGTTGTCGAAGTTTGATGAAGAGAAAAAGTAGTGAAATATTGTTAAATTGGTAAGTTATTATGTAATCCTTATTATTGAGTGTTTATGTCATCAATATACATAACAGGAATTATGTATTTATTGTGTTTTGTGCTCATAATCGTAAATTTATTTTGGAGCGATCCTATCACCGGCCGCTATTTTGGTTCATGATGTATAAGACCTTTTTTTTTTTATTTGCGTGTGAAAAATGCATTTACGCATTCCCGTCCACCTCGGGGAAGGTGGCCGGGATATGTCGGGCTCGACACCAACTACTCCCACTGAACAAACTATGAGCAAAATCCTAAGGGTACGTGCGGGGAGAGGTATAATATTAGAAATAATACAATCGTGTAAGAAGCCACAACGATGTAATAATATTCCTCAATACAAAAAAAATTGAAAGTTTACAAATGTAGGCGGAGAATCTCGTCAGCGCGATCTAGGATTTGTAACACATTTTACTACCGCCATCTAGGGTGTAAAGGCAAAACCTTGTTGTGCTTTGACAAGCTAAGTAAATCCCGACATGGCTTTGCTAATATTAATATGCGTCATTTCAGATAGATGGTGATACCATAAACAATTAAAGATAATTGTACATGACTGCGTACGACGCAGTTGTGATGTTATATTTAATTAATGTGCATTAACATACCGCCCACCAAGGGCAAAGTGAACCTTTGTCCTTAATTAAGTGGGGGCAGTCAAAAATAATTCCCACGCTAGCTCCGCCCATGCGGCGCAACGATCCCCGCTGCACCGAACGAGGCGATGTGCAGCAGCGGCGCACGCGTCTCGCTTATAAACATATTTGTATACTTGATATTAGATTCGCGAACACAGATACCATTGAGACGATTTCAACTTTTTTTATAATCTTATTCACGTGACGAATTTCGATATATAAAGTAGTCGCTAAGCGACCAAAAGTCTCAAAAAAAAAAAAATTTAGAATAAAAAAAAAAAAAAAGATATATAAAGTAACTTTGTATATACTGCAATTGATGTCACGTTTTTATTTTTATCAACATTACTAATATTTCTTAGTAAGAAATTGATTATTTGATTTACTTTTCAAAATTATTCTTACGGTCGACAGACTTATTACTTATTACCATATGTTCATGTCTGCTCGACTTTATTGGTATATATTATTGGTATATCATATTATACATATTTAACTGACTTCCCAATAGAAAGAGGGTTCTTAAATTGACTTGTCTATTATTTATTTTATGTTTGACCACACATAACTTTTTTACTGAACCTTACAATATAGAAGATTATTTGTTTGCTAGTACAGTTTAACTCTTTATTGGTTTCATTTTAATTTCATCAACACCGGCGAACGGTTTGCCAGTTACAGTCAACTTACTAAAAGTAATTTGCCAAAATGCCTTGACGATCGCAGTGCTTCTAGCAACTAATGTAAGTGGCAACTATGAATATAGATGAAAGTTATTGTTCAATATTGATAAAAACACAAATTTGAGATCATATTGAACCGATATCAACCAGTTATTTCAGACTGTTTAATTTAAAAAATTGTTTTCATGTCTTTTTTTTTAAAGTTTCTTTGCTATGTTGTTGCGTCGCAGTCTCCGTGTTTATAAAAAAAAACATACTGCACTAAACCAACATAAGTGAGACAAGGGTCGGAATATGATGGTGGTACATAACAGCCCAAACGGCACGATATATATTGATAAATGGGGTGTTTTTAAATTCTCCGTAGTAACGAAAGTAATGTTACTTGGCATCCGCGTGGACGATAATTTATGAATGAATCAACATTGTTCTCAGTATCTTGGAATGTGATTAATCAGATTACATGTTACACATCATTAGAATAAAGTAAAATACCATCAAATTGAATGAGCAAAATATTATATTATATTCGGTGAATATGGGTACAATTGACCTGAAATAAATGGATTTGATTTGATTTCATTAAATGTTAGTTGTGGGCAATATATTTTACCACGACTCGTCATACAAATATGAATTATAGTTTTTCATAACTGTGCTACTGTACACGTTCCCATAATAATATAAAGCAGGTTGTTTTTTTTATTGCTATCATATAATTTTTGACTATTAATTACTTATGTTGAAAATATGTTCGTAATTCGTATACATCCTATTTCGTTTAATTTTTCAGTTACAGTGGTTAACAGAAAGGTGTTATTTTACTACCACTCTGCTTTCATATACCAACTATGGTAAAAATTAGACCAACCAGATATATATCTAGCCACTTCTAAACAGCAGGATAAGATTTTTTTTTACCAAACTTGCAGAAGAGTCTACATACGCAATTGTAAGGGCCTTAAACTTTGGGATATTTTATGAAAAAAACACACAGCTGCAGAAACATTGTAGGGAACATGTTATACAGGCTTTTTTAATGAAACATGGCAGACAAGCGAGAGGTACTGGAACAGGTGACTAAATTAGACTTTAAAATAAAAATAGTGGATTCTTAGAATGTTAGTAAGTGGTATAGTCTACAGAGGTTATCGACAAATTAAGTTAAGATGTATATAAATTAACAAAAAATCATTTATAAAATAAAAAATATATTGTTTTCAATTTATACAGTTTTAATGATATGCAAAAGTGTGCGTGAGAAATAACGAGTATCGGAAACGGAAAGTCAAGTTTTTTTTCAAGTTTGCAGTCCCCGTGACCACGATCACTGCAAAGTGTTTGAAACGTCAGGACAAAAATAATGATAAATATACGAGATTTAAACCGTTTAATGTTGTTTAATTACTATGTGTAACAATCGCGAAAACCTAAGACAACATTAAGTTAAGAGCCCTTATTCCAGCAAAGCCATTTTACAGCCCTTTTCTCAAGGCTGGTGCGGCTAAAGTATAAAAGTTTTTGTTTTTTAAATGATGCAGGAAGAAAGTTTATTGTTTTTGTAATTGAGTGCATTAGCCAAAACAATCTCTGGAGTACAAAATTATATGCCCAAGGCGGGAATCGAACCCGCGTCCTCCGATATCGCGTTCGATTTCCGTCTTGGACATAAAATTTTGTACTCCAATAATTTGTTTGATATGATTTCGCTTAGCACGCGATAGTGCTTGTAATCATATTTAGAAATATAGAAGGGTAGCAACATCATACCGAGAGTTAAGTGTTTGAAAAAACACTTCTTTCGATCAGATGAAGTCTTGTAGTCTGGTTGATGGCCGCGCACCGTCCCCTATGATGGTTAAAGTAATACAATTGGAGCACAAAGTTTCGGCAGAAATGCCAATGTCCAGGTGGCTGAGATGGTGTTAAGCATCCGACGCGATATCGGAGGACGCGGGTTCGATTCCCGCCTTGGGCATAAAATTTTGTACTCCAATAATTTGTTTGATATGTATCTATCTATCTAAAGCCGTTCCGCCAACAGGGCAGTTATACAAATATAATGAACCAAGGTATGCATGCACAAAGCAGGTATACAAACTACAAAACTAAGTTATTTGCCTATATGTATACAATTATGGTTAGAAGGACATAATCAAATATAGATACCTACATAGTAGTCCATTTAAATGTTACAATTTAAGGACCGAATATTGCAATTCCTAGAGGGCGCAATTTTACTTTTGAGACAAATCTAAGTTTGTGGGGTCGCCACCCTTGTGCCCCGGCCACCATCTTGATAAAAGGGGTGAAAACACTTATTTCGCGATATCTCGGAAACGATGTGTCCTACAAAAAATTCCACTGCACATAATTTGTAGCAAATTATTTTTCCTACAAATATGATATTATAACATTTTGCCCTAAATTAAAAATGTAAGAAGTTATAAGCAAAAAAGTGAGAAAATTTTCATATTTTTTTCTTGCTCTATAACTTTTTTTTCTTATTTTACAAAATAATACCTCAGACCAACATTTTTGATTATCTTTTGACGATTTTTTTATTTTATTTTAATTCATTTAACACACTGTTACAGCGCTCCAAAGTTGACCAGGTTCGTCAATGCTCATGAGAATCCGGTCAAAAAGAAATGTTTAACTTATTATATTTTTTATTGTAAATATATTCTTAAAAAAAATTGTTGAATTCGTACAACTTTACTTCTTCATTCCTGTTTTCCTTACCATAGAACTTACTAAATTTAACTTACGGAAGGATAAGCAGGTAGAAAAGGTCTGAGTAACCGTTTGGGTTCAAAGGAACATCTGCCTGCTACGACTATTATTATTATACATAGGCTTAGCTGTTTCTTCTATCTCATTTTATTCTCTTAGTTGTGCTACATTTTTTGCAACGTGTAAACGTATTGAAAATTGTGGATATTATTTTCAGTTTTATCAATTAACCTGCGAGTTTCATAAAAAAATCCTGAGCAGATCATCTACGACATTGTTCTAGGGTATTTTTTTTGTAAAATGTATAAAAAAGTTATAGAGCAAAAAAATTTATTATTGCTTATAACTTCTTTAATATTTAATTTAGGGCAAAAAGTTATATAAATATGTTTGTGGGCAACACAATTTGCTACAAATTATGTTCTTACAATTTTTTTATAAAACGCACAGTTTCTGAGATATTGCAAAATACGTGTTTTTGTGCCGCATTGCCACGTTGTATGGCAATGCTTATCCTTTGTCCAAAGTATATGCCAGCATTTTGGTCACAAGTAGCGTCGACCAGACGTTTTGAGACGTCTTTGAATAATAGTTTGGCGCTCGGTCCCCACGGTCCCAGCGTTTCGACCCTAAAAGGCACAAACATGTAACAACTACTGAGATTACTATATTTGCGCCTTTCGAGGCCTTCTGCTAGTTCAGCCGCCGCACCGGCCACTTTTTGGGTAGCAGGAATATGAGAAGGTGCTAAGGTATCGACACAGGTAGCGTCCCATACCAGAGGCCTTCCCATCCTCCACGGAACCAAAGTCATGCCGTCCGGCCTTTTACCATCGCCACGTACAAGGCCACGCATTTAGTTATATTACAAATGTGCATTTAGCCTTCAGTTTGATAATATCAATCAAATTTTTTATTGATATATATACCTGCAAAATACATTTTACAGACAATCCGTTACCTGAAGCCTTCAGAAAAGCAACTGTACATTTCTGTTTGTCCGACAATCAATTTCGCACAATTTGTTAGAATGTGTAGATAGAATTTGTTAAAAGGTAGAAGTAAGGATAAATGTCGGGAGAGCAGTCGAATGACACCTGTCAAAAATCCAAAATGGCGATTTCAAGACGGCCACCATACAAACTGCTCCGCCCCTGCTGAAGCTCGGCCTTCAGAAAGGGGGTGTAGTGAATATGAATAAATGAATTTAAATACATAAATTCAGATAATTTCACGTCAGATTTTTTGCACGTCAAGAGTAAAACATCGCTCTTTACCATCTATCTAATACCCTAACTAATAACCGAAAAGGGGGCAAAAGCGAGTATAATACATATCAACGATGGCATACGCAAAGGCATATTGCTTCAGATAGGAGGCCGGCCATAAAATTTAAGTCTTACTCCGCACAACTATGTCAATGCGTTGTCTTTTGTGAAGGTACTCAGAAAAAATATATTGTTTATACCGACCCTACAGAGGTGTGACAAGTGCAGGGCGATAATAATGTAAAGTTTTTTTTTTCAGTGTAAAAAGCATGATGCTCGGTGGCTTTGGCTATGGACTGCCGCGCAGCAGGTCCATGGTTCGAATCCCGCCGCTGGCTTGAGCTTCACCGCATGGTGGAAGGGCATTTTAGCGAATGCCCGCCTGGCTAGCGACCACCCTCCAGTGGAAAATCTGTCGCCAAGCACCTAACGGTGTGTTCCGGCAGCTGTCCTTGAGAGCCAGTAATTCTAGGTTAAGCCTGTTAACACCTTCGACCATATCATCACTTACCATCAGGTGAGATTGTGGTTAAAGGCTTACCTATCAGCAATAAAAAAAAAATGTATATACACATTTATACGTTTTTGTTATTTAAGTTTACCTGCTGCTCTGCTATGGATAGGTCAAAATATTTTTTTGCCTAATATAGGTATTATAATATTTAAATAATATATTTAATATTATTTCGTAAACGAAATAATATTTAATATATTTCGTTTACGAAATTTCCTGTGAATAAAATGTGCAAATTTAATAATACTTTATTCAAAGATTACTCACTTATTTTCATATAGTGGAAGAACACAGTCTAAATTTATTATATGAGATGGCGACTCCGACAGTTCTCCCTGTTCCGAGTGATCTCGGACTTTGACTGATTTATTATTTTTTTTCCTGAGAAAGAAGGTGCATTTTATGAGCACAGTCTATTTTATTATATATATGTACAGAATCTATTTATTCCACTCTATTATATTTGTATAAATCGTTACTTATATGTACATGTCTAAGTGATAAAATGTATATTTAAAAGTACCTATGCAGGTGACTTTGTAGATAATCTCTTGAATATATACCTACTTGCCTGATTCTGAATATTCTTTCATTTATATAAATCTACATTTAGTCTTGAGGGACATGAACAATGTTCGATGTTTTATTGCGATATACCCACCAAACCAAATGCTTTGATTTGCTACGCTTGTGTTATTATTATTTAGCAACACTCAACTCCATTTACGGTTGAACGTCAGCTGTACTTTAGAGCCAGATAATTTTAGTTATCACCTGTTTGGTACCTTCTACCACATCACTTACCATCAGGTGAGACCATAACTATACATTACCAGATATTATTATAGTATCCAACTAATCGTACTTAGATTAGTACGACATTTAGTTATTTTATAGCTCCATTACAGTACTATAGGAACCTAGTAACCTAGTAGGTATAGAATCTCTTAGTTCGATAGAGATAATATGTTTCATGAATAGAATAAACACCGAAATACAAACGAATATTAAATTTGCATAGGTAAAAATAAACTGAAATATTATACGCTCTCTCATAATTCTTGCAAAGTCTTTGTATCGACTCTTCTGCTTCGTTTTTTATTTTTTAGTTATCTTTATTTCCCATATTGATTGATATACCTACCAAGATACGTATTTATACTGCACAGCACAGGTGATAGCGCGCGAGCGATAGGTCCACGTCCAACGGCGCACAGCGCGGCACTGAAGGACAGCTCTTACGCATTGATTTTATTTCGTAATCCTAAGCTAATAAGGTTGAATATCGTATCTTCCGATTGACCGTAATCCTGCACAGAACTAAAGGTCGTAAGTCTAAAACACTATTTAATTTATTATGACAATACTAATTACTCTAGGTAAATTTTACTTATACAGCGGATAATAAACTACATTTCCTTTCTATGTGTGTTTATTATTAATATGTAACTGATGTAGTTTCCAAGAAAACTCCAATAATTTAAAGAAAAGGCTTCATTTTGAAAAATTAAAACTATCGAGTAAATTTCTTTCAAATGTGTTTCTGACTGTACAACTGATAGAAAAAGGTTTGAAATATCAAATATTTAAGTTTTCGTGTTGATTGCATATTTCAGTTGCTTAAAAAAACTAGTCGAATGAGAGTATTTTTTCCGCAGCCTCGTCTTAAACACAAAATATGATTTTATTGCAATGATTGAATCAATTATCGAATTAACAAATAAAAACTCCTTGCCAGTGCACATTTTACAATTATTTAGAGTACAATATTTGATTCTTATATGATTTTACTGTGTGTGACTTTTACATGTTAGTTATAAATAAACCTTTTTTTTATAAAAATGATTTTTATTATTTTATATGAGTAAACATTATTTGTTTTAACTGTCGGTTACTGGTAAAAAACATAATTTAGAAACAGGTCTTTTTAATGTTCCATTTTTAGTTTTAAGTGTTACCACTCTTACAATATTGTCCAGACCAGGATGAGTAGCAATGATTCGACCGTAGAGCCAACGACAAGGAGGTAAATTATCCTCTTTTACGACTACTACATCCCCAATGCTAGGTTTAGAAGTTTCACTTGACCATTTGTACCTGTGTAAAAATTTTGTGAGATATTCCTGCGACCACTGTCGCCAGAATGTTTGTAACATTCTTTGAGTATGTTGCCATCTCCTCAGAGAACTCACGTTCTGCATCTCAAAGTTGTGATCTGGTAATGTCACTAGTGGTTCTCCGACGAGAAAATGTCCGGGCGTTAACACAATGAAATTATCGGGTTGGTCGGCGATTACTGACATTGGTCGAGAATTAAGGCAGGCTTCAATTTGGGCCAAAACCGTGGCCATTTCCTCGTATGTCAGCGTTGAGTTACCGATGATTTTCTTTAAATGCAGCTTCACTGATTTGCAACCGGCCTCCCATAGGCCTCCAAAATTTGGAGAGTGCGGTGGAATGAAATGCCACTCACAATCATTATTTGCTAAAGACACTGCGACTTCTTGAAGAATTTGTTTTTGCTCGGCAACACTGCATTTCCTTAGTTCCGTTGACGCTCCAATGAAGTTGGTGCCATTATCGCTCCACATTTGCGAACAATGCCCACGTCTCGCAACAAACCTCTTAAATGCTTGTAAGAAACCTTCAGATGTCAGATCACTCACAACCTCGAGGTGTATGGCCCGTGTTGCCATGCAGACAAATAAAGAAATGTATCCTTTATGGGATTGGTGCCCTCTTCCTTTAGACGTCCTAATCTGGATCGGCCCTGCGAAGTCTACTCCACTATGGTAGAACGCGCGCGTTGGTGTCACTCTTACCGCAGGCAATTGTCCCATCAAAGGGTTTTTAGTAGCTGCTGTTGTTTTAACACAAGTGACACATTTGCGGTATTGTGCTTTTACCAGTTGTTTAGCACCAACGATCCAGTACTTGGTCTGAATGTAAGCCAACATTAATTGTGGACCACCATGAAGGGTTTGTTTGTGGGCGTCTGCTATTACCAAGTCAGTCAGATGTGACTGCCGTGGTAGCAGAATGGGGTGTTTCCTGTTAAAACTCAAAGGCGCCTGATCTAACCTTCCTCCCACTCTTAGTAACCCATTGACGTCAAGAAAAGGATTCAAGGATCGGATGCCCTTGGGTAAGTCCTTTTTGTTCTGTATTAAACTAATCTCATTTTCAAAGTGGATTACCTGACATTGCTTGATGAATGTGTTTAATGCTTCTGCCAATTCTTTTCCTGTAAGATAATTTGATGTTTTATTTTTTCCAGAGAGCTTATTAGAATTATTAACAAATCGCTTGCAGTACGCTATTACTCTAATGGTTTTTGTCAAAGATGAGAATTTGTTCCATAAAAGATCGTTTTCGGTAGCACAATGAACCTTAGCTGCCTCCAATTCCGTATCAACTTCCTTTGGTTTCACGTAATAAATAGTTTCGCGAGATAAGAACTCTGGGCCTTGATACCATAAATCGTTGCTTACTAAATCTGATGGTCGCAAGCCTCGTGATCCACAATCCGCTGGGTTATGTTTAGATATTACGTGAGACCAATTTTGTGGCTCTAAGTTAGTAAGTATTTCTGATACCCTATTCGCCACGAAAACAGTCCATTTGCTTGGATGACTGTTTAGCCATGCTAAGACGACTGTTGAGTCAGTCCATGCGTGGATGTTGTGTTTCTCTATGTTCATCACTTTTGCAACCTCCACTAGCAATTTACAGAGAAGAACAGCGCCGCACAATTCTAGTCTAGGTATCGACACTTGTTTGACAGGAGCTACCTTCGTCTTTGCTGTTACCAATGAAACTCTCACCTGTCCTTTGGAGTCAATAACGCGGAGAAACACAATTCCTGCGTATGCGACCTTGGACGCATCACAGAATCCATGCAGTTCAACAAGGATATCATCAGCTTTGGTGCCTACCCACCTTGGTATCCGTATGTTACTGAGTAATGCTTGCTCTTCGCGGTAAGTCAACCATTCCTTCAATATATTGTCTGGAACTGCTTCGTCCCAGTCCAACCCTGCTAACCAAAGCTTTTGAATTATTATTTTGGCTACGATAATGCTGGGTCCTACCCAGCCAAGTGGATCGTACAGACGAGAAATATCTGAAACAATTTTTCTTTTTGTTACAGGGTTCTGTATCTCCGGGAAGCTGACCTGATAGCGGAAGGTGTCATCACTACGGTTCCAGGTAAGTCCCATTATTCTAATCAAGTCGTCTTCCTTTATCTCCAATCCTGCTTTTAAATCCCTCTCCTTTTCCTTTCCGTTCATTGCTCTTACAAGCTCTCTGTCATTACTATTCCACTTTTGTAGCTCGAAACCTGCTCTGCTTAGTAGCTTATTCATTTCCTTAAATACCTTTATTCCTTCTTCATAATTTTGAACTCCAGTCATAAGATCGTCGACATAAAAGTTTTTCAGTGTTCTTTCAGCTGCTGATGGATAATCTCTGCCATGATCCTGTGCAACTTGTTGAAGAGCTTTGACTGCCAGATATGGTGCTGAGGCCGTGCCAAAGGTGACTCGGGTAAGTCGGTAATCTTTCATATCCGAATCTCTATTTTCTCTCCAAAGTATTCTTTGGCAATCAGAGTCTTCAGTGTCAGTCTTCACCTGCCTATACATTTTAACGATGTCGGCTGACATGCAAATTGGCGATGACCTCCACTGCATTATGATATGCCTAAGTTCAGGCTGCAACGTAGGTCCTACTAGCAATTGATCATTGAGTGAGAGATTATTTTTACCTTTGCAGGATGCATCGAATACCACTCTTACCTTGCTGGTTTCTTTATCATGGCGAACAACAGCATGATGCGGTAAGTAAATAGCATTCGGTTTTTCGATTTCTTCTGCAGGTACCTCTTCCATGTGACCCAACGTCAAATATTCCTTTATCACATCTTGATAATTGCTATTTAACGACTTGTTTGAGAGTAACTTTTGCTCTAATGATTTAAATCTCTTTTCAGCAACCGTTCGAGAACCTACAACCTCCGGATGTCCATTCCTGAAAGGAAGGCGTACGATATATCGCCCACTTTCATCCTTCCGAGTAGTATCGGCAAAGTGCTGCTCACAACGTCTTTCTTCTTCTGTGAACATCATCTCCTTAGGCTTTTGTACATCCGATTCTAACTCCCAAAACTTTTTAAGCATTTCGTTTTCGTTAGCGCAACAATGCATAACATTAATGTTAGAAGATGGCTTGGAGACTGAATTTACAACACCAGACAATATCCAGCCTAAGCTAGTGGCTTGTGCTACTGGTGAACCAAGTGGTCCTCTCTTCAAGCCGTCCTGAAGAATACTGCTGTATACTTCTGCTCCCAAAAGAATATCAATGCGATTGGGAGTATGATATTCCGGATCAGCCAACATTAGTTCGCTGAGTTCCTGCCAGTCTATGGCTTCAATTCTTCTTGAAGGAAGAAGTGATGTTATACACTTAAGTACATGTGCTTTTACCGGAATTTTCACCTGTGGGTCGATCCGTGATTGAATTTCGATAAGAACCATTGCCTTAGAAACAATATTTTTATCCCCACCTAACCCTGTTATTTGACCTGTTGTCGTGGTTTTCTTTAACCCTAGGTACTGTACTGTGGCTTCCGTGACAAACGATGCCTGTGACCCCTGGTCTAGGAGTGCACGAAAATTGTATACTACCCCGCTTTTCGACATAGCCTTCACAAGTGCGGTGGCAAGCAAGACTTGTCTTTGAGCTTTACCTGTGGCAAAACACGAGACCATAGGTCCTGTGGTTGTTGCACTTGAAGATGCGTTGGTGGCACCTACTGAAGAGTTGGCAACATGCTCACCGCTGTTACCCTCAACTGATTGTGAACCCTTAGGATGCAGCAACGAATGATGATTGCGCTTGCATATGCGACATTTTAAATTAGTACGACATTCTTTGGCCGAATGATTGCTACCCATGCAATTGTAACAAACGTTGTTGTCATAGACAAACTTGCGTCGAGTTTCGACTGTTTCGTTTTGAAACCCTTTGCATTGACTTAATTTGTGACTCTGTTTACAGAAAGGACACGACAGATTCGTTCCATTGTTTGCGATATGAAGTGATTTGACTTTATTATTATTATTTGTCCCCCTATATCCTGACGTTGATGTTGGCTTGGTATCCAGAAACTCAAAAGCACGAAATCGTTTCGTCAAAAATTCCTTGAATTGATCATACGTGGGTAGTTCATTTAATGAATTATTATTGGTTACGTTCAACTCCCATTGTCGACGTGTTTCTGGATCCAATTTCGACGTCAGAATATGTATTATTAAAATATCCCAACTCTTTACATCTACTCCTAAATTAGTGAGGGTGGCTAAGCAATCATTAGTTGTATCAACAATATCTTTCAAACCTTTTGCTGACTCAAGTTTTAAACTGTTTTGATTCAATAAGCGATTCAAAACCTGATGACATATATGCTGCTTATTGTTGTAACGCTCTTCGAGCAGTTTCCAGCACCTGGTGTAATTATTGTCGGTTATAGGAATGCTGCTCAATAGCTGCTCACACTCACCGGTTAAATACCCCTTAAGATATAACAACTTCTGAACATCGTCTAAGTCCGTATTATTATGCACCAGTGACTGGAACAAGTCTCGAAAAGTGTTCCATTCCGAATATTTTCCCGAAAATGTAGGAATTATAACCTTTGGTAATTTTACAGAACATGATTTTACACGTGCTTGTGCAGGAACCGATTGTTCACTTGAGGCTGGTAAAGACGACTTGAGTTCACATTTGTATTCAAAATAGACTTCTTCACCCCGATCAAACATACTATCCTTAATGTAATTAGTATTTTGAATATCTTTTCTAGAAGGAACTGCACGAATTAACTCTTTATGTCCCGCACGAAAGTCAGACCAAACCTCCTCTAGCAGCTCTAACCTACCATTGATATAATCTGTAGTTACTCTGTCTTTGGGACTTTTTTTAAAGTTGGTTCTGCTTTTAACAAGGCGATTATAAAGTTCCTCTTGAAAATTAACCAATGAATTTACGGAGCGTTCTTCGGTCTCAGATGATTTCATTGTGATGAATCAAGTTATTTAAAACAAATAAGAATTAAATTATATGAAAATTGCCAAGTTCCTTAAAGTATACTTCCTAAAAAATTACAAGTGTCGGAAATTTCTTATCAGATATTTTCTAAGTCCGGTATAGTATAAATTGAAAAAAATCACAAGTGTTAGAAATTCTAATCATGAATTTGCTAAGTCCGGTATAGTATGAATTGAAATTTTTTACAAGTGTTTGAATTTCTGATCGTGAATTTTCTAAGTCCGGTATAGTATAAATTGAATATTTTTACAAGTGTTTAGAACCTTGTCGCTCCAAAATCGGGCATAGGTTCCCCGTCTGTTCACTTTTGGGCGAACTATTCTAAGTGTCTAAACTAACATGCAAACACAATTTCTTACTAAATATTTAAATTTGAACAAATTATTTAAAGTCAAAATTTTGCAAAGTCATTTCTTCTTTGTTACTATATTCACTTCACTATTATTTAATAATTTGAAAGTACTCACTGTTTTTCTTCTTAACTCACTTCAAACCAAACAATTGAATCCAAACCAATTATTCCAATTCCAAACCAATTAGCAAGAGACTCGATGGATAATTTGATCCCTTGTTCCTGACAGTTCCCTTACTGTCACGTAGTTGTTGCTCGATGCACCTTCCTTCAACAGCAAGGCGGTTTGCCTTGCTTGAAAGATCCGTTGTAGTTGGGTCTCAACTTCAACGTGATAATTCCGACAGCGTCACTCCGGGCGCTGTTGCCCACTTCCCCGCTTGCAGATGTTGCAACGACAATCCGCCGTCCCACAAGCTCAAAAAACCTTCCTAGGTCAATACTGACGTCACCCGAACTCGAAGGACCATGAACAAACTATGAGCAAAATCCTAAGGGTACGTGCGGGGAGAGGTATAATATTAGAAATAATACAATCGTGTAAGAAGCCACAACGATGTAATAATATTCCTCAATACAAAAAAAATTGAAAGTTTACAAATGTAGGCGGAGAATCTCGTCAGCGCGATCTAGGATTTGTAACACATTTTACTACCGCCATCTAGGGTGTAAAGGCAAAACCTTGTTGTGCTTTGACAAGCTAAGTAAATCCCGACATGGCTTTGCTAATATTAATATCCGTCATTTCAGATAGATGGTGATACCATAAACAATTAAAGATAATTGTACATGACTGCGTACGACGCAGTTGTGATGTTATATTTAATTAATGTGCATTAACACCCACAGCTGCAAGTGCCCTTACCGACTAAATAACACACGGTGTTCCAACTCTACCGCTTCTAGGCGGGCCGCAGGGACGCTTTAGCTTTCAACTACGAACCCGCCACGGTTGTCCGTTTCCGGACCCCTCCTGGGGTGCTACCCCTCACGACGCACCAGAACACATGGCACGTCGCTACCACCCGGGGACCAAGCCTGCAAATGGGCGTCAGACAACCCCGCTTCTGACGCCCGAGGTCCCCCAGCGACGGGTCAGATAAGTAGCCCCGTCGCCTGCTACTTCAGCCGCAGAGGATAGGGAGAACGGCGCCTCGCTATTCCGACACTCCTCTTCCCCTGCGGCCCCTCCGCGTCCGCCATCCACGGTGGTGACCCCGCCGTGGCCACGGAAGGTAGGAAGAGCGGCGCACCGTAATACCGACACTCCTCTCCCGCCGTGGCCCCTCACCGTCAGCTGTGGTGTCGCTCACACAAAACCACAGCCCGCCTCAGATGCGGTGCTGCCCATATAGCACCGCAGCCTACCCTTTGCCGCTCCATACTGGACTTAGAGGCAAAGCCCAGTGGAGCGGCCCCTCTGGGGCCGGCCGACTGCCCAAGCCGACACGGCCCCTGGTTCCTATTAGCTTCACCGTGGGTGACGAAGCCACGACTACTAAGCCCCACCGCCACGACAAGGCGGGAACCGTCGGGGGGATGATGTATGAGATCTACTTTGTATTTGTGCCTATTTAGTTAGAATTTTTTATGTATTTCTTTTTACGTTGGGCATAACTTTATTCTCAAACGTATTGTCTTTTTTGTGAATTAAAAAATACAGCATAGACACTATGATTATCTTACAACATGGGATCTAAAATGAAGTGCCACTGCACAATGAAAACTTTACGTTGCATTTTTTTAGCTGATGTTTGGAGGCTGATATCTCGAATTATTATTATGCAGATAACAGTTTTTTTACATGATAGGAAAGGAAATTTTATGCTCAATCGTGAAATGTAAAAACAAAATCAAAATTCGAGTTTTAATTATTACTAAGACAGTCATATATTATTTTACAAACGAATTTTTTACTTTCTTCTTTTCAAACGCCCGTAGAATATGAAACAAATATAAGAAAATATGTTATTTATAAATATTACAATAGCCTAGTTTATTGGCTTTCTAAAAATGTGACTTTTACTGATAAGGGTCCAGGGACGCGTCAAATATTACAACATTTTTGGAACAACTCCCCGCTCACGTTTTCGTCGCCACAGTCGCTTGATCCGTGCGTGTATAGGCTCGCGGGAACTATGATCTCAATACACAATTATTTGTCAGTTTGTACCCGTTTTCTATGTTGTTTTATCTACTTCTTGACATCTTGAGGTCTGTACCGATAATATTTTTAGTACTTTTCTATGCCACTCATCCAACGAAACCTAATTAGTCTTAGCTATACACAAAAGCTTAATGAACGGCTTTGTTGAACTGTTTCATATGTTGATACTGTTAAGATAAAATAAATCTTATCATATATATCGACGCTTCAAAAGCAATAATTACTATGTGACTGTCAGGCGATTTTGAGTTATTTGTATATAATCCGCGCAGGCATTACGACATTTCAATTAAGTACCAGTTAAATTCAACTATCAATTAAAATTTCTTGTAAAATTCAAAAAACAAAATTCAATAAAAACTTAATTTTGACTTATCTTGTGTTTAAAATGACAACTGTTAATGTAATGTGATAAACAACTTATTAATGTTTCATTCATTAATTAACATTTAAAATATTTTGAAAATTTGTATGTTTTAAAACAAAAGCTCAGGCAATCAGCACTTATTGACAATAATTACACTTATTAGTAAATAAATTGAAGTACGCAGTATCGAACTGAAGTGTAATTTTTGGTGTAGCCTAAAATTACTTTGGTGATGGCGGTGGTGACGTCAATAATACTGACATAAAAAATGTGTGTGTTAACTATAACAATAACTTTCATATGTTGATGGGTGTGCTTAGACTCTAAAGCGCATCAATATGTTTTCGGAAGCACGGATTGATTGCTTGCCTTTCTATCCTCCGGAAAAGGACAGCTTCACAGATAATTACGTTAAACAGGAGCGCGAACAGCATTTTGCAGATGTTATCTGAGTGTCTCACTTCCTCAGTAAATTCTAATTTCATATGTATTAAATAGATGAAGTACATATGGATATTTTGCAAAATATTAAGTAGTAGGAAGTAGTATTTTTTATATATTGTCTAAATCTATAGCTATTCTAACTTAATTAATTTTTAGTTTTGATTATGCTTTCATTGAGCACTTACTCTAACGGCTGGGTTTTGTTACTAAATAATTTACGTAATTATTATTATAAATAATTTAAAATAATGAATTATAAATATATATAATTAATTATTTTAATAAATATTTTGTGTAATTATTATTATTACTAGCTTCCCGGGCGCGGCGTATGTCGGTTATCACAAAAAAACATTAACCTCTTTTTGTGCAGTTAGATAAAAACTATTTTATGTTTTTTCCCGGACCTCAAACTATTTCCATAAAAAATTTCATTCAAATCGGTCCAGTAGTTTTGGCGTGAAAGCGTAACAGACACACAGACAGAGTTACTTAGTACTGAAGTACTGATTATTTATTTTATCTTCCTCTCTCAAGTATCATGGAACGCCCTCATTATCCCTTGTTCTGTGAGAAAACAAAGAACGTGATTACCAATATCAATTAAATGGTTTTTAAAATTATTTTAGAACGTAATACTTGCTCTTAACAGTACAGTATGGTTCGGATTACAACACTGCGTTGTGTTGTTTAACATCCCAAAACTCATCTTTATAAATACTTTGTCACATGCAACCAGTCTTACACGAATCAAAATTTATATTTTTATGGATTGTTTTCTCAAAGTATTCAGTAGCGTAAGTTGGCAAGAAATCAGTACATCGCGAGGCATCAGCTTTAGTATTCTAAAATGTAACTACTACACATTTTAGAATACTGTACAAAATTACGAAACTGAAAGGATTTTTTTATCATGAAGTGATCTCACCCTGTAAATATATCGTACATCTTTTACAAACACACCACGTATTTCTACGCCAACCGTTAGTGTACATTACCTTCTTACGATCAATATAATAAAATATTTAAAAATGACATACGTTATAATAATAAATACTTTTAAAAGTATCCTAAAAAACATTAAATAATATTTAAATAAAACACTTAAAAAAGCATAAAATTATATATCTAGTGACAATTCCGCCTAATTTTCCTGTCATCTACGTGACGTCACAAACATCACGCAGCCTAACCGGAAGAATACCCGACTAGTTTCGCTTCTAAACGAAGCATCTTCAGGAGGTCTTGACTCACCGAGCCCACGATCGAGAATGATCGATAATTTAATCGCTTTTTTGTTGTTTTTAAGGATACTTTTAATAGTATTTATTATTAAATATGGATTTCCGCAAAGTAACGCCTGAATCTATTCATTGACATACGTTATCACAATTTTCCTTAAACACAAAACACCAAATTACAAAACTATAAGCCATTACGCACCAAAAAATGCGAGGAACTGATTCTTAGAACAAATTAATTAGAACAAAATACTGAAAATGCACGTCGTATAATAATAGCTGATAACAACAGCATATATAATGTTCACTAGTAATATAAAATTTTACTGTACACATTTCCGCGGATGCACTCCGAGCAAAATTTAATTTAGTATTGTCATGTCGAGTCAATATTCTTGGAGTTATTATTTTTGTAACCATCAGCGCCAGCCGTGCCGCGGGGGTCCATGGTTTTATCTACACCGCCGCCGCCGCCGCCGATTGAGCTACACCACATGGTGAAAGAGCTTATTTTATTTTATATAATTATTATACTCACGTATATTAAACACTTTTAAACTATCACGGTTTTGTACATAAATATTATTATCACTTAGGAAGAGATGGGAACTTACAAAGAAAGAGGGTAGACCATTTCGTCTGCTCGTGATTTGTGTCAACCGCTCGTCTTTCTAGTCACCCGGCGATCATGATGCATGTAACTGCGTCGAAATATCGGAAGCTTAAAAATAAAAATTGCCACGGTACCAATCCCGTAAGTGAAAATAATATTTACGTATATTATTGTAGTTACCATTAAGTTTGTCCTCGTAAATAAACCGCGATAATTATATTGAAGTTAATAATTAAAACATAGTGCCTACTTTTCCATGGTAAATAATTTTACTAAATTCAATCAGATTTTATCATAGATTAACATAATCCTCAAAAGTATGCATAGAGACTTAAATGGTACTTGCAGTTTTTGTAATTTGGCTATTGGAAAAGCCATCAGTAGAACATCAGACGGGCTACTTGCTTGTTTTGCTACCATTTATTAATAATATATGACGAGGCACGAATATGCCGACTATTCAATTTCACCTGCAATCAATTTGTGTATAATTGATGTCAATTCTTGCATGACTCGCCGTTTAATTTTACAAAATATTTCAATTTTGTTGATGAAATTTGTCTGTAATGAAATAGTTCACGTAATGGTTTTCTCTACGTATACCTACGTAACTTATAATACACAATAGCTTATTATAACGGAATTAAATAACAGCAGCCCAAAAATTTAAACTTACTCGTATAGGAACAATAATACCTAATGTTTATTTCAGTAACCAATACACATACAAAGACAAATTAAGCGACCAGGAATCCCTGTATTAGACGTCCCTGCTCTTTGATAACATAGATTTTTTGCGTGTGTCTGTTGAATGTGATAAAAATATGTATAAGGGTGTCTTTATTTATTTTTGAGGGGTGTGGTGGTGTGTCTGTATATGAGCGTTGAATTGTTAATGAACCTCATTGAAACGGAAGTAGCATTACAATTTGTTCATTTATCATTATTATGTAAGCGGCGCTTGATTATAAAAATTTTTTGGCGCATTTTTTGTGCATTCATGTACCCATTTTGCATATGAATCTAGATTTTTGTAGTTAGCTTTATTATTTACATTAATTGATTGAGCATTATAGTGCTTAAATGCGAATTTTGTTTTATGTTGTATGGTTTGCGCTACTGAGATCTTTCTTCTTTTTTACGGATTCGCGATGTAAGCTTCGAATGGAAGTAAAGATAATTATATATTTAATAGGATATAGTTTTCCAACAGAAAGCAAGTTACTGATTGAATAAATAACTTCGGTAGAGTATCTGATATCTTTGAAATACATCACTTTAATCAATGCTCTCTGAGAATGCTGCCAGCGTCAGTGGCAAAGTCCGTACTTCATATTCTTTAAAGATGGTGAAACAGGGGCGTATATGGATAACCATATATGCCGGAATAATAACATTTTTGTAAGTTTCCTTTTTTCAATTGCATAGTTAATTTTCATTTTTAGTGTTACGCTTGTAGCAATCAGAATACATAATAAATGTTTAATTTGACTGTGCTGGAAATTAGCAAGACTAAATGAATGCATATATCCTTAAAATTTTCATTCCAAATGATTCAGTTTACTAACTTAATACTTGTGTCGACGATGATACAATAATCTTTGCGTGGGATGAGAAATACTTTTTGGGATTGGATAAAATTTTATTGGAAAATTTCAGTTTTTCATCATTAGTTTAAGGTTCAGTATGGGATTGGTAGGCGACCGCGCGCTTCTCTTGTCCTCTTGCAGCGTAGATAATATGTGTGATATATCGTACCGAGACTGCATTGTGATCTTACCAGCTAATAAAGTACCCAATTTTCTACAGAATATAACTACAATATAAATACATTATTATTGTGACGCTTTTATTTTCCGAAGGAACAGGCAGCGGGTTTCAAGCTTCAACATTTTGACAGAAGTCTTATGTTGTGATCGTTGTAATGTGCTGCAAGCATATTCCTATTTACCGCGCGGATACATTCCCAGACGGCAACTAAAAATGTCTATGATGAAAAACCAAATGACTGCCTGACCTGGGGATCGAACCAAGAATCTGATGAATTCAAAGCGATGCGGATACTTAAACCATTCGATCAAAAAGGCAGTCTCTCCATTAATTTATTATCAACATAAAAAAGCTATGAATTGCAGGCAGCATTATAATTCCCGCCGTATTATATATGAAGATAAATCAACAACAGCTTAAATAATTAGTTCGATTATGCTGTGTTAATTTTATTAACGACTTCGTAATGAGAGAGTTCGGAGCATGGAAATTTAAAACAGAGTAACTAGTGATTAAATGGTCCCTTGGATTACATTACATTAATACAAGTTGAGGGTGCGGGATAAATAATGCAACACAGTATCAGCAAACTGAGACCTTTATTCACCAGTTCTACACCTACACTTCATACTACTTAAAACAACACTATAATTTATTTAACTGTACGAGCTTGAAGCACTTGGTCCAATGATAATCGCACTGTAGCTGTGTTTGAGCTCGTTTCGAATTCAAAGTAAGACTGACTGGTCGGCCCGGACCATATTTATACCCAAAAGTCCATAGTTCCCAGAATGTTCAATACTACACGGGATAAATAATAGGTGACTAAAATCACCCGTTTAACGTAAACAACTTTTAACGAATAATAACTACCTACTATTTATACTGTAATGTTTATTAGTTGCACGAGAATAAAAACGAGCCTTTTCTTTATAACATTTTGTGTGAAGAGTAGGTAAATTTTCGATTTTTTAGAATTGTTTATTGACGTTGGGTTATTCTAGATTGCTTGAGCTCTTGCGCTTGCGCATACGAGTAAATATATCGAGATCTTGTTCAATTATATACTCATATATGACCGTCTGTGGTGCTTGTAATAAACTTCACGGTAGTTTCATTGAGTTGGACGAACGACTTTCATGAAATTCATTTATGAACTAAATCCCTTTTTATATATCGTATGACAAAAACCAAAAAGAAGTTAGCATTTAGCTCAATTCACACATAAGCGGCAGCAGTCGGCGGTATTATTTTCAGTACATTGTATACGTTTTTGAAGCGCTCGTAGCGAAGTTTGCTTCGCCGTTCTGAATCGTTCAGCAAAGTTAAGCAACGTCGGCCTCGGTCATGACTTGGATGGGTGACCGCTGGTGACATTACTACTGAGCGCTTCCGTGCTTCGGAGGGCACGTTAAGCTATCGGTTCCGGTTGTTTTCATCGGATGGCAGTCGTTATAGCATGGTGGTAGGGCATTTTGCGAATGCCCGCCTGGCTAGCTACCACCCTCAAGTAGAAAATCTGTCGCCGAGCACCTAATGGTGTGTTCTGACAGCTGTCCTTGAGATATATTATAGGTCTTTATTAGGTACCGATTTCCGAGAGACCACAATATAAGCTATTTCCTCACAGGCGAAGGCGCGTACTGAAGTAAGTTATATTATCACTGTGCGAAGCCGGGGCGAGTCGCTTGTACATAATATATGTAGGATACTTTTTTCTGTACTTTGATTCCTTTTCAAATTCCAAGTAAATCCTCGAGAAAGACTGATGAGCCCAATATATTTCACCTTAGTGACACGTTGTTCCTGATGCTTATATAATTACCATCTCTCGTATTTTCCAAGTCCTTAAGTATCATACGGAGAAAACTCGTTATTAACAGGAAGCAAGAGATAATGAAATTACAGGAACAAAAGCTAGTACATTACCGATGTAAGTTAATCGCTCAGCTTATAAGGTATTTGCCGTCTAGCATCTATGTATATATTAATGCATATAGCTCTGGGAAATAGTAACTCCATTTAGTTGCCGTAAACTTGTTTTCAAAGTAAATTGCTACGGCATCCGTAAAATTAAAATGTTAGGAGTTGTATATTGATTTCAATACAAATTTAAATTCAATTCCTAGTATACAATGGAAAGCTATGTTTGGGTTTCCTTTTGTTAACAACGTAAACTATTACTAATGTGATTTGAGGAATATTTAACACAAATAATGAATTTCACATAACTTATCGAATGTGAAGAAATTCATTACCGTTATTACCGTTAAATAACTTTTTAGAATAAATTGCGAATTGAATAAGCGTTTAAAAAAAACATTAGACGAACAAAACGGCTCTTTGCCTTTATTGTGTAAATATATAGTTAATTAGCTAGTTGTTTACTAAAGTTATTATAATCGGTTATCGGTTTTTTAGCGATGGTTTAGTAAAAACGATAAAAACAAGCGCACTACGAGGTGGCAGCGTGCCCAACTTCCTACCTGCATTGCCACGCTGTTGGATTGCGTTGCTCAATTCGTTGAACCGAACGTGACTTCCTACCTGCATTGCCACGCTGTTGGATTGCGTTGCTCAATTCGTTGAACCGAACGCGTTATAGCAGTTTGGTTAGACGCGTGTTGCATCGGCAAATAGTTTTATTTGATCTCCACCTAGGTGTGTAAAGCTTTTTTTCAACGACTCATCTATGTATACCTTTACCTTACCAAAACCACCCAAAACGTTGAACGCCCCTAACTTTATATTGGTGACAGTACATTTCGTGGATTAGTGTGTGCCTAGAATAAACATATAGTTACTGGCTCTCAAGAACAGGTATATCTTATATGTCCTACGAGAGGTTACAGTAACTACGTTTTAAAATTTTAATAATATTGCTCAGTAACAAAAGCCAGCAGTACATTTTGCGAAATTAGTTGTAATCAACCATAATATGGAATTTAAAATGTTTTAGTGTCCAAACCTGAGTTTAAAGTTTAAAAGCACATTTTCATAATAAATTCGACAAATGTTAAACAGATCGTTAGTGGATTAGTGTGCGCCTACAATAAACAGAATTACTGGCTCAAATACAGAAATGATTGATAATCATATTCTACAAGATATAGTTTACACGTTTTAAAATGTTATGTATTTCTATTCAGTAACAAAAGCCAGGTTGCAAAACGAATCATAGTTTATAAGCATTTAAAATGTTTTTGTGTCAAAATGTGCTTTTAAACAGATCGTTAATGGATAAAGTGTGGATGTAAATGAATTGGGTTTCAACAGTTTTGTTTGTTTCCACACCGCGGGATGGATGGCCCTTGACTGGAAGCACTTCACTGTACCCGCAGTAATCAGTACCTTAACTCCAAATATGTTTAAAGTAGTGGATGTTTTATCCACGCGCATTGTAGATAACGATCAAAATAGAATTTTATTCATATAAGGACGATATCGTCCACGTGGTTGCTACTCAGCGATGATGAGGTTTGACTGCCTTTTTAGAGTCGTTGGTTCAACATCATGGTGTAAGACATTTTAAGTGTTTGTATGGCTTGCAATCTTCCTCAAAAAGAAATCTGATTTAGTCTTCTCAGTAAATGAGTCATTCGAGAATTAAAAAAATAATATAACATACATTTCCATATTGTCCAATGTGGGAAAAAGCCTCTTGAGCAGTGGCGTTAATTAATATACTCGTTACACAAATATACAATAAAACCTATGTTTCGTAAATGGAACATTAAATCGAAAAACAGTATTAGCAACCCCTAAGTAATTTGAGAAGACCTATTTAACCATACCAAACACGAAGAGATAGACGACGAAAAAAAATTTCATCCCTACATCACATGTATGGGAGGTACCCTAAAAAATATATATTTTTCAAAATTTTATTTTACCACTTTGTCGGCGTAATTGATTTACATATTCATACGAAATAACAGCTTCCTAGTACTAACGGTCTCTTAGCAAAACCTCGGACAGACGGACAGACAGACGGACATGACGAAACTATAAGGGTTCCTCGTCAGGACTACGGAACCCTAAAAAGAGGTGGGATTTTTTCTTACTCAATTTTCAATGAAAAGAGGTTGGAAACCTTTCCTTGCTTTACGGAAAAAGCGTGGCAATTTATTTCTTTTGTTAAATTTTGTTTTTTAACTAAATACATACATAATTTAGCAGTACGCTTTTAATTATTACAAATAGGTATTTATCCAAAATTTCATCTGATAGTAGAACCGACGATTTTATATAGATGACACCACCAGAAATAAAACATACAGCTCCAGAACTTACTTCAAAAAGGTATTATATCAAATAATCAAAAAAAAAGAGATGGGAATTTTCGTAGTAGATTTTCAATGGAAGGAGGTTGGCAACCTTTTTCTGCACTTCGTTAAAAAAGCGCGGCAATTTTTTTTTATAAATTGATAATATAACAGAACGCTTTTAAATATTATAAATAATTTTCCAAAATGTTATCTGATAGTGATAGTGACGATTTTATAGTGACGGCGCCATTTTCTCCCTTCGCTGGACAATGTACTATTTATTGTACTTTAAACATGTCGTCGTAATAAGCTGTTTATGTCTTACACCATCATTTCCCTCGCCAGGATGAAGAAAAAAAAATGTTTTGCGTTTGGCAGCAACGTTATTTTGTGTCTGGTACCTTTGAAACTTTCGGCTCGCTCAGGATTCTATATTTTTAAACTTCGCTTCACTCTTGATTGAATATTACATCCGTTCCCATTTCGGACAATGTGGGGAAAAGCCACGTGGTCTTTTAACTTTCTGTGAGCAGTGTCGTTCATTAAAACTCGTTCCACAGTATATTTACAGTTAAATCTATGTCATTACTTAATATTAGGTTAAAGGACCATAACTTTGTAACGTTGTTTCGGAACAAAACATTGTGACGTAAATACATAATGCAACTTATCTTTGGACATATTTTATCGGTTTTTATTCAAGAGCTTTCTGCCCTCCACGAATCATCATTTGTATCTATAAAGACGACGTTTATTATCACACTAGTAGGTAATTTGGTAAAAATATACCTTATATTGTTAGGCTGATACCTAACCATAAACTATTTTTTTAGTACTTCACTAGTTTAGTATACTAAAATAAACTATATATATTGTCATCTGTGAAATAAAATACCCTAAGACTAAAAGAATTGTACAAAATTTGCGACCTCTTACGCGAGAACTTACATATATTGTTGTTATATTTTGAATGAAATTACGCAATATAGATTCTAAATAGGTATTGCGGTTTTCCTGCTATGAGTCACACATTTACGATACTGACGTTAGCTGGAACGCATCCATGACCTGTGACGTCACTCCTGATAGTAGTGTCGACTGTTTTTGCGAAACACATCATGCGGCTCGTTAGCTCAGTTGGCAGAGCACCGATTTCAATCATATAAAACTCCATCGGAGGTCGGAGGTTCAAATCTTTCACGAGTCAGTATTTTTGTTTTGCTTTTTTACAAAAAATAATCGTGACAATTCGTTGTTGTTGTATTTTTGTAGCAGTTCTATGCTCAATATTTGCTTTACTCATGCGTAGATAGCTTTTTTACCTGATATCTAAGTTTGTTTGTTGAATGACAGTTTTACATGATTTAATTGGGTATAACATAATTCATAATATTGTTATCAGCTACTGGCAACATTGTTAGGCAGTGTGGATTTCTGGATTATTTGAAAACTGACTTAAATTGTTTCATATTAGTTAGTTAAATAATTTATTTCACAATTGTATTAAATTTATCTTTTTTAAAAATCCACTTCACTTCTGATTCTCAAAAATATCATTTCTTCTGTACTTCCTTATATGTATTTGGAGAGGTTTCGTCACGACTACGTGTTGCTAGTTTTTGAAAGACTTTCATCTGCTTCTTAAATCAGTTAAATAATGTAATAATACTCAATAACACTGGCCCAAAGATTGAACCCTGAACATATTGTATCCGTAGCAATGCATCACGTCTTTTGTTTGACCAATGAAGCATCACGAGTATATTAACATACAGTTTTATTTTACTTTGAAAATGTCGTCGTAATAAGAGTTTTATGCAACACGACGTTTCTATGATAAGGGTGAAGTTAATATCGTAGACTGATAGTAGATTAGGCGTAGATATGATTGATGCAGTTTTAACCATGTGTAGGTATTTCGTATGATCGTGGTCTACGGTCTATGGATCTCAAGTGCCTGTAGTTTCATTATATTACTTACTGGCTCTTAAAGACTGGATACAAAAGGTGTTAAGGACAGATTTCCTACTTGAAACTGGTATTAGCTAGGCAAACATTATCAAAATGCCCTTCCACCGTGAAAGCCGGCAATAGGGAATAAACCATGGAACTTCGGCACGATCAGCCGGCAGTCCACAGCTATTACCGTTCGGCTATCATTGTTGCTAATTAGTACCTTTTCTTAGATAATTATTATAATAAAATGACTATTGTTTACTATTGCTTTCAGTGTGATACACATCATATTTTATTGCTATATGGGAGAATTGAAAAGTTATATGTTTCACATATGAGCCATTTCTTAAGACTCGTGACTTCTCATCCCTCTATGAGGTTAGTAGTCTAGAACCACATGATATGCTCGTGATTCAATTCAAGATTACTTTGCTTGCTAGTCTCACACTCGCGCCATGATACAACTATGCTCACCTTTTGAAGAGATAACTGCTTATATTTTAATTTAAATGTTTTTTTGTTTTTCTCCATGCTGACAGAAAAGATATATTTCACCTCACAAGGTCGGAAAAGTGTTGTTTATCAGACGAAATCTGCGTGGAAAAGTGCTTTTTATCCATCTGCGTGGAAAATGTTTTTTATTATCTTCTAAACTAACCTGTATAAAAGTTCGATTAAAATGGATTAACTTCAATTATTACTAATTTTAGTGATTAATAACGAAAATTTACATTATTAAGCTGTTTTTGACTTGCACTTAGCATTTTTCTGTAGAAATGAAGTGAAATATTGTGTATTGCGTTCGGCAGCAAAGTTATTTTGCGCCTCGTAACTTTGAAACCTTCGTCACGCTCTAGATTCTATATTTTGAACCACTCGCGTACTTTGCTCCCTTAGGTTTCAATTAAAGTAATCGAGACAAATAACAATTTTGCAGCCTTGCAATAAATAATAACAAATAACTATTGCACCGACTTCGCATTATTGAGAGACACTTAAGAATATATTGAGAAGAGTAAAAAATTATTAAGAAATTTATAATAATTACAAAATTAAAAAATAAGGAGCCTCTTCCTTTTTTTGGAGCCGGTTAAAAATATTTCTCAATTCGACTGCTTTTTGTCATTACTTATTAGGTGGTGTATTTTTTATTGTATTTTATATTTGAAAGTTTGTCATGTGGTTCCATTTAAATTTGAGTGAAATCTGATGAGTAGTATGTATTTATTCCTAATAATGCGTATTTTATTTTCAAAGTCAGATATTTTTGTTAAAAAAAGAAGTAATCATTTTTGAAGCTGAGATTCTGAACAAAATAGTATGAAATTGGTACCCTGAGAGCACTCGACGGTCGCGCGACCGCGTAACCAATGTTACATACTCATAGCTACGCTGTGTCATCGAGGCAGGCAATTCCTATGGTAATTTATTGTGACGCGAGTTCTTTTAACAGCGCGCTTCATTGAGCTAATTGACATAATTGTAGATAAGTAATTAAATTGCGAGCGAGGCTCTTTTTACTGATTGTAGGGCGACGTTTTGTTTGGGAAAACGGGAAGTGTAAACAGAACTTCATTATCTTTATTGGAAAAAAACTTTTTGATGTCATGAAAATTAATGTTTCATATAGGTAACATAATACATATATACCGGCTTCTTACCCTAACTTCATCCTCGTGAATTTGTTTTTTTTTATATGAGATTGTGACGGAACTCGAACAAGGTCCACTTAATTAAATGTTAAGTGATTTTATTTACTGGTTATATTTTGTTCCCTAGGAAACTGTTTCGTTCTTAAGAGAGATGCTAAGTAGGTACAATGCGATTAAAATAAGCATAGGACGGGCTCTCGGCTAACTTCATTCATATAAGTACGATCAGCAGAACAAACTTAAAAAAAGGGGCACCGCCATTTAGTTATACATAATTTTAAATGAGTGACCCGTGATTGTTAATTTTAATAAATTCATATTTTTAAGATTGACAGCACAGACTCCATCTTGGTTTGATGACATCTCGGGCATCAGGGTCTTATAATCTTATTTCTCCGTCAGTGTACTAAGCGACACTTCGTTCTTTTAGTTTAATTTGTTTTTGTTACCCGTTACGACGATTACGACGTGTCTGACTCAGTTGGCCATCAGGACATGAGCGGCATCAAAAAGCTAAGCGAATCAAATTAAGATACCTAAATATAAAATATTGCTAACAAATAAAATCAGTTTGTCAAATTATTTCGGTGTTTGCGGTACAGTCACCTACAACTTTATTTACCTACCTATGATTACTTGTCACATGACTGCCCACAAAAAGTAGTGTAATGTTTTCAGGGTTCATGTACGTTTATGAGTTTCTTTATTCCATCATAACTTCTAAACGGCTTCACCGATTTTAATGCACTAGATATCTTTAGATTTATCTTTTTAGCGCAAGTGACACTAGGTAGATAAAGAAAATAAAAACAAACTGTTGAATTTTAGAAGCCATATAATGAGAAAAACAATTGATTTTTTCTTCCAAGCCCATCGTGTTGGGTATCAAAATGAAGGGCTTTAAAAAACTATACACTAAATATCGCAGTTTCTAATTTCAATGAAACGATAAAACAATGATTAATCATTTGCAATCAGTTTTTTTTGTTAATTTATACTTGTTTTATCGTTTGTTTGTTTTGCACACTGTACGAAGTTCTAGTTTTGACGTCACAACATGGCGCTAGGCTGATCTTATTCTTATTTTAATCGCATTGTATGTAGAAGCAATGACGGCCCAGTGGCAATGGCTCTGAGCTGCCACGCAGGGGTCAAAGGTTTGAACCTTTCCACGGACTTGGGCCGTTCTGTATGGTGGTAGGGAATTTGGCGAAAACTTGATGGTTTGATCTCATTGTAAGATAAGATCAGATAAGATCTTCGACCACATTATCACCTACTAAAGGTAGTTAAATGAAGATTTTTCTAATAATAATTAACAAATAATAAAAAAAAACAAGAAAGAAATAAAATTATACTGTAGAAAAAAATATAGAAATATATCTATTTAGATACGATTCAACCTAATTTCTCTGCTAAGCTGATCTGCCATCTTAAACGCCACGTAGCCCATCCAGAATAACATTCGACGCGTTTGGATTATACACGATGCACAATAAGAAGGTCTTGACTCTTCAAGCAGATGATCAAGTGTATATTTTAAATAAGTATTATAATATAATAGTAAATAATCATTTCATGTTTTCTTAAAATTCTTCTTAAAGTCTGTAAAATCATTATGAATTAGCTTTCCGGGCGCGCGTATATCGGTTATCGCTCAAAACATTAACCTCTTTTTGCGCAGTTGGATAAAAACTATTCTATGTTTTTTCCCGGGTCTCAAACTATTTCCATACCAAATTTCATTCAAATCGGTCTAGTATTTTGGCGTGAAAGCGTAACAGACAGACAGACAGAGTTACTTTCACATTTGTAATATTAGTACCGATTTTCCCTTTAATAAAATATTATCATAAATAAAATGTGTTTTTCGAAGACCTAAACATTTGTTTATATAATAAATCCTTACATTCCTTTCAGAGATAACACACACAACTCAGAAACTAATTCGAAGCGATAAATGTGTGATCCTTTTCAACGTTCACATTTACAACATAAATTATCTGATCTATCCAGCCTGTAACCTAGACTAGACAATAAGCCTATGTTACAGTTAAAACCCGTCATTAGTTACAACGCCCTTTCTCTAGTATAAACTAGTTTTCACTAAATACTATATACATTTTTGAAGCGCTCGTAGCGAAGTTTCCTTAGCAGTTCTTAATCGATCAGCCAAGTTAAGCAACGTCCGCCGCGGTCTGGTTGGATGGGTGACCGCTAGTGCCATTACTACTGAGTGTTTCCGTGCTTCGGAGGGCAAGTTAAACCGTCGGTCCCCATTGTTGGCTTACGTTGGCAGTCGTCACAGCATGGTGGTAGGGCATTTTGCGAATGCCCGCCTGGCTAGCTACCACCCACAAGTATAAAATCTGTCGCCAAGCACCAGACGTTGTGTTGTGTGTCAGGCAGCTGTCCTTGAGAGCCAGTTATTCTAGGCTAGCCTGAACTACATCTTTGACCTCATCATCACTTACCATCAGGTGAAATAGTGGTCAAAGGTTAGCAATTTATTAAAAGCTATTAAGGGTATATTTTAGACGAAAGCCCCCATACAAAACGCAGCTCGAATCTCATTTTAATAATAGCGAATAAAACTCAATGATTTTTTACCTACGTAATCACTACCCTAATATCTAGGTTTGTGGTGCATCAGATTTTCATTAAATTATACAGTTTTGAAATTAAACTAGCTCAAAAACTCGTAATTTTAGATAAAAGAAAGACCCAACTTTAAGCATCTCTTTCAAGAAAAATAAGCATGTAATTAATATTTCTATTGCACCACAAACAAGGGGAATATAATGAACTTTCTATAATGGGAAGTTATTTATACATGTGTTCTATACTTTTTAAATAAATCTGGAGCTACGAATAACTGGCTCAAACTCCTAAAAACGAGTGCTATATACTAAACGCTATATAATAAACATTTTAATTATTAGTCCAAAAGAAAAAGGATTTAAGCCAGAAACGATAGGTCTAATAATACACTATATTTACATGCGAGTTCTTTTTTTATAACAAGTTGAGTTTTTATAAAAGTTCACGCTTTGGGTGGCGGCACGGATTTAGGAAGGGAGGGGATTAAAATTAAAAAAAAAAGGGATTTATTTTTAAATTTTAAATGCGGCAGCGGTGGTGTCTTTGTCAACCATTTATTAGTTAACAAACACATATCGCGACACGCATCATCACGAAGACGGACACAAAGCTACACAGCTTAACCTCCGAAACCGTAGAGGGTGCGGCCTTCCTCCCTTCCTAAATCCGTGGGTGGCGGGTATATGTCCTTAAAAAAATGACTTTGTTACAATTAACTGCTGTTTAAAAATTAACATCTTCAATTCCAAAACTAGTTCATACTAGAAAAAACGCGATTTCTCGAAACGATTTAGTTAAAAAATGTTCAAGCAACGACAAAGTGTATCGTGCTGATTGAGCCTTGGTCAAGAATTTATAAGCTGCATATGAAAAAAGGGTGTATTTAAAAAAAATGTGTTTGTAAGAAAAAAAGGTAACCTTTATAACTCAAAATACCACGGTATTTCGTCATGTAAGTAAACTTATTTCAGCTCATTTTAAATTTGTATTTATTATGCAGTTTTTGACTTTTATTTATATGATTTAATTATTTAAATTAGTTAAAAATAATATTGTCGTCATGACATGTTATATGTGTTGATGTTTCTTAGCGAATTTTCTTGAGTAAGATGATTATTTTTGTTTAACATGGTTCATACCAAGAGTTATGAATGAATATTTTAATAAACAATATACGGGGTGCAATTCGTGACTTGTGACGAAAAGCATCTGTTATCGGCCGAGGCCAGTCCGCTTAACATCAGGTGGGCTGGCACCGTCACAATAACATATTTTTTTTATTAATGTATTAAATTCAACTTTTAACTAGGTAGTATTGTAAAGGCCGTAAGTCAAACCTATTTTTAACTAGGAAAAACGCGTTATAACTAAAAACGAGTTTTAACTGTAACACCTATAAGCAACGATTACGTCACAGTTACGATATCATATGAAATTCTAAAACGTTACGAATATCCATTATTGTCATGACTGCCACCATTCAATAGGTTTAATAGTTATTCCCACAGCAATAACTTGGGTATTAAGTTACGATAGCGATGTATGTGTCGACCAACAAGATTAGTTAGGAGATAATTACACATTCCATTTGTCCGGTTAAGCTGGCTAATCGGCCAGTTTGATGAGGGTCACGACCCTCGAAGGTGCCTCACTACCAAGTCTCAAGGACCTGGTTTGAATTGTATTTTAAAGTTATTTAGATTTGCTGGTATGTTTGACTCAGTATAAATTAGGTAAAAAAATCTTGTAGCTACATTTTTTTTTATGCCTGATAGGTTAGCCTTTGACCACTATCTCACCTGATGGTAAGTGATGATGTGGTCGAGGATGTTGTTCAGACTAGCCTAGAATTACTGGCTCTCAAGGACAGCTGCCGGAACACACCGTTAGGTGCTTGGCGACAGATTTTCAATTTGGGGGTGGTAGGTACTACTACATTATATTAAACTATATTTTATTTTACTAGCCTGAAAAGCAACATACGGTAAAGATACAGCCAACGTAGTGATTCGTCTCATGGATATGTTTTTTTTTTATTTGGTTTTATTCATTTTCCACAGACTCCGGGGTCCGTGCCATTTTTGAAGTGAACAGAGAATTTATTGAGTAATTACATTAATAGGGGGAGCATTCTTACATACTAGGGGAACACAATTTTAAGGAATTCACTATTACTAAACAGTTGCAAACAGACTGGCATTCCGAACGGACCAGTGTCCTCAAGCAGCACTCGTTCACGAGTTGACTCGCGTGCCAACCATCGTCCTCCTCAACCATTTTTGAGGGAAGAGGACGACCCGGCACACGATGCCACTGCTTGCCAACACATTTTCGTGAGCATGACTGTTCCGAATGCCTGCACGAATCCGCTTGCTAAAGGGGGAGAAAACTATAACTAAGTACTAAATTTAACACAACAATAAAAAAGAGAACTTTGAAATTTTATTAGTCTGCCTCTCCGACGTCCATTCCCACCAGGGCCTCTATCACCACACTGTTGCGATCTCTGATTGCCATCTTCAGGTTGTAATCGCGGATAATTTGTAAAATAGGAATAAATACTTGAAAATGTAAGGCCAGCCAGCTATGTCAAATCACTGAGAGGGGCCTCTAGCCCACCTGCCCAGCCAACTTGGGGTGACTGGACAATATAATAAGCTAATAAAATAGATTCAGGCGTTACTGTGCGAAAATCTATAATATAATTTAAATATAATATAATATAAGATAATTTAAAAATATTAAAATAACTTAACATTCTAACATTGAAATTTATGCATTAAGCGAAAAAGCTTAGAAAGTTACAACGAATGAAGAAGGACCGTTCCTTAAGACGGTTAAATAATATTGAGGAACGAAAACATAAATTTGAGCGATGACTCACTTGCTACGATAGCTCAAATGAAACAGAGCATGTCCCGGCATGACCCAACGGATGGTCGTAGTTAATTTTTTCCTTCTTTTGTTATAATTTAATATGTTTATTGATAATCTAATAAGTACTAAAGAAACCGGTAAATGTGTTCACCATTCTCATATACGTAAACAGTAGTTCTATACGTATTTTATCTTATGTAAAGAAGAACTACAATATTTAAGATGCTCGTTGAGGTATTTTTCACCTTTCACCCCCTCGGTGTTGGTTTGACAGCTTATGAATAAGATAGCGTCGAACTACTCGTTGGTGAGAGAGTCAACTTGAATCATTCAGATACAGGGTCAAAGTAAGGAGGGGGCCGATTGCGACAAAATCTTTGGCGAAGTGAGTCGTAAAAACGCAAATTTGGAGCATGTTTATTAGAATGAGTACAAATATGACTAAAATGTAAAAAAAAAATTGGCGATATGTCAAATACATGATTAAAAAATTTCATGTTTTTGTTAAATAAAAAAAACTTGTAACCTGCTCTGAAATTTCGCTTACTCAAGTGTTTTGAATCTTTACGGTAAATCCTTTCAAATCAAATTTTATTTGTTATTATTATTTAGCAATGAGTAACACTCATTGCTAAATGACCTTTCATTGCATGAAAGATTTTTCAGTGTTTGAAAAACTTTATTTTAAATAATTTGTATCTAAAAGTTCGCTTTTCGCATATCGGGTAGCTCTGTTTCGCTTATTCGCATGCAAATGACTGATATTTTTCAAAGACTACTTCACCTTATTAATTGCGATAGTTACAAGCAATGAACGCTTAGCAGCGCGCGGCGCTTCGCAATAGCACGCTCCCAGCCCCATCCTGTTGACGACAATGTACCTCTGTTTGGACAGGGTACTGCAGTTGAAGGTGGTGGATCTTCTGGTCGGAAATGATACATGCTGTATTATTTTAACAGTTTAATAAAGGTTAATAAGATAATTTCTCAGTACATAAAATAAAGTTTATTTGCGTGTCACTTGCCTAATGTCCTGCGAGAAGTGAGTTGCCCGAGAGCTTGTAGCACCAATCAAGTCAGTCGGTATGCATGTGTGAGTGGCAATACCGGACGCATTATAACACACAGGCGTCAACAACCTCACTACTGCAGTCGATCGAATTTATTTGTGCTTGGACACTACGTTTATTATTTTACACATTATTATTTTACTTTAAATAAAATTAATAGTTGAAAAATATTTAAATTCACTTCAAAAGACACCTTCCTATGCCATGGCAGATTATACTGTCAAGTGCTTGGTGACAGATTTTATTCTTGACCTCTTACCATCCGCTGTGGACGATATCATCCATTTCTATTGTTATAAATATCTACGTCGCGCATAGGTGGAAAATAGCATGGCGAGTATTTTCACGATCTTATGTCGCAATCTGCAACATGGTATAGGTTTGTTTACATGCTGGGCTAGATGAATATATCCATTATCTTCCTACCCTATTGAGCGAGTTTCATGTTTTAAATGAGTAATTTGCCTTTGTGCTTTATGTTGTTGTAATGCTGCCAATGTTGGCAGCTATTCCTACCTTATTACATATGTAATTTTTCATACAATCCAACCCCGCTTTAATCGATGTACCTCTACTTCGACCTCTATATTCATATATTTTCGGTTAGATAAATACAATACTCATTACAAAAGTAATCAATTAAAATTGGATATTGCGGGCATTGAGCCCGCAACCTAATTATCCACGTCTTATCACTTCTTTCTCTTAGAACCTTTCTTATATATAATACAGATATATTCTAAAGCTGCCTTATTTCAGTTTTATCGATACCGTAAGCTGCTTAGCCACTGATTCTTATAACCAGCCCTTAATCCGTGTCTGTTTAGCGTAGGTATTTCCTTAGGGCCTTCACCGTGAGATTTCACGGTAGGTGATCGCAAGCGAAGCGGTTGAATTTTTCATAGGATATTATGGTTTTTCCTAACGTATCGGGAATATCGGTGTTCTTCTAGGATCTTATCGGCTTTCACTCGAATATAAGGGTTTTTGGCTTATCTAACGTGTGTTTGTTTTTGTATTTTAGAGGAGAAACAGGCAAAGCCATTTTGCGCGGTAACATATTACATGCATATTCATGATCATATTTCTGTTCTTATCTACTAATGTCAGGCTGTTACTTTATGTCTTCTTAAACTACATTTAGGGTTAATACAAGGACATCATGGTAAAAAGTGTTGGCTTTTGTATGCCTCTTCTACCAGACTTGGTAAATTCATTATTGTATATCTATTTTAGTGTATATATGTATATACACCTAAGACGTATACAATAATGAATTATAAAAACAATATAAAGCATTAAAATTATATCAATGATTATCTATACACATTTTTTTGTATTGGATAGTTTACAGTTGGTAAAATATTAAAAATTCAATGATGTTATGAGTTTAGTGACATGGAATAAGAAATCTGCCTTTGTCTCTTTAATGGTTTGTAAATGCTTAGTTACAATGAAAACGTATGATTCTAGGTGCACATAATAATATCAATTAGGAAACTGATAACTAAATCTATATTTATACCACCGGTCCGCCCCGGCTTCACACGGGTAATTACGACTATAAATTGAGATGTAAGCTATCCTATCTTTCAATTTGGATCAAATTGCACACAGTGTGCAAATCAATTTTAAAATTGGTTCTGTAGTTTAGGAGTCCATCGCGGATAAACAACGTGACACGTAATTTATATATAAAGATTAAATTACAAAATAATTTTGTTTTTAATATGACGGATGTTCCTCGGATCACATTATAAAATTACAAGAGAAAAAATTGTAGCCATGTCATCATAATCGTGACTATTAATTTTCCTCTCGTTGAAATTTTGCATTTTTTTTTTTATATTCAAACTGGGCAATGCCGCCAGCATTCTGGGAATATTGCCAACTGATAGTTGGCTGGAGCATTTCGACTGCCTGTGAGTTTCCAATGTCTAATCAAACAACAAATAGGTTGTCTAAATTCATTTATTGAAGTAGCTGTAGTGTTGTATTTAGTTTGTAGTATTTTGTTAATATTCAAACTATATGTATGTTTAATTATATATGGATAAGTCAGATAGGCGCAACTATAGTTTCGACTACATACGGTGGTCTTTTCAAGTTTAAGTTTTTCAGTACGAAGCAAGACGTTAACGCGAGCATCCTCAACACTCCTAAACTGAACATCTGATCTAATGAAAACTATATTAAGGTCCATCCACCTTATCTATGTAAGTAAGCTCGTATATTTCCACTAAGACTTATCTGTTTACGAGCAATCATATTTCATTAAACACGTAGTAGCCTAACGTAAGTAGTGTCTGTAACTTTTTGCGCCCGACCGCCTCCGGAAACATAGCAAAAACCACGAGGAGCTCACCAAAGTAACTCATGTGTTGAGAGACAAGAAAATTTAATAAAAATATTCAGTGAAGTTGAAAACAAAAATATGGGACGGAAAATGAGAACAAAGGGGAAAATCGCATCAGTTACTCCCACGAAACCTTAGTTGAATATTTTTTCGAGACTTTATTGAATAAATATACATAATATTACTTCGATGCCACCAAAAGCTTTACACTGGCGTCAGTAGCATTTGAATATATAAATATGATTATTCTGTTAGCTGGTTCTGTACGCATTAATTTATTCATCATTCTTTTTCACCAATTTGAATCGCATGTTTAAGTCGTGTATTCTTAGGTGGTATTAACACTCCGTTACACGCGTGGGGCACAAGTGTGCCCCAGGTAAAAATATTTGCTTCTAATTTTAAAATATATGGACTCAGAATGTCATCTTCTTCAATAGCTGTCCCCTATATCCTGATGTATTTGTTAGTGACTAGGCAACAACGACAGTGCACGGGTTTATTTTTTACACATTAATCATTACAAATAGATGTGTAAGGACCATACATTATTGCATTTTTTTTATATTTTGCGCAAAGAAGTAACTTTCTTTCGGTTCTAAGCATAAATATACGCTGATTTTGAAAACACTACTACTGTGTGACATTAATATTCTATTATATATGTAATCCTCATTTAAAAAAGGGGCACTGTGGTGCCCCGCGCGTGTAATTACGTGATAAACAAGACCGACAGTTAGATCGGCTTACTTTGATCGTCCGAATAATGATACCGCGAACATAACGATTCCAACAGCATCCAAATATCAATAGCTCATTTTAAATAACTATCATCTAATATTTTATTCCGTAGGAATAAATACGAGTAGGTAAGAATGCTTAATGGAAAACCATTAAGGTTAATAAATTAAAAAGAAATGGATCTGACTTCCAACAGTAAAAATAAAGAAATAAGTTATATAAGACTTGTTGAAGTAATAGATTTTTTTTAAATATATTTAATAATTTTTATAGTAGCATTTTAAATGCACACTAGATATATTACACTTATGTAAAGTAAGTATGTGTAGAAGCAAATCTACTTCTATTCAGTTAGTATATAGATCTAAGATTAACTGCGTACTTTTAAAAACCAGTTATCCAATGTGAATATTGGAAACTGAGTTAATATAATAAAGAAACTAATATTTAAAAAAAAACAAGCGATGACCATGTATGTTTACTAACACAACTGATGACACAACCATATATGTTTTTTGGCACAATGACACTCAAATAAAATATGGTTCAAATATCAGTTTCAATTTCAATTAAGTTACTAACAATACCAGAGTTAAATTCCTCTGATTTGAAGTAAATATCAGTTCCACGTTTAATTAAATTACTATTAATACCAGCGTTCCCCTTATTTGAAGTGATAATCTTGGTGTATAACTCGCGCAAACCCATTTTAACCTCGACTTAAATATGTTAAACGATTCGGCTAAAACGACTTGTTTAATGCACTCGTTGTACCATCTGCTATTTCTGTCAGTTTTACTGTTCATCTTGTACCTATTATTAATAATTACTTCGCACCCAATAATTTAAGGCTTATAAATTACAAGCATTGAACTTAAATAATCTTATCACAAAAATATTGGCACTAATAACGTTATGCTTAATAAGAATAACAACCAAATATATATAGGAACCAATACAACAGTTCAAAAGCTATCTCCATCCATAATTTTCGAGCAAAAACCTTCACGCCAAACTATGCAACTATCTTGCCATCTAAGTATAAACTATAGGTAGGTACAAATGCAGGTATCGCAGAAACCGAACGCGACAGCTGGCAGTCAGGAATAATTCCGGAGCAATTTTATCACCACAAACTGCATGCGACTGCCGCAAAGCTCCTCGCAAATGCTGATTGTTTTATGACTAGCTTTTTATGAACGGCACTTGTTTGCTTTCACGCTCAGAAAACGGTGCTTTATGTCGAAGACAAAGAAGCGATGATTTCCGATTACAAATTAGGGTAGACTGCTGATTCGTTGCTTAGAGGTTAATCATAACGAGTCAATTCAAGGTGTTTGAGCTTGTAGCAGGCACAAAGATAGGAAAAGCTAGCTTGATAATTGGTTAGTATGATTCTGAATTTCAAAGGTGCCAACTGCCAATATATTATCCATATAACATCATTCTGCTTACCAAGGTTAAGTTAGCAGTCAAAGCGTAGAATAGAATAATACGCAAAAACTTATTGAATACGGCATAATATATATTCTCTGACAAGACAATGGACAAAACAAGAACATATTTAGAAATTGTTTTCTATTGACACACAGGACAATAAAAGGCACTAATAAATGCTAGTTATATTCAGCCAGAGAATGTCTTGGTACCTACCACCTCAGTGCCAGGTATGCTTCGTAGCAGTAGAGTGGTACGAGCGTTTATTGCATATATTGCGAACGAGACATACAAACTAATATCTCGGAGTGACAAGCGCAGTACAGGGGAAGTAGAATGAAGACTAATTAGCTTAACTCACATAAAGCCACCTGTCTAACACCAACCCTAGGTAAACGAAATAAAAACTGCCATTATCAATTTTGGATCAAGGTTTGTTATGAATTTAGGCAAGGAATTAGGGCAAGGTACTGGTGACCGCAATAAATATGAAACTGAATTTGTGCAAGTAACATGACAATAAGCTCGCCCCCTATAACTGGTTATAGACTGGGACCAAAACATTTTATGGGATATATAAAATGTTTTGGTCCCTTAAACTTGTTTACTTGTTTTGGTTCTTAGTGTAAGCAAGGCGAATACAGGATTGACAATGTAAAAGTAATTTACCTTTTTTTCTTTTAACGTGATTGTGACTAAATAAGCGCGTGGCCCACCTGACTCTTGGCCGGCTCTCAAGGACTACTGTTGGAACACACTGTTAAGTGCTTGGCGACAGATTTTCTACTTAAGGGTGGTAGCTAGCCACGCGAGCATTCACATCCTTCCACTATGCGGTGAAGCTCACCTCAATTTTAACATAAGTATTTGTTAATCGATTCGGCTAAAACGAGTTGTTAAATGCACTCGTTGTACCATCTACTATATCTGTCTGTTTTACTATTTATATTGTACCTATTATGTATAATTACTTCGCACCCAATAATTTAAGGCTTATAAATTACAAGCATTGAATTTTAGTAATCTTATCACATAACTATTAGCACTAATAACGTTATGCTTAATAAGAATAACAACAAGATATATAGCAACCAATACAACAATTCAAAAGCTATCTCCATCCATAATTTTCGAGCATACAGATTCTCTACTTGAAGGTGGTAGCTAGCCAGGCGAGCATTCACAAAATGCCCTTCCACTATGCGGTGAAGCTCAAGCTGGAGGTGGGGTACGAACCATGGATCTGCGGCATGGCAGTCGATAGCTATTACCACTCGGCCATCATTGCTTCAATTGCTTAATTAACTCTGCTATGGACTTACGAAGAATATCGCAATAAAATTAACAATCTTATTAGTGTGCGTATGTGCATTTACGGAATGCTATCTGTCTATGTCATTCATTAAAAGGTGTCTTATAAAATAGAAGTATAGTTGTGTGCAGTATATGCTTGTGTTAAATTTTCTCCACATTATATTACCGTGACATTAGAGCGTACCCTATCTTCGTTTTTTTTATTTAAATCGATGCATAAAACTATATTAATCAGATAAAATTTAGATTTTATTCCATGAACTTTACACACGATAAATAAGTATGCACGGATGTATGAAAGTGTAGTATGCCCCGTGGGGCGCGTGCCGGGTTAGAATTACACCTCTCCATATCATCCCGTGGGTGTCGTAAGAGGCGACTAAGGGAAAATTACTGGAAGATGGGCAGCAGTGCCTTCTAAAGAACTGCCAACTTACACTGCGATCTCCAAGACGCTTGCCAAGCGTGGGGATTATGACAAATACCCCCTTAATAGGGGGCTGTGTTCAGCAGTGGACGGTCCGGCTGTTACAGTACAGTATGGAAGTGATAAAAGTATTTCAAACGCGCAATTTACACTTTAGGAATGCAAATTGAAGTTGACTTTGCTTTTAGGTAGTCTGCTTTGTTGGAACTAGAAACAAACGTGTTCTGTCCATTTGAATTCGAAATTCATTATTAATATTCACGTTGAGGGGCGTATTTCCAGCAGTGAGGTATTCAACCTTCTATTAGTTTTCGTAGTTAGACATACGAACTATGGAAAGTAGCTAGGTTTTTACAAGCTTTTATTTATAGTAATTAAACAACTTTAAACGGTTTAAATCGCGTATATTTATCATTATTTTGTCCTGACGTTTCAAACACTTTGCAGTGATCGTGGTCACGGGGTAGCTTTTATTTAGTTGTTTTGCATGGTGTTGGGCACTAATTTTGCAGTTTTTTGAAGCGTTCATACCGAAGTTTTATGGCCGTTCTTATTTGATCAGCTAAGTTAAGTAACGTCCATCTGTCATGACTTGGATGGATGACCGCTACTGATATTACTACTGAGCGCTTCCGTGCTTCAGAAGCTCGCTAAGCCGTCGGTCCCGGTTGTTGTCTTAGGACGGCAGTCGTTACAGAATGATGGCAGGGCATTTTGCGAATGCCCGCCTGGCTAGATTCCTCAAGTAGAAAATCGGTCGCCAAGCACCTAACGGTGTGTTCCGGCAGCTGTCCTTGAGAGCCAGTAATTCTAGGTTAGTCTGAACAACATCTTCGACCACATCATCACGTACCATCAGGTGAGATATTGGTCAAAGGCTAACCTATCAAGCATAAAAAAATAAATAAAAAAAACCTGTCCCGATGTTTGCCATCAAATCTTGCAAATTCATTTTGATCTACTTACAGGTTACTGATTAAGCTGGAATTTTGCATACATGTGTAAATCGTGTTAATAGCAACATTATGATGACATGGTGCTGATCTGATGATGGAGCTTGAAGTTGGCCACAGGAACTTCGCAATGTTATCAACACAACACAACAAAAAAACTGAACACAACCTTATCGAGTTTGGGGTCATTTGAATTGTATTGACGACTATTTCTTTAAATTTTTAGTTCTTTTTACTAACCAGAAAATAATAAAAGCTTAATAATAACAAATACTTTTAAAAGTATCCTAAAAAATATTAAATAATATTTTAATAAAACACTTAAAAAAGCATAAAATTATATATCTAGTGACAATTCCGCCTAATTTTCCTGTTATCTACGTGACGTCACAAACATCACGCAGCCTAACCGGAAGAATACCCGACTAGTTACGCTTCTAAACGAAGCATCTTCAGAAGGTCTTGACTTACCGAGCGCACGATCGATGTCTCGATCGTGCGCTCGGTGCAAAATTCCAGCTTAATCAGTAACCTGTAAGTAGATCAAATTGAATTTGCAAGATTTGATGACAAACATCGGGACAGGTTTTTTTTATTTATTTTTTTGTGCTTGATAGGTTAGCCTTTGACCAATATCTCACCTGATGGTAAGTGATGATGTGGTCGAAGATGTTGTTCGGACTAACCTAGAATTACTGGCTCTCAAGGACAGCTGTCGGAACACACCGTTAGGTGCTTGGCGACCGATTTTCTACTTGAGGAATCTAGCCAGGCGGGCATTCCCAAAATGCCCTACCATCATTCTGTAACGACTGCCGTCCTAAGACAACAACCGGGACCGACGGCTTAGCGAGCTTCTGAGATAACAGGAAAATTAGGTGGAATTGTCACTAGATATATAATTTTATGCTTTTTAAGTGTTTTATTAAAATATTATTTAATATTTTTTAGGATACTTTTAAAAGTATTTGTTATTATTAAATATGGATTTCCGCAAAGTAACGCCTGAATCTATCCATTATAATAAAAGCTTGTTTATAAAATCTTTTTTGTAGAGAAAAGCTTGTTTTTATGTTATTGTGATGGAACGAGCACGAGGCTCACCTGATGTTAACCGGTATCCTCTGCCTATAACAAGCCGGTGCTGGATGGTAAGCGTCACGTCTGTCCATTACAGTTACAGTTTCACTTGTGGACAATGCACTGCTTTCGACACTCCGAGACATTCGTTTTTAAGTCTCGATTGTCCGGTAACTACAGGCAAAGTAGCAAGTACTTTGCCTTTCAAGCGAAAACACAGCAGTGTAGAATAACTGACACTGCGGTGGTACCCACCAAGATCACCACTTAAGAGGTCTACCACCTGTTTTCTCACCTGATTATCACCACCCGGGAACCGCATGTGGGGTATTGAAATTAAAGGTACGTTCCCTCGGACGAGGGTGACTCAGCCACCAAAAGCAAAATTAGACATAAAATCAACTTCTTTTAATATTTTTATTTTGTAATTACGCATGCTTCGCGGGTCACATCACAAAATAACGAGAGGAAAATAAAGTCATGCCACGGTAATATTATCTATAAATATTACCGTGGTCATGTGCGGGATTCGAACCCGGCACTCCTCCTCTATAGCCCGGATACGCTCAGGGGGCCAACTCCCATCTCTTAATTCAGTCTTATTTTAACATAACATTTACAATTTTAATTCGCACCGCCACATATCACTATAGTATACTTACATAAGAACTTCAACGTGAGAGCGGGATGCATGCATTGAATCAAGTCATTTGTGCGACAGAGGTAGCACTATATGAACATTATTGTTTCGTGACGGCCACGGTACCAACCTTAGTATCAATAATTTAAACTTGAAACAATGACGTTTGCATTCCATAATAGTTTATAAAAGGTGGGAGTTGGGCCCCTGATCGCTAAGTCAACATGACATATGACTCATAACTCTAATTTCTCGTTCTCTCGTACCATCGAGCACGAATCCCGCACATGGCTATGATTTTCCACTAATCGTTGTTATTTTGTAAAAAAATAAATACTTGTCTTTTGTGCAAACCTTTCTGGACTATTTGACGAAATACATATGTCCTAATGTAAGTTGGATGAAATATATATTATACCAACTGCTACTAGATTATTGTAATTGTTAAAGCGACAAATCAAATCTAGTAAGATTGTTTCTTATCACAAGCCCGATCAATATCCCGACTTAGGAATATAAGAACTGTTCCAGGTTCGTAGGGGTTGACTAAAATACGCCAAATGTGCAGCATGAAACCAATCAAATCGATGTGAGGGTGTTGCTACATTTTGGGTTCTTTAGGGTTCCTTACCATAGTAACAGCCTGGTACCCGAGAAAAAGTGGATATACTACACCCACCTTCAATCAAATATACTATACCGAAAGAATTTTCTACATTTCGATTCTACACGAAGCATCCTTAGGAGATCTTGACTCTACGAGCGCTCGATCGAGAATCCTTTCTCTGTTGCTATGGTTTGGCTGCGTGGTGTTTGTGACGTCACGTCGGCTTAGCAGGAAAATTAGGCAGAATAGTCACTAGATAAATTTTTAAGTTTTAATAAAATATTAATTTAATGTTTCCTAAAGTATTTTTTAAATATTTGTTAATATCAAATATGGATTTACGCCAAGTAACCTAAAGAAGCCTGAATCTCTTCGTTATTTATTCATTTATAATATGTTCTTATTTTTAACTTTACCATGTTAAAGAATGTATAATGTACTGACCCTGCATAAGTGATGGTGAACGTAAAATTTTTCCTTTTACTATGTTATAAAACGATTATTGATTTTTAAGGTTCCGCAGTAAAAGGGTAACAACGGGACCCTATTACTAAGACCCCAATGTCCTTTTGTCTGTCTATCACAAGACTGTATCTCATGAACCGAGATAGCTAGTCAGTTGAAATTTTCACAGAAATTTATTTCCGCTATAACAAGGGTTCCGTACCCTTCGTGAAAATTAAAAAAAGGTTATATAAAATGTCTAATGTTATATAGATAATGGTACGGAACCCTTCATGCGCACTTCGCCAATTTTTTATAATATTTGTCATTATCATCTTCCTAGCATTACGATCTTTTTTAAGAGTTGGTAGGTATGATATGCTGTCTCTAAAATATAGATAACACAGTCATGTTATAAAAGCGAATCATATACACACAATACTACGAAGTTCATCATAAAATAGCTAGTCACCAGCTTTTACTATCTTGTGACTTGAAAGTATACTCGGTTGGCTAATAGGTATTTAATAGGCAGTACAATTTAAATACCTTTTCTACTTCTAATATCCAGCAATACCCTCGTTGATGTTAGTAGGGGCATGCTGGACCCCTTCAGCAAATCTTTTATATTTACATAGAAATCTAATTACTTAATGTTCAAAAGTAAGCAAAGTTGTTTTTTGGTGCAAGAGCCATATAAGTGATTCTAAAATAGACGACTGAGCACAGTGAGGAATTCAATGGCAGGAGACCAAAACAATGTGCATTCGCGTGAAACACCCAACTTTTCATCTCTTTAACAGTGAGAAAAATATCAGGTAAGAAACACACTGAACTAACATATTCAACATTCATCATAGGCAAAACACTACAAACTACGTAGGTACACAATACAGCGAACAACAACGAAAACATTTATGCAACCTGAAGGTTATTGCAGGCACACAGGCTGTTCAAAAAGTTAGAAGTAAAGTTGCTATAGTTCTGTGGGTTACATCTTTGTTAGAAAGACAATTTCCTGACGCTCGCATAAAACAATATTTTGCTGCGAGATTTTAAACAACAAAACACCTTGTTCTTGCTGGAGATATGAAAAGTATATTTCACATCTGTTATCGCCATATACATATCGACCTATTATCGCATAAACTCTTTGCGCTTAATGTTATATGTGTGCGAGTGCACGGCTTGCAAGGTAGCACAGTGATCCTACACCACTCTTTTGTCGTCACTCCACGCACCAGAAACATCCGCGCTCAATGCACCTCTCAAAAAATACAGTCCACTTATTAAAGTACGTTAAATATTCAAGTAATTATTTATCTGACAACATAAGCCTAAGGGCCTATAACGCTATCCGCTGGCAAAATGTTTGGCCAATTCAACATCAGTAAGCCGTTAAAATGAATAATAATTATTCTGAGTTTTACTCGCTCACTATACTGTATTAGAATGTCAATAAATAAGTGAGGATCCGTAGGGTTTATACTTGTTTCTTTCTTTTATGAGTTCGTAGCTCTAATCCCTCTCAGTTCACATTTGTCGCGTATTTCGTCGGTTTGAAGAGGCACGTATCTCTATGCACCAAATGTGTTTTGGTATACATTTCAGATGCCGGAAAGTAAGATTAATGGAGTGACAAGAAAAGGTGTGAAGTGAACATGACCGAGAAATTGAGATTTCTATATAATAGACTTGTCAGTCTAGCTGCATACGCGTTACATCCGAACCGCGAGGTCAGTACTGTACTTAAGTTTTTGTATTTTCTTATAAGAAAACTTAGTAGTAACAGGCCTGGCTCTCGCACTTTAACTTCGCTACATATACATCGGCCGTAAAAAAATCCGTCTAGACGGCTACATGGTTTTTTTTTACGGTGCGTGTTGCGTCAGAAGTCCTTTGTCAGAAGAGATCAAAGCTATGCGTGGCAATGCAATGGAAAGAAGGACACCCTGTAGGTGAATATCATATTAGGTACTCGGTGTAGCTAGAGTCGCCTTTTATTGGTATGGCTTTGCAAAGTGATCCTTCTGGTTCTGTGGTAGTCACTAAATCAGATGCTTATAAAGGCTTTATAAAGAGGCATAGCCCTATATGAACTAATTTTACTTGGTCAGAAGTGGGTGTTTTCATACACCTCCATTATCACACCCATATAAAAGGCGTGAAGGGAGATGATGATAAAAATCATCTTCCGTTAATTTACATTCTACTATATGAAGTTGGTAGGCCCATTGCAGCCAATTTGGTAGAGTGACAACATCATGCGGGTCATGGGTAGCTATTCATTGTGGCGTTCTATCGGGGAAATTATTTTGTTCAACAGTTCGCCTGATTATGATGGTGATGCCTCATGTAATGTCGTGGAATATACTTATCACCCAAACAGAGTATTTTCAAATTAAACTAGCGGTTATATGCCACAATTAGGTATGTAGAACCCTTAATGCTTTTTCGTAAGAAAAGCCTATTCCACAAAGCTGTGGAATAATAAGAACAACTGAATTAATCGAATTAAGCGTTGTTAAAATCAGCAAAGCAATAAAACTTTTAAATTGATCAATCCCGGCAAAGAATTATGTTAATAACATTTTCAGACTCGAGTTATTTGTCTCAACTAGAGGACAAATAAATTCCAGAGAATATATGAAATCTACTATATTCCCCTTGCAACATACAAAAAGAAAAAGTTTACGAAATTTATTAAAAATTTATTAAAAATGTTGCTTAATCTTAATCAGAAATAAAAGAAATTTGTAAGGATTTAGAAAAACTTGACACCGACAATCTATTAAAAGTTTATATCCCAAAGCAATATGAAAGTGGGTATTGCCGTGAGAGGCTGCTAATCTAATCCACGGCTTTGCTCGAAGAATAATGAAACACAACCGGATGTCATTATGAAATATGGCAGTAGTACAATTTCCGGTTAAAGGATCAGATTGTTTCATAAATTGCCAATTGGACGACGCAAAAGGCAACTAAAGGGAAAATACTATACCTAATGAGCAGCGAATATTCGCATACTGTTGCTTCGCATTAGGTCTACAGTAGGACAGTAAGTTCAGTTAGCTTGGAGTACTGCTTAGCTGACCAGTACTTAGCAGGTAAACATTTATTTACACAAGTGACAATACAATTGTGATGAAATGCACTGTTATAGGCAGAGGTTAGTCCATTTAATATCAAGTGAACCTCGTGCTTCTTCCGCCATAATCGTATAAAAATAAGGTGAAGGATAAAGCTTAAAAATAAAGGACGTGTAGGCGTTGAGAAAGTATAAACTTTTCTGTTATATTGTAATTTCTGTATCGAAAACAAATTATACCGACCTCGTAAATGTGGTATAGAGATAAACTTAATAACGAAGGCAAATAAAGAAATAGATTCCATACAAACTAAGAATTAGTGTATTATTGGCCACGGTAATTTAAATTTAAATAAATATTATAATTATCGTATTATATTGTACATAACACATTGTTTAAAGACGTGTAAAAGAATGGCCCCGAGTTTCTTGCCCGTTCTTCTCGCAGTGGCTCTATAAGTTTTTTTGCTGAACGTGGCAGTACAATGTAGAATATTTCAATATTAAAATTTGTAATTGACCTTCATAAGAGCGTCGTAGACACCTAAATTGAATAAATGATTTGGAATTTGAATTTGGTGAATACTTTAAAATAAAAATGTTCTAGATATTATAGCCAATTAGTGCACAGATCTAGTATGCATTCGCTAACTCGCTTTATAAATTGCGAACTATTAATGTTATTGTTTTATGACAGTTGCCGTTGTCAAAAGAGTATCCAAAACTACAAATTCAAGTCATATCAAAGCCAAACATCACAAGCTAAAAGACCGCGCACTACGTAAAGGATGCCCTACTGCCTCCAACTATACTGTGACCGCACTTACAGACAGAGATATAAATTTCCCTCTTGAAGACTGTTACGAGTAAAATTTAATAAAGCAAATACGAACACCGTTACGTACTGAGCCTGAACATATTTTAAGAGATTTATAAGCAGCGAAACAAAGAGCGTTATTTACAATTAATTTAGAATTATGTTGGAAACGTAATGTATTGGGGACTCAGGTATTTTGAGTTATGTTATGTATTAAATGTGCTTAAGAAGTTAATTGCCTGTAGGTTTGCTGTTAGCCTGTGGGCTTGCCAGGAGGTGAACGGTTTTAAAAGTTGATTATTGTGCGAAGTTTGTGAATTTTTGTTTAAGACCTTTTGTGTACTTATATTAAATAAACTGCCGCATTTATTGACGTCAATTTTTTTTTTTAGGGAGGACAGAGATGCTGGCTACCGCCTGTGCAATCGTCCAGCTCCACCGGATTTTGGGCGAGGGCCTGGCCCTACAATAGCCCATAACTGATGTCAATCAACTTATTAGAGTTAATTATGTGAAGTATCACCATCAAATAGAAAGTCTGTCGGTAAGCACCTAACGGTGTGTTCCACCGCACAAATTACAAGCACATGAGACTTAACAACTATTCTCAGTGTGACGGGTGCAGAGCAACTCGTGACGTATGATAAAATACATCTGTTAGAGGCAGAGGTTAGTCCGCTTAACATCAGGTGGGCCTCGAGCTTGTTCTGTCACAGACCTCTGGTGTTGCGAATGTTCGTAGGCGACGCTGATCATGTACACCAGGTGACCCGTCTGCTCGTATGCCCTCATATCCCATTTTTTTTATTAAATTCTTCCAATAGCAGTAGGTAAAAAAAGAACGCTACTGAAGCGCTCGTAGCGAAGTTTGCTTGGCCGTCCTTAACCGATCAGATAAGTTAAGCAACGTCCGCCACGTCCATGACTTGGGTGGGTGACTGCTACTGACATAACTACTGAGCGCTTCCGTGCCTCGAAGGGCACTTTAAGTATTTTTCGAATACCCTAGCCTGGCTGGCTACCACCCTTAAGTAGAATATCTGTCGCCAAGCGCATAACGGTGTGTTCCGGCAGCTGTCCTTGAGAGCCATTAATTCTAGGTTAGGCTGATTAACATCTTCGACCACATCATCACTTAAAATTCCACGAGTCAAAAGGTTACAAAAATAATTTGATATTGAACAACAGACGATCCTTTTGTCTCATTCGTCGTTTTCGAACGAATGCTAAGTTTGTCAGTTTTCTGTTGTATTTAATATTTTATCTCTAAATTTAAAAATAAGGATTCCCATATAAAACGATCTATGCAAAAAAATATGATAATACATGATTTTAACTGATAAATCAAGTAGCATAGGGTAGATGGATGTGCTGGTCGAGAATGTGTATATCACCGTTTTTGAACATTTTTTTAGAAATAACCTTACTGATATGAATATAATATATGTGAATTATCCGAAAACACGATGCCCTATATTTCTCTCGCTGGAAATAATCATGAGGAAAATTAAGCATGGTCAAGTTTTTTTGTATATAGACAAAAAAACTAAGAAAAGTATCATAACCTACTTGAAAATGTGAATTAGTATTTAATTTAATATTATCAATACTTGTCATAAAATTAAGATGTGTACACATCATTTTTTTTTTTTTTTTTTTTTTAATATGAAATAATCAGTGCACATGTTTTTTTTTTATTAGCGAGCCTTTGACAACTATCTCACCTGATGAAAAGTGATTTTGTGGTCGAAGATATTATTCAAGCTACCCCAGAACCTCTCAGAAGCAGCTGCCGGAGTGCTTGGCGTCAGATTTTCTACTTTAATTTGGTAGCTAGCCAGGCGGTCATTCGAAAAACGCCCTACCATCATACTATAACGACTGCAACGATCGCAACTGAAAACGACAGCTTAACGTGCCCTCCGAAGCATGGAAGCGCTCAGCAGTAATGGCACTAGTCTAGTAGACACGCATCCAAGTCATGACCGCAGCAGACGTTGCTTAACTTAGATGATCGATTAAGGCTTGTACAGTCGCCAATGGCCTTGAGTATCTGGGCCTAATCGAGCTTACTTTACCAGCGCATCGCCGCAGGTAATCAACAAACGTTCGACACTCGCTGCACAAATATAACGGTCAAAGAATATGCAGATGCGCGATACGCTCCGGTAACATGGCACTTTATATGCATACCATACGATTCTAGTGAGTATCCGCAGTTGCAACTGCGATTGAGATCAGTACTAAAATTCATACCTACCTAGGTTTTTCTGGACGTCTTTATTCCTGGAATTAATATTTCGACGACGTCATCCAAGTGAATAAAGTTCCTCCGATTTGGCTGAAATTCAAAATCTAGGTTGTTCTGGAAGTTTTTATTCAGAATTTGGAATAATTTTTCGATGGCGTCTGCCAAGTGAATAAAGTTACTCCGATTTGGCTGAAAATAGATATCTAGGTTTTTTGGACGTCTGCATTGCAAATTTGGAAATCATTTTTCGAAATATCAGCCAAGTGGAGAAAGTTACTTCGATTTGGCTGAAAATCAATATCTAGGTATTTCTGGACGTCCTTATTCCGAATTTGGAAGTTATTTTTCGATGTCGTCTGCCTTGTGAAGAAAGTTAGTCCGATTTGGCTGAAAATCGACATCTAGGATGTCCTGGGCGTCATGATTCCGGATTTGCATTTATTTTTCAACGTCGTCTGCAAAGTAAAGAAACACTCCGACTTGGCTAAAAATCGATATCTAGGTTTTTCCGGACGTCCTTATTCCAAATTTGGAAATTACTTCTCGATGACGTCTGCCAAGTTAAAAACGTTACTTCGATTTGGCTGAAAATCAATATCTAGGTTGTTCTAGACGTCCTTATTCCGAACTTGTTTTAATTTTTCGAAAACGTCTGCCAAGTGATAAACGTTACTCCGATTTGGCTGAAAAATTGATTTCTGGAGGTCATTATTCTACATTTGGATTTAATTATTCCACGACGTTTGCCAAGTAAAGATAGATGACGTATCTTTAAAACGCTAAGATATATCGGACAACAGTAAGGAAATTATGATAATCAATCCGTTTATGCAAATCTCCTTTTAATGAGGTGATCCTCAAAAATAGTAGATTGTTATACAAGGGTTAAAACGAATCAATCCCCTTACGAGGTATATTTAATATAAATATACCTCGGAAGGTAAATTAAAGTAATAGGTTAGACATGAGAAGGAATCATTTACTATGTGATTTTCCCGCCCTTAGGTGGGAAGCAGAGTCTTCCACTCGCTACTCGCATCAAACAAACACTACTTTCCGAGTACGAGATATGAGAATGATAATTTCTTGTAGGTCTAGGCAATAATAATATGGGCAATTTATCTAAAGCTAATTTGTAAAGATTGGTTCCATTGTGAAAAGGTAACCGAGATACTTTCTCATTTATTAGGAGATTTGAATAATTGATTGATAAGTAATCATAATTTTCCTACTCTTATCCTACTGCGGCGTTAGGAAGCTGCTAAGCACCCCACGGCCAGCAGGTAGGTAGGTAAGCTTAGGGAGTAGGTTTGAAAAGTTTTTTAGGCCTTATCAGGTTGCACAGCCGCACAGTTCTACTGAAGTTACATAGACCGGAGGGAGTCGCTGGCCTGATAGTACTCGTGATCCAGGTCCCAGATGTGGCGGTCTTGGCGTCGGCTGATAGTTCTGGATATCGGTAGCGAGTGCTCGAAACAACCGTCCTCCGGTTAAATCAGTGAAATGGAATCCTGGAAGGAAGACACCGGCTTAGTGGTTGATGTTCCTCAGCCAACTGTTGTCAAGCCGCGCCGACACGATCGTGCTACTATTACCAGTGACTCACATTTTAAAACTCAGTCTAGCGCGGTAGGGCAGCACAGCTGCTTACGTTACATAGGTTTTAGTCAGCACTATAAAATAACAATAATAAATAAGGCACTCACCCTAGAGGGACTCATGCACTTCACAACTAGTAAATAACAATTAAGGTTGATACTACGTATTGTATTTTTATTTAGCGCAAGACGAGTGTTCCTTGCCAATTGCATAGACGAAAACGCTAAGATATATCGTGTTTAAAACGCTAAGATATGTCTGTGGGTTCCGCACAAAATTATTTTTAATAATTAGCAATATTAACGTAAGTTTATACTTTAAGTGGTATGTAAGTTAGTTAAAGAATTTAATTAGTATATTTTAAGTTTATGATTAACATCTAATGTTTCATATTACGAATAATACTATTATTTAAGTAACGGCGTTAGGCACAACGTTTACACTACATATTATCTTACCGTTTTCGAGATACGTCATCTATCTTCACTTGGCAACGTCATTGATAAATAAACTCCATATATAAAATAATGATGAGTAGAATAATGACGCCCAGAACAATCTAGATATCAATTTTTAGCCAAATTGGAGTAACATTTTCACTTGGCGACGTCTTCGAAAAATAAATTCCGAATTCGGAATAAGGACGTCTAAAACAACCTAGATACCTATCGATTTTCAGCCAAATCATAGTATTTGGCTGAAAATCGATAGGTGGAGTAACTTCTTTTACTTGGCAGACGTCATCGAAGAATTAATTCCAAATTTGGAAAAAAAGCGTCCAGGAAACCAAGATAGTATCGATTTGTAGCGAAATCGAAGTAACTTTTTCACTTGGCCGACGTCATTGTTAATAAATTCTAAATTTGGAATTAAGACGTCTAGAAAAACCTAGATATCGATTTTCAGCTAAATCAAAGTAACTTTTTTCACTGGGCAGATGTCATCGTGAATCAAATTCCAAATTTGTAATAATAACGTCTAAAACAACCTAGATATCCATTTTTAGTCAATTCTGAGTATTTTTCTTCACTTGGCAGACGACATAGAAAAAAATATTCCAAATTCGGAATGATGACGCACAGCACAACCAAGGTATAGATTTTCAGCCAAATCAGAGTAACTTTCTTTCATTGGCAGACGTCATCGAAAGATAAATTTCAAATTCGGAATAAAAACGTCCAGAACTACCTAGAATTTGAATGTTAGCCAAATCGGAGTAACTTTCTAAACTTGGGCGACGTCATTGAAAAATACATTCAAAATTCGGAACAAAGACGTCTAGAACTACCTAGATTTTGAATTTCAGCCAAGTCGGAGTAACTTTTTTCTTTTGGCAGACGTCATCGAAGAATACATTCCAAATTCGGAATAATGACGCACAGCACAACCTAGATATCGAATTTCAGCCAAATCGGACGAACTTTTTTCACTTGGCAGACGTCATCGAAAAATAAATTCCAAATTCGGAATAAGGAAGTCCATTAAAACCTAGAAATTGATTTTCAGCCAAATCGGACTGGTTTTGATTTTTAGAATCTTGTATCCGCCAGTTTGGATTTATGACAAGTGTCATTTGACTGCTCTCCCGATTCCCTGCGATAATTGTTCAAATCTCCCTTACTGTAATTGCAACAGCCAGATCGTCCATTGCATAAGGGGGTATTTGCCATAATCCCCAAGCTTGGCAGGCGTCTTGGGGATCGCAGTGTAAGTTGGCAGTTCTTTAGAAGGCGTTGCTGCCCACCTTCCAGTAGTTTTCCCTTAGTCGCCTCTTACGACACCCACGGGATTATCTGGGGAGATGCAATTCTAACCCGGCACCCCAAGGGGCAAATCTCCCTTACCTATCTCTTACTATTTTCGAGTTATCCAGACTTGGCGTTGGAGTTGGCAGACGTTATCTTTATGCAGTATTAATTAACCTATATCAAAACACCTAATACATTTATCAAAAAAAGCTTAGAACTCCAAAAGATGTATGAAGTCCCATACACACTCTTAATGTAGTAGAGAACCATTTTGTACCCTACAAAGTACTAAAGCCGGAAACTATTTACCATAATATAAAAAAAATATTATCTTTAGTTTACCAGTTATGTCATGAGAGCGTTATAGACATTACTTATTAATTTTGTACATGTATCATGCACCTAATTAAAAAACTTTCATTGATCTTTTTGATAAGGCCGCCCATTGTAAAGTACCTACAACATTGTCAATTTCAAGTTTTGATTCTTTTCATATGTGATAAATTTCAAATAAAATTTGTCTACAAAGTACCAATAATAAAGCGTCAACGCGCATACTTCACGTCGCAATCAAGTTGGCCCTCTGCAGCGAGCGAATCATTGCACGCACACAGCTGCGAATCTCGCGTGTCAATGCACTAATACAAAGACAAGATCGTTGTCAGTCGAAAGCGCGAGTGGAGCTAAGAGCGACACAACCTCCCCGTGCCACCGCTTGCGCAACACTGCCGCCCGCGTCCGCGTAGAGCACCTCAGAACCGCCGCGCTGGTGTGCTCGAGTAAATTCGCGATAAAATAATTAAATAAATGAATATTACACAAAAGTAAAAAAAATAAAACAATAGGGATTTGTAATTATATGTAATACACCTCTTGTATTAAACTTATCAAGATATGTTGATAAATACTAGAGTTCCAACTGCTAGAAGATGTTTTTAGACCTATGTTCATATTTTTTTTTATCACGTAAATTGATTGTGATCATGTTTTGGGATCAATAGGAATCTCATAAATATGATCAAAATTTACATAATATTTTTTGTTTTGCCACAAACGTAATAGTACGGCTCAACTTATTTTTTAAAAGAACCTTATTTGCCTCCTCACCTCGTCACCTCCACCTTAAGATAGCATCGCTAACTGCGCACATTTGGACTGCCTGTGGGTCTGAAATGACTTGTAGGTTGTCTAAATGATATTACTGTAGTAGCTATAGTAAAGTAATCTAAATCGTATAAAACCTAATTTTATTTATTTTCGTATCTGAAAGATCTTTTCCGTTTGTAAAACGCTCAAATTTATATAAATATATTTTAAAAAAATGGTTCACGATATTGAAATATAGCGTAGTTCTGTTTCGCTCACACGCATGCGAAACGAGGTCTATTCGTCTTACGGTCTCAGTCTTATATTCTTCAGACCACTACATCTGTAAAGTTACACTACAGTATAGTGCCCACTAGATTGTAATTTTGATTAATATCCTTTAGTTTTGATTTGTTTACTGATTTATATACAACCTGAATTCAGTCTAGGACTCAGTTTTCTATTACTATTCCCAAAGGTGTGGGATTTCATTTCTCCGTTTCAAATCCCATACAAACATCGCAGATACGGCTTGAAAATAAAGCAGGCATCTAACTTAGTTCCAAACTGAGCATTAACACATATTATCGGATAAGTTTAGCCAGTATTTCCCAGTTGCAACTCTATTAAAAGTTACGTATGTACGCGACGTGGAGTTTTGCTCAGGTTTTGTACGGATGTTAGCGTCAGGTGTAAATGTGAATGGTAGCTCCTCTTCCCATAGCGTATGCAGAGTTTGGGGATAGTTTAATGTATGCCGGAACTGTGTATATTAACTTTGTAAGGTTTCTAAATATTTCATGAACCCTTTTACAAAGTACTGTTTATAAAAGTTCATGATATTTTTAGGCAGTCACTTTCGTTATAGTATAAGGCCGTATTAGCTCATCCCGAGGAAAATACGGGTATTTCCTTCAAAATACAGTACAAGATTATCTATCGTTGTTTTAAAGCCACACAGATGTCTCTAACATAGCCATAGTAATGGAACAACCAAGCACTGAAATACTCAGTGATAAAATTCCTCTAACATTTAATAGTAGAATTTTTTGTGCGAGTTCGTCCAGGAAGTCCGTCTATAGCTGATAGTCTAGCCTATCAGCACTATTTCACCTGATGGTAAGTGATGATGTGGTCGAAGATGTTGTTCAGACTAGCCTAGAATTAGTACTGCCGCCGACCAGTAATGTTCCCATTACTGTGTTCCGGTATGAAGGATCTGGTATGGGTGCCGGTAAAATTATAGGCACATGAGACTTAACAATTTTATGTTAATCTCTCTCAGGGTGTTGGGCGCAGAGCAGTTCGCCACTTGTGACGAAGCTCTGTTATAGGCAGAGATTATCGCTTAACTAACACCGGGTGTGCCTCCAGCTTGTTCCATCACAATAGCATTAAAAATCTAACCAAGTACCAGCATAACAAGACCACAGAGAACGTTGACCGGTAAAGAAAGACGAGGCAAGATCCGATACGAGTGAGATTAGTGTATCAGTTTTTTGAATGCTACAATTTTGATTTACATTTAAAAGACTTACTCCGACGCTTGATTGTATTTTTTTTTATTGCTGATAGGTAAGCCTTTGATCACAATCTCACGTGGTAAGTGATGATGTGGTCGAAGGTGTTAACAGGCTTAACCTAGAATTTGTCCAGGTCTTGATCTGGAGGTCAAACAATACCTTACGTTTTCTGAACAAGATGCTTTAATCGTGAACAAATCTTTAACCGGTTGAAACTCTTTGGAATCGTAAGATTTCAATGTGACAAACTTTCGCACTTTAAGATCAAATGACTGCCCAACGTGCATACATCTGGACTATTTTTTTAACTCAAAAATCACGTAATTGTTACCTTGTACCTCTTTTTATACCTGTATGAACTAGCCAAGAATTTCCGGTGTTGCCCATCCCGACCACAGGCAATGCCCCACCGCTCGCTGCGAAAACATTAGAATAAAGTCAAAAATATATTAACTCACGCACATTAAGCAAACCGCATGCGTTCCCGACCCCTCTTTAATTAGTGCGGGGTTCAGAAAGGTCATACGTTAATTGCGGTTCCGACACGGAAACACGACTAAAAACCTTTGAGCAGACCCTTCCAGATTATTCTGTATTATTTATCATTTACCTGCTCTGCTCGGTTCTGTTTTGCAGTTTCAACTACGCATTATTTTTTGCATTATTATTATTTTGCAATATTATATTCGGGCTAAGATGTCACCCCCTCCATCTCTTTCCGTGGGTGGCTAAAGTGGCGGCTAATGGAAAATACCGAAAGGTGGGTAGCAGCGCCTTCTGAGGAATTACTATCTTACACTGCGATCCCCAAGACGCCTGCCAAGCGTGAGATGATTACGGCAAACGTCCCCTTAATGGAAAGGCTATGTTCAGCAGAGGACAGTCCGGCTAATACTGTATAGGATATGAAGGAGTTGACGGTCGTTGAAGGTCGTTATGAACTTGACTTAGAATCTGATATAATTAATTTGCGACTATTTACGTTGAGAAGCATAGAAGAATTTTCGATGCATTTCGCTTTGCGAGATATCTTTCTCGATCGTCTTATTAATTTATTGTTTTCTTAAAATATTTTTTTAATTACTTGTTATTATTATTTATGGATTTCCGCAAAGTAACGCCTGAATCTATTCGTTTCTAATCTTCTTGATTTCCTACGACAGGCCATAAAAACAAAATAATACAGAAATACATTTTTGCTTAGTATATTTTGAAGTAAATACAGGGTTATTGGTAATATGCTAACAACCTCTTAGGGTTGACATCTGATAGTCCTAACAAACATTTTGAGAATATTTTTTTGTTTTGAAAAGAATGTTTTTAAGCATTTGATTTTTTTTTTAATTGTATCAATGCCTTCTCCGAGTCAAGAGTGGCAACACTGGACCGCACCGTGCTCCTTTTGAAAAGAGTTTTGAATATTTACGTTGAACAAAGTAATAAAAAATTTGAAATTATACATTACAGACACAAGAGACTATTACATTAGATGGCCCTCGTACTTATTCCGTCAAAAACAAATAAAAAACACAACAAATAAAATTATCTCAAAATGTTTGTTAGGACTTCCTAACAAATATTTTGAGATATTTTTTTTGTCAACACACAGCAGGTGTCAACCCTTAGAGGTTGTTAGCATATTACCAATAGTTCTGTATAAGTGCTGTCCTTTTATTGCAGAATACGAATACATACGGCTCGTAGCGAAGTCTGAACCTCTTGTAGCGGAGTTTGTAGCGCTTATAGCTATGTATAATCACTAAAAGTGTATCGAAGGCATAGTAGTAGGCGTAAAAAGCTACTTGCACAGGACGGCAAACTTAGGTATTATTAGAAATGTTATTCCTTCCAAATTTACACGAGGAAAAATTTAGGTCTAGTGCGGGATTCGAACCCGCGTCCATGCACCCCTTAAATAAACCTCTAAACCAATTGAGCTAACATGACAATGAGTCATACCTCAAAATTTTCATATCGTTCTTTAACTATGGTATTGGGATGGTTAAAGAACGATAGGAGGAAGTAGGTGGATGGACGCGGGTTCAAATCCCGCACATGACTTCAATTTTTTCTCTCGCAAATTTTTAACTCTGTAATGTAATCCGCAGAGCATGCGTTATTGTAAACATAAAAATATTAAAATGTGATGTTTCCCTTGTATTTGATCGTTTTTTTCGATCTCTTGATATTTCGTAAATATCCCGTTGCTAATAATAACTATAATAAGCGACAGTGCTAGTTTAAAAACTTATATAAGAATATATCGGCTGGGTCGACACCTAATATAGGAGACTGCTATTGACGTTAAATTATAGTCTATCTTTGGAGCGATGTTCCATCTTTGGAGGGACCGATATGACCTTGGTCTCGATTGTTATGTTTGAAGTTAAGAACACTGACAATGTTAGGAATACCCGTCCAAAAATTTTGGAGTAAAATCGGAAATGTGATATTTACTCAATTGCCTACAACTGTATCTATAATGCTTATCAAAGATTTAAATGCTAATTTGTGTATCTATAAATAAATGCTTTCCTTTCCTTAAATATAGGTACTTCCATTTAATGACATAAACAACATAAAATTATACCACACACGGTCAAGTGTTCTGCACTACAAATAAATAAAGAATAAATATTTATTCGTAGTATAGAAGTATCGTGATACATAAAGTTACATAAAGTTATAAGTTAATTTTATTAATAGGTATATTTTTCAAAATTATGCAAATTCAAATATAGAACAACTACTCGGTGATACAATCGGCAACAAAAGTGTTTGTTAAAATTAATTCAGCGAAACGCTTTAAAGTATTCTCTTGCTCCGGTGAAATGAGAAGACAAAATTATCTAAGTACATTTCTGACTAGAAAATACTCATTTTACTGGACGCAATTTATTTTGTTATGGATCCCTCCATTTTACATCGGGCAATTTCGCTAGATTACTTGACGGCAAATAGGCTTTAAAATTTTATATATATTTTTCAACGTTCAAATAATAATAAAACGCTTATGACAGGTAATAAAAAAATCACGCAACAATATTTTTTTTCCAATTTATGTTAACAACTTGTTTTTATAACTCAATATCTGGGGAGGCTTTACGATAACAGATTTACACATCAATTATAACTTTGGCAGCGCCTTCGCTTATCATAAAATATGTTATTGTTCGAGTTTGGTCTGTTCGTTGGTTCCTGTTTTATTTAATTGCTCTCTTTTATGTACTAGGCAATGGGAGTTGGCTTGTTAGTAGAAACGTGTTGGTAGCTTTCATCAATTAGTTAACAATGATTCTGTTAACCATAATATAAAAACAACATTTTATGGCAATTTCTAAATTTGATTACAAGCCCTATAACGTGTGAAGCCAAAGCAAAAAAGCTTAAAAAATTTTTAAGCACATCATTTTTGGTCTCAAGCGGAAATCGAACCCGCGCTTAAGGGCCTCGTTTAAGAAAAAGCAGGAGAAGCCGTTTCGATTCTCGATTTAGATGAAAAGTTTTGTGGTCTAAAAATTTGTAATTTAGATGATGTATTACACGAAGGTAGAAGTACATATCCAACACTTGCCAGACATGTTTTGGTCACATAGTCCCTTGTCATAGGGACTATGTGACCAAAACTTATGTGCTTAACCAGAGTATTTTGAAACTATGATAGCCGAGCGTTAATAGCTATGGAATGACGGGCCGCAGGCCCATGGTTCGAGCTTCATCATCGCTTGGGCTTCAGCGTATGGTGGAAAGGAATTTTGCGATTGCTCAGCTGTAAAAAAATTGTCGCCAAGCACCTAACAGTGAGTTCAGGCTGCTGCCTGCTGTGCAAGGACTATTGTTCTTGAAGCGCTCGTAGCAAAGTTTGCTTAACAATTCAGAATCGATTAGCAAAGTTAAGCAACGTCCGCCGCGGTCTAGACTTGGATGGGTGGCCGGTGGTGACATTACTACTAAGCTCTTCCGTGTTTCGGAGGGCACGTTAAGCCGTCGGTCCCGGTTGTTGTCTTAGGATGGCAGTCGTTATAGCATGGAGGTAGGGCACTTTGCGAATGCCCGCCTGGCTAGCCTCAAGTTGAAAATCTGTCGCCAAGCACCTAACAGTGTGTTCCGGCAGCTGTCCTTGAGAGCCAGTAATTCTAGGTTAGCCTGAACAACATCTTCGACCACATCATCACTTACCATCAAGTGAGATAGTGGTCAAAGGCTAAACTATCAGGCATAAAAAAAAACCCATAGAAGAAATTACAGGCACATGAGACTTAACAAATGTATGCCTCAGGGTGACGAGCGCTGTTATAGGCAGAATATAGTAATAATTAATTCTAACCTATAATATAATATATTATAGGTTAGAATCCCAAAAATTATATAAATTACATTATATGTTACTGTGATTTTTTTTGTCAGACATATCCAATCCGTTCGATCTGGAAATTAAACCCAACCCCTCGAGATGCTCTAAAACTTACCAGTAGGTGGATAGCGGTCACCTGAGAATCACCTATCTCGGATAAAGTCCTCCAATACTCACACCGCTAGGGCTGTGGAAGGTAGACCCTCGCCCAAAGTACGATGGAGATGTATTGCTGAAGCCGCAAACAACATCTTAGTCTATTCTAAATAAACAAGGTGACTCTTTTTTCACTTCATTGCCTCATATGTCTGGAGCATCAACTGGAAGTTGTAGGGCAAAAATGTACAGATTTTAGCGATAAATACATATATTTTTTTCACAGTAATGGGACAATAATTCTCAAAAATATATTAGTAGATAACTTGAAGACCTTACAGAAAGAACACGGAATATTAGTATTTTCTCAACCAATTGTTGAATGTGCGCTTCTGATATAGTTGAACCTGAAGTATCTCATGAAATCTACGCATGGCCGTTCACAATTATTGCTTCGATTTGAATGCTAAAAACAAGGAAGGTCTCCGTGTAAATGTACTTGGAAAGAATACGGGATGTCATCATCTGTCAACCTGTGATGACAGATGATATATATTTGTGGGTATATGTTTTTTTTAATATTTTTTATGTTTGCAATAACGCATGCTCTGCGGATTACATTCTTCTTCTTCGTGTCGACGATTCACGATTTAGATGGATGGCTGCCAGTACTGGGCTGTAGCCACTCCAAGGGTGGTGGCCTCGTAAAGGTCACCCAAAGTGCAAACATTGGGACAATGGGGGCAGGACAGCAAGTGAAGCATGTCCTGCGTAGCGCCACAACTACACTGGATTCCTGCGTTAGAGTATCCCCATTTGGTCATATTAAACCGGCAGCGACCCACTTGAGTCCGGAGTCGGTTTAGTGACTTCCATGTGGGCCACGCCAGATCTTTGCCCGGGGGGAGTTCTTCAGCCGGCTCAATGTAATTGGGTGGGGGAGGGCACGTGTTCTGCCACAGTTCCATGCGGGCATCCTTTGGATGACCTGTCAAGGCCCTAGTGAAGCCAAGGAAACTATAGCGGCTCTTGAGACGGCCTGTGGTTGGTTGTGAGTTGTAAAGAGAGTGTCTACTATCTTGTTCTTGCTTTAGTTTCTCCGTAGAGCAAATTATGTTACGGCGCACTATAGGTGGTGCTATTCCTGCTATGGGGTACAGCATGTTAAGAGGAGTGGGTTTAAGGCAGCCGGTAATTTTCCTACATGTTTCATTAAGGGCAACATCTACTTCTTTGGCATGGGAGGATCGGTGCCACACTGGGCACGCATATTCTCCAGCTGAGAAGCAGAGTGCTAGGCCAGATGTACGCAATACTTCGGGTGATGCACCCCAAGTGGTTGAAGTTAAACGGGAAATTAAGTTATTTCTGGAGCTTACTTTGAGTTTCGTCTTGGTGCAGTGGGTTTTATATGTAAGAGACCTATCTAGAGTAACCCCTAGATAGGTTGGGTTTTTGCAGTGTTCGATGTCAACTCCTCGCCAGGATATATTGAGTGGACGCTCAGCTTGACGGTTTCGGAGATGGAATGCACAAGATTGGGTTTTGGACGGATTTGGCCTAAGGCTATTTTCATCGTAGTATTTCCCAATCGTTTCCAGAGCTCCTGCGAGTTTTACTTCAGCATCTTCAAACGAGGTGGTTTGGGTGGTTAATGCTAGGTCGTCGGCGTAGAGAAATCTTTCTGTATCTGCAGGGCTGGGCTGATCATTGGTGAATATGTTAAACAGGATGGGAGCCAACACACTGCCTTGCGGCAAACCATTCTTTTGGCTTCGCCATCTGCTTTTTTTGTTATTTAGTTGGACCTGGAACCGACGGTTTGAAAGCATCTCGCGAAGAATTGTTGTGAAATTTTCGTCACCCGTTACTGAATGGACTTTAGAGAGAAGTTTACTAATATTGATCGTGTCATAGGCGGCTGACAGATCTACAAACACAGCTCCTGTAATCTTTTTGGCTTCAAACCCGTTCTCGATATGCTGTGTGAGTTTGAGAACTTGGCCAGTGCAGGATTTACCAGGTCGGAAGCCGGCTTGTTCGGGAATCAGGTTTGGCTCTACTATTCTTGTTAGGCGGTTGAGGAGTAGTCTTTCAAACAATTTAAAAGTGTGGCAGAGAAGTGAGATGGGACGATAACTTTTGGGGTCTGTAGGAGATTTACCAGGTTTTAGTAATGCTACGACCTTGGCTTTTCTCCAGAGTTTGGGTAGTTTACCTTTCTCCAAGCAGTAATTAAATATTCCCAAAAGCCAAGACACAGCAATTGGTCCAAGGTGTTTTATTTGTTCAACTTGTATGTCATCAACGCCTGCTGCTTTACCATTTTTAAGGTCTTTTATGGCTAAAACGATATCGGCAAGCGTTATTGGTTGACTAATGTCTGATGTTCTGGTCGAATTCGATTTGGGTTTTAATGTCTTAGGTAACTTTCGGGGTGGTTTACCGTTAAGCAATAGTTGGTGGGCTATTTGGTTGGCAGACACCATACCTGGGTTTGTTGCAGGTGGTGGATCACCTGTTAGCTTTTTTAGTGTGGACCAAGCTTTTTTACTATTATGTGTCATGTCAATGTTAGAAACTGTTGTGACCCATTTCTCTCGTCGGTTTTCGTTAATTTTAGACATTAGCTCCTCTCCGGCTGTGATTGTATCTGAACAAAACGGGTCGTTGGTATAAAGGTTTTGGTATCTTTGAAACAGTGAGGCAGATTCTGGACATAGACCGGGAATATAATCTGTGCGACAGCCTCTAGGTATGGCTTTACGGGATTCTGACCAGACTATCTTGACAAATTTATCGTAGTTTTCGGGGCATGGGTCTAAGTGCATGAGTTTTTTATCAGTGAGTTCAGAAAAGAGATCCCAGTTGGCTTTAGTAAAGTTAAAACGTCGTTTGAATGGTGTTTTGAGTGGTTTGACAGCAGCTTGAACAAGACAGGAGATTGGTTTATGTTGGGTGTTGGGTATTGGTGTGCCGACTGTTTTGGAACACAGATTGCTGATGTTCGAGCTCACAAAGATAAGGTCGGGGTTGTATCCTCGCTTCCAACGTCCACTGTTAAAGGATGCAGGTAGCTTAGCATCGTGGTTCAGGTGGAGGTTTTCTAGTTCAGCCCATTCTTCGACTGCTTCTCCATCAGCATTAGTGTTTCTGTAGCCCCAGGTTGTACTGTGGCTATTGAAGTCTCCGACTACTATACGGAAGTCTTGAGCTCGAAAATTTTCTGTTTCGGTAAAAACAAACGGTTGGTTTGGTGGTTTATATATGGAGGTAACCGTACAACTGCCAGTGTCTATAGTTAGCGCCTCTACGGCGTTAAGAGAATTACATGAAACTGACTTGACCAATATTTCAGGTTTTGTGAAGATTGCGCTCCCATGTTTAGGATGTGGTATTTCAGCTACCAGGGTAAGCCCAGGAATTTGGGGTCGAATATTGTCTGTATCACGGTGGGTTTCCTGTACACATAAAATGTCACACTGTGACTCCTTAACGAGTGCAGCTAATATATATGCTTTGTTTTTGGAGAACCCTTCTATATTTATCGAAGTAACTTTAAGGGCTGGTTTGTGAAGTGGATTGGCGCTCAGAAGTGCCGTTTGAGTTGGTGCTGAGAAGCACCGTTGAGTGGCCCTGATAAGGGCCGTTGTGTGGTGGTCCTGAGAAGGACCGTTGCGAAACGTCGTGTTGCAAGGATTCGTCAGTCGGCACTGGGGTACCGAATGTCCAGGGTGGGCCGGGTGTCGTGCGCAATCAAAATTTCCGATCATAGTAACACCGCGCGGGGAGGCTCCTTGCTTCCACCCTGCGGATTACATTACAAAATTACAAATTTACGAGAGGAAACATTTTCGAATCCCGCACATGACTTAAATTTTTCCTCTCGTATTTTTTTTTTTAATAATATTGTTCGTTAATTAAATTATTAGTAATAATAATTTCTTTTTTATCTGTCTTTGCGTCTTACCTATAATAATAATAATAATAATTTAATCCAGAATTGCTTCCATATACAGAAAATATAAGTTACCTAAACTAACTAATATAAAGATATTCTAAATTATTACATTTTTAACTACTAACTATTCATAACCTGATGAAGTTCAATCCATAGCTTTAAAATCGGTCCCCCTGTAGTCATGAGCATTGCGAGTATGGAATTGTCAGTCCGGTAAAATCTTTCGCGTGTATTGGCCGCACTCTGGCGCATCACTGCCGCAAAGCCGAGAAGATATCTTTTCACAAACATATTAAGGCACTGTAAAACTTTTATATGGTTTATTCCTATGGCTTATAAAAAATACTTATGATTATAATATATATAAATATTTTTATACCTAAACCGCTTATGCTCGGTCGTTTGTTTACCTGGTGTGAAAACCAAGTCAATGATGGTGTACCATCATCGACTTAGTTTTCTCATTTTAGTAAATAATACGGGAAAACTCACGTGAATCAGTCAGATAGCTCCGACTATAGTTTCAACCACATTCAAAAGCTACGAGCTGCCGCCCGCAGAGTGCTAAGCGAGACGTCAACGCGGTTGTCCCGAGCTCTCCTTGAAAAAGACCACCGAATGTGGTTGAAACTATAGTCAGAGCTATCTGACTGATTCACGTGAGTTATCCCGTATTATTTACTAAAATGAATGAAAACCATGTCAGTTTTTATAATAAGTTAGTTTTCTCGCACGCCTAGACGATGCCTATTTACTAAAACCCCTTGCCTTGAATTGAATTCCACTCCCATGTATTATAAAAAAAACAATATATGAGAAACAGATAAAAATGGCATCAGCTCCCCTCCTATTCATTATGAGAGCCGGGAGCGTAATCAATTTACCAGAAAATATTTTTAACTCGATTAATAACGAATGTTTGGCTTATTTACTCGAAGGCAATAAATTTGTTTGAACAATTATCTGAAATGTTGAGCCTGAGAGTTCTAGGTTAGACAAATAATTTACGATATAATACGCTGATTGTAGCGTCTCGTCTGCGTGGGGGAATTAACTAAAATTTAGGATGGGGCGAATTCGTGTTTCCGAAGCGTGTAGGAGTTCTATTAGTTTGAAGTAGCTATCTGATACTTTATCGATAACAAAATTTTTGAAGCGCTTTTAATTTGTTTTGTGCATCATATTCAAGTGAATTATCGATATTGAAATTCATACGCCAATAATTTAGTCTCAATTTTAGACACAAATTTAATAAGCGGATAAATGATAATAATTCAGTGTTTTTTATGTTATAGGAAGACACACGAGCAGCGGCTCACCTGGTGGTAAGTGATCACTGCCCACAAACATCCGCAACATAGAGGTATCAAGGATGCGGTCAGTGGAGCTGTAAATTGCCACAGCAGGAGACAGCATCCAAAGTTCTCCCTCAATAAATTATAAATAAATAGTACCAAATATTGTAGTGTATAACGTCATTAAGTAAATTCAATAAACAGACGATTCTTTTTTATGTACCTGTTACTTAAAATCACAGTACCGATGTTAAGTGTTAACGCCTGCCTACATCAGATGCATTTTGCCAAAAATAACACAAAAAAGGGTCGTCTATTTGATAGATTGGATAGCCCTGAAACATACAGATGTAAAGTCTATGTGTCTGTAATGTAATGAATTGCTTACTCACTCGGACTGCTGTTTTAACACACTGTTAGGTGCACAGTGACACATTTTTATACATGAGAGTGGTAGCTAGGCAGACGAGTTCCCAAAATGACCTCTCATCAAGCAGTGAAGGTCAAGCCAGTGGTGGTGATCGAATCATATACCTGAGGCATGGCAGTCCATAGCTATTAGCACTGCGCTATCATTGCTTGAACATCTATTAACAAAAAAAATATATAAATTGAATTTCCTTACAAAATTACAAATTTACGAGAGAAAAAGTTATAGTCATGTGCGGGATTCGAACCCGCGTCCATCCACCCCTTTAGCCGGGGTATGCTCTAACCAATTGAGCTAACATGACACAATGACTCATAACTGTAATTCTTGCTCTCGTTCTTCAACCATCGTATCGGGATGGATTGAATTTCCTGCCGTAGAATTGAAACTTTTTTACAGAACATATAAGAAGATTGGCATTGCTGTGACAATAAACTAAAGAAACTAATAATTATCACGCTCTATCTTCAGTTCCACTTATTAAAAGTACACTTTATAAGTAACGCGAAAGAGTGGAAATCCTTAAACTGACCACGGTAAGGACATATATTAATATGTAATAAGGACATATCTTCTCAATGTATTATGCCATCACTCGTTTTGTGGAGTTACAGGTAAACATAATTTTATTTTATCATTTACCCTTAACTTACTTAGGCTATTCTAAACATACTAATAGTACATTGTAACAAATGAACTGCTATGTCAAAAGCTTGCATAATTTATTTGACATTTGAAATAACGAAAGTATACATAAGTATTTATTGTAAATTTACAAAAAAATTAGTTTAATATAAGCATGTTAGCTTGCAGAACAGAGTCAATATACCTTTTTGTCACTTCTAGGTTTAAAATAAATTACATTAGAAATGTATAATATATACATATAATTATGATTAATAAAGATATTTTGAAATTTAAATTGATATTAGGTGACAGAAACAACATGAGTGTCTTCAAATCGAGATTAAATAGGTTTCTTCTAGGTAAGCGTGCTCATTCTTATGCCTCATCAATGCTTAACATCAGGCACTGTGTGATTAAACGCGAACCTATCATGAATAAAAAAAACAAGGCAATCCAACTCAATCCTTTATTATTTTTACAGTCACCTTAACGAGCTCCACGATCACAAATTCGTCAATAACCTAACCACATAATAGACACGGAGCGACGCGACGCAGACGCGTGTAATTAAGTTCCTCAGTTGGCAGCCCTGCATGACAATGAGTCGAAGAGACAGTGGGGCCAACACAAAGGCGTGAACTGAGCTAATGGCGCGTGCATAATCCGAACAAGTCTCTCCATTGACGACTTCTGCGGCATTTTTGAATGATTCAGGAGGGGTGACGACTGGAACTGAGCTATGGGATATGAATACTTTGGCAACGAGGTTTTAGTATTTTTGTGTCTTTTTTATGATTTTGTAAGGGTTGAGTTGGTTATATCAAAAAGCTATAAGCGATGTTAGTACAGTTAGGAATAAGAAAGAAATGTGGAAACAAAAACAGAAAGAAAATATCAAAAGTAAGGCAGCAATCGGGAAAAGAGTGTTCTTGCTTGCAATATTTATTCAACCATCATATCTTCTCAGTACGATATGCCATCACACGTTTTGTGAAGGAACAGGTCAACAGAGGTTTATCGGAAATTAATGAATCTTCCTATTAGATGACAGAAATAAACAACGGGGGTAGATATTTTTTTATACGTACATAAAATGTTTTTAATTTTTCACAAAAAAATGGCATTTTCTTACTTTGACTCCTCTTCTGTTTGTGGGGTTCGAGATTTTATGTGATAGTGACGGAACAAGTACAAAGCCCACCTGATGTTAAGCGGTAATCTCTGACTATAACAGACGCATTTCGTCAAGTGACGAACTGCACTGCGCCCGCCACACAATACAGTACATACAGCTGTTGAGTCTCTTGAGCCTGTAATTTTACTGGCTCTCAAGGACTGCTGCCGGAACGCACTGTTAGGTGCTTCGTGATTTTCTACTTGAGGGTGGTAGCTAGCCTGGCAAGCATTCGCAAAATGCCCTCCCACCATGAGACGAAGCTCAAGCCGGCCGTGGGAATCGAACCATGGACCTGCCATACCGCAGTCCATAGCTATAACCGCTCGGCCATCATTGCTTCGAATACTATTTATTTATACATTTTACCATACAAATACCATAAAAGTCTCAATTAATTAAGTCATAATAATTACATTATTGGTCAAATATTAAATTATAAAATAAATTAATCGTCGAATATTCCCCCGCGCAGTGCACCCTGCCCAAACGTGCCCATTATGGCTGCAGCGTTACCACGCTGGATACATATTGAAATTTGCTGGGTTAAAAACAACGCAGCGCGAGGGTCCCTTCCTTTCTCCCTCAGACGTTGTGCAATGTCTGCAATCATTTTTTTGGCCTCGGAGTACCATGGGCCCGCTGCGCGCTGTTTCAACAGCAAAGGGAACGAAGTTGTATGAAAGTCTTGATTGATACATTTGACATATTTACAAAAATCTACTGTAATTTTAAAGCAAAATATGTTTTTTGCTGTTAGGTGTAAAAATGTTGTACTAACCTAGTATAATTTTGCGGATTCGCAGTGCGGGGGTGTAGACGCAACTTTTGGTATCACACTTGATGGTATGATGTGATTTTTACTAAGTTTAGTACAATTTGTATGTGGTGTGTCAGAGCTAATGTTAACGTTTTGGTTTGTAAATTTATGTTATTTGCCTATATCTCTGTGAGTATGGCACCTATTGAGCTCAAACAAGCAGGAAATGATTGAGGATCATAGATTGCGTGAGTCAAGACGAAAAAACTGTGGTCTATTTTTTTTTTTTTAATTTGAAATTGATATAATGAAAAATTTAGTTACCTAATAAAATTTCTAACACAAAAAAATCCGATTCGATGAATTAAAGTTGACAATTCATATAATAAATAATAATATAATAGGGTATATTGGTCACAGTGCAATTAAAATAAAAAATTTTGAAACGCAAAATTCTAATATCTTCTTACCCAATTCTATATGAAGGGATGCTACAAAAAGTTTTCTCAATTAACACAGTACACAGGCACATATTTATATTCTTTTCTACTATGAACATTTTTATTTTCCGATAGTATCATCTGATGAGGTGAGAAAATAGCATGCTAGCTCTGTGTACTGATAGCCGTTCTTGTGAGTCTGAATCTCTAGGTTACTTTGAATAACATCTTCGGCAATCACTTACCATCTGGTGAGTTTGTGGTCAAAAGCTAATCTACCACCAATAAGAAAATTAGTGAAAGACCATCCATCGTATTTGAGCCTTGCAGTTTTTTTTTATGTTATTGTGACAGTACAAGCTTGAGGCCCACCTGATGTTAAGCGGACTAACCTCTGCCTATAACAGATGCATTTCGTTATAAGTCAAGAATTGCACTGAGACATAGTTTTTAAGTCTCATATACCTGTTATTTCACTGGCTCTCAAGGACGGCTGCCGGAACACACTGTTAGGTGCTTGGCGACAGATATTCTACTTGAGGGTGGTCGCTAGCCAGGCGGGCATTCGCAAAATGCCCTTCCACCATGCGGTGAAGCTCAAGCCCGCGGCGGGATTCGAACCATGGACCTGCTGCGCGCCAGTTTGTAGCTAATGCCACTGAGCCATCACTGATTTTGAAGCAGTGATGGCTCAGTGGCATTGGCTCAGTGGCATTCATATCATATCGTTTAACTTTGAAACTTACCATGTAGGTACAAACATTTGTGTCCTCGCGTGATTCGCACAGTTGTGTGAATCACCCAAAAGCTCTTTTTAAGGGATCTTTTCACACTACAACATGAATTTCTCACGATTTTTTTTACACTGGCAATTATATTACGAAGAGACATTTGCTAATTCAGTATTTTCAACTCAGAATATTTAATATTTATTAAATTTATCCTAATTTCCATAAAAAATGTTGATTTTCGGATGACTTTGACTATGAAGTTTGGATTTCATCGCGCTACTCACAGCATAGTTATTTCCAAGAGCGTTGCTCAAGAGATCTTAGTGTCATAAATTGAGTTAGGGACGTATAATATTGCAACTATATATTTTTTTGCCTTTTTTGTACCCATTACAAATAAAAAAAATTCAGTGATCCGAAGTTTCTCATCCAAAAAATACATGGGCGATTCATACCGCAGTTCAAATCGCCCAAGTATTTATACTGTGGGCTATTTGGACCGTGGAGCGAAAAACCCCTATTCAAAAAGATCTGTTGGGTAATTAACACCGTGCGTGGTGCGAACCACGCGTGGTATGAAACGCCCTAATACCCGAAAAATGATAATGTACCAGAAATGTAGCTTATTAGATTTTATAGCGCGCTATTTAATTGGCACCACCATGTTCCCTAAGCATTCGTGCTATACAGCGTAGTAATTGGTTCGCTGCTTTATCATCAACTTCTTAAAACATTCTTCATAAATAATACAGCTATTCAAATTAGTACAATTTACTTAATTTATTTCTATTCTATCTACTTTCACATAAAGGAAATCCATCTACGAAATCCATTGTGGTTGCTCACTTATTTATAGGCAACATAAACTGGTAAGAATCGAAGGAAATGAATCAACGCGAAACCCCCCGGTTTCTTTATTCATGGCAATCCAATTTCGATAGTTCGATAGTTGATATGGACCACATAATATAATCGGCGTTTTATTAAATTTTATAATAGTGATATTGATGTATTGGTTTTCCGGACTGAAATCGTTGTGGTCAGTCGTGGTCGGGTGATGTGATTGTTTCTGTTTACAGTTTCAACCTGTCAAAGTCGATATATCAAACAAAATTAATGGCTTTTTACCCGATTGCCTATAAAGGGTTATTGAGTTATGTTCATTACCCAAAATACGATATCCCCATGGGAAAAAAACTGTAGTAAAGCCGAGGTATATTTAAATAATGATATTTATATTAAATTCAGAAATTTGTATGTAATAAAGAAGCTGTAAACCAAATCAAAGCACACTCAATTATCCTATTAAGTTAAACATTAAAAAGACAAGCCACTTAACAAAAATGAGGTACTGATATGTAGATAACTAAGTTAAATATTAATCAGTTATCTACATATTCACTACCTCATTTTTTTAAATGTGGCTTGTCTTTTTACAAGGAATAGAAAAAAAATCAGCCAATTGCGAGTCGGACTCGCGACGAAGGGTACCATTAGCTATACAACATTAGACTTATTTATATTTTAACCTTTTTTTGTTTTAACGTGCGTGATTTCGACTCGCACTTGGCCAACTTTTTGTATTTGTTGTTATAGCGGCAACAAAAATACATCATCTGTGAAAATTTCAACTGTCTAGCTATTACCGTTCTTGAGATACAGCCTGGTGACAGACGGACGGACAGTGAGGTTTCAGTTTCGGCCCCGTTTTTACCCTTTGGGTACGGAACCCTAAAAATAACAAAATGTATGTGTTTATTAAACTTTGCCTACCCTTTCATTGGGATATGTTAATATAGTTTTCTATTTTTATCTTTATACCTCAGATTTGTCCATAGAAAAACTAAAGAAATAAGCTGAATTACACCGGTAGATTGAAATGCATTGAGGCTTCCAGAGGAGTAAAATTGTACACATACATGTATAATAATATTTTCTCACCTCAGCAGCAGCTCAAATGAATAAGTATAGTACGTTTTATATTTTTATTATAAATAAAATTGTACCTTCCCGTCTATTAAACAGACTTTTCTTCTTTGTTGTTGACAACAAAGAAGAAATACAATGTTATAATTAGATGTTTTGTCTTTACATTCTGTGATGTTTACATAACTGTACATGAAGAGCAGCCATATAACAGATATGTGAGACATGTGCAACCCCATTCTAGATGTCTTTTCTATGAGTATATTGAAACTTTCTTTAGCGCCAGATTTTATAAAGTAAATAAGGCGAGGATTGTTCCATCACCCCGGATTCTATTCCGTCGGTAAACTTAAGTATAAAAAATTACTATTAAATCTGTATATTAAAAAGCCATTGCCATAACACCCCTAATTACAAATATCAACAATTTTCTGGCTTCGTTATGCCATCCTTACGTAATATATTGCACCACGTTGAGGCCTCAGTTGATTTTGACACTAAATTATTTATGCAAAGGTAGGTAATCAAATTTGGACGCGAGCGAGACGTCTTTGGTTTGTGGGGGTGCTTGGTTGAAAGGAAATTTCCCAAAATGAACGCTGCGTGATTTTCTTGTTAACTTTATCATCAGTATTTTTATATCCATTGTTTTTTATTCTTTTTGTAGTACGTATTGCGAATGGACTGACCATATTAATGAGTGCACCAGAATGACCGTGACTAGAAGGCGATGGCGTGACATAGTGAGACAGATTACATCTACCCTCATTACAACTACATGATGACCACGACTGCTCTGTCAAGAGTGTAACGACTAAGAAGAAGAAGAAGAACGTATTGCTATCCAAACTCACATTCATAGACATAGATCCACAAATGCATAAGTAGGTTAAATATTCCATTCGAAATTGAAACTCAGACAGTGAGAGGCGGCAGAATGTTGGATGTGGCTGCATTATCAATTCAATGCGGTGAGGTGAGCTTCCTGTATCAACGTTTACATTAGCTTCACTTCGACTTTTGCTTTTAGCTGAACACTAACTGATGTGGAACGGAGTTTCGAGAGTCGCTTTGTTCAAGCGCAAGTTGCTGATAATACCTACCGATGCCGGAAACTAGCGTGTGGACGGAAGGTTTTTGTGTTTGGATTGTTTCATTTGCTCGGTATTAACATGTTGAGCTCTTCTTATGTTATATTGAGTCAACAATTTAATAAGCTTCTCTTTAACTTTTGTTTAGCTAAAGAGTAACTATTGCGGATTGGCAATACATACGTATGTCCCTTTGTACTAGCAAAGACACATGATTTCGCGAGCAGTTATGTTTTATTATAGATTGTCGGATATACTGATCTTAAAAGCAATCTCTCTTGAATTACTTTTGTTTTAGCACCCTAGAAACTTTGCATGGTGGTAGAACATTTTGTGAACGCTCGCCTGGCTAGCTACCACCTTCAACTAGAAAATCTGACGCCAAGCACCAAACGGTGTGTTCCAGAAGCTGTTTTTGAGAGCCATTTATTCTATGGTAGCCTGAAAAACACCTTCGACTGCATAAACTATCGGGTACGATAGTGGTTAAGGGCTAGCCAGCTCAGCTATGCCAATCAACGTATGTTTCCTTTTCAATGGTGATAAGTATTATATTTTGTGAATGTAGCGTAAGTATCGTCTGAATAGCTACCCTAGTATTGAAAATCTACAGCCAAGCTCATAACGGCCGCTGTCTTTTACAACCTAATCTATACGTCAATTACTATAATATCAATATTGAATTATTCTATATTGTATTGCCACGTTAAGCAAAAAAAAAAAGAGTATGAGATGTATAGAACCACTGCAAGAAGAACGGGCAAGAAACTCGGAGCCATCCGAGGGGGAAGAAAGGGTTTCCAGTGGTAACCAAATTACATTTGAAGACGTAGATCTTGAATCATCACTTATCATCAGGTTTAGTCAAAGGCTAGCCTTTTTGCAGTAACAAAATAAATATTTATCTACCATATCAAGTTAGGAAATCCATGGAATAAGCAATATACTATAAGCTTATTGATGTTGAGGTAATTGAATTATTACCTGCGACATCGCAAATCATTCCGGAAGTTCAGCGAAGCAGCAGTAATGACTAAACCGTTCATCTAATCTGTTCCATATCAGGGAGTAGATACAGTTGATTTGTTATCAGTTCTACACAATTAGTCCTTATTGATATTCAAGACCTATTTTATCCAATGCCTACGCATTTAGTTTAATAAGCATTATAAGACTATTACGCAGTTCATACAATTCACTATTCGTCCAGTAAGTATTTAACCCAGCATTCAGCATTTCGTACAATACGCATTCGTACAGTAACTTAGGAATAAATCTTCAAAGTATTCACATTTTATTATAAGTCATTATTTTTATTTAGCATTTAAGTATTTATCATAATTTCTTACCTTAATGTGACAAATAATTTTTATTAGAGAACTTACGTATTAACATATTGTAACAAAAAATAAATAAAGACATATGTTAATATTTCAGAAAATATTTATCCCACGATCGGGCGCTCGAAAAGTCAAGGCTTCCTGAAGATGCTTTGCATATAATCGTAACACATCAAATACTGTTGCGGCTAGGCTATGTACAACATAGCCTAGCAAAAACTTAGGAAAACTGTTCCAGTAACTGGAACAGGTTTCCTGATTACTGCTAGATAGCTGTAATTTTGTAAAATAGATCAAAGTTTTGTATGTACTAAATTCGTGTGGTTATGAATGTTAGAATATTCTGGTAAATTAATTCTGATAACGAATAGATAAAAAATCAATGAGTAACAAAGACCCTACTAAAAGACAGCATTATTATTTTTGTACAGTGTAATCATTTTACAGAAAAGTTTAACAGAATATTTGCTTGTCATAACTTTTTTTATCTTGAACAGTGATTGAAGCAGTGATAGCTCAGTGGCTTTGGCTATGGACTGCCGCGCAGCAGGTCCAAGGTTCGAATCCCGCCGCGGGCTTGAGCTTCACCGCATGGTGGAAGGGCATTTTTGCGAATACCCGCCTGGCTAGCGACCACCCTCAAGTAGAAAATCTGTCGCCAAGCACCTAACGGTGTGTTCCAGCAGCAGTCCTTGAGAGCCAGTATTTCTAGGTTAAGCCTGTTAATACCTTCGACCACATCATCACTTACCATCAGGTGAGATTGTGGTCAAAGGCTTACCTATCAGCAATAAAAAAAAAAAAAAAAAAAAAAAAAAACTACAATATTTATGTAGCTTTAACAATATGTTCTGTTAGTGATTAATTCTTGAATTTTATAGTTCCGTTCATTAAATTATTTTAGACATTGCCATCGACATTGTTCCTATTGACATAAAAAAATATCTGTCACATGTAGCCCGTCAGGGCGAGGCTGGTTACAGCAGCCAGCTGCAGCTGCCAAGTTCCAAATGCAACATTTACACTGCGACCCCCAAGACGTCTTCCATTCGTGGGGATTATGGCAATTTGTAATAAGTACAAACTTTAATTTGTGCTCTTATTTTCTGGCCGCGTCATGAGACCTTGAATCTGTAATAGTATTTATACGAGTATTGTCACGTCTCTCATATTAGAAGAAATAGTTGTCCCAATTACTATCATCACCTCTTTAACCTAAAATAATAATCCTATCTAGAATTTTTTTTTGAGCACAAAATTGTTCGTCTCCATGAACTTGCGTCCACAGATTTACGCGCCAGGCGCCTTTAACCAGTCGGCCATCGAGATTAATAATGAAATGTCCGCTCGCAATGCGAAAGCATGTCAAAATCAAAGTCAAAATTAATTCAATTTAGGTGTCTACGACGCTCGTATGAAAGTTAATTACAAATTTTAATATTGAAATATTCTACATTGTACTGCCACGTTCGGCAAATAAAAATTGTATAAAGGCACTGCGAGAAGAACGGGCAAAAAACTCGGGGTCATTCGATGCGATAGTGCTTGAAATCATATTAAAAAATGTGTAAGCTATCTTATGCAGCTGTCAGCTAAGTTGAACAACGCCCGCTGTGTATCTAAGCTAGATGAGTGACTGCTAGTGGCATTACTACTGACCGTTGCCGTGCTTCGGAGGAATGTTAAGATGTCGGTCCCAGTTGTTGTCTTAGGAAGTTGATAGGGCATTTTGCGAATGCTTCCTGGCTAACTACCAAGTAGGAAACCTCTCACCAAGCGCCTAACAGTGTGTTTCGGCAGCAGTCCTTGACCTTTTTGACCTTTAACCCGAACAACGTCATCGACTACATCGCCACGTACCGTTAGATAGGTAGTGGTCCAAGGCATCCGCTGTATAAATATATAATATAATAATAATGTTTTTTGTATGTTGAGCGTCTGTCCTCACATGAAAAATATTTAACCAACTTTTTTTTCTCATCTTTATATTTTTGATATCCCACCCTACGCGAGAAGAATATACGTGATTTCCACATCACTTAGAAGTGGGTGGAACACACGTGTATTCTTCTATCACTCTTATTATACTTGTCATAGCTCTCAATACCCTTGATACATCAAATATCATACTTTACGCAGTCCGTTGCCACACATTCACTATTCTCTTTTATTAAAGTACTTATCCTATCAAAATTAACAAAGGTGCACAAATTCATAGCCCTTTGGCAGTATTCCAAGTAGCGATATAATATCCACGTGTGAAAATGTAAATATCGTATGAGCCGAATAGCGCAAGAATTCGTTTCCATTTTAGCTTTGAGAACTCTTCCGGGAAGAATTTGAATGCGACTATAATTTCTAAAGTTGTGTAGTTTTGTACGCAAATTGTTGTGCTATGAGACAAATTTTGCCAATATTTCGTTTTGATACTGAGTATACGATAACGCAACCCAATTACTTATAACATTCTATATTTTCTGTTTTATTGCTTATTAAAAACTTATAAATTACACTCCCTGAGTGGGTACTGTACTGTAACAGCTAGCTCGTCCACTGCTGAACACAACCTACCCTATTAAAGGGGCACTTGCCATAATCCCCACGCTTGGCAGGCGTCTTGGGGATCGCAGGGTAAGTTGGCAGTTCTTTAGAAGGCGCTGCTGCCCTCCTTTAATTTTTCCCTTAGTCGCCTATTACGACACCCACGGGATGATATTATGGGGAGGTGCAATTCTAACCCGGCACCCCTCAGTGGGTGCAGGGCTAGAATTAATACCATAAAATTTTCCTATGGAAGTCGTAAGAAACGATGAAGGGTAAAATAGCAGGTGGGCAGCAGCGCCTTCTGAAGAACCGCCTTCTTACTGCAATGTTCCAGTCACCTGCCAGCGTGGGAATTATCGCAAGCTAAAGGAGGAGTCCTTTCTTCAAAAGTGGTTGTTATGGCTGTTGATAATGGATGGACTCACAAAATAAATTCAAAAGGAAAACCTTTAGATAGATATTCAAACCCGTAATTATTCAACCTTGGGACATGTTTTTCGGACCTGAACTACTGTGGCCATCAGCATCACGTCAACCGTAACGTCCACCGTTGAACAAGGTCTTCATTTGCTAATTGGGGGGATTTGCAGTAATCCCAACGCTTTGCAGGCGTCTGCATTGCATGCATTCTTCAGAAGGCGCTGCTTCTTTCCTTCTGGTATTTTTCCTTTAGTCGTCTCTTACGACACCCACGGAAAGAAACGGAGTTGACATTCTTACCCGGCACCCCATGGGGTTACTGTGGTAACAAGTCATAATTAATTAATAATTTTGTTTTATAGAAGATAAATTGAGATCTATCTTCGAAGCGCTTGTAACGGAGCTTGTGTGGTCATTTCTTAACCGATATGCTTGATTAAGCAACGTCCAGTGCAGCCATTACCTAAATGAGACTTTCTGCCCCTTCTACGGGACAAAGACAACGGGGCGGATGGGAAGCAAGTCGTTTTAATGGAGTTAGCATATGTTATGATTCACGTGAGTTATCCCGTATTATTTACTAAAATGAGGTAGCATATACCATTATACAGAAAAAAGTTTGAGTTATACTGCTTATATCTTTATTAAGTAAGCAATTTGATACAATATATAAGAGTAAAGAAGTATGTATAATATGTATTATATTATTATTGGCATTTAGGTCATCTGTTTGTTTTTGTATAATAACAGAAAATATTTTTGCCTTAAATTTTAAGTTAGCACAGCTGGTTTAACCTCACTTTTTATACTAGTTTGTTACACCCCGTCTTATTATTGTTGTATTGACCTCCGCTCCAAGGTTGCCTGGAAGCGTTCGCTTTTATTGATAAGGCCGCCCATTGTAACACTTAATTGTAAGCCTCCGTATTTTATTACATTGTAATTTAGTGGCGTGTACAATAAGGAACTATCAATCTATATAAGTTTCAAACTCAAAGTTCTTAACCTACTTTAAAATTGATGTTAAAAACGCTTGCGTATTATTTGGGTGCTGACGTATATGACGATTGTAAGGTTATTTAATTAACCATTATCAGTTCCTACAGCAACTGTATATCCACATTTCAATGTGTCCATTCGGAGAATACGTTACATGTAAACAATGAAGTATTAAATTACCCATTGGTTATTCTCATAACAACAGTATAATTATGTTTCAATGTGTCAAACAGGAAATTTGTACATGAAAACAATGATGCATTGAATCCACGATTTTCGCCAACGAATGCGTTATCCCGTTTCAGTTAGTTAAATATGAAATAGACATGGACGTCCCAATTTATCCTTTCTTTAGCTTTTATTTATGAACTAATTAAGAAATGCAATAGGGATTTAGAAAGAGTTCGATATAAAGGTGCACCGGCCGCATTTCAACCTTATGCGATTGCAATTCTGAATAACGTTTATTGAATACTATAATTAGAATTAGATATACGAGTAGATCCCCCAGAGGTGCCATGCTAGGATTTATATCGACACATATCTTCCTGTGGGAGTCGGAACATACGACGAAGGGATTACGAGGCATAATACCATAGTACGAAGAATACTAAATGGCAAGCAGCGCCTTCTGAAGGACTGCTATCTTACACGGTGATCCCCAAGATGCTCAAGTATGGGGATTATGGCAAACCCCTAATGGGGGAGGCCCATGTTCAAAGTTAAAGGTAAAGTCTGTTGATGTAATATAGGTATTTATTACGCAGCATGTGTATTCAAACACTGCTAAAATTTATCGCTCTTTTTTCTATTACATTATTTGAGAAATTATTTAAACATATTGGCATCATGGTAGCTAAAGGCCAAGATAGTTATTCAACTTAATCTACTTTTATAAACATGATCTGTAAATCCTTGTGATATCAGATTAGGCTCACCTGTCCAGCCCGTGTATCCAAACATTTTAATTATCAAACTTGAGAGAGCAGCTTGTATCTTGGTCGTTAGTGCCGACTAACTGTTTTAATTAAACGTTAGTTAAGATTGTAGACCTGCTTCTAGACTTAGTTTATTACCTTTGAAAGGTTAAAGAGGAAGTTTTAAAGTTGTTTATTGTATTATGGTGACTTTTATTGCTGAAAGTTCTAGATAAATGTTATACACAACAGTTATGCGATTCCTGTGTGGTGTTCAATGTGATATAAAAAGAGAGTTTGTTTAGAAACATGATGTAGTACACAATTATTATATTATATTATATACAATTATCCTTGTGTCCATTAATACAACCTTCGCATGTCATTTAAAATTGTAAAGACAACGTATTGTAATAATTAATATGTTTTGGCAATAAATCATTATTATTAAATTATTATATTTTTATTATAATTGTAAGTCGATCTAACTGTCCGTTGGAAGCACAAACAAGATACCTTCTCTTTTCTAAGGGTTTCTGCTCTGTGGTAAACACTATAAAATTTAACGCAGTCACCGCTATAATAACATGGCTGTGTCAAAATGAAAGATTCGATTCGATCGTCTCCATTTTTAGGGTTCCGTACCCAAAGGGTAAAAACGGGACCCTATTACTGAGACTTCGCTGTCCGTCCGTCCGTTAGTCCGCCTGTCACCAACAGATAACCTCTGCCTAAAACAGATTAAGTTCGTCACAAGTGACGCGCTATGCTACAAACGCCACCCTAAAACAAAAAGTTGTTTCACCGGCACTAATACTTTTCAAACCGAAACACAGTAATGTGAACATTACTGATTTGTGGTAGAAATAGGTAAGGTGGCAGTATTTCCCCAGACGAACTCGCACAAGGAGTTCTACTACTACTGTTATTTAAATAATAATAGCAGATTTTTTAGTATAAAAACTTAAGTTTGAGAAAAAAAGTTGTAAATGAAAATTTCAACTGTCTAGCTATCACCGTTCTTGAGATACAGCCTGGTGACAGACGGACGAAACGAAAGGACGCACGGACGGACGCGCACGGACGGACAGCGAAGTCTCAGTAATAGGGCCCCATTTTTACCCTTTAGGTACGAAACCCTAAAAAACAATATTATTCATAAGTTTTAATTTTTAATAGAGTGACCGATATTTTAAAAATATATTCATTAAGAGCTTTTCTGGAAGCGGAATAAAACTTTCAGGTACTGTATGCTGTATAATATTTAGACATTTAATTCGTATCGTATATATTTAAGTTCAACAGTAGTAAGTACACATGAAAAATATGTAAAATCTGATTAGGCGTACCTACATTCTTTCTAACAAAATTTGCCTTCTAGATAATCACCTCATGTGTACAGTATGTAGGCAATTGTATGTTGGATTCATTTCTATAATATAAAATACCTATAAAATCAGACATTTCTATTCCGATCATATAAATTTAACTCATATATATGTCTAATTGTAATATGTAGGTACAAGAACAATACGCATTTTAATGTTTTTAATTATAAATTACTCACTTTTACTTATGGTCCAATAGTACAGGCAATTCATTATGGAACATATGAATTATTATCACTGATGTGTATGAATATGCGCGAATAAAGGTAAAATGTTTTCGATGAATCAAAATATTGCGCTTCGTGGCAGTTCTCAAATTTTAATTTATTTGGCTTTTAATATCTTAATTAATTGAAATGGTGGCTGTCAATATTTTATAATACATCGGGTTTATCTGCAGACTTCAGAAGTGTATTCTGACCAAAGAAGTTATGAAAGATTGTGATCATGTTCCCTTATAAGAGTTGTTTTGCTATGATGTTTTAAGCGAGATTATTTAAATAATATTAATAGTAAACTAAGATTATTTTTCCAAAAATACTATTTTAAATAATATTTATATTATTTTTTATCAATAGGCTTCCCACTAGGATTCCTTATGATTGACTTCCTTATGTTCAAATTTACATGATTGAGAATTGCACCTATACAAGACAAAAAATAAAATAAATATTAGTTTTGTAAGTTTAAAAATAGAAAAACGGATTATATAAAGATTCAATGATTTTTTTTATATATTGTTTCAATGGTATATTTATACTTTTATGACGAAACAACGTTTATATGGAAAGAGCTACAAAGACACTGTGTAGTTGGAATCGTAATTATAGCCGATATGTGGTAGGGTGAATTGCCTAAAAATGTATATAATTTAACCAGTTTAAAAATAAAAGGTGTAAAATACTGTTTCCAAGGTTTAAAAAACATCAATATGCACGCAAAGTTAGAACTTTTGTTCTCTAGAACAAAGCGATTGAAACATAAGCACAAAATCTTACTATGCCTATCTGCACAAGAAATTTATTTTATTTTACGAGAATCGTCTAGGCTCGGAAGTGAGACCGATAATGCATACAAGTGTTTAACACGATGTGATTAGGAACAAATTATATTTCAATAAGAAATAACAATAAACGGCTAAGTGCTGGTCGCACTTCCACTGTTAAACTCAACTGAACCTACCTATGATATGTTTTTGTACATTCTTTAACCCACGGTTTGCGAGTCTGGTTTGCCTGTTAAGCTGTTGTTGTATCTGTTTTCTTAATATACGATACGAACAAGTTACCTGCCCGATAGTGAACCACCTATCTATTAGGTATAGTTAAAGTAGCATCATTCTCGTTCTGCTTGAATTTATACACTGCACTCGTCTTTCCGATTTAGTTAGTGGTTGTATTTCGTCACCCAGTAATTTATTTGATACAATGATACCTTACAAGTCATAGTGGTGCTTTGCTTGTTACTGCTTCAAGGTAGAATATCTGACACTGCGGTGGACCCTATCAACACGGACTCTTGCTTATGCCTTACCACTTAGAAAATCAAATTATAGAAAGGACAGTCTTACGTGTAGAAAAATATCTTACTTTAGGTAAAGTTAGTAAATGGAGAAAAAATACAGCAACGCTAAAAACTTTATAGTAAGGATTTGACAAACTTTTTAAATGTCTTCTGGGGTTCAAACTTAGTGAAATTATGATGCTTATCCTTGAGCTTTACATATGTGGTTCTGGTAAACCATCTATATATTTTATTTAAATTATGTGAAAATAAGAACTCCCATACAAAAAGAAAATATTCTTGTATGGGAAGGATAAGCCGAGTAATTTTGAAAGTACATCATTTTGAGGAAAACTGTCAGACTAGAAGCATAATATAGACGTGCATGCAAAATTTGAACCCTAGTATTTCAAATATGACAAAACTACGTTTTTATAGAAAGCGCTTCTTTAAATCGGATCTAATGATTCTCAATATAAAATGTCCGTAATGGCATCCACATTTCACATACCTATCCGCTAAACATAATCTTTTGTAGTACTTACTCGAATCTGTTACAAAAATCAAACGAATTTGATACAAAATGCCAACACTGTTTATTAATTTCTGTCCCGATAGCTGGGACTGAAAATAGGTTATTAGAAACCATTAGAAGCACCTGAACCGATAGAGCAGCAGACGTCCTAAATATAGGAGAAACTACAGACACAATACCAATAATAATTGTTCTTCTAATCTCATAAGCGCCGCTGTGTGATATTGCTTTTGTTTGTATATGTCGCATGTATACTGTGAAGGAGTGATATAATTATTATGTAATTATTTTTGCGGTTTGTTTCATAAAAATATTACAAAAAAACAACAGTTTGTATCGGGGCTTATTGTGTTTTATTATGTTATTGTGACGGAACTAACTCGAGGCACACCTGATGTTAAGTGGACTAACCTCTGTCTATAACGGATGCATTTCGTCACAAGTCACGAATTGCACTGCGCCCGTCACACTGAGACATGTTTGTTCTGTGCCTGTAATTTCACTGTAATTTCAGTCTCATATGCCTGTAATTTCACTGGCTCTCAAGAGCTGCTGCCGGAACACACCATTAGGTGCTTGGCGACAGATTTTCTACTTGAGGGTGGTAGCTATCCAGGCGGGCTTCATAAAATGCTATTCCACCATGCGGTAAAGCTCAAGCCCGCGGCGTGATTCAAACCATGGACTTGCTGCGCGGCAGTCCATTTTCAATACCACTGAGCCATCACTGCTTCAAAACGTTCGTGTGAACGTTCAGTATCAAAGTTTTGAGGTAGAGGATGTGATCATTACTGAGTGACAATTGTGTTTAAAGATAATTTGTAATAGCACGAAATTACAAAACAAATTACCTAATAAGGTTTTGTTCTCTCTTTGGATCTTTGTAGTTTGCGGCCATAGGTAAATGAGAAGGTTTGAATTATTTGTTTGGTGACACTGAGAGACTGACACACGTTATTTCATTAGATTCGGTAAATCCCCTTACCACGAACCGAATTTTCTTTATAAAACATAATATTTGCCGTTTCATTTACAATTTTGAAGTATGTTAGTTTTGTAAATATTTCATTGGGTTTACTTTACCACCAACAATATATGAAATCATATAACGTTCATTTCATGTTCTTTATTTGACACCATATGCAAATAAATAAATATATAATATGTACAGCTCAACAGAAAAGGCCCAGCTACCATCTTTGCTACGTCGTAACTTCCCCATTTTTTTTAATTAGGAGCAGGAGTCTTGGGGTTCTCAGTGTGGTATATCAGTTCCTCAGAAAGCGCTGCTGCCCACTTCATGGTGTGTACCCTTAGTCACCTCTTATGACAGCCACGGGAAAAAAGGTGGTGACATTCTTGCCTGGCACCCACAGGCTTCATTACTAAAATGAAATCAAGCTGATGAATAGTATAGCTGATAATAGATATAATGATATATTATTCATTTAAATCAAATTCATAATCTAAATTTATAAAATGATCGCACAGATTTGGTGCAATTATTTATTCCCTATCATTTGTAATTATTTCCAGTGTGATTGGTGTTCCAATTTCCCATAATAATCTTGAAAATAATGCCCCGATTACAGTCACGTAAACACTTGTTACACAGTCGCAGAACGAGCGAGGGCATCAATCACTGCTGTGTTAGGGTTGCCACCATTTCAACAAGTTTATTAAAGCACAGGTTCTTTTTATTCCACTATTTAAGAAAAAATATTATCTTTATTATGTTGCTTTCTCACAATGATGCATTGACCCTTGGCGCAACTCGAACTGGATGCGAGAAACGGCAATTCTTAATCTTTTTGAAGTTATTACTTAAGTGACAGCGATTCACTTGGTGTTTTTATGCAGCCCTATTTCACAAAGTTTTGAGGTTCCAATAGGCTAACATCCAACAGCAATAATTTAAGTACCTTAAACATTTACTACATCATGCTATAAGACATTTATGTATATATATATAAATGTATATACATAATGAAAAAAAAATGTGTAAGATCAATTCTTGCAGGATAAACGCTTACATTGATTATTTTAAAAAGCGAAACATATACCTACCCTAATAAATCTAAATATAAAGAAGAATTCATATCAACAGCAAACGTTGTCTACCCTTGAAAAATAAAGGCGGAGAGTTTCCATGACTTTTACGATTGGCAGACGTCTGTAGGATCACAGAGTAATTAATTTAATATATCAATTCTTCAAAAAGCACTGCTGCCTACCTTCAGCCATTTTTCTTTTCGTCGCGTTGTACGAATCCCACAGGAAAACATGATGAGTGCACTTATAGCTCCGCGCCCCACGGGAATGTTAGGTTTAAGGAAGCTAGCTTGTATTTACATGCGGCTAACGCATCCACTATTTACACATACCTATTCAATACTTGGCACATATATGTTATGCACTATTCATCCGCATTGTTTTATATTTTTACGTCTTTGCTCTCCGATGTAATGGAATATATCATTAACAGCTAGCTCATGCAGTATCTATAAGAGCATTCGCTGATTAGCGATCGCTAGTTCAGTTTTCGTTGCAGTCATTCAGCTGGTGATCTTCTCGTATACTTTACGCATTGATGGGGGGTGATGGTGGTGGAGTCCAAGAGTTAATGCAATAAATAGAATCTACAACTTTTACTGACGTACCCCACAAGCCTACGGCAATATTGATGTTTAAGCTTTTGAATTACTTTATAACCTGAACGTGGCCATGAACCTGAAAAACGTCAGCTATTTAGCAAGGAAAATTATAGATTAACAGACTTTCTCCTACGTCGGGACAAGAATCAAATGACTTAATGACTACTATTTTTATTTCTAAAAAAAAAATATTTAATGTGTTTTAGATAAGTTATAATTTAAAACTTGCAAAATTCGTCTCTTATAAAAAAAGATTTAACACAAGAATACTGACATAAAAATAATTGAATAGTTCTTAACGTAACTGCTTGATAAATGTGAAAATTTTCCTGCGATATAAAATACTTCGACTCTTCGATAACGTACTTCTTCAGCGCGTGTACATGTATGTGGTGAAAGCGAACCAGTTCAGTACCACAAAACAACTACATAATATTAAGTATAGAACAAGAGAACTCGAGAGAACTGCACTGACAACCCTGATATCTGTGCTTAGATTGCCAAAATTAAGGACGCTCGCGGGACTTCTCTCGCTTTCGTGAAAAATAAGGTTGATTATTCAACACTTCTTATTACTTTACCGTTTTGTAGATATAATGAAACAAATAAGATGTTGAACTATAATTGATTTGAATTACTTTCATAAAAACGAAATTTCTACATAATAAGTTTAGTTGCATCCGTTGTACATACTAAGGATTTTTTTATTATTGATAGGCTGGCCTTTGACAACTATCTTCCTTCATAAGAAGTGATGATGCGGTCGTAGGTGTTACTCAGGCTTACCTTGAATTATTAGCCCTCAAAGATAGCTACTGGAACACACCGTTAGGTGCTTGGTGACAGTTATTATTTTATTATTTACCTACTTTAGGGTGATAGCCAGCCAGGGGGTCATTAATGGCAAAATCTTTGGTGGACGGCAATGCAAAGTTAATTAAATGAAGAATACCTAATCGCTATAAAAATATCAGTTTATACCGATGGTAAATCAAAAGTCCCTATAGGTGAAATACTTCATATTTATGTACATACATCATTTTGTATACAGATGATTGTTGTCCTTCAACCATATTTTCAAAGCCGATATACAGATGGCTGAAAGTGCACTGAATGAAAAGGAGTGAATTTAGACGAATGTAAATTAATTCAGACTGTTAGAGTCACTAAGTAGACATGATGAGTTGTAACTATCTAAATCAGTTAGTAAGCTGAATATAACAAAGTGTAAAGCGATTTAGACAATTAATGCGTTCAGTTGTTCACCGCTCGTGGTGGGCTATGCACTCGCGTCGTTGTCATTTGGTCCTTCTCTCATTTGTCGCTAAACGCAGCACAATCTTTTCGAGTAGTAAAAGCCACTTAAAGAAATACTTAATTCTGAGTTTAGTTACTATTTATATACTCGTACCAAACTAATAAGACTCTATTAAATGACAATTGATATGAAGGGAGATATACAAGTAAAATTAATAACGAAGTTATGTATCTAAAAAAAGACTTAAAATAATAATGTATATTATATTTTGAGTTAATTTCTTTTTGTAGTCAAATACATATATTGTTATTGCTTTCATGTATTAAATACCTATGCTGACATATTAATTACTTACCCCGGGAGTATTCAGTTTCAAATTGCAGGCGCTCTCCCTATCCCCTACTTTCTGTGGTGTCATAAGAGGCGACTAAAGGAAAAATACCATAATGATGGCAAAAAGCGCTTAGCTTTTAGCTTAGAAGAACTGTGTTGGCGAATACGCCTGCCAAACATGGGGATAATGCCGAACTCTCCCTAATGGGCTCTCATGATAGTTGATGAGGAATTAAGCACTAGCTTGGCGCTGCCATAGCCAAGGCGAAACTTTCTCTATGATGTTTTAGGCGCCATGAGTGATTTATGTACTTACAGTACGTACGAATTCCACGGCTATACCTACTGAGTTAGCAAGCTAATAAGACAAAGTGTAAAAAGCTCTGAACTCCCCGCGCTTACTGTCTGAATTTAGCCAAGTGTAAATAAAGTCTTACCAACAATGATATACATACACGACTAGCTTTCTGGCTAGGGTATGTCGGTTATCGCGCAAAACTATTAACCTCTTTTTGCGCAGTTGCATAAAAACTATCCTATGTCCTTTCCCGGGTCTCCAACGATTTCCATACCAATTTTCATCCAAATCGGTCCAGTAGTTTTGAAGTTTATGCATACAAAAAATACAAATATTTCCTTTTAGATAAGTTTAGATTATAGTAGCTTGCTAACTTGTCAGCAAAAAAAACAAAGTAAACTTCTTTGTGAATATATATATTTACTATAATTATATTCATAATTGGCTTTTCATTATTGTGATGGAAGCCTGCAGCTGACTTATTGATGTGGCACGTTTTTGTCCGACAGATATATGCGCTGATTAAATCCATTGTGTACTGAATCATAGATATTAATTGCTTAAATTATTATAATGAAGGTTTAACAAAGTTCTGCTATTTTATAAATAGGGATAAATGCATAAACATGACAATTTAACGTAGTAGTTACTCTAAATTAAACATTTGAATTTTAGCTTTGAAAGCCAAACTTTTTACCAAATGCAAGTTTAAGCAAGAGTTCGACTTGGTGGGCACTACCGCATTGTCAGATATTTGTATCGAAGCAATAGAGTGCAAACACTAATATGCACATTAAGTACACATACAGGCGTGAACGGCAACGAAGCAAGTGAACTTAAAGAGCTAACCAGACATAGGAACTAATATTCTCAGAGCAACGAGCGTAGTGCAGTGTCTGCTTGCAGACCGAGATAGGTACACTGAGAAAAAAATTAGGTAACTCAAAACCTAATTCTGTAGGTAATGCAAAAAATTGTTTGATTTTAACTAACTTAGTTTGTCTGAACGTAGCAAAAGGTAATATATTTACCTGGCGATAGGTAAGCACCACGTGCAGCGTTAGGTAGGAACAAATACCAAGTGTATTTCACCTACTTTAGGTCACACATACCTTTTTTTTTTACCTAATCGCTAAGTTAATGAGCCGTTACCTAATCGTAAAAGTACGTTAAACTAATCAAATTTGGTAAATTTTACACTCAAAAAATATACATGACTTAAAAACACCTAATATTAAGTTGATGCTATGTAACATAATAATTAGGTACAATCAAACGAACATATTCAGTTGCTTTAAACAATTTTAAAGCCATATTAGCTTATTGCCGGCACAGACACCGGCGCCGACACAGACACCGACGCCGACACAGACACCGACGCCGACACAGACAGCGACGCCAGCACAGACACCGACGCCGGCACAGACACCAACGCCGACACAGACACCGACACCGACACAGACACCGACGCCGGCACAGACACCGACGCCGACACAGACACCGACGCCGACACAGACACCGACGCCGGCACAGACACCGACGCTGGCACAGACACCGACGCCGACACAGACACCGACGCCGACACAGATACCGACGCCGACACAGACACCGACGCCGACACAGACACCGACGCCGGCAGAGACACCGACGCCGGCACAGACACCGACGCCGACACAGACACCGACGCTGACACAGACACCGACGCCGGCACAGACACCGACGCCGACACAGACACCGACGCTGACACAGACACCGACGCCGGCACAGACACCGACGCTGACACAGACACCGACGCTGACACAGACACCGACGCCGACATAGACACCGACGCCGGCACAGACACCGACGCCGACACAGACACCAACGCTGACACAGACACCGACGCCGACATAGACACCGACGCCGACACAGACACCGACGCCGGCACAGCCACCGACGCCGACACAGACACCGACGTCGGCACAGACACCGACGCCGGCACAGACACTGACGCTGACACAGACGCCGACGCCGGCACAGACACCGACGCCGACACAGACACCGACGCTGGCACAGACACCGACGCCGACACAGACACCGACGCCGACACAGACACCGACGCCGGCACAGACACCGACGCCGACACCGACACCGACGCCGGCATAGACACCGACGCCGGCACAGACACCGACGCCGACACTGACACAGACGCCAACACAGACACCGACGCCGGCACAGACACCGACGCCGACACAGACACCGACGCTGACACAGACACCGACGCCGGCATAGAGACCGACGCCGACACAGACACCGACGCCGGCACAGACACCGACGCCGACACAGACACCGACGCCGGCACAGACACCGACGCCAGCACAGACACCGACGCTGGCACAGACACAGACACCGACGCCGGCACAGACACCGACGCCGACACAGACACCGACGCCGACACAGACACCGACGCCGGCACAGACACCGACGCTGGCACAGACACCGACGCCGACACAGATACCGACGCCGACACAGACACCGACGCCGACACAGACACCGACGCCGGCAGAGACACCGACGCCGGCACAGACACCGACGCCGACACAGACACCGACGCTGACACAGACACCGACGCCGGCACAGACACCGACGCCGACACAGACACCGACGCTGACACAGACACCGACGCCGGCACAGACACCGACGCTGACACAGACACCGACGCTGACACAGACACCGACGCCGACATAGACACCGACGCCGACACAGACACCGACGCCGGCACAGACACCGACGCCGACACAGACACCGACACTGGCAGAGACACCGACGCCGGCACAGACACCGACGCCGACACAGACACCGACGCTGACACAGACACCGACGCCGGCACAGACACCGACGCCGACACAGACACCGACGCTGACACAGACACCGACGCCGGCACAGACACCGACGCTGACACAGACACCGACGCTGACACAGACACCGACGCCGACATAGACACCGACGCCGACACAGACACCGACGCCGGCACAGACACCGACGCCGACACAGACACCGACGCCGGCACAGACACCGACGCTGGCACAGACACCGACGCCGACACAGATACCGACGCCGACACAGACACCGACGCCGACACAGACACCGACGCCGGCAGAGACACCGACGCCGGCACAGACACCGACGCCGACACAGACACCGACGCTGACACAGACACCGACGCCGACACAGATACCGACGCCGACACAGACACCGACGCCGACACAGACACCGACGCCGGCAGAGACACCGACGCCGGCACAGACACCGACGCCGACACAGACACCGACGCTGACACAGACACCGACGCCGGCACAGACACCGACGCCGACACAGACACCGACGCTGACACAGACACCGACGCTGACACAGACACCGACGCCGACATAGACACCGACGCCGACACAGACACCGACGCCGGCACAGACACCGACGCCGACACAGACACCGACACTGGCACAGACACCGACGCCGACACAGACACAGACGCCAACACAGACACCGACGCCGGCACAGACACCGACGCCGACACAGACACCGACGCTGACACAGACACCGACGCCGGCATAGAGACCGACGCCGACACAGACACCGACGCCGGCACAGACACCGACGCCGACACAGACACCGACGCCGGCACAGACACCGACGCCAGCACAGACACCGACGCTGGCACAGACACAGACACCGACGCCGGCACAGACACCGACGCCGGCACAGACACCGACGCCGGCACAGACACCGACGCTGGCACAGACACCGACGCCGACACAGATACCGACGCCGACACAGACACCGACGCCGACACAGACACCGACGCCGGCAGAGACACCGACGCCGGCACAGACACCGACGCCGACACAGACACCGACGCTGACACAGACACCGACGCCGACACAGATACCGACGCCGACACAGACACCGACGCCGACACAGACACCGACGCCGGCAGAGACACCGACGCCGGCACAGACACCGACGCCGACACAGACACCGACGCTGACACAGACACCGACGCCGGCACAGACACCGACGCCGACACAGACACCGACGCTGACACAGACACCGACGCTGACACAGACACCGACGCCGACATAGACACCGACGCCGACACAGACACCGACGCCGGCACAGACACCGACGCCGACACAGACACCGACACTGGCACAGACACCGACGCCGACACAGACACAGACGCCAACACAGACACCGACGCCGGCACAGACACCGACGCCGACACAGACACCGACGCTGACACAGACACCGACGCCGGCATAGAGACCGACGCCGACACAGACACCGACGCCGGCACAGACACCGACGCCGGCACAGACACCAACGCTGGCACAGACACCGACGCCGACACAGACACCGACGCCGGCACAAACACCGACGCCGACACATACACCGACGCTGGCACAGACACCGACGCCGACACAGACACCGACGCCGGCCTATGTAACATAATAATTAGGTACAATCAAACGAACATATTCAGTTTCTTTAAACAATTATAAAGCCATATATAAGCTAATATGGCTTTAAAATTGTGTGATTAGGTGATTACGTAATATATACCCATTACAACAAAAATTTTCTTAGGTTATCGGAACTTATTCAAATACTTTGAAATCAACCTTACTACTAGGTTTTAACTATCAATGTAATACAGAACCCCCCGGTTCTTTTAATATATAATTCTCTATATAATTCATTAAATTTAGTTGGAAAAATTCAATAATTAAGTTTTGCCACAACTTGTGAAAAATAGTTGAAGTCATTATTCTTCTGTTAGGTTCATGTTGTCTAACCTCAAGTACGGACCTCTCCCGTCGTTTTGATATAAAATTCACCCCTATATTACTTTCCAATTTTCTAAAAACTTGATGATTGGGTATATACCCATACAAGCTGTTTTGTCCCTCCGCCTTCAAATTTAAACTGTGTCTATATTTCGATATAGATGATAGAGCAATTGATTTGTTTCAGGGTTTTTTTTTTATATATTCCTTATTCTAATTTAATTTAAATGTATCCGTGAATACATTATCTAAAACTTCCGGATCATCACTTGAAGGGCCCCGGCTTCCCTCTGGACTACCTCGGATGATGGCCTAGGAGTTACCATTCCGGATGGCAGCGAGACTGGAGCGTCGGGTTTAAATTTCTTTAACTAACTGGTAGGCCCAGGCTGAACCAGGTACTATTTAATCCATTTCATGGGGGGCGTTGAGCAGTCGTCCTACTTAAATACTTTATGTGAGCGTTGAGTTGTCGTCTCACTTATTATAATGAAGTTTAACTTGTAAGTAACTTCTTCAAAAGCAAGCGTTTAACTCGACCAGACGTCACCTACTATTACCGTCCCTAACTCTTGTTTTTTTTTTATTCCTCTTCTAATTTTTCTAACCGTTGGATATCCGACTTATACATTTAAAAATTTAAAATAACACTTGGTAAGGTTTATGTTGTTGAACCATTATTTTGGCGCCCGAACAGGGACTGTCCCTGTTCGGGCGCCAAATTGTCACGTCTTTCCCGCAGTGGCTGCGGTTTTTCTAGAGGGTTCCAGGGGAATTACCTTGCACTCTGTTTATGTAATAAAACTACTTGATCCGGTTCAACATAAGCCTTTTTATTACAAGTTCACATAGAATGGTTCAACAACATAAACCTTACCAAATGTTATGTCTCCTTCCTACCTAGCAGTAGATAGTAGGGGGCATAAAAGAAAACAGAATAAGAGGTTTAGAGATATATTAAGAACGTTTAGAAGGGTAGATATAGCAAGTATGAGAAGGGTCGTGGATTACAGACAGGTGGCGTGTGGTAGACTTCCTTTTTGAAGGACTTATCTCCGGTAAGTGAAGAGTAGCACGTGCTCAGCAGCAGGCGCTGTGATGCACTCCGCTCGTGGTCAGCCTGAGAGCCGCGCCGGTAGGTCGTCCCAGCCAGATGCTGTAGAGACGGGTCCGTGGAACCGTAGAGTGGCAGCGGTCGATAAGGAAGTTGCTGGCCTTGTAGCTTGCAGAAGCTAGCGGGTTAGAAGTGAAGCCGGAGATCAGCCTCCTACTGGAACCCTGGAATCCACATGGCTCCGGTTAAATTAGGTCCAGTGTGACGTTGAGCTGGTGGGTCCACTGTCCCTGCCACTGAGCATTTGGGGACGAGCAGAGAGCCTTTGGATGTGGCCCACCAACAAACATGAGGTTGCCTGAAGGGCTAGGTTGCCTGAAGGGCTAGATAAAAAAAACACAATGACATTACAAAATTACAAAAGTTGAAGATAATATGAACAGATAAAAAAGAGAAAAGGTTAGGTACAAAAAGGTTACAATGCATTAGGAGCTTGAAGAGCATTCCTAGCATATAGTTGTCACATGGTTGAGTGCACTGGTTGTTAAAATTAGGTTACATACCAGAAGTATTTGCAATCCAGTTTACACATGTTCATACATTGTGGCGGCTTTAAGAGCTTACTCACTGATTACAAGCACATGGTAAAAGTAATAAAGTTCAGACACTAATAGGAACAGATATAGAAGTATTTAGCACTGTTAATTTACACAATGGCGTTGCCAATTTATGGTTAGATTAACTCAGTATTATGGCTAGATCACAGAATACATCTTATAATCTATCACTCACCCTAGAACGGGGTAGAAAATGTGAAAGCTTTTGTATTAAATTATAGTGAAGAGAATTTAGTAACTTTTTCTTTAGTTCTTCTCGGTCCGGTTGTCTCGTAACAAGTGACGAAGCACTCTCTCATTGAAGACACCTTGAGTCTACCGGAAGTTTGGTCCTCACAGCATTACCTTATAAGGTAATCTTCGCTGCTAAATCGTTTATGATGATCAGAGCCAATCGGAGGCTTTATTATTTTGAAAGTTTTGCTAAACAGCCGGAAGTTTTGAGCTCTGGCTTAAGTCTGAAGTTCGCTCATCTTTGCACCGTCGTGAAGTTTGGACGTACGTACATATTTATTATTGCGACCTCTATAGGTTTAGTGAAGAACTAAATGATTCTAGCCACGATCGGTACTACAGTGAGGTGTGTAGACAGTGTGATAGCAAACAGTCATTCATACCATTTAGTACGCAGCGGCTTGAGCAGATGGCGCTGCTCTTCAATTCTAAGTAATTTTATTCTAATAATTTTTATAATTTATTTTACCTGGCCTTAGCCAGGTTACAATTAATTATAAAAAGGCGACATTGGCGCCCATACTAGCAGAACAGACAGGTTTAGCGTGGCAGGCTTTCTCGGGTGTGGCTCTGCCATTTTATTTTGTGTATACTGTTTTTATTTTTGTGTTCTTCTGTGTGTTAATTATAAGTTGTGTACGGCCCTGTGCTGTTCTCGGGGTTCTTCGAATAAGACAGCTGTACTTCTGCATGTCGTAAAAGCCGACTAAAAGAGAAAATCGGGTAACACCCAGGGGGTAAAAACCGCCCATAGCTTCCTCAAAGCACCGTGTTATACGGCCAAGCCCTGTGCTGTTCTCGGGGTTCTTCGAATAAGACAGCTGTAGTTCTGCATGTCGTAAAAGGCGACTGAAAGACACGGGTAACACCCTCCGGGGGTATAAAACCACCCGTTGCTTCTTCAAAGCACCATATAATCAACAGTTTTTTTGCTTTAAATTTGTCACTTTTAGTTTTTATCTTTGGTTATATGGATGATCTTAAATCTTATTATTGTATCTTAACTTAACTTCATTATATTAAATACCTGCTTATACAGTGTTCTATCTCATTTTTAAACTGAATTCAACTTAAAATTACCACACTTAATATTTATCTACCTACATTTTTCCATCGGAAAATATTTTTTCTGTATAACTTTTATTTAACCTTGTTGGTGTAATAGGTATAGATCACAGAACTATCACTCACTCCTAAACAAATCTTTTCTCACTATAAAAATCATGTCACTTTTGAATAACTTAACATTTTCTCAAAAATTGCATCGGAGACTGCCGTTCTCCAAAATTCCAATGTTCTCTAATTACTTGGAATGTCGTTTTAATTCTTATATCTCTTCTTGTCTGTTAACTTACGATATTCATAGCATATATTTATGACATATCAAAGTTATTTAGTAAATATTAACTAAATATTTACTTCTCTAATTACAACGACTGACTAAATGCAAATTTTTGTGATAAATCTCTCTAATATAACTTAATTGACATTGACTAAACATAAATATAGTAGATAAAACTTAATCCTTATTTTGACTGATAACTAAATTAAAAAAAATATCGGTTTTCTAAATAACTTGTAATTGAATACTTTGATTGTCGCTTCAAAACTAAAATATTTTTCCTGTGTATCAACTAACTGATATGCTAGGTAAAAACTTATGCTTTTAGCATATCAATGATTTTAAAATGAGAAAATACATACTATGGTAATTACCTTACTTTTATTATCATTGAATATTATGCAAAACTTCTCACTAAATTCCCTTTTATAACTTAACACTTGTAAACATTAAATAAACTAAACTCATACTATGAATTAACTTAATAATTGCTCGAAATATACAAAACATCAATTAAAATATATATTCTTGTATCTTAAATAACTATATGGTAGGTAAATAAAACCAAACTCTTAAATTTGATTAATTTAATCATTTTTTAACATACTCTTTACTATTATGGAAAAATAGATCTTATAACTACTCTTGCAAATAATTGTATCTTATATACTACTTAAATACTAGAAGCTTGTTAGCTTATATACAAGTGAACTATGTATATAAAATGTGTCTTATATACTACTTTAATACTAAAAGTGGTGATTCCTATAAATGTTTGTTATATACTACTTATCTCAACCATATTATACCTATAAAACAAACACAAATAATATGGTACTTAACTAATTTTTTTTACTACTCTTGCAAATAATTATGTCTTATATACTACTTTAATACTAAAAATGGTGTTTCTTATATACATTAATAAATGTTTGTTATATACTACTTATCTCAACCATATTATACCTATAAAACAAACACAAATAATATGGTACTTAACTATTTTTAAATTTTTTTTTTTTTTTTTCCCCTTTCATACCGAATTAATAGTACCAGACAATACATTATCTCTGACACTTTCCAATTGCTAATGGAAGATGTGTAAAAACTTGCTAAATTCATTCTATAACGTACCATTATGGTAATTCTTCAATTGAGAGCGGTTGTTCAAACTCTTTAAAAATAAGCCTTATGAACTGAGCGGTAGGTAACTCATGAAACCAAGCCATTACCTGGAGCGGGCACACAGACTCCTTAAATAAGCCTTAATGTATTTTCCTTTTGTTTAACTTCTATCTATAATACAAATTTTCAATATAAGCGAGGCAATCTTGGAACAAATATTAAGAATACACTCCATTAATGCCTATTATCTGTACTAAACTTAGCTATTGATCTATAGTGCTGTTCATGACTTATATGTAGCTAGCTGTTCTTGGGGATTTATCCATCCGCAGCCTACAGAATTCTAAATCCTATATATATCTTATATATACATATATCCTATGCTGCTGTCAGCAACCGTTCTTGGAGTGTTTACTAATGCACTCAAACGGTGATACGGATTACTTGGGAGTTCTTTTGTAAGAATATGACATCACTATAGTGAACTAGGCAAGGCTAACACCTAAGGCCATATACTGGAGTTACCATAGCTATATATAGGTATCTCAAGTAAAATCCTTGGAGTAAGTTAGACCTACTAGAGTTTTAGTATTAGGAACGCTTCAGGCTAGAGAATTTTTTTTCTAGGAAAAAAAATTCTTCTCACCGAAGGGGAATATGTAACCTGGCTAAGGCCAGGTACAATAAATTATAAAAATTATTAGAATAAAATTACTTAGAATTGAAGAGCAGCGCCATCTGCTCAAGCCGCTGCGTACTAAATGGTATGAATGACTGTTTGCTATCACACTGTCTACACACCTCACTGTAGTACCGATCGTGGCTAGAATCATTTAGTTCTTCACTAAACCTATAGAGGTCGCAATAATAAATATGTACGTACGTCCAAACTTCACGACGGTGCAAAGATGAGCGAACTTCAGACTTAAGCCAGAGCTCAAAACTTCCGGCTGTTTAGCAAAAATTTCAAAATAATAAAGCCTCCGATTGGCTCTGATCATCATAAACGATTTAGCAGCGAAGATTACCTTATAAGGTAATGCTGTGAGGACCAAACTTCCGGTAGACTCAAGGTGTCTTCAATGAGAGAGTGCTTCGTCACTTGTTACGAGACAACCGGACCGAGAAGAACTAAAGAAAAAGTTACTAAATTCTCTTCACTATAATTTAATACAAAAGCTTTCACATTTTCTACCCCGTTCTAGGGTGAGTGATAGATTATAAGATGTATTCTGTGATCTAGCCATAATACTGAGTTAATCTAACCTTAAATTGGCAACGCCATTGTGTAAATTAACAGTGCTAAATACTTCTATATCTATCCTATTAGTGTCTGAACTTTATTACATTTACCATGTGCTTGTAATCAGTGAGTAAGCTCTTAAAGCCGCCACAATGTATGAACATGTGTAAACTGGATTGCAAATACTTCTGGTATGTAACCTAATTTTAACAACCAGTGCACTCAACCATGTGACAACTATATGCTAGGAATGATCTTCAAGCTCCTAATGCATTGTAACCTTTTTGTACCTAACCTTTTCTCTTTTTTATCTGTTCATATTATCTTCAACTTTTGTAATTTTGTAATGTCATTGTGTTTTTTTTATCTAGCCCTTCAGGCAACCTAGCCCTTCAGGCAACCTCATGTTTGTTGGTGGGCCACATCCAAAGGCTCTCTGCTCGTCCCCAAATGCTCAGTGGCAGGGACAGTGGACCCACCAGCTCAACGTCACACTGGACCTAATTTAACCGGAGCCATGTGGATTCCAGGGTTCCAGTAGGAGGCTGATCTCCGGCTTCACTTCTAACCCGCTAGCTTCTGCAAGCTACAAGGCCAGCAACTTCCTTATCGACCGCTGCCACTCTACGGTTCCACGGACCCGTCTCTACAGCATCTGGCTGGGACGACCTACCGGCGCGGCTCTCAGGCTGACCACGAGCGGAGTGCATCACAGCGCCTGCTGCTGAGCACGTGCTACTCTTCACTTACCGGAGATAAGTCCTTCAAAAAGGAAGTCTACCACACGCCACCTGTCTGTAATCCACGACCCTTCTCATACTTGCTATATCTACCCTTCTAAACGTTCTTAATATATCTCTAAACCTCTTATTCTGTTTTCTTTTATGCCCCCTACTATCTACTGCTAGGTAGGAAGGCGAGGTAGTCCAGAGGGAAGCCGGGGCCTTTCAAGTGATGAACCGCAAGTTTTAGATAATGTATTCACGGATACATTTAAATTAAATTAGAATAAGGAATATATAAAAAAAAAAACCCTGAAACAAATCAATTGCTTCGATATAGACACAGTTTAAATTTGAAGGCGGAGGGACAAAACAGCTTGTATGGGTATATACCCAATCATCAAGTTTTTAGAAAATTGGAAAGTAATAAAGGGGTGAATTTTATATCAAAACGACGGGAGAGGTCCGTACTTGAGGTTAGACAACATGAACCTAACAGAAGAATAATGACTTCAACTATTTTTCACAAGTTGTGGCAAAACTTAATTATTGAATTTTTCCAACTAAATTTAATGAATTATATAGAGAATTATATATTAAAAGAACCGGGGGGTTCTGTATTACAATTTAAATACAAAAGAAGAGGTGAAACATAAAAAGTTTCCATGATATAACTCAAGTTACGTTGAAACTTAATATATGGATTTTTCTAAGTAAATTTTGACAAATGTTGGGAAAACCATATATCAGTAGAACCGTTGGGAGTTATACTACATGTCAAAGATAAAAGAATTGATGAATCAACTATAGTTTCCAAAATTTGAACTAAGTTACGGTGGAAATTATGTATATAAAAAAAGAACTGAAACTTATACAATAGCGTCTTTTACGCAGTAATGTATTGTTATTGTATATTTTCATGCTTATAGTACTTTTTTTTACCTAACTTTTGAATACTGGAACCTTTTACTTGTTGTATCAATGGTGTCATAAATATTATCTTGTTTTATTCCAGCTCATGGTCTATCTGTGTATACGTACATAAATAGATTTAACTACTTAGTCTCTTTCATTATTGAATATATGATAAACATCTTAAGTTTTTTGGCGGATGAGTCACCTTCGTCCAAGGGTCCAAGTACCTTTATCTCAATACCCTACAAATGGTTCCCGGGCAGTGCCGTCAAGATCTAGCCTATTAGCTGTATAAAAATGTTGTTAGTATCCATTATTTTACCAGAGAATTATTGTTGTATATAAATTATTGCCGTCGTAATCCTTTTATTAAAGTCTTCTGAATTATACTTTTCTGTGCAAGTAATCGTTACCGTGGTATTTATTTAATTTTACAGACAATGAAAACAACAAATTGACGGCTGCCCTGCTTCTGCTGCCATATTTATTTTCCACTGGCGGAAAAGTACCACCAGTATCAACACCAGTGATTGTAGTCGCATTGTTCCTGTAATAATTCGCTGTTTATATTATTAAGAATTTTAATATTGTATTTGATATTATACTTACTTATCGATTGTAAGCATTCTAGCCACGATCGGTACTACAGTGAGGTGTGTAGACAGTGTGATAGCAAACAGTCATTCATACCATTTAGTACGCAGCGGCTTGAGCAGATGGCGCTGCTCTTCAATTCTAAGTAATTTTATTCTAATAATTTTTATAATTTATTTTACCTGGCCTTAGCCAGGTTACAATAAATTATAAAAAGGCGACATTGGCGCCCATACTAGCAGAACAGACAGGTTTAGCGTGGCAGGCTTTCTCGGGTGTGGCTCTGCCATTTTATTTTGTGTATACTGTTTTTATTTTTGTGTTCTTCTGTGTGTTAATTATAAGTTGTGTACGGCCCTGTGCTGTTCTCGGGGTTCTTCGAATAAGACAGCTGTACTTCTGCATGTCGTAAAAGCCGACTAAAAGAGAAAATCGGGTAACACCCAGGGGGTAAAAACCGCCCATAGCTTCCTCAAAGCACCGTGTTATACGGCCAAGCCCTGTGCTGTTCTCGGGGTTCTTCGAATAAGACAGCTGTAGTTCTGCATGTCGTAAAAGGCGACTGAAAGACACGGGTAACACCCTCCGGGGGTATAAAACCACCCGTTGCTTCTTCAAAGCACCATATAATCAACAGTTTTTTTGCTTTAAATTTGTCACTTTTAGTTTTTATCTTTGGTTATATGGATGATCTTAAATCTTATTATTGTATCTTAACTTAACTTCATTATATTAAATACCTGCTTATACAGTGTTCTATCTCATTTTTAAACTGAATTCAACTTAAAATTACCACACTTAATATTTATCTACCTACATTTTTCCATCGGAAAATATTTTTTCTGTATAACTTTTATTTAACCTTGTTGGTGTAATAGGTATAGATCACAGAACTATCACTCACTCCTAAACAAATCTTTTCTCACTATAAAAATCATGTCACTTTTGAATAACTTAACATTTTCTCAAAAATTGCATCGGAGACTGCCGTTCTCCAAAATTCCAATGTTCTCTAATTACTTGGAATGTCGTTTTAATTCTTATATCTCTTCTTGTCTGTTAACTTACGATATTCATAGCATATATTTATGACATATCAAAGTTATTTAGTAAATATTAACTAAATATTTACTTCTCTAATTACAACGACTGACTAAATGCAAATTTTTGTGATAAATCTCTCTAATATAACTTAATTGACATTGACTAAACATAAATATAGTAGATAAAACTTAATCCTTATTTTGACTGATAACTAAATTAAAAAAAATATCGGTTTTCTAAATAACTTGTAATTGAATACTTTGATTGTCGCTTCAAAACTAAAATATTTTTCCTGTGTATCAACTAACTGATATGCTAGGTAAAAACTTATGCTTTTAGCATATCAATGATTTTAAAATGAGAAAATACATACTATGGTAATTACCTTACTTTTATTATCATTGAATATTATGCAAAACTTCTCACTAAATTCCCTTTTATAACTTAACACTTGTAAACATTAAATAAACTAAACTCATACTATGAATTAACTTAATAATTGCTCGAAATATACAAAACATCAATTAAAATATATATTCTTGTATCTTAAATAACTATATGGTAGGTAAATAAAACCAAACTCTTAAATTTGATTAATTTAATCATTTTTTAACATACTCTTTACTATTATGGAAAAATAGATCTTATAACTACTCTTGCAAATAATTGTATCTTATATACTACTTAAATACTAGAAGCTTGTTAGCTTATATACAAGTGAACTATGTATATAAAATGTGTCTTATATACTACTTTAATACTAAAAGTGGTGATTCCTATAAATGTTTGTTATATACTACTTATCTCAACCATATTATACCTATAAAACAAACACAAATAATATGGTACTTAACTAATTTTTTTTACTACTCTTGCAAATAATTATGTCTTATATACTACTTTAATACTAAAAATGGTGTTTCTTATATACATTAATAAATGTTTGTTATATACTACTTATCTCAACCATATTATACCTATAAAACAAACACAAATAATATGGTACTTAACTATTTTTAAATTTTTTTTTTTTTTTTCCCCTTTCATACCGAATTAATAGTACCAGACAATACATTATCTCTGACACTTTCCAATTGCTAATGGAAGATGTGTAAAAACTTGCTAAATTCATTCTATAACGTACCATTATGGTAATTCTTCAATTGAGAGCGGTTGTTCAAACTCTTTAAAAATAAGCCTTATGAACTGAGCGGTAGGTAACTCATGAAACCAAGCCATTACCTGGAGCGGGCACACAGACTCCTTAAATAAGCCTTAATGTATTTTCCTTTTGTTTAACTTCTATCTATAATACAAATTTTCAATATAAGCGAGGCAATCTTGGAACAAATATTAAGAATACACTCCATTAATGCCTATTATCTGTACTAAACTTAGCTATTGATCTATAGTGCTGTTCATGACTTATATGTAGCTAGCTGTTCTTGGGGATTTATCCATCCGCAGCCTACAGAATTCTAAATCCTATATATATCTTATATATACATATATCCTATGCTGCTGTCAGCAACCGTTCTTGGAGTGTTTACTAATGCACTCAAACGGTGATACGGATTACTTGGGAGTTCTTTTGTAAGAATATGACATCACTATAGTGAACTAGGCAAGGCTAACACCTAAGGCCATATACTGGAGTTACCATAGCTATATATAGGTATCTCAAGTAGAATCCTTGGAGTAAGTTAGACCTACTAGAGTTTTAGTATTAGGAACGCTTCAGGCTAGAGAATTTTTTTTCTAGGAAAAAAAATTCTTCTCACCGAAGGGGAATATGTAACCTGGCTAAGGCCAGGTACAATAAATTATAAAAATTATTAGAATAAAATTACTTAGAATTGAAGAGCAGCGCCATCTGCTCAAGCCGCTGCGTACTAAATGGTATGAATGACTGTTTGCTATCACACTGTCTACACACCTCACTGTAGTACCGATCGTGGCTAGAATCATTTAGTTCTTCACTAAACCTATAGAGGTCGCAATAATAAATATGTACGTACGTCCAAACTTCACGACGGTGCAAAGATGAGCGAACTTCAGACTTAAGCCAGAGCTCAAAACTTCCGGCTGTTTAGCAAAAATTTCAAAATAATAAAGCCTCCGATTGGCTCTGATCATCATAAACGATTTAGCAGCGAAGATTAGAAAGAAAAGAAAGAAAGAAAAAAATATTTATTCCAGACAGAACTGCATACAACAGCAATATAAACAGAGATAAATTAAAATATGTTTACATAACATTATGCATTAACAGCACCGGTGCTGTAATATGCAGTGCTGCCAGAAAAGGTCAGGGCTCAGCATAATGCTGTGGACGAATCCCCAGCGCTGATTTTCAGCTCTGAACCTTTGGTGACGCACAGACATACAAAATAAAATATATATACAAAAACTTATATGAAAATACATATATGTAGCTCAATAATGGAACGCTTAAATATACTTAAATTGTGATAATATTTATTACAAACAAAAACTTAATACATACTAAAAACATATAACACATTATATAATAACACAGGAATAAAAATAAAGTAGAGATGAAGTACAGTGTAAGGAGTTTATAGTATATGCCAACATATTTACAGTATGGTAGTAGTAAATAATTTATGACGTGGCCAAAAAATTCTATATCATTACCACAATGCATGAAACGAATTAAAAACAAATAACAAATAAATAGATATGCTAATTTACTAAAAAAAAAAAAAATTTAAACATATATAGAAAAATAAAATTGTTTATTTTTAGGTTTAAAATTTCTTAAAAATGTCCCTGCATAGCATCAGCTTTTTGTTTATTGAACAAATAGTTTTTCATTTGTAGTTTAAATGTTTTACCTGTTTTTTAAATGATTACCTTATAAGGTAATGCTGTGAGGACCAAACTTCCGGTAGACTCAAGGTGTCTTCAATGAGAGAGTGCTTCGTCACTTGTTACGAGACAACCGGACCGAGAAGAACTAAAGAAAAAGTTACTAAATTCTCTTCACTATAATTTAATACAAAAGCTTTCACATTTTCTACCCCGTTCTAGGGTGAGTGATAGATTATAAGATGTATTCTGTGATCTAGCCATAATACTGAGTTAATCTAACCTTAAATTGGCAACGCCATTGTGTAAATTAACAGTGCTAAATACTTCTATATCTGTTCCTATTAGTGTCTGAACTTTATTACATTTACCATGTGCTTGTAATCAGTGAGTAAGCTCTTAAAGCCGCCACAATGTATGAACATGTGTAAACTGGATTGCAAATACTTCTGGTATGTAACCTAATTTTAACAACCAGTGCACTCAACCATGTGACAACTATATGCTAGGAATGATCTTCAAGCACCTAATGCATTGTAACCTTTTTGTACCTAACCTTTTCTCTTTTTTATCTGTTCATATTATCTTCAACTTTTGTAATTTTGTAATGTCATTGTGTTTTTTTTATCTAGCCCTTCAGGCAACCTAGCCCTTCAGGCAACCTCATGTTTGTTGGTGGGCCACATCCAAAGGCTCTCTGCTCGTCCCCAAATGCTCAGTGGCAGGGACAGTGGACCCACCAGCTCAACGTCACACTGGACCTAATTTAACCGGAGCCATGTGGATTCCAGGGTTCCAGTAGGAGGCTGATCTCCGGCTTCACTTCTAACCCGCTAGCTTCTGCAAGCTACAAGGCCAGCAACTTCCTTATCGACCGCTGCCACTCTACGGTTCCACGGACCCGTCTCTACAGCATCTGGCTGGGACGACCTACCGGCGCGGCTCTCAGGCTGACCACGAGCGGAGTGCATCACAGCGCCTGCTGCTGAGCACGTGCTACTCTTCACTTACCGGAGATAAGTCCTTCAAAAAGGAAGTCTACCACACGCCACCTGTCTGTAATCCACGACCCTTCTCATACTTGCTATATCTACCCTTCTAAACGTTCTTAATATATCTCTAAACCTCTTATTCTGTTTTCTTTTATGCCCCCTACTATCTACTGCTAGGTAGGAAGGCGAGGTAGTCCAGAGGGAAGCCGGGGCCTTTCAAGTGATGAACCGCAAGTTTTAGATAATGTATTCACGGATACATTTAAATTAAATTAGAATAAGGAATATATAAAAAAAAAAACCCTGAAACAAATCAATTGCTTCGATATAGACACAGTTTAAATTTGAAGGCGGAGGGACAAAACAGCTTGTATGGGTATATACCCAATCATCAAGTTTTTAGAAAATTGGAAAGTAATAAAGGGGTGAATTTTATATCAAAACGACGGGAGAGGTCCGTACTTGAGGTTAGACAACATGAACCTAACAGAAGAATAATGACTTCAACTATTTTTCACAAGTTGTGGCAAAACTTAATTATTGAATTTTTCCAACTAAATTTAATGAATTATATAGAGAATTATATATTAAAAGAACCGGGGGGTTCTGTATTACAATTTAAATACAAAAGAAGAGGTGAAACATAAAAAGTTTCCATGATATAACTCAAGTTACGTTGAAACTTAATATATGGATTTTTCTAAGTAAATTTTGACAAATGTTGGGAAAACCATATATCAGTAGAACCGTTGGGAGTTATACTACATGTCAAAGATAAAAGAATTGATGAATCAACTATAGTTTCCAAAATTTGAACTAAGTTACGGTGGAAATTATGTATATAAAAAAAGAACTGAAACTTATACAATAGCGTCTTTTACGCAGTAATGTATTGTTATTGTATATTTTCATGCTTATAGTACTTTTTTTTACCTAACTTTTGAATACTGGAACCTTTTACTTGTTGTATCAATGGTGTCATAAATATTATCTTGTTTTATTCCAGCTCATGGTCTATCTGTGTATACGTACATAAATAGATTTAACTACTTAGTCTCTTTCATTATTGAATATATGATAAACATCTTAAGTTTTTTGGCGGATGAGTCACCTTCGTCCAAGGGTCCAAGTACCTTTATCTCAATACCCTACAAATGGTTCCCGGGCAGTGCCGTCAAGATCTAGCCTATTAGCTGTATAAAAATGTTGTTAGTATCCATTATTTTACCAGAGAATTATTGTTGTATATAAATTATTGCCGTCGTAATCCTTTTATTAAAGTCTTCTGAATTATACTTTTCTGTGCAAGTAATCGTTACCGTGGTATTTATTTAATTTTACAGACAATGAAAACAACAAATTGACGGCTGCCCTGCTTCTGCTGCCATATTTATTTTCCACTGGCGGAAAAGTACCACCAGTATCAACACCAGTGATTGTAGTCGCATTGTTCCTGTAATAATTCGCTGTTTATATTATTAAGAATTTTAATATTGTATTTGATATTATACTTACTTATCGATTGTAAGCATTAGTGTAATGATTGAAGCAGTGATGGCTCAGTGGCTTTGGCTATGGACTGCCGCGCAGCAGGTCCATGGTTCGAATCCCGCCGCGGGCTTGAGCTTCACCGCATGGTGGTAGGGCATTTTTGCGAATGCCCGCCTGGCTAGCGACCACTCTCAAGTTGAAAATCTGTCGCCAAGCACCTAACGGTGTGTTCCGGCAGCTGTCCTTGAGAGCCAGTAATTCTAGGTTAAGCCTGCTATCACCTTCGACCACATCATCACTTACCATCAGGTGAGATTGTGGTCAAAGGCTTACCTATCAGCAATAATAATAAAAAAAAATAAAAAAAAAGATTGTAAGTTTGACTGACGGCAAGAATTATTTTGATTGATGCCCGGCTTTTCAATCATTAGATAGTTCCTATCCATAAAAATAAATTCAATAGGCTAGAAAAATGAGTTACTTTGTTTTTTAAATTTGACTGGTTAACTTATTATCGTATTTAAATTTTTGTGTTTTTTTTGTAATGATTAGTTCTAAAGCAATGAAATTAGAAACAAATAAATATATATTAATTGTGATCTATTCCGTTTATTGTTCCTTATCGATGCATTCTGTACTTGTCACATCAGTAGAAATAACAACCTTAAAGGTAGCAAGTTGGTAGTTTTGTAATTATAGATATACGATATACACTATGTACTGTGTAAAAAAAAAAGTTGAACTATGTGTACAAATCTGTTTCTCAGTCTCTATAAATTAATTAAGTTCAGATTAAGGACCTTTTTCATATGTATATTTTTTTATTGAGAATTGTGCGGTGATTTGTGTATTATAATAATCAGCTATTCCGTTGATGTAATTTAATTAACAGTTAACGATAAGTCTGTTGTAAGTATAGTATAATATTGCTTATACACATTATTGATACCTGACGACATGTATGTTTACCATGTATATTATAAAATATGTATTTCTCTGTAAGTGAATTATAAATTCTTTTGAGAAATAAATTATTTAAACCGTAAACCGTATGAATGAGTAATTGTAAACAAATTACATACGCAAGTAATACGTAGTTGTGCGTAAATGATACCCACTTAGACGGTCTCAAGTACCTTAACATATGTGTTGTTCTAATCTAATTGGAATGCTTTTAGTTAAGCGCTAACCAGTTCTTAGGTTATTGTGACCAAGGCAATGGGGCTCTGCAATATTCTGTATACGTTTTGGTTACCTAATAAAATGTTTCAACGACGTCATGGCTACCATACTATAGGTTCAAGGTACTTAATGTAAAAGGTATTAGTAACTATCTACTAGGTTGTATCAGACTATTGAATTATTTACGGTAACGAACTATGTGCGTACCGGTTACGTTATCTGAACGGTGAACAAAACCTTGTTGATAGGTTTATGTACCTTTTTAATAAGTAGTTGTAAACTAATTGATAAGTGTGCGGTCAAATGACTAGTATGTTATTGTAACCAGATATTCGGTTGTAACCGTTTAATTAGTAGTTAACGATAAGTAGAGATAATCTACTGTTAGGTATAATATATGTAATAAAAAAAGGTCGGTTACCCATCCAAGTCGTGAGGGCAGCTGATGTTGCTTAACTTACTTTATCGGTTAACGACGACTAAGCAATGGTAAGTGAGTTTGCAAGTAATATATGCGTTTTATTCCAATTATAGCACTTAATATTGCCTCGCCAACGAGCTCGAGGCAAGAATTATGGTCTAAAGTAATGGGATGGTTAGGTAGGACGCCTGGTGGTTAGATTCACGCCGATCCATTACTGTTCGAAAGCTACACTGAGAAAAAAAATAGGTAACGCAACCCTAATAGTTAACCTAATATTAGGGTTTGGTCGGACAACGTAACGTGTCTAGTATCTACAACCGAGTGCGCTAGGTACCTAATACGTGTTCTTTGTTTTACTTACTTACTGGGTAAATATTAACGTTACTCTCTAAGGTAACGTTTACCTATTAATAGGGTGTCCGACCATTAACGTAACGTTAGGTTAAATATGTAATACCGAATAATTAGGTATGAATAGAATACCTACTAAAGTTTACCGATACCTTACGACTAACGTTAAAAATACGTACCAAAACGTCAAACGTTACCATTGATAGCAGATTAAATTCATATAATTTATAGGTTAGAATTACTGAATGTATTTTGTATCACTGACCGAGTATCGTCGTTGAATGCGGTCAAACAGATGAACCTAGTACTGGGGAGCCCACGCCTAGGATAAAAGCAGTACACCGCGTGAGGCCAAATCTAAACCTCATAATTAATTAGTAACCATGAACTTTGTATATAAACTTTGCATACAAATAATTCTTGAAGTACTGATGTTTTGTATGTTCCAGGGCTAGAACTATATTGTCAAAGACGTAGTAGGCAGTATTTTTTTCAAAAATAAATTACCTGAGCAAAGCTGTAGGTGAAAGCAAGTACAATATAATACATAATGAGTACGAAGATTCTTAATGGTGAGGTTCCTGAAATTGTAACAAATAACCATCAATAAGCAATCCAACCAAATTACTATATCAGGAAGATCTAGATCAAAATATATTTGCCCACTCGAGGTACGCTATGCCTAAAATAAAACTTCAAATTAATGTTCAATTCGTGACTAAACGATGAGACGCCAATACATCGATATGCCTAATCTCATTTCATACAAAGATTAAAGTGATTGATAGTTACTCGTAGTTAATTTTCCGCCCAATTACTTAGCACATGACTCGGCGATCTGCCCTCATCCTATTAGTAAGAAGTCGACCTCATTTTACTCAAAGATTCAGTGCACTTAAGCATAATAGTATGTTAGGCTTATGTTACTTTAACCATAAAGTCTGAAGTGAATTTTATTCTAGAATATATTTAAAGTGGTCGTATATTTTGCGGAGATTAAGCATGTGATCGTGAATGGAATTATTGTTAGTAATTTGGTTACGTTCCAGATTAAAAAATAATAGTAAGGAGATAAATATTATTTAAATAACTATTCATGTTTTTTACTAAGCCTTGTTTCCAAAAACGTATTGAGTACCCCACATAAGTATTGTTAGTCTCTTGAGCAAAAGTCATCTTGTCGGGTATTACAGCAGTGTCAGATTAGGTGTTAAGCAGTGTTAGAAGTATTTTATTTCCTAGAATACCCTAAGTCTGAGATGTGTCTGAGTTGAAACACAGACACATCTCAGACTTAGTTCTTGTAGGTCAAATGTTTTTTTCTTGTTAGAGCGGTGTATTCTAGGAAATAAAATACTTCTAAAATCAGGTAAATTTAAATTTGAAAAATTTCATATTGTGTTATTTTGCATAATAAGTATATGTCAATATAGAGAGTCTTTACTAGAGAATCGTGTGGTGGGATTCCAAAAAATTTATACAATAAAGTTAAGTAGTAGTCATTTATAAAAAACTTCTAAGACGCTAAAACGTTTCACAAATTAACTAGGTAAATTAATTAAGCTGGTAGTAATGAAAAAATCATACTGAGCATAACTTATCAATTTATATAAAAATAAATCAGAATAAGTAAAAATACAAACGTATTTTAGCACGTTTTGGCACTACTGGCAGTTCAATAACTTTGGCGTAAAGAACTACAAACACCTAATAAATTTTACCATTAAAGAGATTATATTGCACATTTGTCAAAAAAAAACCAAAATATGCCAAAATACCGACTTCAACACTTAAAAGGGTGAAATAACTTATTGAAGTCAGTACCATGATAGTCTAAAAGTACCTATTATCACAATATTGTGCACATGGTACCGACTTTGACAAGTTGTTTCACACTTTTGAGGGTTGAAGTCGGTTCCATTTTTAGGTTAAAAAAAATCTCACTCTTTTTAGTGACCCTTGCTAATTACGGGATCGATTATCATTCATTGTCAACGATTATACCATCAAGATAGGTAAATATTTTTCAGTTATTGGAGTGTAACTCAAAAATGACTTGACCGATTTTGATAAAAATTAAATGGGACCAAACGACAATCATCTGTTTTTAAAGTTAAATAAAAATATCAAATTCGGTTCACCTAGTAAGTTCCGAGGTAACATAAAAAAAAATACAGACGAATTGAGAACTTCCCCCTTTTTTCTCTTCATATCCATGACTTCCATATCCATGACGTATATATTATAACATGATGTGGACATGACTGGGATTTGCTAAGATTATATGAATACAAAGTTTACTTGAGAACATATGAATATACAAGACAATTGTACAAACCATCCGAGTACAATTTCAAAGTAAACATAAATAGCGCAGTGCGGTGCCCATATTTTAAAGAAAACATAATGTATGTGACCCACGCATAAAACTATTTTATATCGTTAGGGCACAGTGGTATGACGTGAATAAGGTAAAGCAAATTTGTCTAGTCACTCGATAACTTAAAGAAAGTAGCTAAGTACAAGTCGGGACTCGTTCATTTAGAGTTACGGTTTTTCAACAGCCCGGCTTTCTGACAGGTAATGGCGCGGAGTGTTATCGCAGCCTGACTCCGAAGAAGCTTTATGACCTATACCAGATAGTCTTAAAGACACCTAAAACTGGGCAAAAGTATGTAGGTTTATTGTAATAATGTATGTAAGTAACCTGTTTAGCAATAAGGGTGGCATATTCTTTAAGAAAAACACTGTGTAAAAAAATTAAGAATAAAAAAGAAACAGCCCGTGTAACATACAAAAATATTTGTTGAATTTATTTAATCACACCTTCAAAACTACGAAATTTTAATTGTAGTTTTGAAGGTGACTATAAACTTTAAATTAGCGTTTTGCAGTAAGGACCTATATGTAATTATAAAATTACAACGAGGGTAAAAATATATTCATATGTGGTATTTGAACCTTTTCCCATACATACGATGGTTACGAACGAGAGAAGAAATTAGTTATGAGTCATATGTCATATTGGGTATGCCATTCATTTGCCGTTTATTACGAAAATTATGATTTCTATTACCCGTGGTACTATTGAATCGTTCCGCTGGGTTAGAGGTGTATAGAGGTTATAGGGGTGGATGACGCGAGTTCAAATCTCGCACATGACTATAATTTTTATCTCGTTGGAATTTTTTAACCAACTTCCAAAAAAGGAGGAGGTTCTCAATTCGTCTGTATTTTTTTTTTTTATTATATCTCTTGACTGGGTGAACCGATTTTGAAAATTCTTTTTTTGTTTGAAAGCTGATGCTTGTCGTTTGGTCTCATTTTAAACTTCATCAAAATCGGTCAAGCCGTTTTTGAGTTACACTAAAAAGATTGAAAAAAAATGGAACCGACTTCATCACCCAAAAGTGTGAAATAACTTGTCGAAGTCGGTACCATGCGCAATATTGTGATAATAGCTACTTTTGAACCATCATGGTACCGACTTCAACAAGTTATTTCACACTTTTGGGTGTTGAAGTCGGTTCCATTTTTTGTTAAAAAAAAATTTATTATAGAGCAGGCGTCGTTGCGAAAATAATTATATTAAAACCTATTTGCAAGTTAAGAAGTGGATGTGGAGCATTAATTACGACATATCAGATTCCTAACTTAATAATAGCCAACTTTGTTGATAGCCCATTCATTTATTTTGTCATTTATAAATAAATTACACTTCTATTATTTATAAATATATTCATTTATAAATAAGATACCCTTAGGTACGGATGGAGTGACATACAGTGGAGTATTTTTGATAGAATTTTTTGGTACGGAACGCTAAATATTAAATACTGCTTAGCATGACGCTTCTTCACCAAAAAAAATAACCATATAACGAAATAGTGCATTGCGTATTTTGCCTCCTCACGTTTCAAGCACTTTGGTAGGGATCATTCTAAAAATGATTACCGTCCTATGTACTCTTAATCTCTCGAGTAGACAGAAAGATTTTTTTACCACCCGACGGCAAAATAGTGCTACAAAAGGCTGAAATAAATTCAATTTAGTTTCTGATTCGAAGGCAGGCGTAATCTAATGATTCTAATACTCGTATCTTTGCTAAAAATCTTCTCAGCCATCTGCAATACCTACGTGCCTTAAGACGCACCCTGCTGTATGGGATTTCAGCGAATATTAGGTATGGCTAATAGTGCATTGCGTATTTTGCATCTTCACGTTTCAAGCACTTTGGTAGGGATCATTCTAAAAATGATTACCGTCCTATGTACTCTTAATCTCTCGAGTAGACAGAAAGATTTTTTTACCACCCGACGGCAAAATAGTGCTACAAAAGGCTGAAATAAATTCTATTTAGTTTCTGATTCGAAGGCAGGCGTAATCTAATGATTCTAATACTCGTATCTTTGCTAAAAATCTTCTCAGCCATCTGCAATACCTACGCGCCTTAAGACGCACCCTGCTGTATGGGATTTCAGCGAATATTAGGTATGGCTAATAGTGCATTGCGTATTTTGCATCCTCACGTTTCAAGCACTTTGGTAGGGATCATTCTAAAAATGAGTACCGTCCTGTGTACTCTTAATATACGAGTAGACAGAAAGATTTTTTTTACCACCCGACAGCAAAATAGTGCTACAAAAGCCTGAAATAAATTCAACTTAGTTTCTGATTCGAAGGCAGGCGTAATCTAATGATTCTTACACTCGTATCTTTGCTGAAAATCTTCTCAGCCATTTGCAATACCTACGCGCCGTAAGACGCACCCCGCTGTATGGAATTTCGGCGAATATTATAGCTATATGGGCTTTGTATGTGAACCGATGTTCTTGATATGCATTACATGGTTTCAGTTTATGGGGTTCTGTACCCAAAAGGTTTAATAGGAAAGGTTATTACTAGGACTCCACTGTCCATCTGTTTGTCTGTCACCAGGCTACGACGGACAAACATACGGAAAGTCTCATGAACCGTTAAAAATGAAAAAAAATCTGTTTTGATTAAACACTATGTTGCTTATAACTGAATTCAGAAATGAGATCACGTACGGAAGCGAATTTAGGACACAAACAGACTACGTACACATTTTTTATTTCAACGACCCAAGTAACATTAGCGAAGAGCCCTGTGACATATTGAATTACGCATAAAATCTTCAACGAAGGTGAATTTTAGGTGAAATTAAGAGAAGACATGTTCTTCATTTTATTTTATTATTTTTTTGTAACAATCTGGATATTAACGTACATTGTTCGGAAGAAGTTACAGTTTTGACTACAACATTAAATATATGTGGAAACATAGTCCATTTGCAACTTTGATAAGGCATTTTATTGTTGCTTTTTGATGTAGAAGCTTCTATTTTTAACTATTATTATCATCTCATTTGGTTAATTAATATAATCGATTCAAATCTAGAAAATTGATGTCGGATATTATATGTTAATCTTTAATATTCACGTTATACAATTATTGGATTAACAGATAAGTAGGTATAAGTATTATATTATGAAAAAATAATCTTTAAGTTGCAAATTGAAGATAAAGCTTTCAAAATATTTCATTCAAATGTTAATGCTCAGCATCTACCAACTTGTTTATTTATTAATATAGTATATAGTTCTGAAACAAAACAACAAAACGTTGATAAATAGTTTCTATAGATTCTGATGATAATATTCAATATTTACACTTATATAGGTAATATATATATATATATATATTTTCCGTATAATTTTATATCAATGCAGTCATAATAACGTCAAAAGAAAGCTTTCAGCAAGTTTTTGTTACTATAATTCATGTTTGTGATCTTGGTCTTGATATATAAGCATGGTTTAATGTAGAAATGAATCAAACATGGCGGTACTAATCATTATCTCTCGCTTGCACACTATAGAGAACAATAGTGTGCAAGTGAGACGGAATGATTAGGGCTGCCATTTTCGATTCGTACCTTTTCTTAAACAAGTTGCACGAGTTATCGTAGCAGCTCTATTTGAGAAAGTAATAGTTAAATGCTGAAAACTTTGATTTGACTCAACTTGGCCTCAAGTCTGCATCCAAGTCAATTAGCAATTTACATGGCACATTCAATATAAACCGCTTAAACTATGTACTTACTATACGTATTTCATATACAACAATATTAGAAATTAGGAATGTCATAGTATTATCAATATGTTATTACATCTGTTCTGTAATCGTCTATAATAATACAAAATATATACAACTTTTTAAGACTAGTTATTATCACGTTACACGCCGATGCCAGAACGAAACACGGAATAATAGGCCTTGATTAATTAAAAATATTCGACGCAATCAATTTACGGATAAAAAGAAAACAGAAATTTCCTTTAATTACTGGAAAATCCCTCACAAAAGGTAAAATAAAGCTTGAGTAAGGATAAATTAAAATAGAAACACGAGTAGGTATAACACGGTTGTTGTGAGGTGAGTCGTTGTGATGGCGGGTCCTTTGTTTGTGTTGGTGACGATTATTTTGCCGTCGTTGGAGTACCATTTGTTGGCGCGGTCTGGTACTCGATTGCTTTTGGTGTTATCGGGATCTGTGGGCTCTTCGTCGTACGCGTCCGTCCCGTACTCGTCGTCTGATGTCATCCGTACGTCGGGATAGTGGTAGGCGTGCCTATCGTTGCCAGGAATTTCTGTGTAAGAAATAATTGTTTATTATGGCTGTAAATTTGACATTTGGGGCGAGTACTTTTATTGAAATTTGAGGAATGTCTAGGATTAAAAATATACAATCAAATTTGTACAATTTATTTGCTTCAGGTACAGAAATATGATGAGACCAGATGATATACAATATGAGGGCTAGAATATCAGTAAGAAAAACACGTGACATGCAAATATTTAAGCATTTGGGGTACAATTCCTTGATTATTATATGTCAATTTTCTTATGTTATTTATAATAACGCATGTCAATATGATTTTCATTCTAACGTATCTCAAGGTTCCATACGGAGCAAAATAGAGTTTCGGGCTGGCACAATTTTTGCTTCCTGACAAATTTATTTCTAGGAAGATCTTTAATATCAATCGGCAAGGCATTGTTAATACGACCCTACATTACGTAATTTTTTTTGGTACATGACTATTTTAGATATTTTGGGTAAAACAGTTATATTAGGACAACTATCTATGTAGTATGTCATAAGTAAATCTCCGTAGCAGAGCGCATGAATCCAAAGCGTACTGATAGTTTCAAAGGTGCGGAACGCGAGGAAAATGTTAAAAACCACTAAAATTGTTAATATTTCAAGTAAATTACATATTTCTGTAACATGTAAAATAGTTCGAATTTCAAAAACCTTTTTCCGCTCTAGCGAAAAAAAAGCACTTTTCCATGCTGATTTCAAATGTTAACACCTTTCCGAGCTTCTGAGATGAAAAATATTTTTATCTTTTATAAAAATATCACTGGGAGGTACTTTGCGGCTGTTTGTGAAATATAAAATTCACAAGAAAACCGATTCACGTGCCTAGTTTTATTGAACCTTTGGTGCGGCCTTAATACTTTGGCTTCTACAGGTTATTTCATATTATACGTGATATTGAAAAAAAAAGTCAATAACTGAAGAGCTAAAAGTGATAATTTATGGTTGTGGTCATTTGTTAAAGCAGTCATTTGTTGAAGCAGTCATTTATAGACGTGATAATTTGTAAAAATGGTCGTATGTATGTCATAATACATAGAAGTGGTCATAAAAATGGTGATTTAAAGAAATCCTCAGAAAATATATTAGTGCAAGCTATAAATTCCAATAAATAATCTGTCCTATGGGATTTTAACGGCTGAACTGACTACATATGTATCTGTACTGATTATGGAACTTTAAGGCTATGGTATATAATAAAAATATATGGTATATAAAGTGCTTATGGCGTTTGCTATACAAACGTAGTTTTGAGATATTTAAATATCAATGCTTCTGGTTTGCCAGATTTCTGTAGAATTAAGTATTTTCAAAAACAAATTCTAAGAATCGTTTTGTATGGAAATTGTTATTTTGACAATTAGGGTTAAATCAGTATTAATATTATAAATGCGAAAGTAACTCTGTCTGTCTGTCTGTCTGTTACGCTTTCACGCCAAAACTACTGAACCGATTTGAATGAAATTTGGTATGGAAATAGTTTGAGACCCGGGAAAAAACATAGGATAGTTTTTATCCAACTGCGCAAAAAGAGGTTAGTGTAATAAAACCGACATAAGCGCGGAGCCACGCCTGGAAAGCTAGTAAAAAATAAATCGAAAAACTGGCAAACCAGAAGCATAAATATAATGAAGCGCTCGTAGCGTAGTTTGCTTAGCCATTCTGAACCGATCAGCTAAGCTAAGCAACCTCAGCCTCGGTCTAGAGTTGGATGGGTGACCGCACAACTACTGAGCGCTTCCGCGCTTCGGAGGGCACGTTAAGTGGGTCCTGGTTGTTGTCTTCGGATGGCAGTCGTTACAGCATGGTGGTAGGGCATTTTGCGAATATCCGCCTGGCTTGCTACCACCCTCAAGTAGAAAATCTGTCGCCAAGCACCCAACGGTGTGTTCCGGCAGCTGTTCTTGAGAGCCAGTAATTCTAGGTTAGCCTGAACAACATCTTCGACCACATCATCACTTACCATCAGGTGAGATAGTGGTCAAAGGCTAACCTATCAAGCATAAAAAAAAAAAAAAAAGTTATTTCATACTTCAACCAGTTCCGTTAATGAACCGACTTTAAAATAGGAGGAAGGTTCTCAATTCGACTGTGTATCTTTTGTTTGTTCCCACATAACTCTTTACAGGGTGAACTTGATGATTTTCTTACATTCCAAAACGGATGCTTGCTATGAGGTTCCATTTAAAGAGTGAAATCTGACAAGTAGTTTTTGAGTAATTCCTAATAATGCGCGTATTATATGTTTGAAGTCAGTTCTTTTTCTTAATTTTTTAATTATTTTTCCCTATTTTAAGTGTCGCATAATGCTTACAACATCGATTGTCACTCGACTTCTTCGACCACATCATCACTAACCATCAGGTGAGATAATGGTCAAAGGGTAACCTAACATGCATAAAAAAATATTAGCCTTAAAAAGTAATATGCATACAAATTTTCATCAAGTTTGGACATTTGGTATTTAAATACGAAACTACGTTTGTATGGTAATCTGTTCGTGCACTCTACTCGTAAAGTTGTATTGGCAGGTTTCTTCTCTATACAAACGTCAAAGAGTAATCACTCCCACAGTCCCACCGCGAAACATATTCATGATTTTGTTATGATGCTGCTAACTTGAGTACTTTCTCGATATTTCTTTTTCGAATAAGGAACGATTCAAGCCTAGATAACGAAGAGATAAGTTGATATCATGCTTGGTTCCGGACCTCAAGTAAGATAGTGATCATCCTTCGACTTTTAAACTTTTGTATGAAGAAGCTATACTACCCGTTCAACCTAAGTTTTGAAATCGATACTGATAATCACCTTTAAACTACCAAAATATAGGATATCTTAATACATTTTAAGAAATTCCTAATAAATTTCAGTAAAACATTTTTGTCCACCTATGCCAAGCTTTTCCAGTCACGAAGGTTTTATATTTTTTGAGTGAAGTTGAAGCAACTACTACTACCTAAGCGATCGTATTTTACATTTACTGTTTTACCGTATGGAGCATTAGCATTTATGCCCAAACAAGTTACAATCAAGGTCTACCCGTACAAATGCGCGTACATAACAGCTGTATTCACCATAAGTATACCATGATTTCCTATACCTTCGGAAAATAACAATGTTAATACCACATCGTACTTTATATATCAAAAGTTGCGTCTCCAGGAGCGTACCACTAATATACAATAAAATACACTCGCTTGGTACTCAAATTTTACACCCAACTGCAAATAACTGTTTTGGCACCAATATTATAGTAGAGGCTTGGCCTTCCCACCCACCATAGTGTATTTCTATTTAAGTATTTATATCAATATTTGAATTAGTGCGCCTTAGTGAATGAACAGGCATTTACCACAGTAGATAATCTAAGGATAGCTTTTTATATCTACGTAAAATATGTCTTATCTCTTATACGTATATTTCAGTCGAATACTCACCATACAATCTAATCTTGCTTTCCACGTCACCTAAAGAGTTTTTAGCAACGCAGATGTAGCTACCCAGGTCTTCGCGCCGTATATTCTTGATGGTCATAGTCATTTCTGCTTCGAACATAGATTTCTGTCGCACCGTCATCTCGTGGTGCTCTGATGGAATAATTAGCTCACCTGGGGGCAAAAAACTACGAATGAAATATTAACTTGCAATTGAATACAAGCTTGCCTAAGAATAGGTATTATATGTTATATGCATGCCAAATAAGTATGTATTTAATTTGAAATAATTGTTAATGTTGCATACCCAGAATCGGGTAGATTGTACATGTTTAGGTATTATTGTATACTTTTGCAAAACCCTTATATCCTACTATCTGTGACAATATTTCATTTCAAAAATATTTCATTTTATTTCAAAGCAAGTGGAGTAGAACAAGCGTAGTTTTGAAATCTCTAGATGTTGGATTCGATTCCCTACTAAATAAATATGAGTTTCATATTCATATTCATTTAATTCTGTTACCACAACGTAGGTATAGAATGCAGATCTTAAATATATAAAATAGTGCGAGGTAACAACGTGGACCCTGGCAGGCGCTACAGAATGACTTAATAATTAAAAAATAATATGGTCAAACAGTTATTAAGAACAGTTATTGACAAATAGCCGTATCTCTGAAGCTGTCCGAAGCCTGGTCGATAGAAATACGCCCACCGGTGTCTCATGAAATAGCCACAACGTCTACCATTGAACAAAGGGCTCCCCTATTAAAGTGGTTTACAATAATTCCCACGCCTGGCAGGCGTCTTGAGGACCGCAGTACTCCAGAAGGCTCTGCTGCCCACCTTTTGGTAGAGAAACCGTTAGTCACCTCTTACGAATCCCACAGAAAGATATTGAATTTAAATTTTAGATGAAAAAGTCAATGTCATAAAATCCTCGCTGTCAATTTTAAAAGTTTCACTAGACTGACAAGTTTCCATAAGTACTCTTACAAACTAGTTTAAAAGTAAATTAGCAGAATATCTTTTTTCGTTTACCCTTACTTATTATATTAATATAGGTGTATAGAAAACACTTGCTTTCAAATTCAATATTAGAATTTCATCTTACCACGGCAAAGTTTTATGAAAAATGTAAAAACTTTGCGCAGACACCTAGAGTTTTATGACTGTCTTATAATTTGTTTCGGTTTTTATCGCGGATGGTACACCGGGCGAGTTAATCAAACGGCGTAACGATTTAAATTTTCTTTTTATGAAAAGTAAAAATAATCTCGAACAATATCGGCCATTAATTTTACTCAACAAAGTCCAGAGAAGACGTATTGCGTAATAACGACCTTTGTAGATATTTAAGGTGTTTTATTATCGTGTCCGATTCGATGTAAAACGTAATGAGAATTTAGTCTGTGTCTATTTTTAGAAAACGTATTTCAGCATTTTGCCACCGAATAAGCGAAATTCTAAATTCAAAAATATATCTTTGTTTTATGGCTCTTTGCATGTTTCATTGGCAATTTTGAACAACTTCAATCACTCCACTACGAATGTATGATGAGTGCAAACTGGATTAATGTAATGTTTTAAGTAAAGTACCTAAGGTAAAGGCACCTTATTCCGCGGGGTTCTAATATTGGCACTATATTCCGAGGTATTTCGAAAAACGGTGATATTATGATGCTTATAAATTTGTTTTTGCTGCAAGACCCTTTATCTATTAAATAATATATCTTTGCATAGTTGAGTCATCAAAAGACCGCTGTTCTGTGGAAACATTTTGAAATAAACGGTAAGTATTGCGTCAGCGGCTGACCCGAACGCACGCTCCATACATTTTGGACATTGGGCACGTGAATATCATGTTTATTTAAATAGTGTTTTATTCGTTTATTTTGTACAGTGTATTTATTTCTTTAATAGAAATGTTTCAAAAAATATGTCTTCAATCGAAAATAGTTAACTTCTGTGAGTTTTTCGTAGTAAAATGTAGGAAATATACAATTTGGAAATGCCGCGGCATTAGGTGCCAAATATTTAACTCAGTTCTTTATTCCGATGTATGCCACGGAATAGCAATTTCACAGAGTCGGTTTATTTTTAATATTTTCAGTATTGTTTTTATGATAAAGAATTTCTCACTTTGGATTTGACAACCTAAATATTTATAATATATTGAAATCTATTTACGAGGTACAATAAATCATCGCATTCCCTAACTACAGCCTGTTGAAAGTTGTATATTTAGGTATTTTGTTAATTCGTTCTATGGGATAGTTTAATGAGAAAATGCAAGTTTATACACAATGTATTTTAATTGTTATCCGGCATTATATTAAGACAACATTGCAATTAATATTTTGTCAGTTTCTATACTATGCAAAAATCTCGTATATTTTAATACTCGGAATTAGGAAACATTATTTTTTTCTATAAAACGTTATTCCGATGTACAGTGGGGCGCAATAAGGTTCTACAATACGCGGCATAAGCACAAGTAATATACATAGTGTTCACAATTGTATGCAAATTGTTCCGCAGTTTATGATAATGCAAAAAATAAAAATATCACTTTCTGACTTTTATAATAACAGGTACAAACTTATATTACAAATTATGAAAGGTGAAAATGGTAAACTTTATACCTAATCCTCAAATAATGAACGTATACGAAATTATAGACGAGCCTGTTATGGGCCTAGGTTCGATTAATTTGCCCTCATTTGATACATGGCTGGAGGGTTAGATTTTTGTTACTGAATTACGCCATACCTATATGTACGGGTCAGACTTTAATTTCGTTTAAGTAGTATATGTAAGGCTTAAGCAACAGCATTTTTTTTCTTATAATACCACGCCTTTTGGTGTAGTAAAATTTAATTATAGGCAGTCCTTTTTACATAAAGTGAGAAAGCATTGCATTTTGAACACACGGAATTAGGAACCAAATACATCGGAATAAGGATTTTTGCATCGGATCAAGGTGCCTTGGACTTATTTCATATTTAGTTTAATTTTGAAGACAATTTAAGACTTAATTAACAAATATTTAGTATAGTTTTAAAGTAAAAACAATAACATACGTGATAAAAACATTAAAACCTGCGGAAATGTATAGGAATTGCTTAATTTTTGATGTTATTTCGAGTTTTGTTGAAAATACCTCGGAAATAGGTGCCTTTACCTTATTATGTGCGTAGAACAGACAAGTGAATTTTTAACTAGCACTAAAATGAGTAAGAAATTTTACTACTTCAATTAAGAATCAACGGCTTATTTTATAATGATAGGTAATAATTTTTTGTTGCTGTAGATAGGCTAGCTTTTTGGCGTAGAGCTGATCAACACGAAAGAAGGAAACTGACATAACTGAAATGGGTTCAGGCTCCCATGGACAACCACCGAAACCCGGTGGAAATTCAGGTTTTTTTTCAGGTGGGCCTCATTTTTTTTCTTCATAATATCATAAAAAAACCCACCGTCGGGTGCTTGGCGGCAGACTATTAGTTTAGAAATTGGTAGCTAGCTAGGAGAGCATTCGCGATACCTTTGCTCTGCTATCATGTAGCGGTTGTCCGGGGATGTACTGCCACTATACCTATTTCTACCGCCAAGCAGTAACGTTCGCATTACTGTGTTCTAGTTTGATGGGTATAGGTGTCGGTGAAATTACAGGCACATGAGACTAACAACTTTATGTCTCAAGGTGATAAGCGCCGTGTAGTTTGCCACTTGTGACGAACTGTATTTGTTATAGGCAGTTACTATTTAACACCAGGCGGAACTTGTGCTTATTTCATCACGGTATCATAAAAAAGAAAATAGCGACTGCCGTCGTAAAATAATATCCGGCATCGTCTGCTGAACGCGCCTCTTGAAGCATAGCCCCACTCAGTAGTTGGTGCCATTAGTATATCGATGACTATATACGTTTTATACTTCTAGAATAAGTATCTTACCTGGATCTTTGACCCAGTAGTTGATGGACTTCGGTGAGGACTCGACGTAGCATTCCAGTGTGACGTCAGTACCCAGAGGAGCGCCCACCAGTTGGTTCGGCACTTGGATCACCGGATGAACTGTTACAAGAAATAGATAAATATATATTTATATACAGGGTACATCTATTATTAGTCGTGATTCTGTAGCTCAATGTTGAGTGGCGCCTTCCTCGTGGGATGCCGAGTTAGAATGGTACCCACCCCATTTCTTCCCGTGGGTGTAGTAAAAGGCAACTAAGTTAAAAGTAACAGAAGATGGAAATCAGCGTCTTCTGAAGAACTGACAAATTCTACTGCGATGCTCGACAAGTGTGGGGGTTATGGCAAATCCCCTACCGGGACACCCTTAGTCATCGTTGGACGTTTCAGTTGATATGATGATGATAAAACTAAAATGGGAATGGGACCTTAGGATAGCTTCTGGCGTAGTGCCAGACTCTCTACACTTTTACAATTAATCGTAACTCTTTCTATATTTAAATTAAAAATTCTAATCTAAATTATAATTAAAATAAAAACTCTAAATTAAAATAAAGTTAAGGTTACCAACAAATTGAACCGACTTCGACACTCAAAGGTGTGAAATAACTCGTTGTAATCGGTACCAGAATAGTTCAAAAGTACCTATTATCACCGCCGTGGGGTGCCAGGTTAGAATTGCACCTCCCTTTTTCTTCCCATGTGGGTGTCGTAAAAATCGACTAAGGGAAAAATACTATAAGATGGGCAGCAGCGCCTTCTTAAGAACTATGCCATTTTGCACTGCGATCCCCAAGCCTACCAAGCGTGGGGATTATGGCAAATACCCCCTACGTAGGCGAGGCTGTGTTCAGCAGTGGATGATCCGGCTCAGTACATTACAGTACCTATTATCACAATATTGTGCGCATGATACAAACTTCGACAAGTTATTTCACACTTTTGAGCGTTGAAGTCAGTTTCACACTTAGGTGAACATTTTTTTCACTCTTTTTAGTGACCCTTGCTACCAACGGGATCGATTGTCATTCAGTATTAACGAATATCATCAAAATAGGAAAATATTTTTCAGTTATTGGAGTGTAACCGAAAAACGGCAAGACCGATTTTAATGAAATTTAAATGGGACCAAACGACAAGCATCAACTTCAAAATCTGTTTACCCAGACAAACATTCTGAGGTAACAAACATAAAAGAAAATAGACGAATTGAGTACCTTCTCCTATTTTTGAAGTTGGGTAAAAAAAAATATTCTTTAATAAAAATATGTGTTATGTATATTTTGTGCATTTCCCCTTTAAATTTGAAAGGAAAACTTTTCCTACGACCGTTTTTTTACGTTCTCTGCTTCTTTTTCTACGTTTGAAGTCATAAAGTAATCTATCTTACACGGAAAAATGCTGTAATGTACATTTTCCATCTAAATCTAATTGATATTTATTATTAAAGAAACAGTTGTAGGTATTCATTAATTTCTGTTCTCTATGCTCCATCAGCTACGTTCACTTTGCTATTTACATTTAAATCGACTTAAGCAGACTTTGAGGAGTGACTTTTAATAAATTATTTCCCTCCTTTTTTTCAGTGTCCTTATAATTAATGCAGTTCTTTTGAGCCATATTTATAATAAATAAATATCAATAATTGCGATGAATAACACAAAAACATAACATAGCTCTATAAAATAACAAATAATACATGAAAGGTATTTATATACTATTTACACCCAGTGGGGTGCCGGGTTAGAATGTCCCCTCAAATATCAACATGTAGGTAAAATACCGGAAGGTGGGCAGCAACGCCTTCTGAGGATCTGATATCTTAAAATGCTATCCCCAAGACGCCTGCCAAGCGTGGGGATTATGGCAAAACCCCTCAAAATGGGGGAGGCTGTTTTCAGCAGTGGACAATCCGGCTCACACAGAACAGTACAGTACAGGTATATATGTAAGTTGAAATTATTAAATAAGATTTTTGTAAGACAACAATAACATAAAAGCACAGGATTGTTGAGACTATTTGAGACTCTTTTCATCGGCACCGGCATTCAAAGATTGCAGTCATAGTTGCTTGGTGACAAACTTTCTACTTTAGAGCAATAAGTAGGGGAGCGAGCATCCTAAATATCCTTACACCATGCTACGTGGAGGTTTTATTAAACTTCACGAGGTTATAAAATTGAAGAAAACACAAGATGCCTGGATGAGTACCACTACTTCGTCAATTTATTTCGCCACATATTGCCAGATATCAAAAGCTAGTCAAATTACAGTACTTGAGACTCAGCTTAGCGTATGTTTAGACGACGCTGGGCAGTGCAGTGTAGAACTGAAAATAAAATACGCCACGCACGTAACCTGTGGCGGCAGGTTATTATCTTGCTATTTATATTAAAGTTGCTATCATGCCGATTCAAAACAATCTGAGGTCACATTTTTATAGTCCAACTTCCACAAGTTTTGAAGCGCTCGTAGCGAAGTTTGCTTAACCATTCTGAATCGATCAGCAAAGTTAAGCAACGTCCGCCGCGGTCATGAGTTGGATGGGTGACCGCTGGTGACATTACTACTGAGCGCTTCCGTGCTTCGGAGGGCACGTTAAGCCGTCGGTCCCGGTTGTTGTCTTAGGATGGCAGTCGTTACAGCATGGTGGTAGGGCACTTTGCGAATGCCCGCCTGGCTAGCTACCACCCTCAAGTTGAAAATCTGTCGCCAAGCACCTAACGGTGTGTTCCGGCAGCTGTCCTTGAGAGCCAGTAATTCTAGGTTAGCCTGAACAACATCTTCGACCACATCATCACTTACCATCAGGTGAGATAGTGGTCAAAGGCTAACCTATCAAGCATAAAAAAAAAAAAAAAGTTATTTCATACTTCAACCAGTTCCGTTAATGAACCGACTTTAAAATAGGAGGAAGGTTCTCAATTCGACTGTGTATCTTTTGTTTGTTCCCACATAACTCTTTACAGGGTGAACTTGATGATTTTCTTACATTCCAAAACGGATGCTTGCTATGAGGTTCCATTTAAAGAGTGAAATCTGACAAGTAGTTTTTGAGTAATTCCTAATAATGCGCGTATTATATGTTTGAAGTCAGTTCTTTTTCTTAATTTTTTAATTATTTTTCCCTATTTTAAGTGTCGCATAATGCTTACAACATCGATTGTCACTCGACTTCAATATCGATCACCATCGACAAAATGTTTATTGCAATAATTTATTCAGTAAATAACTAATCAACCGATGTTGATAAAATTTACGAGACTTAAATGAAAGTTATTTTTTTTACACCCAACAAAAAATAATCACAATGTTTAAATTCATCATTTTCTTTGGGACTAGATTAAAACGCGTTCCGCCATGCACTGCTCTGTAAAGCATCACCTGTGACTCAGTATAAAGTATTCAAAGCACCCTGTTTAAATTCTGAAGAAGGTAAAGAAAAACGGCGTGCTCTTTCATTTTACCATTTACACGAAAAACACTCGTAAGGGACAGTAAGGGTGATCAACTTACAATGTACACTAATGTGGATCCTCTTGCTGACCGTGGGTGGTACTCCATTACCCGCGATACATAAGTAGGTCCCCATTTCTGACCGGGATATCTTCGTCAGCTTCAACACTTCGCCTTGATATGTGAGAACTGTTGACAAAGGATAAGTACAGTCATAAGTGTGTGAATAATTCACGTTAAGGCCATGTTTTATAAATGTTAATAAATAAACTTCATGTCAAAATCGTGACTGTTTGAGTGTTAATCATAATCCTAGCCCTTGTTTGTGGGCGGTACATTAAGTTTTCTTTATGAACACAGATGACGAATCAAGAACATATTATAATATTATAATCATAACTATGTTTCAAGGTGACGGGCGCAGTGCAATTCGTGACTTGTGATGGAATGCATCTGTTATAGGCAGAGGTTAGTCCGCTTAACATCAGGTGGGCCTCGAGCTTGTTCCGTCACAATATCATAAAAAAATTGCAGGAAATTTTGGTTTCAGGGAATACATATATACTAATTATTTGAGCACAATTTTTGTGTGGCAAGCGAGTCTGACCTGCGTCTTCCGATATTACGTCGGGTACCTAACCACTCGACCACCAGAACATGCTCGACTAAGTCTAATTTAGTGGCCTGATTTTATTTGCTAACCGTCGTAGAGGATGGAACCGCCATCAACCAGGCTACTAAAATTTTGATCTAATAGAAAGAAGTGCTGTTTCAAATATATCACTCTCCCAATGACGTCGCTACTTTTCTATAATTCCTACGAATAATGATATTCGTATTATATTTTATAGATATGATTACAAGCACTATTCCGTGCAAAGCAAAAATGATTGGACAAATATCTTTTGTTAACCATCTCTATCCCCCAAAAACAATAAAATTAGAGCACTTAATTCGGCTCAGTTGAGCATGTTGCATGAGCCGAGTGGTTTAGGCACCCGGAGTAAAATTTGGGGACTCGGATTCGATTCCCACTATGGACATGTATAAATTAATGTGATTTTCCCTTAGCACACCATTATGTTTGTAATCACATATAGACGAATACAGGGATATGAAGCAAAATCATTTCAAAACACATCTGGTTCTTGTGAAAAACACTAATTTACAAAGCAAAAATATGACGCCGAAGTTTGTATTAATGTCGATCTGTATTACCAATCCAAATTCAAAACTTTTTAATGAATGTTCCAACCTCTAATTAAAAAGTTACAAGGGAATCTTTGCGCCAACTCAAGATCTTAATTAGCTACACATCCGCATGCCGAAGGAGAAGATAAGAATTTACATCGGAAACCAAGTCGCAGTAAACGAAATACGCTAATATTATCCGCTGGTTATGTTATCTTCAGCTCAGAGAGAATAAAAAATGTCCTTGGGATTATGTTACCCTGGTACTCTAACTAAAAGCCTACTCTTCCATCCACTGGTTTTTCTTCTTCTGATAGACTACAAACTGACCTGAAGGAAAGTTATAGTAGAGTAAATAATGTAGTCGAACATAATATTAAAGAGGTTGACTCTATGACCCAAAATCTGTCTATGACAAAAATTTTGAATTTATCAACTAACTATTCAACTAAATACTTTTGATAGAGAAAACTTTTTATTGTACACATAATTACATTACAATATAACAAAATACGAAGGATTACAGTCAAGTGTTACAATGGGCAGCTTTATCGCCAGAACGAGATCGCCTCTTCCGGGCAACTTGTATAAAACTTATACCTAATTTTGGTAATTATTCTACATGATATACTTGCTAGTTTTTAATAATCTTGTTCGCATTATTTTGAAAAGTTTTTGAAGACTAATGGAAACAATTCCATAATCTTGAAGCAATGATGGCCGAGCGGTATTAGCTATGGACTGCTGAGCTGCAGGTCCATGGTTCGATTCTCAGCGCCGTCTTCAACTTCACCGCATGGTGGAAGGCCATTTTGCGAAGTAGGAAATCTGTCGCCAAGCACCTAACAGTGTGTTCCGGCAGCAGTCCTTGAGAGCCAGAAAAATTACAGGTAAATGAGACTTAACGAATGTAGGTATATGTTACATGTATGTCTCAATGTGACGGGCGCAGTGCTATTCATTCGGAAAAAATGCATCTGTTATAGGCAGAGGTTTAGTCCGCTTAACATCAGGTGGGCCTCGTGCTTGTTCTGTCACATAAACACATAAAAAAAGAAAAATACCCCTGAAATTGTAAAAAAATACGTTAACAAGTAACAAATAAACACAGATGAAGGACTTTAACAGCAACAAAAGCCCGAAACTGGTCGCAATCTCTCCAGTATATATAACACAGCGCGCAGGTCCTAGCCAGTTCCTTGAGATAACTTTCAAAGTGAAAATGAAACCAATTCAAAAGGTATTATAACAATACATTATACATCGTTGAATCTTCTTATAATCTCGCGTGACACGAAATAATAGCGAAGAATCCACCATAGACTTCAGAGTTTCCGTGGCTTAGAATCGGAAGTGGCTTTGGAGAACAGCCGCTGGTTGGCGACAGAATACTCTAAACGAGTAGTAAGCCATTCACAAAACGGTAGTAGCAATATACAGTATGTATAAGACAAAGTCGTAAGACGTAATCTACATATTACCGCAGTCCCAAACATTCTGCAATAAATCTTCGCCAACAAGTGCGTTGCCATACGAAAGCAGGATAATGAGGATGACAGCATCACACACCGTATTCAATGAACAATTCCAAACGCTCCCAGCGTCCTTATAATAAGACCTAGGAGTCCATTCAACGCAGAACTCGACTAATTACGACAAACTTTAAACAATACTGGACGAAACTCATCCCCGAACAGTCGCGGCGGAGCTCATTGTGGCGCCACAAATGCGGTCACACAAACACCCGTATTATACATATTATTCGAAAAACAATGCCGACCTTACGCCATTCAAAATGAAAGTAATTTAGCGACTTTTCATGTGTGGTTTTGGAATTTAAGTAATTCGGTCATTACGTTTAGATTTGCTCAGGAGTCTAGAAGATTTCAGAGTTGGTACAATAACCTAAAAAGTTGATACTTTGTTTGGTGTATTTTTGTGTTATGAAGTGATGAGACAGTTAAGTCAAGTGGTAGACATCACGCCATTGCAGTGGGAGTGTTACCGTTCTCGGTCTGCTGGACACTGCACTGCGCTCGTCAGTAAGAGACGTTCTAACTTCGTCTGTTACTATTGAAATTTTCAACTAGGGTGAGGATCAGTATTTTAAAATAAGGTAAGGCGAGCGGACATAGGCTTAGTAATAGGTCCCATTTTTAATGTGGAACTCTAAGAAACCTTTTACTCTTGCAAAGACGTACCTGATAATTACTACCTGGTAAAATGTTGGTGGTGTTATATTGTTATATGCACCAGTTATGGATGTTTCTTTATTGAAGCAATGACAGCAGAGCGGTAAAAGCTATAAACTGCCGTGCCGCTGGTCTATGGTTCGACCGTTAAGGTTCGACCCCACCGTTGGCTTGAACTTTACCACATGGTAGAAGGGCATTAAGCGAATGCTTTCCTGGTTACCTACCACCCTCATGTAGATAATCTGTCGCCAATTACATAACAGTGTGTTCAGGCAGTCCTTGAGAGGTAGAAAAATTAAAGGCACATGAGACTTTACAACTATATGTGTCAGTGTGACAGGCGCAGCGCAATTTGAACGAAATGCATCTTTGGGCAGAGGTTAGTCCGCTTAATATCAGGTGGGCCTGGTGCTTGTAACGTCACAATCACATAAAAAATACTCGCAGACATTCTTAGTGACAAGAAGCACTTGAACAGGAGCATAATTTAATGGAAGAAGACTTGAATGTCTGCATATGAACTATGGTCATGAACTTCGCAGTTAAAGTCCCTATATGACGATATGTGTTGTAGCAGGTTTGGATCTTACCAAATTGGGTTAGGTAGGGGAGGAGGCTTGAGCAGGAAGGGAAGCGTTGATTCATTGCAAGGGGCCCCTTAACCCTACTCCTGGGTTGCAAGTCCCAGGCCCCTGTAGCCTCTTCCTCTGCAACGCTATGGACCCAGTACCACACGGTGAATCCATGGAATGCTAAGTAATTCGTCTCAGAGTAACTACACACGTAGCCTACTATTATAGAAGATCAGGGAATTTAATGATAACTTTTTAATTAGCATATTTATGATAATTTTTTGAGGTGGGCGTTAGAGAGATAATATTCCAGGAAATCAGCTGTAAGGAATTGTAGTTTATATGATAATACTTAATGTTTCTAGATTGTTTGTTATTTAAAGAATGTATATTGACTTTTTCTAGTCACTTCACCTCACCCTATCACATGCGGGCGGTTACGGGGAGGTGTTTACTAGACTGTGGTCTTCGGAAGTCGTTTCGGACGACGACAAGTTGTGACGTAGTGAATAAGTGAAACAACAAGTGTAATGTGTAATGTTTTGAAATACGGTACGTACAGAATTATAATATATTTTTGTAGTACATTGTTAAATGAGGTTTAAAAAGAATGGTCCCCAGTTTCTTGCATCTTCTTCTCGCAGCATATCACATTTTTCCTGAACTTGGCAGTAAAATAGAGATTATAGAAATATCACAGTATTTGGCTTCGGATTAATAATCAAAATAATATTTGTTCATATAAGTGTCTAAAAAAACAATTTATTGAAATTCTAATGCAGTAGGCTATGAGTGTTTTCGTGAAAAAAAGGGGCGCGTGTGCTGTAGTGTGCATAATGATTTCGTTATTTTTACAATAAAAGTAAAGCGGGAAGAGCCTAGGGTACGCGCTAGTTACAAATAATGACATCTTGAATTACGCTGTAAAGTTGATGCTTCAAATAATAGGCCGATTTGTATAATTGGGTGCATCCGGTTGTTGTACATATTTCTTGCAATCGCATTATATGGCTGTAGATTGTAGATGTACGGATTATATGGAAATTGTCACGGGTAGGTATGCAACAGTAACATACGGGAATATTTAGGTGAATAACTTTATTAAATGCCCATTTAGGTACCGATTTCCTAACGAGAAAGCGGCCAACTTTACGCCACCGCTGCGCCATCCGTTTGTCCATCCATCCATTTTTTTATAGCGTTTTTTGAAGTGCACTCGGTTCAAGGTAAGATCTTTAACAGTATTTGTGTTACTTTGGTGAATATTCGTATATATATTAATACTAGTGTCTCTACGCTTTTAACCTCCATATTTTCGCCACTTTGAATAGTTTCCTAAAAGCAAATAAAAAAAAATCATATCAAACCTGCTCACAAAATTGCACGAAAATCTGTTGAGAAATGCGTCCTGTAGAGGAGAACAACCACAAATCCAGAACCTGGATATACATACGAAAGCATTTTTGCCGAAGCTAAAACAGAGACGCTTCGCTCGCTTGAATCGCTTGGTCCACAAGTAAATACAGTGTATTTCCACAGCAAAAGGTTTTAGCAACGTCTACTTTTTTCTCGATTGTTGAAACGGTAGCATATACAAGCATTAAGCTATTGTGATTATATAGTATACGCTCTAAAGTGGAAAAAAAGTAATAAGTGATACATAATATATAAAAATACACAAATAATATAAAAAACAATATATAAAAAACCCGGAACTGAATTTTGTTTGTACGTACATGCATGCCGATAATGGCATAACTATATTGTACGCTGTTACGGAACTCTGTGATTCTAATTACACTTGTACGGTTTTCATCTCAGCAATTATATATCTATAAAAAAATACTATATTGCTAAGGGAATAAGGTTGCCACTTAGGTAATTTGTGAAACAATTCATTTAGTCCAGAATTTACAGCCGTGTTAGTTATGCCATAAATGCGTAATAAAATTCTGTTGTTACAAGATTTTACTACTTTTTCGTCGCTGTTTAATCAAGTTGAAGTATGTATTAAGCAAAGCAAACATAATGAAATTTGTACCAAAACAATGCTTGTTAATGACAATGCGTTTTCGGTGTTTGATGAATGACACTTATCACGCAAACAAGGAACAATAAAATAAATGGTACGATCATAAAAATGTGAACTACAGTTTTTTGAATCAGCATGGTTGCGACTTCAACAAATTATTGCATACCTTCCAGTTAATGTTACTGTATGGGAATGCCGTTATTAGACGAGAGAGACTAATATATCTAGAATCCATAACGAGGTGAAGGATTATTTCGTAACATAACCGTCGTTATGGAGTGGTTTCAGAGAATCGCTCGTTCGACGAATGATTTTTTCGTAAAAGTAACAATCGAATAAGATTCGATGAAGCATATCGTTCGGTAAGCTCGAAGTAGTGCCAGCGGATGGATAGACTAGGCTTATTAATGTATCCTGCTTTTACGTAAAGAACTCTAAAAATTCTTCGCCAAATTCGGTTCTCTATCTCCTTGACCAAGGTTCGGATGGATTCGTACATTTTATATATTTTATATGGATTCGTATTTTTTTTATTTATACTAATTTGTTATGTTATGTATGAGTGCAAGTGTGTACAACGTTTAATTAAAATGCCTTTCGTTACTTATTATCGGGACGATTATAGAAGTCTAGCTTCAAATACTTTTTTTGACTAATGAACAAAACAAACCTTTAGTCTTTGCCCCCGTGGGGTCCCTCACCACAATTTCTTGAGCATCTTCTCGTTTCCACATGACTCTTGGTGGTGGAACTCCTCGAGCTTTGCATGAAACTCTGGCGGTTCCACCTTCAGGTACCATTGTGTCACCCGAAGTCTCCTCTGGGATGAAGTCTGGTGGAATCACCACGTCTAAGAAACCCATCTGTAGACAAGTAAGACACATTGTAAGTGACAAAATAAGTACTCGATTGGGTACGTGTCATTTATTCGAAAGTAATTTTGCATTTAAATTTAGTCATTATAGATAGTGATATCGACTCATACTAAGTTGTTCACGCTCAAACACCCGTGTTTTCAAACATTAAATATAAATATGAGTACCTAACTTTTTATAATAATGTTTTTTTTCATACAAAAGGCGTTTTTTTTAAACAAGCAGACGGTCCGCTTGATAGTTAATTGTCACCGCCGCCTAAGTACACCTGTAATACCCGCAGCATTGCCTACCATTAAGAAAAAGGACGCCTCTTTTGAACTGATTAGAGAAAAAAATCTCAGGTGGAAGAGCATTCCACAACTTACAGATACGTGGCACAAACAGACGATTGTATCGAGTTGTACGAGACTTCCACGTTTCTAAAATGTGCAGGTGGCCCTTCTGGCGATAGCGGATTCATAAAAATTTTCGAAATTCAAAATTTAATTAATTTTCTATACTAACCTCACAAATCTATGATCTATAATACACACATTTTCGACAGCAAAAAGAGTGATGATATAACAGTAATAAAAATACTTATAGGATCTTTTTTTTAATTAATGTGAGTCGTACCTTAATTTTTAGATACAACCACATAATATTCTTGTTAAAGTCTATCGAATCTTAAGATGTTATCGATCCATTAGATGAAATTGATTCGTTGAGTGCTCTGACCAGACTCAAATCAATTTCATTACGTTTGCTTAAGTCTACACATTTGGGTCTTCAGTAAGAAAGTAAAAGAAAATATTTTTTTCTGGTATTTTACTTAACGCAGTTTGAAATTGGTTTTTCACTGTGCATTAGGTTTTTTATGTATAATCAAGAAGTTTGTTGAGTGATGTATGAGTTTTTGAGTTTCATACCATACGTACATTACCATAAAGTTATAAATATAAATACCATAATATAATATATTGTATTAAGCATGGAAGAGATTGGCTATTTATTCTTATAAGGATCGGCGGTGAGTATATTCACAATATAATAATACATTTATTTTATTGTGAATTAGACACAGATAACTAAGTTAAGTAACCGCCTTGGGCATAAAACTTTGTACTCCAATCATTTGTTTGATATAAGTTAAGTAACGTTCTGTTACACCTAATATATTACTGACCTAGGCCCGAATCCCTCACAAACCTATTTACGCGTTGTTAGCAGTATTTTTCTCTACATAAATGGTGGCCTCTAAAATTAAGTGCTCAGATTTATTGTGATAACTCCAGGAGTCACCAGACTCAGTACTAGTATACCTTTCAGGTGGAACCTCTGCCCAAAATAATAGTAAAAGTGAGTTGCGGGAACTTGTAAGTCCTATTGTAAATTTAATAATATTATTTTTTCAAGTAAAATAAATGTGTGTGTCCAAAAGTTGTTTTTTTAAGAGAACTGAATAGGTCCACACAACATTTCGCTGCAATCACTTGGATGGGTGGCCGGTGGTAGCATTTACTACTAGGCGCTTTCATGCTTTGGAGGGCACTTTAAACCGCTAGTCGCGGTTGTTGTGTTAGTATAGTATTCATTATACCTTAGTGGTAGGGTATTTTGCGAATATTTGCCTGGCTAGCTACCTTAAAACTGCCCCTAATAAATACCTAACGGTATTATCCGGCAGAGGTCCTTGTAAGCCAGTAAGTACAACATGAACATTTTTGACAACATCATCACTCACCTTCAGGTGAAATAGTGGTCAATGGTTAGCCCATCAGCTATTTGAAGGATAAAATTCAATCAATTTTGACTATCCTTTTCGTGGAATAACGAAAGCACCTCTTTGGAATCTTAACGCGTTACGGACTCAAGCAGTTATTGGTTACATAAATATATATTATATTATTTTTTTCTTATTCTTCAGTTCAGGATCAAAAGCTGAATTTATTCAGAATCGCACTTGGCCGGTTTTCACAATTTTACGTAAAAAGACGTTTAAAAAACACGTATTTCAAGTTTAAAAGTTACAAATATATGAAACAGTGATAGCCGAGCGGTTATAGATATGGCCAGCGGCACTCACAGATACATGGTTCGATCCCTACCGCCGGCTTATGCTCACAGCATGGTTTTTTTTTAATTCTCGGTAGGTTAGCCTTTGACCACTATCTCACCTGATGGTAAGTGATGATGTGGTCGAAGATGTTGTTCAGGCTAACCTAGAATTGCTGGCTCTCAAGGACAGCTGCCAGAACACACCGTTAGGTGCTTGGCGACAGATTTTCTACTTGAAGGTGGTAGCTAGCCAGGCGGGCAGTCGCAAAATGCCTTACCATTAAGCTATAATGACCGCCATCCAAAGACAACAACCGGGACCGACGGCTTAACGTGCCCTCCAAAGCACGGAAGCGCTCAGTAGTAATGTCACCAGCGGTCACACATCCAACTCTTGACCACGGCGGAGTTTGCTTAATTTTGCTGATCGGTTCAGAATGGCTAAGCAAACTTCGCTACGAGCGCTTCGAAACGTGGGTCGACATCTTGCCAATGCTTACCTGGTTAGCTATCACCCTCATGTTCTGGAAGCAGCCCTAATGGCATCCCGCCGTTTTAAAAAAATATAAACGATTACCCGAAAAAGTCAATGATCTATATGGTCAGGAACCGAGATCAACTAGATGCCCTGCAGAGAAAAATACTCATGTTCCTAATGCGAACTCTTTTCCGAACTCTTTTATTATAAAAGAAGTACTTTGCTCTGAAGCAATCATAGTTTTTGGAATAAATGGGATGAATAGAATCTGAATTGATCTATAAATAAAAAAATGGGGTGTGGCTGGCTGGATACGGTTGTACGTGAATAAGTCTCAAAATGGCGGGCTCCCAGCTATCCAGTGGTGTAATTGAAATTTGGATGGGGATGATAGATATGTAGCTTGAACACTCAACTGTGTCCCCCAATGTTACTATCTTAAGTTTTTTTTTATTGCGTCCTTATGTAAGCAATTTTAAAGACGTACCTATTTACGTCAAAACAGGTCAGCGCCAAATTTTGAACAGTCTTCCAAAATAATTTGACAGAATGCAACTTAATTTTTGACATAAGCCATATTTTTCGCTGCAACACTGTGCCACTGTTATTTCGCGCCTTCCTTTTTTTAGCTGTGAACTCGTTCTTTGTTCTCATTGTTCGCGAGAAAACTATTCTGTTTTCAATTTGTCATCATAGAAATAAAATATACAGCGCAATTCCACACAAAATATTATAACAAATTCTATATCTCTATATATTACTAAGTATACCTACTAATACAATTTTTATAGTCTGTTTAACACCATTATACCATTAATTTCCAAAAGGAGAAATAGTGGTCAAAGATAAGCTTAAAGGTTGTCTAAATGCTTCGTAGTAATTTGTAAAAAAAAAATTAACCAAAAAATGGAACCGAGTTCCACACTCAAAAGTGTGAAATAACTTGGTTGGTACCGTGGCCACAATATTGTGATAATAGGTACTATTGAACTATCATGGTACCGTATTTTTTTTCACTAATTTTGTGACCCTTGCTACTTACGGGATCGATTGTCATTCATTGTGAACGACGATAATATTATCATCAAGAAAGGTAATATTATTCAGTTATTGGTGTGGATCTCAAAAACAGATTTTGATGAAATTTAAATGATATTAAACGACAAGCATCAGCTTTCAAATAAAAAAAGAATTATCTAAATCAGTTCACCCAGACAAAAGTTCTGAGGTAACAAACATAAAAAAACTGACAAATTGAGAACCTCCTCTTTTTTAAGTCGGTTAATAAAGGCATACCGTCGGTATGAAAAAAAATATCTTAGAGTATACGTATAATAAAAAATAATGTAAGCAAATATACAGACGAATGGCAAAATAACGGCAATTTCACAAGGTATGAGATTTATTTTTAACTTGTTTGTATGCATTGTCTACTTTTTGTCTATTTCAAAAAATACTAGAGAAAATATTTTATTAAAATATCTCGGTAGAATTCCTTAAAAACGGTGCAATAATTTATTATTCTGTGAATCTAGGTACAAATAATGTATAACAGTCATTTCAGCTAAGACGTTTAACAGTCCATAATCAAAGACGAAGGCTGATATTTAAGTCGATGCTAAAATGGGTTTTACGTACGAGTTATACAGTCAGCTTTTCACTTTGATTGCGAGGAAAATAAATAAATTAAAAGTGGAAAGGAACCCTCTAGTAGAAATTCTGTCATCAAAGACCAATATACTATATACTAATACCAAACATAATTTTTAGATCTTATCAATGCATGTAATACGGTAGTCCTAATTTTCACATAATAATATTTACATAATAATGTTAACTTCAAAGCTGATTACGATTCAAGTTTCGAATACAGTTTATTCGATATTCGATATTCAATTTCAGTGTAAAACTGTTTTGTAACTGATGGCGCGCTGGCGGCTGATAACTGTTGAGTACGTACACTCTATATAGTTCTACTATGTGCACCATACGCGCTCATATCCAGTACAAAGCTAATAATTTATACAAGAGGTTTTCATTATCAATCAGTTGATAGTAGTAAATGAAGTGTTCATTTATCTCATCGCCATATTATACACTACCTACTTGTTAAACAACTTGTTTTACTTTTCATCTTCTATTTCTATAGTTTTCATAGCAGTAGTGTAAAATTAGGGCATCTGGATCAAAGATCCATCTACCCTAATTTCACCAGTTAACCTGAGACCTAATGATCTAGGTTTTCATCTGTTCAATTAGAAGACTAGACGATTCATCCATTCGATATATAATTTACACTGATCATCCACAAGGACTTAATTATTATCTATTCTCTTTCTTCTTCGTTCAAATCTAAAGAAGTTCTTTTTTTATAGTTTTACTTGTATTATAAAAGAACTGTGATTATTACATTTATTTATTTAGGTTAAAACGATATAATTAGATAGGTACGACAACGATGTTGTACGTGTGCTTTAATGAGTAGTCTATTAATTCGTAACATTATAGTTACCTATTTTAAGATGATAATCTTTATTTCAACTGATGCGTAGATCATACAACATTTTATTTATAAAGCAATGTTCCCCACTCTCACAGTGTGTTGCTAAGTATCGTTCCATGATCCATAAAAGGATACTGAACGCATTCCTATCTATCGTCTCGAGCCTTTGGAAGTATATTATGCATTATATGTATAAAGGAAGCATCATTATGCAAGATAACGTTTCAAATACGTTCGAATCTGTATGATATTAATAAACACAACCAAATATAAGTATGTAAGTTTTATAGAAGTAAGGTACGGTTTGAAATACTTACCTACATAGACACGCTATGAAATGCTTTAGAGATAGTTATTAAATCTAGATCATCATTTTAGTATCATCAGTAATAATATCACCCTATTCTATCTCTAAACCTTTCTCTTAGAAAGACAGAACACACGCCCAGTTGATATATCCTTGAAATTGTGGTTCTGATGCCACTTTCCGTATGATGTTTTTCTATTACAGTTTATAAGAGTTGATCGAATTATTTTATTAAGTACTATCATAATTTAAAACCAGGTGAGGAGGGTTATGGTATTAAAAATCAATAAACAAATAATATCAAGGTATTTATTTAATTGTTTAATGCTTGTTATGATTATGATATTAACTTTCTATGTATTTTACCCACTAAGTCTTTAGCACTCCGGTACACATCATCACTAAACATATCAGAAATATATTGCGCACACACACTGGCTTTACAGTGACATGTTGAATGTTCAGAACTTTGAAACTCCTCAGCGTCAAAGATCTGTATGCGTATAATTTTTTGACGGCGCACCCTTCATCGGTTTTTTGATGTATGAATGCAAACCCTTTTTTGCTCTTCGTTTTTTATGGTTGTTTTCATTGATATTGTTGTCGGTTCTACTGATTGGACTTTCCTCGATTTCAAATGGTCTCTCTCGCTCAAGATAATCGACTACATTTTGACGGAGCATTTGTTCTGGAGGGAATGGTGAGATTGGTGAGTAACTGCTGAACATATCTGGAGATTTCTGAAATACGAAAGAAGTAATTAGGTACTTATAATATGTAAATGAACGGAATTTTGTACACATTATATAGAATGGGATCATTACTCAACACCAATGATATTATCGAAATAGTTGAATAGAAATTTCTTCCTATTATTCGACATTGGTTAAAATATTTAAATTTAAGGAAATATTTACTTACCGACATTTAGTGGGAGAGCGTGCAGACAGAATAACTTCTATGCAAATGGAAGACAAGTTTAACAGTGTTAAATTTGTTTCACTAACAGGGTTTTATACAATTTTCAATATATTTTTTTTTGTTCATAAGGTTCACAATAACTAATATTCATTTGAAATCATTATGCAAGTTGGCATATTACGTATAAGGGATACCTGTACACGGCTTACAAACATGGATATCCCCAAGCATGCAGTTTTTTTTGTATGTGTGCTGTTTTATATCTCCAGCTAGTTGATAGGTCTATTTAAGTGTTTTGATATTGTTTTACTAACATGGTATCATGCTATTCTAAACATATATTTTACGTAGATAAGGTTTAAATTCGTATTCGATTGTTTTAAAATACAAAGCATTCGATATGCAATTTCGCATTAATACGTATAAGGGATGTCTGGACTTTGGACACGCCCTACAAATATGGATAATCTCCTGACCATGCATTTTTGCAAGTGTGCAGTTTTTACAAACACATACTATGTAGACGTTATAGGTGTAAGCCATATATAACCACGTTTTTTAGAAACCATTGTCACATATCACATTTTGCTGGAATCAAGGCCTGACTACCAGAAAATAAAATTTACAATCATGTAAGTACCACCTGTATTACTTATCCATTCATCGACTCACTTGTTTCATCTATTTATTCTCGACTGTTCACTCGTGAAAAGTTATTTTACCAATATCAGTTCATCTTTGAAGTAAAATAAAACTCCTCATCTATTCATGTTTTCAACTATAATATATCAATCATCTATTCATCTATTCATCAATTCGTCTATTCATCTATTCATCTATTCTACTATTCATCTATTCATCTATCAATTTATTCATATTTATATCTATTCGTATTTTCCACTATTAATCATTGCATCTATTCATATTTTCAACTATTGATCTTTTCATCTATTCATCAATTCAATGTTTCATTTAACTTTTATTCTTGTCAACTGCTGAGTTTCATCCACTGGCCTATTTAATTTATCATCTATTCAGTTATAATTACAGCCCATCTGCTAACCAACTGTTTCACCTGTTCATTTCAATAACCTTCTCCACGTTCATCTTTTATCTGTTCAACTTTCTATTAGCAATTTAGTACTTATTTTTATATCATATACCATAATTTTTTGTTTCTTGTTTTAGTTACAAAATCATCCATCTCACATCATCTATTTGCGAAACAAAATATCTAGGTGCATCTAGTTTTATTTTTATGTCTACTAATTCCATAATTTCATTATAGCTATATGTTTTTATTTCAGGTCAAAGCTTTGTCAGACTTCAGCTACCCAACTTTTCCCTTCTGAAGACGAGTGTGATCAGCACCAAGAGCAACAAGAAGTGCGAGCGAAGGTCAAGTACTGCAAACCATCGCCGTCAACATCATTGCAGAATAAAAGATCCAACGAGTCTTCGACTTCCACTAACGGATCGAAGAAAAAGAAAATTGTCATCAACCCTGTTACAAAACCAACCTCTCAAGACTTATTTGGAAGTATATGACAGATTATTAGACAGCGGCGACGAAGATGAGATTGCTGTTCCTGTTAAGGGTAAAAAAACTCCTCCATTATACTGTCAATACAGTCGTAGAGTTGCAAATGGTCTAAGTAGACAATGTGATGAATCAAAGAAGGGTTCATACTATGTTGAAATGAAAATCTACGAAGTAGGTGAAATTGAACACGTTTTACCAATAAACCGCTGGCGCCATGCTATTATATCTTGTAAAAACCGAACCGAAAACGATACACCCGCATGGGGTTATTTAAAGAAGTTTCTTGACGAAACTAGAAAGGAGTTTAAGCACTGCCCTCAAGATTTTGTGAGCAGTTACTATTAGATTCATGCGACATTTTAACGATCTATATTATACCCAATTAGTAATCGGTGCTTATATTCTTGATTGTACTAAAGCTTTATATTGGAATGTAATCTACTTACTTATTTCTATATAATATACATGTTCTTGTATATATAATTTTGTTTTGTTTTCTTTACAGTACCCCACTCTACTCAACAAAGGCTATCGACTAATAATGAGATAACTGAATGTAAACTATGTCAAATTGAATTACCGAAACATAAATTGAATTATAATGAGATAACTGAATGTAAACTATGTAAAATTGAATTACCGAAACATAAATTGAATTATAATGAGATAACTGAATGTAAACTATGTAAAATTGAATTACCGAAACATGAATTGAAATATCATTTGAAAACGAACTTACATAAATCAAAATGCTTATTACCAACTGAATCAGAGAATATTTATATAATTGCGAGTGCGTTTAAAAATAGAATTGCAACATATCGTTTAAATCCCACACAAAAAGCCGAATATCTCACACTAGAGACATTCTTGTGCGAGAACAAAAATGGTATTCTGAAACTTGTAAACATGACTTTAAAGACAAATACATGTGTTAAGATTAATTTTGAATTGTTCGCTTACTTTATGTTACCTAAATCAAGCGATCAGCAATTAAAATCATTCAATACGAAATATGAGATTATTTATATGAATACGAATATTACTGACTTGTATTTAAAAACGATTGAAACATTCAAACGTAAACTATCAGAATTTGAACACAAAGAATCGGGATGGTCTTTTCAATCCGTGAGTCATTTAGAAATCAATGTTAATAAATACTGTCCTATGAGAGGAGGAACATATATAGAATTACCTCCAAACGTAAAAAATACGAAAAGTTGTGTTAATATCCAGAATAATGATAATTATTGCTTTCTATGGAGTGTTCTAGCTGCTTTATATCCTGCTAAGAGTAATGTTAGCAGAACAAACTCTTACCCACACTACAGTTCTATTTTCAATATTGATGGCATGTCTTTTCCTCCCTCATATAAAGACATAAAAGCATTTGAAACGAACAATGAAATAAGTATCAATATATATGGATTAGAAAAGAAAACTAATAATGTAACTGGACCACTATACCTAACAAATAACAGAAAATCTATCCATGTTAACTTATTATATCTAGAAAGAAACTATAAGGGTCATTATTGTCTTATAAAAGATTTGATTAAATTAGTACGACGACAGATAACTAAGTACAAAGGTAAACTATATATGTGTGAATCATGTTTACAGTTTAGTAACAGTGAAACAAAGTATCAAACTCATAACTGTTCTAAAGTTGTAACGACTTTACCACAAAAAAATAGTATACTTGGTTTTAAACATTATGAGAGAAAACAAAAGATAAATTTTATAATTTATGCTGATTTTGAATGTCTCTTGCTAAACTATGACCAAGATTGCTCTCATAACACTCATAATTTTAAAAAACATCAACCATCTTGTTTTGGTTATTATATTTGCTGTTCACATGATCCAAGTATGAATAAATACGTTTCTTACAGGGGACAAGATTGTGTTGAAGTATTTATTACTACACTGATTGAAGATATAAAACAAATAAGCAAAATATTGAGAGATAAAAAACCAATGTTACCTTTAACCAAAGATGAGAAAGACAGTTTTGAAAATGCTTCTAATTGTCATATTTGTGGCCTCTTATTACTAGGAGATTTGAAGGTTCGTGATCACGACCCCATTACCTCCCAATATAGGGGCCCGTCGCATGTGTATTGTAATTTGATATACAGGGTATGTCCATTCATACCTGTGGTATTTCATAACTTATCGAACTATGACTCTCATATATTCATTAAAGAGTTAGCAAAATATAACGGTAAAATTACAATTATACCTAAAACTAAAGAAAAATATATAAGCATAACTAAATATATCTGTAACAAGAAGGGTGACCACCCAATTCAAATAAAATTCATAGACTCCTTTCAGTTTCTCAGTTCAAGTTTAGATATCCTGAGTAAAAGCTTGACTGAAAAAGATTTTGTTCACGTAAAAGACGAGTTTAATGTTGAAAACGTACATTTGCTGAAAAGCAAAGGAATTTATCCATATGATTTCATGAACTCATGGAAAAAATATGAGTATAAACAACTTCCTCCTAAAGAAGATTTCTATAACACATTAAAATTGGAACATATAACTGATGAAGAATATGAATTTGCTCAAACTGTTTGGAAAGAGTTTAACATCAGCTCATTGGGCGAGTATACTGACTTGTACCTAAAATGCGATGTTTTGCTATTGTGTGACATATTTGAAAAGTTTCGAGATGTAAGTCTACAGTACTATAAATTAGATCCAGCATACTACATCACCGCACCTAGTTTTAGTTGGGATGCTATGCTACTTTATACAGGTGTTAAATTAGATTTGATTCATGATCTGGAAATATACCAAATGATTGAAAAGGGTATTCGAGGTGGGCTAGCACAGTGTTCACTACGTCATGCAAAAGCTAATAATATTTATTTACCAGAATTTGACGACTTCAAAGATTCTAGCTATTTGATATATCTCGATTGCAACAATTTATATGATTATGCAATGACGAAAAAGTTACCTATTTCAGATTTTAAATTTCTAAATCAAAATGAAATTGATAAGTTTGATGTAATGAATGTATTAGATGACAGCAATTGTGGGTTTATTCTAGAGGTTGATCTGGAATACCCAAAATACTTGCATGATCATCATAGTGATTTACCTTTTGCGCCAGAAAAGTTTGTACCCATAGGAGGAAAGACGGAAAAACTAATAGCTAACTTGTATGATAAATTTAATTATGTTATTCACTATACTCACCTCAAAGAATGCATAAAAAATGGACTAGTATTAAAAAAAATCCATAGAATACTGAGTTTCAGACAAGAAGAATACTTAAAGAAATATATTGATTTAAATACCCGTCTTCGGCAATCATCCACTACGATCTTTGAAAAAGATTTTTTTAAACTCCTAAATAATTCAATATTTGGCAAGACTATAGAAAATAAACGCAAACAGGTTGAGGTAAAGTTAGTTACCAAATGGAATGATGAGACCAATATTACGAATAAACAGCTTGGTGCGGAAAAATTAGTTTCTAAGCCTAATGTGAAATGTATTTCTATTTTTTCTGAAAATCTGGTAGCGGTTCAGTTAAAACCCGAGAAAGTTATTTTAGACAGACCAATCTATATAGGTTTTGTCGTTTTGGAATATGCTAAGCAGCACTTGTATCAATACCATTACAATGTAATTAAAAAGAAATACGCTAACAATGTAAAGCTTTGCTATACAGATACCGACAGCCTGCTCTACCTGGTTTATACGGATGATATATACAAAGACATAAAAAATAATTTAAATGAATTCGATACAAGTAATTTTGATGAGAACAATCCTTATTACATCCCGCTAGGAAATGGTAATGTACCTGGAATGTTTAAAGATGAACTTGGCGGCAAAGTAATTAGTGAATTTGCTGGCTTAAGAGCTAAATTGTATTGTTTAATAGCTGCTAAAACACAAATAAATAAAGCTAAAGGAATCTCAAAAAGTGTTACAAAAAATTTGCAGTTATCTCATTATAAAAACGCATTGTTTCGTGATGAAAGTTTATCATGTAAAATGAATATAATTAAGTCCATTAAGCATATGTTATATTCACAAGAGATACATAAAATAGTAATGAATAGAAGCGATGACAAAAGGTATATACTCACTAATCAAGTGGATACTTTACCATGGGGTCACTATAATATAATGTTTTAATTGTCTTCAATAATAAGTTATTTTAAGTGATATTTTGTACATAAGTATGCCGTTAAATAATATTTAATAGTTGATTAAGAAATGTCATTATAAGACTATGGAATTAATTAATAAATGTCTATATTGATTGACTGGAGTGTTTGGATTTTTATTCTTGACCAAGAAACCAAAACTGAATACCGAATGAACCTTAATATTTAAAAAATATATATAAAATATGATTACAATTATTATTTAAGTACGATTTCACAATAATTAGAATCAGACTGTAAAATGAAGTTGATTAAGCAACCCGTATCTCTAGAAGTAAACGATATTTTACTAGAACCGCGTTCATATATTTTTAGACACAGTACTTTGTTACCTAATACCGTTCGTTCTATTATTTGTGGGCCATCAAATTGTGGAAAAACCAATGTAATGATTAGCTTGTTATTACATAAAAATGGTCTCAAGTTTAAGAATGTTTATATTTACTCGAAAACCACATTCCAGCCAAAATATTGTTTTTTAAACGAAGTATTCAAAAACATTCCAGATACACAGTTTGTAATGTTTAACGATAACAAAAGTGTTATATCTCCTGAAAAGGCATTACCAAATTCTGTCTTTATTTTTGATGATGTTGCATGTGAGAATCAAAGTAATATAAGAAATTATTTTTCGATGGGCAGACACAATAAAGTTGATAGTTTTTACTTGTCTCAAACATATTCGAAAATACCAAAACAGTTAATCCGAGATAATGCAAACTTTCTAATAATTTTTAAACAAGATGACGTAAACTTGAGACATATTTACAATGAACATGTGAACTCCGATATGCTTTGGTGTAACTTTAAAAACATATGCTATGAAACATGGAAAGACCAACATGCTTTTTTATTGATTAATAAAGATTGTGAATTAAACAACGGTAGATATAGACGGGGTTTTGACATTTTTATTAAACTTGAATGAAGACAATAATAGTTATATAAGTACACACAACAAGCATTATTGGGATTCATTCCGAGATCTACATTATTAATTAGCAGTAGTGACTGCTGATGAAATATGGAAATAAATATGAAAGAACAATTAATTAAATCAGTTCAAGCTATTAAAAGTAAAATAAAACAAATAAAAAATGAAGAAGACAAAACAAACTTTAATATGAATAGGGTTTTTAAACCTCTTACTATTCCATTGGCAGAAATGGTGGAATTAACCAAAAATAACCTATATAAAAATAAACATGTTGAGATTGGTGAAGTCTGCAATTCATCAATGAAGTCTAATGATTTGAACACTTCATATTATGAAGATTTTGAAACTGAGAGTAACGACTCCATTAAAAGTGAAAATAGTCGTATAAAATATATGGAATGTAACGAACAAAATATGAGTACTCCTATTCAAAATGAAAAATATCTTACTACCTTAGATACACCTTTTCTATCTTTGCTAGTAAAAGAGAATATACTTGATGATATTAATACTTTAAATGTACCCTTTGGAGTACGCAGTGAAAATAATAAACTAATGATGGGAAATATACCCATTGCTTTAAAAGAAACTTCTAGTTATCCCAAGATTATGATAATTTCAATTGGAGATATTGAGTACGAAATGACACGAGGTCTAAAAGAGCTTCTATTTAAAAAAAAACCAGATATAGATTTAGTTTCAGACAAAGACAAACTTGTTTATAAAGATTTGTTACATAAAACTAATGCTCATAAAAGAGAATTTAATAGTATGGGTCAAATAAAAGGAGATAAGGGAATGAAATACTGCCAGATAATTAAACCTTTATTTTATGAATCGGAACCAATTGATGATTATATGGAAAAAAAAGTTGTTAAGCGCGGTGGTAATATGCAAAATTTTAAAAAATCTTACAAAATGAACACAGATTTTATATACTGGGATGATCCTAATGAGTTAATTGAAAGGCTAATGCTACTAACGGCCTCGAAAAATGCAGGTAACAGCAATCATGACAATGAAATTATATCTATAATTGAAGAACTAAAAGAAGCTGACATCATAAAAGAATAAAATGATTTACTACTAATTATAACATATTAGTATCACACAGTCTTTCATACATAAACGTCAATAAATTTGAGATCCAAGTCTACAAAATATAAATACAGAAGAAAAGACAGTATTAAAATAATTGGTATTTAATAACAAAAAATAGTGATGCAAGTTTGGATGCGCAAAATATATATTTTTGATATGAACAATAGTGCTACTTACTTAACAATATTTGATTGACGTTTTGAATAAAATCTTAACTTATGAAACTTTGATTGGTTAAATATATAACTATTAAAATTATATATAAAATTAAAAAAGTTTTTGATCGTATTACCGAAAATGAGCAAAAGAAGCGTAGTAAATGAAATTCACAAATATGCAAGGGTTAATTTTCCTCGTAGGCATGTTGTTATGAAGAGTATAGATGACTTATGGCAAGCCGATTTAATCGATATGCAATCTGTTTCAAAACTTAACTCAGGTCATAATTATATTTTAGCTGTCATTGACACATTTTCAAAGTATGCATGGGTATATCCACTAAAACAAAAAAACAAGATACTCGTATCTGCTGCATTCCAGTCAATACTAGATAAAGGTCGGGTTCCTAAAAACCTGCAAACCGATCTCGGCACCGAGTTCTATAACGACAAGTTTAAAAAATTGATAGACAAGTACAAAATTAATCATTATTCTACTTACTCGACAAAGAAAGCATCGATTGTTGAACGGTTTATAAGAACTCTCAAGTCTAAACTGTATAAAGAATTTAGTTTGAGAGGAAACTATAAATGGAAGGATGGTTTGCTCTGTAAAGTTATTGATATCTACAACCACACAGTTCATAGAACGATTGGTTTACCTCCTGATGAAGTCAGTGCAAATAATGAAAGTTTGTTATTGAAGAGGTTCAAAAAGATTTACGAGTCAAAATCTCTTCGAGAAAAGAAAAAACTTAATATTAACGATTTTGTACGTATCAGTAAATATAAAGGAACATTTGAAAAAGGTTACACGCCCAATTGGTCCACAGAAATATTTAAGATCGTTAAGATACAAAACACTAAACCTATAACTTATTTGATAGAAGACGCAAGAAGTCGACCTATTCTAGGAGCATTCTATATTCAAGAACTTCAAAAAACTGAAGACCCTAATGTCTACTTAGTAGAAAAAGTTTTGAAACGAAAAAATAAAAAGTGCTATGTTAAATGGTTGGGGTTACCGTCTAGTGAAAATAGCTGGATCGATAAAAGAAATGTTTTATAATACTATTGATAAACTAATTTTAGTTCAGTAATTGATTGGTTATGGAAGAGAATAGTCTTCTAAACAGTATAATTAATAAACTACCATTTGAACTTCATTTACCAGGATATAATTATTGTGGGCCTGGAACACGATTAGCAGAAAGACTTGCTCGAGGTGATAAGGGTATTAATCAATTGGACGAATACTGTAAACAACACGATATAGCTTACCAAAAGTCATCAAATTTACAAGATCGACATAAAGCAGATATAAATTTATTAAAGATGGCGAAAAAACGAGCAACTTCGTCTACTGCTAATGTTGGAGAAAAGCTAGCCGCTACTTTAGTGAATAAAGCAATGTTGGTAAAAGTTAGTTCTGGGTCTGGATTGAAAAAGAGATTTAAGAGTATTGTATCTCGTGCGCGTAAACATATCAGTAAAGTGAAACCCAAATACAAAAAAATGGCAGTAAAAATGGCTTTTGCAGCTGCTAAAGAATTGGTGAAAGATTCTCCTGTGATACTCCCTAGAGTCATACCTATACCAAAATCTGGAGGCGTTCTTCCACTTATTCCTATATTCGCAGGATTGTCTGCTGCTGGTAGCTTAGCTGGAGGAATATCAGGAATAATTAAAACATATAATGAATATAAAACTGCAATGAAACGTTTCGAAGAAATGAAAAGACATAATCAGAAAATTGAGGGCGTATGTATTGGAAAAGGATTGTGTCTGAAACCCTACAAGAATGGTTTAGCGATACATTTGCCAAAAAAAAAGCCTAACTCATCGTCTTCCTAAACGTGCCCTCTCTAATATTGATATCATTGAACACTCTCGCAATGTTCCTTACTTTCGAGGCGTTTTTATGAGAGATGGATTACCTGAAAATGCACACCCTATAGAGTGTGGTATCGTGAATTTAGATTCAGCGAAAAATCCTGGTACACATTGGGTAGCATACGCAAAAATTTATGACTATATTGAATATTTTGATAGTTATGGCAACTTGAGACCACCTAGAGAATTTATTAGATATGTGGCAAATCATAATGTTCTGTACAATTATTACAATTTTCAGAAAACAAATTCTTAAACTGTGGACATCTGTGTCTAAAGTTTCTACAAACATTTTGGCGTAATAACAGTTTAAAATAAATAGCTCGCTATTACTTCTTTTCGTTCATTCTGTGACTAATTGTGCATTAAATAACATTCGAGGTCAAAAAAGATGATCGTGTTCAACCAAAATAGTAATAATTTCATTAGTAAGAATAACAATAATAAGTCTATAACTTCAAAAACAAACCTAAACAGTACTATTCATTCGAACACATTCAAAAGGCAACGACGTGTAAAGGATAAAAAGAAAATTACCAAAAAAAATAAAGAGTTTCTTCAAGCTCTTGGATTTAAACTATGAATATTCTCAATGTGCATGATTTACCACATTTCGATAATTCAATAGAAAGTTACGAAATCCATACGTATAATCCTTACAGCAACAGTTTTAAAGAAAATGATGAAATCCGAATATCTATTAATCAACAAGACATTTATGTACTTCCCTCCTCCAGCTCTATTTATATCGAAGGACGTGTTACTGTGACTGGGAAGGATTCTGCAGGAAAACCAATTAAAAAACCAGTCAATTTTACAAATAATGCTTTAGCATTTCTTTTCCAAGACATTCGGTATGAAATAAATGGTGTTGAGATAGATCGAATTAAAAATGTGGGCATTACTTCTACAATAAAATCGTATGTTTCATTAAACAACGGGGATAATAGAATTGCTGCATTGTGGGGTTGGGATATAAATGGATATAAAAATCTCAAAGATGGATATTTTAGCATTATTATACCACTCAACAGGGTGATGGGATTTGCAGAAGATTACAAGAAAATAATCATCAATTGTAAGCATGAACTTATACTGAACAGATGTAGCAGTATTTTAAACAGTGTAATTCTTGATAAGGATGATAGTGTTGAGATTAATATGCAAAGAGTTCAATGGCGAGTGCCACATATAAAAGTATCAGATCGTGAAAGGATTTCTTTACTCAAATATTTAGAAAAGGATAAACCTATACAAATAGCTTTCAGAAATTGGGATCTGTATGAATATCCATTATTACCAAAAACTACCAAACATTCGTGGTCCGTGAAAACAGCTTCACAATTGGAAAAACCTAGATATGTAATATTCGGTTTGCAAACTAATAGAAAAAATAAGAAAGACCGAGATAGTTCCATATTTGATCATTGTCATTTGTCAAACGTAACTTTATTTTTAAATTCTCAGTACTATCCGTATGACTCACTTAATATAAACTTTAATGAAAATAAATACAGTATATTATATGAATTATACACGAAGTTTCGTCAGTCTTACTACAACGTTCCTGCAGATCCCTTGTTAGACATTGTAAGCTTTAAAGAAAAGGCACCTCTATTCATAATAGACTGTTCAAGACAAAATGAGAATTTAAAATCTGGACCTGTAGATGTACGTCTAGAAATAGAAACGTCTCATGATATTCCTGATAACACAGCTGCTTACTGTCTTATTGTAAACGATAGACTTATAGAGTACAAGCCTCTAACCAATATTGTACGAAAATTATCATGAATGCTATAGTGGACGTGCAAGGATTTAAAACTGATGAAAATGAATTTATTGCAAAAGAAATAGCAATAACTTATGAAAATCAATTACAAGTTTATTTAATAAAGCCTCCATTTTTCAACTTTGAGCTGACTGAGTCAGAAGATAAGCAAGTAAGATGGATTGAAAGGAATAGAAAAATTCAGTGGAACGAAGGCTACATTCCATACGCATTTTATAAAAATGTACTTAGAAATAATATCATCGAGCTTTTAAAAGATAAAAATATTTATACTAAAGGTCAAGAAAAGGTTAAATGGATCAGCGAAATGTTCGCAACAAGTAGAGTTTATGATTTGGAGGATTTTAAATGTCCTAATTTAAATAGTTTGTATGAGAAATACAATTTATCAAGTGATGTATTTAGCTGTTTATACCATTCATCAATATGTGCAATGAAAAATGTCATGTGTCTTAAGAAATGGTGTCAAAATAATAATAAAATACTGATTTAAATATTTGTTTATTTGTGATTGTTTTATTTAATCATCCTTACCTATTATTATAGTCAGAAAATAATATTATTGTTATTAATAGCTATACATATACAATACCTAACGATGGCTGAGAGTATTAGATACATACATAAATAGCTGTCAATTCAGATTGAAGTTATATTTAAAAGCAGATAAGAGGAATTTAATAGGTATCTAATCTATTCAAATCTTTGTAAATAAGTGAAAACCTAGATCATTCAGTCCCAAATTAAATGGTGAAATTAAGGTAGCTGGATCTATTGAATTAATATTAGAATGAAGTAGAAAGAGAGAAGATATATCAGATAGATGAATCATCTAGTCTTTTAATTGAACAGATGAGAACCTAGATTATTAGGTCCCCGGTTAACTGGTGAAATTAGGGTAGATGGATCTTTGATCCAGATGCCCTAATTTTACACTACTCATAGCCATAGCTACATGAAACAAACTGTCCCAATACTATGAATAGATTTTTACTCAACGTTAATGTTTTTGAGGTATTCAATTACTATGAATTGAAGCGGTGTTAGCGGGGTGAGCCTAGTCGTTGTGTAAGGGAAGGTGTACCTACGTAGTGCTTTAGGTACATACAAAGTAGTTAAGTCATATTTTAAATAATTAGTTTTCAAACTCTGAGAAACTTAGCACGCATATACCTGCTGAATATTTATGCTTCTGGTTTGCCATTTTTCCCTTTAAATAAGGTATTTCCAAAGACATTTGGCGAAATCGTTTGGTATTGGAATGTTTATTTTCATATTTAGGGATATATGGAAAAACTAGCAAACTAGTAGCATTAATATTAGGTAGAGAAATGTGCATGCAAATTTTCACATAATTTTAACACTTGGTAGGTATTTAATATATGACGAAAAGTAAGGAAAATGTTAAAGATATGTCAAAATTAGTTCATCTCTACTACCGTTAGTATTATTATATGTTCTACGACTTCCGTTGTAGTAACACAGTAAAGCTCCAGGATTATCGACTTTATAAACGTAAATAAACTTTTTACATAATTCTTGATCCAAACAAAACATTCTAAATTTAAAAAGACGGACAAATTGCCTCGACAGTTGAATACAAAGAACAAATAGGTACGTACGTTACAGGGTACAATCATGTGACGGTGACGAGCAGAGAGCACTCATCACATCCATTAGACATAACGGCCAACAGAATTGAGGGGTGACTTGATGGAATTCAATTTCGACAATTTACTTCTTTCTGAGTGAGAAGTTTCGCTCTTTTGATGCGAGCAGATAGAGAGAATCAAGGCTTCGGTTTTAAGAATATATGCAAAAGCTTATAGCAATACTTTATTCAGCCATTCTAAGAAGATATATATAAACAGCTTCTCTATAATTATAGTTACTTATATATTTATCACCGATATAAAAAAAAATATATTTATCAAAGATATAATTTATCACCCATATATATGGACCCTCTATAAACAGATTTTCCCGTGCTTCGGAGGGCATGTTAAGCACTCGGTCTTGATTGTTGTCATATGATGGCAGTCGTTATAGCATGGTGGTAGGGCATTTTGCGAATGCTCGCCTGGCTAGCTAACACCCTCAAGTAGAAAATCTGTCGCCAAGCACATAACGGTGTGTTCAGGAAGCTTGAGAGCCAGTAATTTTAGGTTAGCCTGAACAATATCTTCGGCCACATCATCACTTACGATCAGGTGGGATAAATAGTATTTTTTACGATTAGTCAAAGCCTAACCTATCAAGCATAAAAAAAAGCTTTCAAAATTAACCGTCGGAACATCCGACAGGTGATTGATGACAGATTTAAACCGTCTCAAAAAAAGGAGGATTCTCAATTTGTTTGTATATTTTATGTTTGTTACCTCAGAATTTTTACTGGGAGAACCGATTTGGATGTTTTTTTATTTATTTTGAAAGCTGATGCTTGTCGTGTGGTTCCGCTTTTTCAGTTAACGGAGTTAACTGATTTGTTTTTCATATCTTGACGATATAGTCATTTCCAGTAAATGTGAAAAGGGTGTTAAAAGAGTCTTACAGGGTCGGCAACGCATTGGTAACGCCCCTGGTGTTGCAAATGTCCATAGGCGACGGTAACCGCTTACCATCAGGTCGTCTGCTTGTTTGCCACTCCATCACATAAAAAAAAAAAAAAAAAACGATTCCGTTAGTAGCAAAGGACACTAAAAAGGGTGTTTTTTTTGCCTACAAATGGAACCATGAGTTGGTTCCATTTGTAGGCAAAAAAACTCAAAAGTATAAAGTAACTTGTCTAAGTCGGTACCATGCACACAATATTGTATAATAGGTAATTTTGAACTATCATAGAATATAGGAGCTAGGCGATCATTCGTAATATACCATCTACGCAAAGTGCCCTACCACCATGCAACGGGTTTTCAGGTCGCCCGAAACCTCTGACATAGCCCATCGATTGCCACTCTAAGACCAGGACCATCAGCTCCAAAGCACGGAATCGCTCAGAAGTAAACACTAATATCGGTCACCTATCTAAGAAGTCTAGTAGTAAGTAGTAGGTTAAGTAATAACCACAGTGAGTATTGCTTAAGCCTAGTTGATCGGTTTACTACGATCTCTTCATGTTTAAATTGGCAGTCCCTACAGCTTTCACGACATGGGCGACTTCCTTAAGTTTCCACTAGGCCAATTTGGTTTAAGTTCTCAGTTTGTTATCATTACCCGAGAACCTTTTTGAATTCTAGACCCACATTTCAGGCTTTACTAATGTATAAGATTTTGTCAACGGTTTCATTACTGGTTTGTAATATGTTTAATAACAGTATCTAACTACGAATAAATAATGGAAGGAAATGTAATTTAACCTCAAAAACAAAAGAACGCAAACTGTACCGCGGCGGGCGCGGTTTAAAAAGTGTACCGTGCAGCGTTCTCAGTTCGCCACGTGGGCTCGAGTCATGCGGTGGTACCGCGGGAAGGTTCATCTGAATTTATCAATGTTCTTCTGTGTTGTTTATTTCTGCAAACATATTATAGTGTATTGTAAAATTCTGGAGAAACCATACGGATATGAAAATTCGGGAATAGCTTTCATAAACGAATAAATAACAATATTTTGGATACCAATACTTGACTAACCTGGATAGTTTTATGCAACATGAACATTTACATTAAATCCAAAAAGTAGTTCGGAATATTTTTAGCCTTAGAAATCTCTGTATGATTTATTGGAAATGCGGTTTGGCCTTAAGGAATGACGGCGGTGACAAGATGACCTTCACGCGACAAATCAGATGCGATCATTTCTAAGCGCCAATACAAGGAAGCATGTGCGACTTTTGTTACTTGTGGAGTCGACGAGTCCGAAAAAAAGCGGTCACTGTATGAGACTTACACTTCTTTACATATTTATTCGTAGGTATCTAAAGATATCATGACTGTCGGGGTCAGTCGGGGTACCCGGGTGCTACCATAAGAGGCATTTGAGGATTTGTTTTCTCATAGTTTCATTAAAACACCACTAATAAATCAAATCCAATGATTACAATTATCACTAAATAGACAACCGATATAAACATACTTCTCAAAAAAGCCTGTATATTTTTTAGCCCAATCACGATATACTCGATCGGACACAACATTGAAAGGTGTCAGATTTCGCCCGACTTAGGTATATTCTATCCTATCACAAACATTCCTTATGATAAACTTTATATTATTTTCTTGAGCTGAATAAACGTCTTGGTTGGAAATTATGATAACTGTTGAAACGTTTTAAAATGTACCTTATTTATGTTTTGATGATAGGTTAGCTTGTGATCACTATCTCATTTGGTAAGATGCTAAGTGCTGATGCGATCGAAGATGTTGTTAAGACTAATCTAGAATCTACTGGCTCTCAAGGAAAGACTGTTAGCTGCTTGGCGACAGATTTTTATTTGAGCTGGACATCCGCCGAATGCCTTACTATCTTAAGATAACAATCGGGACTGACGGCTCCGAAGTACGGAAGCACTCTTAGGAAAGCTCCTAAAACCATTAAAATCCACACTGTTTTTTCTGCTGATAGGCTAACTTTACAACAACCACAATCTCACCATTTCACCACGGTTAGTAATAATGTGGTCCTAAATTTGTTTCGTTTTCTTCTAATTCATTTGTCCCAACTTATAAAACGAACCGCCGTTTTTTAATTCTTACCTGACTTTTCATAGGGTCAGTATTTATTTGGCACATGTATTGTCCCCTATCCTCTTCTTGCACACTCCTGATGTGCAGATACCAGGTCGAGTGGTCACTATGGGAGACTGATACTCGGGGGTTGTGAGTGATGACGTGATCGTGTATCGCCTGGATGGCTTTCGTGTCAGCTTTCACCCAGCCTACCTGTGGAAAATTATAATAAAATTAAAAAATATATATCTTAATATAATATTATGAAATTATAAACCAAGAGTGAAATTTCACCAAATCTTATCCACCCAAAAAGAAGCACAAGGAAACCTAAATATAAATTACTTATTGTGGAGGCTGAAACAAATGATACTTGTTCATATGAATTTCAATAGCATCTGAATAGTTTTTTGATGGATGGTAAAACCTCAACATAAATCTTAGTTAAAATTTAAGTTTGCATTGCAAACTAAGAAGCTAAAAGATGATTTGGAATCACATTTTGTAGATATGCATTAGAATGGAATATATACCGAGTAGGAACCACTTTCTGCTTTACACAGCTGTGTAAATAATACATTTAAACTTAATAAATCTTTTAGGGTTTATCTAGCTAGATATACCCTAAAAGATTTATTAAGTTTAGAGTAAAACTACGAGTTCTATAAACCTAAATTAAAGGTATTTATGTCAATTAATATTGTACAGTTATGTGTTATAAATTATTATGCATGAATTAATTAAATTATTACGTCTGAGAAATGTTGATGCTAATGGGTTATTCGATATATTGAGTTTAAATGAGCCATTGTAAGCCATTATGCTCAGTTAAGCATATTTATGTCAATGAATTTATAATTACTTTTTTAATTGTCTAAACATTTTTAAATATGATTACAAGCACTATGGCGTTCTGAGCCTAAATCACATTTACAAATGGTTGGAGCACAAAATTCTCCAACTTCACGCTGAACGCCTAAATTTCAGCCACTTAGGGCTCTTTTCCTGTCATGCGTATTTTCGCCCGGCAGCGGATCTGGTTTGTATGGGTGATAGCACGCTCCTGGCCACACGCAGGACAAAAGTTCGTTTGCCGCTGCAGTGTGCGTGTCGCCAATCTAAGTTCCACGCGTGTGCTTCCCGCGTGATAGGAAAAACATGTATGAAATTATAGGATGCCGGCAGACCGCATTCGGACAAGATCCACACGTGCCTGGCTATCCACGTGCAAGGAAATGCTTTTCCTGAATGAAGCTGTTCCTTTAGGCATCTTGTGTAAAATTGTAGGAAGCAGTTTCGATTCGAGGAAAAAAACATTGTGCTTCAATAATTTGTCATTATGTAAAGTTATTGTTAAATCATCTATATTCTCAATTAGAAGATTATATTAACAGAATTATAAATGAAAAGCTCTGTTTAATGTAACCTCGTTTGATTCATCGTTCGTTGTTTGGTCTGTTTGTGTACTTATATTAGACGTGTAAACTTATTTCAATATATTTTCTCATACTTCAAGACTTTGAGGAATGTATTTTAAATAATGTACATTTTAAAATACAATTTGTATTCATAGTCTAAACTTAATAAATCCTTTAGGATATGTCTAGCTTAAATTTATTTATTAATGGATTTCAAATTATCTTTAAGCTTCTTAGTTTGCAGGTTTGCAGTTTGGGTTACTTGCAATTTCACAAACATTAATGTTGAGTTTCTTACCATCCATCAAAAAACTATTTAGACGCCTTTGAATTTATATGAACTAATACCATTTGCTCCAGCTGCCATAATAATAAAGTCATTTGTATATAAGATTTGTTGTTCTCTTTTTGATCGGATAATTTTTTGTAAAACTTCGTGCCTTTGTACTCTTACTATGTATTCATTGCTCAGTATTGCTTTCAGAGTCGATTGCAGATGTCGTGCTTGTAGAACCACAGAAAATATATATTATGGCAACCACAGATAAAACATATAAATGTTTTGAATCAGCATAGAGTGTAAAATACTATCTATAAAAGTTCATAAATGATTTAATGAACCTGTCATGATGATCAGGCATTGTTTAACCCCGCGTAATCAAGCCCATCTATTTCAAACTGAGAGTATTAACAATTTCAAATTCCACAGTCAGCATATTTCATTAATTCAGTATTAGCTTAGTGGGTATTAAATCAAGCCGGCTGAATTCCAATTAAAAACGACTGTGTTAGTAATATTGACCGTTGCGAAACAATAATGAGAACATTTTCAATGTTATATTTTCACGAGGTTTTTGGTTGATCAATTAAAACCCGAATTTGAGGCTGAAATTTGTAATTATCATTACCTTAGTTCTAACTTTGCAGAATATTTGCTTCGTATAAAACCACTCGATTTTCGAGTTTAACATTAATCCAATAAATAAGTGTTCACTAATGCTCGACAACAATCTTGTATAACAGTTTTCACTTTAATTTCGTTTATAATTTTCTTCGAAACAAAAATCTCAGATAGAAATAATTCCGAATTCTGAGAATGTTTGGCTTATTGATTCCAAGCTTAATTTATTTTGGTCGCCTTACCACTGATGATACTACGCTGTCGATCCTGTAAGAATTCTCGTAAAGGCGGTTCTTATTCTGTTCATAATAAAATCCGAATTCAATTGACAATCTAACATTAGGATAATTCTTTTAAATTGTGGGTAATTTTTCACCCGTTCAAAGTGTTGATAGAAACTGCGTAAAGCACACACACACACATTTGTCATTCGCAAGCGTTATAATATAGGATCGATACCTACGTACAAGGTATTGAAACCTAAAAACTTTTTTTTAATTTCAATAAAGTAGCAATTTTACTAGTAGTATTATATGTTCTATGGTAGTAGTCTCTCGCACACGCAAAATTTGATTCGATTCAACAAAGCCTCAACTCAACGCGAAAAGTACTAAGCAGTCTAGAGTGTGATATATTCAGCAGTGTTTTTGTTGGAGTTTTTGACGAAAAAAAAGCTTAGTTACGAAGAGGATGCACCACCACCAGTACAGCGGTGCGCCCACTGGCCGCCCCCGCGCCTCATATTCAAATTCAAATTCAAAATCATTTATTCAATTTAGGCGTCTACGACGCTCTTATGAAGGTCAATTACAAATTTTAATATTGAAATATTCTACATTGTACTGCCACGTTCAGCAAAAAAAGTTTATAGAGCCACTGCGAGAAGAACGGGCAAGAAACTCGGGGCCATTCTTTTAAACGTCTTTTTACAATGTGTTATAAACAATATAATACAATTATTACAATATTTGTTTAAATTACGTAGGAGACATGTGATGGCTTGGCAGAGGTGGAATTTTCAAAGCATTTTTGTCGTTTAAGTAATCACAAACTGTGTAGTAGGATTTCTTCATCAAAATATTTTTCACGTGCAATTTGAATTTTCCTTCTGTGAGCATTGTAATATGTTCGGGAATTTTATTATAAAACCGCACACAATTACCTAAAAAGGACCTTTTATTTGTCTTTGCTAATCTAAAACATGGTACCGTTAATTTATATTTGTTCCTAGTGTTGTAATGATGGTTGTCACTGTTTAATTTAAATTTACTCAAATTTTTCCGAACATACATAATATTTTCAAATATATACAGACTCGGTAAAGTTAATATATCAATTTCTTTAAAAAGATCCTCCACTCTCGCACCGTGCAGAAAGAGCGTGCTGCGATTTAGACGATTGAACTCACCTGATGAAGGGGATATGCCCCAAACCTAGGTCAACAATCTCGACAAATGTGTGAGTAAATCCGGTTATTTAAAATAATAAAGTAGCAATGATTTTTGTTTATTAACATTACCTTTTGATTTTAATATTAGTGTAATTGAATTATGAGGATTACGTATTCAAGGGCAAAAAGGAGCCTTATTAAAGCAAGTACCTTGTCTGTCTGATTGCTGTCCGTCCATCCGTATGTCACAGACAGAATGTGTTTCAAAAAGTGGTATTTTGTGTACATGTAAACGTTGAAATTTAAATGAATATTCGCCCATAAATTCAATAAAATTTATTTTATAGGAGCTCTAATAGAAAAGAAAGAAGCTGACTAAAAATAAATATTCCTTAGTAGATGGGATGTCATTGCTAAGAAATCACTGTGTAAGTACTTTATTACAATTTTTCCATATTTTTTCCTCTAAAAATGAACTAAATAAGGGGATACGTAAATTTTTTACCATTTTTGTAATGCGGTCTATCTCAAAAACTAAACAAGATAAGATTATGAAATTTCGTTATATTATGTACCATATTTCCTGAGGTAAAATGTTGACGTAGAGTTGGTAGGCCCCCCACTAGATGGACTGACGACATTATAAAAGTCGCGGGTAGCCAATGGTTACAAGTCACTCACCATTCCGACCTGTGCCGCCATTCCGACCTGTGCCGCCACGCCGTGCACACCTGTCTACAGCTCCGCCAGTATCTCCTAGTGAGACCGCAATAGTCCCCGCACTATTGCCGTCTCACTCGGGTCATCGTTCCGACGCTAGTTGCAGACCAGTGCCTTGGAATACGCAGTCCTGACGAAGTTTTTGTTTTGTGTGCAGAAGCTGAGCAGCCGCCGAACGCCGAGCAACGCGAGCTACGAGCTCGCCGTGCCGTCGCGCAGAGGCGCTCTAAGACGTCAGGCATTACCACCTACCCAAGTCCCTTGTTTCGGACGAACAACATCATATCGGGCTGGTGGTCTTGTTTTGACCGCACTTTTCGGTGCGCATTTCACCACTTTACTACCCGACACAACATAGTAACAGTCGCGTAACAACACACTTTGTGCTGTTAAGCGACGTCGTTCAGGCGTGGGGTAGCGTCAGCCAAACCCGTCTGAACGATCAAATCCGCCATTTGCTGCGGTCGCAGTGTGACACCCTACGGTGACAACGGCCACTGTTGTTGTTTTGGTTTAACCTTGCACCGTGGCCTTTCCCGCTTCACGGGTCAGCCGAAGCAAGCTGGGCTCCGGGATTACTGGCCTTGGGGTCACCCCTAGTCAACCCCGGAGTAGCGCTTAGGAGCACCCCTCTCCGCCGAGAAAAAAGCTCGGAGAGGGTACACAACTAGGGCACACCCTAGGTACACACTCCCTCTCACACAGTGAGCTCACAAGGTGTGTGAGGGAATTCAAACCCTTGATAGGGCGTCCTGAGTATTCCCCTCAGGATGCAGTCCCGTCCCTCTAACGGTGAGGTGCAGGTCCTTCAGACCTTCGCCCTCCGCCACCCCGATCTGTATGTTGCTCATATGCAACTCCTAGAAGAGGAAGCGAGTGCCCGCCTCACGGACACTCTTATTGCTCCCTCCGGGACTTCAATCCCGGAGGCCAACGTCCCTCCTCTGACCCGGTCCTTCTCAGAGGACAGCCTGCTTTCGCCCGCCCCGGGCCCGGACAATAGACGCACGGTGGCAGCCCCTCCCCGTGAGAGGTCTCGCTCGCGCTCACCGATCGGGAGGCCAGCGAGCACCCGTCCCTCCATCGCCGTTGTCGAGCCCACTTCGGACTCCGAAACGGAGATGGAAGTAGATCCGAGTCGCGCCTTACGCACTGACTCGGACTCCGACAACGACGGCTATACCGTCGTTGACCGCAAACGCAAGCGTGCTCCTAAAGCCGCTAGTTGCGCAACTTCCGCCCCTCCCGCCAAGGCACCCGCTAAGGCCCCCGCCTCCGGCAAGAAGCCGACCCCCGCCCCGCGCCCCGCGTCTCCTCCCTCCGCTCCGGCCACTACTGCCGCGTCCCCTCAGGACGCGAGCGCGCGCCGCGAAAAACCGCCTCCACCCCTGTTCATTCAGGACAAAACCAAATGGGACATGCTGTCCCGTTTAGTTTCGGATCGTGGGATCCATTACACTAATGCCCGCTCCACGCAGCAGGGCATTAAAGTCCAAGTGCCCACCAGTAGCGACCACAGAGCGCTAACAAAGCTCCTCCGTAAAGAGAGCATAAGTTTTCATACTTATGCGCTCGAAGAGGAGAAAGTCCTCCGAGTGGTCATCCGCGGTGTGCCCAAGGAGGTACATACCGATTCGGTATGTGCCGACCTGAAGGCACAAGACTTCCCCGTACATGCAGTTCACCGCATGTACAGCGGGATGGACCGCAGTCCCTACGATCTAGTACTCGTAGTACTAGATCGTACACCTGAAGGCAAGGCCATTTTTAATTTAAAAAAGGTCTGTGGCCTCTCAGGACTCGATGTCCAAGCCCCATACAAAAATGGGAGTCCCTCGCAGTGCCATAACTGCCAACTATACGGGCACGCCTCCCGTTTCTGCTTCGCTCGCGCTAGGTGCGTTAAGTGCCTAGGCGATCACGCGACAGCAGCGTGCACTCGCACCCGGGATTCACCGGACCCACCCAGCTGTGTTTTATGCGGTGCTCAAGGGCATACCGCGAATTACCGTGGTTGCCCTAAAGCACCACGAGTGAACCACAGGGTGGCAAGGCATAGGCCGACCCGTCCCTCTTACGACCGTTACCAACGGGTAAGCCCTAAACTAACGGTAGTACCTGCCTCACAGGTAATACCCGCGCCGCTCCCAGCCCGTAACGCATGGTCTAAACCACCCAGTATGGTTAAGACCGTCGCTACCGCCCGCGCCCCGGCCCGCGCGCCCGCACCCGCGCCCGCACCCGCACCCGCCCGCGCCGCGGCCCCTGCCCGCGCACCGGCCCCGGCTCGCCCCGCGCTCCCGGCACCCGTCGCCAACACCATTCGCGCGCCTCCCCGCGCCGCTTCCCGGCCACAAGCTCCACCTATGCCATTGATGGCTGCCCCTCTTCAAGAGGCAATCAACCTAGTCAGCGATCTGGCTATGTCGGTTGACATCAATGAGGTACAAGAGCTATTCCACAAGATGCAATACGCTCAATCCCCAGCGGACGTGATCCAATACACATTGGAACACGCGAATTTACTTAGCGCCCTTAAGCGCTTCGTTCCCCAGGCCCCTCCCCAGTACAACCACTATGGGTAGTACAACCGAACGCACGAAACCGTACTCAGTTTCGTTAGCGTCATTTAACGCTGACGGCCTCTTCAGACAACGTGACCTCGTCCACGACTTTTGTTGTACCCACCTTATCGATATCATATGCGTGCAGGAAACCTTTCTAAAACCGGGGAAGGCGAACCCTAGGTTTGCCAATTACAGAACGGTACGTGATGATAGAGTGAACTCCCGTGGGGGAGGCACTCTTATCTATTACAAAAGGTCCCTGCACTGCATTCCCCTACCTACCCCGACTCTTGTTAATATGGAAGCATCTTGTTGCCTCCTAGCTATGACTGGTCATCAACCTATAGTCATAGCATCCTGTTACCAAGCTTGCAAAAAGCCGATCGTCCGAGCTGACTTAGAAGCCCTATTCTCATTAGGAAGCGCCGTCATTCTGATTGGCGACTTCAACAGTAAGCACATCCTATGGAATTGTAACGTCAACAATCCCAGAGGTATTGCACTTGAAAACCTAATCGCAGAACTTAACTTTGACATAATTGCGCCCACTGAGCCCACTCACTACCCTTATATGGAAGACCACCGATCTGACTTGCTTGACATGGCACTATTCAGAGGCGTAACACTCCGGTTACGCTCCATAGAAGTGGTTCACGAGCTTCACTCTGACCACCGACCCATTATACTGCGACTAGGTCCCGACCCAACGACTGACCTCCCCCGCCCCACTAAGACGATAGTGAACTGGAAGCAAGTAGGCGATGCCCTAAAGGCTATCAGTTCACCGGACCTAGACAAGATCCCTGACAAAAGATGACGTAACCCTTGCGATCGATTCGTTCACCAATCACCTCTCCACCGTAGTAGGTGCATCCGCAAAGGAGGTCATAGTGCCAGACGACCGGCGCCTTGTCATTCCAGCGGATGTGAGACGATTGGTGACGGAGAGTAAAGCAGTGACCCGACATTACGACTCTTACCCCAGTAAAGAGAACAAAACTAAGAAACGCCACTTTGAACGCATGGTTCAAAGTCGCATGTCTGAGTTGCGTGATCAACAATGGGGCGATAAACTTTCAAACCTCGTGCCAAGCCACCATGCTTACTGGGACTTGGCGCGAGGCTTGAAAGGAAGTAACCATAACGACATGCCTCCCTTATACAGACCAGTCCCACTAGTCCCAGCGTTCTTTGACGAAGACAAAGCTGAGTGCCTAGCTGATAGCCTAGAGGCTCAGTGTTCCCCTAACGTAGATCACGTTGACCAAGCTCACCTCGATTCGGTGGATGCTGAAGTCGAACGTAAAAGCTCTGTGGTCACCTCTGAACTCCCACCAATCACCTTAGCGACTTACGCTGAGGTGGAGAGACTGATCAAGGCCCTCCGACCGCGCAAATCCCCCGGTGCCGATGGCATCTCCAACAGGGTTCTTAAAACCCTCTCTCCTCCTCTCATCCATCTCTTAGTCAGCATCTTCAATGCCGCTATGAGCCACTGCTTATTCCCAGACACCTGGAAATGTGCAAATGTCATTGGCATTCACAAACCAGGCAAAAGCTCATCTGACCCCACCAGTTACCGCCCCATCAGCCTCCTCAGTGCCTTAGGCAAACTTTACGAGCGGTTACTTGCAAACCGTCTCCAGTCCCATGCTAAGGAACACCACCTTATCCCAGATGAGCAGTTTGGCTTCAGACCCGGACACTCATGCGTCCAACAGGTGCACCGCCTCACGGAGCACATCATTGAGGGCTTCAATAAGTACCCCAAACCCCAGACTACGCTAGCAGTCTTCCTCGACGTAGCGAAAGCTTTTGACAAAGTCTGGCACAACGGCTTGATCTACAAGCTATACCAATTTGGCGTGCCAGAACGTCTTGTGCTCATCCTACAAGACTTCCTTAAAGCCAGAAGCTTTCGCTATCGCGTGGAAGGCACCCTCTCCTCCCCCCACCCAGTCAGAGCCGGAGTCCCTCAGGGCTCCGTGCTATCACCTATTCTCTTTGCACTGTATACCAGTGACATCCCACGCTCTCAGCCCAAAGTATTCCTAGCCCAATATGCGGATGATACCGCCGTTTACACCACTGGGTGGCATATCAACAGACAGTCCTATTTCGTCATGCAACGGGCCATCACCGAGATCGGTGACTGGTTCCGAAAATGGCGCATCGCGGTCAACCCAGCTAAAAGCACAGCTATGTGCTTTACTGAGAAGACACGCTCCCCTTACCCGAAACCGCTTATTTTGTTCGACGAACCCATTCCCTGGGTTCCTAGAACAAAATACCTCGGAGTCACCCTTGATCGTCATCTCACCTTTAACGATCACATAACAACCGTCCGTAACAGAGCGGCCTTCATAATGGGTCGCCTTGGTCCCCTACTTCGCAAAGAGAGTAAAATGTCTCTTAGTAATAAGAAGACACTTTACACTGCCTGCATCCGCCCCATCATGACTTACGCATCAGTAGTGTTTAGTCATGCTAGTGAGGCCCACCTTCATAAACTTCAAGTCATCCAAAACCGTTTTCTTCGTAATGCAACCGGCGCCCCGTGGTATATCCGGAACACCGAGTTGCATTGCGACTTAAACCTTCCCTCTCTAGCGCAGTTCAATAAGGACTGCGCCCGCCGATACTTTGATCGAGCGCCCCACCACCCGAACCCATTGGTTGTCCAGGCATCGAACTACTCGACTGCCTCTTCTATCCCATTTTTCAAACCCCCCCGTCGCCGACCACGGCAGGTATTAGACGACCCGGATGACCCCATCGCAGCCATTACGTTGGCAGCTTTAGCGTTATCCGCAAGTCGTCGAGGTAAAATCCCCAGGTGTGAGGTAATCAGAGGTCACACAATCAAACACCGAGCTCGCCGGCGAGCTCGAGGCAAAAACAAGGTCACGATAAATTGCTCTCCAAATAGTCAAAGAGTATTATTCAGTAGGGCCCAATTGTGCAACACTGCAGTTGCACAGAGGCATTTTGCTCCGATCCCCCCCATGTCTCTCGACAGCGAGACAAGCCGAGGTCCGAACCACAGTGGTGCCCTTGAGCTCGCTGTCAACCCCTCCTATAGTAGCGGTACGTTTTCGGCGTCCGCAGGAGACGGAGGTAGAAAGCGCTTTTCGCCTTCTACGCCCGTCTCGGGAGAAGTGCCTTCGGCACTTCTCCCTCCCGGGCTATTGTAGGGCCAGGCCCTCGCCCAAAACCCGGTGGAGCTGGACGACCGCACAGGCGGTAGCCAGCATCTATGTCCTCCCTAAACAAAACAAAATGGTTACAAGTGGCTAATAGCCGTACTTTGTGGCGTTCTATGGGGGAGGCATTTGTTCAACAGTGGACGTCTTCCGGCTGGTGATGATGATGATGAAATGTTAACAAAATTAATACTGAAAGCACCAAATATAGGTTTGAAGCTGTGATCAAAATCAACAAACATTTTCCTTTAACGAGCCGTTAATAACAAGGCCCAATACACACTTGGCCGGTTTTTCGTAGCATCGGTGTGCATTCAAGTAATCATAGCATTGTCAAAAACATCATATAAGCTATAAAACTTGCAAAGTTTACGAAATGGTTCAGAGATAAAACTTACCCGGAAATTTCCAAGATTCACGACTATACATTCGAAGGTTGCGTCACGGCCTATGGGGACCGTGAGGTTTGTGATTGGCTCGCCAAACTCCGGCACTTCGACACCTCCTGAAACAACAGTTTTGACTTTTGAATTATAACCTTAATAAAAACACTCATTTTGATTTAGGTGTATAAATTATAGATGTTATATTAATATTTAATTATAATTATTAGACTCAAGCGTTACTTTGCCGAAATCTTTATTTCAGAAAAACACTAGGTTGTCAGTTAGATACATCATAATGATGTCTTTTTGATCGTGTGCTCGAAGAGTCAAGACTCTTTTTATTAATGTTGTCTTAGGTTTTCACGATTGTTACACATAGTAATTAAACAACTTTAAACGGTTTAAATCGCGTATATTTTTCATTATTTTATCCCGACGTTTCAAACACTTTGCAGTGATCGTGGTCACGGGGTGACTAATTGATTTTATTTGTCACCTGAGTTATTAAGAAATTATCGACGGTAGACCGAATAATTTCTCAATAACTCATGTGACAAATTAAATCAATTAGTCACCCCGTGACCACGAGCACTGCATAGTGTTTGAAACGTCGCGCGTCGGGATAAAATAATGAAAAATATACGCGATTTAAATCGTTTAAAGTTGTTTAATTACTCTATTTATTATTAACTATTTGTTACTATTAGTACTATATTATTATATATATACTACGATCTGATCGCAGGGGTAGCATTGTAATTCAGGTTTCAGTATGGTAGAAACCTAACACAAGGAAGACATAAATTCAAAAAGTTGGAATAATGATAAGCCAATCGTGTTTTTTTTTTATATTGCTGATAAGTAAGCCTTTGACTACAATATCACCTGATAGTAAGTGATGATGTGATCGAAGGTGTCAAACAGGCTTAACCTACAATTACTGGCTCGCAGGATAGCTGCCGGAACACAGTTAGGTGCTTGGGGACAGATTTTACTCTTGAGGGTGGTCGCTAGCCAGGCGGGCATTCGAAAAATACCCTACCACCATGCGGTGAAGCCCAAGCGCGCGGTGGGATTCGAACCATGGACCTGCTGCACGGCAGTCTATAGCCAAAGCCACTGAGCTATCACTGCTTCAAAATTTTGTGAATAAAATACAAAAAATTTAAAAATTATTGTAAAGCAATTAACATTTATAAAGCACTAGCTTTCCGGGCGCGGCTCCGCCCGCGCGTATGTTGGTTATCGCGCAAAAACATTAACCTCTTTTTGCGCAGTTGGATAAAAATCTATCCTATGTTTTTTCCCGGGTCTCAAACTATTTCCATACCAAATTTCATTCAAATCGGTCCAGTAGCTTTGGCGTGAAAGCGTAACAGACAGACAGAGAGACAGAGTTACTTTCGCATTTATAATATTAAAGTACTGATTCTATGACTATAAATCAAGTAAGCTATTATATTGAATCTCTCAAATGAAGACTTAATAATCTTTATGGGGTTACGGTAGTTGTCTTCATCTCAGTAACAAAGTTTTACAAAGCTGTGAAGTTCTCTTTTGCGGCGCTGGCACAAATTCCATAAAGTGAAGTCAATTAATTTTGCGGAGAAATAGGATTCAACTTTTTAAAATACTTGGAGTTCTCTTTGGAGGCGATTCCCTGATCTTAGTCACTTTGAAGGTAAACTCTTATTCAAAGGATCATTATTTAGATGCAGGAAAAATATATATTATTAAATCGTATAATATATATTTTTCCTGCATCTATATTTTTCCGGCATTTTGGCAACAAATTCGTGCTGAATATTTTTTCATAATTGAAGTGCAGCTGTTTATAAGTGCTGCCACCTGCATTGAGAATGACCTGTATATTATGAATACTTTGTTTTTTCCCTTGCATAAGCTCCTATTTGATCTGAATCATTATCCCTTATTACAACGCACATTGTATACTATGTAAGTTTTCATTACTTATGCTCTCAAAGTCGAATAAAATTTAAAGTTGTAAGGTAAACTCGAATTCCCGCCGTCCAGATTAGATATTGCCCTAAGGAGGCAAGTAACTATTAAAACTGATAAAAGCTTGGTGTGATATATAAAAAAAGGATTAATCAGTATCTGATATATCAAATCAAAAGGGGAACAGGTGACGAGTACATAGACTTATGAATATGTGACATACTCGATAGACAGTTTTATAGTTTTACTTTGAAATTCGATTAGCATAACGTTGGTACTAGTACCTAAAGTAAAAGTAGAAACAAAACTTATGCAGCACGAAAATTTTCAAAACCCCATTGAGGTTTTAGTTTGGCGGCAAAACTAAAATGTCACTTGAATTATTGTGTTTTTTTTTAATGTGTTGCCTTGACTGATACAACAATCCATGTTTATTAATACAATTGTGATTATCAACGTTTGTAAATAGTACACCAAGAATGATAGTTTTCGTATTCCTATCCAATATCTAAACAATTTTTTTTTATTATTTATCACTTTTCTAAAACGTGATTTGGGCACATATACATATCAATCCTTACGACCTTAACTTGAATACGGGACTCTGATTTATTTTTCATACTTAACATCTATGGTATAATTACTTACGATTTAAACATTTGTATGATTTGTACACTTGCCAAATATCAACAGACCGATAGAAAAAGTTTTCCATTCTCTTCATTCTGCTCCGTCTCATATCATGAAGGTGGTAAGTACAAACTACCTCTGATATGAACTATACTACTGTATATAGTTTTCAGTAAATAGTTCCCACCGAATACTCATTCAATGTTAGAACCCAACCGAACCATCGCGATAAGCAAACGAAACAGAGCATCCGGATGCGAAACCTAGTTATACTAGTTTAGTTGGTGACAGCGAGCTTATCACTAACGTACCAACAAAGTTGCCGTGGCACTGTCGGCAACAGTTGCACCTCGTTCCGAAGACCTTGCAACAAAGTGTCTAACCACTTCAACTTCGCTATGCTACAAACTCGAGAAATGTGAAGTGACACGAATAACTTTACAACTGATTGCGGGGAGTACAGAAGTGTGCTACAATCTGTTATGTTTAAATGGAGGGTTGGAATGTTACTCGAACAAACTAGATTTATTTTTGTTTTTTTAATTTACTTCCAAAAATTAGAGGAAGATTTGTTATTCAAGTGGACGCGTTTTTAAGTTTTCGTATCCAAATCGTGTTCAGTTGATCGTGAAATCGACTATTAGTTGCTTCTACAATAAGTAAACTTATAATGGGATGTTGCAATGAGAACCTGCGAGGTCCACAACGCACATGACCAGCTTTTTTATGTATGACCACGCCTTACCTTTTACTGTATCATACAATTATATCCGTGGATATTCCACCTACCTATTATATTTAATCAGTTGAGTTACTTCTTCGAATTGGTTCCATTAACCTACATTTTATCAAATGCCGAGAAGCAGTTTTTCAGTAACATTCAAATAACTAAAAAACTATATTTGTTAGACCACTGGTCCTCGATGACCCCATTATTGCAACTATGCCGTACAGCATACCTACTATGCCATTGGCGATCATTACAGTGGGCGAATGACAAAATCGATTCTGCAGCCAACAAGCATAATAAAAAAGGTACAGTTTTGTAGCACAGACAAATATGAAATCGGGACCATCAATATATGTGCTCCGTATGGTTGAATCGGCAAACTACCGACTTCCTCAAGTCATTTCAAATGTTTCAGCGCAAGATGTTTGAAACCAATGTTTTATAGTATGTAGTTTATTTAATGGCAAATAGTGAGTATTTGGATGATTAATAAGTCCAATAACTTGTTATGACCGGTCTGAATTAAAGAACGCTTAACAATAAGCGGGCCGCCAATTTCTGCTGATGGCCGGCAACTATGTAGATTGCTTCTCAGAATAAAAGAAAACGTTTATATTATCTTTTGCATTGAAGCCTGCACAACTACACAATATATCTATTGAAACTATTCCTCTACTTGTGATGAAGTAAAACATAACAACTTAAAATTCATGTAGATTTACTTACTGGACTTTAGATTGAATTATCATCTAAGTTGCTTCAGATCAGATTTGTAGAATCAAATTAAATTAATGAAATATATTCTAAATTAAAAAAAAATAAGAGCGACAATACCATAAAATGGTTGTATGTTTTGTCGATACGATTAATACATTTTCGTTCTCATAAATGAGAGCATGCGCATTGTTCTATGATTGTTCAATATTAGCTTTTATGATTTTGTATGTTCCTATTTATCTAATAATACTAACATTATTAGAAAAAAGCAAACTACTTCTCACGTTTTGTAGATGTAGAATTATTTTTGTAGAAAAAACTTACTGTATAACTGCTTTTGTCATTATTTAAAATTAAACACAATATGATACTTTACACAATTTTAACTGAGCACTGCTTACGAACTGACATTATGTTATTAGTACCCTAGAAGTGCACGAGTCCTCATAAAATCAGAGATCCTACAGTGATAGGACTAGAGGTTACCTTAGTTAGTAAACAGACGTGCTCTTAGGTACATACCCGCCTAGAGTCAGATCATACTCAATGATGTGTACATTTTCCTATATGTACGTAGTGTAACTATAGTTGTATCTTGGGCTGACATATATGGTCATTTACAAATATACAAGCATCCCAATCCAACGAGGCAATACTGCCAGCATGCTGGGCACGCTGCCAATTGTAAAGCTAACAAGTAGTTGGGAGCATTTGGGCTACCTGGGGGCCTGTAATAGTCTTAAGGCTGTCTTAATGCTTTCATTGTAGTAGCTGTAGTGTTGTTTAAAGTTTAAAATGTTTTTAAAATAAAAGGCTTTCAATAATGGATAATTGATGTTCGTCAAACGAGTAGAGAAAATTAATTATAAAAACGTCTTAAGATTAAACTTTCCAATTGAAACCTTAATTACTGTATACATCTTTGTTTAAAACTTTCAGTTAGAGCGTTATTTTTCATTACCAAATGTTACGAATTGAATAGAGCCCTTAGAAATAAGGGTAGGTACTTACCGACATTATTACAGCTATTGTTACCAACTACGAGCGTAACGATCTACAATTTCAGTGTTGTAAGCTTTATTTGGGGCATTTTATTCACGCCCAGATCCAAGTCTTGGCATATAAGTATGTATATAATAACTAACGGCCTTCTTTGCAAAGCAAATAATCAGTACCAATATTATAAATTCGAAAGTAACTCTGTCTGTCTGTCTGTTACGCTTTCACGCCAAAACTACTGGACCGATTTGAATTAAATTTGGTATGGAAATAGTTTGAGACCCGGGAAAAATATAGGATAGTTTTTATCCAACTGCGCAAGATGAGGTTAACAGACAGACAGACAGACAGACAGAGTTACTTTCGCATTTATAATATAAGTACTGATGCTACTTTCAATTAAATTAAAACTGTGTTCCGGCAGCTGTCCTTGAGAGCCAGTAATTCTAGGTTAGCCTGAACAACATCTTCGACCACATCATCACTTACTATCAGGTGAGATAGTGGTCAAAGGCTAGACTATCAGCAATATCAGTACGAATTGGACTGCCAGCGTTCAGCACCAACATACAACACATATATTATGTTGCATTTATAAACAAAATCGTTCATTTTCATTCGTATCGGGATCTTTACCGTGAATCTCATTCGCACTTGGCGAGTTTTAATTTTATGTTCTTATTATGAAGATCCCCGTAGGGTGCCGGGCTAAAATTGTGCACCCCTACCATATTTTTCTTTGTTTAGTTTTGCCTTTTTTATTATTGACCGAGCGAGCACGTAGTGAGAGCGAAGCGTCTCTTAAGCCTACAAAAAATAATTCGTATGGACGGTTGTTTTCCTCTACAGGTCGCATTTCTTAACCAAATGTCGTAAAATTTTGTGAGTGGGTTTAATAGTTATCTGGAAATTATAAAAGTTTGTGGAATTTTTGCAAAACGCCGGAGATATGGGTGTTTAATACAACATACTGAATCCTAAAAACAGCCATTTCTTAGTGTTTTACTCCTATTGAAATACAACTCAATTGTCCAAATAACCATTTCATTCGATAAACTATGATTGTTCGGGAGAGTGGAGAGAAGAAACGCAAATTACTTGTGTCACATCAAATTAATTTCATCAGATTCCGGAATATAACTATGATTTTTAGATTTTGTTCCCATTCTCCCAACATCATGCCTTTATTCAATTGTAAGCTATGCAAGGGCAGACTCGCGAGGTTTTCAGCTGTGAGAGCCAATAATGTATTATATTAAGTTATTATATATTTATCCACCATACTAAGACATATTTTGTAATTTGTTATTTAACTGACTATCTACAATTGTTCAAAAGAAAACAGCCTTCTAACGCACGGACGGACTTTGTAATAGGGTCCCGTTTTCTAGTACAGAACCCTAATAATGGTAAAGTTCTCAAAATCAAACATTTTATTAATGAGCTGTTTTTGCTTTACTAAGGTTTTATAAATTCAAAAATGGTTAATATGTTTATGATACATAGAGTTCTATTAACATCAAACTTTTATATCGACTGCATAGTAAGGAGCAGGATCTCAATTCGACAGTATTTTTTATTGTTTGAGTGTTACCTCATAACTCTTTACAGGGTCCGACCGATTTTGATAATTTTATATATATTCGAAAGTTGGTGCTTATCATGTGGTTATCACCGATTTAAGTTTGAATGAGATCTGAAAAGTAGTATTTGAGTTATCTTAATAATCCGTTTTTTATATAAGAAGTCATTTTTTTGTATTTTTTTTATATCATAAACTAAATAATGTATGCCTATGGAACTTAACCATTACTTAAATGATATTGTACTGTTAAAAGTAGTTTTTTTTGGCTTAAGAGTGTCTGTTGTTGTTTATTTTATACATTGTGTTGTTCTATTTACATCCTATGAAATCTCATCCTTATTATGTGTAATATTTTTTAATTTGCATAAGCACTACTGCATAAATCACACCAATTTTAATGAGTTTTTACTAGAGTAAAATGTGCACCACATTTAATTTTAACCTAACACCGTAAAGCTTTTTGTACTAGTCTTTGTTTATCCATGTCGAGTACAAAGCAACCTCAAAGTCTAGGTGGCAACATCTAATCGGTCAACAAGGTGAAATTATACAGGCCTTCTAAAACTTAAGTGTTCAAGTTGAATACTTTTAAAGCATGACTATGACATGGCTTAGAGCGAAAATTGCAGTTTCACCGGAAATATTGTGCGTTAGAAGGAACTTAAGCGGTGTTTTATCACAGTAACGAGCCGCTAGAGCCACTCTAATGGAACAACTCTCATACCAACATTTTAAACAACGTTTTGCTTTTCCATACGACGACATTAACCACCTTAGGCGGATATAAACTTTTGAATAAACTTTTGAAACAGTATGTATCTTGTAATTAACTACGAGGAATACCAACGACTTAAAATGACTTGCTTATAAAGGTAGTGCTGTTTTGTCACTTTTACCAATTACAAATAGGTATCATAATAGCTAATAAAATGGTAGGTATAAAAATGACAATAACAAAAACGTTTTATAATTTTATTTTTGCAATGACGCATGCTCCTTTGATTACAACAAGATAAATAATTATAGTCATGTGTGGAATTAGAGCCCGTGCCATGCACCCCTATTAGCCGGGATATGAATCAAGACCAGCTCAGCAAACATGACATATGACTCAAGATTCTAATTTGTCCTTTCGTTCTTGTCCATTATTTGGGGATGGATGGTGATTTCATGATGTCACGTTGGCTTGGCGGTTAGAGCATACCCCAGGTTAGAAGGCGCGGGTTTGAAACCCGCACATGACCATAATTTTTCCTCTCATTGTAATTCTGTAAAGTAGAAGAAACTGTTTACAGTTTGTACCCAATGTACTGTAATTAGGCATATTTATGTTTGGTAAATATAAATGCACCTACTTACGCTCTATATAGTCGTTATAATTAATTGAAATAAAAAAACACAGTGTTAGATGAGTTTAACTAAACATTTTGTGGATGACAGGGAAGATAGAAGAGACTCTAGCATACGCGAAAATTTTGCTCTCTTAACGATGTGATACAATTGTTAGGCTGCGATTTTGCTTGAAAATCAAGATAATAATACAGAAGGGTAGCGACATCGTTACTAAATTTTGGATGTTTGCAAAAATACTTCTTTCGTAGAGAAAATAAAGTCTAGTCGTCTAGTACGCTAACCGCACCGTCCTCAATAATGGATAAATTTAATTATAGAGCAAAATTCACAATTCTGGTATTGGTTTCGATAGCAAAGATGGAAACGCGTTCGCCACATGCTGATTCAGCCGTGACACGCGACTTCAATCTCCGCTTGAAGCTCAGAACTTTTCGGCCTAGAGTTTATGTGATTGGTACAAGTTATATTACAAATTTACGAGAAGAGTCATTTAAATCATGTACGGGATTCGAACCCCAACAACCAAACAATGAATCATAACTAAATTTGTTTGATATCGTTCTTTAATCATCATATTGTGATGGAGCGACATCTATAGTTCAACTAACGTTGTAATACTAACAAGACTAATTTCGCGATTAGCTTTAAACTTGTTAATGATATCGCAACCCTATAATTGTAATAGGGAGAGCATGAGTAATTGCATTCATAAAAATATTGAAAATGGTAAAAGTTATTTTAAGAATCATACCACAACACAAACTTAGAAATAGAAAACGCGCTTTACTTCCTTCATAGACACTTCACACCCTTCAGTATCACGACTCTTTTCTCTAGGGGTTAAAAAAAGTTACAAAACAAAAATACCTTTTAGCGTGATTTATTTTTATTAGCTCCTTTAACTTTTTGAAATGTTGGCAAACGTTAAGGAATGCTTTTATCTCGGAAATGCATCACATGACATTGAGTTACAAATACAAACAAAAATATCAGCTAGTTAAGTATCAACATATCTTGGAATTATTAGGTGTTTAACATTAGCTACTACAGGCTAGTTTCTACTCTATTTCTTAATATGATATTAAGAAATAGAGCATATTAAGAATACAAGCACTTTTGCTTGGTGGAAGGGCATTTTGCGACTGCCCGCCTGGTTAGAGACCACCCTCAAGTAGAAAATATGTCGCCAAGCACCTCATGGTGTGTTCCAGCAGCATTCCTTGAGAGCCAGTGAAATTACGGGTACATGAGCTTTAACAACTATGTCTCAAGGTGACGGGCGCAGTGCGATTCGTGAATTGTGACGAAATGCATCTGTTATAGGCAGAGGTTAGTCCGCGTACCATCAAGTGGACCTCGAGCTTGTCCCGTCACAATAAAAAAAAAACTAACACTTCCTAAGCAAAAATAACGTTTACCAATTTTAAGAATACAAAACTTACGTGAGTTCGATTCTCACTTGAGGTGATAAATTTATTTAAAGGTACATGTGGTTTTCGGTTAGGACGCGATAGTGCTTGTAATCATACTTAGAAATATAGAAGGGTAGCGATATCATTATGAGAAATAAGTATTGAAAAAACACTCTTTTCGATTAGATGAAGTCTGATTAGAAGAAGCGCTAGTAGTGGAGCTTGCATAGTAGTTATATATAGTTTAAAAAGATCAATGCCATAATTACTTGGATGCGTGACCGCTATTGGCAAGGCGTCGCCCGTGCTTTCGAAGGTAAGTGAAGCCTTCGCATCGGTCCCGGTTATTGTGTTGGGATAGCAGTCCTTATAAAATAAAGGAATTTTGAGAATGCCTGAGAGCTACCACCTTCATGTACACAATCTATCGTCAAACAGATTAAGATGTGCTCCAGCAGTTTTTGAGAGACAGTAATTCAAGGTTAGCCTAAACAACATCTTCGCTGATAGGCTAACTCATGACCACTATACCTCCAGATGGTAAGTGATGATGTGGTCGATGATGTTGTTCAGGCTAACCTCGAACCACTTTTTCTCAAGGACAGCTAATAGACAAGGTATATACCGTTTGAAGCAGTAACTATACTAATTTAAATGTTACATATAAACATAAATGGTGATTACATTTTTATCCTAAAGGGCATTGACTACATTCTTGTTGCAACCAAGTAACTTCTGATGCATGGACCGATTTGAGCCGTTACTAGGTGAACCGGAGATAAGCTGATAGCCGCAGGCAGCCGCTGAACGTTAATATCAATTAATTAGCCGTTAATTGTGGTATTATAAGTTTCATTATTTTAAGTAGCAGACGTCTTCCAGCTTATGAAATTTAGGCAAACGCAGGAATCTCGGACGTAATTTTTTTTTATATTATTCTGATTTTGTTGCTAAATCGTGCAACTATTTTACTTGATCGAGTAAAACGTGAAATTATGAGAAAAGTTTTTACAACAATAAATTAATATTTTTTATTCAGAATAGGTTAGCGTTTAATTTGAGAACCCTATATACTCTCGATTTGAAGACACTCGTGTTAACATAGGGAAAAACTGTATCTTCATAAGCACTTATTGAACATATTACATTTGTTACGGGTATACGTATTGTTTAATATTGTTAACGGTTTAAGGGGGTAATTTATAGAATCATGTGCATGGATGTCCAATAATACGAGAAACATTAACTCACAACATGAAGAAGATCTTGAAGAATGGTTATAAAACCTAGCTACAAGCGTGAAAAAACTGTCATAACTTGAAAAAAACTGTTTAAATTTTTAATTGCTGCCTCAGACATGAGTTTCCATCTTAATGATAATGGCGAAACTTTTCCTTTCAGCAAAACGTAAATCGAAAGTATCAATATTTTCCATTTATTTTATTCAAAACAGCGTATTTGTACATAACTATGCGGTACAAAGCGGTTGCGGCAGTAAAAACTGTCGTTTTGCTGCGACAGCGTCCACAATATCGTCACAGACTGGGACGCAGTAAAATGTTACAAGATAGAAGAAGTAAAATGTTTACAAAATACCCCGTTTCTGTTATGGCCAGTGGTGGAATGTAGTATTGCTTTTGTATTGCCGTTTTGGCGAGAACTGACTCGGCTGGTTTCTTTTCTTAATAGAATATGAGCAGGAAAAATGTGGGGTGGGTTTTAGAATCGTATGGCAGGAGTTCATGAGGTAAACGTGTTTTATTTCAGAAAAGATTGGATACCGATCATAACATTACCAGTATAAAATAAAATAAAACATCTCCAACGTGTGTACATGGAAAATGTAATAGCATGATAACACTATAGTAGTAACCTGTTGTGTATTAATATGCCAAAAGTCCTATTAAGGCTACGTCTCCGTAGCCCATGTGACCATTATTCCTACTATTTTTGAGTCATTAAAAAATAACTGCTTGTGAAACCAATACATATAACTATTTAGATGTTTTATTGCTGTAGTCTATTTCGTGGCGGCACCGTCTCTTATGACGCTTAAAAATAATATATTAGTGCCCAAAATTTGCATCTCAATCCTGCACCGTATCGGACGATAACATCGCAGATTTTATATTCGCCCAAGTTGAAAATATTTGTGCCCTGAAAAATTATAGGTACCTTCTTGTTATTTTTTAACAGATTAGCTACTGCTAAATAGTATTGATAATTATATAGTTTCAGATTAGCCATAAAAACAATATTTGAAAATAAAATGCAAATAAAACCTGATGTAAGTATTTTTATTTATTCAATTTTACTTTCATAATGGAACATATATTTTGTATACACTTTCCCCAAAAAACAAAAACCATTTCTATAAGATATTTCATTTTAAATTGAAATGCAAACGTCATTCTACTACATACAACCATTTGCATCATAGTAAATAATGACTACATCGCAATAAAGTAAACTTGTAGCATGCATTGGGCTGTGTGCCGTCGTGAGATACTTATCTAACAAGCATGAGGGGCCAGTTGAAACTGGATAAGCTTGAGCAAGGTACCTGGTACTAGGCGTCAATACCCTTATGTCGGCGATGATCAAAGCGTTCACGTCACCCAATTTGGAATGCGTCGATATAGTTCAAATAATAGTCACACATTTACTGTTCCATAAATTCTCATACATCACATGTCATTGCCTGTTCCTAAATAACCCATGTTTTAAGACTTTTTAATGTTTAAAAATTACACATAGCAAGCGGTCGAAATGCACAGTTCTGAAATCTAAGTGAAAGGTGCATACACAATCTCACGATTTTAATAGTAATATTATCCTTTAAGGGGGAAATTTTCTGAATTTGGACACTTTGAAGGTGAACTCGACTTTGCATAAGCGCTTGACTTAAAGGTAAAAATAATAATGTAATGTAGATTTAATTTTTTTGGATCTATTTCTCAACAATAACTTTTCTATAAATCCATGTTAACATTTTTTAAAATTGAACAACGCCGTTCACGTGAAAAGTATTATTTACTCTAATTTTGCGTTTTTTAAACAAACAAAAGATCACGCTGCTATACGCAGCGTGCATTGAGTTTGAGCTTTCAATTCAATGTATAATATCACCGTCCCATCAAACTGGAACCCAGTAATGTGAAAATAACTATTTGGCGGTAAAAATAGGTATGATTGCAGTACTTCTCCGAACGAACTCGTTCAAAAAGAGTACTTCTCCTACTAATGTATGCATTTATCTAGAGGATTGTATACTTCATAGTGAACGAAGAACTCTGAACTTAGAATTTAAGACCAGTCGAATAATAACTAAACAAATTAAATCATTCGTTCCTCCGGTTTGGTTACATGCTGTTTGTGACGTCACGTCGGCTTAACAGGATAATTAGGTGGAATTTTCACTAGATATATTTTTATTTTTTTTATTGATGTTTTCTTAAAATATTTGTTATTATTTTTTTAAGTATACTAATAATTTTATTTCAATGTGATTTCATTCATTTCTGTCTTATAAACATTACATATTATCAATTAAAACTTAGCACCGACGTAAAGTCTGAGTCAAATTTATACTTGGGTCCCGCACTTGGCACTTGGTCCCAATGTACCCAGCGCACTCGCCGCATTACCCCGTTTTATCGCCAAGGAGATCTATTGGGTCAAGAACCAACCAGATCGGGGGTCCCGCCCTCTCTCTCTTAAACGGCGGCCGAGGTTTTGGACTAATTGTTTGGCTTCGGGGCTCCAGGGGCCCGACGTCTCCACGGCAAAAGAAACGAATTCATAAAGTGGTTCCAAACTGGCATATTTTAGGCGTTTGCGTCGGGCGGCTGCTTCTGCTCCCGCACCAGCCGACTGCTGAGTAACGGAGATGTGGCAGGATGCGAACGTGCTCACGCATGTTGCGTCCCACACGAGGCTGCGCCCTGGAACCAATGTCAGCCCGTCCGGCCGCTTACCGTCGGAAAGCAAGAGTCCCGGGGGTTCAAGGACACAAGGAACCTCAGCCGACACAAAGGCCCGCTTGAGGATGCCATTGATAACGTGGTGCCGCGGTCTTCTGCCCGCACACCGGGTGCAGCTAAGGCCATGATGCCCGTCCGCCTCAACCCTCGCCCCGCAGATACAGGTTGAGGCTCGCAGACAGGACATCCAAGCCGAAGAGCGGCAACCACCCTCTACGAGTGTTTGTTATTATTAAATATGGATCTCCGCAAAGTAACGCCTGAATCTATTCATTGTCTTAAGACCAGTCGCTATGGGCCTGGTCCTATTGTTTTTATGGATATCGCTATTTGAAACTGATGTTTACAACAAGAACAAGCTATAACGGCTGAATTGATAGCGCGACGTTTAATACCTACTAAATATATTGCAAATTGGCTTTAACACCATAAACTTTAAGAGCACCAAATTGCAATCATTGAGACTTTAGTGACTCTCATATTACTCGTACTAATACAATGTTTATCACACTTTTACGTCCGAATTTTCAACCTCGCAATTTCGTCGCTGATACGATCATAAATTCAATGAAATTACCCATCTTTCTGTGCTTCAAAGAGGCCATATATTTCCCGTCGGCGACAGCTCGTTGCAATGTCTACTAGCATCGAGAGATAAATCAGAGAAGTTTAATATACCTATCGCAACTTCTACGTATGCTTTTCTTTAAAGTTGTTGAGGGTCATGTATAATATTTAAGTGTGGACATAGGTTCAAACCGCAGATTGCAGCTTTTTATATCAGATTTTAAGGGTATATAAGAAGTGATAGACGTATGTTTGTTTAAAGAATCATAACGCAATGAAATGAAGCACGTTGCCATCCGTCTCTAGGGCATATTATCTGGCCATTTTTTTTTCATATCTTACAAATGATTGGAGCACAAAATTTTACACCCCGGGCAGGAATCGCACGAATTAGCACGCGATAGTGCTTGTTATCATATTTAGAAATTATTTTCATTGTAGATTTTATATTGTACCACGCTATCATGATTGCAAAATTGATTATTTTTTTAAAAAGCCAATAAGTTCTGCTCTCTTAGCGTATCCTACTACTATTAGGCAGTTTTTGATAAAGTTATAAATATACAACGTCCCCAAGCGAAATCACAACTATAAAAAAATATATACTACGACCTTAGCAAGCACCAATACAAAAAATAAAATGATGGAACTGTTACAATTATAAGTAACCTAAAATGAAATTATTATGATCGAATGATGTGTGCGAAGTTCACGAAATCGGCGTTTCACAATTCCTTGCTTTCTCCTACAAAACTCATTTTAATTATTTTTGTTATTAATTCATGAGAAAGAGACTATAGATAGTCTTTTTCTCAAAGATTAATACCGTTAATTCATAATTTCTTTTTTTTAAATGTTAAATATATCAAAATTATCTGGTGGACCTCTGATCAAGACGGTAAATCGGGGCATTTTTAAGTGATTTTCTTTAGCAATAATTAGTTGCCAATTAGCCAGGGACGTGTTGACTGCAATACTAAATTTTATGTAAAACATTATTGTTTTAGCAGCATTTTCAGATACATTGGTATATAAAATTACACATTCAGATTACATTTTCAGATACATTGGTATATAAAATTACACGTTCTACAAACTAAGTACATTTCAGCCAATTTCCCAAAATAAACAGAATGTTTGACTGTGAATCCATGAATGCGTGATGATCCAAAATCATCAGTAGGTATTTGGAAATTCACATGGTAACTGCATGAAAGTTGCAAACGGTCATTTGTCACGGGCCGGGTGGCCGCGTGCCGGTTCCGACAGGGCCGGTTCCGGTTGCAAGCTGCTTTTATTAATATTTCCAAGCGAATCCGCGCTTTATTAGCAAACAGCCGTCATGCGGCTGATAAATTATTAATGTGGTCAGGGCGCAGCTTGCCGGTATTGTGACCTGCTTTTTTCCCTATGGTTTTACATGTTTCCACTAAAGTCTAGATTTTTGGCGTAAAATATTTTCGCCACATTTTATGGACATCATAAACTTTAGTTAAATATTTACCTTATCCAAAATAGAGCAAACATTTTCAGTACCTATATATTGTGTTATATATAGGTCTTAAGAATATTAGGTATCTATAATCTTGCTTGATATCGTAAAACGCAACTAAGTTGCTGCCCAGTGGACGAAAAAAGGGGTTCCTTACTATGACTATCTGAAAGATAGCGGGTATATTAGTAACGAGACAATTCCCAGGGTTAGTTTATTTCAGGCCAGCGGCTTGCCAAACAATGGAAGCCATATTTTTTCCAGCTATCCTTAGGATAACCTGTATTTTTGCGAAAAATGTTTTCACTGTGTTTATGTTATAATGAAATAATACGGGATTACTCACGTAGATATGTCAGATCAATCAGACTATAACGTTCGGACTAGAGTGTCAATGTAGTGAGCTACATTTGCTGGGATGTTCCCTATTCCAGTCAGTGTTCTACCAATAATGACTAAGAGTGCTGCCCTCTGCATCTCAACCCCCGCGCCAACTTAAGAATTATTATAGTTCTATGCTAAGACGTCGCGTGCGCTACGAGAGCAGTGCAAAGCGAGACGTAAACGCAAGCGTCACGAATACCCCTCGAAAAAGACTACCGGATATGGTTGAAACTAGACGGATGTATCTGAATTATCTACGTAATTATTCCCGTATTCGGGATGCAGATCAAGTATTCTTTAAAAATGAGTGTTAGCCACGAAATCCTTATAGCAAATATAAAACCACCCAAGTGCAGTGTATGGTTCTATAGCATTTTTTTATAACGCTTTCATAAATTATTTTATCTACGGGCACCTTTCTTTAAAACTGATTGAAACTAATAAAATAAGTAACATTGAATTAATGAAACTAGTAAAATAAGTCTTGTCATAAATTCGAATGAAATGCAGGAAAATTGTTTCGCAAATTAAAATACTTCATTTTTTTAAAGTATTGTTGAATGACAGAGGGTTATTTTGATCAGTTTCTATGTACTTAATTATTCATTTTATATACTTAAAGTAGACTGCCGATTAACATAAAGAGTGTTTTGGTATCATTACCCTACGAATATATTGTTATTCGAGTTACTACCGCATAAATTAATTAGGAATCCAATTTATGATAATAAAAGCATTATGTTTATACTTATTATCAAAATGACCTTTTGGAAAGACAGTTTTTGTGTAAAGGAAAATTAATTTTTCATGGCATAAAAGAGGCAGCCATTTCAGAGTTCATTAAAATTTTTTGGTCACAACTCGATGGCGGCAAGAAATGAACTTTTCTCATTTCTCATTTTCATAATTACTCTTTATAGAAGAAAACTTAAAAGTGGATAGCGACCAGCTACTTCATTATTAATAATAAGTAATGATGAAAATAATTAGTTGTAGAGAAATGTAATACTTACTTTAGGCCATCCAATCAATAATGTACGAGTTTATACTAGAATATTTTTTTAAGATATTGCTGCTTTAATTTTTATGTTAGATGAGCTAAAGTAAACCTATTAGAAGACTTTTATGAAAAGTCCCTTTAATTATTTATATCAATAAAATGAAATATTTTTTTATTTTACTTAACTTATAACGATCTTAACACTTCTAAGTCATCTAAAGTGCAATCAAATATTGAGATTTCTGGTTCAGCCAAAATGACTATGTAGCCTTGTAGGTACTTCCTTATCTAATCAAAGCTGTTTCTTTCATCTTATGCACTCGCCTGTTAAGAGAAGGTACTCCGGATGATGTGGCCTTTATTTTTTTCAATAGTTGATAGGCTAGATTATGACCACTGTCTTAACTGAAATTAAGTGATGATGTGGTCGAAGATGTTGTGTAGGCATACCTAGAAAATTAGTATTTTAATTAGTATTTTTCTCTACTGCCGGAAAATACCGGTATATGCATGGCGATAGATCTTATACTAGAGGGTGATAACTAGCCTGGCTAGCTAGGGCATTCGCAGAATTCCCTAACACCATGCTGTAATGTATGGCATCCCAAGACAACAATCGGGACCGACAGGTTAACTTAACGGGCCTCAGAAACGCCACAGAAGATAAATTAGGAGCGTCATGCCAATAGTGGTCATCCAACCGTCACCACCAGAACGGATATTGTTTAAGTTAGTTTTTTTATGCGCTATAGGCAAGCATTTGGCCACTATCTTACCTGATGGAAAGTGATGATGTGGCCGAAGATGTAGCATGCTTGCTTAGAAGATACCTATTCACTCTAGACTAGAAGGCTCCCAAATTATACTGTTCAGGAAACAAAGACGCAAGCAATGAGTTCCACTCCTTCGCTGTTCGGAAGATAAATGTTTAAGCAAAACGCTTCGAACGAACTGGAGGAATGTCAACCAAGAAAGGATGACGGCCATCAAAGCGCCTTGTAGTCCGCTGGTAAAAGGGGCATGGTGGGATCAACGCGTGTAATTTCTGCGCACACTCTCCGAATTGTAAATGATAGAAAACCGATAGGCTAGCGACCCTGCGACGATGACCGAGACTCTGCAATTTGGACTCAACCAGCTTATGATCGCCTATAAGTCTTTTGGCTCATCGCTCAATGGAGTCGAGAGCCTCCAGTTGGTATTTCATAAGTTAATCAATAAGAATGATTCAAAGCAACTGTAGCTTCGAGTGCACCAAACCTCTTGTGGTCCATTCAATTTTTGTTCCAGTTCAACTGTTTTGGTCATACACGAGTCGTTTAATTGCTATGTCAATCTTCTTTCGTTCATCCTTTCTACATGTCCCAAACATTTTATTCTCTCTCGACTATCGTCAATGTATTCATTTATAACTTGTTTTTTTTCACACTGTGACTAATTTCGTCTTTCAAAGTTATCTGCACTTTTTACACAATTTTCAAGAAACACTCTTGTCAACTTCGTTTATTCGACTTACATTCTTCTTTACGCCATTGGTAACTAATCTTAACTATTGCTTTGGATTACGTCAGCTCTTACACTTTTCCTCTGCTTAATTAAATAATATTAAAATATCGTAATATAACGTTATATTGCAAGATGTGTAACATTTGTTTGAAACGTTACTCACGCACCTATAGTTCTAGGCGCGGGAACTCAAATAAAAGGAGAATCACGTACTACCGAGTGTTATCACGTCTAAGGCTCATCAGTGGTTGCACGTGACGACTTTAGCACAAACAGATTTCACAACAACACCACCAACCTCAGACCTCTAAAGATTTGAGGCCGTCATCAACAAAAAAGAAAAAGAATAGACGGCGCAGAGCTCTTCTTAGTCTGGCCACGTTAATAAATACGCAAAAGAGCGGTCTGAGCTGCAAAGTTTTCTTTCTAACTTTATTACGCCATTAGAGATCGCGTGACGTAGTCTGGCACTCTCTCGGTAATATAATTTCGGTGAATGTATCAAGTTTTTAATGTTTTGATTAAATCTTTCACTGCCCTTAACCTCGTTAAGTGTAATGCTGTCATGTCTATAAAACCATTAATTCGTAGTTACGTGCGATGAAATGCTCTTGTTAGAAAATTTATACAATCACCTCCAACGAGCAACTTATTTCTCTGTAGACATTGTCAAAGTACAGTTATCTAATTAATCGCTGTCAAATAGCAGTATTCATTATTTAATTCCCTATTTAAGCATCATGGGGGCCACGTATACTCGTATATTATTAGACCCCTATTGTACGACCACCATGACATTTAAAAAACTTGCTTAGGCTAGCCTTTGTGGTCTATTTCACCTGATGGTAGGCCGAAGATAGTATTCAGGTTAACCTAGAATTACTAGCTCTCAAATACAGAATAATGTGTTATCTATGATCTCTGGATGGTTCGCCGCTAATAATCTTCTGTTAAATTCAAAAAAGACCAAATGTTTAAAGTTTTCATTACCAAATGTTCCTTATGTTGAACCAAACATTAAGCTTGGCCTAGATAAACTCTCTATTGACAAAGCGACAGTCTTTCTGGGAATCAAAATGGATTCAACTTTACAGTGGGATCCACATATACATGATCTAGCCGGAAGACTTAGTTCTGCTGCATATGCAGTTTGTAAGATAAGACAGTTAACAGATGTAGCTACTGCACGGCTAGTTTATTTCGCATACTTCCACAGTATTATGTCGTATGGTGTATTGCTGTGGGGAGCTGCTGCTGAGACAGAGACAATCTTTATCTTACAAAAGCGTGCAATTCGAGCCATATATGAAATGGATCCTAGGGAATCTCTAAGGGATCTTTTTAAAGAAATTGATATATTAACTTTACCGAGTCTGTATATATTTGAAAATATTATGTATGTTCGGAAAAAATTGAGTAAATTTAAATTAAACAGTGACAACCATCATTACAACACTAGGAACAAATATAAATTAACGGTACCATGTTTTAGATTAGCAAAGACAAATAAAAGGTCCTTTTTAGGTAATTGTGTGCGGTTTTATAATAAAATTCCCGAACATATTACAATGCTCACAGAAGGAAAATTCAAATTGCACGTGAAAAATATTTTGATGAAGAAATCCTACTACACAGTTTGTGATTACTTAAACGACAAAAATGCTTGGAAAATTCCACCTCTGCCAAGCCATCACATGTCTCCTACGTAATTTAAACAAATATTGTAATAATTGTATTATATTGTTTATAACACATTGTAAAAATCGTTTAAAAGAATGGCCCCGAGTTTCTTGCCCGTTCTTCTCGCAGTGGCTCTATAAACTTTTTTTTGCTGAACGTGGCAATACAATGTAGAATATTTCAATATTAAAATTTGTAATTGACCTTCATAAGAGCGTCGTAGACGCCTAAATTGAATAAATGATTTTGAATTTGAATTTGAATTTGAAGTTGCTGAAACACACTGTCAGGTGCTTTTTCTACCCTAGAGTATAACACAACTATCCTCGCGCAAGTATTACACTAAAAGGTTCCTAGAATTGTTTTGGGAATAAGTAGTAGGGGACCATTGCCATCTACCGGCCAGTGATTCAGACTTTAAGCTATTAATGAGATTTTCTTTGTAAAAAGTCAGACAGTGCTGACATAATAATCAAACTTATCCGATATTATATTTATATTTTTTTGAAACAAACTGATGGCCGCACGCCTTTCCAGACGCGGCTGAACGCATTGGCTTGGGGACACCTCAAAAGCTATTTTGAGCGGAAGAGGTAATTACATCTATGTAAACTATCTACGAGCCTAATTTAAATTTAAAGTTTACCTCCTTTTAGGCCATTTTTGCAGTCTCCCATAGTCTATATAATAGGAAATGAAATACACTCAGCAATTTGAGATAAACACGAGGAGTAGAGAAAGCTGAACGTAGGTTAAGATGGAATGCGTGGAATCTTCTGCACACATATCCGTCTTCACGTATAGGTGCAAGTAGTGTAAAAACGAGTAACAAAACAGAATATCTAAAAAAAAATAACAAAAAAAACCGACTACAAAGATAAAATACTCATTATTAGGAATAACTCAACTACGACTGGTACTATATACAGTATTAAGCACCACATTTGTAATATTAAAAAAAATACAATCGATACACCCTGTAAAGAGTTGAGAGGTAACACACAAAAAATAAATACAGTCGAATTGAGAACCTCCTTTTTAAAGTCTGGTAAAGATATATACAGTACTAATCCGGTGGAACAAGCACAGGAAGAAGAAATAGAGGAAAATACGATCAACTATCTATTAAAATTCTCAGTGACAACGAGCAAATTTTTTTATTCTGTGTATGGAGAGCGCCTTGATTTTTTTATAACCTCAAAATTTTGCCCACAAAATTTCACCGGTGGGAAGAAGTCGTCTATTCTGAGTTTCGTAATTCGTCTACCTAATCGCGTTGGCCACCGACACTGCTAATTTTGTGTTCTAAATAATTATTTAAATTTTTATTATTATTATTATCCGTTATAAGAGACGCCATCAACCAGACTAGATTGCGTAATACCGATTTTTCAAACACTTAATTTACGTAATTATGACGCTATGTACCCTTCTATCTTTTAATACTAGCACAGTGTCCACATTTTACTTTCAGAGACACTTTTTAGATCAATTTCTCAAGTCAATATTGACTTGCAGAAATTTCGGATAAATGCCATTTAACTTTCATTTTGCAATCGGCAAGTGAAGTGTAAAAACTATACAACCCATTATTTTCTTTGAATACTCGTAGACAAATAGAATATTAGATCCAGGAAGATTTTAGCAAGTCAAAGAAGTAAATATTGAACAGTGTTTTTTTAAGCCTATTTTGAGATGGGACTCGATAAAAGGCTTTCTGTTGTAACTTTTGCGATTTAAGAACAAATATCACCTAAAAACATTTCAGTGATGTAAAAAACTTTGGAGTTGAAACTAGTATGACCTTTACTATTGAATTGAAATAATTGAAAATATATTTATTTGCAGCGATACACATGTAGGTACATATACCTAGTAAATATTAATCTACCATATAATCATTAAGAAGTAAAATGGGTTAGGCAGAAAAAATATTTAATTTTACGTTTAAAGTTTGCCTGCTTAAATAATAATATTATTGTTGATTATTACAATGAATCTTTCAAATTAATAAATGGTCGTAAGAAATCAGTCTTTCCTTTATTTTTCGTATAATCCTTTATTTATTCTTATAATTGCATAAAATATACAGTAAGTTCTTACTGTAAGTTTTACAAAGTAAGCTTATCTATATCAAAAATCTCTTCCAATCAACCTAAACTTGTGTGCCTTTATTTTTATTTAGTTAACTTTCAATACACTTTCGCTGCTGACAGTACAAATCACAAAAAAATATTCGCTCAAAATTTGTCGGGGGGAACTGAGATCATGGGCAACTGAGACGGCGGGAGTTGACATTGGGTGCGTATGCAACGAACCCATTTAGTTTTGTAATATTTAAAGGCAGTTTTATTGTAGGTACATAGTTATTTTATTATAAATACCTCGCTATTTCACTTTCACCAGTCCTATCTTGGGCTGATGAAGTTTATGGATACATATATTTTTTTGTAGTTGTATATGAATGATACTTCATTGCTTCGATTGAATTAAATTATATATCAAACAAAACTAAATAATCTGCTAGCTAAAATATGCAGAATTAATTAATAGAAATTTATACTCAACATGATATAATAGACAAAATTGTTTTTTAACCATGTCTGATTGATTTAAACTCCTCCTTTATTATATTTGTGCTATAACTTATTTCTACAAGCTAAACTTAAGTTCTACCTTCGATTTAAAAACATCCATCGGCACTCCACATCTAAATCAAGCTGTCTAATCACAGTCAGCTGCACAAAGCGTTCTAAAGTGAGCCACAAAGTGCTTCTATACTTAAAACCTGTGTATCTTGCCAAATGCAATACCGATGAAATTTGGAAATACTCAAATGGTTCGAATTGCTTGCATCGCTAGGCACACAACTATAAGTACACGAAAAGATTTGCTCGTAACAGTCCGAGTGTGTACGTCGTTAGGCTGCTTCCTGCGTCTAATTGCGACGATGGCGACCCGACAGGAAGTCCAAAGATTGCCTTCAAACAGGGAACGTCGGAGGCCTGTCTGCGTCGTGTCGTTTAGTTATTGGACTGCAGAGGAGACTGTTTTTCGCTAAATGTCTCATCCATTCGTAAATAAAGGCTAATGTTGTTGGAAAAAACTTAACAGTTTCTTGTAGCTCTTCTATAATCGTCATATTATTTCAATTGCAAGTTGCAGCAATTAATAAACCATTAAAACTAATTTTCGAAATGAAATTCTCGTGAATTTTACACATATAAAATATAATAAATTTGCCGTTTAAATTATAATATATATTTACGCCTGATATATTAGCCTTAGACCACTATTTCACCTTACGGTAAGTGATGGAAGATGTGATCGAAGATGTTGTTCAGGCTAACCTAGATTTACTGGCTCTCAAGGACAGCTGTCGGAACACACGGTTAGGTGCTTGGTGACATATTTTCTACTTGAAGGTGGTAGCTAGCCAGGCGGGCATTAGCAAAATGCTCTAACACTATACTATAACGACTGCACTCCTAAGACAACAACCGGGACTGAAGACTTAACGTGCCCTCTGAAGCACGGAAGCGCTCAGCAGTAATGTCACGGCGGTCACCCATTCAACTCAGGAGAGCAGCGGACTTTGCTTAACTTATCTGATCTGTTAAAAACAGCTAAGCTAAACAAACTTCGCTATAAGCGCTTCAAAATTACTACATACTTTATTAAATATATAAAACTAATTGCTTTTTTTAATCCTGTCACACAGGGTTGTTCAGACTGGAATGGTACCAAACCATTAATTTCTACAGGTATCGTTAATAAAACCAGAAGATAAATAAACTGTGATGGGTAGGCAACTAAAATTTTCAATTTCACAAGACGGATGCAACAAATGATAGTAAATATAGTTGTATGGGGTTTCCTGATACAAAAAAATCATCGGGTTTTCAACGTTGTTTTAACCGTAATATATAGAAAGCAATAAAGTTACTGTGTAAGAGCAATTATTTTCAGTGATCTAGCGGTGACGTCTACTCGTTGTTTGGTTGATAGTACGCCTGTCCATTACAGTTGATAATCACTACTTTAAACCCAAAAGTGTTTACACACAATTGCTTGGAGGCAGAACATCCGACACAGCAGTGGTTCACCCATTCAACAAGAAGGACCAAGTACGATACATTTTACCACCACCTATTTTTACCCCATTTATTCTTATTTGTGAATTATTAACCAATTTTAAGTAGTTTATGAGTATAAGTATAATATGACGGAATATGAGTTAGATTGTACCACAACCCAGACTTTAGAAATTACATAACACTAACTATAACATCGTTCAAAATATAATTTCTACAAAGACTTATTATATTATCAAAAATTTACAGCGAATTTAGTATTATGGCACCACAGAGAAACTAACCCCAAAAAAACAATTCCATTTGGTTAGTAGGAAATATATTCAGCTAATTGTTCTCTTATGAAAACGCGTTCTAATTTGCTAAGCTAATACTGCGTGTTGTATAGTCATGGGACGTAATTACTGTTCAAATTCAATCGATATCTATATTTTGTTCAAAAAAACTAACGTTGAGTGTCTAGGTTAAATGTAGTAACATTTTCGGCCACATCAACACATAGGTAAGTACCATGAGGTAAGATTGTGATGAAGGGCGGCATATCAGCGTTTAAAAAAACTAATAATTGACATAAGTACTATCTAACAACACTAGAAAAATCATAATGTAAATATAACTAAATTTTCGAAGCGCTCGTAGCCAAGTTTGCTTAGCCATTCTGAATCGATCAGCAAAGTTAAGCAACGTCCGCCGCGGTCATGACTTGGATGGGTGACCGCTGGTTGGGCATTACTACTGAGCGCTTCCGTGCTTCGGAGGGCACGTTAAGCCGTCGGTCCCGGTTGTTGTCTTAGGATAGCAGTCGTTACAGCATGGTGGTAGGGCACTTTGCAAATGCCCGCCTGGCTAACTACCACCCTTAAGTTGAAAATCTGTCGCCAAGCACCTAACGGTGTGTTCCGGCAGCTGTCCTTGAGAGCCAGTAAATCTAGGTTAGTCTGAACAACATCCTCGACCACATCATCACTTACCATCAGGTGAGATAGTGGTCAAAGGCTAACCTATCAGGCATAAAAAATTTTTAAAAAAAAACTCAATTAACTGAAAAAAATATTTTCCTATGAGCCAATACTGACCCAATTGTCTAAAAGTGGTTTTACGATTAGTTATTCACGTTTGTTACTACTTAATGCTGTTATTAGTTATTGATATAGTCAATAACTATTAAACTGAGGCTTACATGTCAATGGTGGCCAGTATTGTGGGCCGTATGCATAACATAAATTAGGATGAAAGAAAAACACTATGCTGATTCAAAAACACTGAGCTTCACATTTTTATCCGACTTCCACAAGGCTATTTCAAACTTCTCAGTACTAGAAATCGATTAAAATATTTTTAATATATTTTATTGATTTTTGTCTAACTCTCGGGACAAAAACAGACAAACATCTACCTACCACCATAAACGTAGTAAAATTTTGATCACTTAGACCTATTCAATTTGTAACTGTAATCTCTCAGATTATATCAATAGGAAAACAGAGATAGTGTTTGATAGTTCAGGCATACGCAAAATGAAGCCAGAAAGAAATCGTTTCATGTATTATATATTAATTAAATAATTTTAATGCCAAGCCTAACTAGTAGGTACTTTATAGCAACTCAAAATTTATATACTTGCAACTAACTATGTAGATTATTCTGCGATGATCTAAGAACTTTAGGACTAAGGTACGAGTACCCGTTTTTACCCTGTCAACTAGTAACAATGTAAATGACGTTGGGTCTGCGAGAAAGCGGCAATGATTGATGAGGCCATTAATTAATACGCCACTTCCTTTGCAATGGAGAAAAAATAAACGAGCAAGTCAAGATAACCTTAATTTGTTAGTTTGGCCTCTGATTGAACGAGGAAAGTCATTCTGTTCCTTCTCCTATTATTATTATTTCGTTTACCTAAATTAAAAAAATGTGCAACCTCATTATTGTGTCGATATTTTTTCAAGTGGCAGCATTGAGGCTGTAGATTTTTTTTTATTGTATACGTCAAAAGTTGATCAGACGTCAGGCCGTTTCATAGTTATTACTGTAGTATTGAATCAGTGATATCCGAGATGTAAGAGTTATGGAGTTATGGACTGACGTGTCGCAGGTACACGGTCCGATCCCCACCGTCGCGGCGGTCATCGGATCACAAGCCCAAGCCAGTGCACCGGCTTGAGCTTCACCGTATGATGGAATGGCGTTTTGCGAATGCTTGATTGGCTAGCCACCCTCAATTATAAAATCTATCACCAGGCACCTAACAGTGTGTCCCTGCTACTTCCTTGAGAGTCAGTATAAAATTCCAGGCACTTGACACTAGACTATTGTATATCTCAAGGTGATGGGCGCAGTGCAGTACGTCACTTGTGAGAAAATACATTTGTTATAGGCAGAGTATTACCGTTTGACATCAAACAGGCTTCGTGCATGTTCTGGCTCAATAAAATGAGGAAAAAAATGAACTATCTGCCTACACTGAATAGTATGAAATAACTTAATTAGTACCATGTCTTGGTGACTTGACGCAGGTGACATAGGGCCTTTAAAAAAAAATCCGTAAAATTATATATAAATTGCAGTTTTAATTTTAACGGAACGATAAACTTTACGAACATAAATATTTTGCAATCGGGTTTTTTTACTTTTTAAATTAATATACACTTGTTTAGCTAAATGATGTCGGTAGCTTTATATTATATTCAACAGACCTGTCAACACTCAACAGCCATAAAGCAACCAAAATCGTCTCTTTCACAACCAATTTACTCCAATGAACAATGCAAAACATTACAAATGAATGCCTTTTAATAAAATATGAAATGGCCGAGTTTTCCCTATTAATGCATGCAGAGTGTCAAAATAATCATCATCTGCATGTCCTTATTTTCAATATTTGGGGTTGGTATAATATGGAAACATAGGACTCTGTTATATTGATTACTTCTACCGGCGGAGAGGTCTTTAAAAAATTTTTGATTGAAGGCTTTGGATGGAGAGAATGTTTATGTACCTAACTGTATTTTAATATGGATCATAATATTGTATTTAATAATGTTTGAGCTGTATACCAAAGTAAATATATTGAATAGTGTACAATCACTTTAAATTTTAATGAATAAGCAATGCAATGCAACGGGACAATGCTGACAATATGCGTGGCACGCTCCTTGTAGATGAGCATTTGGACTGCCTGTGGACCTACAATGTAGGTAATCATATTTTATTTAAGAGATAGAGATACAACAAAGAGTACTGTACTGTACTGTAACAGCCGGATAGGCCACTGCTCAACACAGCTCTCCTATTAAGGGGGTATTTGCCATAATCCCCACTTGGCAAGCGTCTCGGGGATCGCAGTGTAAGTTGGCAGTTCTTTAGAAGGCGCTGCTTCCAGTATTTTTCTCTTAGTCGCCTCTTACGACACCCACGGGATGGTATGGGGAGGTGCAATTTTAACCCGGCACCCCACGGGACAAAAAAGAGTACATACAGTTAAAGGACTACAAAAAAAAATATCAGAATATACTTATAAATATGATATAAGTACTTATGTTCTAAATTCTAATTGGCAGCGGGTTCCAAACTATGCTGGGCCTGCATCTTGTTGACCCATAATGTAGGTTGCCTAAATGTTTTCATTTTAGTAGCTGTAGTGTTGTATTTAGTTTGTAGTTTTTTTTAATAAAGGCATATTTATAAAAATAATATAAATCACTTCGTGGAGTTTGACGTTTGTAATTATTTTCTATAATAAAATATTAACTTCATCAATAGATTCTGGAGTTAAAATCTACAATTAATAATATAATATTAAATTGATATATTTGAAAAACGTGAATATATCTAGTGGCAATTCCACCTAATTTTCCTGCTGTGATGACGAGCCTTGACCTCAGGAAGTCTTAAAGGGTTTAAATTATTTTTTTAAATATTTATTATTTTTATAAAATATTATTTAATATTAGTAATTATTTATGTTATTACATGAAACGATGTAGTAAATTATTTTTTCGATAAAATATGCGGTGGTGAGATAATTTGGAGGTAGTCTGATATTAATCGAATGTTATGCACTATTAAATATATGCACTTGCAGCTCGTACAGAACAGAAGAATAGTCTTAATGGCCTTTAGAATAATAACTAGGTTTACCTTTTTTTTTATAGATGATACTAGTCTTAGACAAATGGTGCGGTCAAAGATGTGGACTGATTTAGAACTACTGGCTCTTAAGGACTGCTGTCAGAACCCACCGTTTTGAACTTGACGACAGATTTTCTACTTGAGATCTATTCTACATCTCTCATTCAAGTAATGACCGCATCGTTGATCGATCGTCGATCTAGCTAAAAATCTTAAGAACTTGATTTTAAAGAAAAAGTTTTATGTAGGTCAGTACCAGTAATAGGCGTGTTGAAATAGTTATAACTTGAATATTCTTATCTGTTTTACGTTACGGATTAAAACGTCTCAACGCATCAATTTTAAATTATAATTTGAAAGAAGAAAAACTGTGTGAATTAAGTAGAACCACAGCCGCCATTACTATTCGCCAAACGCCATATTTCTCAACCCTTTTTCTCGTTGTTCTCAAAGTTTTAATTAGTGCCAGAGGACATTACCCAGGCTCTCCTTACTTCTGTCTCGGCCTCGGATCTACTTTCCGAAATACCCGATTTTACTTTTAATGCGCGTTAATTTTTTAAGGAAACTTTTCAGTTTCTAAACTCTTGTTCTTAAATTGTGTCTATAATTTCAGTGTTGTTTTCGAGCATTTAAAGATTAAAAGCTGTTGGAAGTAGCTGTTACGTTATATAATTTAAACGAGAAAAGCATAAAGTAGTCAAAATTATGGTGCCCAAAAGTGAGACAAAAATTTAAGTAGGTATTGCAAAGTAGTAAACTAGTAGAACCTTTGGTTTTGCCCATGGTAACAAAATTTACAATTACAAAAGTATGCGGAGTTTCATTTCGAAAGAAATCAGTAATTTTGGTGGATATTCTTAGGCATGATATTCAGTATTCATGATGAGAAATGTTTCTAGACATATTTTCCCATAAAAGCGAACGGAATCTTAATCAAAACTCATAGCCGGTATGGTGGGCATCTACACGCTTCAATTGATACGTAAGTGCGTATTGTTGATACATTACTACTTTTTTTATGTTATTGTGACGGAACAAGCTCGAGGCCCACCTGATGTTAAGCGGACTAACCTCTGCCTAAAATAGATGCATTTCGTCACAAGTCACGAATTGTACTGCGCCCGTCACTTTGAGACAGTTGTAATTCTCATGTGCCCGGAACACACCATTAGGTGCTTGACGACAGATTTTCTACTTGAGGGTGGTCGCTAGCCAGGCGGGCATTCGCAAAAAGCCCTTCTACCATACTTACTCCTCAATAGCAGTATTGACAACCCGCAGGCATTAGCTCATTGCTCGTAGTACGCGCCAGGCCGAACTGCTCGCTTGCGGCTTCTGTTCGCTGCGCATGTCGCGAGTACGCGCATTCCCGATATGCTCCTACATGCCAAGCTATCAATCTGTTAAACGCCTTGATTGCTTACTAATTGACGTATTTTTCCATCCTTCTATTTTTTTTTAGCTCGTCTATTGATTTTTTAATCAAATCAAGTACCTAATTTATTTGCATGAATACAATAATTTATGTAAATTTTGGGTTCTAGTGTAAAGTGCGTTGTTTTTTTATTCTGTCTGCAAGCAGACATGCAAACATTTAAGGATATTGCTTAAAATAACAATTTAAGCATATTAATAACACATATTTCACAAAATTTTTATATATATATATTTTAATACTATATTAATTTCTAATAGCCATTGACTTAGCCTATTCCTATAAACAGGGTCACCTCTGACAGTTATATTCCGTCAGGTAATTTATTATAAACAGTAATGAACATATTATAAACATTTATATTAAATATATCTTTATGGCAGCGTGATTGATATAATACATTTTAAAACGATTAAGTTTTTGTCTTGGAAAAATTATCACTGCGAGCCTTGAAATAAGAAGAGCTTTGTTTGAAAATATAGATAAATTTCTTATGTGAATACATGAATAGAAGCGGTAAAGTGTTATTTAACTAAAGGCCTGCAGGTGTCCAGTTTAGTAATTTTATTTTTATAGTAAAATTATATAAATAAAATGTACAACTAACTGGTTTGCGGCATGTTTTGGTGCTAACTGTAGGTAAGTGCCGCAAGCAATTGAAATAAATAAATAAAAAGGCTTAAGGCCCATTTGTTCATACCCAACTACACATATACCTCCAAACTATCTCACAATCGCATATTTTATAGAAAAATATCTGTTGTTGTCGTTAATGCCTCGAAAAATTCCAATATCGCAACCATTACAGCTTCAAAGGTTGAATAAATGTCAAACTCAATAGAGAATAAATATAGTGGATTCTAAATTCTAAACTGACCATATTTCATCCGTTCATGGCATGTAAATAAAGCATCAATTTCTACTGCACATGAATCTGTCAGCGTTTGGTTACGCGAAAAACTGAAAAATATAGTCAATTTGTATTAGACAAATTATGAAGCTGCGCAGTTTGGATAGAAGTTTGTGAGAGTGGTGGATTTTATGACATTTTTAACGATGTTATATTTAGATGCTTTGTATATTTTTGTCACATATTCAACATCATGATATGTACTAATATCATGATGTTGAATTTGTGACTACAATAAATCTTTATTGACTGATCAACCGTCAACTATCGACTTACTTTTTATTGGATAGTCTAGCATTTGACTACAATCTCAAATGATGTTTTCGAAATGTTGCACAGGTTTATCTCAGAATGGTTTTCCCATTGCTCGCAAGGCTCGCAAGCTCAGCTGCCAGATAACATCAATAGCAGCTTGGCGTCAGAATTGTCTGCATAAATATTGTTCCTGGTCAGGCAGACATAGTGATTGCTACTGGACCATCACTGTTTCAAAAAAATACCCTGCTCTAAAACTTCAAAGTATTGTGAAATCCGAAGTCGATTGCTTCATTAGCATAGTGGCGAAAGCATTGAAATGAAATGAAATGAAATTTATTTATCGTTTTAACAAACATTATTAAACTTATATATATCAGAGTACAATAATAATATACTAGTATATTTTTACATAAACATTGAAAACACATTGGTACCCAAACTAGAACAGACCTGTGATAATATGGCATACCAATGCCCTCATTTTTTATTTTTATTACAGTCATTGATGAATTTATATTTATATGTTGTATAATAACGAAGTTAATCGTGTTCTAATTATTTCAGAAACCAAGTAATGAAATTATAATAAATATGTTATTATCATGCATATCTATAAGCGTACCTAGATTTGTGTAGAAGACGTGTTTAGAAATGAGTGAGTGACGACATGTGAGTGAAGGGGTGATTGTGTGAAGGAATTTGTGTGTGTGTGTGTGTGTGTGTGTGTGTGTGTTAAGGTGACTGTATGTGGTTTAATGTTGAAAACTAAGCTACTCACAGGTCAATTTATGTAAGAACTTTTAATAATTTTTCAATTGTAGCGTAATCTTGTTTTATTAACCATTGTTTTTTTTTTATTCCTGATAGGTTAGCCTTGACCACTATCTCACCTGATGGTAAGTGATGATGTGGTCGATGATGTTGTTCAGGCTAACCTAGAATTACTGGCTCGAAAGGACAGCTGCCGGAACTAACCGTTAGGTGCTTGGCGACAGATTTTCTACTTTTCTTTGAGGGTGGTAGCTAGCCAGGCGGGCATTCGGAAAATGCCCTACCACCATGCTATAGCGACTGCCATCCTAAAACAACAACCGGGACCGACGGCTTAACGTGCCCTCCGAAGCACGGAAGCGCTCAGTAGTAATGTCACTAGCGGTTACCCATCCAAGTCATGACCGAGGCGGACGTTGCTTAACTTTGCTGATCGGTTCAGAACGGCTAAGCAAATTTCACTACGAGCGCTTCAAAAATTGTTATAGAGCAACAGATTATAAACAATATGATATCAATATTGTTTAAAAGTCATAACTTTAAGTACAGATCGTTGGGCTCTCTCGATTTTAATAAATTTTGTTTTGCAGGCTCCTCCCCATACAGAAATACAATAGGTTAGAATTGATTGGCATACTGCAGAGTAGACTATTTTAAGTAAGTTATACGGTATAACATGTCTAAAGTTCTTGAATACCCAGATGAGCTTCTTACGCGGGACGACAGATCATCTATTTGAGGCATCCATGATAGTTGTTCATCAATTATAACTCCTAGATACTTAATTGATTGAACTTGGTCTAGGAGTTTTCCTACATTGACAGATATTGGACAAGTTGTAAGAGCAAGAATTTGCCTGAATTTTAAAAGACGGATTTCGAGGTATATTATTGTTCGTGATACCAAATGCGACAAATTTACTTTTGCTGAAGTTTAGTGTTAGTAGGTTCAATTGCAACCATTAGATTTCATTGCTTTGAAATCTCGGCAATAGGTTCGCCCTCTTTAGATGTCATCTGAATATGTCAAGCGAATCTTAGGTAAATGCTTACACTATTTGGCCTACCCCGTCGGGGAATAGAGGTTTATCGATAATATGTAGTTGGTATTAGTCATAAAGTCATGATATAAGAAGAACGTCCACTTTGATCCTAAAAATTGTAGTACTACTAGTAAAAATACCAATTTTTTTTTTGTAACCAAGTTGGGATTAGATTAATCGTATGTTGTTGTTATACACAATTTTAGTTTTAAAAATGATTCGTTTGTAATATGATCTTCAAGGCAATTGTTGAAACATCTGGATCAATATTGTATATTCTTAACTCTGTATATTTTTTTGTGCGAAATACTAATGTTTAAATTGTTATTTTTCGGGCTATTCCCAACAGTCACCACTGTCAATGTCCCTATTAGTGACAACGGGGAATTAGGTATAAAATTTGTACCAGTTACCACTAGTGGTGGTAAAAGGAAAAATTTATGTTTTCATTCTCAGTTGCCACTTGCAACTCCACTGTCGTCTTCACTGGCAATCGCGAGAAATTTTAAAAACATTTTCCACTAGGAACATTGACGTTGGTGAATAATAATGGGATGAACCCGTTTTATTTTTCTTTTGGGTAAGGTATTTTTATATCCCTGTAGCTACTCCTAGAACTAACTGGAGTAGCGATAGCGCTTTGGAATCACGAGGACCTTTGTTCGTTTCTTGAGTCACATTTTATGCAAAATAGCTAATTAGCTTTTATGAAAAAGTATTTCAGTAGCGGTCTGGAGCCTGAAACTGTATTTGGAGATGGATATAGGTTCGCGTCTAATATATGGGCCTGAAACCTACTTAGCAAAACATGGTGGTTTACAGTTTTAGGTGCCCTCTTTTACACCTTAAAGATACAGACGTTGTGGTTACTTCGAATAATATAAATAGTGTCACATATAGTAGACTAGCTTTCCGAGCGCGGCTCCGCCCGCGCGTATGTCGGTTATCGCGCGAAAACATTAACCTCTTTTTGCGTAGTCGGATAAAAACTATCCTATGTTTTTTCCCGGGTCTCAAACTATCTCCATACCAAATTTCATTCAAATTGGTCCAGTAGTTTTGGCGTGAAAGCGTAACAGACAGACAGACAGACAGACAGAGTTACTTTCGCATTTGTAATATTAGTACTGATGTACTGCGTACCTATATAATGAGAAAAAGTTATTTTTTATTTTGTAACAGCCAATTTATTTTCTCACTTTTCCATCTATTTTCACAAAAAGAATAGATTCAGCTTAACTATAAATTGGCAGCGTGGCTTTGATAATGCAAAAAATAGCAATATGACTAAACAGCACTCGCTTCCATAACACAATTGGAAATACATCATGATTGTAGTCTGGGGTTTCGGGTTCTTTATCCATCCGAAATAATTTATATGTTTTATTATGTGTCCCTATGTCCCTTATGTAGCTTAGCTTACGGCATATTGCACAAAACATTTTCTTTTTCTTAAGTTGTTTTAAAGTTTACGTTCATTGAGCGGCTCACATTCAACGAATATGTTTAATAACCATGCTGACGTCATATGACGTAAGTTAAATGTTGTCAGACTCAAGTCAAATGCTAAAGACTCGACCTCATTTCCCTTAATCCTCGCCAGCGTCGGCTGAATGGACATAATTTTCTGTACTTGACATCGCGTCTACCCCGTCATTGTGCAACGCAACACTGCGATATTTTTCTTTTATTACTCTTTTCTGTATCTCCAAACCACTGATCATAGTCCCAACAATTTGGACGAAGAAACACTCAACTTCTCAACAACGGACTTCCAAGACAACAGTTAGTGAAACTGGAAAGAAAGAAATGATAAATGAAACGTTTTCGAGAACTGCAGATTTTTTGCGAGCATTTTCGATAAATATTTACACAACCACCACAACAGAGTTTGTTCACTCAGATATATAAAAAATATAAGCATAAATGTTAACATTTTTATATCAGAGTTTGTACTGTACGAACAGATAGTTTACATTACATTATTCGTCTATTTAAAAATAGAAAAAGTGTAATGCCTACTTTTACCTGTAAAATTTATATTCTATTTATAATTATAAATCACTTATGCAAAAATAGATTATTGAAACACCTTAAATTAAATTGTTTAAACAGTAACACAATTCACAATAATGAACCGATTGGCGGTCTTATCGCTGAAATTGATCTCTTCCAGGCAACCATTGGAAGAAGAGAAATAACTGTAGAGATGCAGGGAATGGTGGTGAGCTAAATCTAATAGTAGGTCATAATAATGGGACAATTATACCTAAAATATTACTTACATTGAAAAGAAATAAAAAATGAGAATAAAAAAGCAAATAATATATTCTTATATAATATATACTCTTAAGTATACATCTTATAAAATTATATATGTAAAGTCTTACGAACCCTATACACAACGTTCACTTGAAAAAAATAACGTTTTGAAATAACAGCACTTTCAAGTAGTGCCACTCCAAACAGCCGTCTACGATCCCCACAAAGCAAATATTATAGTAACGACACTTACAACATTGTTCCACGCGAGCAATTGCGCTGAAAATGTTGGAAAATTCCCCGCAGTAAATGCATTTGATCTTCTTTTCAGCTATGAATGGTCCCAATTTGAGACAGTTGGCTCGTTTAGATTGAATACGAGTACGCCTACAAACTGAACCCGATGTACATGATGTTGTGAGCAGTTGAATGTAAACTTGCTTTTGTATGGGCTAGATTTATTTTCATATTAAATAATTCAAGTCTATTAATAAACTAGATGAACAAACTATACATGCGATTGAAATCTTTACCGCTAATTACGAAGGCATGCGTGTGAGGTAAAGACAGAAAATTGTCGAAATCGACGTTTTGTATTCTCCTGCTTTCTCCTTCTAAACTGAGGTATTATTTTTGCATAAGTCTAATTTGGATATAGACACTCCTATCAGCAAAAACACAAATTTCCACGACAACTAATCAAATTCAGTTAAGTGTAAATTTATGAATTACATAGTAATACATCAAATTAGCCATAACTTCCACCGTTGAACAAATCCTCCCCCATTGGCGGGTATGTCATAATCCCCAAGCTTGATTTTGCTTCAATTCTCTTCAAAAAATATTAAAAGAAAATAAGTGCCTAAAGAAATTAAATATAAATTGATCACAATTTCAAAATACTGTGTAACTATATTCTTATTTCCTAGACTGAATAAATAATTGTGCCGTGACATCCGACGCATTTGCGGAACCCCTAGGTCGGTATCGCAAAAATATAATGGACTTCTTAGTTAGTCAAAGCGAGAAGAAGCTCACCTTCTACTTTTTTATTTTTAAATCTAACCAATAAACTAATATATAATTTATTATAATTACATGTAATGTAATTAGCAAGCCTTAAGAGATAATACACTAAGCCGTGTACTTATAGTACCCAGAAAAAAATCGTGTATGTAAACATTTATTAATCATTTGCTGACCAGAAATAAATAATTAAACATTATTAGACATAAATATTAGATTGTCCTTCTTATTTATATAATTCTCAGTTTAAAATTAAAACTAATGATTATATTACAGAAAAGGCGCCAGATATCTTTGCAGAGAGCACAAAAGATTGTGCCAAGGAAAATATTGAACCGAAACACCGACTTGGTAGCAGTTGGGATTAATGTTAGCCAAAAGGATATTATTATAATTGACGACGCTAATGAACGCAGATGAGACTGGGATTGTTAAAAATCAGGACGATAACTTTGCTTTATTGCGAGAAGTTGAAAAGGAATATTTTAATTAATTTAATTAAATATATATAATATTATATTTACAATCGTATGGAAATTTAATTGAATGAAGTTAAATTTCAAATTACAAAATTATTTATTAGGAAAAATTATGGTCATGTGCAGGATTCGAACTCGCACCCATATAGACGGATATGCTCTAAGTGCTCAGCCAACATGACATAAGACTCTAGTTTGTCTCTTTGCTCATTTTTATTTTCTTGGACATCGTGCAAATTCAAATTCAAATTCAATTCATTTGTGTCATTAATTACTAAGTAAAATATAGCTACCAGATAATTAATGCAGAAAATAAGTAGAATGCATTTGCGATAGCGCATGCTCTGGGGATTACATTACAAAATCACAAATATACGAAAGGAAAATGTATGGTCATGTGCGGGATTTGAACCCGGCATCCGGGATACGCTCTGACCGACTGAGATAACATGACAACCAGTCAAACTCTAATTGTTCCTCTCGTTCTTTAACCATCGTATGGGGATGGAGCGTCATCTATAGTTCAACTTACGTTGTACTATAAACAAATTTTTTTCTTTCATTATAATTTTGTAATGTAATCCGCGGAGCATGCGACAATGCAAAAATAAATATATTAAATTAATTTAGCTGGTGGGGTATATTAATTTATTACATAAATATGTAATTTTAGTTTGGTTTATTATTTATGATATTCATTCGTTCTCTTCATCCAAAAAAGTTGTATGGTATATGGATTTTTAAAAATATTGCTTCTCTACATTATCTTATTTGAATTGTAATATTATTCAAAATACACATAGACAATTCTTTCGTTACCCAACAGTTGTTACCCAGCCTTATCTTTCGTGTCTAGAGCCTAGTTTTGCTTCAAAATACTCCAACAGATAAGTTTTCTGTATATGTATTTTTATTCTCAAATAATAAAAAAAAATACTATCCTTGTTTGTTAATTTTATTAATATTATCCTTGCTTATCTAAAGACATCTTCAGATAATGACGATTCAAGCGAAAATGTTGCGCTCAATAATATAGGTAGCTATAATTAAAATATTTGATTCTAACTTGGGAATAGGTATCAGCAAAATTAGATTTTAATTTGGTCACTGAAACGATCATACCTGTTTTTAAACAAATTAATGGATCGAGATAAATTCCCCTCTTTAGATAACATCTTAAAAAGTATCCTCTTGTTTTTATTCAGACGGAATTGGCTTATGAAAGCGTTTCAAATTTGCAGGAGATTCAATTTACATAACGAGCGATTTGTACCTCATAGAGATTAAACCTTTTGCCATTGTTTGTAAAGAGAGCTTGGTCCGGTTTTGCTCAGGAATTACCTTCTTAGAGGGCGGTGCTTCAGACAGTTGTATCTTTGAATATCGAACGGCTGAATTTGAAAAATCGTTCTGAAGATACTTAAAGTAAATTAGGTTAGTCTGGAGATCTTTTCATTGAACGAATAATAATTAAATACATGTAGGTATATATCAGAGATATTAATAGTTGTGGTACTAAACTATTTTATATATAATTGGGTTATGGAGTTTGTGTAGCTTATATATAAGGTTATCGTTTTTAATAGATTATTTAAAGGTGATTTATATCCTTAACGAAAAAGTGTATTTAAAGTTATAAAAAATCTTGTATCGTACATTGTAATGTTTGCAAATAAAATATTTTCTATTTTATTCTATTATATTCTAAAAATATTTAACATTTTATGAATTGGTCAAGCACTTTTGGGCCTCGCTGTACAGTTGTTCATATGGATCAACGTTCTACATAAAATACCTGAATTCCAGGTTCGTAACTCTTTGCATTTATGAGCTATAGAACCATGACATACGAACGAAAAGGCATCTGAGTTCCATTCATAGGCCCCGTTAAGCCGTTCGCATAAAGAACGGAACCGTAAATACCATTAAATAATCACTTCTTGAAGTCTACACCGTAGGTACCTACATTTCTGTTAGATGTCCTTTTTATTCTGTATAGATGGACAAATAATTAGCTACCGTTTATAGTGACTAATCAACTAAAGGTAATTAACAGATGGACAAATAAATGGTCCCTGTTGGGTGCTTATATACTTAAGGGGTAAAGCGATCGCGCCAGACACCTGTAGTCACGGGTCCGAATACCGCTAGTTGCCAATTATTTATCCATCTATATCTTAATATTCCCGTTCAGCACGCTTAAATACTTTTGTGGGTGAATCTAAGATGCCATAGTTTTAGCACTTAAAGTTCCATTACATGTTATGATGATTACTACACGATGCCATAGTTTTGACTATGGACTATTATTAGTATATTATTTCAACGATTATGGACTACAAGGGAAAAGGTTCATAACTCGAACCCCGCCGAGGGTTTAACTTCAACACCTCATGGCCTACCACGAGGTGCTGAAGCTGAACACCACTTCCTAGTAGGAAAAATTTAAGCTTCAATTTGTAAAACATTATGTGCTAGAAACTAGCTTCAAAAAGAAAATCTGTCCCAGCCACCTAAGGTGTATTCTAGCAGCTGTCCTTGAGACCCCTTTATAACTAAAGCCTGTTATCACCATATTTTCCACCATAGATTTTTATGGGACCACAGCCAAACTTTCTCGTATTGAAAAAAGAACCAAAATCGGTACAAACTTCGACATTGGAATGCATTAAAATACTCGATGAACTGAGAACGTGTTATTTTTTTTAAAGGTCACTATACAAAAGTAATGCCTTTAATTGTGGCAAGAAATCTGACGTATCTACTTCTTATATTGTCTAAATGCAAATAGGCTTCAGAGGTTCATAACATTATTTGCAGATGAATTCATTGTCTCCAATGTAATATTCATCGACGTCGCGCGGTACTTTTTCGGGGGTGATAAATGTAAACGATCCAAGGGGGTGTACAATTTAACGTCACAATTTGCAAGGGGTTGGGAGTGCTGGTGTAATAAGGGAGAGTTTTAGGGAATTAACTGTTTCGAAATGTATCTTCTTAACATCGTAACAGGTTTTAATGTTCGTCTATCAATTCGTTCTGCTTAAATTAATAAAATTAATAGAACAATTTGTAAACTTCAAATATTATTAAGTTTTATAGATAAAAATCAAATGTAGTTCAATAAATGGCCGCACTGTCTCCAAAAAAAATTTAATTGACAAACAAAATAGTTATATCGATCCTTGGCTCGATTTGGTTAGAAAGTATTTTTTTTAGGTGATAGGCTAGTCTTTGACCTCTGACTCACATGATGGTAAGCGATGATGTGGTCGAAGATGTTATTCAGGCTAGCCTAGAATTACTTGCTCTCAAGGACAGCTGCCGGAACATACCGTTACGTGCGTGGCGACAGGTTGTCTATTTAAGCGTGGTAGGAACCACGGCTTAAAGTGTCCTCCGTTGCACGGAAGCGCTCAGTCGTAATGTCAGCGGTCATCCATCCAAGTTATAACCGCGGCGAACGTTGCTTAAATTAGCTGATTGGTTAAAAATGGCTAAGCAAACTTCCCTACGAGCGCTTCGAAATGAGTTTAAAACATTATTTTTGCATGTTTTTTTGATTATAAATATATTTACATCAAACCAACAGTCATTATAAATTCACCGTTAAACAAAGCCTCTACCATGAGGCAGTTTGCTATAATCCCCACAGGCATCTTAGAGATTGCAGTGTATGATGCCAGTTCTCATGAAGGCGCTACTACCCTCTTTATGTTTTTTCCCCTTTATCGCCTCTTACGAATCCTGCGGGCAGATACGGAGGGGTGGATCCATAGCCCGGCACCCCATGGGGTGAAAGAAAATGACTTTGCAAACTTTTGTTTGTTTGGGAAATGTTTTTTCCAAAAAGCATTATATTTTGTATAAATAAGTTTCTATGAGGTGTTAGTTGTGCTTTGTAATTTTATTATATCTTAATAAATAGACGCTATAGTCAAAGTGGCAAAACAAAGTCACATTTATCCTTCTTTGCCCCTAAATATAAACCCCTTAGTACGCCACCAGTTGGGGGTGACTCCTACACTGTACAAAGTTTTAATTAGTGGTGAAGATCATCATGCTGATATTTATCTTAATTCCAACTGTTTGAAGACAAAATGCCACCGAATTTATACGCACATAATTGTTAATGGGAACTAATTCTATGACGTAATGGTTTCTGAAAATGTATCGAAATTGAATAGTTGATTGTAAGTGCCTTGATTAGTCCAACATGTGCTATCGCGCCATAGTATACTTGATGCATTTAAATTTATAATATCAGTCGGATTGTCCACTGCTGAACACAGCCTTCCCCACTTAGGTGGGGTTTGCCATAATTCCCACGCTTGGCAGGCGCTTTGGGGATCACAGTTTAAGATATCAGTTGCTCAGTAGGCGCTGCTCCTCCTTCTGGTATTTTACTTTTAGTCGCTTCCTACGACACCCACAGGTAGAAATGGGTGGGTGACATTGTAGTCCAGCACCCATGAGTCTCAGCACCCCACGTGGCAAATTTATAAAGTCTGGAATATTCAAAACAGAAGCGGTGAATACCCTGTTTTTTTCAACGATACCAAAGTTGACACTTTCGGTGGTCAACGCGTTTTTTTTTTCTTTAGAAAAATGGAATGTCATACTGTGTTGGTCTTTATTAAATTCTTATTTTTAACGGCGGAACCAGATTAATAACTTCACGTGGATTCACTTAAGGCGTTGTTATTACCTAAGTGACTTTTAAACCCTTCAGCTCGAACTTTTTCAGACTCTGGCAAGATGAAGAAGAGAGGGAATAAGAGAATAAAGAGAGACAATAATTGTTTAAATTACATTTGCAAATATTGTGTAGGTAGCATTTTGTCCCAAATATAATGGACACATATCAAAACTTTAATGTATATTTTACATTGCTTTATATATTATACTAGAGGCCCGCCCCGACTTAGCACGGGTAATTTTGTTCATAAATTGAGATGTAAGCTATGCTGTAAGCTATATATTATATATCTTTCAATGTGGATCAAATTGCACACGATGCAAATTAAAATTGGGTCAGTAATTTAGAAGTCCATCGTGGACAGACAACGTGACACGTAATTTTTATATATAAAGATATATAATTTAGGTTGTTATTTTTTTGTGTTGTTGAATATCTTAATATGTACCTAATTTGGTATATTGAGAAAAATAAGCGTATTGCGGTGAATTTGTTTTGGTTAGTAAATTATCTATAACAGTGCTTTATAATACCTATGTAGGTTTTAGGATGTAACTGCCAAATATGAAATTTTAAGTTTAAAATTAATATGCATGTTGTTCAAAATAAATTATATAACAAACAAAAAGCTATTTTTTTTTCAATAAAATTATTAATTTCCTCATATCTCAACAAAGTGTTCGAAATCATGATTTTTAACCGGGCGTGAAAGAAACCCGCAATTCCACTTATGATAATCGAAATTCTGTTTTCATTTAAGTGTAAATATATCATTTAAACTAAGTGAAATTGATTACATGAGTTCAAGAAAACTTAACAAAACCACAGCCAAAGGAATATCGTAACAATAATTACAAAGATAAAATATCGTTAAATATCAAATTCTAAAATTCGTTACTAACGAATTCCGAACACTGTTAGTCGATATCCTATCATTAAAATAAGAGATGCTAAAATTAACTTATAAAATAAAACAATTAGTAGCTTGTAGAAGCTCCGTTGCTCGAAACTCGTTGTTAGCGCATCCTTTGTGCAAAAAACCACAAATGAGACTAAAACAAACTCGATGTCGAACTTCGTAGTTACTAATTGGACAGTAAGCGATATCGTTTGTTTTTTTCTCGATTGCTAGTTTTTTGTTAATAAACTTTTTTTAGACGTCGAGAGTATTTGTCACTGGACACCAAGAGTCGCGTTGAAGCAATTGTAGTTGGGAATTTCCGTTTTCATATTACTCTAGGAATTGACCTATCATTTTCTATCCAAATGAGGGCATTTGGATGTAAATTATAAATAATGGCGAAATTATAGCTATATATTCATTTATACCTGAAACTGACCGGGTTTTAAATTAAGGATGGACTGCGCAAAAAATGGAAAGGAATAAGATATTATGTTATAAGTAACTACGATGACACGACATAAGAAAATAGAAGAACACAAAATTTGCAAATGTGCAGTCAGTCTCCATAGCCTAGCGGAGAAGATACCCGGTCAGTTAAATTGGATGAAAACCCTTCTGCTGACTGCACTTGGTTTGTGATAAAGGCAGGAAGAAGAATTGAATCACGAACATAGAATATTGCTTCTTACGGGAGGTCACGAGTGCAACCAAAACGAACGTAAGTCAGTTGAAAAGTATATAAATTGATCGTCCTGTTCCATATTTGACATTTATTTTCAGGTTATGTATGGCATTGCGTGTATTGTATCGGTTTTAAGGAAATAATTCAAATATCGGTGATAGCTACGTGGAACTGAATGACGGCTGCCAATCCTACTTCCAATTGAAGGGCCATTTTGCGCAACAGGGGTTACGTTTCCTGTAAAATTGACTATATTAGTCCCAAAGTTAATTTAAGCGTGATAAATTTTTTGGTTATTCTTCCTAACGACACATTAAGGACATGGGCTTCAATTCTGTTTTATAGAATTCTTAAAAATCAAACTTCGGTTTTAACGATGTTTCTACGTCTTGGCGCAGAAGGGAATATGAATCACATGTTGTAACAAAAATATGAAGGCTCCTAGATAAGCACACTACTTTGCTCCCTCACAAAAAAATATTATTATTTCTAAATTAGATCCCTGATATAAATTATATTTTTCCTCACCTCGATCGAGAATCAATCCCGCTTCGCCTTCTTTTACGTTTCCTTTTTTTGAAAAATATATTTGTTATTATTATATTTTATAAAATTGTAAATATGATTTACGCTTAGCACGTAATAGGGCTTGAAATAATATTAATAAATATATTTTCTTGTTACATTGTCTTCTGATAATAATAAGTATCTTTATGTATCGGTATTATCTTGAAAAGATAGAATTTTCCTTTGTCTCACATTCAACAAACATATAAAAGGTATTTCTCTCATATAAGCTGATTGGAACTAATAGGACGTTAGCGTTACATTGAACGTTATTAGAAATGGAAGGTCTTTAAAGTTATATTCGAAACCGGGAATAAGGTCGATATTGAAATTAAATGCTTAGATATGGAATTAATGACTATCAGCTTTGGGAATATTAGTCTACTTAAAGGGTATTCTCAACTTATTGACAGATTCTCTATTCAGTATTATACGAGAAATTATTCACGCTGAACGAAATTTCTCGCGAGATCCATACAGTACATGCAATATTTTTCATACGAAACATAATTTGTCATGAGTTAACTGCACAAACTATACCATTCATAAGTATGCGAAATTTGTCATGCGAAACATAATTTGTTTTGAGTTTACTGCACAAACTTTACCATTCATATGTGAAATTTGGCACGCAAAACATGATTTGTCATGAGTTAACTGCACAAAATATACCATTCATATGCGAAATTTGTCATGCAAAACATAATTTGTCTTGAGTTAACTGCACAAACTTTACCATTCATATGTGAAATTTGGCACGCGGATCATAATTTGTCATGAGTTAACTGTACAAACTTTACCATTCATATGCGAAATTTGTCACGCGAGACATAATTTGTCATGATATAGCTCCTCTTACTATGGCAATCACATGTAAAACTTGTCATGAGCTAGCTTAAAAAACTATTACACTTAGCGCTACTTAAAATCGTAACTACTATTTTTGCTTTTGTTGCTTAGTCGGTTAATTTTTATAAGTGATCATGTATAATAGGATAATACGCGTGTTTCAGAAATTATTTTGTTAACGATCTAATGTATTTTTTAGTAATTTCTCAGAATCAATTACAAACTGATATTTTTTTTTGTGGGTAAAAGTAATCACCACTGTGACCATTTTTACCAAACTTAAATACAAAGGCGAACAAACAGTTAATTTTTTAAAATTTTCCTCCACATACTTGCATTGTGGTTATGGTTTGAAATTGCGTTTAATTCACCTTTTTTTTTTATCTGACTGTTTTGTTGGTGTAGTGACGAAATAATTGCTTTGGAATCTAAAAATCGTTGGAATCTAAAATTTGATTCCCAGATCAGATACTAAGGTTTTCGTCACAAAGAAATCATCAGTAAAGTCTATAATCTCTTGGATTGGCTTGGGATTTAACTTTGGGACTATGCTACATTGATAATAATGACATATAATATCAAGGTCTTATTTATCCATAAATTATATATTAATATATCGCGAATTTACTTAGCGCGCGAATTTACTTAGCGCCCTTAAGCGCTTCGTTCCCCAGGCCCCTCCCCAGTACAACCACTATGGGTAGTACAACCGAACGCACGAAACCGTACTCAGTTTCGTTAGCGTCATTTAACGCTGACGGCCTCTTCAGACAACGTGACCTCGTCCACGACTTTTGTTGTACCCACCTTATCGATATCATATGCGTGCAGGAAACCTTTCTAAAACCGGGGAAGGCGAACCCTAGGTTTGCCAATTACAGAACGGTACGTGATGATAGAGTGAACTCCCGTGGGGGAGGCACTCTTATCTATTACAAAAGGTCCCTGCACTGCATTCCCCTACCTACCCCGACTCTTGTTAATATGGAAGCATCTTGTTGCCTCCTAGCTATGACTGGTCATCAACCTATAGTCATAGCATCCTGTTACCAAGCTTGCAAAAAGCCGATCGTCCGAGCTGACTTAGAAGCCCTATTCTCATTAGGAAGCGCCGTCATTCTGATTGGCGACTTCAACAGTAAGCACATCCTATGGAATTGTAACGTCAACAATCCCAGAGGTATTGCACTTGAAAACCTAATCGCAGAACTTAACTTTGACATAATTGCGCCCACTGAGCCCACTCACTACCCTTATATGGAAAACCACCGATCTGACTTGCTTGACATGGCACTATTCAGAGGCGTAACACTCCGGTTACGCTCCATAGAAGTGGTTCACGAGCTTCACTCTGACCACCGACCCATTATACTGCGACTAGGTCCCGACCCAACGACTGACCTCCCCCGCCCCACTAAGACGATAGTGAACTGGAAGCAAGTAGGCGATGCCCTAAAGGCTATCAGTTCACCGGACCTAGACAAGATCCCTGACGACATCCTGACAAAAGATGACGTAACCCTTGCGATCGATTCGTTCACCAATCACCTCTCCACCGTAGTAGGTGCATCCGCAAAGGAGGTCATAGTGCCGGACGACCGGCGCCTTGTCATTCCAGCGGATGTGAGGCGATTGGTGACGGAGAGTAAAGCAGTAACCCGACATTACGACTCTTACCCCAGTAAAGAGAACAAAACTAAGAAACGCCACTTTGAACGCATGGTTCAAAGTCGCATGTCTGAGTTGCGTGATCAACAATGGGGCGATAAACTTTCAAACCTCGTGCCAAGCCACCATGCTTACTGGGACTTGGCGCGAGGCTTGAAAGGAAGTAACCATAACGACATGCCTCCCTTATACAGACCAGTCCCACTAGTCCCAGCGTTCTTTGACGAAGACAAAGCTGAGTGCCTAGCTGATAGCCTAGAGGCTCAGTGTTCCCCTAACGTAGATCACGTTGACCAAGCTCACCTCGATTCGGTGGATGCTGAAGTCGAACGTAAAAGCTCTGTAGTCACCTCTGAACTCCCACCAATCACCTTAGCGACTTACGCTGAGGTGGAGAGACTGATCAAGGCCCTCCGACCGCGCAAATCCCCCGGTGCCGATGGCATCTCCAACAGGGTTCTTAAAACCCTCTCTCCTCCTCTCATCCATCTCTTAGTCAGCATCTTCAATGCTGCTATGAGCCACTGCTTATTCCCAGACACCTGGAAATGTGCAAATGTCATTGGCATTCACAAACCAGGCAAAAGCTCATCTGACCCCACCAGTTACCGCCCCATCAGCCTCCTCAGTGCCTTAGGCAAACTTTACGAGCGGTTACTTGCAAACCGTCTCCAGTCCCATGCTAAGGAACACCACCTTATCCCAGATGAGCAGTTTGGCTTCAGACCCGGACACTCATGCGTCCAACAGGTGCACCGCCTCACGGAGCACATCATTGAGGGCTTCAATAAGTACCCCAAACCCCAGACTACGCTAGCAGTCTTCCTCGACGTAGCGAAAGCTTTTGACAAAGTCTGGCACAACGGCTTGATCTACAAGCTATACCAATTTGGCGTACCATAACGTCTTGTGCTCATCCTACCAGACTTCCTTAAAGCCAGAAGCTTTCGCTATCGCGTGGAAGGCACCCTCTCCTCCCCCCACCCAGTCAGAGCCGGAGTCCCTCAGGGCTCCGTGCTATCACCTATTCTCTTTGCACTGTATACCAGTGACATCCCACGCTCTCAGCCCAAAGTATTCCTAGCCCAATATGCGGATGATACCGCCATTTACACCACTGGGTGGCATATCAACAGACAGTCCTATTTCGTCATGCAACGGGCCATCACCGAGATCGGTGACTGGTTCCGAAAATGGCGCATCGCGGTCAACCCAGCTAAAAGCACAGCTATGTGCTTTACTGAGAAGACACGCTCCCCTTACCCGAAACCGCTTATTTTGTTCGACGAACCCATTCCCTGGGTTCCTAGAACAAAATACCTCGGAGTCACCCTTGATCGTCATCTCACCTTTAACGATCACATAACAACCGTCCGTAACAGAGCGGCCTTCATAATGGGTCGCCTTGGTCCCCTACTTCGCAAAGAGAGTAAAATGTCTCTTAGTAATAAGAAGACACTTTACACTGCCTGCATCCGCCCCATCATGACTTACGCATCAGTAGTGTTTAGTCATGCTAGTGAGGCCCACCTTCATAAACTTCAAGTCATCCAAAACCGTTTTCTTCGTAATGCAACCGGCGCCCCGTGGTATATCCGGAACACCGAGTTGCATTGCGACTTAAACCTTCCCTCTCTAGCGCAGTTCAATAAGGACTGCGCCCGCCGATACTTTGATCGAGCGCCCCACCACCCGAACCCATTGGTTGTCCAGGCATCGAACTACTCGACTGCCTCTTCTATCCCATTTTTCAAACCCCCCCGTCGCCGACCACGGCAGGTATTAGACGACCCGGATGACCCCATCGCAGCCATTACGTTGGCAGCTTTAGCGTTATCCGCAAGTCGTCGAGGTAAAATCCCCAGGTGTGAGGTAATCAGAGGTCACACAATCAAACACCGAGCTCGCCGGCGAGCTCGAGGCAAAAACAAGGTCACGATAAATTGCTCTCCAAATAGTCAAAGAGTATTATTCAGTAGGGCCCAATTGTGCAACACTGCAGTTGCACAGAGGCATTTTGCTCCGATCCCCCCCATGTCTCTCGACAGCGAGACAAGCCGAGGTCCGAACCACAGTGGTGCCCTTGAGCTCGCTGTCAACCCCTCCTATAGTAGCGGTACGTTTTCGGCGTCCGCAGGAGACGGAGGTAGAAAGCGCTTTTCGCCTTCTACGCCCGTCTCGGGAGAAGTGCCTTCGGCACTTCTCCCTCCCGGGCTATTGTAGGGCCAGGCCCTCGCCCAAAACCCGGTGGAGCTGGACGACCGCACAGGCGGTAGCCAGCATCTATGTCCTCCCTAAACTAACTAAAACTATATTAATATATAACAACAAGAACGGGAAATTGTCTACAGTTTTAGTTTAGAAATCCCAAGTTCTGTCAATCTAAGTCTGGAAATACGCTTACTAGATAATGGTTTCACCCCTCTGCTATATGAGACCAAACGTGGTTGCTTAGATTGCCTACCAATTCTGAGAATATAGGCTTGATGAAATATAATACCGTCAATTGAGCGTTATACAATATGGATGGTATAAATGATATTAATAAAGAAAGTTGGAATACCCACACTAAAAGCAGTATTTAATCGTGTGAATAATGAAATATCGTTTAGTCTCTATTTATATTAATTCCACAAAAATCTTTCTTATCCGTATATTGTTACTTAATTATCATTTCAAAGAAACTGCTTACTTTCGTCTTCTAAGAACAGCCCCTTGTTTTATCACAAGTACTTTCTTTTAAGGAGTTTTATTTTGTATTTTCCGTCGCCGGTCGTGAGTCGTTTGCCAATGTGATTAATTTATGACCTAAATAAAAAATATTGCTCAAAATTCCTTTCTTGTTATTATTTTGCCTTGAAAGGAAATTATGGAAATTAAAAGGGACAAGTATCTACCTACTGCGTAAGTGTAAAGCAGCCAAATATTTTGAGAGATGAAGCAATACTCTAAGAGGCTTTGGAAAGTACAGTACATATATATTGGTGACATAGCAGTTAGTAACAGTGCAAATAAACAAAATATAATACTAACCAAAAGCTGAGCTTTGAATGGGCTCGCGTTTATTTTACAACTTGATTCTAATATTGTCATCTAGTATTAAATAGATAAACTACGATATATTTCAGTATCGAGTTAAGTTCTGTTGCAGCTATGTTAACTTTTTGGTTCTCTGACAGATGGCGCTAGTAGTACAATAACATATTATCAAATGAATACAAATTTGATGATATTCATTGTTATGGTTATAAAATTGTTTTTGACAGATAAGACATCTAGATATGAAGTTACATTTTTATGTTAAAGCACAAATCTATAGTCGTGATACTTTTTCAGTAAATGGGGTCACAAAGTGTACAAATTGTGGGATAATGAAATAACTTAATTTTAGAGCTTCAGTATATAAGGACTCTTCCATATTATTCTCCTTGATGTCGTAAAAGAAAACGATACCAAATATTAAGCATCCAATCACTCACATTGGTGTCAGTGAGGTGTTGCTCAGAACGTTGATCTCTTTACTAACTTTATACCCTTTAGATCCTGGTAGTACTCCAGCTGCTAGAGTAGCAGCTGGAGTACTACCAACACTTTTGTTGGTAGTACTCCACTTTTACGAATGCTAGCGTTAAGAAAGCGGCCAGTTATTTTGAAGCCAAAACTTCTTAGAATTATGTCCTTGCGTTACCTTCCGTGTTAGGAAAAGCATATTTTACTGACCTCACATGAGCGGAATAATAGTATGGATAGTCTAAATCACCTTAAAAGTCTTTGATGACATGATGCGAATATTGCATCCCATTTTTGATCACCGTCTTACCCATAAGAACCAGTGATGATATTATCTGCGTTTAGGTGACAAATTAAACCTAAAAGTAATAATTGGCTCTCAATGAGATCTGTTTGAATACACCGTTGGGTAATTTTCTACTTGCTGGTAATAGCTGAAGATACGGTCTTATCGCTCGGACACAACCAGATAATTTGGACAAGCTGGTTATAGTAGGAAAAATAGAGGGGAAAAGGCCACGGAGTCGCTCATCTACCCGCTGGTCCGACCAAATCAAGGCCATAACGGGACTAACCCTGCCTAACGCCCTGAGACTAACCGAGGACAGAATGGTGTGGAAGCAGCCGGTAAAAGTCTCCGTTGAGACATTTCAGGACGGGCACCTCCTTCAGACATGAAGAATACGACGAAGAAGAAGGTAGTAGCTGACCTGGCAAGTTTTCGCAAAATTCATTGCCTGGATTGTGCGAGAAGAAGCACGAGGTCCAACTAGTGTTAAGCGGCAACCTCTGAATACAACAGATGCATTTCATCACAAGTGACTGCCTCTATCATCCTGAGCTGATACATAAGTTGTAAATTCTTTTGTACCTGCAATTTCACCGGTACACATCTCCTTCAAACCGGAACACAGTAATGCGAACATATTTGCTTGGCGGTAGAAATAGGTAGGGTGGCAGTAACTCCACAGACGAACTAATTCACAAAAAGTTCTACTGATAATGCTTTACTTCTGTGCATGTTAAGTAAAGTAACTTGGGTACATTACGCAGTTTATTACCCAATACTCTTAAATTTTCAGTTAATATGAAACCACGAACGAGGATTTTATAAGTCACCATTATTCCTGTTTTCACGTAACAGTGCACTGAGTCCGGAATTTGTCTTGGAGCTTTGTTGGACAATTAATTTTCAGTAAAGGTGACGTTCATTGCTTTGTAGATCCCCTTACTTGATAGGTGTGTTTCATTCGTGGGCCGCCAACGCAGTTATATGGGAGCCTATATTATAAGCTCTGCTCAATTGGGATGAATGAAATAATTACATATAAAACAGGCAGAGTCTTGAAAACAGGCAGAGATCTAAATATCATTTTCGAATCTTATACAAGGCAATCATTAACGCGCAGAAAGTTGAGAATTCGATAACAACTTGATGCAAAAATTAAGCGTTCTAATAATATGAACCACCAAGTATTGCAGAGAATATTTTATACATTCAGGTTATTGGTGAAATGCTAACAACCTCTTAGGGTTGGCTTCTGCTAGTCCTTACAAACATTTAGAGATGTTTTTTTTAAATTATTCTTTGATTTATTTTTATAATTTTTTGTGTTTTTGACGGAATAAGCACGAGGACCACCTGATGTTCAAACTCTCAAGTGAAAGACAATACCTAATATATTCAAAAATTGTCACTACCGTTTTTGAACTACCTAATAAGATACATAATTATATGCCAACACTACTTACAACCTAATAACTGATATTCACAAAATGCTTGTACATCAAAAAAAAAGAGACGAATGAGTATTGTAACTCTTGCAATTTCTGATGGCATTGTGTTCCATTGAGCATGGAATTGGCGATCCAGTGATATTCCATTGTAATTTGAGCCGTGTCTATATTTTGGCATCCGTCTCGAACTAGGATGGATTCCAATGAATGCATTTGTAATGCCAGAGCGTTGCGGGCCACACGTTGTATAGATTCAAAATATCTTTGGGATATCAGATGTATGCTGTATCACTGTATTCATGTGAACATGCCATAATGGAAACATTTTGAAATGAATTGCCCTGTCTATGCAGATGTGTTTATAATTTTGAGGGCTGAGGTCTTTCGTCCTTGACAAGGTACCATTAATGTCGATCCAAACCAAAGAAAACAATGATTAACCAGCTGGTAGGCCTTTTAAGTAAGAACTGGTTTGTTATCTGATTGGCACCACCTAGGGACCGTGTCTGGTGTATCGAAGGGTACGTTCCCACAAAAAAGGGTGACTCAACCTTCTTTCTAATGTTATGCGGTAACCCCTGCCTATAACAGATGCATTTCATCATAATTGAGGACCAGCACTGCGCCCATTACCTTGAGACATACAGTTGTTCAGTCTCAAGTATACGTACTGGTTATCAAGGACTGCAAGAACACACTGTTCGGTGCTTGGTGACAGATTTTCTTATGTGAATCCACCAATAGGATTGCAACTATCAACCAGGCTAGAAAAAAGAAGCGATACTATTGGGAGTTTATTTTCTCCTACACTGCTCATCTTCTTCGCACATTTCTGGTGGATACGCAGCCTAAGCCTTTGGTCCTGATTGAAAAAAATAAGTTTGGTAATGTTATGTATAACCCCTAAAAGAAAAAATTATTCTTAGTTTTAATCCTATCTTCATAATCGTTTTATTTAAGCGTTTTCAGTATGTGCCACTTAAATTTACAAAACATTTGGTACACAACCATTTATCGCAATTTGAGATTCCTAACTAAGGTCAACGTTTTCCAATAAATAAATAAAAAACAGATTTGTAACTCATTCTGTAAACGAGCAGTAGCCCTGTATATATATGGATGGATGAACAGACAGAGGGAGCGTATCTCGTGAATAGGGTTCCATTACGGTACGGAATCCTAGAAAGGATTTAAAAAGACGACTTGATTGGTTGCGACTTCTCACTAAGCAGAGCTATGCTTCAGAATGACTATTAAGCCCGGGCAGCGGCTGTCAAATTCACTGTGTCCTGTGAGGTTTGCGCATCATCGGTTCACACTAATTGGACGTCCGTAACTTTTCACCACCGTTCATGTTCGTTCATGTTAATGCCGCACATCATACACGTTCACGTTCACACGTCGATGCGTCCCATTATTTGAGTGCTGTGTTCGTTCAATTAATGATCGCGGACAGATATTAAATATGTATTCATGCATTTAATTTAAGGGTAGTCATAGTCATTATTTATTCATAATTTTTCATCGATAAATTGTAACTGCCAAATCAAACGAGGTTTCAAAGCGTCATAGTTTTCACTGACTTTGAAGCAGCGATAGGCGATCGTTAATTCCTATGGACTGCTGTGCCGAAGGCCCATGATTCGATTCCTACCTTTGCTATTTATAAGATGGTCTTTTTACGAATGCTCGCATGGCTAGCTACTCAGGCAGAAAATCACCAGGCACCTGAACAGTGTGTCCCGGGAGCAGTCCTTGAGAGCCAGTCAATTACAGGCACATGACTCTTAACAACTGTATGTCAAAGGGTGACAGATGCAGTGCAGTTATCAAATGCATTTGCTATAGGCAGAGATCACCGCTTTACATCAATAAAACCTCGTGTGGGTTCCGTCACAATACTTTTAAAAAAATAGGTACTAACTTTGTTTCTTTGTAGTAAGACTACAAAATTTTTCACATAATATATTCGTCAAGATTTTAAGGGTCAAGTGGGTCTTGACCCTCTTGAAGAGATGCTCTACCAATCCAAATGGTCTCGACCATATTATATGGATGTTTCTTACGATTGGTCGATCATACCTTCAAGAAAATAATATTCAGAAAATATCTTTTTTCCTTTTACTTTGCACACTACACAAAGTCAAAGTCAAAATCATTAACACCAATTAGACATCTGAACGTTTTTATGATGGCACATTATAAACTTTAATAATTAAATATTCTGTAAAGTTATTTGCCACTATACGAAATGAATACGCCCAAGTGAGAATTGCACTCACCCCCCGAAGGTTCTAGGGAACCTTCGGGGGGTGCAATTAGAATACATGTAGAATGTATCTTTACCACAAAATCGTTATGAAGAATGTACTGTATTACAGTTCTAGATATTAAGCTGGGGTCCGATCTGCACTTAACCGGATTTTATTATTTGTTGTGGTACGTTATGTATAGACTATAATCATACGAAGTTTGATACTTGTTGTTTTACCGTTTACGATAGAGTTGAACCAAAAAAACGTTGAAAAATCTTTCATATATGGGGACTTATGCCTCTTATATTTAATACTTTGATATTGTTTTTATTTTATACGAATAGAAACAAGCACGATTCTCGGTCATGCACTCGATACTTCCTGTAGGTGTGAAACATAAACGAAAATTCTTCAGGTTTGACTGTGTGGCATTTGAGACGTCACGACGCGACGGTTTAACAGGAAAACAAGGCGGAAATATCACTAGATATATTTTTAAGTGATTTAATAAAATAATAATTTAATGTTTTCTTATAATATTTCTAACATATTTGTTAATTTTTACTAAATTCGCTATACTAACACATATTCTGTGAAAATTTTAACGGGCTACCTATTACCGTTCCAAATACAGCACTTTGAAAGACAAACGGACAGTCGAGGCTTAGTAATTGGGTTCCTCTCTTCAGACACGGAACCCTAATTTTTTTTAAATATTTTTATAACATATATATATTAATAACGCATGCTCTACGGATTACATTGCAAAATTTACGAGAGGAAAAATTTAAGCCAGCCAAGCGGGTTCGAATCCCACACATGGCTTTAATTTGTAACCCTTAAAATATGTCATAGAGCCACTACTGTAAGTAGCATTTTACTTTTAAATATAGCAATTATGTTTAAATTTATTAAAAATATATTTAGAAAACATCAAATTACTGGCCACGTAGCCATAATACGATCGAGAATCGTGCGTTCGATGAGTCAAGACCTCCTGAGGATACTTCGCATATAAGCGAAACGTTCGGAAGTTCTTCCGGTTTGGCAGCGTAGCATTTGTCATGTGGGCTTAGCAGGCAAATTAGGCGGAATTGTCACTAGATACATTTTTAATATTTTTTAAGTGTTTTACTACAATATTAATTTAATGTTCTCTTAAAATATTTTTGAAATATTTGTTGTTATTAAATATGAATTTCCGCAAAGTAACCCCTGAATCTATTCATTAAATGACGTTGATTAAAATAAAACAATGATTTTCATAATGTTGTCTTAGGTTTTCGCGATTGTTACACATAGTAATTAAACAACTTTAAACGGTTTAAATCGCGTATATTTGTCATTATTTTGAGAGAGCTCTTTTCACAGCTGTGGCTATGCCGAAGATCTATAAACGGTACGTAGATGATACTTTTACCATCCTCCCCAGTAATAAAGTTTCTGCATTACTTAACCATCTAAACTCTTTACATAACAAAATTCTATTTACAATGGAGCCTGAGGTCAATAAATGCTTAGCTTTTCTTGATGTTTTAGTCATCAGGAATCCTGACAACTCCCTAAGTCATACAGTGTATAGGAAACCCACCCATACAGATAAATATCTCAATGGTAACTCCCATCACCATCCATGTCAGTTGGCTACCGTAGGCAAATCTTTGTTACAGAGAGCACATGGCATCTGCGACACTGACCATCTCAAGGAGGAGCTTCAGTATGTAAAACAAGTACTGCGAAGCAATAATCACAAGCTCCCACGTATGCGTCACAGAAGCCGACCCACAGCCTTCCACAGTTGAGCGACAACCTGCCATCTTACCTTACATCAAGGGTGTCACGGACAAAATTGGTAATATATTAAGACGAGCTTCAATAAAAACTTACTTCAAGCCGCACAAGAAGATCAACCAATTTTTAAGACCTGTTAAGTGCAATATTCCCCTACGAGATGCAGGTGTTTACAAACTTGATTGTGAATGTGGGCTGTCATACATTGGGCAAACAAAGAGGAGCGTTGGTATCCGGGTAAAAGAACACATTGCTGACATGAAGAACAGACGCTCGACCAAGTCTGCGGTTTGTGAACATGCCCAGGACAAACCCAACCACTACATTCGGTTCGACAACCCTCAAATCCTTGCCAGAGAGACCCGGTTTATGCCAAGAATGTTACGCGAGGCTATTGAAATCAAAAAGTACCCAAATTTCAATAGAGATGATGGTTGGCAAGTACCACCTGCTTGGGATCCTGTTATTAAATTAATTAAATCTCATGGCCAACACAAATCTGCAAGACCTCTGGACACCGTGAGCGAATACTGCGTGAATAGAGAACGTTATGATTAATATAAAAATTTCTGACGGTAGACCAAATAATTTCTTAATAACTCATGTGACAAATAAAACCAATTAGTCACCCCGTGACCACGATCACTGCAAAGTGTTTGAAACGTCGGGACAAAAATAATGACAAATATACGCGATTTAAACCGTTTAAAGTTGTTTAATTACTATGATTTTCATGTTTTAAAAATTGTCTTGATGTGAGCTGAATTGATTAGAATATTGTAGTGGTACAGGACCGTTCATTATGTCTTCGACTCAGGGAGATTTACTAATAGTATTAGTATAATGATTCACTAACTCGTTAAATATCTAGTAACACGATCTAGGGTTCAAAAATAAAATTTGATATTGTGATCATTAGTTCGCTTAAGTTATCCTTCGTTAAATAATGATCAGAAAGGCTGTTGCTGTTAGATTTTCTTTAAATTTTCGTATTATAATATTTTAGCTTCTAATCTGTTTGATAGTTATATCAATATCATAGTATAAAACAAAGTCGCTTCCCGCTGTCTGTCTGTCCCAAAGTATGCTTTTTTGAAGCGCTCGTAGCGAAGTTTGCTTAGCCATTCTGAACCGATCAGCAAAGTTAAGCAACGTCCGCCTCGGTCATGAGTTGGATGGGTGGCCGCTGGTGACATAACTACTTAGCGCTTCCGTGCTTTGAGGGCATGTTAAGCCGTCGGTCCCGGTTGTTGTCTTAGGATGGCAGTCGTTATAGCACCGTGGTAGGGCATTTTGCGAATGCCCGCCTGGCTAGCTAACACCCTCAAGTAGAAAATCTGTTGCCAAGCACCTAACGGTGTGTTCCGGCAGCTGTCCTTGAGAGCCAGTAATTCTAGGTTAGCCTGAACAACGTCTTCGACCACATCATCACTTACCATCAGGTGAGAAGTGGTCAAAGGCTAACCTATCAAGCATAAAAAAGAATGCTTAGATCTTTAAAATAACGTAACAGATTTTGATGCGGTTTTTTAGTAGATAGAGCGGCGCGTTATATGGTTACAAAATCAGTCTTTGCACGGCGATACAAATGCCTAAATATATTTGAAAAGAACTTAAATTGCGGCGGATGATATGGGGAGGTTCAATTCTAACCCGGCACCCCATGGGGCGTCTTATTACTATATTGAAATAAAGTAGGTAGTTATATTTTAACCGACATCCAAAAAAGGAGGAGGTTCTCAATTCGTCTGTAATTTTTTTATGTTTGTTACCTCAGGACTCAGGACTTGGAGAACCAATTTTGAAAATTATTTTTTGTTTTAAAGGTGAAGCGTGTCGTTTGGTCCCATTTTAAATTTCATCAAAATCAGTCAAGCCGTTTTTGAGTTACCCAAAGATACCTGAAAAATATAGACCTGTCCTGATGTTATAGTTGTTAAAGATGAATGATAATCGATCCCGTAAGTAGCAAGGGTCACAAAGAAGTGTGAAATTTTTTTTTTTGCAAAAAATGGAACCGACTTCAGCACCTTAAAGTGTGAAATTACTTGTCAAAGTCGGTACCATGCGCACAGTTTTGTGATAATAGGTACTTTTAAACTATCATGGCACGTTTATGGTTGTTTCGTCATATATTTTAAATTAAAATGACATCCTCAAAAAGTATACAGATATACTACTGTGCTACTGTGCTGAATATCACAGAATATCAGGCATAAAAAAAATATTTTACCAAGTTTGTTGTATTCTGTGCTATTTTATTCATCACAGTAGCTAAAACACTTCATACTCTAAGATATCGGAGATACAACAAACTTGGCAAAATATTTTTTTTATGCCTGATAGGTTAGCCTTTGATCACTATCTCACCTGATGGTAAGTGATGATGTGGTCGAGGATGTTGTTCAGGCTAACCTAGAGTACTGGCTCTCAAGGACAGCTGCCGGAACACACCGTTAGGTGCTTGGCGACAGATTTTCAACTTGTTATACAATCTTCTATATAGTATATTGCTCTTATATCTTCTATATCACTCTATAAATAAAAAAAAAATATCCTTCAATTGAAGGGTACCTAAATTATATTCATTAAAAATGTATTACCAATATTTTCTTCAAAAACTTTATTAAGTTCACAGTGTCAGTCATATACTCACTATATCACTTTCTATACCAACTACATTTCGAAACCTTCCATTACCTATACCATTAAAGCCCATTCTTGTCAAGCTCAAACATCATCTTTTTATATAAATTGCGCTTGCCCAGCACTCGTCAAAGCTACTTCAGTAAAGTACCTAGGTCTTGTAATCGATGAATCACTGCATTGGAATTCTCAAGTCGAACAATTGGTACCAAGAGTTAGGCGTTTAATATATATTTTTAAATTGATTCGACACGCAGCTGATACTAATGTATTAAAATTGGTGTACAGCTCCTTGTGTGAATCTATTATCTCTTACTGTATTACGATTTGGGGTGGTACTCACAAAACGACATTACTTCCATTGGAAATAGCCCAACGTGCGGTTCTGAAAGTGATGCTTCAGAAACCCTTCCGTTTTCCAACAACACAACTGTATGCTGATGCAAGAGTTCTTACAGCCAGGCAACTATATATTCATCGTACTGTTTTACGTAAACATTCTTCTGTGGGTTTGAATCATAGCATTATGAAGAAACGAAGATGGAGAGATAGAATATGTCCCATAGTTATAAAAAGGATAGCTTTGCTTGGCCACCAATATCGCGTCTTAAGCTCACGTCTCTATAACATTACCAACAAAAAAGCTGACATTTATACATCAACTAAGTTTGAATGCAAAAAAAAGGTTAAAAACTGGCTATTAGAGTTAAACTATAACCAAACAGAAGAATTACTGCAAAGCGTGGCATAAGTAGCTTAAATTGAACTATTTAACCTTTTTTAATAACTTTACATACTCTAATTTTTACATATTCTACTCAATATACATTAGTAACAATGACTTCTATATAAACTGTCTTTATATGGAGTGTTTTGATATCAACACGTGCCCACGATATATGTATTGTTTCACCGTCTAATGTACCGGCACTCATAATTATTATTATTATATTAACCTAATTAAGTTTTACAAACTAGATTTACGACAATTTGCTTTGTATTTCGTGTCAAATTGAAGATAAAATATGTTTCCTTTTTCTCTTTTTATATAAAATATACCTTACCTACTAATACAATATTTATGACTAATATTATGGGTATCGTTTGTTAGTAGTTACATCTAATTATCTGTTTTTCTTTTTTATTATCACTAAATACTGTTTATTCTATAGAACTAATCATACTTTCAAAGCTCAAACGCTGTAATGTACCACTTGTAATGGAGGAATCGTGTTGCTTATCCGAAAATACGGACTTATTTTAGTTTAGTTTCGGAAACAACAGTTTCCCATTGTAATAAAACATTTTTGCAGCCATTATAGTTTATTAGATGTAATGTTATGTTATATTAAGTTTATCCATGTATGGCTTGAGAATAAATAAATTTATAAAAAATAAATTTATTATACAAATAGATCATAGATTGATTAGTACCTAAGTTGTTTCAAAGTTATGATTGGTAAAAGGAAAGTTTTCTTCTAATTGGCGTCTATGAGTTACTAACTTTATTAATTATACCGATTTAACTGTTACAAAGGCGGTTCTTTGTGTAACGTCCCGTGCTCCACGAGATAATTATATTCACATTCTGTTTGAAGACTTGATTTATAGATAACATTATTATGTACCAAATGTACGTTTTAAACAAGTTAAACGAATCATTTATTGGGTACTTCACTGTGAAAGAGTGTATAATAATAAAATATCTTTATTGCAGGCAAAAAGTACCTATATCGTACACGGCAAAATTAAAATAGAAATAAATAAAATAGTATAATTGCAATAACATATTACCAAAATAGATGTAATAAATAAAATTGCAATAATACATGTAATTTTTTATTTTCGTTCTGGTGGACAGAGATCCAGTGTCTATAAATAGGACAGCACAAATTTTTACTTAGACACTTCAAGATGCCATTATTTGATTTCCGTGTTCTGTTCCAGAAGGACATAATACGGAATCTTATATATGTATATAAGTATATGTAAGGTATCTTGTATATGTAAGTATATATATATATATATTATTAGTATATATAATCGCAATTTGTAATGTTGTAATGTAAATTTGTAATTTGGTAATGTCATCAGCGGAGCATGAGTTCTTGCACAAATAAAAAAAAAAATTACAGGGTTGTGTCATCATTAACATGTTTAAAGCTAATTACAAAGTTAGTCTTGTTTGTAGTACAACGTAGTTGAACTATAGGTGTCGCTCCATCCCCATAAGATGGTTAACGAACGAGAGGAAACATTGGAGTTATGAGTCATTGTTATGTTAGCTCAGCCGGTCAGAGCATACCCCGGATAAAGGGATGGATGACGTGGGTTCGAATTCCACACATGACTATAATTTTTCCTCTCGTAAATTTATAATTTTGTAATAAAATCCGCAGAGCATGCGTTATTACAAAAATTAAAATATTAAAATCGCAATTTGTTAAATGTATTCTACTTATTTTCTACATTACTACCTTAGTAATGACGCAACTGAAGTAGCTCGTTTGATAAAACAACTACGGCTAGTACAATTTGCACGATGTCCAAGCAAACAAAAAAGAGAAAAGATTTACAAATTCATCCGTACAAAAATATAGCTTTAGGCATACAGACACTCTCTGAGTCTCTGGGAAAGAAAATCTAACAGCGCATTGCCTTCGTGAACTCAGAACTGAATCCCAGGAGGTTTATGTCTTTTCGGATCAGGGGGCTTACGGGAGGACGAGCGGAGAAAACTCCTTTCCCTCATAAATATTTACTTTATGAAATAACGCGCCTCAGGCTCGGCTTAACCGTACACACTGGCTGCTACCAGGTGATAACTGTCGTGTTACAAAAGAAACAGTTTTTTTTCCGCACGCCGTATACACCTATATTTAATAGCAATTTCTTCTTTATTTTCTGAGCATGTGTTATTTCCAATTGAATTTTTATGATAATGAATAAATCTTTATGTTCAAACGTTATGTTTTATGTTGAGTCTGAACACGTTTTATTTGTATCATGAACAGTGCGAAAATATCTGTGTATGGTGTTAAATGCTGCAGTATTTCACATATTCGCAAATTATACGAGTTTGTAGTTGTTCATAAAAATCATCTGACGTTACTTTTTTTTTTTAATTCAAGTAATTGGCAAATTGATGTATATGAAAAGTGTTTGTATAAATTTCAACCTCTTTTCAGTCCATGAAATCCAAATATGTTCAGTATGATAATCGAAATAAATAAATCGATTTTTTCACAATAATATCTATAGTATGCTTTGAACGTTTGAATTTTTTTTAACAACAATTTTTATTTTCACAATTTCAATAAATGGAAATAAAACCTAAAATAGTAAGCAATTTGATTTCATCAAACAAAGTAGGTACCTAATAATTCTTGGTATTATAAGTCCTCTGTCAATTTGAAAACGCGGAACTACCGCAGACTCATATTACGAGTATATCACCATTAAATTCACCAATAAGGGCAGAAAGGTAAAACAAAACGGGTACCTACAACCTGAAATATTGTACCGTAACCACATAATATATGTGAAGGGTGACTCGACACAAGATTTCGAGGCTTTTCTCAGAAGAATTTCACAAAAAAAACAACATCGTAGATAAATAAATAAGACTTAATAGATTAGAACGCTTTGTATTGCGGTGTTTATAGCATTTTTATAAATCAATGTATGTTAGGATTTTGCTATATACATAATAGGTGATTTAATGTTGTGATTATAGTTTATCTTCTTCAAATTTCATGATTTGATTAAGTTCTGAAGATTGAGATATAAAATGATATTGGGATTTTCACCCTAGGGTAGACGGGAATTAATGTATGATGTTTCAGAATAGAAAACGAACTGACGAAAGTCCGCATTAAGTACTACCATAACTTGGTTGTTATTACAATATTACCAATTTTACGAGAGGAAAAAATATAGTCATGTGCGGGATTCGAATCCGCGTCATCATAGCCGGGGCCAAACAACTGAGCTAACATGACAATGACTCGTAAGTCAAATTTTTTCTCTCGTTCTTTAACCTTGGTATGGATATGGATGGATTTTGTAATGTAATCCGCAGAGCTTGCGTTATTACAAAAATAAAAAATAAATAGTTTATTATGTTAGTCAATTATGGTCACACCTATCTTTTGCCTACCGCCTCAAACCATGTTTCTACATACATAATTAACTCAATTGAAATATTATACTTCCTACCTATTTAAAATTAAAATACACCTGCGAATTATAATTCAGTTACAAACTGGAAGTATAACAACAGAGATAAAAAAGTAAGTAGAAAAACTGAACAAGCCTCCGTAAGGTTTATGCAAATTTAACGCGAAATTTTTTAACTCTCAAACTTTTGTATTCTTATTATTTGCGAACAACAGCCGCTGTATACCTAAAGATGTTTTAAACTGAATAATCTCAAAGCAACTCCGAACAATAAAGACGTAATTGCATTTAACTGGAAGCAAGTTACGTCTATTTATGGTAAACAAGCAACAAATATACTTTGACACTTTGTTATTAAGCTACCCAAGTGTATTATCGTTATTATAGACTTAAACCGTTTTGGTTTGCTCTCCATTAAATGCATTGTTAGAAACTTCAGTAGAGTACGAAGTTCCCTTAGAAGTAACTTACAAAGAGTTATGATTTCAAACAGGACCATTAAATAATGACAACAAATGAACGCCTCAATAAACTGCCGTTAGCCACGTGTATAGGAACGTGTATTGAACAATTAGCTCCAGGCATACCTACAAATCATAATCATACAAATGATTTATATTACTTTATTCATTACTTACAGTGTTGCACTGTATTCTCATCTGTGTCTACTGACTACATATATTATTTAAGGCCGGTATTACATTTTCATACGTACCTATACATTTCAATAGAAAATATATTTTTTGTTTATAGTATTATCATGATGACAGTCAAACTCAGTAAAAATTATTTCTATAACTCATATATTGAATCGCTTATATATATATTGGTATGATTGTGTATTGCGGGCCTTACGTCATTTTATATATCTGTGAAAACTTATAATTGGCTTTCTGTTTTATTCATATTTTTGTAACTAGCTGTTAGTTTTCCTAATATAATAAAATAAAATAAAAAATTAAATAAAAATTTCCTCAGCGATCAAAAATACGTATTTCACCGAAATTGGTCAACTAGTGTCTTTAGTGCGTATACCTCTCATATCTGGAGCGAGGCAGTTTATAAGTTCGGAGAAGTGCTCGCCGTCTGTCTGGATATTTCAGAGACCTTTGACACGGTCTGGTACGACGATTTTGTCTATAAGCTTCCATATTATGGCTTGCTCGTGCTCTTAGATTCTTGAATTATTAATTGTTATGAGTTTGCCGATCAATAGGCAATACCTAACTGCAAGGGTACCTCATGGTTCAGTTCTCTTTGCTACTTTTATCTTGCAGCACATATGATGACTTACTCAAATCTGGTATCATTGGATATAAAGACGTCGGCACCGTTTTAGAAAGATATATATCCAACGTACAGGCCCGCGATGTAAAAATTCAGTCTCATATAGAGGCTATGGCCAAGCGAATGTATTTAGATCAAGAGGCAGTCACCAGATGGGGTGATGCCAATTTAATCAAGTCAATAGGTACTTCGAACACCCAGACGTGTCTATTAAGTGCTAAGCAGTCATTTTAATTTCACTTTTGTCCTCCAAATTGTGCTTGTTTGGATGAAAGACCGATTGGACCTGCTGGGCGTCACTCTTATATACAAACTCAATTTTAGGGCTAAATTAGCTGCGAAAAAACTAGATGTTCTATTGAATATGCGGCGGTATATTAAGCTGTATCAAACTCAAGCCGGTCTAGTATGAAGTAGTGCACCTCTAATAGTTTGGCTAAATACCAGCTCGACGTTTTGGATTCCATAGATAATCGAGGAAAGAAGTTTTAGTGACGATGCGTTAGCGTATGTGTAAACTTTAATAGGTATATTAAATTCAGTACAAAGCCTCACTACGAATTACTAATTCATTAGTCCGAAAACAATTTGTTTTAATTATTGTGTCCCCTCAAAAACTCAAGAAGTCCATATTCATTTACAGAATAACTTTAATAATCATGCAACATTATTGCAGCATACAACTTACCGTGTTTTCCTGTGTTTGCGGCCGCAAAGGCGGTGCTAAGTATCAAGAGGTGCACCAGCATGCTCCCTCTTCGTGTTTCGGACGCACATTCGGCCGAAATCACACCAAGACCAGACGCTACTGCAACAAATCAACAAACAAATATAAATACAGTACACATACACTCGAGAGCAATGAATCCGGGTCACTTAAAGAATGTTAAAAATCTCGGAAACTAAAAATGATAGGTTAATGCAATAAATTGTATTTAATAGACAATGTAATACTCCTTAAATGAAAGTAAAAAAAATATGAGTCACCATACATTTTATTAACACAAAATTACATAAAGAAAAAAACTGCTGATCTCTCCTTAAAACAAAAATAGGAAACATGAAATTTTTGAACTTTATTACGATTTTCTTGAATGTTAATACTTCGTATTGCCTCCTCATGCTTCCATTACTGCGTTTACGCGGTTTGGCATGCTGTACACCAAGTTCCTTATACGATTTTGGGGAATATTCTCCCATTCCTCTGTGAGAGCAATTTTGAGCTCACGAAGCGTGATTGGGGGAGGGTTTCGTTGTTTTACGCATCTGCCTAGCTCGTCCCAAGCATGCTCGATCGGGTTGATATCCGGGCTGCGCGCTGGCCACTCCATACGAGTAATGTTCATCTCTTGAAGGTAGTCATTCACAATCCTACCTGTATGAGGTCGGGCATTGTCATGCATAAATATAGCATCCTCACCTAAATTGACCATAAATGGACCAACGTGATCATTGAGGATTTCTTCCACATATCTTACGCTAGTTAAAGAGCCGTTTTCTATGATCACCAGCTCTGTGCGACTTTCGGAAGAAATTCCGGCCCACACAAGTACAGACCCACCACCGTAGGCTACTTTTTCTTCGATGCATGCTTGCTTGAATCTTTCCCCTGGTCTTCGATACACTCTGTGTCTTCCATCGTGCTTGTAGAGCATAAATTTTGATTCGTCGGAGAACATAACTTTTGACCAATCTTCAATACTCCAATTTACGTGGCTCTGGGCATATCTTAGTCTCGAAATACGATGCCCACGCTCCAGTTTAGGGCCGTTTGCAGGTCTAAGGGGTTTTAAGTTAGATTCAGCAAGCCGACGTCTTACTGTCCATGCACTTGGGTTACTTCCTCCGAGGCGTCGAAACTGATTGGTGAGTTCAGTTCCTGTGAGAAAGCGATTTCGAAGCATGGTGTTCACCAAGTATCGGTCTTCTCGTGCTGTGGTACACCTGGTTCTGCCCGTTCCTGGTCTGCGTAGGTTAGAACCAGTTTCTTCGTAACGTCGGAGAACTCTTTGTACTGTTGACAGCGACACACCGACAGTCCTGGCTGTATCGCGCTGACTCCGGCCGGTTTCCAGCATTGTAAGTATTCTGGTGCATTCTTCAGGCGTAAGCGACATAATTTCAGCTTGAATAATGAATATAGAGCACTATCAACATGGTTTATGTACCCACATAAATGACAGATTACAAACAAAAGCAAAACCAAATGCTGTAATTTCGTAGTTCCATCTTCGAAAGTGGCCCTTTTTCAAATTTGATATTTTTATGATATAACTTTACAATAACTAAGAAGTTTTAATACCTTCATTTAAGGAGTATTACATTGTCTATTAAATACAATTTATTGCATTAACCTAGCATTTTTAGTTTCCGAGATTTTTAGGATTCTTTAAGTGACCCGGATTCATTGCTCTCGAGTGTAGAAAAATAAAAACACAAGGACAATGGGAAACCATCTTTGAATTTCGGCAATATGCGTTGCGATACTGTACCTACTTTGTTTAGTTGTTCAATGAGAAATACCACTATGATTGTGTTAACTATATATGTAGTTACAAGTATATATATATATAGTTATATATATAGGTACAACTGTATATATATAGACAAGTACAATGTGTGGCAGTCGGCTTACATTGGGATAGGCTTTAAACCGTTGATTGTTTTTCCTCGTTACTGATGTACTAACGTTAGACGTACAGAAGGAGGCATCTTGGTGAATAGACCAGAGCGAGCTCCATGCACATTTACCTCTTTTCACTAATAAAACATTAAAATTTGACAGATTTCTTCGATAAATATACTCGCTTATATAAACAGAAAAATAATTTTAAAAATAATGTCAAACAACCGTTTTCCTAATTTCTTTTTTAATATGTGAGCTTTTTAATGGTATGAAAACCAGCTAGACACGAACAGCACAAACAAATTCATGGAGTGGGCTAGAGTATTTAGATTGTTTGTTGGCCTGTAGGTTGCCTAATAGCATATCTAGCTTCTAAAAAATATTTCAAACATACAAAATACTTCTTCCCAGATTACATCAGACACTTTCTTATGTTGATGCGTGAAACAGATCTATCAGATGTAAACTTTTGTCTGTGAGATGAAAGTTATTGTTTTCAAAGCAAACACTTTCTATTCCATTTACATCAACACCATCGTGTAAGCATGTTATGATTTTATAGTCGCGAGATATTGCCCGCTATTGGCGCACATTTATACGTGCCTGGATTTTCCAATTGATGCGTGCCCATGCAACATGCCACAGTGTTGATTAGTTGATTCTTATCGTAGAATCAGAGTAATGTCGTGATTTGTGTAAGGCGAGAATCGAAGTGGCTTTCGCTACTAAGGGCCCTCCCAATTTGCGGATTAGGTATAGTATCTTAACTACCTAGTTATGGTTTTTTGGCTTCTCATATTGGTATGCCATCCACTGTACGACATTTTTTTAAACTACTCTTTGCTTGCAATCTCAACCAGTTGGTAAAAATATGGTCAAACGTGGCAAACAGGCATAACCTAGAATAGAAACTGCCTCGTAAGGAAAGCTGCCAGAACAAAATACCAACTATGACTGTTTCAAGTATTTTCAAAATGAAAATCTCATGAGTTTCACACACATTCAAATAATATAAATTTACCGGAAAAAATAATCACAGTCTAAATTTATTGCATATGTTTTATAACATAAGGTTTGGCCTATAATCTTCACGGATGCACCCATATATTTTTCATACTTATCGCAAAAGATTACAAATACAAAGGTTACATACACAGTAAATGGACCATAAAGTTCGTCTATATTTTTATTTTATAGCGAACAAAAATTAAATGTGAATTCGTATCTTGTGAGTGACAATCACATAACTATTAATTATTATTAAAATAGATATTTTCAGAAGCGCTCGTAGCGAAGTTTGCTTAGCCATTCTGAATCGATCAGCAAAGTTAAGCAACGTCCGCCGCGGTCATGAGTTGGTTGGGTGACCGCTGGTGACATTACTACTGAGCGCTTCCGTGCTTCGGAGGGCAGTTGTTACAGCATGGTGGTAGGGCACTTTGCGAATGCCCGCCTGGCTAGCTACCACCCTCAAGTTGAAAATCTGTCGCCAAGCACCTAACGGTGTGTTCCGGCAGCTGTCCTTGAGAGACAGTAATTCTAGGTTAGCCTGAACAACATCTTCGACCACATCATCACTTACCATCAGGTGAGATAGTGGTCAAAGGCTAACCTATCAGGCAAAAAAAAAAAAAAATATGCATCATACGTTATTGATACGTTTGATATAAATCATAACAAATTCTTGTTTAAATTACATTCTCAAGTGTATTTGTGCACAAATTAAGTTAAAAATAGCATTTTTGTACACGATATCTGAGTCTACTCGAGACCACGATCGATGCAACCTTATAATAACATCGAGGTTGAAAATGTGCTATTTTAACCTAAATTTTTTCACGAATAGACCCGAAGAACGTGAATAAAAAATGTAATTTATACATGAATTTATTTCGTTAAGTTGAGAAATAGTATTTAAATTCTTTTAATCATGCCGCTATTCCCATAGCAACACATGTAACATAAATCACAGTGGCATGTGTATTGCAGATAACCGTTGAGCTTCTAAGACAAAACTATTCATTGGGATTCAGTTCCAAGGAGGGTTCGAGTGGTCAAGCAAAGATAAAGTCTCTACAAAAATCCAGCCAATTTATAGCATAAGCTCCAAGATACACTGACTGGAAAATTTAAACAAGCAGACATTTCGCAAGTTTAAATCTCAGATCAATGGAAGGATCATCGAATTTAAGCCTCAACTCAAAACACAAGACTTATTTAAAATAGACAAGTTATTCATAAATTCCCGCAATTTCCTTTCAGGAAATTGTAAAGCCGCGGCTAAGTAGAGCAGGAAACAAGTACCAATAAGAGTTTTCGTTGCGGAATAAAATATAATTCCATCGACGAACCAGGAGCGGTTTGAATAACAACTCTTTAATTGAAAGTTTAGCAATTTGCTCGTACCCTCCCGAATGGACCGAAGAGCGCGGGGCAAGTCTCATCCACCGCGTTTCAAAATTGAACGTAGGCAGATGCGCTTAATTACCGGGCCAGATGCCGCCCGCCCCTCCCTCCGCTTATCTTGAGATGAACCTCCACCTAGAAGCCCACTACGATACTCGCAAAGATGTGCTCAGCTAATTTTTTTTCGGTATCCAATTCGCATGCCGCTGCCAGCTGTAATTAGGAATTTAATTGGGGATTAAGTAATTAGAAGTGTCACAGTCATAATGAGGATGCCTGCCGGAAGTTCTGAGAAGCAATTCGTTCAAATTATTTTCCTTTAACTTAATATATACAGACTCTTATCCTGTTATTCATTGAAATTAGAAATAAAGATAAATGCTTACCAGAAAATGTATAAGTCGATGACATGTTTCGAGGGGATACAAGAATGTTTGAGTTATAAAATTAGGTAGGATTTTTCCAATAATGCCCGTGTAAGAGCCCTCCAGTCGGAGATATGAGACGTAGTCAAATAGAGAGATAGCCGAGTATAAAGACGTCGTTATGGAGGTCGGGCACCCTACGTGCGGTGACGTACGAGTGAATCAAACTTCTCTTTACATTTTATCTAACTGCAAGGGCGGTCGGTTTATGTACCTCACCCTACTTGATTTAGTTTTGATGGCGGAAGGGAACAGCTTTCAGATAAATGATTCCCAACAGCCCTCTCAAGGCGTCGAGCGATTTGAACCTCTAGATTTGCAACAATGTTTTAGTTTATCGACTCTCGGAGGTTTTGTCGGTGCAGCGTTTACAAGGGATGTAATGAAATGGATTTCATCACCGAGGGACGGTTGAGTGGATTAGATTATTATTGCTCGGAGTGACAGATGGGATTTGGGAAGGCACTTCGGGTACTACAACGACCAATCGAATTGATTACATTGTTACCTAGGCCAGCCGCCGATTTTCGGTTACTTTGACAGAATAGGTCCATAGTAATATACTGAAATAGAATATTGCTTAAAATAAAGCAATACCGTGCTTGGTTTGAAAATAACTACTTGTTACGTTTTGTAGTTGCGTTCGTGATTGATTTTAAAACTAACAGTATTTTAGTGTTCCCTAGCAAAATGGCACTTTGTGATTTTACCGTGTCATCTTGTCTCTATATCCGGTTGTATAGCAATAAATATTAAAATGTACTGAACATGTACCAAGCACGAGTCTGGTCTTATGCGGACGTCAATATGTTTTTGTAATGCAAAGTAAATACGCATCTTCAAGTCGAATGTTAACCGTCGTTTACTGTATTTTCAGTTAAAATAACATGCCAGCAATAAAGTTTCGTCGAAAATGGAATTTGATAAATTAATGAGGACTTTTAATATATTTTTTTCAAAAACCCCTGTTGAAATCTCTGGGAGAGCTTTAATAAAAAGTTTCAATTTTTTACATTGAAGGTAAAGCCGGGTGGCTATATACTCGGCTTTAATTATGTGTGAATATGTACGGAGACTACAAAGGTATTTTTAATAGATTGTATAAAATATGAAACAATCCCTAAATAATGCTAAGCACTTAAAATATGATAATTATGACTACTACTAATAGTTTTTGAGATCATCATCATCATCGGCAGCCATCTGTTATTAGGTATAGACATCTTCACAGCTCAACTTGAATCAATATTTTTTGTATATATTTTATTGTTATTTGCATAAGATTACGGAACAACTTAAGCATCACATTTCATGATAAATTAATAAGTTTATGCCATTTAATATGACACTACTTGATACGATTTTTTAATAATTTTTGTGTCTAATGTAAAACTAATGTTTTAAATATTAATAAAAAATTCAACCGGCCAACTGCAAGTTGGACTCACATGCAGCATTGATAGCTCAGTGGCTTTGGCCACGGACTGCCACGCAGCATGTCCAGGGTTCGAATCCCGCTGCGGGCTTAAGCTTAACCACATGGTGGAAGGGCATTTTGCGATTGCCCGCCTGGCTAGCGACCACCCTCAAGTAGAAAATCTGTCGCCAAGCACCCAACGGTGTGTTCCGGCAGCTGTACTTGAGAGCCAGTAATTCTTGTTTAAGCCTGTTAACACCTTCGACCTCATCATAACTTACCATCAGGTGAGATTGCGGTCATAGGCTTACCTATCAGCAATAAAAAAACATGCCGAGGGTTCCGATCCGTACATTAGCGACAGATTTTCTACTTGAGGGTGGTCGCTAGCCAGGCGGGCAATCGCAAAATGCCCTTCCACCATGTGGTTAAGCTTAAGCTTAAGCCATTATTTCTTTATTTATTTCGATATTCTTATCGGAACCCGCTCTGGGCTGGTTTCCAATATTTGTTATACGTATACAAGATTTCCTAAGTAGCAATGTAAAGCTAGAGCGCCTTTGTTCAAACTCGTTTTATCTTATTCCGACTGATTCATACGAAGTAAATAGTCTAATCACAAATCTTAAGACTGACAGCGCCCCAGGAGTAGACGCATTCACGCCAATTCTACTGAAACACATTAAAGATGCCATCCTAGAACCCCTCACATATATGTTTAACCTAAGCATGGCCTCTGGGATATTTCCCAGTTACTGGAAGACTGCTTTAATAACGCCCATTCACAAAAGTGGTACCAAAAAGGATCCAGATAATTACCGCCCCATCTCTCTGCTTTGTATTCTGTCAAAAATACTAGAGAAAATAGTAAACAGACGCTTAACTTCCTTTTTAGAAAAGTACAAGCTACTCTCAGATTTTCAGTTTGGTTTCAGGCAGGGTAAATCCACCGAAGATGCCGTCCAGGTACTAATAGAATCACTTGCGTCACAGATGGATAACCGTGATAGGAGTATAGGGGTATTCCTCGACCTCGCCAAAGCATTCGATACAGTCTCTATTCCAATTCTTTTAAAGAAACTAGAATGCTCTGGCGTTCGAGGAATTGCTCTCGCATGGTTCTCCAGTTATCTCATGAGTAGACGACAGCGGGTTAGAGTCGGTGAATCAGTAAGTGATGAGGAAGAAGTCTGTTTTGGAGTTCCACAGGGCAGCGTTCTCTCACCAACCCTGTTCACAATTTATATGGACGACATCTTCAAATTAAACATACCAAAATCTAGACTGATATGCTATGCAGACGACACTGTAGCGATCTTCCACGGTCCAGACTGGAAAAGTGCGTTATCAGCTGCAGAAATAGGTATGGCTCACATTTCTCGATGGCTGGAACATAACCTTCTCACTCTGAATATCAAGAAGACAAATTTTATAGGTTTCCATATCACTAAAGCTACCATGCCTAATATAGAACACTTCACCATACATTCCAGCCATTGCGCTGTATTTAACGATCCTATTGCTCATTCTTTTGCCTGCCCGTGCAGCAAAATTAAGCGTGTAGAGTTCACTAAATATCTTGGCGTTGTGATTGATCAAAACCTATCCTTCAAACAGCATATAACCCTTCTCTCTAAAAGAGCACGCAAAATAATATACCTTATGAAACTACTTAAACCAGCAGCCACACTCGAAATTAGGAAGACGGTGTTCACTGCTCTCTGCCAATCTATATTTCAATACTGTATCGGAGTGTGGGGAGGCTCTGCAAACTGCTTCATGATTGAAGCAGAGCGCGCTCAACGAGCAGTTATAAAGGCCATGCTCGGAAAACCTCGTTGGTACTCAACTGAGCTCATATATGTAGAAGCAAAGGTCTTGTCAGTAAGGAAACTTTTCGTGCTCCGTGCGGTAGAAAAAACACATTCAAATATGCCAAAGCTACTAGTACAATCATCACGATCACAAAGAAGTTTACGACCTATTAAAATTATCTTACCTAAAGTCAAAACGAAATATTTCGCCCGACGCTTGCCACCATACTTGCATCTGTATACATATAATTCTGTGTGTAACAGATGTGATCTAAAAGCATGTACACACAGAAAAGCGAGGGCAAAGGTGAAACGATGGCTTTTGTCTCTTACATATTCTGGCGCAGAAGATTTGGTAAGGGTTTATAACAGCACACAATAAATATGCAAAAGCAGTAGGTATAGGGTGATCAAATTACCAGCAGCAAATAAGCAAAAAATAAAAAATAAAACAACAAATCGAAACACACCCACACACACACACACACACACCCTTCATAACATAGCAACACATACACACATACACACCCACACAAACCCACTCACATACAAAAGCACACTATTAGTCCTCATTCAATTTCCTTCCTATCATAACTAGAATTATTCACATTATGTTCATCTTAGTATATAGCTATTAATGTACTTATTATAAGTAAGTAAATATTATCCTTGCGCGCGTCACATCCTATGTTTATATCTATCTTATGGGTCACCAAGATACAGGCCCAGCCTAGTTTGGGGCCCGCTGCCAATTAGAATTTAGAACATAAGTACCTACATAATATTTATACGTGAAATTGCATTTGTAATCCTTTAACTGTATGTACTCTTTGTTGTATCTCAATCTTTTAAATAAATGATTACTTACTTACTTACTTACTTACGTTAGATGATGGATTATGATCATAATAAGTTTTATGCTTGTATATATTACTTATTTACGATAGGGCAAAAAACCGGCCAAGTGCGAGTCGGACTAGCGCATGAAGGGTTCCGTACCATTAGCTATACAACATTAGACTTCATATTTTAACCTTATTTTGTTTTAACGTGCGCGAGTCAGACTCGCACTTGGCCAACATATTGTATTTGATGTTATAGCGGCACCAAAAATACATCTTCTGTGAAAATTTCAACTGTCTAGCCATCACCGTTCTTGAGATACAGCCTGGTGACAGACGAACGGATGGACAGCAAAGTCTCAGTAATAGGGTCCCGTTTTTGCCCTTTGGGTACGGAACCCTAAAAAAACGTTTAACAAATATGTTCCTCCTTATATTTAAATGAGCTACTTTCATTTTACATTTCTATTATCACTATTATTTGTTAGGCAATCCGCCATATTTATTATGTGATCATTTCATTCAGCTACCTATTACCGCTTCAAGGACGAACGGACAGAAGGACAACGCTGGCTTAGTAATAGGGTCACATTTTAAATACAGAGTCATAAAAACTGAATGACTTGTCAGAAGTAGTTTGTCACAATTATTTACCATTGTGTTCACACACTTTTTAACGAAACTATTATATTATGGCATTAATACTGAATATCACACCAACGAGATCAAAATCTGGTTTGCAAGTTAATATTTCGAATGGTTTCCACTAGACCAAATTGCTTCCAGTTTTGAATAAATAATATCAGACACTGAATAAGGGTTGAACCTTCTTAAATTACTAAACTCCAACCCTAAAGTTAATTCGTATCTCTCAAGTTTGCACGATAAATCATAAGCTTATCGGATTTTTGCAATATTAACTAAAATGTCATTTCTTAGCTTAATATTCTAGGGGTGTTTCTACGTTCTAAGCGTTTCCTCAATCGGCGCCAAAAGCGAAATGTTAAGACACTGATAATACTAAATAGCTGCACTTGAACAGATTTTTAACAAGTAAAAAATATGTTATCAAAAATATAAAATCACATTATCTAAGGCCATGAAAAGTCTGAAACACGTTTCTGTCACTTCTCTTACCTTAAAATTTTCTCGATAGGATTAATGTGTAAAGTTGTCTCTAAATTACGATTGTAAAGTTTATCTTAATGATTAGGTATCAATAAAAAAATACAAAACTAGCAAAATTTTATCAAGAGGGAGAAGAAAAGTTACATTTTCGATTTACGTTACCAGCTTACTTTCGGATTTACCTAAACTCATCGCGATTCCACCATCGCTGCCTTTCTGTTACTCCTGACACATCCCAATAGTGACAAAATTACAGCATTCGACAGCGTCTTAATGTTTTATTCTAATCAAAGAGTCGTATATTTATATGATCTAAAATGTAATTTCTCAGCTTAACGTTGTAGGGGTGTTTCTACGCTCTAAGCGTTTCCTCAATCGACGCCAAAAGCGAAATGTGTTAATGCTTTGTTCTAATCAAAGAGTCGTTAGCTTGGGGCGAATAGTCGATTACGACTACTGCGGAATAGAAATACACGACACATCCGAGAGATAAGGGAACGCCATCTGTGTTAATGTAATCACTGGTTCTGTTTACAAACTAGGGGTTCATAAAAAAAATCTTTGTTTGTTTGAGTAGGGTAGAAGCTTTTTGGCTAATAGAATTGCCGCGTTTTATAACAATTCCCTCGATGCTATATAATAAGTGTGTTTTCTTGTTTGTTTTCTATCTGTGTATTATCTACTCCATGCAGAAGGTGCTCAGCCATTTTAGTAAAATAAAATAAAGAAATAGTGGGCATTGAACAATTGATAAATATCTTGAGTTGACACATGTTTCCAGAAATTTGACATTCAGTTAAATTGCTCGAGAGTGAAGGTGTAAACTAATAATTTGATTTTAATTATTGTCCGCGTTCTGTTGTTAGATATTGGATATAACAATTTCATAGCTAGGGTGCTATACTTAATGCTGGTAATATAAAATATTAATACAAATGCTTTTAATTACCTTCTTTATTTTCTAGATTATACGTTCTTTTTATATTCGGTGATTAATATAAAAATATAAAATGCGCGCGTATCCAAGTTTGCTTAGCCATTCTGAATCGATCAGCAAAGTTAAGCAACGTCCGCCGTGGTCATGACTTGGATGGGTGACCGCTGGTGACATTACTACTGAGCGCTTCCGTGCTTCGGAGGGCACGTTAAGCCGTCGGTCCCGGTTGTTGTCTTAGGATAGCAGTCGTTACAGCATGGTGGTAGGGCACTTTGCAAATGCCCGCCTGGCTAGCTACCACCCTCAAGTTGAAAATCTGTCGCCAAGCACCTAACGGTGTGTTCCGGCAGCTGTCCTTGAGAGCCAGTAACTCTAGGTCAGTCTGAACAACATCCTCGACCACATCATCACTTACCATCAGGTGAGATAATAGTCGAAGGCTAACCTATCAGGCATTAAAAAAAAAAAAAAAAATTACATTGAAATTTTAGGAACAGTTCACGGATGCTACATTTTCATGAGGGCTGTAGACAGTCCGGTTTCTTTCCGTATAATTTATTTGAATGCCTTTAGAAACCTCTAGATAAAATCGCCGACGCGTATTCAGTAGAAAATTATTTCAACGTTTGTTTCCAAAGATAAGGAACTAAATGAATTCCCACTTTATCTATCAAAACTTGAAGCTTTTGCAATTTGGTACAAACAAGAATTAGTGGAAGTAAAATGAATATCAATTCAATTTTACTCAAAGCTTATTTTAAATTTAAACAAAATAGAGAGTTAAAACTGTACAGCCTGACTACTTTTTGGTCTATGGATTATGTCTGATAAGCAAAAATTCGATTTAATTGGAGAGGTTATTTTTATTTACCTAAAACTTTTCAATAAAAAGGATAAAGTTAAAACACGGAACATTAAACGTACATGAGAAGTTTCGTAGGCTTGTAATTTCACTAATTTGAAGGTTTCATTCAGTTTAATTTATCATATCCGTTTCGATCATCGATATTATAAAAGTGGAACACATTTTGTAGCTTGTAAATCAATCTTGCCTGTTGAACTCAACAATAACGAGATTTCCATGAAACATGAACGGAACAATTGACTCGGCGAGGTGCGTACATTTGGGAATTCTAACTGTGTTAAAAATTACTCGTTGATTGATTGGTTTTCAAATTGAATTCTATATATCAAGCAATAAATTTGAACCTGTGGAGTCGACCTGTTCTGTGCTAAAGCTTTAATGTGTCACAATTCACGTTGCTTTTATGTTATGCTATTGCTGTGATAAAATAAATTAACCCAAATTTTTCCAAAGTTTTGTATCCTATTTTTTGGATTTTATTATTTGCTGATAGACTAGCCTTTAATCACTATCTCACCTGATGGCAAGTGATGATGTGATCGAAGAACATGTGGCCAGAACACACCATTAGCTGCGTGGCGACAGATTTTCTACTTGAAGCTGGTAGCTAGCCAGGCGGACATTTTCTGAATGCCTTACCACCATGCAAAAAGCTTCGTAATTTTATAATCATTTCAACACTATAATTTTTTGAACTCGTAGTCTTATTCTACTAGTAAGTACGCGAAGTCAAGAGACAAAAGATATTTTTACTGTGGGTAATTAGACAATTGAAAAATACATCCAGTACGTATGTATGTCTTTCTTGTAATATAACGAATTTAAACACTATTTAATTGTTATGGGTTTAAAAGCGCCATTTTGAAAGTCTTGAAGTTCTGGGTTCGATACGCGGGTTGGGCAAATTATTTGCGTTTGACAATGAAATAATCAGTTGCAGTCTAAAGCGTGCGCCCGTAGATAGCAATAAGTTTGACGCACATAACATGGGATCAGAACATGTCGGTTGAAATGTTGGTGTTTCGGGAACCTTATTCTTCTTCTTATGCCACCTTCTACCGAAGGTTGGTTATCATCAGGGCGCCTTGAACCTTTAACACTTCTCCAAACAAATATCAGGTCCTCTTTAAAGTATATAGTTAAAGCATATACGTTTTTTACGGCAAGATATTTTCCTTCTATTTTCTCTTCTCTGTCCCTGTATTTAACCATATATCCCTATATTTTTTGGGGATATACATACTTGCATATAATCATGCCTGTATCCCCGAAGGGATAGGCAGAGGTGTGTAAACACCCACGTTTGGCCAATTGGGTTTTGGTTCCACGTAATAGATCGAGCCGATTGCCATTCACCGAACACAGTTTCAGGGTCATACAAAATGTTTTCTCTAACACTCTGGACGAAACACAAGAAAATAGTACGAAACGACAGGACGAAAAGAAGTAAAAGACAGGAACAAAAGAACGAGAATAGTATGAGACTAAGATGATATACAGCCATGTTGTGCGTCTAATGCCCACAACACCCTACTCACATCCATGTGAGAAGTGGCATTCTCCTCATTTGGCTCATTTTCGTCTTAGTCACCTCGTACGACACCCATGGGAAGAAATAGAGATGTGACATTCTAGCCCGGCACCCCACTGGACTTAATGCCCAAAATTGTAATGCATGAAATAATATTGGAGCCTAGGTCTTAGATTACATCATAATGTTAATTACCTTATCGCTCAGATTGTGTGAAATATCATCTATAAATAAACTATGGAGGCAAAGCATATTAAGTATATGCGCGTCAATGCTCATAAATATTCATGATTTGAAGCGCTCGTAGCGAAGTTTGCTTAGCCATTCTGAATCGATCAGCAAAGTTAAGCAACGTCCACCTCGGTCATGACTTGGATGGGTGACCGCTGGTTGGACATTACTACTGAACGCTTCCGTGCTTCGGAGGGCACGTTAAGCCGTCGGTCCCGGTAGTTGTCTTAGGATGGCAGTCGTTACAGCATGGTGGAAGGGCATTTTGCGAATATCCGCCTGGCTAGCTACTATACCACAAGTGTTTTTTTTTTAATTCCTGATAAGTTAGCCTTTGACCACTATCTCTCGCGATGTTAAGTGATGATGTGGTCGAAGATTTTGTTCAGACTAACCTAGAATTACTAGCTCTCAAGGACTGCTGCCGGAACACACCGTTAGGTGCTTGGTGACAGATTTTCTACTTGAGGGTGGTAGCATGCCAGGTGGGCATTACCAAAATGCCCTACCATGCAATAACGACTACCATCTTAAGACAACAACCGGGACCGACGGCTTAACGTGCCCTCCGAAGCACGGAAGCGCTCAGTAGTAATGTCACCAGCGATCACCCATCTAAGTCATGACAGAGGCAGACGTTGCTTAACTTTGCTGATCGGTACAGAACGCCTAAGCAAACTTCGCTACGAGCGCTTCAAATCATCTTATTTTCCAAAACTTATCACAGTGCTTAGTCGATGCGACACGTGATCAAAATGCTGGCACTTATGTTACTAAATGAATAAATGAATCATACATTAAATTAAAATATATCTTACTGTAACTGCTGTAGCGAAGAAACAAATCGCAAGTAATTATTCCTCACTATTTATAGTCAACTAGCAAAAGGACAAATAGATACTAGAAAATTATTTCTAAAATTAATATACTGTAAATAAAGCTATAGCTCTTTATGTCCCTTCTATCAATGTTATGTTTGATTTACCATCCTCAATGTCACCGTAAAACATCTATTCTGAAACTGTGTCGGCAAGGCATGTTATATGCGCATCGGTGGTAATTAATCTTCATTAATGGGTCACTTAAGCTATGTGCGGTTTCCGGAGCTGAGGATGTTAGATGTTTCTTCCTTTGTACTGTCTCCATTTCTCTAGTTTGTTCTTGAACTATTTCAATGTTAGTTTAGTTTACTTTTGTTACTACTTGCGCAGTTTATAAAGATTTACATGTGAAAGATAATACAAAGATACCAATAATAATTAAATTTTTATTCGTAAGTCCCCTACTTAAGTGGTCTGACGACATCGTAAAAGTGGCGGGTAGCCAGGTGTTACAAGCGGGTTCTTTGTGGCATTCTATGGGGGAGAGCTTCGTTCAACAGTGTACGTCTTCCGGCTGATCATGATAATGATGAATATTTTATTGTTTTACCACACAAGAAATGAAACATGAGTTGGACCGTTTTTTTTATAAAAATATATAGAACATAGTGTTACAAGTTACATCCACGGATCATTTATTAAGATTATAAAATATGAATTGCCTTGGACGTAAATATATTGCGTTGTTAAAAAGTAAAAGTACCAAGTGCGAGTGGAATTCAGATATAATCTACTACTACAGTCATACCAAAATTTAACGCTTTTACATGTTTCTTTTATGGAGACTCCCTTGTATAGTTAATATTTTGTTATTATTATTATTACTTTAAGGCAATTCACTCCACGCACCTATATTCTCTGAAAAATTACAATCTAAGGGCGAAGGACGAAGTCACCTTGTATCGCATACGAATAAGCGAAACATAACTATGCAGTATTTATATAAGCGTAATAGAATACATTCAAATATAAGAGGGCTTTTTAAAGCGAAAAAAATATATCAGGTACTGTATATCATGGTAACTACATAATAGTCAGAAATCAAATTTGTATCGATGTGGTTTAATATACAAAGCAGTAAATAGCGCATACTTCGGTACACAAAAGCTTACGGACGTAGAGTCGGAGCTTTGTAATAGGGTCTCGTTTTCTAGCGTGGAACCCTAAAAACGAACATCATGATAATCACTGTTTTCATTTACTAATCTTCTTTTTGATGACAAATTAATATTTACTAGTAAACGTTGTGTCCATTAGCGTTCAGTAAAAAATTGCACAACTCCCACTAATTTACACTCCATCCAACAAAAAACACATCCGAAATTCAAGAGATCTGTAATGAATGAGAAATTAATGCAAAGTGGCTGCCCATAAATCTCCCGAGCTTTAAGGCAATAAAACAAAAAATGAGAATTACCAGTTTAATAAAACAAAAACTTTGTTTGGCAAGTGCCCCCGAGGACGGCCCTACCGGCTTGTGTCCTACGGGACCCCACTTCTATATTCCAATTTACTTTTTGTTATGTTTCGGACATGTCAATGCGGAGAATTTATTTGAATGTCAATAGACACCCTACTTAGTGCTTTTGAGCTTTGCAAGTTTGGGAAAAGGTACATATGATTATAATATAAATAAACCGATTTTTAAACAGAAAATATTCTAAAACAAATATGCACTAAAAAGTAAATAAACCAAACCATCGTCAAGAATTAATTTGTTCATTTTACTCAACAAAGCTGTTAATAATTGAAGTGCGTCAGTTTATAATAACTTCAGTTAATTAGAAATGTGCATAATAATCACGAAACAGCCATTTTCTATGATTTCAATCAGATTTTGTTAGTAACCCATTACATCATTGACGTTCATAATTACGTGAAGGAGTAACAGTAGTAGTAATACCACTACATATATGGTGTTGAAAGTATGGATGCCTAAGCAAAATTTAATATGTACGTCTGTTGCCTATAAGTGATAGTCTCTCTCTCTCTCGTTTGCCTGTTGCAGCGTGGACGAAACTACTTGGACTATTGTCCAATCACGTAGCTTATGGGGAGATATTATTTGTCCTAATATTTTTTTATAATATTTTGTTTTGATTACGTTTATTGCATACAAACGCACATAATAACAAATATTTTAAGAAAAAAATAAATTAATATTTTAATAAAACACTTAAAAAATATATCACGTAACATGTCCGCCTTATTTTCCTGTTAAGCCGACGTGACGTCACAAACACCACGCAGTCAAACCGGAAGAATTTTCGACGCGTGTCGTTTTTTCTGCACGAAGGATCCTCAGGAGATATTGTCTCATGATCTGGTCACTAGATTAATTTTTTAATATTTTTTAAGTGTTTTAATAAAATATTAATTTCATGTTTTCTTAGAATATTTAAAAAATATACCTACGTTATTATTAAATATGGATTTCCGCAAAGTAACGCCTGAGTCTATTAATTAAACATAATATATTTATTATTTTTCATTAGACATTCGCAGCTCAAGCGTGCGTTTGAGAACATGGACCCATTGGGTGGTAATATATAAACATCGAAACTTTACCATCATTGCTCCTGAATAACCTTTACACGGACCTCTAAACAAAATTAACTTCACCAGATTTAGATTTCAATATAAAATTAGAAAATCAGGGGATAGCTTCTAATAATAATAAAGTCTAAGTACAATAAGCGTTAGGCAAGTAATTGAAACCAACGGTTTGGACGCTAATAGGTACAACATTTAGTAGCTTCGTGCCTTTATAGTATGGATATATACACTGTTAATGACTTCACCCGCGACCCGACAAAATCGGTGCCATAAAATTTTACGACGAATACATTTTGTAAAATAAAGCAATACAGCTTCGACCCTTACCTTCACTTGGCCAAATAACGACAAATACCGTTAATATTATGATACAAAATTCTGTACCAGCGTCCCTAGAACCCATGATTCCGGGGTAACCGCAAATTATACAATTGCTAAAAGGTTACCAACGTTCATATACAAAATATAGTAGTATGAAAATATTGAGATCGGCTCAATATTTTGAGCTAAAGTCTCAAATGTCTAAAGAAAGGCAGTGCTGATGTGCTGACCTGCTATATTTTTCTGAGTGACTGAATGATTCACATCAATATCCATAACGTCCACCTTTGAACAAAGCCTCCCATTAAGAGGGGTTTGACATAATCCCCACGCTTGGCATGCGTCTTAGACATCGCACTATAACATGGCAGTTCTTCAGAAGCCGCTGCTGCTGACCGTTTATTGCCTGGTACATTTTCCCTTCGTCGGCTTTTACGACTCCCACAGAAAGATATAAGGTGGGTATTACTGCGACAACCTACGGGCTATTGAATGATTATTTATTCATAATAAGGGTATTAGAAACTTTATTAAAAATTAGGCAGAAACAATAAATGCCTGGTTGGGGTCAAAGATCGCCTTAAAGAACGCTGAACAACGGCTGTACACTTCCTAATAAAAAGCTTTTTTGCACCCTCGCATTTGGATCGCCATCGTCTAGAGCTCATTGAATAGACTACAATTATTATTTTTTGTTACAAAAATATCAGCGCTGCTACTACAGTTCACCGAAGTTTCATTTTTCGTGTTTCGAGCGACACTTTAACAACGCAGAATTGAATTTGCAGTACGAAGTTCAATCTTTGATTTGGTGTGTGATTGACCGATTGAATCTCATGAATCTCATTGTATTGTGGAATCTATTTTACTCTTAATACCTTGAAAACGATAGATGCCGCAACAAATTTAAAGTCTTAAGTGTGACAAAATAAAGATAAATTTTAAATGCTAACAGTCTTAGAAACTTGGTTAGGGATCAGAAAGACGCTGTCACCACTGTTATAGAAAAAATAATGCAGGTTGGATATGGTGAATTGATGTTGATGCCTTTGTTCTCCGTAGATGTTTAAGTATATACACACTCGTATCTGTGTTATTTTGCCAAAAAAAAGATTTATCTAATTCACAATCCATTAAATATGCTGTATCATGTCACCTTATAAGTAAAACTAAAATTATGATCATGTTGTATCTTTAAAATTTAAATCATTTCACTTATGACAATTTGTTTTTCGAGCTTAATAATACAAAGCAAAACGGTTAATAATTTCATACCTATTACACTATTCTTTTAGCACGTTTTTATATGTTAAAAGAATGTGGGTTTTTGATTATATAACAAGTATAGGTAAGAATAGATATCAGTACTAATATTATAAATGCGAAAGTAACTCTGTCTGTCTGTCTGTCTGTCTGTTACGCTTTCACGCGAAAACTACTGGACCGATTTGAATGAAATTTGGTATGGAAATAGTTTGAGACCCGGGAAAAAACATAGGATAGTTTTTATCCAACTGCGCAAAAAAAGGTTAATGTTTTTCCGCGATAACCGACATACGCGCGGGCGGAGCCGCGCCCGGAAAGCTAGTAATGATATAAAAGAAAAATTATAATAATTTCACTATTAAAGTTCTTCGCACGTCCGTCGGTGGAAAAAAAATCAAAATTAAATGGTTTTAATTTTATTAGTTTTTTTTTTTAAGTTTGATGTATGTTCATAATAATCGATTTCGCTGGAAACGGACAAATACGTACTAACTTTATGTCCCTAGAATCGACTCAAACATATATAGTTACTACGCTTAACTCTAGTAGATTGTATACAAGGAGAATAGACAAGTTATTTTAGTCGAGACGTTTAACAGCCCAAACCAAAGGTTTGATATTTAAGTCGATGTTTTAACAGTCATGGGTATTATACATCATTTATACACTCAGATTTTCACATTTTGAAGCGCTCGTAGCCAAGTTTGGTTAGCCATTCTGATTCGATCAGCAAAGTTAAGCAACGTCCGCCGCGGTCATGACTTGGATGGGTGACCGCTGGTGACATTACTACTGAGCGCTTCCGTGCTTCGGAGGGCACGTTAAGCCGTCGGTCCCGGTTGTTGTCTTAGGATAGCAGTCGTTACAGCATGGTGGTAGGGCACTTGGACCTCGCTCGTCTTCGTGCAGCCTGCGTGTCAACAAGACGTCGGTACACTAGATATCGACGTCGTAGACTGAACGGACGAGACGAGGAAGAGGAGAGGAGCCTTTATAGCGCCTATCAGGACGCGAAGAAAGAGCTGCGCACGGCCATTGGTGAGGCCAAGGAGAGGGCGTGGGAGGAACTTCTCGCTTCACTGGACAGGGACCCATGGGGTAGGCCGTATAGGCTCGTTATGAGCAAGCTTCGCCCATGGACCCCACCCCTCACGTCTACACTGGAGCCAGAGCTGCTGGCGAGCATTGTGGGGACACTGTTCCCTCCCCGTAGTGAGCATGTGGCTCCGCAAATGCTCGATCAGCACGTGGAGGAAGACGAGACTGAAGAGATCCCGGAGGTATCAGTGGGGGAACTGGGAGCCGCCGTGCTGAGGCTTCAGGTTAAAAACACGGCCCCTGGCCCTGATGGGATCCCTGGTCGTGTGTGGGTGTTGGCCCTCAGGAATGGTCTTGATGATAGGTTCAGGGCCCTTCTAACGGCCAGCTTCAGAGGGCAAACATTCCCTGAGAAGTGGAAGGTGGGCAAGTTGGTGTTGCTGAAGAAGGAGGGGCGTCCAATGGATTCTCCGGCAGCCTATCGACCAATCGTGCTGCTTGATGAGGCGAGTAAGCTCTTTGAGCGCGTCATCGCAGCCCGCCTCACCAAGCACCTCGATCTCGTTGGCCCTAACCTGTCGGAGAATCAATTCGGGTTCCGGCGAAGCAGGTCCACCATTGATGCCATTGCACAGGTGAGGGCTCTAGCTGAAGAGGAAGTCACCGAAGGGGGGTTGGTGTTGGCCGTGTCTTTAGACATAGCCAATGCCTTCAACACCCTCCCCCACGTATGTATAGAGGAAGCGCTCCGATATCACGGAGTGCCCCTATACTTGCGGCGGACGGTCATGGCATACCTAACGGGTAGGTCCATAACCTATCCCACCCAAAATGGCTGGGGTAGCTGGGACGTGAAATGTGGCGTTCCACAGGGGTCGGTCCTTGGACCACTCCTGTGGAACATTGGATATGACTGGGCTATTCGCAGCTGCTCTCTTCCGGATGTTCGTGTCATTTGTTATGCCGATGACACTTTGGTTACGGCCCGTGGCCGAACTTACCGGGAGGCTAGCTTGCAGGCAACGGCTGGAGTCGCCCTCGTGGTGGGCAAAATCAGACGTCTGGGTTTAAAAGTGGCGCTTAACAAGTCCGAGGCCTTGTGTTTTCACGGGCCTCGAAACGCGCCACCGATAGGAGCTCATCTGATAGTCGGCGGAGTTTCCATCGGTGTTGGGCCGACGATGAGGTATCTGGGCATCGTCCTCGACGGCCGATGGAAATTCAAGGAGCACTTTACACTCCTTGCTCCAAAACTTCAAAGAGTGACGTCCGCCTTGACTAGGCTATTGCCGAATCTCGGTGGACCAAGCGACAAGTGCCGCCGCCTCTTTACAGCGGTGGCACGATCGGTTGCACTGTATGGGGCACCCATCTGGGCATGCTCTTTGAGCGCCCCAAACAGGACGCTATTGCGTCGGCCGCAGCGGGTCATGGCTCTCAGGTTGACCCGGTCATATCGCACGGTCTCTTTTGAGGCTGCGTGCGTTCTGGCCGGCTCTCTGCCCTGGGACCTAGAATCAGAGATTCTTGCGGAGGTATATGCGAGAACTGCCGTTGCGAAAAGTCACGGATCTATGCCGCTCCCTGAAGAGGTCGAGCGCTGGCGACTTAACGCCCGACAAGTGGCCCTCCGCAAATGGGCACTGAGACTGGAGGAGCCGAGCGCTGGACACCGCACGATTGCAGCCATCCGTCCGGTGCTTAATGAATGGTTGGACAGAGCGTGGGGGTCGCTCTCTTATCGCCTCGTGCAGGTGCTTACCGGGCATGGGTGTTTTGGTAAATACCTATGCAACGTGGCGAGGAGAGAGCGACTTCCACTGTGTCATGAGTGTGGTGCTGCCGAAGACTCGGCGGAGCACACTCTTGCAAACTGTCCGAAGTGGGCAACGGAGCGGTCTATGCTCGTATACGTGGTTGGTCCCGACCTATCGCTGCCGGCCGTCGTCAACGCGATGGTCGGTAGCGAGAGAGCTTGGGATGCGGTTCGAGCCTACTGCGAGACCGTTGTTGCCCAAAAAGAAGAGGGAGAGCGGCGTCGAGAGGAAGACCCATTAGCGGATCCTCTCCGCCGCAGGAGGACCGGGCGTAGACGCAGGGCGTACGCCAGGACTTTCGCTCCCTGAGTGGGTCTGTGCAACATGTTGGGGAACGTGGTGCACGCGAAATGACCCTAGGAGGTGGTTGTGTGGTGTGTCAGTGTTCCGGCACACCACAAAATGGAGATTTATGTGACGGAGGGTCACCAGGAGTTGAGACTGAAAACAGACAGACGCTAAGCAAGGGAACAGGATAAGGGCAACTGTGACCTTTCCCTTGTCCAAGCGCAAACGTGGAACACCAGGGTGGTTTTAGTGGGTATTCCTGCCGAGGGGCAGCGAACTTAGCCGCCGCGCTGCCCGCCGGCAGGCGAGTCCCACATAACCCGTAAGTTTTTCCCCAAAGCTGCGGGTATGCGCAACGCATTTCCCCCTGTAAAAAAAAAAAAAAAAAAAAAAATGGTGGTAGGGCACTTTGCAAATGCCCGCCTGGCTAGCTACCACCCTCAAGTTGAAAATCTGTCGCCAAGCACCTAACGGTGTGTTCCGGCAGCTGTCTTTGAGAGCCAGTAACTCTAGGTTAGTCTGAACAACATCATCGACCACATCATCACTTACCATCAGGTGAGATAGTGGTCAAAGGCTAACCTAACAAGCATAAAAAAAAAAAAAAAAAAAACATCAATTGCAAGGAAATGAAACAATGATGTTGTAAGTAACCTCACATTCAAATTGATATTTGAATAATATTTGATTTTGAGTGCCTTTGGGGTCTTGATAATACCTTAAATTTTTCATAAAACCCGGTCAAGTTTCCTACATGACACATACTCGTATTAACCTCTTTGAACAATTATTATTTTAAGCAGAATAATCATTTTTATGAACTTTTTTCTTAACGACTAAGTACTAAAGTGGGCTTACACCGGGCATAAACAAGAACTTTTCAATCATGAGAAGCGAAAATATATTATTGTATTGTGCTTTTCGTGTTCTTGCTTCTTTGTCATGATTTAATAATGTAGCCACAAGGTCACTAAAAATGACTTTAACGTAACTGCGATTGATTCTCGTGATTTTTGGATAACTACGACTTGACTAAAATGTAAATATTTTCAATTATTTATTATATGGCAAGCATAAACCGTATCAATATGAATAAAAAAATGTGATTCAGAATCTACGCAGGCAAATGCTTGCTACGAAAAAAGTTAAGTCAATACTTTGACTCTTTCTTTCGGACCCGAAGATTGAAACTTTGGTAAATTAGAATGTTTTTCCCTAATTGACAATTTTAGATTATTTTTGTCATATGTTGGATCTCAAGTACTAAACTAGTCATAGGAATCTAGAATTTTCCAAATACAGATACGGTGACTTGTTTTTAAGTTATGAACAGAACCAGCAATTTTTATTTTGTCTTGGTTCAGATTATGGAGACCTATAAGAGTGAGGCTGAAGTCACACGTGTCCAGATTTTTCTACGCATTGTGACAATCAGGTAAAACAAACATTTCCAACCTTATTTCTAATTATTCCATAATTAGAATACATTTGATATGTTCAGAAATTACAAATTGTATCTTTTTTAACCGCATTCATGAATGCCTTGAATGCCATCCATACACCCTTACCAAGAGTTAAAGGTCCTACGAATTCACTTTATGAAAAACACTCCCATTTCGTTCTGAAACGATGAAATAGATAATGTACACAAAGTTTCATTGAGTTTGATCACTTAGTATTTAGAGTGTAATACTTCTTTTAAACATAGTAACTTATTGTTAAATATAAACTTTTGGTTTCAACAAGTTACTCGATGAGAAGAATGTTACCTTAGTTTAGGGTTTCATATAACTTCATATTATTATGTCGTCATGTCTAACGCATACAATCACGCAGATGACTTAATTTACTAAACGAAATAATTAAAAATTAAACATAAATAATTTGTTTGTATACAAAATAAATTTAAGTAATCTAGTTGTTTCAGATTTTTAATCCGACTCACACATTTTTAGACAAAGGTTAGGATAATAATTAACCGTAATTTATTTGATTTTTTTGTATCTTGGGATTTATGTCATGTTCTTGGGATATCTGCCATGTTCTTCGTATATATCAGTCATGTTCTAAGGATATCTGTCATGTTTAAAGAATATGTCATGTAAAAAGTAACGCGTCACCTAACAATATATGCAAACAAAATAATTTTCCGTAATGTTCAAGACTACGAAATTCTATTAGAAAAAAACAACATTGGGCCCTGTTTGCCCAATATAAACCCGTAATAGATAACGCGTTACTATTTATAATTTATTTGCTTATAAGCATAAGATATAATTAAAACCAAAGTTTAATATATTTATTTGAAAAATAATTTACGTCCTATTCTCAGACCTACTGAATATACACCCAAAATTCATAGGAATCGGTCAATCCATTTCGGAGGAATCTTGTTAAAACACTGTGACACGAGAATTTTATATATTAGATTACCATCTAAATCGATAATAATGTTTTATTCATCACTTGATCTTGAAAGTTAAGTTAACAACCATTATACACATTATCAGTTTCGGGAAGTAACAAATGTAACAATTTTCTCTTCATTTATTAAACCTAACTAAAAATTAGTAACCAAAAAGCATCTAAAATATATTAAAATTCCTTTTCTGCTAACTAAGGCTAAATTGCAAAAAAAATAGATTCTGTACATAATTTTAGTAACAACATGATTATCTTAAAATAACCTATTTTCAGATTTGCAATGACGCATGCTCCGCGGAATAATTTGCAAATTACAACGACAGTAAAAATTTGACATGTGCGGGATTCAAACCCGAGACACCCATTCCTAGGGCCGGGGCATGCTCTGACCGCTAAGCCAACATGACATATAACTTTTGACACTAATATGTCCTCTCATTCTTAATTTATCGTATGGGGATGGAGCGACATATATAAGTCTTATACATAAGTCAAGCTCAAAACAGCAGAACGAAAAGCTTGCCGCAGCGGGCGTGGTTAAGAAAGTGTACCGTGAAGCGCAACAACATTACCTTAAAAACCTACCAGACCAATAAGATGCGATCATTTCTAAACGCCAAATCAGTTCACAAATCAAATTGAATATGGAAGATTGTGCATGTCAGAAACCAAAACGGTACCTGTATGAGAGTTACACTTCATATATATTCGTAGGGCTTACATTATTTAGTTGCCACTCAAACATTGGCAAGACAGGTGCCCGAAACCGCTCGTGGATAAACCTCCATCCCAAGCGCGGCACACATGAAAGTCATTTTACCTACATAAGAACCAAGTGGGACGCTGTACTTCAAAAATGGCTAAATGAGGATATTCTGACCTGAACTATTGAACTAAGTAACCGGGCTAAATCGGACTCATTCGTACGTGATTCACACAAACTATACCACTCCCAATGTCCTGTCTTCAGTGTCCCAACTGAATGACCTTATGTATACGTCTAAGGCCCAATTTCTCAAACTAGAGTTTAATCAATACATGAATAGCTTTATATAGACCATTAAAATTTAGGCTTTAGCTACCATAGAACGTGAAACCTAGTGGAAGTTTTGAATTTGTTAACTTTCTGTCGTGGAAAGAAGAAAACTCCTTGATAAGGACTTTTATGAAATTTGAGAGCAGCGTGGACATAGAAATAGTACATACTAACAGCTGAAGCAAATTGTCATATTTTATTTTAGTTTAGCGAGCTATACCGCAAAATTTTCAAATGTTTTTAATATTAAGAAAGATTTCCTTTGCAACATACCTGTAGTCAAATTTCATAAAAGTCAATATCATGACAAATTAAAAAAAATTGCAACATCATCGGACATCTATGGTAACAAAGGTCTATTATCTTTTGTCGGTTACAAAGATTCAAGCTATCTTCGCATATTTTTATTTAAGTTTGGTTAAATGGGCCCTAAGAGAAACAAACGTTATTATTAAACAAGGGATATTTACCGTGTTTTCGATTACTTTTGAGCTATCGATATTTCGGTACTGATGTAAGTGCCATGATCACGAGTAAACTGAAGACTATGCGAGTGGATGGTCGGCACTTTCAAACGAACCGGTCTACCCACTTTCTTGTACGTTTTTTCGACAAGGCGATGTTATTATTGTCACTGTCACTCACACCACTATTTACATTTCGACATGCAAAACTATCGTGAAGTGCATCGGTTACGTACAAAAATCAAATCTTCTCTTTATATTATTAGTGTAGAAATACAGATAAGGTTACGTAGTCGGTTTCGTCGTCTGCCTACCGTAATTGTCACGACTGCTCAATTTTGCTACATTTCAATTCAGCTGCGTCTGCAGTGTCGTGCAAGGTGACGATATGTCGAAACAATATTTTAAACAAACGTGACTTAAATCCTCTAAGTTTATTTACAGATTGAACCTTAAAAATACTATTTTTGCGTGTAAAATATAAAGTCAAAAAATATAATAAGTTTCAAAATATTTACTAGCTAACGCATCCAGCCTTGTGCCAGTGTGTTATTTTTTTGAAGACAGTTTATATCAGTGAAATATTTTAGGTTATATTTTAGCAGATAGGGTAAAGCTTGATGATAACAAATAGATATTGTTATCGATTTGTTAACATCAAGTCTATTTGTTATCGGAGGGACACACATAGAGAAACTTGGCCCTGCGTTTATGATGTTAATATAATGTCTGTATGATACGGTACAGCGACTAAGTGCTTTGATATAAATATATTATTGTGTTGTTAGTATGCAGCCACTTGTTTATAATAAGTACGTTGTATTCTAGGGCCATTTGCCCTGCCATAAACATGAATGGCGCCAAAACGTCTCTCTTATCTCGGGCATTTCTCGGAGGGGCGGAAACGCGGCCCCAAAGGCACTGCCGTTCCTCAAGTGTGGCCCTAAAGGATCTCGAAATAAGGGCCTTAGAAATCCCTTTGAAAAAGCACTACGTTCTTAGAGCAAATGGACTGTGAGGAAGAAACTCAACCGATTCTGATATTGATTTTTATTTAAGCGATAGCACTTCTCCAAAGACAGCTTAATCTGTGTTCCATGATGTAAGAGATTATGGACCGTATATTTTTAGTGGCATTCTGTCCCGTGAGGCGTTTCATATTCAGCCGGCTCGTTTGTATTTAATGTTGGGTCATTCAGGGATGATTGACGATTAAGGCACTTATCTTGGCCGGCGCTCGAGCTCATGTGACTACATATTCATGGCGCAGACGCTATGCTGCGGCTAAGTCGTTGAATTTGTCACCGTCACTTGAGGAAGTTTCGGGCTCATGCATATTAAGAGCACAAATTCACTTATGATGCATGCGATCCTGGCTTTTAATGTGGCATATAATTAGGGTACTTGTTAATATTTCGCTTGATATCTCGCATGATATTTCGCATGTTTAATGTTACATTTTCCCCGTTTTGAGACGACGAAGATCTGTGACAAATTTAATAACTCTTTCCTAATTTAGGAGCGTCGGTTCGATAAAATGTTGCGGCTTTCGAAAAGCAGTTTCCATTCATCTGTATTGTCTATATTAGAATATCATCATAATGATTCACTAATAGCTTCTAGAACTATGAAGAATATCTACTCGATAGAAAATGCTTACTGACATATTATTAAAATATGCAGTTGTTTTAACCCTCATATCATGGCAATTTTATGGTGAAACTAACAGGCTTCAAAATGAGTATTGAGAAGTTGTTAATGTTTACCGGAAAACGTGAGTCAGACTCATGCATGCTTTACAAATCATTGTAACCTTCAGTTGAAGAACAAATTCTAAAGTTCATTGGTGCCTCTGCTAGGTTATTACGTTCTCTGTCTTTTACTATTAGATGTTGACGTTGTATTAATAAATTAACTTTTTATTAGATGTTGTCAGCTGTGGAAACATAGTAAGCTTTTTTTAAGCTTAGACAAATTTGTATAAGACAAATGAAAATATTAGTATTACTATGCAAAATACTTTTTCTAAAATTTCAAGTAACTAAAATATTATGTTTTACAGTCTTTGAAACATAGAAAAATACATTCTCCTCTTTGTATGAAAAATTACTAATACTTATAAGAACATGAAAACAATTGATTTAAAATGTGCTTTTGTGGCAAGATATATTTTTTAGAAGTGCTAATAAAATACAATATTATGGATACATTAAGCTTATGAGAAAGTAATTATTTTTCATCACATTGACATTAATAATTATAATTGCCACTTTGGATTACAATGTTTATTTTTTAAGCTAAATAAGTGACAGAATTTTGATTATGCATCGCATCAACCAAGCGCTCTGGAAAATTTTGTAAAATAACTTTAGCTCTCGGCGTCCACAGAACCAATGCCAAACGGCTCAAATATGTAACTGAGATTATCATATATTATGTATTTTTACAAAACCCTAAAAAATATACCTAATTCTGAAAATGTAAAAATGTATTATTGTCGTTCTTCGAGCTCAATGACAATATATATAAAAAAAATAATTAGTTTCCTCCTAAGAAATAACATCAAAATTGAAAAACTTCACATCAAAAACTGTAATTCAATCTTAAAATTATAGTAAGTGTAATTTGGAAAACGCATTCTGGCAAAAACCTAACAATGCACGAATTTTACCTTCTTAAAGTTTTTAAACATATGTGACTTTACGTATATCAAGCGCCATATTACATCTTCAGTTGAATTTGTATTTTTTATTTCTTTACCAGTGGTATGCCTTTATTAAACAAAATACTACGAACTATATACAACACTACAGCTACTAAGATAAAAGCATTTAGACAACCTATAAGTCATAGCAGACTCACAGGAAGTCCAAATGCTCCAGCCCACTCCCACTTGGCAGCGTACCCAGCATGCTGGCAGCATTGCCCCGTTGAAATCCTTCATTCATGGCTGAAATGATGATTGATGTTTGAAATGTTTCCATATCACTTGCCTAGTTTTTATTCCGGCAAAGTTGAGGGCGTCAATACACGAATGCGTTGCCCGTCTGCACTTTATTAAGAATTTTTGAAGAAATGTATACAATGTCTTCCTTTTTGTTCAGATATAAAATTACCAAATGAAATGAGATTGTTTGTGAACAAACAACCAGTGTCCGCTTATTAGAAGGGCCTACTGTAATAAAAACATCGCCTTATTACAGTTGGGATATTTTGGCCCTCGGCGGAACACTGAAATTTAAATCTGGACATAAAAACGATTTGCTTTTTGTTGACGCTATAAAAACAAAATAGCATTGCAACATTGAGATACATATATTCATGACTGTTAGGTTTCTCTTCTCTTATTTTGATAGGAATTCTATTGCAATAATAACACGATACTGGTGACGTCATTTGAATCACATAACCAGCGATGCTGGTCTGTTAAGCGGGTGATCCATTGGCGAGTCGGCGAGCTAACGGTATAAACTGTAGGCTCGTTGGACTGTCGACTCGCGGTGGTGATCCATTAGCGTGCCAAACAGACTACTCTCATCGTTGGCGAAGTCATGTGGTGCTCCCAGACGGAACTACTTTGTTACTTAGGAATACTCCTACAAGAAGAACAACCAAAGAAAAAAAAAAGACGCCACAAAGTGTGGGTCAAAAACTGGCTGCAAGAGAGACAACGCTTGTCCCATGTAAACTTAGTAGCAGAACTTATTGGTGAACCGAATGATTACAGAAATTATTTAAGGATGACCCAGGAAGTGTTTAAGGAGCTGCTGGATTTGATTTCCCCTTTAATAAAAAGACAGGATACATATTGTCTCGATCGTGCGCTCGGTAAGTCAAGACCTCCTGAAGATGCTTCGTTTAGAAGCGAAACTAGTCGGGTATTCTTCCGGTTAGGCTGCGTGATGTTTGTGACTTCACGTAGATAACAGGAAAATTAGGCGGAATTGTCACTAGATATATAATTTTATGCATTTTTAAGTGTTTTATTAAAATATTATTTAATATTTTTTAGGATACTTTTAAAAGTATTTGTTATTATTAGACAGGATACAGTTTTTCGTGTACCGATTTCACCATATGAACGCTTATGTGCAACTCTTCGGTTCCTGGCAGCTGGTGGAACACAAACTAGTTTACAATACTCTACAATAATTTCCAGGCAGGCTTTGGGACGCATCATACCAGAAACATGTAAAGCTATCTATGAGACACTGAGACGAGAGTACCTACAGGTATTTATTAAAACCATTACATCATTTTAGATTTATTTATTGAACCAAAATATTTGGTATTAAATCAATTATTTTTCTTTTATCAAAACTTAACTGTACCTATTTATTGTTCCGTGAAAGTCCGGAGGTAGTTTTGTATAATTGTTGGTGATTGTGTATGTGCATCATGATATGTTAAATGAAGGCTATTTTCTGCATTTAACACTACTGTTTCAGGCTGGGTCATTAATTGAGTATAGCTGACATTTGATTACTTTGTGCAATTTTATTATTATTTGGTACAATAGTATAGTTTGAAGGCCCAGCCACAGACTGAGAATAAGTAGCCTCACTGGCAAAGGGAGTACTGCAAAAATTAGGTCTTTCTACAACATTACTCATTCTGCCAAGAGTTCCAGTAATACATGAGTCTAAAGTGAGATGTTTCAGTGTTCCAAAATACAGAGCGTCATTAATTATCTTTTCTGCGTGAATTTTCTGGTCAGCGTCCATACTCCTTAATTTGTTGGCTATATTTTTTCCCACTACATCAAACTCGTCTTCAGTATAATCCAGCTTTTTTGATATTTTTGCCAGTTCTTGCTCTCTATTTTCTGATACGGTTTGTTTTTTATATTTTCGCTGTGATACTGATCGCAAAGATGATTCAGAAGAAGACACCGACGAAGGTGCTGTTATCTGAAAAATACATGTACAAAAACTTATGTTACTTCGCTTGTTACAGTTTCCTAGCACGGATGAGAAGATGAGAAAAATAGCAAATGATTTCAAAAATAAATGGCATTTTCCAAATTGTCTCGGTGCGGTAGATGGAAAACACATTGCCATCATACCACCCACAGGTGCTGGATCAGACTACTATAACTACAAAGGATTCCACAGTGTTGTTCTGATGGCGATTGCTAATGCAAACTATGAATTCATTTACGTGGACGTGGGGACTAAGGGACGAATTTCTGATGGAGGCGTATTACGACATACCGTTTTTTTAAACGTTTAGACTCAGGTACTCTTAAAATACCTTCTCCAGAAAAACCATGCGCAGAGGCAGAAGAATTACCCTTTGTTTACATAGGCGATGAGGCTTTTGCTTTCAGACCTGACTTTTTAAAACCGTACCCGCAACGGGATCTAGACAATTCGAAAAGAATTTATAACTATCGAATTTGCAGAGCACGGAGAATAATTGAAAACGCATTTGGAATATTAGCTTCTAGATTCCAAATATTCCGAGCTCCTATAAATATGAAAACTGAACACATAAATATTGTGGTATTGGCTTGCTGTGTACTTCATAATTACCTTAGGCGCAAGATAACAGGTACATATACAAGGCCTGAAGACTTTGACAGAGAAAACCACATTACTGGATCAATCGAACCAGGGCTTCGCCCGGATAATTATCTTACTCCACTGGCATCTTCATCTATAAATATTCCTAGCAATGTGAAAAAAGTTCGAGAAGACTTCGAAAAATATTTCAACACACATGGCGCTGTCGAATGGCAAGTGCGTATGGTGAATTTGTAAAATATTTAAATTATGTAAATAGGGTTATTGGTATACAATTTTATCGAAAATTGGCAAATTTTAAGGCATATGTGAAGTCTGCCAATGATGATGGAAATCACCTATCATACGATATGGTGGTACCTTTTTAGTAGTTCAATGTGTACTATAAATACTTACCTCCATTTCTGTTAACATTGCTTCATTATCATCAATGCTCTCAATTTCATCTAAAGTTGAAACGGATGAAGTAGCTGAAATATTTATGTCGAATTAAAATCATTAATATTTTCAACAACCTTCATAACATAATATGAAATAACATTTATTAATATTACACTGACTCCGTGTGTAGCCATCTTTAATTATGTTTTTTTGTAGGACCTATGTTGAATATAAAATAAAAGTAAAATAATTAAAAATGATTTTTAATATACTTACCTACGCAATGATATATAGTGTGTCTAACATAACTTGGCAAAAACTCATTTTAAAAATCTTTTAAAGGGCAACATTGTTTAATAGACCGTATTTTTATACTATTTCTTGGTAATTTGAGCTAAAAAACTGTTGCGAGTTTTGTCCATAATTATTATATAGTAACCGGCTAGGACTCGCGTAATATATACCGGATATTGCTCCAACCAGTTTCGAACTTATTTGAAGTTACTAAAAAATAATTATTTCTTGGTAGTTCATATTTCTGTAACTGTACATAAAATACTATTTGGCAGTGATAATATTTATTAAAACTTATGAATTACGATTATACTATCACATACACATTGTTTTTAATTAAGATTATTAAGCGAAATGGATTGATTATTAAGATAATTACAAAATAAATATTTATAACAATAAAAAGAATGTACTTGTTTTTAAGTAGATAACACCACTTTTATTAATCATGTTACGTTTATTTCAAGAGTAAGATTCAGCTCCTAATGGCACAGACTCTAACCAAAGCTTACTATTAAACTTACACTTCAATAGTAATAAATTTGTACATTCATTAATGTTTGGGGGGGCTCGGGCGTCCCCGCGGTCTCCAGGATTGGTTCCCTTTAGGTGGAATGGCCTAATTTATGTCACGGGCTGGTAATTTGCGCCTCGTTTCCACTTCCGTTTCCCTTTACCTAACTTCACTCCCCACATAAATGAAAGGTACAAACAGAATAAAGGTCAAACAGCGGAAGCACGTCCTCTCTCTCCAAGTGCACCTCTCAAACATTCGAGGCTTGCACTCCAATCTCGACCCGGTCCACCACCATCTTGAGACCGCTAGACCACATATTCTGTTCCTCACGGAGACGCAGATCAAATGTCCTGCTGACGCGACATACCTTGCCTACCCTGGCTATGTTCTTGAACATAGTTTCAAGGCTAAGGCGGGAGTTTGTATGTATGCTCGCGATGACATTTGCTATCGGCGTCTCCGCAACCTTGAAGACCCCAAATTTTCTATCATGTGGGTTCTGGTGGACAATGGCATGGAGAAACTTCTTTATGCTAGTGTCTACCGTTCGCACAGCGGAGATGAGGAGACAACCAGGCTCGCAAACTACCTTAGTGAGGCGGCCGATGTGGCCCAACAGAGGTATCCTTCTGCTCAATTAGTGCTTCTGGGGGATTTCAACGCCCACCATCAAGACTGGCTATACCCATACCAGAGCACAGACCACGCTGGTCGAGAGATGCGCAAGCTTGCTTTGACGCTAAACCTCACTCAGCTGGTCCAAGGAGCCACAAGGATACCGGATGTTGATGGCCACACAGCCAATTGCTTGGACCTTCTGCTGACAACAGATCCAGACCGCTACTCGGTGTCGGTTTCATCACCCTTAGGTAGCTCCGACCACTGTCTGGTGAAGTCTGTATCAGTGTACTCCCCGCCCGATTCCAGCCCAAGAGGCACTCGGCGGGTGTGGCGATACAGGTCAGCAGATTGGGATGAGATGCGTAATTTTTTCGCGTCTTACCCTTGGCAGCAGGTTTGTTTTTCTTCGAGCGATCCCTCAACTTGCGCGGATGCTGTGACTGAGGTGTTACGTCAGGGTATGGAATACTTCATACCATTTTCTGACGTCCCGATGTCCAGCAAAGCTCGCCCAAAGTTTAATGCTACATGTAGAGATGCAGAAGCGTCAAAACATGAGGCCTATTTAGCCTGGGCTGATGCTCGAACCCGCAAATCTAGAGATGTACGTGAAAAGAAGAAAGCATTTAACCTAGCCGCCAAGTCCTGCAAAAAGGCTCTTAAGAAGGCTCGCTTCGACCACATACGCCGAACAGGGAACAAACTTGCTTCTTACCCCTCGGGTAGCAAAGCGTTCTGGTCCCTGGCAAAGTCGATCGAAGAGAACTTCTGCCGTCCCTCACTGCCTCCACTGCTGAAACCTAACGGCTCACTAGCGCACACTGCCGAAGAGAAAGCAAATTTATTTGCCTCTCTGTTTGCAGAGTCTTCACGTCTAGATGCTGGCAACGCTGTACCTTCTAGCCTGCCAAACTGCGGGACGTTAATGTCAGAAATCTGCATTCGACAGTCTGAAGTACGCAAAGCGTTGCGCGATCTAGACGTGAACAAAGCTAGTGGTCCAGACGGTATACCAGCTGTACTCTTGAGGATGTGTGCGCCTGAGTTGACTCCAATATTGACTCGCCTCTTTCGCTTGTCTATGACGACTGGTCAAGTGCCTAAGTCTTGGAAGCTTGCAAACGTGCAGCCCGTGCCCAAAAAGGGTAGTCGCGCAGACCCTGCCAATTACAGGCCTATTTCAGTCACTTCCATACTCTGTAAGACGATGGAACGTGTACTGAACCACAGGCTCCTGGCATACCTAGAAGTGAATGATCTCCTCAGTGACCGACAATACGGGTTTCGCCGAAACCGGTCTACTGGGGATCTTCTAGTGTATGCCACTCACATCTGGAGCGAAGCCATCGAGAACCACGGAGAGGCGCTTGCTGTCTCTCTCGATATCTCGAAGGCTTTTGACAGGGTTTGGCACGATAGCCTTATTAGCAAGCTTCCCACTGGTTTATGTGTTTGGATTTCAGATTTCTTGAGGGATCGGTCGATTCGAGTGGTCATCGATGGCTGTTCTTCCGACCAATTGGCTATAAACGCCGGAGTCCCTCAAGGATCAGTTCTCTCTGCAACGCTTTTTCTGCTGCATATTAATGATCTGCTTAAGCCCGGTATTTTTGGGTACGCAGACGACAGCACCGTTGTAGAGAGTTATACATCTAACGCACGAACCAGTGCATTACAAATCCAGTCTCATAGGGAAGCGATGGTTCAGCGCTTGAACTTTTCTCTGAAGGCAGTCTCCGATTGGGGCGATGCCAATCTGGTTCAGTTCAATGCTGCTAAAACCCAGGCGTGTCTTTTCTCCACCAAACGGAGCCCTTTTCAGCTGGCTCCTACTTTCAGGAATGTGTCCGTGCCGATAAGTAACCATCTCGAGCTTCTTGGCATCTCATTAAAACCGACTCTCAATTTCGGCTCCTATATTGAGTCTAAAGCCCAGCTGGCCTCAAAAAAGCTTGGTATTTTGGCTAAGGTGAGACAATACTTCACACCGGGACAGCTGCTTAATCTTTATCAAGCGCAAGTCCGGTCGTGTATGGAGTACTGTTCTCACCTTTGGGATGGTTCTGCCAAATACCAGCTGGAGACACTGGAACCTATTGAGAGGAGAGCCAAGAGACTCATTAACGATGACCTACTTGTAAGCAAGAGACTCCAAAGTCTCGAGCATCGCCGCAAAGTCGCTTGCTTATCGGTTTTTTATCGGATACATTTCGGGGAGTGTGCCACAGAACTACATGATTTGATTCCGCCATCTCCATTCTATAACCGGACATCCAGGGATACTCAGAAGCGCCACCGCTATATGGTAGATATTCCATTTACCCGAACAAAGCGATTTGCTTCTTCGTTCATTATACGAACCGCCAGGGAATGGAATACCCTGCCTGAGTCTGTGTTTCCAGTTAAGTACAATATGGGGGTATTCAAAAAACGCGAGTGAACAGGTATCTCCTGGGTATCATCGACCGCATCATCACTTAACATCAGGTGAGATAGTGGTCAAGTGCTACCCAGTACAGTATAAAAAAAAAAAAAAAATCTATAAAGAAAATACAAAAATGTGGCTTCACGGGCATTCTCGCGTCGGTGTCGAACCAATTCGCGCGGCTACTTACAGTTTAATATACTATTAAAGAGTAAACATACATTGGCGCAAAGACGCGCGTCTCTGTATTTGTTATACAAATTTGTACGTTAGTTAATGGAGATAGAATTCAATAGATGAGTGAATGGAGATAGACTATGAAAGTGTGAGTTTATGTCCCGATGCTTCACGTCGACTGCGCCAGTGGAAGTTGAGCCTTAGAGAGAAGTAGTGGGCAATTTGGGCATTACTGCTATAAAAAAATATTGATTATGCCAAGGAGTGTTAAAAATATCTAATATTATTCACTAATAATTTAGAAGCAGTGATAGCTCAGTGGCTTTGACTATGGACTGCCGCACAGCAGGTCCATGGTTCGAATCCCACCGCGGGCAGCTTCACCGCATGGTGGAAGGGCATTTTGCGTATGCCCGCCTGGCTAGCGACCTTTCAAGTAGAAATTCTGACGCCAAGCACCTAACGGTGTATTCCGGCAGCTGTCCTTGAGAGCCAGAGTAATTCTAGGTTAAGCCTGTTAACACCTTCGACCACATCATCACTTACCATCACGTGAGATTGTAGTCAAAGGCTTACGTATCAGCAATAAAAAAAAAAAAAAAACTAATTTGTGTGGTATATCTAGGAACAGAGCTTTTACGGAATTAACAAGGAAGTTAGGTTATTTAACAGATTTTGTAACGGTATTCTGTGTCTAAGAAAATAAGGAGAAATAAACATTGCTAAGCAGATAACTATATTAATGAAGGTATACATAAGATGTTAATAACCAAATATTTAACGAACCGAGTACTGAAGTAACTTTATGAAACTAAAGCAAAATAAGCAAAGTAAGTCTTAGATGGCAAAATTTTTCAAGAAGATGGCTGACACTAATTTCTTCTGTAACAACTTCCATATGCGCGTTTTGTTTAAATCCTTTTTCATATACTGTCAATGTCTCATCGTATCTGGATTTAAATTGTGCTCTGTTTTGTATGTAATCATTTTATGATACCCTGATTCTTCTTCAAGTATATGTCACTTCGGTAATTTGTGTTATGTTTTCTTGAACGATATATTCAAATCGGTGTGTCTCAAGTTTTTAAGGTTTCGCGCTCCTGATAAGGAATCTTTATAGTAAGACCGTTAGTACTAGAAGGTGTGTATATCAATTACGCCAACAAAGTGGTCAATTTTTTTAGGAAAGCGTTTTTTCCTACACTTGAAGTGGAAATTAAATTTTAAAAAGAAATGGAAGAGGATAAAGAACAACAGAATCGTTCTATTTTGAGATAACGGGCTTATACGGAACCCTACACTGCGCGTGGCCCGACACGCACTGGGCCGTTTATTAATCGTAAATGACCAGTGCCAAGACTCCATAAATTGTAAACACTAAATAATATAATAATGGACTGTGATAGAGATCTGGCAACAGCAGAGAAGCCAAGCCGCCTGTCAAGCGTGGGGGTTATGGCAAATACCCCCTTAATAGGGGAGACTGTGCTCGGTAGTGGACTTTCCAGCAACCAACCATTGAAAACTTGGGATTATTTTTGTCACTAGTTCTATTATGGAACTACTGAGGCCAAGTGCTTACTAGTATTTTTAAGAACTTGAGCTTTTAAATTTACTATTATAAAAAACATAAACATCGATGTCGAAGTCTTTTTTATGCAGATTTTGTAACCATTGACCACTATATATATTTTTTTTTATGCTTGCTAGGTTAGCCTTTGACCACTATCTCATCTGATGGTAAGTGATGATGTGGTCGAAGATGTTGTTTAGGCTAACCTAGAATTATATAAATATATTAACTTTCGGCAATAAACACTTTCAGCCATTATAGCATGTAAAACCTATAATGGTCATAGGATCTTAAGGACAGCAACCAAAACACACCGTCACGTTATTGACTATACGTTTTCTACTAAAGAGTGATATCTAGCATTCACAAGATGGCTTCTCACACTGCGGTGGCACAATCTTGGAGCAGGATTCAAACCATATTGTCCAAAGGCAGTATTTTATATTTATTGCCACTGTGACATCGTTGTTGCCCAGTGCGAAGTAAAAGTAAATTAAAACAGTCATTATTTACAGTAAAAATAAAATTTGCCGTATCTCGTACCTAAATAACATAACGTATGCCATTTGACGTCGTACACATCCTGTCATAAATATTATAGTATAGTGGAGTATTTCTCGAATGCTCTACTAACTAGCTACAATATTAATTCAAAATTTTGTCACCAGGCATCTAATGGTGTTTGTCGGTAGCTATTTTCAAAAGCTGGTAATTTTAAGTTAGACTGAACAACATCTTCGAATCAACATGCTATCAGCTGATAAAGTGGTCCAACGCTAGCCATCTAAGAAAACCACAAAATACATGGACGTATTATTGTAAAAACGATTTAATATTTCTGTTTAACCAGCTAAAATGATTTTCAAAAAGCCTAATTCTACTCGTCACAAAATTAACTTTCACTTTCTCAATGAAAAACTTTTCCTTTATCAGATTGTGGGAAAATTTCTATTGAATAAGTCATGTCATCACGGTGGGCGAGCACGCAACACATTCCACTGAAGTAATCTGCCATTAGGCCAAAAAGCTCTCCCCGCTTATCTGCGACATCTGGACGATGTTTATATTTTGAGGGTCTACGACAACCTCTATAACGACTCGACGCTTATCGTCTGCATGTCTAGGTAATCTCCAGGACCCTCACTTTGTTCCAGAAAACTGTACCTTATCGCAATGCATTAGACTATACGCTGTCTAACAAATCGTCTCTTTTTGCACACCTACCTGCTAGGCGCTTCAACGCTAGGGATATGATATCCTAAATTCTACACGTAGAGCACAAATTCGTCCGACTGGTTTAGATTTGCAAGCGTGTGTAGCAGTCTAAAAGCAATCGTATTACTTGAGAGCTAAAGTGTGTTTTCGGTTAAAGCTACGCTTGTTAGGTAAATAGAAACATGTCAAGAGTAGCTCTAGTTGCTTAATGTCGGACCTGTCGGTGGAATTTGGAATTTGTACTCCTCTTAAGTAATTATTTGTCCTTTTTCTCTAACCTTTGGCGCGGATAGACTTGAAGCTCGTATTTAATAAAATACTTTGTATGTGCAGCATTTCGTTGAAGAGTAAAGTTTTTAGCTGGAAATTAGCTAAATTTTCTTTTTTTATGTTTTATATTCATCATAGCTTTGCGCATGACAATAATATAGAGACACTCTTTATTACAATAACTATCAAGAAATCAAGATTTTGAATTTGAAAAAGCTCTTCTTATAAGATATGTTTATCAAACTACATCAATAAATAATTCGCGTATATTTTGGCTTGGGAAGGAAGAGTTTTTTTTACAAATAAGTACACCTTCCTCTTATTACGGTTGACTATTTTGATAGAAGTTATTTAGAATTAATCTTATTTGTAGAATCCTGAAACCTAACGGGAATCAGTATGAATGAATTCTTTTAACTCGGATTGTACTTGTAGCCTAATATAATGTAAATTTTTGCTTGACGATGTACAATTCGATTATTAGTTGTAAAACTGTATGTAGTATACATTTAGTCGATCACTTATTTGTGACATTGATTGATTAAATACCACAAAAGGAGACTGACTGCACAAGGGTCTAAAATTTTACTAATAAGCGGAGACATGTCAGTTCTTACTTTTGTGTCGATGCCACGATATTGATAGTCACATTTTTATTATACTTAAAGATGCCCAAATTAAAATAAAATTTCTAGTCTTCTAGTTTAAACACAAATATATATATAAAATATGCAAAAAGCTTCGTCTGACTTATTGATGGGAATAGGTAGCATCTAAACATTTATGACCTGTGACGAGAACAAATTAACGTATACGTGCCGAGTCAACCGAAACTCCACGATTATATATCATACGAACTTAGACGGCACCGGTGTATGCGGTTTATTTATACCGAGGTTTTCCCCGGCTAATGGCGCCTTAAGCGGTAATGTGTGGTCATAAATTAGGCGATAATAAGTTCGGACAACACTGCAGTTAATAACTGCAAGGACCTACGTGACTCCCAGTCAGGTGCCTGTATCTTTCTTATATATCTATTTCCTTTGCTGTTTTCGAAAGTGTACTTGGATTAAAGTTGCGATTATACAATTTCAATATAAACTGATAGAGTTTTTATCAGTTTTATTAAATTATTGTGACGGGATTGCGGAATTGTCTAGAGTTTGTACTCTAGACTTGGCCTTTTAATAGTATATAATATTCTATAGATATTCTCATAGCTGTTAACAATAATGGTAATAGATATTTAAAATTAAATAATGATTTGAAACGCTCGCAGCGAAATTTGCTTGGCTGAAACGTCCACCGCGGTCATGAATTGGATGGGTGACCGCTAGTGACATTACTACTGAGCGCTTCCGTGATTCGGAGGGCACGTTAAGCCGTCGGTCCTGGTTGTTGTCTTAGGATGGCAGTCTTTATAGCATGGTGGTAGGACATTTTTCAAATGCCCGCCTGGGTAAATTGAAAATCTGTCGCCATGCACCTAATGTTGTGATCCGGCAGCAGTCCTAGGGAGCCAATAATTCTAGGTTAGCTTGAACAACATCTTGGACGATATCATCACTTACCATCAGGTGAGATAGTGTTCAAAGGCTATAAAGCTATAAATAAAGAAATAAAATATAAATAAACAAAATTTATTTTATATAACGCATTTTCATTATGAATATTCATACAAAACCTCCTGTAATGCTGTTAGAAGTTGGATACACAAACATGTAACAATTGATCGGATAGTAATTACCGGGGTTACCCCGGGGTATTTGGTAAAACTTTTGGGCCTCCAAACAAACAATTAATTATAATATCTAATACTGCTAATCAACAAAAAGGTACACAATGTAAATAGCCTGACATCGATAGCCTTACGATATAATTTGTCAATTCTCTTAAATAATGTTAAGTAGTAGTTTTGAAGCAGTGATGGCTTGGAGGGATTGGCTATAGACTGCCGCGCAGGAGGTCCATGGTTCGAATCCTATCGCGGGCTTGAGCTTCACCGCATAGTGGAAGGGCATTTTGGGAATGCCCGCCTTGCTAGCGACCACCCTCAAGTAGAAAACCTATCGCCAAGCACCTAACGGTGTGTTCTGGCAGCTGTCCTTGAGAGCCAGTATATCTAGGTTAGACCTAGAATTACTGGCTCTAACCCTCGAGCACATCGTCCTTTACCATCTGGTGAGATTGTAGTCAAAGGCTTACCTATCAGTAATATAATAAAAAGTAATTCAAGAGGTGATGGCTCTGCGGTAGTCAGTGTTGACTGCCAATAGGGCGATCGTTGGGTTGAAGTCCACCACTGGATTGAGCTTCACAATATGCGCTCGACAACATCACATCAAATCAACAGGCATAACATCCGCCATGTAACAAAGACCTCCACTCAGTAGGATCATTGGCAGGCGTTTTGGGGATCGCAATGTAAGATGACAGTTTTCTAGAAGGCGGTGTTGTTCAAAAACTGGTATTTTTTTCTCATTTGACGACTCCCACTAGAAGATATCGGGGAGTTTACTTCAAGTCCCACTTCGCACATAGAACTTCACAGCATAGCCTACCTATAATGTTTCTACTAACGGTACAAAAACCTAGAACCTAGCATTGTATTTAATATTTGAGAGCTAAATCCTAATATAGGGCGAAGCTGCGCAGATGGTCTTTGCATATCGTTATTAACTAAGAGGGTAAAATAAAATAATGATCACTGGCAACATTTCCAGTTTTAAAACAGTATTATATAAATTTATATAACACTGTTAGCACAACCAGTAGCACTTGAATCATTATCTGAAGCAGTAATTGATGTAAATATGGGCATAAAACATTATTCATGAACAGCGTTAATCTATTTTGTTGTTTAAACCGGCAGTGCTACTGACTACTCATATTAATTTGCAATATAGTCAATATGACGTTGTAAATGTTGATATTTACCTACAAAAAAAATATCGGTATCGTATGGTATGTAAGAGAAAAAGATATTATATCATAATAAAAAGAGAACTATGTTGCACAGATTAAAGGATTTCCTATAACTGCAGATGGTTTTTATAACTCGGAAAATATATTTCATATATCAATGCAGAGAGCTAGCGAGATCGTTACTAGAGTTAAGTGTTTGTAAAAGCTTTCGTTTCGTTCAGATGAAGTCTAGTAGTCTGGTGGAGACTCGCGCCGTCCTGTCCTGTGACTGTTAAAAATAGTAACATTATATTTTTACTTTGCATGCGTTAATTGATTCAGTTCAGATTTACAGAATTGTGTAGCATTGATTCATTATACTATGTAAATGAGTAAAACCTGGATATCGATATCGATCGAGATTTCGAAATCTGGTAATAAAGGCCAGTCTGCTGGTTAAAGCTATTTTTCAATGCTTTTTGCCGTCCTGTACATACAGTGTTTTGTGCAAGGTAACATCAGAATGCTGAGTTTTCACGACACTTTTCCAGCCTTTGGGAATATCAAAGCAAAACTGCAAAAACTACATACGCTGAGTAAAGTTGGCAAAATGTACGTGAAAAGAAGAGTTGTAAAAAAGCCCATGAGAAATCAATAAAAATGAAACGAAAGAGCATGAGTATATTAGCTATTTATTTTTGGCAAAAGGACTACTTTGCCTAATTAGAAAAGTTTGATCACAAAAACAAGATAAATTAAATAGTTTTGTTCTATCGACGTATGGAGAAAGTCAAAACCTCATTAGCAACCGGCAAGGACTCGTGTGATGTGTACCGAAAGTTTTTTAAGCTCTTAATATTTCAATGATAGTTCCACTGCGCTGTCTACCTGAAGATGCGCATAAACAGATACAATATTTTCTTGTAAAATTTCAACAGTAGCTTAAAATTTTTTTAAGCAATATCTTCATAGAACCAATATTTTTATAGCTCATTCTATTTTCCAAAACCTATCTGAGCGCTTGGTCGATGCGACGCGTGATCAAAATGCTGGCACATATTTGGCAACGCAATTCAACGGGGCATTGCTGCCAGCATGCTGGGTACGCTGCCAACTGGGAGTGGGCTGGAGCATTTGGACTGCCTATGAGTCTGCTATGACTTATAGGTTGTCTTAATGCCTTTATTGTAGTAGCTGTAGTGTTGTATATAGTTCATAGTATTTTGTTTAATAAAGGCATACCGCTAGCATAGAGAAAAGACTAGTACTTTTCTCTATGCCGCTAGTAAAAAAAATATTTTATGATCGATTCTTCTACCCAAGAATAAGAAATTTAGATATACTCGTATATAAATACTGTTCCGTGTTTTAAGCTCGCATTTCGGTGTCTAGTAAAGTTTTGTGTGATTTTCGCGCATTGCGGACAAAAATCTTAGTCATTGCCACGTCGCCGGGGCGCACAATGAAATGAACTGGTAAACCAGAAGCATGGATATAGGGCTCAACTTAATGCATGGAGTTTTCACCGAGTTTTCATATCCATTTAGCTATTCTACGAGTAGTTTAACAATGTTTCGATTAATCATTTAATATACCCTAAGTCCCTATTGATTATATTTGTATTTATAACGTAAATCTCGTAAACCTAAAAGCATAGATATTAAACTCAGGGATATGTTTTTAAATTTCACAGAATTTGAACACATGGTATATAAAATAAGACCAAAAAATACGTTTGTATAAAAGCGTTACGTGCACATTTCTCTCAACGAGTCTATTCTCGCACACAATAATTGACATCTTGCCATGACGTTATTCAGCGCCAGTCGTTCAAAAATATTTTGATGTACTGTGTTCACCTCTTTGTTTCTTAACTAGTAAAGCTGTTGTATGGTACGCGTTTATCTAAGATGCTTAGAAAAACAGTTTCCTATTCACTTGGGACTCATAGACTTTTTATTTATTATGTTTCTTAAATTGTTCAAATCAAAATGTTTAGGCAGAGATGATAATTGTATAGTGCCATCGTAGTGATTTGATCTATTGACGGATATAAGTTTGCAATATACAGCAAATGTAAGTGTAATTTGAAAGTTATATTCTTCAAGAGAGAGAGAAGAGAGGTTGGTCTGTACTTGGTTTGTATATATTTACTATCTGACCCGGCAAACGTTGTTGTGCCATAAAATATTTCTAGTTAACATTTTGGTTAGAAAGCTTAATGTTCGACAAAGACAGGAGACCGGTTTCGATCTCATTCCTACTTTGTGCTGTTTACGGGGTGAAGCGTGACACCGATAAACGCCTGGCGGGAATAACTAATCGTTGATATATGATAATTTATCGTAAATGATCAATTATCGTTCACCGAGAGTAGAAAATTATTTAAGAACTTATATGTATCTCTATCCAACAATAGGGGTTGGTATTAGATGAGTGAAAATTTAGGGTTGTTTGTATTTTTAATGCCATATCATAGAAAAATAAATATTAAAAAAATTGGCCGAAAAATAAAAATAATATTTTGGGTATGAAAAATACGTTCACGTCCTATTCTCAAACCTATTGAATATACACATAGGGGATTCAGTAAAGCCGTTTCGGAGTAGATTTGTTACAAACACTGTGATACGAGATCGTTATATATTAGAGTATATCTGTATTATATTAGACATAGGTCAGCGTGACACTGCCTTGAATTTATCTTAATAGGTTGCAGCTATCGCATTATAGGCATCATCTTTCAAGATGTGGGACTCACTATGTTATGATTTGTTTTAACTGGATTCGTATCTCGGATTTTTCAATTCTAAACAGATAATTTTAATCAACATGGGCCAAAAGCTTTAACGGAATTGTCACATATTATTTTTCTCTTACATTTTTAGTAAATTTTGTGCGAAATAACTCGTTTTAATTGTAAAAAAGAAAACAGTGAGTAAATTAACATGCATGGAAAATAGTTGGAAAATGTATTCTGATATAGTGTTTAAAACCTGACGGAAAATGGTGGGTGTTTTTTTTTTTGCTGATATAATACATATTATTATAATTATAAATTCATAACACTGTTGTGTGTGTGATCATGCGGTGAAGGTGAACCTCGCGGCGGGATTCAAACCAGGGACCTTCTACGCGTCTATGGCCAACTGGGCCATCATTGTTTTATCACATGTTTTAATTTTATAGCACTGTAGTTTAACCTGTTGTCATACTGTTTATTTTATTCAAAACAAAGACTCATTATGCTGATTTTGGTAAAAATTTCAAGTAATAATTTTGAGTTAATAATCACAAATATTCACAAAATATTTAAAGATACATTTAAGAAGAAAATAATATATTCAGTGACCATTCCGTCTAATTTTCCTGCTAAGCTGACGTGACATTATATACGTCATGTTTTTCAAAATGATTATTCAAACAATTTTGAAAGCATTTCGATTCTGCATGAAGTAATTGTCCAGACTTCGGGTGCACGATCTAAAATAATTTATATATCGTTTTTTTAAACCAAGGTATCGATTAGAGGATATTATATTGCCTTCTTTCAATTGGATGTCGAATCAACCGGACCTTTGAAATCGGACTTATAAGTAACACAACTAGCAAAACCGTTCAGATGTTGATTATGGTTTCATATTATAAACCAACTAGCTTCGTTGAAAATAAAAACAATCCTGATAACATCCTCCCATCTTGAACAGCTGATCCTAAAATAGTGTATTATTCAACATACCCTAGGTATGTAACTACATTATTTTCATTAAATATTTTAACCAATTGTAAAATACCTACTCAGCCTCATTATTTACTTAGGTCAGACTAGTTAATTAGGGTAGAATTAGTAAAGTTTTTCGTTTGTTATGGAAACTAACTCAAATGTTGTTTATTTCGTAAATAAACTGAAAAGCAACAAAAGGGTGGCTGTCCTTCTGTAACTGAATATCCACGTATTTTGTGAGGCAACATTTTCTGTTACAATAAATGACATAATCCTTAGTTACAATACGCTTTTAGGCTTATCTGGAACCTACAGAAGGTTTTATGCGATATTGAGCTTAATAACATCGCTTTCAAAGCTTTTCAAAACCCGCTGAAGCCGTTGTGGAGTTTCTGACCTTACATTTTTCTGATGTTCTAGTATTTTTCTAAGGGCATGTAAACCGTTAGTCCCGTTTGTTTTCTTAGGATGGCAGTCGTTATAGCGTGATGGTTGGGTAATTTTCGAATGCCCGCCTGGCTAGCTATTCCCGCAAAGTAAAAAATCTATCATCAAGCACCTGACGGTGTGTTCTAACATCTTTTCTTGAGCGCCGGTTATTTTTGGTTAGCCTAAAGAACATCTTCAACCACTCAGATGAGATGTATCACTAAATAAATAAAATAATATCTTTATTCCAGGCGAATTAAGTACTGATATCGCACGCAGTAAAATAAAAAAAAATAGTTTCATTGCAATAAATTAGTACAAAAATAGGAATTAAATTGCCATAAAACATGTAACGTTTTATTTTCGATCTAGGGACAGAGATCCAATGTCTATAAAGAGGACAACACAAATTTTCACCCAGACACTTCAAGATGCCGTTATTTTATTCTCGTATTCTGTTCCAGAAGGACACAATACATGAGATCTTATGGTAAATAAATCGGGAACCCGTACTTTAGCGAACATGCCCAACGCGCTACAGCACCTCTTTTTCTTCATAAGGATACTGACTGCGTTACTACACTGCACCCTTATGGTACTATATGTTTTTCTAGTGAACCTTATAAACCTTGAATAAAGTACAATAAGGTATCTTCAGTACATTTAGCGAATCTGCTTGCGAGCTTGTTATACCTGATGGACAAATTCCTTCTTTTCGTCTCGTTACCCTTGTTGTCCGACATGTCTTCGGTTAATATATGACCTACATTTACCTAAAACTGCTTCACGTTTCTAACAGATAAAATATTGATGATTTGATTAGCCTATAGGAAATTAAAAGACTGTTTTTGCTTAAAACACGCAGTACAGTCCAATGACATAATTCACAGGATGCCTTACCACCATGCTATATTGACTACTATCCTAAACCGACAACGATCGAGACCAACAGCTTAACTTGCACTTTGAAGCACGGAAGCGCTTAGTATATAATTATGTAGAAGTAGCAAATACCAATATCAGTACCCCGTCTTAACCTGTTAATCGATTAAGAATGAACAGGCTTACTCGCTAAAACCGCTTCAAGATTTTGTACTGTACACATTTTTCACTTGCATATTTTTCTTATTTCCTCTAGTGTTGTTAGAGAAGACAAGGCAGACCTCCCCATAAGTATGGTAAAAGAAGGACAATTATTTTTTTAACGCTTAGTAGGTTAGCCTTTGACCACTGTCTCACCTGATGGTAAGTGACGTTGTGGTCGAAGGTGTTGTTCAGGCTAACCTAGAATTTCTGGTTTTAAAGAACAGCAGCCGGAACACACCGTTAGGTGCTTGACGTCAGATTTTCTGCTTGAGGGTGGTAGCTAGCCTGGTGGGCATTTGCAAAATGACGCATCGATATGCTATCACAACTACCATCCTAAGACAACAACCGTGACCGAGGGCTTAACGTGCCCTCCGAAGCACGGTAGCGCTCAGAGTAGTTATGTCACGAGCGGTCACCCATCCAACTCTTGACCGCGGCGGACGTTGCTTAACTTTGTAGATTGGTTAAGAACAACTAAGCAAACTTCTCTACGAACGCTTCAAAGAGCATTGATGAAAGCGCATGATAATGACTTATTTATGTTCCGCAAGTCGTATGCAAGGTTATAATTTGATGTATCTACCCACAGAACACTACTCTACCATTATTATTTTAGCAGTATTGGTGAGATAGGGTCTCCTTATTTATGAAGCAAGGTTTTAACCGTCTAAACAATTCATAATTGGACATCAAACGGCTGTGTTTGAAGTTTAATCCATAATGAAGGCTGTTGAGTACTTTATTGTTAGTTTATTTCACGACCTTTGCCTAAATACAGTACTTGAAGTTTGAAGTAAACCTCGCATTGTAATAAATTTTATACGTTTTTAGTTATAATAAAATGTTAGACGTATGATATACGCCCCGTGGGGTGCCGGTTTAGAATTGCACCTTCCCATATCACCTCGTGGGTGTCGTAAGAGGTGACAAAGGGGAAAATACTGGATGGTGGGCAGCAGCACCTTCTAAAGAACTGCTAACTTACACTGCGATCCCCAAGACGCCTGCCAAGCGTGGGGATTATGAGAAACCCCCTTCATAGGGGAGGCTGTGTTCAGCAGTGGACAATCCGGCTGTTACAGTAATCATATAAGGAATAAAAAACAACCTTTCTCGTATAGAATCCTAATTAAACAATCTTCGATCGTGTTAAATTTCAATACTATATTATGAACCATCGTCAAATCCCCGGCTGATTTAGATCACACACCTACGATCTTTCATACTTTAATGATATACGCTAACTTCCCATAACGTACGATGAAAACATAATGAGGCGTAAATTATCCTTGAAAACGCATATTTACAAACCGAAAATATAAACCCCAATCCTTCATATCTTCAGGTGCTAACTTCCTACAGAGATCTCGTTTCCAACAGTTAATTAGAAAGTATAACAAATATTCAAAAAACAAATGATAAAAATAATTTTAAAAAAGAAAACCGTCGGAAACACATCCTGGCCCAGCTGGAAAGGTTTTCAACGCGTTACGATTTTACACGTCTTTGATTCCACGATTGAGAAAATATCAATAGACAATGACGAACGATCAATTATTTTATAAGTTGAAAATTAATAACAAAGTATTTGTACGCAGTCTGCATAGGTTTAAAGGGTATCAGTACCCCGACTATAATAGTGTATCTTTTAAAGTCAGGGATAAACGTTAACATAAAGCTAGGTGAAGCTCGATAAAATTTTATTATAAATAAAACCATATTATTTATGCACGTAATAAATTTACTGGTATGTTCTTCTGGAGCACACATCGTGTACCCGTTTGACTTATATGCATTGTATGGCTATTCTTTCGGCACAGGTTATATCACATTAAATATATATGAGTGAGGATGTTAATGTGTCAGAGGCCCGATTGAGTTCGGGCCTACCGCAGGGGCAAGATGGTGACTGCTAATGCGACCCTATCTGCCCCACCTCGGCGGAGGACAGCTCACGGGGGGGATTAGTGGGTTCAAGCCCCACACATCCCCTTCCACCGCTCCCATGGTGGAAGGGTAGTGAGAAGGCATTTCCCCCCTCAAAAAAAAATAAGGAAAAAATAATAGGACGTTAATGTGTATGTTTTCACCTTCATGCTGAAACGGCTGAACCGATTTAGTGAAACTTAGATAGTAAAGGTCTTTTTTTAATACCTTGAATTCTGTTATTAGTCATTATTACTTTTATCTTTATCTGTGGGAGTAAAACCGTAAAGCGCAGCTAGTTAACAAATATTCCCCCAATCTCTTCCAGTTGGATTCATAAAAGGAAAAAAACAGAAAAATGTGCTGTATGAGCAGCATGCCACAACCAACGTCGATGAGAGTTGCTACGAATTGGGTACACTACGGGCTCCATACCATCTTATGCCCTAATTACCCGAAATATAGCGGGTATCTTTTTATGTTATTGTGACAGGACAAGCTTGAGGCCCACCTGATGTTAAGCTCTGCCTATAACAGATGCATTTCGTCACAAGTCACGAATTGCACTGAGCCCGTCACCTTGAGACATAGTAGTTTAGTCTCATGTGCCTGTAATATCACTGGCTCTCAAGGACTGCTGCTGGAATACACCGTTAGGTGCTTGGTGACACTTGAGGGTGGTCGCTAGCCAGGCGGACATTCGCAAAATGCCCTTCCACCATGTGGTGAAGCTCAAGCGCGCGTTGGGATTCGAACCATGGACCTGCAGTAATATTCAAATCACGAAACTGTCCTTAAGAACCAATAATTCTAGGTGAACATAATTCAAAAACATCATCATTTACCATCAAGTGAAATAGTGGTTAAAAGCTCTTATTTTCTTAGATATCTTTTAGGCCAATCCCTTTTATATAGTTAAATATCAATCATTATTACTACAAGCCCATACGGGAAGACAATAATTCCAATAATGAACAGATATCTTGTTATAATATCCCTAGTATTAAAGTTTATATGATCGTGAATCGGTTCCCGAAATCCTGATATATCTGACTAAATATTCTCCTCCGGTTGTATTTTTCCGGCAAACCATAAAAATAATATGTGAAGGAATCTATAAAAATAATATGAGAATGGAATAGATGATTGGTTCAGTGTTCGAAATGTTTATAAATATGTCTAATAGGTACTCCGTTTCCGTCACTATTGAAAATGCGTTTTCTATTGAATATATATTACGCGTTGATTTAATTTTGGCTTAAAGTCAACACTATAATATCGGCGCATTTCTGACGCTGAATCCAATATATACGGGAAACTCTAAAACATTTTTTGGATATAAAAATGATTCTTATTGTATGTATTATATACCTAATCAACTTCTCGTTCTGCATGAAACTGCACTGGGTCACTCCAACAGGTATTAACTTAGTAAAAAATATTTATGAAAATTAATATTTATTTTTATATGCAGTATTTAGTTAACAGTATATAGCACGGAGCGCATTCCATACAAACGTAGTAACGTTATATTTTGAATACCCAGTCTTCAAACTCGGTAAAATTTTGTACACATATTGCCGAGTCTAATACCTATGCTTCTGGTTTGCCAGTTTTTCGATTTATTATTTATTTTATCCCTAAATGTTAAAATTACATTTCCCATACAAAACTATTTTTAGAATTATTTTGAAAATACCTAATGTTAGGGAAATCTGGGAACCAAAAGCACAGATATTAGGCTCAAGGACATACATGCAAAGTTTACCGATTTTGAACAATTGGTATTTAAAATATGACTTAACTGCGTTTGTATCGTGCCACGAGCACTTCAGCCTTAAATCATAAGCAAAATCACATCAAACTACAACCGGTGGGAAAGAAAAGCACTCTAGGTGGCTATCACAGATCTCCACGAAAATTAAATCTGTTTGTTTGTTTCTATGCAAAAAAAAAAATTTTTGGTCATGACACAACTTTGGGTCATTTACTGTTTAGGTAATACTTTCACGGGGAAAAGGATCATTTTAATCTACTGGGAAACCATGACTTTCACCTTTGAGTATAAAAAGGGATTTTAATGCATAAAAATCAGTGACTATATCTTTGTTACTTTATTAAAACTTAAGTTTATAATACTAGTTAGAAATAACATCATGTGAAATGAAAAATTGGTCTACCAACAACACATTTTTAAAAGAACCAATGAAAAATAATTAAAACAAATAACGACAAGTCAACGAAGCTGCTGTATTATCAGGTTAATTATTTTTCCTTTCATCTCCAAACATCCGTTTACTCGAAGCGATTTTGTCGAGAGACTCCTGGATAGAAAACAAAGGGGCCTCAAATAAATCGAGAGGGCCCACGTAGACATCATTGACGTAATTTTCTTTGTTTCTGACGTTTCTGACTTTGACACGGCAAACGGTGAGAGAGTATTACTATTATGTACTGACTGAAGGATATTTTATTACTACCTACATCTTCTGTCATGTTCAACCTATTGAAAATAGAATTAAATTGTTTCACTTTATTTTTATACTTTAATTTGTATTCTTTTTATCATTAAAACTATTCAATTATGCTTGCTTTGCATTGTTGTCAGCGGATCATCAAAAAGTCATACATTAAATAAATAAAGTTTCAACTGAATACTTACGAATTCTTTTCAAATTGTATCCACAATGTAATTGGTGCTATTCACAAATTTTTAAACTCTAAACTTAGCAAACGTAAATCAAAAATAAGCCAATAGCATCGTGTTAGAAAAAAGTTACTAGCACAATCGAATGTTAAGTTCGTAGAAGTATCGTAATCGCTACGAGAGCAACGGCGTTATGAGTCTACGCGGCGTAGCGTCCGCCCTGAACCGATGGGCGCGTCGCACTGAGCTTGCCGCCTCTTGACAAGACAATCTTTGCCTGTAGTCTGTACACACAGTGGCCCTCGACATACAACAACTCGTGAGCTTTTGCAAAACTAAAGGGCGTAACGGAGCTTTGTCTTCTTCTATCCACATTAAACGCGCAGTCCCGTCGTTAATTGTAGACGTTTGTGTCTTGAATCTTGTTACGCTTTGGATACGTTTTAAAACTCATAAAAATACTGAGTACCTCATTAATGACCTAGTAAGTCTGTGGCAGAGTAATAATTCACACGTAACTTGGTTTGATCCACGATTTTCTTTTTTGCAAATTTCTCTACAAAGATAGATAAAAGAATTTGTTATAAGGCCATTAGCGTTAATAATTTATATTGTTTGATTCTTTGTTCTCTCTCATTTTTATCTTGAAATATATGAACACGTATTACATAGCATAATTTCAGGGTATAATGATTTAACTTTGCTTTACCTACAAACAACACGTTATGATTAGAGCCACGCTGCGAGTGAGCTCTTGCTAAATAGCAAGTTACCCAAGTAACTTCCTAACTAAATTATATGACTTTTCACGTTACAGCCAGCAAGTTTAATTAATTATGATGAAACACATAACGTCTTATGCAAAACTCTACGGATTTGCACAGTTTGTCTAAGAAGATATTTGAAATTAAATTAATTTGGTACAAACTTTTATTCATATTATTTTTGCCTAGGCTGCGAGTAAGACATAAATAATTATTTGCCATTTTTGTTTGTTTTACACGGTATATATTATTTCGTTTAGATGTTGTGATTCTAATACGTTTTATTCTTTAGATGATTAGAACCAATATCGTTAAGCGTTTTGACCGTGGCTAGTGGCATTACTACTGAGCGCATCTGTGATTCAGAGGGCATGTTATACCGTTGGTACCCGTTGTTGTCTGGCAGTCGTCAGCATGGTGGATGCTTGTGAATGCTTTCGTGGCTAGCTACCGTCCTTAAGTAGAAAATCTGTCGCTAAGTACCAAATGGTGTGTTCTGGCAGTTGTCCTGGAGTTCTAGTAATTCTAAGTTAGCCTGAACAACATCTTCGACCACTTCATACTTACCATCAGGCAAGATAATGGTCAAAGGCGTATTAGCTATAAAAAATAATGAAGCATCTTGACTAAAGTTTGTGGTAAGATTTTCCTTCCAGGAGTATTCTACAGTCCAAGAGGCTTAGATTGCTGTGTATTGGTGTTTATTGATAACCACAAACACTTTTTTCCAATACCTGTTATAAAAAAAGTTAATAGATTTCATTGGTCTTGTTTAAACACATATTATAATTTTATTTACACCTATTTATTGATTAGATCTTGAGAGAGCTTGGTATTATCAAAATATATACCGGCAAAGCTGCAATCCTAAACGCGTCGAATATAAACGTAATTGAATTCCATACAATTGTTTTGTTCATTTATTGTATTGATGTATATTATATATTATATAAATAAATTATTATAGTAATTTATTCGCGAGTGAACCAAGGATTATCATTTATTCCTGAGTAAAATTATGCCTCCAAAAGTATATAGATCACTAGAGATAATATCCTTTTGAGTGTATAGATAAACAAATGGCACTCTTTACTATCACACACTTCCCAATACAAGTAAAAAGAAAACCTTCACACCATCACGATGTATATAAGATGCTTCACTAAAATACGCTTATCCACACGAAGCCTACATAAAAAACAAGCAAATCACGAAACAAGATAACATTCGGTAGGTCTACCACAGCGGGAATCTCATTTTCAATATGTTTTTATAACTTTCAGTAGGAAATGAGGTGGCGCTCGCGGCGGTTCACAGCGGCATTGTCATCATAAACCAGCCGAGGCCTCCTTCATAAATCCCAGCAAAATGTACCTTTATACGCATTATGCCATAACATCGGGGATTCTTTTTTCCCTACGATACTTTTAAACCCGAGAAAAGTACGTACCTATTTACTTTTGTATATTGATTTTGGTTGGAGCACTCTCGTTGTTCATTTTTACTATCAATTGTGGATATTCAGTGAGCATCATGTTATTGTACTCGCAAGTAGGATGTCTCGACTACTAGTCTGGCTATTGTGACTATAATTTGTTCAGCTATATTCACGCCCGTACCAATTGATATTTGTACATCCGTCAAATGTCTGTTTTATGTTGTGTTTTTAGTATTGTATGCTACTGCCGTTATCTTTATTAATAAGAAAATTGTGTTGCTACTTTAATTGGTAAAATAAAAATGATGTTAAGTGTTGCATATTAACGACAATATGGTATTATCCGGACACATAACAAGAAAATTGGAAGAAATCTATTAGCTCAATTAATAAGGTATTTTTTATGATGAATATTCATGCTTTACTTTTGTGAAAGGTGGAGTTAATATTAATTGGTCTTTAAAAACTCAGAAGTGCCATTAAAAACTTTTTCGAAATGTATTATTAGATCTATTGGTGAATTCATTAATTGACTGAAATGTGACATGACTTTGGTCTTATGTATTGTGATATCTCTTCGACTGTGGGTGGGACTTGAATATCTTAAAACAAGTCTAACATGAGTCTTACATAAATGAATTAAAAAAATGTTAACTTTTAGTTAGTCTCTAATCGGCTAATGCACAACCCTTTACAAAACAAAAATAAATTAATGCACAAAAGACAACATATCCCAATAGAATTGGTTTTGTGGAATTGGCTTTCGTATGGTAATATACTTTGATGGTCAAGGTACAAGGGGTTTGGAGCGTTTTGTAAGGCGTCTATATCGATTCCGTGATTTTTGATTTTTGACAAGTGTCATTTGACAGTTCTGTTTCGAGTTCGTCTCTTTATTTTTAAATGTGATTAGTACATCCTTTATTCATCTCTTCCAGATGGTACGGGGTTCACATCACGATGCATTTTTATTTCACGACTGCCTAAAACGAGTGTGATGTTATGAGGATTCATGTATGTATGTAAGAGGCTTTATTGCACTATAACTTTAAATTGTCTGAAAGGGTTAGATGTCATTAGAATTCTTACATCTTTTAAAGTGACAGTGGCTATAAATTGTGTAGCAAAACAGTTATAAATTTTAATACAAAATAATTACCGTTACATTATCTGTTTAACTGGTCAGTTCATCGAAAATTTATTAAGATATTGTATATATATATATTGAGTCAAAATAGTCATAGAAAGGGACATAACCCTTTGCATTCACAAGCATTTCAAAAGTTAAGGTGTAAAAGAAACAATAATCAAAATTGTAATATGGAAATGATTGGCTAAGCTTTTTGGCGATTTTCAGTTTACTTTTAATTTGATGTCTTTAAAATAAACAGGAACATGCATAAATATCTACGTTGCCAGTGGTAGTTCAATTTTAATTTTATGAGTTCTTCAGGATAATACTTACGCGCCACCGGTGCAGAATGCAAAATCTTTCCTTGTTCTTTTTTCGCCAGTCTCAACATAATAACCTCTTGTTGACTCGCGCTGCCCCCGCGGCCCAACCACTCCACAAGCAATAAGACAGTAATAAATGTTCGGATCCAAAGACAAGAACAAAAAGGAATATAATAAGTAGATATTGTGAATCGGTACTTGAGAGTTCAATATTATTGCTTTTGTGATTGAATGTTGCGGACTTTATACGTTTACTTTGCACACTTATCAGTGCGAGTTCATTACTCATAAATGATAACGTGACCTGGTTCATTTAAGAGCTGCTTTTTATGCTGAATAATATACCTACAGATTTTTGTATTTATATATTTATAAGAAATTAAATTCTATATAAACAAATACTAAAGAAAAATCGGCCAAGTTCGAGTCGGACTCGCACGGGTTCTGTACTATTAGCTATACAACATTAGACTTCAACTTAACCTATTGTTTCACTGAATATAGTTCAACTGAACCTATAGTTTTTGACTACACTATTTTATAAGGGTTAAGCCTGTGAATATTGTTGTAATGAATGAATGAATACATAAATAAATACATTTCATATTTTAAACTTTTTTGTTTTAACGTTCGCGAGTCCGACTATCACTTGGCCAACTTTTTGTATTTGTTGTTATAGCAGCAACAGAAATACATCATCTGTGAAAATTTCAACTGTCTAGCTCTCACCGTTCTTGAGATACAAGCTGGTGACAGACGGACGGACGGACCGTCGGACGGACGGACGGACAGCAAAGTCTCAGTAATAGGGTCTCGTTTTTAACCTATGGGTACGGAAGCCTAAAAACAATTGTGACAATTACACCAAGCCTCTACTGTTGTGTGCGTATGTTATGGTAGGCTGTTGCTGCACATTAGGTATACACACCTGACTCTATTTTCATCTTTGTGTTAATTAGCCGAATGGTTGTAGATACTACCTACAAAAATCTCAAAGAGGCTAGTCATGTAATTACCGCAAAAAAAACCTTATGCATTTTTCTCTTATTTTGTAAAAAAACAGAGGTGTCTCTTGAGATGTTTCTACACACTACACAAGACCTTATGTAAGTAGAGAAATGGTAGGATACTACTGATACGGTTATAAAAATTACTAAAATGTTTTTACATTATAATAACTTGTAGTTAAAACTTTGCTATGCTAGTCTCAACACGGTACAACTTAAGAGCCATTTCACAAAAATTCAAATTCAAATTCAAAATCATTTATTCAATTTAGGCGTCTACGACGCTCTTATGAAGGTCTATTACAAATTTTAATATTGAAATATTCTACATTGTACTGCCACGTTCAGCAAAAATTTCGTTCAGCAAAAAATTCACACAAAATCACGCTACTGACGTTTAGGTAAATGCCAGCGCATCGCTTACACAAGCGAAAGATGTGACGACGGAATAGCGTGACTGTGAGTAACTCATTTTTATATTTGCACTCATTAATAAATAAATATAAGTTGTGATATAAAAAATTGTGTAATTGGCATGAGTAAACAATGATAATTTAGAGTTATATTAAATATTCTTTCCTGACCAAGAAAACAGAGTTAGTATCACAGTTAATTGAGATTAGATTAATTGAAAATGCACTTTCTTCTGATATAATATCTGTTTGGAATTACACTTTATTTAACGCAATAAATCGTGTTAAAATGCTTATGTAATTCGTGGAAATTGGCGCAAGGTCTTTAATTTTTATTCCAGAATTATGATAAATTATCGATATTCTAGTACATTAAGTGTCAACAAAATTATATGCCTGCTTTAAAGATTTTTTTTAAAGTTAATTTGGTGAATTTTTATACAATAGATAGAGCTTTGAAGATGGCTATGTGTACGTTAATTCGTAAAACAAGGTGCGGGAGATTGGTCACTACAAAATACTTGAAGAAATATTTGTAAATGTGATAGGTACTTTAACTGAAAAGGGAACAAATTATTCTATTTTTATCAATTATTCAATAATTTGTAGATCTTTCCTATGATAGTAAATTAAGCGCTTAAAATCTTCGATACACGCATCAAAATGTGAAATGCCTCTTAAAACAATATTTTGAAACGTAACGTGTTTCCTAAAAAGTTTGAGCTGACTTGTTGAGGACGGTTGATTTTGCTGAATTAAAACGCTCGGAACTCCCATTTTCATTCCATTCTTCCATTATTTCATACATTTAATTTATGAGAAAAATAACATATCTGTTTGAAAAAAAGACATTAAAGCGTTCCTATACTGCTAACAAGATTAATCATTACTCACCAGAAAACTGATCACCATCGATGAGAGTTGCAATTATCAACACATTCAGGTTTAAGTATATGTTCAAATATTTAATTAAGTGCAACTTTTAATTTAAATGGAACCAACTTGAACCTAAACAACAAAAAAATCATTGAGATTGGACTATGCAATACATATACGGTCATACAAAAATATATACGGGTGGAATCAAGAACTTTACTTAATTTTTTTGGCAGTCAGTTTAAAAATAATATGTTTTACGAGAACGTGTTTTGAACTCAATGGTTCATTAAGAAACAATCAAATTAACACATTCTTTCTTTTCTGATTAAGAATGGGTATATCTAGTTAAAAACTGTTCTTTCAAATCTGTTTTCACTATGTATGTCGCCGTAATGTATACCTACAACGAATGTTATGCTTTCTCTGTTAAACTAAAACAAAAACACAGCTGATGCAAAATATTTTGCTTGTTAAAACTACTGCTCCAAGAATCGAATGTTACACAAGTTACGAGCTCTAATAACGACACAAAGCTAGTTAAGCTACAAGAAAATAGCATCGACTCGAGTTTATAGTGAGTAAACGCGGCAGAACGTGTTAACAATTTGAGGAAACACACAATTAACGCTATCACGTAATGTTAATATTATTACAACGTAATTGTAGTCATAAACAGGGCAATGAATAAATAATTTTCGAGCTGGATGAACGGCAAAAGATCCTTCGCTGGCTTCATTTCGAGCGTCGGGGATTATCCATATTATCCCAAAATCTGGGAAAGGCAGCCGCTTGCAATACAACGATCGCGGTTCATATAAAATTACTAAAATTTTAGATCGTTTCCTGTGATCGTTCTTTTTAATACCTGATTTAATTTTGAGTGAAACTTCCATTTGCTCTTAGTTTATTTATCACTGGCCGAGATATTTGTTACTTAGCATTCAATGGATTCAACGTGAAACTGTAGTTTCGGTAATGAATACAAACAAAAAAAATATATTACGTGTCACGTTGTTTGTCCGCGATGGACTCCTAAACTACTGAACCGATGTTAAATTTGATTTGCACAGCGTGTGCAATTTAATTAAAATTGAAAGATAGGATAGCTTACATGTCAATTTATAGTCGCAATTACACGAGCGAAGCCGGGGTGGGCCGCTACTATATATATATATATATATATTATATATATATATATATATCAATATATGTCTATATACCAGCGGCCCGCTATATATCGTCGTTTATAAAGGTTCCGTATTGCAGCATAGTATTATTCTTGCATGGTATTTAAGAAAAAAAATGTTAGCTGGCTCAGATCATATCTTTGAAACTGACGTTTCGGTAATGTATACAAACCAGCTTTTTTTGTATTTCTGAGTTAAATAGAGCATATTGTACCAAATATTGTGTGAAATTTGAGAAACCTAAGTTTTTACCTTTAAATAGAGCACAGTAACAGAAATGTTCTGTATCAGTGCTTCTAGCGTAGGTGCAGGTGCCATACATGCAGAGGCAGCCTTATAAGGTTCGCCAACAAATCGAAAAAACAGGACACAGTCGCATACTGTAGTCGGGGCTGTAATAGTAAACATTAAATAAAGATTTATTTTTCTGATATATAGATGAAGTATGGCGTATTGTTTAACGTAGTAAAAAACATAAAGATGAAAAATATTTGCAACTGACCTAAGTCTTTTTTAGGTATATACATTTTTCTGATCATTTCAACTTGTATAAATTCATACAAAGGGTTTATTAGAATTTATAGAAGTTAAAATAACATTTTAACTTTTAAAAGACACAGTAGAGGTTTACTTAAAAGATTATCTCAAATATGACTCCGCGTAGAGAACTGGCGTTCTCTATGATCGCTGCGCTCTGTCAGCTGTTTGTTTTACTTTTGCCACAGTAAACGTAGATTGCAGAGCTTGGAACTCAGGCCTCTTGAACGCTCAGTGTGGGTTTGGCGCCTGATAGCGCCTTTTGATAGAAACTTTTTACACGAATGCCCAAAAAAAGAGTGTTAAGTTTTCAGGGTTTATGTATGTTTGTGAGTGTCTTTATTCCACCATAACTTCTGAACGGCTTTATGAGTTATCATTAGATTTGTCTTGATGGCACAAGTGACACTAGGTACACATTGTGATAGAAAATAAAATGTTCTTCCAAACCTAACGAGTGGGGTATCAAAATGAAGGGCGTTAAAAAAATATTATTTATAACTTACAGTTCAAGTTCAATGGAACGTAAAACGCTTAACGAAACTAAATAACTCGCTGTCAGGTTATTACTTTAATAAATTAAATACAAAACACGATCATTATTAACCAAATTATTGTTATTACACGACTGCCCGAAAATGGAGAGTTATGTTTCAGGGTTCATGTATGTATGTTTGTGAGTTTCTTTATTCCACCATAATTTGCAGTCGGATTTTTAAATTTTTAATTTTTAATAATATTGTGGAATTAGAGGAAATAGACACACCTATTACTTACTGTGCCCCGTGTGGTGTCGGGTTAGAATTGCACCTCCCCATATCATCCCGTGTCGTAAGAGGCGACTAAGGGAAAAATACTGGAAGGTAGCAGTGCCTTCTAAAGAACTGCCAACTTACACTGCGATCCCCAAGCCGCCTGCCAAGCATGGGGATTATGGCAAATATCGCCTTAATAGGGGAGGCTGTGTTCAGCAGTGTACGATCCGGCTGTTACAGTATAACTTACTACCCCGTGGGGTTTGTGGGTTAGGATGTCACCCCTCCATTCCTTTCCGTGGGAGTCGTAAGAGGAGACTACAGGAAAATACTGTAAGGAACTGCATTCCGAAAAACTGACAACTTCTACTGCGATCCCAAAACGCATGCCAAGCGTGGGGATTATGGCAAACCTCCCCCAATGGGAGTGACCTTGTGCTGAACAAGGTGGATGTTTCAGTTGATGTGATGATGTAACACAACTTTAATGTCAACTAATCATTGCGTAATTCATTATTACATAAACTAATCGCTATATTACTTTTGCTTATTGTGGTTACCACAGAAAGCATGGAATATACACTATCCTCCTCAGAGACAAAGCTGACTTTGTAGCTGAGTTTGACTTAGTTTTAGTCCCTTCCATCACAAAGAACTCCATTAATGTCTCGCTAGAATAAGGATTTTATACTTTTGAATAATTAATAGATTCAGGCTTTACTTCGCGGAAATCCATATTTAATAATAATAAATATTTCAAAAATATTTAAAATAAACATTAAATTAATATTCACGCGATCGTACGCCCTTAGTTTCAAATTAAGGAAAATCAAGTGAAATTTACCTCTAGATATATGTTTTCTACTTTTTAAGTGTTGTATTAAAATATTAATTTATTGTTTTCTTAAAATACAAATATTTTATTATTTATTACTTTAAATTATATATTATTACTTTAGAATAATTAGGTAAACTTACGCTTGATATTCAAAATATTACACTAAATGAAGACAGTATATCTTTTTGGAGCATAACCAATACCATAATCAATAATATAATTTAGAGCCATTTTTTTTTTCACATAACGAACTACTTAAATATCGCCCATCAGTCTTTGTTAAAATTCATCCCTTTTCTTGTCAAGAAAAGTAACACCCATCACTGAATCTGCATAACTTTGTAACTGCGGGTTACCAGTTCTCTATTCCCTTATATGAAAATCCTTTTCAAATGCCAAAAGTAAGTGAAGTTTAACCCAAAAGGCGTCAAGGTGGAACGTTCAAAGGTTTATTTTTTGTCGGCTAATGGAAATTCTTTGTCCGGATGTACCAGACGGACGGCAGCGGGAGTTGAAATCGGATTAGCGTTATCGGCCATACACCGTGATCGGATCGCCCGGGCATTATCTTTAACTGAATTTAGTACTCGCTACTTAGATATACCTACCTCACCTGTTTGCTAGTTAATAGTCTGAAATATCTAAGCGAAGGTACCAATTTGTTTAGAAATGAACTTTGAATAAAATTAACAAGAGGTAACTTTCACAAAATGCTTAAGTACTTGATTTCAGTTTTAGCTGTTGTTTGAGCTAGCTTAGATATTTGTTTTAAAGTAGACTTTGAAGAAAATGAATGACACGCAAATTTATTATAATTAGTCATGCACGAATACATCACTTTTAATATTTTATAATTATTTGTAATATTCTGAGAAGAGGTATGTGAAGAAGGACTGGATTCCCTCATGCTACGAGTACGAAGCAGGCGTAGTTACTTCTCTTGCTTTATTGGTATATTAAGGCAAATCATAAAACAAAACCTATGTGTTATTTGAGTGTATTGCAAGAGAAAACGGGACTTATTATAGTAACCATAAGATCCTGTGCCATATGCCTACGCTGTCCATCTTACGTTTAAAGGATATCTTGAACAAAAATCGGCATCCGGTTTACACCTACTTTTACCTGCCTACCTACTTTAGACGCCACACATGGTCCCTGAGTGTTACAGTGCACAAAGCGTGCACTTTGACATGGTGGTCAATTAACCTATCTTGATGATATGGTCGTTGACAATGAATGACAAACGATCCCGTTAGTAGCAAGGGTCACTAAAAAAATATTTAAACAAAATATGGAACCGACTTCAACACCCAAAAGTGTAAAATAACTTGTTAAAGTCGGTACCATGATAGTTTAAAAGTCCTTTAATCATTAAATTTCAACAAATTATTTCACACTTTTGGGTGTTGAAGTCGGTTCCATATTTTGTTTAAATTTTTTATTATTTATTTATCTCTATATGTTAAAATAAGTACAAAACGATTTATCGAAAAACCTTTGAAAATACACATTTTTACGAAAACTAACAAACCAGATACATAGATTTTAGACTCAAGGGCATGCATGGATATTTTCAACGAATAATACTTAGAATTTTATATATGAATAAAACTATGTTTGTATGGAAAGCGCTGTGAAGACTACCCTTAAATCTTACTGAGCGTTACACTTCACATTATTGCTGATCTTATGTAAGTACTGACCAGAAATCTAGTCTTGTATGTTCTCTTATCATTTATGGGATGGCACGGCTAAGTACCAAGTAAAGGCATTTTAAACAACAGGGGACGATCAAACGAACCATAATACTCACTAGCAAAGGCATTACTTGAGAAGAGGCTAATCGGTATTTCACTGAATTTATTTAAGGAGTGTGAATAAATTAATGTAATTTTTTTACCACCGGCGGTATGCCTTTATTTAACAAAATACTACGAACTATATAACACACTACAGCTACTATAATAAAAGCACTTGGACAACCTATAATTCATAGCAGACTCACAAGCAGTCCAAATACTCCAGCCCAAAACAAGTTGGCAGCGTGGCCAGCATGCTGGCAGCATTGCCCCGTTGAATTGCAATGCTTATTCGTTGAGCTAAATATGTGCCAGCATTTTGATCACGCGTCGCATCGACCAATCGCTCAGATAAGTTTTGGTAAATACGAGCTCCGGTCCCCACGGACACAACGTCTCTACACCAAACGGCTCAAATATGTAACCCATACCGAGGTTAGCATATTTGCGCCGCTTGAGATGCTCCACCAAAGTAGCCGCGGCGCCAGCCCTCACGTTGGTTTCAGAAAGATGTGACGGCGCTTAAGTGTCTACGCAAGTAGCGTCCCACACTAAAGGCCGTCCTAACTTCCACGGAACAAGAGTCATGCCGTCAGATCTTTTACCATCGTCACGCATTATTTTGTTACCTAATATTAATTTCACTATTCTTATGACATATATTTTCAAGTATACGAATGGCAATGCCGCATTGTTACGTAGCATACAATAATATATATTGTATAGTTCTTGTAGTTTATAATTATACACAATAATTACTTTAGTTGTCTTTTTTATTTCTTGAGTTTTTGAGTTTCCTCCACTTCTTACAAATGAGCTCCAAGCAAGATGGCCGACGCAGCGGCGCCAGGAAAGGGAAGTCAACCCTGCCATCTGTATGACATCTGTCAATGTCACGTGACAGTTGTATTTATCTATTACCATGGAAATAATAAGTACTACGTAGTACTTATTACTTCCATGTCCATGACATATATATAATAATAATAATAACAACAGTTACAAAAATGGACAAAGAGTGAATTGCGTTGCCTGATTCTGTGTTTCCTTGTACAAAAAATGTAACTGTAAGGCAAAAGTAATTATATAAGCATCTTCTAGACCTAAGTATTGTCACAAGTCTAGCGAATAATTAAATTAAAAACAACAAAACGACTCCAAACATAAAATACGCATTATTAGGAATAACTCCAATACTACTCGTCAGATCTCCATAAATTTAAGTGAGACTGCAACACAACACCAGTTTTCGAATTTAAAAAAATCACCACGATTGGTACACCCATAAAATGTTATGAGGTGGTCAAAGGCTAACCTATCAGGCATAAAAAAAAAACAAACACAAAAAAACAGTCGCATTCACAATCTTCTCTTTTTTGGAAGTCGGCTAAATAGCAGTCCTATATCAAGAAAAAAATACCTTTAATAAAATGAAATTTACATAGACCATTAAAATTCAAAGTTGATGCAATCAACTGTTTTAAAGACAATACTCACCTAAAATAAACATTAGTTTTGAACTTTTAATAAATACAAAGCTTCTAAAGCCTCGAACTGAATCCAAAGAACTGAGAGCTTACAAAGTTCAAATGCTTCTATAAAGGCTGAAATACAATAGCGACGAAGGCTTGTATAAATAAAGCTTCTAACTAAAGTTCTTCGAACTGGTCAATAAAGATATCAAAATCTTATACATACGCAATTTGTACAAGACTATGTAATTTACATTGTCCCCGTGGGGTGCCGGGTTAGAATTGCATCTCCCCATATTATCCCGTGGGTGTCGTAAGAGGCGACTACGGGAAATATTTCGCAGCAGCGCCTCCTAAAGAACTGCCAACTTACACTGCGATCCCCAAGACGCCTGCCAAGCGTGGGGATTATGGCAAATACCCCCTTAATAGGGGAGGCTGTGTCCAGCAGTGGACGTACCGGCTGTTACAGTACAGTATCTAATTTAAGCAAGGGAAACGTGGCACAAAATCAATAGAAACAAAATAAGCAAATAAATTAACTTTAATACATAGTTCACCTCATTTTATTTATCCAATTGAATTTCTCAATTCTTGTTTATGCCAATCTGCACATCACGTAACAAAAATTATAGATTGCAAGAGTGGCTTTGCATAATGGCGTTTAAAGAAATTGTTTTCACCTTGATAATCAAAGTCAAAAACATAACATGCAAAATGGGGTGCAATATAGAGGTTGCTATCAAAATGTATTAGATTAACGCGCTCATATACATATTTTGAATATTATCCCAGTTTGAATTAATCTTATAGTCATATTCAATTTTCGAATGTTTTACAAAATTAAAAATTTACGATAGGAAAAATTTAAATTGTGTGCGGGATTTGAACTCGCGTCTCTCCACCCCTTTAGCGGGGTATACTATATCCGATTGAGCTAGCATGACAATGAGTCATAAATCAAATTCTTCCTATCGTTCTTTAACCATCGTATTGGGATAAAGCGACATCTATAGAACAACTTACGTTGTACTACAAACAAGGCTAATTTTGTAATTAGTTCCAAACTTGTTAAAGATGACGCAACACTATAATTTTAATATTTTTTTATGTTTGCAATAACGCATGATTACATTACATTTAATGTAATCCGCAATATATAATTTAATTTCGAATGTTTGCCTGGTCAGCTACCATTATAATGTAGAATGAACCCAGTGTCGCGTTTTATGCGTAGATTTATATTGAGCTTCACCGAATGGAGGAAGAGCATTTAGCAAATGCCCGCCTGGCTAGCGACCAACCTCAAGTAGAAAATCTGTCACCAAGCACCGTTAGGTGCTTGTTACGTTGAGATTCGGTCACAGAGCGGTGTGTTCCGGCTGCTGCCAGAACACACCGCTCAGTGAAATTACCGGCACATGAGACTTAACAACTATGTCTCAAGGTGACGGGCGCAGTACAATTCGTGACCTATGACGAAATACATCTGTCATAGGCAGAGGTTAGTTCACTTAACATCAGGTGGGTCTCGAGCTTGTTCCGTCACAATAACATAAAGAAAACAGAAAAGTAAGATAGTTGAATAGTTGATAAGCTGTTTCTACCTCCATCTCACGTATATTTCCTGTGTAACTGGTTTTAGTTGCGTTGTTGATATAAAATCATATTTTGGAGCGGAGACAATACAAAATAAAAGCCGCAGAATCCGCTTGGGCCTGGAGATAAGAGTTGTAGGCGCCAGAATGGCCGGGATAAGAGCTTCTAGCTCTGAGCCGAAGCTACACAAATTGTATTGCCATATCGTAACGTCAGGTGGTTCTATGTTTGCATTGGATTACCTAACTGTTTTTCTACAGAAAGTGTTGTATTTTTATGTGACTTCTCAACTAAATGGGATGTTCGCAGTAAAACGTTTGTTCATTGTGGGGACCGATTAGTCTTTGGTTTTGGGAGCCCGTTTAACACTTCAAAATTCTTTTAAAGTAGTCCAAATGGGACTTCAAATGCCTCAAAGTAAAATGTACCTACCTGTATTTTCTTGTTTGGTATTTGCTAAGAATACTAATAAGAATTATCCCGTGGGGTGCCGGGTTAGGATTGCACTTCCCCATATCATCCCGTGGGTGTCGTTAGACTTAAGGACTAAGGGAAAAATACTGGAAGGTGGACAGCAGCTCCTTCTAAAGAACTGCCAACTTACACTGCGATCACCAAGACGCCTGCCAAGCATAGGGATTATGGCAAATAACCCCTTAATAGGGGAGGCTGTCTTCAGCAGTACACAGTACTGCAGAACGATCCGGCTGTTGCAGTACACAGTATACAGTTTGTTAAGAATTCCATTTCTGTGCGCTTTGAAATATGAGTTGAAATTTATTCTCTTGTAAAACAAATTTCTGAATGGTGATTGCTAAGCATGAGTTCGAACTTCAGGATATAAAAATACGGACATGGGCGTAAGGCATGTAGGCCATTTCGTCCAAGGTGACCGTACACAAAGTTTATTGCATCGTAACAAAGCTGAGCATAAAAAATATGGCTTGAGAAAATTTTGACGGTCATGGTCATAACAATACTCTGCAATACGCCTTATCTGCGATTCGTGTAGAACATCCATAAGGTAAAATGCATATATTGAGTTTCGATTCGATACTATGCACACATCGAGTTTCGTTTTGATACTTGGTTCGAATCCCGCACATGACTATATTATTCCTCTCGTTGTCATTTTGTTATGTAATCCGCGTAGCAAGCGTTATTACAAAAATAAAGTATTAAAATTTATAGTGTTGCGTCATCGTAAACAAGTTTAAGACTAACTGCAAAAATTTGTCTTGTACAATGTAACTTGAATAGGTGTCGCTCAACTCCCATACGATGGTTAAGAACGAGAGGAGAAATAAGAGCTATGAGTCATATGTCATGTTGGCTTAGCGGTCAGAGCACATGCCAGCATATGGGGGACGATGGCGCGGGTTACTGTCATAGTTATTTTTTAATAGTTTCATAGTGTTTTATTTAAGTTTGGATGTATAAATTAAAAGAAGTTAGCAATTTCTTTTTCCATGACCGTCTTTTTTTCTGATTTATTTTAACTATTTGATACCTATGTTAAATTAATGCTATTGACCTAAATTGTTTACCAAGTGGTAGGCCTCTTCAGCAAGGATCCATCTTGGGGGGTACTACACTGTATCGAAGCTTTAGTAAAACCCACTGTGTTCACGCATGAAATGCACAGTAGCAAATGAAATGACTTCCAAAAGTAGTATAGTAACAATGAAACTATGTCACTTACCATTAGGCGGGCGAATTATTCGTAGCTTTACCATATAACATAAGAAACGTTAAAAAGATGCACCATTAGCACCTTGCATTTATGATGAATACAGGAAACAGGGTTATTTCAGACCCAGACGACGTTTTTTGTAGTTTTCTATAATTGGAAATATTCGAAGGCTTAAACTTGTCATGAACGCTTCCGTTAACTTTTATAGAAGCAAATTTTTAACCATGTCTATGTCAAATAACTATTCAAAATAATTTTTTCAACAAATTTGCTCTTAAATTTGTTACGTAGCCAAGAAGGTAATTGAATGCATTTTCTTTAGAATAACACGCCAAAGCGTTTCTCACCTTTGGACTCAAAGATACGAATCATTTAAACATTGTACTGTTCGGTACGGTGGTGGTATGGTGCGATAAGTTACCAAATCAATGCCATTTTTCCTTTTATTTTCTTAAAATCTGTGTGCACATTTTTTGTAAAATATATGTGTATTCAAAATGCATGTGTATTGAGAATAATCATATAAAATTCGGTTGTACAATAATTATTCCTTCACCTACGCTCGAGCTTACAATATCGTTTCCTGAATTAGAATATTTACTTTCGGCATCATCATATTTACTATTGTCACTCGACACGTGTATTAACATTTGTAGTTAATAAGTTTAGAATGTTAATATATATATCATTACATATATAAAAAATACGTGTCACGTTGTTTGTCCACGAAGGACTCCTAAACTACTGAACCGATTTTAAATTTGATCTGCACACCGAGTGCAATTTGATCCCAACTGGAACGATAGGATAACTTACATCTCAATTTATAGTCGTAATATATATATATATATATATATATATATATATATATATAATCCGATTATGGTGTAAATTGGCGTCTATGGCGGAATATAAAGAATTTCATAAGTTTATCATATCGCACGCTTAATAATAAACCGGAATAAGTCAAAAATTCACTTTTTTGGGAAATCGCGTTCAAAGTTTTGAGTATCTACCTTGTTGAAAACATTTTGATGGTTTTCACGTGTTTTTAGTGTTATTTCTACTTTCTTGGTCTTAAATTAAAGCCAGATGTATAGCAAATATAGCTCACATAACAATATAATTATTTTATTTATATCAAATGAATAAATGAAGTTTATTTTCTACTGTTTCGACTTATGTCAGTTTAGTATAAAAATCAATTATCGAGTTTCAAAAAATGTGAAAACTAATATGTCATAATTCTGTACAGTATTAATAAATAATATAATCTTATCAGATGTATAATTTTTATTACACTTTAAAATTAAAATGGAAACAAAAATATAGAAATATTTTGCAATATACCTATAATTTGATAATGTAAAATACATTTTAAAAGTCATTGTAACTGCTTTCTTAACCTAATCATATTATTATAATAATCAGTCGTATTAGAAACTTATAATAAATGTCTACTTTGAATTATTTGTCGTAGATTTTACCTATTCGTCGTAATCAGTCTCGTGAGTTGTGACATCTCAAAATATTAATCAAAACTTATCAAAAAAGTTTAAGAATTGAGTTGTAAAAACATGCATAACATAAGATGAAATCAGCCTCTTTGCAATTAAGTCTGAGTCTTTATGTTTATAAGCACTTATCTTCTGTTTTTGCGTATATGCTGCCTTCATGGTTATTTCTATGACTGATTTCATCTGCTTTGGTTTATTTCGCCTATTAAGTTGTCGTCGTTGTATGATATCTTTAAGTAAAATAATACTTTTATATCATTGCAGTTCACATTTTGGTACAAACATTTAAGTCCAATGGATTTTAAAAAGATACACAGCAAACATATAAATTGTCATTATAAAATTATATTTATTCTGACCTGCACATTATCAGAATCAAAAATAATGTTCAATGGTTCTTGTGCGTCTTTACCAATGTGCTCCAAGTATTTCCAAATGCACGTACCTATTTCAATCAAGCTTCGCATCCGATTCCTCCAAAAAATGCTATTTAGAAATTCAAAAGCGCCTTTTTTATCTGTTTGAAACGACTCAGTTACTACCAACTAGCCTCTGAGGCCTATTGTCAGTCAGATAGATGCACCTACATACAAACAGTCTCTATACTTAGCAAATGTCCTGCAACAGTTACAAGCAATCCTACGTAAAGGATTCCAGACATTTTGTTAACTTGGTAGCAGATGTACGTATACTGCCGATGGAAATAATTATAAGTTTCGATGTGACATCACTTATCACAAATGTGTTCTTGAAAGAAGCTATAAAAATCATTGCTGACCTACTCCACGGAGCTGATATGCCCAATGACTACACAGAGCTGAGTGAATGTTTTGTGTCAAACGGTTCTTTAGCGAATTAATTATAACATGCAAATGGAAGGAGCCACCTAGGCTCTCCTAAAGCGCCAGTTGTGGCCAATATTTATATGGAACATTTCAGAGGGAGATCATGAGGAGCGATAGTGAAAAACCATGTTACTGGTGGCATTATGTGGATGATGTTTTCGATGGCCAAAGAAGAGTTGCCGTTATTTAACACCCATTTAATTTCATCACACTCAAAAATATAGGTAACGGTTAAAGAAAATCGTGACGGTAGTTTGTGTTTCCTAGATATACAGGTATATCATGAACCAGGCGGTATTTTTTATCAGATTTTTTTTTCGATCAATCTTTTATTCATCTCTTCTCAGTATCTTGTACTCACGATGTTGGTCATATTTTTGCTAAGCCCATGTGCTTGCTCCAAAGTTGAATTTTTATAGGACAAACAAAGATGATACATACATTTTTTTAGATCGGAAGAAAGATATATTTATTTGCTCTTTAATAAACTTTTTATCAATTTGGGATTATTTTTTTATAATTACCATTTTTTCCACGTTCTATTAAGTTATTGCTATTTTTTGCTGTGTTCACCACACATCTCTTTCGGATTAAATTGTTCAAGGTAGCTTTGAAAAAAAGTTTAAAGAATCTAATTTGTTAATTACCAATAATAAAATAATAGTCTAAATAATAGGTTGGGTTTTCGGACATACCTAATCTGTGTTTGTATTTTGATATCTTGTTACGTAAACGTTTGGCTAACTTTTGTTTCCACTTTGAAGTACCGCTTACTAATTTTCGTGGTGGTATGATGACGCTGGCAACCTGAACTTTCTGAATGGTGGTAATTTTGACGTGGCGGCCTTGATTTCTTCCATCGTGAGCTGGAGATCTTGTGTTTTTGTATGCTGTGTTGGACTTGATCGTTTGTTTCATTAAACAAACTCTTAAATACTTTATACGCAACATTAAATAAAAAGGTAAAACTTTCAATTAATTCAGAGAAACTAACGTGGTTAGCACTTAATTTAGAAAATAATACGGGATAACTCACGTGATTCAGTCAAACTGCTCCAACTATAGTTTCAACCACATGCGGTGGTCTTTTTCAAGGGGAACCCGCGTTGACGTTTCGCTTAGTAAAATTTTTTTATGCGGCTACTACGCCCCACCGCCACGACGGGGCGGGAACCGTCGGGGGGCGCATAGCTAACCTAACCTAACCTGCTAAGCGAGACGTCAACGCCGGCTTCCGGAGCTTCCGTTGGAAAAGACCACCTATTGTGGTTAAAACTATAGTCGGAGCTATCTGTTTCACGTGAGCTATCCCGTATTATTTACTAAAATAATTCAGAGAATATAACGTGAAAATGTATTATTGATACTGTACCCCGAGGAGTGTAAGATTGAAAGAAAGTAAACTTAACTATTTCGTTTGCGTTAAAATTTTACTCAAAGATCATGATGCAAAAAAATAAAGGTGATAATAAAAATCTTAACGCAAACGTGATAGTACGGTTACTAGTTTGTAAATTTACAGTCAGGGGTAATGCACACGTAAGTACGTAATCACGACGTTATTTATATTTCGGCTGGCTTAGAATTATTCGTAACAGTCCATTCAACATTATATCCTTCAGTACATCAAGCATTAACACTTATAACAAAAAGTTTAAGGCGGTGCTGGTTCCTATTTTCAGGCGTCCTCTACAGGATTTAAACTATGGAACTAGTGATTTAATACTTTTATTAATCAGTATTTAAAATAAAATTAAAGGACATTTTGTAATAAACTGCAGCAATGGCTAGAGTACTTTTAGACTTTAGAATCATTTTAAATGTAAACCGAAATAAATACAAGTATTATATAAATGTAGCGATAGCTTTGGCAATAAAGTGACGTAAAATTAATTAATTCTCGAATAAAAGTAATAATCTAATGCTAAAACGCACTACTACGCAATTTTTCTTAACTATACAATTATAATTTAATAATAAACTGCAACAAGTCCAAATAGTACATGCGGTATTGTAACACCGTTTTCAACTGAAGTGAAGTAAAACGAAAACATGACAGTCTATAAAAAAATGAAGTAAAATAGTTTCACCTGTGTTTGAAAATAAACCGAATTATTTTACCTTACTCCACTATAGTCACAAAACAACGCTACATTTCACACAACACGATTGCCGCATCACTGAATGATTCTTTATGGTATGAAATGACTTTTCGCGTGCTTTTGTAATAAAGAGAGGGGTGATCTAAAAATCGGCCATTATGGTTTGTTTAGCATGGCGGGATTTTACCGATAGATTCTTCAATCGGAGTTAGTTCGTTTTATTAACAAAAGTGAGAATCCTTAATTTTTGACTTATTCCGGTTTATTATTAAACGTGCGATATAGTATATCATATTTAGCTTGTAGCTATTCTACACGATCACGGTATTCTCGGGTTCAATATAACATTGACCGTATTAACTTGAAGCGTTATTGAACACGAGTAAATACAATTCCATAAATTACCCCTAAAACCGTAATTAATACCTATACCATAACTTATAAAACGACTTCAATAAGTTTTCTAATAATATCCGGTCATAGATATTTCGCATTAAGCGTTTTTTCAATATTAGTTTTGTATTGTTTAAGTAATATTAGCGTAATTTATACACTCTAAAAGATACATAACGTTGCTTATGCGCATATGTGACTTCCTATCAATATCATTGCAATGCCTTTTTCCAATCCCGCCAGCACAACAAAACTGCAGCAGTAAAAAAGCTGAATGTTATTGAATATGAAAACTATCTTCAAAGAAAATTTACACTTGAGCAATATGTACGAGTGTGTGCATGATATATATATATATATATATATTGTGTAGCAATACTTCAGGATGGGGAACAATATTTGATATCTATATGAAGATGTTAAGACTCCATAAATCAATACTACGAGTGCGACCTTCCCTGTAAACAGTGTCGGGTTCATCGTTCTAAAATCAGACGGTAATTTATCATCGCGACACAAAAGATTATTCAAATAGATATCTCGTGTGCCCGCTTCAATAGTTTATTACAAATGTATACAGGGGTATTGTTTTGAATCACATTTAGATATAGAAAACAAAATGATTTCTTTTAATATTATAGTGTTTATCTTCTAAAAGCCACACTTACCAAACTAGGGTTATAACTATACGAGGCTAACTTTAATCTCTATAGGTATAATTACTTTAGGTGATCAACAAAATATGATACACCTTGGTAACTATATACTTCTATTGATGTTGCAGTATTTTAAATTTGCCAGGACTAAATGAAGGCCGCCTGAAGGCCTCCAACAAAGACTTCTTCGAAAATTCGAAAACTGCAACCAGGACCGATGGTTTAAAGTGCACTTTGAAGCACGGAAGTGCTCAGAAATACATAAATAAAACTAGATTTGCCAAGGTATAACAATTACGTATAGAAAATCCTGCAGCCAACCTTTAGTAATTAATTAGACTGTAATATGTATTAATTTGTAATATCTAGGTGGAATGACGATTTCGTAAAAGTCGCGGGTGGGCAATGGTTACTAGAGGCTAAAAGCCGTTCTGTGTGGCGCTCTATTGGAAGGTATTTGTTCAATAGTGGAGGTATTCCGATTAAAGAATATACCTAAATACGCATTACTAAGACCTATATTGATAATAAGTACAACAGAAAGAAAACTCAAGTTGCGCCTGTACAGTTAGTGATAACTACCACAACACAAATGCGTAGGTAATTCCGCCTCTGCTAAGCTGCTGTAATAATTACCATCTTTCACCTAAGTAATTCGTTGTGAATTTACATCCTAGTTCGTAACACATTGTTAAAAAACTTTTAAAAATAATGGCTTGAAATTTCTTGCGCGTTCTATATATTATATTTTTTTATGAACGTGGAATTAGTATTTAGAATATTTCAATATTAAAATTTGTAATCGGCTTTTCTAAGAGCGTCGTAGACGTCTAAATAGAAATGATTTAGTCTTTTCTAAGATAAATATAATAACATCATCCATTTATCAAATTGTTATTTGATAAACACTAGATGACATGTGATAGACTTAGAGATTTAATAAACAGAAGTCTACACGTAGATGCTCTATAAAGCCACGAAACTATTGCTCAACTTTACAAAACTTAGTTATTAGTGTTGAAACTGCAGACAGCAGTTAATCGACTTAATAAATTGTGCGGTGCTTTTACTATCGTACGGTTTATAATAGTAGACGTAAAGTGACGCGTGAACTTAGTTAAAATTACCAAACTTCATAACTCGTATAGTAACCTAATGTATGGTAGACGGAGAAATTATAATTTCTGAGAGAAAAGCTGATTCTGACAGTAAAAACCCAAATTCTTTATTACTACTAACCGCTTCTGTTATAAACAGGTTCAATAGAGAGCGTCTTGTCTATACCATAAATATATTATGGTATAGACAAGACAGCAATAGTGTGCAAGTGAGACGCAAATATTAGCGACGGTACTAATATTCCTTGCTGTAACCAAAAACTACTTTTGAACCTAGATGGCAAGAGCATATAGCAAGATTAAACACTGCATACTACAACCAGTTCAGGTCCAGAATCGTGATTTTCTAGACAGATTATCCCGCGCTAATTGAGATAATGTAAGTAGGGTAATATTAAAATCATGGTAAATACTGATTGTAATAAATAAACACATGATTTTGGTTTCTGTAAATATGAAAATTTAGGGGGTAAAAATAAGGGGCCAAAACTTAGAACAAATATTATTCGTTGAGGTCTCAACGTGTGTCATATTTGTGAATATATTAGTGATGCATTGTATGATTGATATTATTATAATCTTTGAACTTCGAGCGAGATGTTTTCTACCCAGACAAGGATGTGTCATTTCCAATAGTAGCTGTTTGAATTTTTCCATGAAGAAAAACATGAAACCAATTCCCAATATATGTAGGTTGCAGTAAGATTTGAGAAAAATCATTATCTAATCTGGTAAATAACAATAATGCCGCTGACATTGCCTTATGAAACAAAATAGTGAACTTCCATTAATTGAAATCCGAACTCGTTGCCTATCAATAGCTATGACACTTAAGACAGTGTTCACGAATGGGTTTCTATTTCAATAGATTATCGATTTACTATATTTAGAGCCAGCATTGGAAACCACTCCATTAGTGACATTTACTTTTTTTTTAATCAGGTAGTAAAGTTTAAAAAGTTATGATTAAAGCACACAAAATCTTATTTTTCTTTTGTTTGTTGTAATTATTACAAATTTAAATAAAAATTTATTACTCTGAAAGAGTAACATTGTGTGTCCTATTAAAAACGATCTCATACAGGCAATATAGTTTTTTTAATGGGATTGTAACAAAATAAGAACGAGGCCCACTTGATGTTAAGCGGTAACCTCTGCCTATAAATGATCCATTTTGTCACAAATGACGAACTACACTGCGCCCGTCACCCTGAGATATACAGTTGTTAAGTTTTATATATGTGCCTGTATTTTATATTTTTTTACTTGCTCTCAAAGACTCTAGCCGGAACATACTGTTAGGTACTTGTCGACATATTTTTTACTTTAGTACCTTTAGGTAGCTAGCATTCGCAAAATGCCCATAAAGCTGATGCCGGCGCTGGCGATCGAACCATGGACCTGCGCACAGCAGTCCATAACTATTACCACTAGGCTACATTTACTTCAAAATGGTGTGTTGGTGGTTTATTTCACATTACACAGGCGTTTTGGTGTTGTTGTCCAAAAAGCAAAAATAACATCGCAGCTATATATTCTAGGTTAAGCCTGTTAACACCTTTGACCACATCATCACTTACCATCACGTGAGATTGTGGTCATAGGCTTACCTATCAGCAATAAAAAAAAAATATCCTCGACCTTTGGAACAAGTTACATTGATCGATGTCGTTCGTAGTCATGAGTAGAGTAGGTACCCGTTAGTTCGCAAAATGAAAGAGTAAGTTAATAGAACAATGTAGATTGTCAAATGGCCGATAATAACTTTGATGTCATGGTGATGACTTTGGTGAGCTGCTCACTTAATGACTAGTTACTTAGGTAGTCCTTTTTTAGGGTTCCGTACTAGAGACCCTATAATACTACTAAGCCTCGGCTGTATCATTGAAATCTAATATCGTTTGTAAGTATTGTTTGGCTGGTTGAAATTGTCAAAGAATATGATAGTATGCCGGAGGCCCCATAATTTTGAGCGATAATTGACCTAGGCGTAGAGGTTAATAATAATAATAAATTAAAACAAAAGGTGATCGTCGAACAAAAAACGTCTATCTTTAAGGCTTTAGAGCACGTAGCGCTTTCAAGACCAACGTAGTTTTGTGATATTTTAAAATTGAAGTGTTTAAAATCTTTAAGATTTTTCATGTATGGCCCATGAGCCAGCTTGGTTTAACAGTAGGTATTTCGATTTAGCATTTATTTATTTCTAAATAGGAAAATTAAAATTCCCATACAAAACGAATACAGACTCTCGATAATTCGAAATTCGAGGGACTCTTAGAATGTTACGAATTATTGAGTGTTTGAAATATCAAATAGTTCAAAAATTTTGAGAGAAAAGAAACCAATTGTTGCGGAAGTGTATGTCAAACTAATCATTACCAAAACAAAGGCTTATGTACGATCATACCAGCTCGAACTTGTTCTGCAATGTATCCGTGATGTGTCCGTGGCGGGATGGATTACTCGCACTTGTTTAGAAGAGGACCAAGTGACTTATCATTTCGAATTGTCGATTGTTTGACGCTGACAAGTTCGAATTGACGCGTTATTTTGTTTCGTTGATTTTTTCGTTCGAATTACCAAGTGTATAAAAATGTATCGATATAGTTCGAAATATAAAGAAATTTTCTGAGGAACTCGTGATAACTTTGAATTATAGAGAAGTTCGAATTATCGCAGGTTTGAATTAATGAGAGTCAACTGTATTCCAAATAATTTTGCAAATAAAATGTTTTACGGAAAGCCGACAAACCAGAAGCATAGATTTTAGACTCAAGGATATACATGCAAAAATTCAAAGCTTTCGAACAATAGTTGTTCAGGCTCACCTAGAATTACTGGCTCTCAAGGACAGCTACCGGAACACACCGTTAGGTGCTTGGCGACAGATTTTCTACTTGAGGGTGGTGGCTAACCAGGCGGGCATTCGCAAAATGCCCTACCACCATGCCATAATGACTGCCATCCTAAGACAACAACCGGGACCGACGACTTAACGTGCCCTCCGAAGCACAGAAGCGCTCAGTAGTAATGTCACCAGCGGTCACCCATCCAAATCATGACCGAGGCGGATGTTGCTTAGCTTTGCTGATCGGTTCAGAACGGCTAAGCAAATTTCGCTATGAGCGCTTCAAAATCATGTTGCAGATCTCAAACTCTAAGTATTGTAATATACAAAATATCGTTAATTTAAAAAATACCTAATAGTTTTCTTATATATTCTGTATTGATGCGGATCCCCCACTGGCCAGCTGTTTTATTATTGTAGTGGACAAAAGAGGTATTTAATTAAAAAAATAATTGTAAAAGTCAATTGAAAAAATATTACCTTGTACACATAATAGTTTCAGAATAAATCCGAGTCTATTTTATTCTGAACTATAAAACACTTCGCTACAGCCGTAATCAACGTTACCGCAAAAAAATTTAAGAGACTCATTTTAAAGCACATAAATTTTTCAGCTTATCTTTGTTTTTAATGCACAGTGGGATGAAAAATAACATTAATGAAGTGAATTAAGTCTGGAATCGCGAGGATGCTGGGAATCCAACTAAGATGGATGATGTCATTTTCCCCTTCATTAACTTATTTAGTTGGAGTGCAGTCAAAATAGATTATAATGTTTGTTTTATAATGTTAGGGTTCCGTACCCACAGGGTAAAAACGGGACCCTATTACAAAGACTTCACTGTCCGTCTCTCTGTCTGTTACCAGGCTGTATCTCATAAACCGTGATAGGAAATATAATAAAATATAGTTGAAATTTTCACACATGAATTATTTCTGTTGCCGCTATAACAATTAATACTAAAAAATGGCCAAGTGCAAGTTAGATTTGCGTATGAAGGGATCCGGACCCTTTGTGAAACTAAAAAAGTAATCTTTTAACGTAATCATCATTATAAACTCCGAAGGAAACGTCTGAACTGAAGCTCCAGGTTTAAAAAAACAAATAATAAAAAAGGTTGTCTCTAAAATCATTTTCTATTATGCTTTGATGATGGAGCAAGAGTTCTTTCTATTAAGCGGTAACGGCTGCCTATTACAGATGCAGTTCGGCACATGTAGCTAATTGCACAGCGCCCATCACTCTGAAAGATAAAGTTGTTAAGTCTCTTGTATCTGTGGTTTAATTGGCACCCACCCTTCAAACTGGAACACAGTGAGATCAAAAAAAACTATGATAATCTTTTTTGAAAACAATTTACGGTCAATCAACAAAAAATAAACATTTTACATAAAAGCTATATCTTCAGGTATTCATGAGACATCACGGGCAGTTACATGATTTCCCGAATCGGCTGGTGCTCGCCTTAAGTGCACTTTAAGCTATTTAGTAAAAGGAATATCCTCAACCTTCCCACCTCACCGGCTCTTGCTAAGGCGATACTTGTCAAACGTATGTATAAAATGTTCTTTGACGATGAATTATTTCCTTTTGCAGTATGAAGCAGCGCATAATATTTTTATACTCGTAGAAACATAAATAAAAATCGGCCAAGTGCGATTCGGACTCGCACACGAAGGGTTCCGTACCATTAGCTTTTTTGTTTTGACATTGCGCGAGTCCGATTCGCACTTGACCAAATTTTTGTACTTGTTGTTATAGCGGCAACAGAAATACATCATCTGTGAAAATTTCAACTGTGTCCTTGAGATACAGCCTGGTAACAGACAGACGGACGGATGGACGGACGGACGGACGAACAGCGAAATCTCAGGGAAGTGGGCTGGGAACACACTGACAGCGGCGGCGCGGGCCTTGCTCCGCGCTGCGCTGCGAACCGGCTACCGTCAAGCGGTGGCCGTTTCAATCCCTGAGCGATCGAAGACGAGCGGGTGGCAGCGCTAACAGCTGATGGTTTTACTTAGGTTTTTTTTTGTTAGTGAATCTAAGCACCATACAGTCTTGTTTATTACTTAATATCTTATTGATAACTATCTAACTACTTAAAAAAGTCATCAAAAAAATTTTTTTTTTTTTATTTTTTTTTTTAGTTTTTGTTATCGATACCCATCACGCCTGTTGAGTTTCGCCAGTTAATTAGCATTAACCTTGTATATTAGACCGCTCGTATTGATATATATTAGACCCAAAGACATGCTTGCAATTTTCACCGAGGTTGAACACCAGGTTTACAAAATTATAACTAAACTAAGTTTGTATTGAAGGTGCTGTGAATGTGTCTCTTACCACCGTTATAAACAAACAAAAGACATTTTTGTAAATCACTAAACATAATTCAGATCTACAAAATTTAATGACGTAACTTAAATAAGCGATAGTTTCCAGTATCCATGAGAACATGGAGACCGCGGGATGTAACGTGATTTTCGAAATCGGCCGGCGACCGTCCTAAGTGCACTTCAAACGCTCAGTAAAAGGCGATCCTCAACCACTCAACTACATCGGCTCTTCATAAGGCGATACTGATCGAATGTGTGCCTATATTTACTTGTATAACGCTAATTAACGATACATTGGTTATTAATTGATTGAAGTAGAGTATGAGTAAGATTGTTAGATAATAATAAATAAGTTTTATATAAAAAAGTTATAAATAAAAAAAAAATATTATATGAGTTCTATGTTCAGGTATGAGAGAACGATTCTGTAGTTCTTTATTCTCCTCCACTTTCTTCCTGCTAAATCTAAGAAATATGAGTACGATTGCCGCCAAGTTATTATTTCAATTGTTATTCAAAATTTACACAAAATTAGTTTGTGAATTTTATAGGTCGACTTGTATACTCGAATGAAAACGTAACGATAGCGCGATTCAGAATCCGTCGGTACATTGTAAGAATTTGAATGTCATATAATTAATTTGCTGTAGCATAAATATTTATTCTATTATAAAGTAGTTGATATATATATATATATAAAAGTAAAATAAAAAGTATACACGGATATATGCACGTAAGCTTATAAATGGGCTATTATACTATATAACTAATCTGGCCATAAATACTGTACATAAAAACTTTACAGATTTAGAATTATTTAGAATTTGGAACGCTTTTATTACTTTGAAATTTTCTTTCAATTTCGCGCCATTTCATATATTATTTCGTGTTCATTATCAAATAACAATATGAAATGAGGTGTTAAAGAAAATAGGATAGTAGTATTCGCCTTGTGTAAAGTAGGTATTGAGCCGTCGCGTCGGTCATATTCCAGACACTTCAAAAGCTTGGTAACAGCCGAAGGTATGTTCGTATATCGTAATATCAACAGATACAACAACACTTCTTCTGTCGAAGACCATAAAATATCAGGGGAGCCGGGTGTCTTAGCACTACAAATTAATGCTGTTAAAGCCAGAATTGGTCCCGTTAAGAAGTAAAAATATTATGATAACTCAACAATAATCTTATTACGAGAAATGAAGATTCCCGCTAGGATAATGTCACGTATTATAAAACAAGACCTGAAGCTCGGTGCTTATCGTCGATATACAGTACTTGCCCTAAATCAATATTTTAAATTAAATAGAGTGCCTTCCGTTGCGATACGGAAGTGAAGGGCACATAAATATTCTCTTTACCGATGAAAAAAATTACACTTTTGAAGAGCACTACAATCAGCAAATTGATGATGTGCGATAATGAAGTGATCGATGACCTTGGTACGACAGGTACAGACAGCAACCACTTCTAGTGTACAGCGAAGATGAGGTCCAAAAAGTACTTTATATAAGTCGAATCTTTGTACTGTCATATCTATATCTATACTTTTGGAAATAGTTTGAGACCCGGGAAAGGACATAGGATAGTTTTTATCCAACTGCGCAAAAAGAGGTTAATGGTTTTGCGCGATAACCGCAATACGCGTGGATGGAGCCGCGGCTGGAAAGCTAGTCTATTACGTATTACATCATCATCATCATCATCATTCATCATCATCAGCCGGAATACGTCCACTGCTGATTCCTCCCCCACATATCACCACAAAGAACGGCTTTTTAGCCACTTATAGCCATTGGCTACCCGCGACTATCACGATATCGTCAGTTCACCTAGTGGTATGATATAGGGCATAGTTATAGATTTAAGATTTTTTATTTTAGATAAAGTTTTCAGTGCCAGTCTTTACCCCTTATAAACAACCAACTACTTCATCTTAGTCACTTTAATGGATTAGTATATGTATATATAAATATGTTTATAATTGTATTTGTTTAATTATTATAAAAACCTATATGTATGCTATTTTTGTATATTTGTTTAGAAATGACACTAAAATACGTTTTATTTTAAAATGTTTTTATGAAATTCGATTATGTACTTTTTTTAAATTGCTAATTTAAAAAAATATTAAAGCAATTAAGGCCTACAAAGATAATTAAGGCCAACATTTTTTGTAACAAAGAAATAAATAAATTTGAAAAAATAAATTTGAATTTGAATTTTTGGAGCAAAAATTTTGACTTTAAAGTTTAATATTTTGTAAATGGAGCATTAAATCGAAAAACAGTATAAGAAACCCCTAAGTAATTTTAGAAGACCTATTCAACAATACCACACACGAAGAGATAGTCGACGAAAAAAAATTTCATCCCCACATCACATGTATGCAAATTAAACCGATATCAAATATTTGTGGATGTGAAAGTTACAATTGTCAATTTAAGGACTAAAGTAAATTAACTAAAATAACTTAACACACCAAAATAAAATAAATTACTAAATAAAGTTAAATAAATAACTAATTAAAATAAAATATATAACTAAATGAACTAAAACATATATCTAAATAAACTAAAATACATTAAAAAAATCAATAAATTATGATCTACTAACAGATGCAAGTCATCAGTGGGCCTAATGATTTTTACTCGTCATACGTCGCCACCGAGTAAGCGCGATTTTGTATGACAAAATGCTGGATTCAATAACGTGCCGCAAGGGGCTCTGTGGATTTGCCGTAAAAAATCACGTATATTGCGAGTATCTCCAATATACGTGATTTTTTCATTAGGCCCACAGAGTAATAAAAATTTTGTAAAAGAAGCTACATTATGCTCAACTATTCCTCAGAGCATTGAGACCGTGTGCAGTAACGTGATTTCGCAAATCGGCCGGCGACCTCCCTACATAAGTGCACTTCAAACGCTGAGTAAAAAGCATATCCTTAATCACTCGACCGTTTCGGCTCTTGGTAAGGCGATATATGTCATATCTGTGTTTCAACTCCTTTGCGATGAATTGGTTACAAGTCTACTGAAGCAGACAATTAAAATTATCTGTCCTTATGTACGGTATTGTCAAAATCCTTTATTTCTGTAATGATTAATCCACATTCAAAAATTATGCTTTAAAATATCAAAGATTTTAATAACGCTGTTTACCTTTTCGAAAACGCTAGTTGTAAAGAAATTCGATATAAAAACAAGCTTTTTGGCGGTTTTGTAGAAACTAACCGCGTTCCTGTAATTAATGAAATGAAATTGAAAGATACTTAAATCTTTATTAATGCAAAGTTTGTTTTTCTCATGAACTAAATTTATCGAGTACTTCCACAAAATACCGATACTATTTTATATAAAATAGGTATTATGGATGGAATTTAGTTCCGATCTCCCAAAATTATCATGGCAACTGCTCAAGGGCACATGCCTGCTTAAGGAGAATAATTAAGTTCTGATGTACCCAAATAATTTCGGCAACGACTCAAACCGAGGTCTATACCGCAGACGTGGCTTTAAGCCCGATGTCTACTGCTCTTTTTGTAGCGGTGCATTTTCGACGCCCACTGAATCTGGAGATAAAAGGCTTTGTTAAAATGATTACCGAAAAACCATAAAATCCTTTTATGATTTTACGATGGCTTAGAAAATATAAAATAAGCAACTAGAGATGATTATTTTTACTTGACATTATATAATATTTAATACTGACCATGACTTTTCAAACTGTGTATTATGGCCACGATTGTGTCTGTATGTATAAAAACTTGTTATTCGTCAAAATAGTTACAAGATACAGCTGTATAGCAGATTTTGCCCCTTAGGCGTGTTTCTAACAAGCTCTGAGTGATGGTCGTGTGAAGTGCACTTAAAGGCGGCTATGGCTCTCCGATGGCCATCACCACGCTATTAGCCCATAGCAGTGGCTCGATACTGCGCTATCTTTATAGACGTGCTCAAGATTAGCTGCAGGCTAATCGTATTTGCTTGTAGAAGCTGCTCTGTTACATTCAATATTCAAGCCAATATTCCAATGCATCAAATATGAATGGGTATTGAAAATAGAATTTCATATTTAGAACAGAGATTACTAAATGCAAACACGTTCAGGGTCGAGAGAAATGATTTTACTACCAACGAAGGATGGCACGGAACAGAAGCGGTATATGCATTTGGGATTAGAGTCTGTTTGTATGTCTGTTACCATTTTCTTTAGAAACAACTGAATATAATTAGAAGAAACAGCTTAGTAGGATACGGTTTTAGCATTGAACACCTATTGTTTCAGAGTAGGTTTTAAACATAGTTCATAGCTGTAGACCACCAGGAAGCGCTGAAGCACCAGAATCGTCTGCGTTTAAGGACTCAGAAGAAAATCCGTCGAAGATTTCCATTCCCTGACACGGAATGAACAACAATTTGCAATATCATGAGTTTGTTTTTAATTGTAATTGCATTGAGTACCTACTTAAGGGCGCACCGAGCTTTTTAGGCGCGCCGCGTATGTGTGCTTAAGTAAGGCACGCCAACAGCATCTGTCCCCGTCTGACGGCCGAAGAATTACTAAAGCGGATAGGGACAAAGCATCGCGGCTCTGACTTAAATGGGCGGAACATACGTGAATTTGAGTATTTCCTTCGTGTAATAAAAACAAATACCTATTTGAAAAATGTAATGTATATACGTTATAGAAAACATGTTGTTTTTTTATTTTTCAAATACGGATGGCTCTCCGTTAAGTATTTACGCCGTACTAAGGGTTTTTTTCGTTTCTTAGATGTAACTTTGGATTTTATTTCCATCGAGAAAATTTGAAGTAATCGTATTTCTAAAGTGTATGATTTATAGAATGAATCCTTAAATATAATATATATTAATAACATAACTCAAAATTAAGAAATAAAGCAGCAAGGGATCAAACGAACCACAATAACGTATCACTGCCTCGGTGCAGGCTTCTGACTTGGCTGCCATTGGCAGCCATCGACGTATATCTTGCGTTTGTTATAATAATTCCTTGGTATCGAGACAAATCAATTATGTCTAAAATACGTTTGATTTATATTTTCCGTTATTTACTTCCTTTTAAACGGGGGTTTACCGACAAATTTATATTTTCATCGGAACTACACTTAAATAAAAAGGTAAGGTAAAACAATTAAGATACAAATATTGACTGTATGAGATATGCTAAGATTGTATATACGATTCATGCCTTAATACCTTTCAAAACACCTTTATGATTCCAGATTACTTAAACACAAGGAAGTCAAATTAAGGATAAGGTAACCAACTTCGATCTCTTTTTACATACTAGTACAATTGTAACGACATCATAATGATTACCTTTGATCTTTTTAAGGGTTTCGTACGAGAAAACGGACCCCATTTCTAAGCGTAACTTGTTCCTGTTACCATTAAAGTATTAAGTCTTTGAAGCGTGATACAAAATCGGTTTAATCATTACAGTGTTAGTTATCATAATACATCATAGTTTAAAAACTAAAAAAATAACATGGCTAATATTTAAGGGTTGTCTCCTAATAATAAAATCATTTATAGTAATTGAAGTACAAGTGTCAAAATTGGTCCCCTTGTGGGTTCTCCCGCCTTGTTGTGGCGAGGAGCTCTAGTAACCGTCGGGTTGTATGTCGGTCGCCACGGCGAAGTAAAGAGACTCCGAGCTAGGATCGTTTAATTGGGATTTTCTCCACAAAATGATATTGAGGCGGCCGTATAGGTGCCGGTGTAATAGACACCGCAACTGAGGTAGGCAGCCGTGACTATAGGTGCTAGCTGAATGATAGAGGATGGAGGCTGGGGCGGTAGAAGAATGCCCGCTGTGCCTTCCGTGGCCTTAAAGGAGTTGCCAACGCACAACGATTTGTTGGCAGACGCGGTAGGGCTACGGGGAAAGATGACTGTAGGTATGGCGTTGGCCATTTTCCCTATCCTCTGCGGCTGAAATAGCAGGCGGCGAGATTCCTTATCTTATCTGCTGCTGGGGGACCTAAGGTGTCCAGGCACAGGGTAATAGGCACCAATTTGCAGGTTTGATCCTAGCGAGTTGGGTGTACGCCATGCATCTTAGGGTGTCACAGTGGGGGATAACCGATAGGATAACTAGGGAAAGGGCCGAAGACGGGCTAGGTTTGACATCGTGTGGTTTTGTGTCAACAACTTGGCCATTCCTCTACGTATAAATATGTTTCCCTTATCAGCGTCTACAATGTAAGCAGTGTAAGTGATAATGGAGGGTCAAACATTATGTTCAGGCTTCCCTATAATTAAATACATCATGGTGCAACCGACTGCCATCCTAAGACAACAACCACGGCCGACGGTTTATCCTGCCTCGGAATCAAGAAAGCGCTCAGAAGTCATGCCACTAGCAGTCGGGGGACTGCTAGTGGCAAGTCATGACAGCAGAGGACGTTGCTTAACTTAGTTGGTCGGTTGAGAACTAGGCAAGTTTCATTACGAGCGCTTCTGATACCGACACTGACACTAGCCCATCACCCAACAAGAATCATAATACTGGTGTAGTGTATCAACATTTAAAATTTGTATATATTAAAATTTCAGTTTGTTTGAGATTTCGTAATTACCTAATAAGACTTTTAAAAATGAACTTAGTTTGAAGCATTAATAGTAGGATTAGAAGGGTTGACCGCGCATTTTCCCGGACAACAGTTTCAGGCTCTATTCCCACGGGAAATTCCCAACCACAAGGATAATAGAAACTTTTGCCAGCCCACCGTTAGCGCTACACCTACAAACTCGTATTCAAATTCTACACGCAGTTACGCACGCGAACGTGATGTCGATATTATACATCGACGCTTTCCCTCCAATATTATATTAAGATCCTTCCTTTGTTGGCGGAATACTTGTGGAGCATTAAGGTAATAGAGCACCAGCAAATCACGTTACACCGCAAGCTATTACGCCCTTCTCGTCGGGCGTAAGTGTATTACCGGCTATTTATCGTTACATTGAGACTGGTCCGCGGGTGTCCGGTGCCGTGAAAGTGATGGATAACCCTAAATTGTCGGCCTTGCTTTGCAGATGATGCTAATCAGTTGCTTAGATGCTTTCGGATAAGATATATCTCTTCTATTAATGTAATTACAAAACCTCTTCATATAGAGTATTCATATTTTGTTTATAAGGAATATTATTCTAAAAATGATTAAATGGGTCGGACAATTTAGAACATGGAGATATTTTTCAGGATATCAAGTCGAGAGAGAGTCAGCTGATGATAAGCGTAGCGTCGCCTGAGTAGTCTTGCAATTTCACCGTTCTGCGTGACACTGCATTGCGCTTGCGCTGCACTGAGCGAGCGAAGCATCTCAGTTTCAGCTTAGCAAAAATACTTTCGTATAACTGTCCAGATTTTCTGATTTTCAGTTCTTCTCCTCAGGTACAGGTGGCATTTTTGGACATATTCTCATGAAGTTTCGTAACCAGGTTCGATAATTACCTATATGTATGGGACATTTTATTATATTGTAAAGTTTTTGGATTATAAAACAATAAACATATTTTAGTTGCGAGGTTTACAGCCCACAAAATTAATACTTAATAATTAAGAACACTATTGATCCTGCAGAGTTTTAAACTGGGAATCCTATAGCACTTGTAAATATACCCTATACATAAATTTTAAGAGGTTTATCAAACGTTATCAATAGCATTTTACTTCGCGCGGTTTCAATGCGTTAATAAACCTCGAATCATGATAATTAAATCATGAATAAGGGTTTGTTATTGTTGTAGGTGCTGTAATTTATTTCACAGGAAAAAAGAAGAATAAGTTGGACGACTCTTTAAATTTTGTCAATAGACCTTTTTAGATGACTTGACCTTGTATGGGTCACTGGTTGAACATGGTCAATGGACTTAGCTAAAAATTAAAACTGGCTCTCAAGGACAGCTGGCTGAAAACAAACCGGTCGGTACTAGGCGACAGATTTCTTTACTTGAAGGTAGTAACTACAATGCAAATACAAATGTTCTTATGTATTTGCCAGAGATAATAGGGCCGCAAAAGTCTGGTGGAGTTCAACAGCTGACAACAACAGTCAACATCCTTCTCCTCACAAAAAAAAATCTTTTGGATAGTCCGGTAGTTTCAATATTTTTACAATATAATTGACGATTAGAGTTATTTACAATTTGGCGAGACAAATGAGGCCCAAACAGAATGTAGCCGCAAAATAAAATAGATAATAGCGGCAACACTCCAACCTAATCACAAATAAAAGAAAATTTACGAATAAGGTTACCTTGATTCATAAACAACATGAAAGTAAAGTAGTCTTGCTAAAACGACTCAATCCGTTCCTCCTACGTAAAGAAGCGTGGAAAGAATTATAAATCTTAGGGCTCTTAAAAAGTTAACAAACTTCAAAGTACCGCCCCGTAACTCCTGACCTGAAGACATCTTATAAAAAGGAAGATACGGCCCGGAACAACAAACTTATTGCAATGTCTCGGCAAGAAATACGGCAACCGGTAAAACCCCACCAAGCCAGATAATAATGCACAAAAAGTATTTTATTATATCGCGCATGATATTTACTGCCTGCCAAGTTAATGGAGTAGAGTTACTTTGGAATTTAGAATTCCTGGATTTGATCCGCAGATCTTATCTCTGATAGCAGGTTTATTTTCTGAGAAAGATATTTTCAGTGTCTATCTGGAGTCTAGAGTTTTTTTTAATTCATAGCATAGATCGGCTGGCCTTTGAACATTATATCTCAAATGATAGTGATGATTTTTACTAAAGAAATTGTTCAGCCTAACCTGTTATTCATTGGCTTTCAAGAACAGCTGCTGGAATACACCGTTAGGTGCTTGGTGAAAGATTTTTTAATTGAGAGTGGTAGCTAGCCTGGCCGGCTTTCGCAAGATGCCCTACCACCGCGCTATAACGACGGCCATCCTAAGCCAATGATCTCTCGATCATTACCGACGGCTTAACGTGCCCTGTGAAGCACTGAAGTGTTATGTAGTAATGCCACTAGAGGTCACCCATCCACATCATCCAATCGGCTGGGGTGACGCAGGGCTGGAGCTGGGCGAGTCCGCCTTAGACTGACAAAAGTATTTAATGCAGCGCTAAATGTCGTCATTTTTTATTCATATTCCGAAATATATTTTCTTCCAGTACATTTTATTTTATATTACAAATTTTTCATTTGAACACCAAATATTTTATGTGTCAGAGTACTGAATTATTATTTACGTCTAGGTTCACCGTTTAAATCGAATTCTCATATTATTACTTCGTTCCCGCCCCCACTACACACTGCAAAATGTCGAAGTCACACGAAATAAAGTGGTTTGGATTGGATATCTGTATAATTGAGTTTAACAGAATGAGTGTTCATCGTGAAATTTTGTACGATATATATATATTATTATATATCTATGTTATACACAATTCACTAATACCAACAAGGGCATCACAACTAAATATTAAAAAAACAATTGGTTCGGAGAAAGAGACGAGTAACAAACCTAGATACAGATCTAACGGTGTATTACCTATGCTTACGGATTCTCATAGGTTAGCTACGGCACCATACTTTGGGAAAACAGTGAAGATGCCACAGATATCTTTACCGTTCAAAATAAGCATAAGCAGGTATATAAATAATTACGTATGATTTTTTGTACGAAATATCAAATCAATTTTGTAAGAAATATATCCAATACAAAATCATAAGCGTGACCTGATTGTATCCAACCTCTAGCTAGACTATATACAAATGCGTAGGTAAAGCCTTAAATACATTATAAATAGTATAGTATAATATACCTACTATACTAGTAGTAGTGATAGCCTGGGTGTGTTACCATTACTATAAGTCAAGTCAATTACCCTCGAGTCGAAAATCTGTCTCCAAGCATCTAACAGTTTGGTCTAACAGCAGTCCTTTAGGGTCGATAAAATTACTGGCACATAAGACTTAACAGGTGTAAGTTTCAAGGTGCCGGGCGCAGTGCAGTACAAGTACAGACTGACGAAATGCATCTGTTAGTAGAGGTTAGTACCACTTAACATCATGTGGGTCTCGTGTTTGTAATCCATCACGATCACAAATAAAAATCGAATTATATAAAGTAAAAACACAAATACCTCAGTCCTAAAAAAAATATGACTCGAAATGTGCTGCTCTTGAAGAATATTTGAAGTATGCCTCGATAATAGAATAGATCGGCCCCCTCCGCAACATTTTGCTATAACCTATCATAACCATTATGAACAATTTCACCAAAAGGTTCTTAGTTTATATTTGCATGTAAACCACATTTGTGTGTAAATAATGATGGCAATAAATGCTTGATTTATCGGTTGCCCGACGCTATCTCTTTGGGAATGCTACTGTTAGAAGTATATCCAATACTTTTCGACTTAACGGCGTTAAAATTTCAAGGAGCTGGCGCTTAATGTGCATCACAACTGTATTCATATTAACTCGAGTAGTGGCATGCTGCTGATTCAATACACTCGTTTCGTTCCATCATCTGAAATTCAAGGCAGTGAAACAGGCTAAAGATTCTAAGGCTAAGAGTTGCACTGTAAACTACATATTATAAGTATGTGAAACTTGCCTTATCAAGCTCATGTTCGAGCCATATCATGTCAGCTCTACTGAATGGAGAGGAGCATAATTGATGTGTTATGTAATGCAAATTGATGTAGTGCTTTATTAGTCAGTTAAACCAATTAGCACAGGCTTTGATGTAACAACCGCTTAAATCTAATTGTGAACCGGTAAATACAGATCAGGATACGAATCGTGCCTCCTGTTTAGGCTTCACCGCTTGGTGGTAGAACATTTTGCGAATGCGCGCCTGACTAGTCACTAGAAATCAAGTACAAAATCTGTCAGAAACTACCTAATAGAATGTTCTGGCAACTATTTTGAGGAGCTAGCAATTTTAGGTTGAACTTGTTATCTATTGTCAACTACGTCATCACTAACCAGCTAGTGAGGTAGTGGTCTAATGCTAGCTCATTATATTAATATATATGTATTGAGAAATCATTTCGATACATATTTCTCTTGATTGAATGGCTTAAGAAATTTATTATAAATAAAATTCAAGGTAAACATTATTGATCCCTATATAATACTGTAATTTTTATTACTGATATCATTCTAATATGAGTATATATAGTGCTACTTCATCGGTGGGAAATACTAGATCGTGAGTGCCAACAGGGATTAAATTACATTTTGTTTTTCGATCCCTAAATGAGCACCCAGCCAAAATACTTAGCGTGACTCAAAGTACACTTCTAAAGAGGCTCAGTTCGTATAGAATACGAACTGAGCCTCTTTAGAAGTCCGAGGATCTAAAAGATAACCTAGACATCGAGAGGGAGCGCAGATCACTGGGCTGTCCGTAGTAATATGTTGGCTCGAAGGTTTGCACGCTGTACGAAACAAGTGAAGCCAACGCTTTTTAGGTCTTTTTGCCAATCTTTCTACACGTGTAGCCTCTGGGTTAACTATACGCAGCGGGCATACAGCGATCTGCGTGTCCAATATAACAACGCATTCAGGGTGCTGATGGGGTTGCCGCGATTCTGTAGTGCTTCTGGCATGTTCGCTGAAGCGAGGATTGATGGCTTCCATGCCATCATCCGCAAAAGAAGCGCATCTTCAATTAGACGATTGCGTGGCAGTACCAACAGCATCCTGGCTGTGTTGGTGGACCGGTGGGATAGTCAGTACCTCGCTCACTGGATGCGGTTGCATGCAGTGCCACAGCCATTCTTACGAATGCCTTCTGAATTACCTTGCCTACCTGAATTAAAGTGATTTATTATTATTATTATATTAATCCTTATTCATTATCCAGTTCATATATCCCTCAAACAGCACACCATATTGCTATATAGTATTCGGTTTTATCATGCTCTTGCATACAAACGTAGTTTTGACTCTTATTATATACGAATATTTACTGAAAACTGGCAAATCAGAATCATAAAGGCTGAATTACACGATGCAAAATTTCCCCGAGTTTTAAGATGTATTTTATACTGTATCAGTCGAATCGTCTACTGCTGAACACAGCCTCCCCTATTAAGGGGGTATTTGCCATAATTACCACACTTGGCAGGCGTCTTGGAGGTTGCAGTGTAAGTTGACAGTTCTTTAGAAGGCACTGCTGACTACCTTCCAGTATTTTTCCCTTAGTCGCCTCTTACGACACCCATGTGATGCCGGGTGAGAATTGCACCTCCCCATATCATCCTATGGGGAGGTGCAATTCTCACCCGGCACCCCACGGGGCTATGACAAAATATGATAACGCTACATTTCTATGGAAAGAGTTATTAATACACCTTCCGGGTATAATTAATTAAATAATGTGGCCACAAAAGGTACCTACGGATAATGAATTCCATTGACCCTATTATCAGACACTGCACGTCGCAAAAGGTCACTCATAGTCAATTTCTTAGTACTTGAATCATACATAAATGTGAAGTTGAATTAAAATTTTATATTCGGAGCTATCAACCTAGTTATATATAAAATCCATACCTTTTGAAATAAAAAGTATAGAAACGTATAATTCTCCTGTAAAATTACTCCCTCAAACGTTTCAAAGAAAGGCCATGTTATATGTACATTGTTGGCAATTTCCTAAGGTTTAATAGCAGTTGGTCAGTTTGTTCAGCCGCGTAAACAACGATGCATCGGCTCTGACGTTAAGGACACCACAAATATAATCAAACGTGGACAATTGTTACTCTGATTGCTAGTTGTTCGTCGATCAGATTAAGACAGTTGCATTGTGGTAAATATATTATGAATACGAAAAAATATATGACAGTCCTTTGTTTTATTTACATAATAGTTATGCCCCGCGGTTTCACACGCGTGGATGACGATAATGTTGATGAAAGTATCCTATGTGTTAATGCAGTCCTTCTACCAACTCCATACCAAATTTATCAAAATTGTTCCAGCTGTCTCAGCGCGAAGAAGTAACAACAATACAAACACACTAACAAACTTTTGCCTTTATAATACAAGTTACGCCCCACGATTTCACCCGTATTGTGATAGGATGATGATGATGATGAGAAGTGTCCTTTATATTAATCCAGCGCTTTCATACTAAATTATATCAAAATAGGTCCCCCTGTTGGAGCGTGAAGAAATTACAAACATAATTATATATATTACAATAATATTAAATAGATAAATTAGTGTGATAATAATATTATTTTATTTTATTAAACTGTCAATAGAAAGAATGAAACATAAAATAATTTAATGGATAGATTCAGGCGTTACTTTGCGGAAATCCATATTTAATAATAACAAATAATAGGTCTTGACTTACCGAGCGCACGATCGAGACATGTCTCGATCGTGCGCTCGGTAAGTCAAGACCTCCTGAAGATGCTTCGTTTAGAAGCGAAACTAGTCGGGTATTCTTCCGGTTAGGCTGCGTGATGTTTGTGACGTCACGTAGATAACAGGAAAATTAGGCGGAATTGTCACTAGATACATAATTTTATGCTTTTTTAAGTGTTTTATTTAAATATTATTTAATATTTTTTAGGATACTTTTAAAAGTATTTGTTATTATAAAATAATTTATTACTGCTATACGTGGTAGGCATCTCCAGCAGGGATCCGTCTTGGTGGGTACCACTAGATTGTCAGATATTCTGCCTCAAAGCAAAAACGTGCAAATACTACTGTGTTTAGGCGTGATATTCTGGGCTAAGGAGACATAGGAACTAACATCTCGCAGTGACGAGAGCAATGCATTATCAAATTGAATAAAGATATTGACACTACATTTATAATGGACAGGCGTAACGCTTACCAAGCGGGTGAAATCTCCATGTCACAAAATAATAATGTAAAACAACTTGCATATACTGCAATAAAGTTGCGCCATTTTATGCTGTACACTACCAATTGGTAGTGAGTAATCACTTCATATCTGCAGCGGCCTTACTATATAGATAATTTCATAAAGTATATTTACGAATAAATTTCGTTTCAGCGTCTCGATTTCTCTTCAACTCATGGTTAGCATAGCCAAATAACACCAATAGTTTGTTACATGTAGGCATTGTAGACTCCTATGTTAGTTAAGGTTTGATTTTGGGACTTGTGTGCCATGTTAATAAGAACTTTTGTAAAAACAAGGAATTCTTAGTTTAGCTATTTTTCAAATGTGACTATTATTGTCGTCGATATTATTATATGATGGGATAGGATTTTATTTTTATTTTGGATAATAATTTTAGTGTGAGCAGCACTGGGTCTTTGACACTGTTGTAAGTATTTAAAAGAACTCAAAATTCTTAATCTGATTACGATGACATAATAAAAAAAACTCAGGAAAACTATATTATAAAAACATATACGTGTACTATATAAGTACCTAAATATTTTGGTTCTCATAAATTGAAAAAATATGTATTAGATTTCATTTGAAGGTTAAATCAAAAGTGATCGATATTTTTTGAGATGTCAAAGGCTAAGAAATTATGATTGATCTTGATACGGATTTAGCTAATATCAAATATTTAATAAATTCAATTAAGCCTTGAAACTTTAGAAAACGACGTCAATTCATTAAACAGCCTGCGTTCTTTATCTGCTAAATTGATGTTAAAGCCACTTTTGTGCTACCTGGGTTGTCCAACGGTTGACGTTGAAATTGATGTTGAATACGTAACAAAAAAATCAGTTACGTAATAGAATACTTACGTATACGCAAAAGAAAAGTTCTCATTAAATTAAAAAAATTGTGGTTTATCATATGGCACCCAAGTTTTCGGGTGAGAATAGATAGATATATGCAACCCGTGAGCGGACGTGTGTGAAAACGAGCAATTACGTTTCTATTCGAATAAGGGCACTAGGTGTGCATTATTAATAGACATGTCTCGTTGGTAGAGGGGCATAAAGAGCCGCTTTGAAATATAGAGGTATTAACTTCCCCATGTAGAAAATTTATGAGGATATTCAGACAATACAAATTCAGTACAAGAAGCTACAAATAAATATGTATACGGAAACAATTAGGAACAATTTAGGGGATTAACTCGCCCGCGTCCGTAGGTTTACCCTCGAGACCCTACACGTGATCCCTGGGTGGTGCTAAATGGGCGAAAAATTCTGGTGGTAGGCTTCGGCCGCGGCTTGTCACCACCCATCAGATAAAGCCATGTCGCCAAACGGCCTAGCCGTGTTCCGACATGATTTCTGATGTAGCCACTTCGAAGGGTGGGTCGAAACAGTTGCGTCACTGAAAACGACTGAATTTACACACACAGTATGTTTGTAGTATCCCGATGGCTAGCTCTGGAGAGCAGCGGGATCCGAGGCACGGTTCTCCGCTGGCCGACCGCAGATAGTAGGGGGCCCAAGTAGTATGCTAGCCACATACGAAAGGCTGCCCCGCCATCTTGCGAAAAATCCCGGGAATGCGCCATCGTGCCGGTTGGCGACCGGAAGAGAGGACCCGATGGACATTCTTGGGGGGGCTCGGGCGTCCCCGCGGTCTCCAAGCTAGCTATCCTTTGATGCAGCATCATTCGTGTGTGTGTCTGAGTCGGTAGGTGACGCCTCGTTTCACTGCCGCCCTTCTACCTTACCACACTCGAATAACATATGAAAACAAGAAAGAAGAAAGCGGTTTCACAGCGGATGCACGTTCTCTCATTCAAAGTGCATCTCTCTAACATCCGAGGCCTGCACTCAAATCTCAGCCCAGTCCACTATCACCTCGAGACTGCGAAACCGCACCTCTTGTTTTTAACGGAGACGCAGATCAGATGTCCGGATGACGCGTCATATCTGACATACCCTGGCTACGTCCTGGAGCATTGTTTTAAGCCACGTGCCGGGGCGTGCGTATTTATTCGCGATGACATCTGTTTTCGGCGTCTTCGTAATCTTGAAGACTCCAGATTCTCTGTTCTATGGATATTGGTGGAAACCGGTGTAGAGAAAATTCTTTACGCTGGAGTATATCGATCGCACACCTGTAACCAGGAGGTTACCGATTTTATGGACTATCTAAGTGTGACGGCGGATATAGCTCAACAACGGTACCCTTCTGCCCAACTTGTATTACTGGGGGACTATAATGCTCACCATCATGAGTGGCTATTCCCATACCAGGATACAAACCACGCTGGGAAAGAGGCGCATAAGTTAGCCCTAACCTTAAACCTCACCCAGCTTGTTAATGGGGCAACAAGGGTACCTGACGTTGCTGACCATACTGCCTATTGCCTCGACCTTCTGATGACGACAGATCCAGACCGCTATTCAGTGTCAGTTTCTTCACCGTTAGGTAGCTCTGACCACTGTCTGGTGAAATCTGTATCTCTATATTCCCCGCCCGACCGCTGCCAGAAAGGCACCCGGCGGATATGGAGATACAAGTCAGCAGATTGGGATGGGATGCGGTCTTTTTTTGCATCCTACCCTTGGCAGTCTCTTTGCTTCTCTTCTTGTGATTCTTCTACTTGCGCGGATGCTGTGACTGATGTGCTGCGTCAAGCAATGGAATATTTTATTCCATTTTGTGATGCGCCGCAGAGCAGCAAAGCAATTCCTTGGTTCAGTGTTGATTGTAGACGCGCTGAAGCGCTGAAACATGAAGCATACTTAGCCTGGGTCGATGCTCGAACCCGCAAAACCAAGGATATTCGTAACAAGAAGAGAGCCTTTAACAAAGCTGCCAAGGCATGCAAAAAGGCTGTAAAAAGGGCACGATTCGATCACATAAGCCGTGTTGGGTCCAAATTAGCTTCTCACCCTGCGGGTAGCAAAGCATTCTGGTCCCTGGACGGATCATTGGCTCACACTGCTAAAGAGAAAGCGAACTTGTTCGCTTCTCTATTTGCGGAGTCTTCACGTTTAGATGCAGCGGGCAAAATACCTCCATGTCTTCCTCGATGCGAGGCATCAATGCTGGAAATTCACATTCGTCAGACCGAAGTGCGTAGGGTGCTCCGCAATCTAAACGTGAACAAGGCTAGTGGTCCCGACGGAATTCCCGCCATAGTCCTAAAATCGTGTGCACCTGAATTGACTCCTGTTTTGACACGTCTCTTCCGCCTCTCTCTACAGACTGGTAAAGTGCCAAAATCTTGGAAGCTTGCAAATGTGCAGCCTGTGCCCAAGAAGGGCAGTCGTGCAGACCCTGCCAACTACAGACCCATTTCAATCACTTCCATACTTTGTAAAAGTATGGAACGTGTATTGAACAATAGGCTCCTGGCATACCTGGAAGCAAATGATATCCTCAGTGATCGACAGTACGGGTTTCGCCGAAACCGGTCAACTGGGGACCTTCTTGCGTATGCCACTCATATCTGGAGCGAAGCCATTGATATGTACGGAGAAGCACTCGCCGTCTCTCTTGACATTTCAAAGGCCTTCGACAGGGTCTGGCACGATAGTCTTGCTAATAAGCTTCCATCGTATGGCTTACCCGCTGGCCTGTGCTCTTGGATTTCCGACTTCTTGAGGGAAAGATCGTTACGAGTTGTCCTTGATGGATGTTCGTCCGATCAATTGGAAATAAATGCCGGGGTACCTCAAGGATCGGTTCTCTCTGCTTCAAACCCGGTATCATTGGGTATGCAGATGACAGCACAGTAGTAGAGAGGTATATATCCGATGCACGGGCCGGCGATGTACAAATCCAGTCCCATAGAGAGGCGATGGTCGAGCGAATGAATTTGGCCCTAGAGGCAGTCTGCGAATGGGGTGATGCCAATTTAGTCAAATTCAATGCTACAAAGACCCAGGCGTGTCTCTTCAGCGCTAAACAGAGTCTTTTCACTCTCACTCCTGTCCTCCGAAGTGTGCCTATTCCGATAACGGACCAACTCGAGTTACTAGGTGTAACTCTTACACCGAAACTCAATTTCGGTTCATTTATTGAGTCCAGGGCTAAATTAGCTGCAAAAAAGCTGGGTGTTCTCAGAAAAGTGCGGCGGTATTTCACATCAGGACAGCTTCTAAACCTCTATCAAGCTCAAGTCCGGTCTTGTATGGAATACTGCAGCCATCTCTGGGATGGTTCGGCTAAATACCAGCTCGAAGCCTTGGACTCCATAGATAATCGAGCAAAGAAGCTCATTGGTGACGATGCGTTGGTGGAGGCTAGACTCCAAAGCCTCGAGCACAGACGAAAAGTTGCCAGTTTATCGGTGTTTTACAGGCTTCACTTCGGAGAATGTGCGATCGAGTTACATAACCTCATTCCCTCTTCTCCTTTCTTTCATCGGACGACAAGACGCACTGGAACACGGCATCCATATATGGTCGATATTCCGAAAATACGCACAAAGCGTTTTAAATCAAGCTTTATAATGCGTACGGCCGAAATATGGAACACCCTACCAGCGTCTCTATTTCCCGATAGATATAATCTGGAAGTCTTCAAGAACAGAGTAAATAGGTATCTGCTAGGCAAGCATGTTCCACCTTCGACTGCGTCGTCACTTTCCATCAGGTGAGGCAGCGGTCAAATGCTTGCTTATCTATTATAAAAAAAAAAAAAAAAAAAAAAAAAAAACTTCCCCATGTAGAAAATTTATGAGGATATTCAGACAATACAAATTCAGTACAAGAAGCTACAAATAAATATGTATACGGAAACAATAAGTCTCAAAGTATAAGTCAAAATTATTTATTCTGCGTCGCTCTTATGAAGGTCAATTACGTATGTACGTTCAGCAAAAAAAAAAATATAGAGCCACTGCAAAACTGTCTGAAACCGTACAAGGTAGATAGCAATAGCCGCGTCTCTTATTACGTAGGACCTAAACATTCGTGGGCTAATCTTGGTTGTTCTAGTTCTGCTCGATGCTACGTTTTGAGGATCCCGCAACTAAAGGTAAAAACGGAGCTATATTAATAAAACTTTCCTGTCCGTATGTCCGTTCGTCCACCCACATTACATGGTAAATGGTACGAGTAACAAAGCTGAAATTTTAGCATTTTGTGTTGAACACCAAGATGCATAAGGAATTAGTAATTCAATTTAATTATTTTTCAGGGGTTTCAAATACCTGAGAAGTTGGCCGAAAATAAAAAAACACCCTAGTATCGTTAGATATCATCGTCTAGAACTCTTTGATTATATACCTAGGTATACATAAGTATCGTCCACACGAGTATACCAGGAGGGCAGTGATTCAAGGGGAATAGCGACGGATTGTGAGGCGTGTCACCACTGCTGATGTGACGACCGCGAGCTCTCTGTCAAGAGCGTAACGACTAAGAAGAAGATACATAAGTACGCAAAAATTTAATGTTTTTCATAAGTTTACACAATATTAGAATAAAATGCGGGGCCGTCAAAGTTGTGAAATTTTGGTATAATTTTAAAATTATTATGTATATTTCGCGGCTTAGCGATGCTGCATGGGACTCTTCAAGCGCACGATTTAGAATTTCTCGATCGTGCGTTCGAAAAGTCAAGACCTCCTGATGATTCTTCGTGTGATGTCGTACGCGTCAAAAATTCTTCCGGTATCGCTACATTTCTTTCGTATATGACGTCACGTCAGCTTAACAAAAAAAAATTGTGCAATATTCACTCATTTTTATATCAGTGTGATATTTTTCTAAAACGTTTATTATTTTAAATATGGATTTCCTCCGCCGACAGATGCCATCGTATCCTTTCCTGACAGAGCCTCTAAAAGAAAATATTTTGTTGTGAGTCACATCTCTCACATTCTGCTCACATCACCAGATATATCAGCTACACTGACGTCATTTCAGAAACAAAACGTAAGTATCTCAACTATTTTCATAACTATTTCTTCTTGTTTATTCAAGAGTCTTACGAATCAATCACTAAATACTAAGAACGTTTCTGTTCTCCAAGATATTATGATATAAAGTAAGCTTTCATTTATTATTTCTTTCTAGATCGGAGAATAAAATAAACAAAACCAACATCGTAGACACGCGTTTCTCTTTTTTGCAATGGGAGAATTGCTATAAAAATGGCACTTACCGAGGCAATTCCCAGTGTGCAACGGCGATTGCTGTGCGCTTTTAACCCGCGAGTGGTCCAGCTGGAGAGTATTAAAACGATAAATATTCATTATGAACTTGCTTAATTCCACAGCACTATTTCACTAATTTAAGCTTAACGGGAATAGTGCGGGTAATTTTAGAATTGGTTCGCGGGATTCGGTAACTTTGTTGTTCAGATAAGCTGTCTCATAATTTAATGTCACGGTTGATTTGGATTAACGAGGTTATTTTAATATGCGGGCATATGATATTCGAATACGAAACTATATTTTGGTAAAAAAAAAAACCGGTAATCATTACGATATGACATTGAAATAAATTATTGATTTTTGTACAGTAACATTTTATCTGTATATTATCAGAGCACGCCTGTATATCTGCAGAGGTATCTATACATCCTCGTATCACCACATAAAGTTGTAACATGTCCTATATACTTAATGGGAAGGAATAAATATCTATATCAAATTTTGAGAAAATTGGAAGAGGCATAATAAAGCTATAGCGGAATATACACTTTACTGCACTGTAAAAGCCGGATCGTCCACTGCTGAACATAGCCTCCCCTATAAAGGGGATATTTGTAATAATCTCCTCGCTTGGCAGGCGTCTTGGGGATCGCAGTGTAAGTTGGCAGTTCTTTAGAAGGCGCTTCTACCCACCTTTCAGTATTTTCCCCACAGTCGCCTCTTACGACACCCATGGGATGATATAGGGAGGTGCAATTCTGACCCGGCACCCCACGGGGCACCCGGCACCCCACGGGGGGTATACACACACACACATACAACTGTGCGGGCCGCAACTTGCTTAGTCAATGAAAGTAAGAGTGTTAGATAGAAAGAAACTTATAAATAATAGCATTGTACAATATGCCGTTTACATGATTATTACTAGCTGATAGGCTAGCCGTTGACCACTATACCACCTGATGGTGAATGATGATGTGGTCAAAGATGTTGTTCAGGCTAACCTAGAATGACTCTCAAAGAGTGCTGCCGGAACTCACTGTAAGGTGCTTGGCGACAGATTTTCTACTTGAGGGTGGTATGAAATGCCTCTACCACCATGCTATATTGACTACCATAGTAAGACAACCGGGACCGACGGCTTAATGTGTGCTCCGAAGCAAGGAAGCGTTCAGTAGTAATGTCACTAGCGGCCCATCCAAGTCATGAACCCAGCGAACGTTGCTTAACTTAGCTGATTAGTTAAGAAAGACAAAGCAAACTACGTCACCAGCACTTCAGAATGATATTTTTATTTCTGATGATGGTAATTTTAATAACAATGTCGATTGCCCGATATATATATTAAATTAATTTAAGTTTGTGTTTCCGTACCCTAAGGTCAAACGGAACTATCTGTTTGTCCGTCCGTTCTTATGTCACAAGTTCCTTAATCGTAAACGGAGATAGAAAGCTGAAATTTAGTCATTTGGTGCAAAATATAAAAATTTTAGTCAAATAAAACGAATATTTTATTAGAATTTCTATAGAATATTTTTTCAGAGGTGCATACATGAGAAAGTAGTAATTTATTATCTAAAGCTGATTGAGTAGAGTATAGTTGGGTGACGTCAAACTTTTAGTAGTATTTCTTTTACCACTCTTCGCAATTCGCTCATAATTATCATACCAGTAACGAAGAAAATCAATGTTGCTTAAAGGGAATTTCGGGACAAAGCTGTCATTTTTAGATACTTACTCATGCACTTTAAATTAAATCTAATTTAAAGAATCCTTTACTTTATAACTAAGTAACGTCTAGCTTGTTTATGCATTACTAGCGCTTATCTTTTTACTTAAATATTATATAATTATCTAACATTAAGGTAGAAATGACTGCATCAATTTCCACAATCAATTCAGAAAATTCACCAATCTTCAAGAGTTTCACAACTACTGGCTATTGTCATTAAACAATACTTATGTACAATATTGTCGGTGTGTTGGATACTATTCATTAAGGTCAAATTTCTAATTTAATTTCTTTGCCAGACGAACCCAAACAGGTATGTTACCGATTAATTTAAGTACGAATTTGGGTCTTATATACTATAACTATAGTAAATAATAATATTAACCCGAATAAAATAAAACTGTATCATGTAAGCAGTAAGATAAGGTTATGAATCAGACAGGTCACTCGTTTCACGGCTTTGTGTCACGCCTAACCATTACAGTTTCAGTGTAACCGTTCACGTTCTGGATTTAACTGAACTGTCCTCGTTTCACACATGATATGTTAACTCTTGTGTCTCATTTGGCGAATAATTTCGCTTGCTTCAGTGTTCTTCACACCTAAACACAGAAGTCAATGCACAACACTGATTTCAAGCAAAATATCTGACACTGAGGTAGTTCTTTTTTGTCTCTCTTGTCTCGAGTAGTACAGGGAAGGAGCAATATTTATAAGCCTATCTATGCGAGTTGATCTACAAAGAAGACGAATTTTTAAATTTTTGAACTTACTTTGAAAAGCGTAGCAAGTTACGCTTAAAAAAAAGGAAAATAATCCATTTATTCTAATGTTGTGGCTCAAGACTTGAATGAGATTTCTATTTACATTAAAATAATTGGTTGGTAAGTTATTTCTTATGTTAGGATTTTGTTACTGCATTGTAAATCATCTAATCTTTTTTACCACTACCCCAATCTCTCAGATATTTAGGTGGTAATTAGCTTTCTCCAGCTCCATCTTGGCATGCGCCAACGCAAAGATAGATATTCTGCCGAAGCAGTAGCGTGCAAACACTTACTGTCGTAAGGCTTAAAAGGCATTATAGCAAGTGAAATGACTGGGCGAACGAGACTCAGGAACTACGAGTAAATTCGTGGAGTGTCAAGCAGAGCGAGGTCAGTGACACATAACTGTATTGGACAGTCGTGACGATTATCATCGACTGACCTTATAACATTAAAAAAAATATACTCAAACTTTTTACTATAAGTTGTTGCATCATATATGAGTCGACTTTCCCATTTCTTTGTAGTCGTTAATAATTGATCGTTAATAATTGCGCACTAAATATCCCTGGATATTGTAAGTGCAAAGCAAAATTTAAAATTATTCCAGCATTTCTCAGGAGAGAATATTATCTTATAATTGTCCGTATTTTGAAGGAAAATCTAGCAAGTCTCAAGTTGTATTCCTAAGGGTGGTTAGCTCCAGTTATCTCTGCGAATAAGTTTCGTTACAATGGACTTACGAGATTATTAGGAGTTGGCGATAGTTAGCAATCTTTCCCCCTTCGATACGTGGCTTCCGACCAAGTTTTCCTAACTCTTATGTTACACCGTATTGGACGATTGGAATTGTTACAGTATTTGTTATTAGCAACTCGCCTAATTTATTACAACTAGCTTAAGCTTCTTATTTTATTGCACTACTGTTAGAACTCCTTTTAATTGTCTATTGGCTCACAAGGTCTATGGGCTGTAGGTCTTGGCAGAATACCAGCGCCTAGCTATATTTAAGCGATGTAGTGAGGCCCACTGCTGAGCCGAGTCTTTTTTGTTGCTGTAGCACACAAATATATGCATACTTTTTATACTTTTTCATTGGTTTTCAATTCTTCATTAATTTCACTTTCTCATTAATATTTGTGTAATGTAAATGTACTGTTAGAACTCCTTTTAATTGTCTATTGGCTCAGAAGATCTATGGGCTGTAGGTCTTGGCAGAATACCAGCGCCTAGCTACATTTTAGCGATGTAGTGAGGCACAATGCTGAGCCGAGTCTTTTTTGTTGCTGTAGCACACAAATATATGCATTTTTATACTCTTTCATTGTTTTTCAATTCATCATTAATTGCACTTTCTCATTAGTATTTGTGTAATGTAAATGTATGTGTGCTAATGAAACAATAAATAACTGTCTATATCTAATGGTGATCAATTTAACTCCCTAAAATATTATATTCGTCATGTACAGAAGGCCTATCGTCTTGATTTTTGGACATCGTGGGCTAATATCGGAGCATCCAGGCAATAGGAATGACAAACGCCGACTTTTAAGTTCACAATCATTTAATTTACAGTCCGCTTCAATTTGAATTCAGAATAAAACAACACCCATGGCCAATAAAAATGTGCATTGGGTAAATAACGAAACCCGGGACATTTCCTAGACTTCTAGACGACCCGTGTTGACTCGATGACTTTCCGAGGGTAAGCGTACATCGAAGCCAACACCGCGCCATGAGGGCTCTGTCAAATGACGCCATCTTGCATGCATGTCACTTGGTGCGACGTTGTCAATCCAGCAATTACTGTGACTATGACAATATCCGGATCCGGCAAATTTATGTTATGTAGTATCATCATTAGCAGACGTGTATCGTAGAACAAACGCCTACAAAAAGGGGAAAGAGTGCCTTAATTCTAATAGAGTAGGTTTGCAGTTTAGGATGTCAGCTCTTCTGAAGGCGCTGCTACCCACATTCACACCTTCCAGCGTCTAAAATGCGCCAGTAAATAAATTATTTCGTGTACTAGAGTCACTTGCGCCAGCAAGATGAATCAAATTATATATCATACATAAAAATTAGTTAAGCCGTTTAGAACTTATGATTGAATAAAGAACCTCACAAACATACATAGAGGAACCCTGACAACATAACACTCCTTATTTTGAGCAGTCATGTAAAATATGATTACATGAGTAGGCAGTAACACTTGTAGTTGTTAAACTACAATAATGTACTTTAATAAAATATGGAGGGGCGCACCTTTGTCAGTGAAAAGGTCTATAACCAGTCATTCACCAAAAAAAGCAACGGTATATTAAAATCTACGAAATAAATTATTTAGTAACCAAAGCTAATATTTTAATGCATCGTAAATACCTGCGGCGCGATAATTTTAGCTCTTACGCTAATTAATATTAATGGGCCACGTGTAAATTAAACGTTTAAGCTTTCAAACCAATTTTAGATATAATATTTGAATATATTATGAGATTTTAGTTAGAAAATGAATAAATATGTCTAATTTTTGAAATGAAATTATCGTGAGTTTCACACATTATTAAATGTTATACAAAAACCGGCAAAACCGGTTTTTGTATAACATTTAATAAAATATGTCTAATGTTTTATAATAATCTTTCTTTAAACACTGCACCTGATACGAAGAATGTCTTGGACACCACACTGGTCAAACTGTTGGGTATTACAACTATTTAGTACCATGTAACTTCATTTTGTTATTTCATAAATAATAAACTCAAAGGGATACTATTTTCATCGCTGGAAGATGCGCTAGCTGCGTTCGAGAAGGTTGTGAAGGAGGTGCGAAAATTGGATCAGGCGCAAACTTTGCATATTGTCGTAAAGAGAACTTTGAAAGTTTTTTTTTATTGGCTCTTCTGGAGTACCACCCTCAAGTAGAAATGCGTCCTTGTGGGCCAGTATTTTTAGGTTAGCTTAAATAAAATCATAAACCGCATCATCACTTACCATCAGATCAGCTAGTGTTCAAAGGCTTGCCTATCGTATCCAAAAATTTATAAAAGGTGGTTTTCTTATGGTTATTTCTTACTCTTTTCAACAAGAAAATGAGTTAAAAAGATATATATAAAGACTATTGGAACTAAAATCTATGTCAAAAACATAAAAAATACTCTGTATACTCATAATACTCTGTATTCTATACAGGATGCCAATTATTTTATGTCGACGTGTAATTATGTAATTACCAATAAATTGATTTATGATTTACATTGTGATATGTTGCTTTTTGTATCTTATTCTAATCATATCCTCCTATTCGTTATATCGTAGAGTACTATCGATTCTGGAATGCATTTTCTTAAATTAAAATAAGATTATATTAATAATTTAAGGGGACAAAACCTTAAATCACCTTTAGCCAGAAGTGAACCCATTTTCATTACTCACTGCCAGATGCCTTAACCAAATTTCAGCTTTCGAAGCTGAAATTTGTGCTTTACTTGTATTGTTCCGTGCCCTCTAAAGCGCTTCTTGTAAATGGCACTAGAGATCACCCATCAAAGTAGTGACCGCACTGAAAGTTGCTTATCCTAATTATTTTAACACGACTAGGCTACCACTACGCGTCTTTACAATGTATATTAGTTAGGTTTGAAGTTATAAAAAACATATTCATTCTTGATAATAATAATTAGCGAACGAAAATCACAGCTGTGATCTTAAAACTGTCCAATGGCTTTACAAATTGCCAAGGCGACATGCAGTACGATTTATACAACATAAGTAAGCAATATAACAGTTTTACTAAAAACAAAAACAGATACTAGAAAAACTCCATGCCAAACACAATAACGAAACTGCAACAAACTGGTTGAACCTAATTGAAACATGTCAACCCATCGTTGACGGACGCGAGATGGCTGTCTTTGTCTGCTGATGGACAGATACGTCAGGGTATGTACACGTCTATACGTCCATCCCGCGTCATGTCGACGCTGTCCATACGCCAGATAGTTCGCATTCAATTTCCGCTGGCACTGAACGTACTGACAGCTACATATTGGAGATAAATTTGATGTGTTTTACAAATTGTTTACTTTGTAGATAATATTGAAGTAGTGGTCAGAAAAGTAGGTTTGTCTGCTGGTGGATAGGCTTTTTTGTTTCTGTTTGTAAGTACTAAGTCAAAATTGAAAAAAGAAGCAACGGAACCAATTTTTTAATGTCGGTTACTAAAAAAGTGTCATTGCATACTTGCATGTTTGAAATTGATTACACATCTACACTTAGAGTAGCCCCAAAACCAAACCATTCACGACATAATATGGTAGGCCAGTATAGTACCTCACTAAACTCCAATATACACTTGATACGGTATACTCCAGCCTTAGTATGTACCCATATTCCAGTACACCGTTACTCCTCCATTTTAATTCCTAAACTAAATACAGTTACTTCATCACATCAACCGGAACGCCCGTCATTGAACAAGCTCTTCCCTATTGGGGAAATTTGCCAAAATCCACCCGCTTAGCAGGCGTTTTGGGGGTCGCAGCGGAAGTTGTCAGTTCTTCACTTTTGAAGAACTGACTCTGCTTCCCATCTAGCCGGTTCCTCATAAATAAATATGGACAAAATCGTGAGATTTTTCAAAGAATCTCTATATTTTATTTAGTTATGTTTTGAATTTAAATCTTATATTTTCAAATATGACTTTCAAGCACTAAGCGTGCTAACTACCACATCTGCAAATGATTTCAGTATAAAATTTTCGCATCAAGCGGAGAATATCGAGGCTGCGTCTTTTATGTTTAAGTGACAAACGCCTTTCCATATCGGCCACCAAGACCGATACAGAGACGAATATAGCCGTATAACTTTGATTTCTAAAATACAAAAACGTTACGTTGATGTCTGTAAAGCATTTTGCCTGAAGTGCAGAATACCTAGAACTCGGATGTCCTGTGATGTGCAACGTCTAAAGAAGAAATTGGTTTACATTTTAAAATTGCTAAAATACACGAAATTGAATCTCGAGTTCATTAATTTTAACCGTGATTGGGGACGGTCAGGTAATCAATCAGACTACTAGACTTCGTCTGAACAAAAGAAGGACCTATTTTTGCAAATACATAAACTTAAATAATGATGTCGCTACCAACATTTCTTTCTAAGTATGATTTTCCAAGGCACAATCGCAATCTTAGCGTTTCAGATCACCGCAAAATTTTGCACGCTATCATTTTTGTATGGAATTTTTAGGTTTCTAAATTTGGCATTCGTTAATTTGGAAGTGGATAAATACAAGATTTTTTGCATTGAAATAAACAGTTTCCATCTTAACTTATGGTTGTGAAAAAGAGACAAGTTTAAAACTAGATATCGGTATGCAAAAAAATACAAAACTTATAGAAATTATAGACATGTATTATATAAGTGGAGGAGGACAGGCCCCATATGATGCGAGATCACAGTAAAAATGGAACAAGGAAAGCACGGAAAAATAACACCTCAAAAGATCTCAATAGATGGGAAGACGATCTCAAGCTTACAGCTGGTCCATACTGGAGAAGAGTTGCCATAAACATACTTATCATAGGAGGCCTATGTAAACAGGCACATTGAAATGTAAGTATAATATGAAGTGCTATTAGTAACTATTATTTAGTAACCGGCTAGGAGTCTCGTAATATTTATCCGTAACTATTACGTGATTAATAATAGTATAATGGAAAAAAAAGTACAGCAGTGAAGTGTTTTCAACTGGTACAATGTGCTATTAATAATATACAGGTCTATTGGTGAAATGCTAACAACCTCTTAGGATTAACTTTTGCTAGTCCTAACGAATATTTTTTTTTGTTTAAAAAAAAGTTTTTTTTTTATATATATATTTTGATTTTTTATGCTTTTGACTGAATAAGTACGAAGACCACCTGATGTTAAAGTATCTTGTGCCTGTAATGTATTATTTTTTATTACCTTGTTCGATGTACATTTTCATAACTCTATTCAAAAGGGAGCACGGCGCGGTCCAGTGTGGCCGCGGCGGGCGCTTTTGAATCGGAGGAGGCGTATAAATAAAATCACATTTTTTTCAAAGCAACAAAAAAATCATCTCTAAATGTTTGTAAGGTAGTCCTTACAAACAGCTAGTGCAGAAGTCAACCCTAACAGGTGGTTAGCATTTTACCAATAACCATGTATACGAAGTAGTAAGTATAAAACTCATTTTATTTGTATAGTGTATAATAATATTTCTAATTGATATTGGACAAGAATACCTTTATTACCATATGTATCTAGGTTATAGTAATTTCACACCACGATTGATTTGAACCGTGCTATGAATCACCCAGGTATTTTTAAATAGGGCTTTTCGCACCGGGGCACCAATATCCTAATTAAGATTACTCTCGGCGAAACAAATTATTTAGACATTTGAACAATATCATAGATACGATGTCCAACTCGTCGAAATCCTAATTGACCGATAAATGTTTTATACAACTCAATTATTAACATACATACTTACAATAACAAATTACATGTAGTATGCAAATACCGAGTATCTTTGACTCAAGTATCTACTTAATTCTATGTATTTAAGCTATCTATATAAATTATAAATGTTAAAATAAGAATTCACATTACAAACGATACTTTTTTTTATGCTTGATAGGTTAGCCTTTGACCACTATCTCACCTGAAGGTAAGTGATGATGTGGTCGAGGATGTTGTTCAGACTAACCTAGAGTTACTGGCTCTCAAGGATGTGGTCGAAGATGTTGTTCACGCTAACCTAGAATCGCTGGCTCACAAGGACAGCTGCCGGAACACATCATTAGGTGCTTGGCGACAGATTTTCCACTAAAGGTTGGTAGCTAGCCAGGCGTGCATTCGCAAAATGCCCTACCATCATGCTATAACGACTGCTACACAAAGTTAATCGTGTTTTGTAACCGTAGAACATTTCCATATCCCGATAATCTCATCACACAAATACGTGTATTTATTTGAAGTTTACTCAGCAAATCCTAAAATAAATTAAATAAGGCAGTGAACAATACTAAGACAACACGAGTCATAACTCTTACTCATTGATATTCAGGATGCGAGCAGCGAGTGGAACAAATTTTTAAAATTGAATCTAGGAAAACGAGCCAGTCTGATACAAACATCGCGAACACAATGCTTTTGCATTTTTGGTGCTGGTGTTAGAAAATACATATTGTTTGTTCTCTTTGCGAGAGGTGTTACCTAATAAGAAAATGAAAATAATAACTGTGTGCTTTGTGTAGATTACTTTCTATGATTTCTGAATGTTGTGCCCTGTTCTATGACTGTATATAATATTTAAGTACAGAACATCTGTCGCCCGTTTGATAAGTAGGATTCAGCAAGCAGTGATAGCTCAGTGGCTTTATTAATTGGGAAGTAACCCTAATCCCAATTATACGGATTTGGTAAATATGTTTTAAAACAAACGAAAACCGACGACCAAGAAAAATATGTATTCAATTTACATAACTTTGTTAGCGTGAGCCTTGTCACTCGTATACTAAGTAAAGGTGACACGGTTCGCATCCCATTCGCTGAGGAGGCTTTTACGAGGTGGTCAGTAATGTGCCCAGGCATCGACCCACCAGCAAAACCTGAATGGCAAAGAAGCTGGGACGACCTACTGGGTAAACGGCTCGTTGCGCAGTGGCGTGCGGAAAACACGGGTGTTGAACTCGCCCGAATAAACGCCGTGACCACACCGGAGTCTGGCGCGTGGCTCTACGCTCTTCCTTCTCCGCACATGGGCACGCTTTTGGATGATGACTCGTTGAGGGTGGCTGCCGCTCTTTGGCTTGGATGTCCTGTCTGCGAGCCTCACACCTGTATCTGTGGGGCGAGGGTTGAGGCGGACGGGCATCATGGCCTTAGCTGCACCCGGTGTGCGGGCAGAAGACCGCGGCACCACGTTATCAATGACATCCTTAAGCGGGCCTTTGTGTCGGCTGAGGTTCCTTGTGTCCTTGAACCCCCGGGACTCTTGCGTTCCGACGGTAAGCGGCCGGACGGCCTGACATTGGTTCCATGGCAGAAAGGGCGCAGCCTCGTGTGGGACGCAACATGCGTGAGCACGTTTGCATCCTGTCACATCTCCGTTACTCAGCAGTCGGCTGGTGCGGGAGCAGAAGCAGCCGCCCGACGCAAACGCCTAAAATATGCCAGTTTGGAACCACTGTATGAGTTCGTTCCTTTTGCCGTGGAGACGTCGGGCCCCTGGGGCTCTGAAGCCAAAAAATTAGTCCGAAACCTCGGCCGCCGTTTAAGAGAGAGAGGGCGGGACCCCCGATCTGGTTGGTTCTTGACCCAACAGATCTCCTTGGCGATACAACGGGGTAATGCGGCGAGTGTGCTGGGTACATTGGGACCAGGTGCCAAGTGCGGGACTTATTTAGAAGTAGAATAGAAGTAGAAATTTGACTCACGGTGTTATATCCGAATGTATATCAATTTCTTTGAAATTGAGTAAACATTACACATGCTGCAATAAACTTTGTTAACAAATATATTGCGCTCCTATTGGATTCTTTAGTAAGCTTTTGTAGTATAAAAAATACACTACAGGTTTCTTTTTATTTCATCTATATATAGCCCTAACTTCACATAGAACTAATTAAAATTTTCCAATTCCCAGCTTTTCTTGACAGATGTCTATATAAGCTAACAAAATATAAATACCAAATATAAGCTTTATGACCTGGTATTTTTCGCGATTTCGTGTTTTATATATATTTTACGATACTTAGCCTATAACTTATCAATATTTGTGTCCTTACTTGTTTTTTATAAACTACGGAGCATGAATGACTAAGTTTTGCACAGAGTGTAAGTGAACAACAAATACTTACTTTTTATGATGAAATGTCACCTAAATGAATGCATTATTGATTCCGTGAGTGTGAAATCACATATATCTGGATTGTTCACAATAGCAGTTTCGAAGCACTTGTAGCGAAGTTTGGTTATAGCTATTCTGAACCGATCAGCAAAGCTAAGCAAAGTCCGCCGCGGCGATGTGTTGGATGGATGACCGCTGATGACATTACTACTGAGCGCTTCCGTGCTTCAGACGGCACGTTAAGCCGTCGGCCCCAGTTGTTGTCTTAGGATAGCAGTCGTTATAGCATGGTGGTAGGGCATTTTGCGAATGCCTCCCTGGCTAGCTACCTCCCTCAAGTAGAAAATCTGTCGCCAAGCACCTAACTGTGTGTTCCGGCAGCTGTACTTGAGAGCCAGTAATTCTAGGTTAGCCTGAACAAAATCTTCGACCACATCATCACTTACCATCAGGTGAGATAGTGGTCAAAGGTTAACCTATCAGGCATAAAAAAGTGCTCAAACATCCGCATTTTTTAAATAATTTAACTTACAATAAATAATATAACAAGTATATATTAATAAAAAATTATAAAACCCAACTTCAAATTATTTATTTTCGTTAAGTGTTTTATCGTTCCATTGATTTAAAACTGAAAGTTATATATATTTATGGAATCGTTTCTTGAAGCCCTTCATTTTGATACCCCACCCGTTGAGTATGGGAGAAAAAAAAATTCCTTCTCAAAATATAGCGTGCAAAATCCGCCAATTTGTTAATTTTTACTTTTATGTGGTCTAGTATGTAGTGTCACCTGGGCTATCAAGACAGATCTAATGGTATGTTATACATTCAGATCGGATGAGCCGTTTAGAAGTTATGGTGGAATAAAGAAACTCACAAACATGAAATACATACATGAACCCTGTTCACTGAAAACATAACACTCCTATTTTGGCCAGTCGTGTAAAAAGATACTTCGTCTAACAAATTGTAATTTGTTTTGTTAAGTTACAACCATATGATACAGCGATTCATTTACCATTCTCTATATTTCATTACACTTTGACGTAAACGATTTAATGTCTTAATTTGCAGCACAAAGAGAAATTAAAGGGCCTGTTAAAAGCTCGACATGACAAAGTGCTCTTTCTATTATAACTTTTAAGACCATAAGCTCACCTACGTGCCTTAATTTTACTAATTACTTTCGTCGTTTAGCGTCAAGTAATTAAAATTTAGGCGCCCATAGTGTTAACTCTAAATAAGGCTGTATAATTCGAAATTTTCAAAGAAGCTACTGGTACCTTAAAGTTATATTATCAGGACATGATTTTTGGAAATGTTAACGACAATAGGTATACAGTATATTTTGAAGCACGTCTGACGGAACTTGGGTCTATATATATATACTAATGCCTACGTGCTAGCGTGATGGGTGCAGTACAATTCGTCATATGACGAAATGTATCTGTTATGGGCATATATAAAAAATAGTAATTAACAGTTACAAATTATAAAAAATATTGGCTGCATAGATTTCACGATGGTAATCCATTTGAGTGCTCACCTAGCTGCTAAGTACCTACCGCCGACAAATAGATGTATTCCGCTTTAATACCAAGGAAGGATCCCACAATATTTATTTATAAATAAAATTCCATTCCGACCTCAACTTTATTTTTTGTACTGATCTGATTTAATACTTGGTATTGCTTAAATAAATTTGCAAAATAGATAAGATTTATAAAACTATGCTAACGCCACAGTACGCAATAAAATCAATCACCAATTAAAAACTTCTTTAAGTACTAGGAGAGCAGAAATTCAAGGGAGTTTCATACATCAGACATGAAATTCTAAATATATAATGAGCATTGTTGTCAAAAGAAAATGTCAAAAATAAGTCAAAATTTAGATCATCTCCACTACCATATTGTTAGTCAATAAGGCTCATATTTCTGTATGACTAAGCTTAACTTGTTAATTGCCATCCAAACTTGATAATTCTTTTTCGTTGGTATATATCTAAGTTAGTCGCATTATAATCTCACCAACGAGTAAATTTTAAGTTCTAATAAAATAACGTATTTTGCCTTATATGTACAATAATATTTGGACAGATATGGGTCTTATTAATATAGTAATGGTTGAATTGAATATTTATAATTGTAATAACAAGAATTTTAATTAATTTAAATATGAGCTCAGTGTTCACCGTGGTACCGAATTCCATCAGTCATTTTATACTGTTCAGTGTTGAATGTCGGTTCCGTGGCATTATAAAAAGAAGTCAGAAACATAAACTTGAAAATGGACAGTAAAATAATTTCAATATGACTCCATATCAGTCATAAAATTAAAACTATTTCGGCCATCTTTTGTATGTTTTACAAAACATGAACTAGTATTTTTTCATAATGGAACAACCTTCCACAAAGCTACGTATACCTACAACGGATTGGATGTACGTTACGTCTAACCTTGAACAAAGCTACGTTGAAACTATCTACACGAAAATCATTTTCAAAGCCTACAATAAGGTTTGCCGTTCTTGAAACGCTTATAACAGCATAATATGAATCGGAAACCAAAGTTGGGTATCAAATAAATGCCAGTTTAGCACGTTTATATTTTGCCGCACGCCCACCGCGCAGTGCCAGTTGAATATCAATTTGTGAACATACCGTGAGAGCGATACATTAATGGACAGTAATTAAGCTTTTATGAATACTTTTTTATTGATAATACTTTTCGATCTAAAATATGTTATCCTGAAACCACACCGTTGGGTTCCTAGTAACCGTTTTTATAGTTGAAGATGTAAACTGGAAAGCATAGCGCTTTTGAGATGTTCTCCGGTCATGCGAGACAACGCACAGATTACATGGGAAGTGATTTTAAAATAAGATTTTTATTTCGTTGTACTGTTTATATGTCTGCATATCGTTCGTTTACTATAAATGCAAGTCATTTATAGCCTGTGCAAACTCATTTTGTATAATGCTTGATGACTGATTTGCTACTTAAATATATATATATAGCCACACGAGCATTCTTCAAGTGCATTACCGCCAATTAGATTATAAACTTTCATCAAATGAGTGGTTATATTATAGGTCATTATTGCTTTAAACTTTGTTTTTAACTGTACCGAATTAATAATAAGTGTTAAAAAGTAACAAGCTTAAAAAGTATCATAAACTTTTTATATTTAGTAAACCGAGACACCATTCCTTTATTAACAGTTGAAATCTCTGTTTTATGGCCGAGAAAAGGTAAATTATATTACATATATACATACATACATAACATCACGCCTCTTTCCAGTAGGGGTAGGCAGAGACCACAGATTTCCACTGGCTACGATCCTTGCAAATCTCTTTCGCTTCATCTACATTCATCAATCCTTTCATACATGACCTGTCCTTTTTCAAAACGTCTTCAATTTGATTTCAAAACATTCGTCAAGGTCTTCCCCTTCCATCACTTCCGTTCATTTGTCCCATGTATACCTGTTTATAAAAAAAAATAATAAGTCTATAATAAGTTTCAGTCTCATCTCATTCATTCTCTCTACACGTCTAAACCATACCTTTCTCAATTTTTGTCACTACATCCTCATTCACACCACATCTTTCCCTTAACACACTTTACATAATTTTTTTTTTAAATCACCATTTACCAATATTATTAGATAAACCATTGCAACCATAAACATTTTATAATAATGTATAATATTGTGAATATTTTGAAAAACACTACGTAAGAAAAATCTTTAATACGGATGGGTTTTGAACCCAAAGTCGATGTTTTGCTGGAGGGCTAGCCTTTTGACCACTATCTAACCTGATAGTAAGTGATGATGTGGTCATGGATGTTCTTCAGACTAACCTAGAATTACAGGTATGTGCAAGGGCAGTTGCCGGGACCTACCATTAGGTGCTTGTAGACAGACACCTAGGTTTCTACTACATCTTGCTCCAAGGCAGGCAATTTGCAATTTGAGCTTCTGTGGTCGCTCGGTTATTTAATTATCTAGTATATACGTGCCGTGTCTCTACCTCAGTTTGTGATTTATTAGTTCTTATCGGCTTATGTTTCATTTATCACCCGATATAGTAACATATAAAAGACAAAACTAGTAAATGACCTCCAACATTAAACCCGCATTTTAAGGTAAACTTATAACCAAAGTTTTAACATCTCGCTATCCTATTGAAGCAAAATAACTCCGAATAAATCATTTTTAACCCAAGAAAAGTAAATTATCACCAATATTAAAACAACATTTTTATGTAATATTAAAACCAAAGTTTTTATATCTTGCTATAATTCTTCTGGCGTATCGCCGGCCGCTGCCGCGGCACGCTGGCTCGGCTCGCGCGTTGTTGTGGTCACAAGTAACCTAACGCACCTCCTCGCTTCGCTCTGTTATAACGAAAATAGGATTTCGGTTTTTAAAAAAAACTATTTTCCACTCGCGACTTATGAGTATATTTCGAGGGAAATTAATCTAAGTATATATTTAAAAACGTATCTTTAGGCAACCGCTCTTTTTGAAGGATGGAAGAAGACTGATTTAAAAGTAGTACTAAGAGTAGGGTCTCGACCTCAGTACCGCTGAGCAAGCTAGATAGGCTGCCAGGACAGCACTAAGGCTAACTAAATAGGTATGTAACATCTCCCCCTTTTAGAGGAGACTTTGGGGTTAGTCCAAAGTCTCTGTTAGACTCTGGTTCTCAGTGGGGCGACAGGGCTAACCATTTCGATTTCGGGGTCTTGTCCGTCCGTCATGTTCGTGGTTTTGGATAACGGTTTAGGTGATAATTTATTTATATTCAATTTAAACTGGAAGGGCCGGTTGCTGCCAGATTTACAAATTTTCTTAAAGATTAAACAAGTTACAAATAGAAATATAATTAGAGAAATTATAATTATCAGAATGGAGTAATGTGTCCCATATTCAACGATGTGTGGGTTTTGCGGTACATGTTCAATGGGTTTCAAATTATTTAAGATTGATTTCATTTTTATTTTATTTTCGGAATTAAAATCGTCTAGGTCTATGTTGTGTAAGTGAATAGGAGACACATTTTCTGTAACATGGTTTAATTGAATTAAATTACAACAAGTATCGTTAATTAAGTTAAAGTTTGGGAATTGGTTGATAGGTGATGTAATATTTATAGTATTACGTCTCGGTATCAGTGTAGTGCTCTTACAATATACTATACACTCCTTAGGTATAGTGAGTATGCCCGTTCCCAAGATATTAGTTTCATATAAATTTGAATTAAGACAATCAACAGAAATTTTATTGGGTTCTGATTGTATATAAATCCACCTATTGTTAATTAACGGTTCCCAGGTATCAAGTTTCCCTATTATAATTTTTGTTTCACATTGTAATGGTTTTTCACTAATCACTTTTGCCAATAATTCACTTTCACATGTGGGTTTTGCTTCGGTGGAGTACACATTTTCAATGTCACAGATGAAGTTTCCTGAGTTCACAGTTTTGCAGATTTTTAGGTCGTCGAATATGAAATAATATGATTTGTCTTTGGTCATTGCTATATATTTGTTATCAGGTATAATTATGCTGAATGAGTTCGGTTCCTCAGGTTTGTAAGGAGTAGGAAGTGCAATACTATGAAACAATACATATTCTTTGATATTTACTAGAGGGACTTGTAAGACAAATATGACCTGATTACTACTATAATAACATACTAACTTAGAGATATTTAAAATAAGATGTATAGAATTAATATCTAAAACCACAGGCAGTTCAAGGTCGCTAGGCAGATGTCTGTAGTTATCGGCAAGCTCTTGGTGTAACTGAGTTGGAGTTATTATCGCGGGATGTAAAATGTTTTGACTACTGAATAAAATTGCATTAGTTATATCTTCTAACTGAAAAGACAAGGTCAATATCGACGTTTCTAAAATGTCGAGTATTTCGTTAATATTGACAAGTAACTGTAGTCCATTGGTTATTTCAGTAATATTTTTAACATCGAGTGAGAGCTTGTCGATAGCTTCATTGAGGTTGGCTTCATTTTCTCTTATGTTATGTAAAGTGTTATTATAACATGTTAATATCGAAGTAGTAACTAAAATATTTTCCTTCATTAGCGAAGCCAACTGTTTATCATTATTTTCCAAAGATCTTATCGCTTCATCATATTTCAGTCCGTCATTCTCATCCAGGGAACCAAAAACCTGTTTCAGGATTGTTCCCATACCTCCTATCCATGCGCTTCGTTTGGTTCTACTATCTATTAAATGCGAGATGGACGCAAACTCTCTACTCATGTCTCGGAACCGCGCTGATAATGGTTGCAGCATGTTGTGACATTCTGCATCAATTTCTACTATTCGGGTCTGATTACACAAATTTCTTGTAATTCCTAAAGCGTTTCCAATATTTTGAATGTGAGGACCAAAATGCGAAATGTCTATTGGTATTACAATTTTTAATTGAACATTATTAATTTTGAGTTTCCCTAGATAATCGTAATAGAGTCCCGAACTTGAGGTGATTGGCTGAATGAAATCTTGAGGAGATTGACCTCGAACTGAACTGCAAATAATAATTATCATTAACGATAAGGTAAGGTAAGTATATTTATCTATTTTATTCCTATCTTTAATAAAACTATTTTTTTTTTTTTTTTGCTTATCTTTTCTGTGTATCTAACTAATCTTATTTATTTTTTTTACAGGTTAACTTAGGTGTATCGTCGCGTTTGCAGTATAGGTGCGAGGTAAGTATTACGTTATTTTATCGATTTATTAATTAACATAGATAAGTTTCTTAATTAAGTATTTACATGTTTGTTCCAACGTCGGCTGGCTTCACCTGATCAAAGTGATGCGTAACATGACGTCGGTTAATAAGCAAGGTAAGTGTATTATTACCATTTACTTTTATTATTTTATAGGGTCCTTTCCATAGAGGTGAAAGCGCTTTACGCATTCTCAAATGGTTTTTCAGATAAACGTAATCGCCAGTCTTGTATTTGGCTGGACGAGTATGAGTATCATAATAGGCCTTAGAAGATTCCTTAGATTTCCTTATGAAATCCAAGGCTTTTTCTCGTGAATATTTCAACCGACTTTGGAGCATACGGACATAATCAGGATATGTGGCTCCAGGAGATTCCTCATAGATAGAGTTTGGAATAACTGGCTTGCTTCCGAACATTAACTCGTAAGGTGTGAAGTGGGTTGTGGAATGGACTGTTGTATTATAAGTAAGCATAGCTGTATAGACATAGCGGGGCCAGTTGGACTGTTCTTCATTAGTAAAGGATCTAAGGTACTCCTTGAGAGTTGAGTGGCTTCGTTCCAGGGCACCCTGAGTTTGAGGGTGATATGGAGAAGACCAGAGGTTCTTTATTTTGAGAAACTCACAAGTCTTCTTGAAGAGATCAGATGTGAAGTTTGTTCCCTGGTCCGTTAGGATCATTTTGGGGATATCGAAGATGGATATGTAGTGGATCAAGCATTCACTCGTTTCTTCGGCTGTAGTGCTGCGGATTGGATATGCAGAAGAGAATTTGGTGAGATCGTCTTGTATCGTTAATATATACTTTAGTTTTGCAGGTCCTGCTTCGGGTAGTGGCCCAACAATGTCAAGGGATATTCGTTGACAAGGTTCAGTTGAAGTGCTAGTTATTTGCATGGGAGCACGATTTACTTGCCTGAGAGCTTTATTAGTCTGGCACTGCGGGCATTTCTTTACGAAGGATTCGATATCACTGCGCATGTTTTTCCAGTAGAAGGTTTCTTGGATTCGTTTTAGCATACGGCTACTGCTGAGATGTCCGGCAATTGGGATATCATGGTTCTCCTTAAGTATTTTCGGAATTTCAGAGAGAGATGGGTATATGATTTTACCTTTGTATATGTGTATATTGAATCCTGTATTGTTGAACAGGAAAAGAAGCATATTATACAGTTTTACATATTGGTGAGTGTCGAACGGGTTCTTAAAATCTGTTATCGCGATATCTGGGGTAATGTCTTTATCAAGATTAATAACTAGATCGTCTCTGAGTGATTTAAGACTCTTATAGATGTCTCCGTAAGAGGACGCGTCAAAATGGTATACTTTGAAGAAGAGGAGATAATATATTTTGCCTTCATGTGTAAATGATATAAAGGAATATAAAGGCCTTTCTTTGTTTGTGATATCAGAGTTGCTTGGTAAATTATCAAGAATATTTTGAACATAGGGATTAGATTCATCGAGGTCGATTGAAGAAGGTAAGATAATAATTTTATATTTAGATTTTGTGATATCTTCGTTATGTTCTTGAATGTTCGTATTGAAAGATTTATTTTCATTTGCTATTGTTTTTAGAAAGGTAGGGTAGTCATCATCTGGTAAGTCTGGGAAGGCGCTCGTGGATGGCGTTGGGGTACCAGCAGGATGCGCGTCTAGAGCTGGAGACGGATTGGGAGCATGTCCAGGTAAGTTATTCATTTCATTTTCGATTTCTCCTCTAAGGGTATCGGGGATATTAGAAGGTAAGTTGATTTCAGGTGCTGGCAGGATTTCTTCACTAGGATCGAGGAGATTTGGGAATGGTGAGTTTATTTCAGGTAATGGCAGAATGTCGGCACTAAGGTCAGGAGCATCTAAAGGGTGTAAGTTTAGTTCGTCTGGGTTGAATGATGGTGGTGATAATAGTAAGTCCATTAGGTCTTTGTCTAATCCCTGAGTTGGCTCTTTATCTACGTTGGAATTGGGTGAGTCATTTTCAGGTTGAATTGGATTTACGGGGAAACGAGACAAAGCATCGGCGTTAGTTTTGATTTTCCCCTTTTTGTATTTAATATCATATTCGAATTCTTCCAATTTCAAGCGCCATCGGATAAGACGTGATCCTGGATCTTTGCACTTGAATAACCATTCCAAAGGTTTATGGTCTGTGAGGACCGTGAAACGATGCCCGTACAAGTAGGGCCGAAATACTTTGGTGCCGAATATTACAGCAAGGCACTCTTTTTCAGTGACACTATAGTTGCACTCGGCTTTGTTGAGAGTGCGAGATGCGAATGCGATAGGTCGATCTTGCCCTATAAGTCCTTGTGATAATATTGCTGATATGGCGTAGTTTGAAGCGTCGCATGTCAGAAGGAAGGGCTGAGTAAAATCTGGGTATGCCAGAATTGGGGCGGAAACGAGTTTTTTTTTCAGCGATTCAAAAGAGAGTTGTTGCTCATTTTGCCATTGAAATGGGATATCCTTCTTTAGGAGAGACGTGAGAGGTTTTGCCAGTTTTGCGAAGTCAGGTATAAATCTTCTATAGTATGATACTAAACCTAAGAAAGATATTATATCTTTAGGAGATTGAGGAGTCGGGAACTCGGACACGGCTTTGGTTTTTTCAGGGTTTGGTTTGACGCCATTTTCGCTGATAATGTGTCCTATATAGGCCACTTCTTTACGTAGGAATTCACATTTTTCTGGCTGAAGTTTTAAGTTGAAATCGCGGATTCTGTTGAAAACTGCTCTTAGATTATCAATCTGTGAAGTCAGGTCATGCGAGTAAATGACAATATCGTCCAAATAAACAAAGCATCGTGAGCCTTGAAGGCCTGAGAGACAGTTGTTCATAAGTTTCTGGAAGGTAGATGGGGCATTTTTAAGTCCAAACGGCATTCTATTGAATTGGTAATGACCTTGAGGCACAGAAAATGCAGTTTTAAGAGAATCCTCGGGAGAAATAAGGATCTGATGAAAACCGGAAGTGAGATCTAGGGTAGTGAAGTATTTACTATTTCCTAGTTGGTCAAGAATTTCGGATATTTGTGGAATAGGGTATGTTTCACCAATTGTTATGTCGTTAAGTTTCCGATAATCTATTACTATTCGCCATTTGCGTTGACCTTGTGAGTCTGTCTTTTTGGGCACTATCCAGATCGGTGAGCTCCAAGGAGAAGATGAAGGTTCTATGATGTTTTGATCCAACATTTTACCGATTTGGGTTTCCACTTCCTTTTTATGGCATTCTGGGAATCTATATGATTTAGTGTGGACAGGTACATTACTATTCGTTTTGATTTGATGTTCAAGAGCGGAAGTAAATGTTAGTTGATCATCGGGTAGATGGAAAATATCTGAATATTGTGAGCAAAGTTCTATAAGAGCGTCTCTTTCTTCCCGATTCAAGTGATCAGTTCTCAGTGAGTTGATTACTTCGTAGGTTCGCTCAGACGTTGTTTGGATGCTAGTATTAATTGGATACGCAGTGGAATGTAGGGGTTCAATATTAAGGTTTAAGTTGGTCTTGACATTGACAAAGGTTTCTGAAGTGTTGGCAATAGTCAAATTAATACAGTTGTTGTCTTTGATTCTAACGATGCAGTTGGATATCAGCAAGTTATCAGAGAGATGTTGATCTGTAACGATACCTTCTTTGAGATTGGTTTTTTGGACTGAGCATTCAATAACGGCTTCGGTACGAGGTGGTATAACGTAAAATGGTTCGGAAAAATGCAATCGAATGTCGAGTTTTCCTATTTTCAGGATATCATGTGAATAATCGATTTTACAACCAAAGGCGGTTAAAAAATCCGTACCTATGATGCCATCATACGGCAGATTAATGTCTCTAACAACATGAAATTTGAATTGTATGGGTTTTTTCTCATTTAAATTTAATTTAAGTTGGAAATGACCTTCGGTTTGAGTAGGGTCATCGCCGGGGTCTATGCCCTTAAGTTTGATTGATTCCTTAATTAGTTTCTGACCCTTTTGGATACTAAATTCTTTAAGTAAACATATGGCAGAGCCTGAATCGACTAGTAGTGATAGTGGGGTGTCAGAAACTTGCGAATCTAATAAAACGTGTGGTAAAAGTCTTTTTGTTGTGTCTATATTCACTTCGTAGATTTCTTTATTGGTTTCAGTGGGAACTGGATGGTTTTGGATATCTTCGAAAATTGATTCAGTAGTTTTCTGACATTCGGGTAAGGGTTGATTACCTTGCCGATAGGTTTTATTTGACTGTGATGATTGGGATCTTATTTGGTCCCTAGAACTAGTAGGTCGGGCACTTGTTTGGGGCTGTTTACCCGAGTGGTCCCTAGAAGTTGAATGATGGGCGCTTATTTGGGGCTGGTTGGTCATGTGGTCCCTAGGATTTGAAGTATGGGCGCTTATTTGGGGCTGATTACCCGAGTGGTCCCTAGAAGTTGAAGGATGGGCGCTTATTTGGGGCTGGTTACCCATGTGGTCCCTAGGATTTGAAGTATGGGCGCTTATTTGGGGCTGATTACCCGAGTGGTCCCTAGAAGTTGAAGGATGGGCACTTATTTGGGGCTGATTACCCATGTGGTCCCTAGGATTTGAAGTATGGGCGCTTATTTGGGGCTGATTACCCATGTGGTCCCTAGGATTAGAAAGGTGGGCGCTTATTTGGGGCTGGTTACCCATGTGGTCCCTAGAATTTGAAAGATAGGCGTTCATTTGGGGCTGGTTACCCATGTGGTACCTAGGATTACAAGAATTGGTTATTGTATCGACTCTTGTACCTTGTCTCGTGCGACACCATGGCGAGACTTTTATTCGTTTAAAGTATTATCGCACGAGAGGTCTACTTCATCATGGCCGGTCTCCTCGTCGGGTTGTTCAAGAAAGTTTACGCGCGGGGGCGCCCTATAAGAGTTTTGGTTGGTCGTTTGATTTTGTTGCACTTTGAAACGGCTGTTATTATATTCGCGTTTCCTGCAGGCACAGATATCGTGACCAGGCGTTTTGCAGTAGCGGCAAAATACGTTAAGAGCCCCTTGTGGCGTAGAATTAAATGATTTTTGAGGCGAGAAAGACGTATTAAAATTTTGTTTGGATGGCCCGGCTTTAAACTTGTTATTATTGTTAGTTACAGATTTTTGATCTGTTTGTGGGCGTTTATACAGGGTCTGTTGTATACGTTCTTCCGAAATAGCAAAATTAATAGCTTCATTTAATGTTCTAGGAGACTTGCAACGTACAATATTTGAAATTCGGGGGTGAAGCCCCATTAGGAAATGATGTAGGGCAAGGTCCTCCATAGCTGCCGTACGACCAGGTAACTCTTTAGTTTTAGTATTGGATAAGGATATTTCTGTCAATAATTGTGAGAGGCAGGTCTCCATGCGTAGTGCATATTGGCTCACGTTGTCTTGCGGACCTTGCCTGCTCTCTTGGAGATCCGTGAGAAGATGCGAATAATGTTTTCGCTCACTAAATTGTGTCTTTAAGAATTCCTTGAGCTGTTCCCAGGATGTGAACTCCTTAATAGAGCAGGCGACTTCCGCTTTTCCATTTAATTGGCTAAGAATGAATTTGAATAGAATATGCTTTTGGGATTCCGTTGCAAGGTCGAAAGCATTATCGCAATTTACAAGAAATGAGTTGAGAGTTTCCCTACTACCATCATATGATTTAATAAATTTGAATAAGATGTTAAGTTCTAGTTCGGCCATTGCGAGAGCTGCGGCTGTTCTCCTGGTAATGCGTGGAGAGCCAACAGGTGACTTCGCTTCAGTATCACTTGCAACCTGTTCTGGTCCAGGGATATCAATAGTTAATTTTCCCTCTTCAACTTTCGGCAATTTTGGCATAATTAGACTTACAAAATAAAATTAAAACAAGTTGCAAATAATAAAATAAAACATAGAGAAACATTAAAATAACACAGAGTAAAATAATAATTAAATAACGGAACCCTAATATCTCAGCTTAGACAAAACAATGACCAAAGACTTACAGTATGAACAATGCGTGGGCGACCGATAAGAACACGACGGCGGCTGGGTACATCCCGATGAGATAAGGCGCGTCTCGGCTTATGGTTCTCCGGTCGCTGATTTTTAATGATTTTAATTGATGGGATAAACTTTCGATTTGTTTGTAGGTGCTGGATGCTATGATGAACAATCACGAAGCAGGGTTGAAGCACGGTGAGCACTTCTGAGTATTTTCTTCTGCAGGTTGGGGTTTGGAGCACTCCTCACACGGCTGAAGGTAAGTAGATTGCAGTGCAGGTCAGTGTAAAAATTGCAGCCTGCAATTTTTTCTTCTTTACAGGATATGCAGATCCTTTCCAGGATCTAACAGAGTTTTATGACGACACGTTAAGGATACCACGGTAAGTATTTAACACTTGTGTTTTAATCACTATCACAAGATAAGTTTTAGGACACTTAATTGTTATATTTTAGGATTAGGATCCGGATTGAGTCTCTCGAAGCGGTGCCTGGGCACTGGGGATTTCCGGATCCCACCGCTGCCACCAAAAATGTTATAACGAAAATAGGATTTCGGTTTTTAAAAAAAACTACTTTCCACTCGCGACTTATGAGTATATTTCGAGGGAAATTAATCTAAGTATATATTTAAAAACGTATCTTTAGGCAACCGCTCTTTTTGAAGGATGGAAGAAGACTGATTTAAAAGTAGTACTAAGAGTAGGGTCTCGACCTCAGTACCGCTGAGCAAGCTAGATAGGCTGCCAGGACAGCACTAAGGCTAACTAAATAGGTATATAACAGCTCGTCATCGCTCCTAAATATGACTTTAGCGATAATTTACTACATTTGGTGATAATTTATTACATTTGGTGTTAGATTACAATTTTTGGTAAAAGAACTAAGGGTATCAAAGCATTTTATGATGGTCATTATATTTATTCCCTTTCTTATCCACTGTCAATACCAGTCTTATCACGCTTATGGAGATCACTGTCTTTAGACTTGTTTGAGAATGAAGTATGTACCACTATTTCGTTGTTTATTTAGTCAACTAAAAGCAATATGAGTATACTCATATATGTATACCAGATACTCGTATGTATATCTCATATAGTTTATACCTGATTGAAGAATTCTATCATTCCGATTCTATCACAGCGAGTCAGTCAGGCTGAACTTCTATGGGGTGATAATGGGAAACTTAAAGTTAATATAATAAAAACACGAATGAAACTGCATTGCATTCTGCATCCAAGATGGAAGATTTTCTATATTTATGTCTTTAAACATTGAACACAACAAATAAGGTACATTTTTTTAAAGTGGCACCTCTTAGCATCTCAACTGAAAGTATAAAAATATAGAATATAAGCGGCCCGCCCAGGCTTCGCACGGGTCTTAAACAAAAATTATAAATTTAAACACATAAAAAAGTGCTCTGAACATAACACAACTGAAATAATTAGACATATTGTATTGCATGTTTTTTTTTGTAGATATTGATATCTTCCATAAAATTGTAGTACAAAACTTTGTTTACATGACCAATGACATACCTAGTATAACGTACATTTGTTATAACGTGAATAAAGAATCTGAATCTGAATCTGTTCTAGTGTCAATCATTTCCGCAGCGTACGATATGTAAATCGTTTTTTTTTTGGTATTTTTTGACGCGCTTGGTTACATTGGATCCTTAACTTTTTGAAATTATTCTATAGCCTATGTTAGATAAAGATAATGTTGAATTCTAATGGTGAAAGTTTTTTAAATCAAATCAAAATATTTATTTGCGTAATTAAGGAGTACATTTTTATGCAGATCTTAGCGCATGAACATAGTAAATCTCTTTAATTTTCCATTCGGCTTGCAAAATATGTAGCATACATGGCTTGTTGTATATGACATTGTAAACCAAGCCAGTATAAAATGTGTGATTCCTAAAAAAATACATGCATCTACTTATATCTTATTTGAAACAATTTAATTAAACAATACATTTAAACAATCATAACGCATAAATTGAGATCATAAAATTAATATACAGTACATAGTTTCTATTGAATAATTCAATGCCATTACAAAAAAATAAATATTAAATACAATTTATTAAGTTCATTTCACATCAAAGTTATAAGTCATAAATTCATTTAACGTATAGAAACAATTCATCGTCAATACTTTATATAATATTTTTTTGAATTTATTGTAAGGAGAATTTTTAAGTTTGGCTAGCGATTAAACAAAACTATGGGAGTATAAAATGCACTCTTATGAATATGCTTTAGTTTTAGGATTAGTTGGCACTAGATCGTTTTTATTCCTGGTGTTTATGTCATGCAAAGTAGACTTTTTTTGTAATTGTTAAAGTTTTGTTTTACAAACATACAACACTCGTAGATATTATAAAGAAAACAAAGTGTCATTATCCCAAATTGAACGAAAAAAGAAATCGGTAAATCGGTCAAGTAATCTTTAACTTTATACGTTACATACGAAAATACAAATATTTCATGTTTTTAATATCAGTAAAGATGCAGATTATATTAACAAAAATTTCACTACTTTTCAATAATGACGTTAAACTTTATGCATTGGATTTTAGGGTTTCGGATGAATACGGGACCATTATACTAAGCATACAAGGCCGCCTGCCTAGGTGGTAATCAAAACCTTCGAAGCGCTGTATCTTTGCTGTTTGAAGTGCTCGTAGCGAAGCTTGCTTAGCCGTTCTGACCCGATCAGTAAAGATAAGCAACGCCGCGGTCATGAGTTGGATGGGTGATTGCTGGTGACATTACTACTGAACGCTTCCGTGCTTCGGAGGGCACGTTAAGCCGTCGGCCCCGGTTGTTGTCTTTGTATGGCAGTCGTTATAGCATGGTGTTATGGCATTTTGCGAATGCCCGCCTGCCTAGCTACCACCCTCAAGTAGAAAATCTGTAGCCAAGCACCTAACAGTGTGTTCCAGCAGCTGTCCTTGAGAGCTAGTAATTCTAGGTTAAGCCTGTTAACACCTTCGACCACATCATCACTTACCATCACGTGAGATTGTGGTCAAAGGCTTACCCATCAATAAAAAAAAAAAAAACTTCGACCATCACTTACCATCAGGTGAGATAGTGGTCAAAGACTATCAATCATAAAAAAATCTTTTGAACCGTACAAAAGAAGCTAGTTAAGATTTTCTCAAAATCCCTACTATTCTCAAAATGTTATTGAGGTTATCCTCAATAGAACACTGTAAAATCTTTTCTACAAAAAAACGAAAATGTATTGTACCACATAATGCACGCAATGAGCTTGGAATTACAAAAGGAATAGCTAAAGATTAGTGAATTCTGAATCGAACTTAGATACACGTGTCGCGAGGCAATAGGTACTTACTGAACTTGCTGGTATGACTCCTTAATAGGGGTTATATTCGCGGCACCAAGATATGATTCCTAGAAATCAATCATAAGAGAAGAGACGTTTTGTAAAAGAAACTTCAAGCTAAAGATACTAAATCAAATCAGTAACGCTTGGTTATACATTTTTAGCTAATGAATTAAGTAAAACCGTTCATGTAGTATGTTTATGTTGTAGACGTCGGAGTTATAACAACGAAATTTCTCCTTATCTAATTTTTTAAAAGAACTTGTCTTGTCAAGAACAACCGTAACTATCATCCTAGGGCCCCTTAAGGGTATATTTTAGACGAACGCCCCCTTACAAAACGCAGCTCCAATCTCATTTTAATAATAGCGAATAAAACTTAATGATTTTTTACCCACGTAATCACTACCCCAATATTTAGGTTTGTGGTGCATCAGATTTTCATTAAATTATACAGTTTTGAAATTACACTAGCTCAAAAATTCGTAATTTTAGATAAAAGAAAGACCCAAATTTTAGCATCTCTTTCAAGAAAAATAAGCATTTTTTTAATATTTCTATTGCACCACAAACATGGAGAATATAATGAACTTTCTATAATAGGAAGTTATTTATACATGTGTACTATACTTTTTAAATAAATCTGGAGCTACGAATAACTGGCTCAAACTCCTAAAAACGTGTGCTATATACTAAACGCTATATAATTTTAAAAAAATATTATTCCAAAAGAAAAAGGATTTAAGCCAGAAACGATAGGTCCAATAATACACTATATTTACATGCGAGTTTTTTTTAAATAACAAGTTGAGTATATAAAAAAGTTCACGCTTTGGCTGGCGGGTATATGTCCTTAACTCTACCCTTTGGATTGCAAGTTCCAGGCACAGCTTGTGCCTCTCCCTTTGCAACGCGATGATCCCTCACCCATAGAGCATTCCATGGTAAATCCAAAATAATTGTCATGCCAAATAATTCATGTCTTTCTTTGTACAAAAACTTCAGTGTGCTAGTCTGTATCGCATTTAACCGGTTCCTTAGTTATGTTTGAATAGAAACGTATTAATTTTCATACTTTTTATTAAACTTTCGTGAACTAAACTCTTCGAATTCATTAACGGGTCTATCCACGTACAAATTAATAATTTTGATATTCTTTATACTGCACTGGGTAGCACTTGACCACTATCTCACCTGATGTTAAGTGATGATGCGGTCGACGATGGAGCGCGCTTACTCAGAAGATACCTGTGCACTGGCGATTTCGATGTTTATTCGTGCTTGGATAGACCCTTAAATGATTTAGAAACATGAGTTTTCATACTGTTTGAATAATACTGTGAAATGTTACGCCATACTCCAATATACATTGTGTCAATGTATTTCAGCTCTATTTATTTTGACGTTTGAAACTAAACCAAATATTAATTAAGTGTACAAAGTTTACAGCAAATTGTTTGTAATTGAGTTCGATTGTGTGAAGTAGCGATAGTTTTATTCATGGGAGGAATAGAGAAGTAATTATAACCGATTCTAATTACGGTTATGGTTTTCAAACTGACGCGTCTTTTTATATAGTCATATTTGCATTAACGCCTGCTAGTCGTAGAAAAAAAATACCACGAAAGAATTTCTTAGACTAGAACCGGGACATGCTCTGCCAAATAAGCTATCGTGGTGAGTAAGTTATAGCTCAATTTATCCTTTCGTTTATATTGTTTAACCGCCTTCAGGGGAGGGAGCGAAATCCAGAGACAAACTGACTTGAACTACAAAGAAAACTATTTTTTCTAATAGCAATAAACTTGTTTAGGATGACGCAACCCGGTTTTTAAAACATTTAAATTTTTGCAATTACTTTGATACGTTAGGTTAGTTAGTAAGTTCTGTATAGCACCCTCAATGTATAAGCCCAATTCTTTTTTAGCCGGTTCTTCCTTACTTGAATACGGGAACCTATTACTTAACCTCAGAAGTCCATCCTTTTGACCTCTAAACTGCTGTATAATATTATGTAGAACGGTTATAGGCATCTGGTTCAGAAGAATATGTGTTAGTGTGGTGGATTGCCTAACAAATAATAATAATAATAATAACAAAAGTTATAAATAATATTGGGTACCGACGCAAAAGTGAATATTTATTTTGTAGTCTCCTTTTTAACCGACTTCAAAAAGGAGGAGGTTCTCAGTTTGTTGGTTTTTTTTATGTTTGTTATCTCAGGACTTTTAACTGGGTGATCCAATTTTGATAATTCTAATGTTTGTGTAGTGTAGTTCCATTTTAATTTCATCAAAATCGGTCAAGCCGTTTTTGAGTTACATTCAAATAACTGAATCTCTGAATCTTGATGATATTTGATATCATTGACAGTGAATGACAATCGATCCCGTAAGTAGCAAGGTATCAAATTTTTTTTACCTAAAAATGGAACCGACTTCTATACTCTTTCGCTTCATATACACTCATCACTCTTTTCATACATACCTAAGCGTCGTTTTAGGGTACTCCTTGACTTGGCCGTTTTTCAGAACGTCTTCAAATTGATTTTGGAACGTTCTGTTGTGTGGACCTATTCAGTTGTCTTAAAAAAATACAACTGATGGACACACACACATTTATTTTATTTGTAAAATAAAATTATTAATTTACACTTACTCAAAAGTTCCCGCAACTCATTTTTGGTACTAATTTGGGCAGAGGTTCCAACTGAAGGGTATACTGGTACTGAGTCTGGTGACTCCTGGAGTTATCACAATAAATCTGAACACTTAATTTTGGAAGCCACCGTTTATATAGAGAAAAATATTGCTGACAACGCGTAAATAGGTTTGTGAGGGATTCGGGCCTAAGTCAGCAATATATTAGGTGTAACAGTTCGCTAGGTCTTCCCCTTCCAATACTTCTGTTTACTTGTCTCATGTATGCCTGTTTAGTCATTCTCATTTCATTCATTCTCTCTATATGTCCAAACCATCTTAATATACCTTTCTCAATTTTTGTCACTACATCCTCATTCACACCACATCGTTCCCTTATTCTGTCACTCCGTTTGACTTCAATCATGTTTTTCAATGCTCTCATCTCCACTGCATTTATCCTATTTACATGCTTTTTCTGTTATACCCAATTTTCACTGCCATACATTAGTGTCGGAACCGGCACAATTTAGAAATTAATAATATTTAAACGAAAAACTGATGAAAAAATAATATTTAAATGAAAAACACCACAAAAATGCAAAAGGTTCACGGACAAGCGTGCATAATTATTAGTGTCTGAGTTTTAACACTTGTTATATATAAGATGATGAAACTATACGTTTGTATTGAAGGTACTACGAAGACACTTTTTTTTATGCCTTTGACCACTATCTCACCTAATGGTAAGTGATGACGTGAATTACTGGCTCTCAAGGACAGCTGACACACACCGTTAGGTGTTTGGTGACAGATTTTCTACTTGAGGGTGGTAGCTAGCCAGGCGGGCATTTGCAAAATGCCCTACCACCATGCTATAACGACTGCCATCCGAAGACAACAACATAAGATTATTATTAAGGACCGACGGCTTAACGTGCCCTCCGAAGCACGGAAGCGCTCAGTAGTAATGTCACCAGTGGTCACCCATCCAACTCCTGACCGAGACTGACGTTGCTTAACTTAGCTGACCATTTCAGAATGGCTAAGCAAACTTCACTACGAGCGCTTCAGACACTAAAATTAACCGTATAAAGTAAAGAAAAACAGTCACCGGGAGGGTTATTGTATTGAGGATTGAAACGGAAATCTGCTGCTGTTTAAATATTAAGTAATTCCTTTCCTGGACATAATGATTGTGTTTACTATTTAATCGTAGGTCACATCATTACCAAACGCTGGGATAATGGTCAACAGTTACCATGTCCGTAATTAAATATGATAAATAATTATTATTATGATGTATGACAACCCATAAACCTAGTTATCTACCTACATTATTGCTGCAAAAATTTTCTATCACTATTTTATTGATGGTTGAACGTTTTCTGATGAAATTATGTAGACTTGGTCAGATATTACGGAAACCTTTAAATTCCAACCAGAGTCCTTGAAGGAGCGCGAAATAAACTTATAGAAAAGCTTAAATGATATAATATACTTTCAATTATTCATGCTAAAATTTTCCTTCATTGCTCAAACGACTAGGACAAAGTTTAGCAACAAGGTTTAACAATAAGAAAAGTATCTCATTACTTGTAGGTTATCCGACTAAAGAAGTAAACTGAAATGACTAGGGGCCCAGAATTATCTCCGGGACTGCAGTTGTTAAATTGCACAAAGACTAGAATTTAATGCTCTGCCGACTTACCCAACGGACTTTAAACTTGTAAGACTTGAAATCTTATTTTTTCTCGTCTTCATCCAGATACTCTGATACGATTAAAGTAAATCCTTTAAAATAGTTCAACAAAAAGTTTTTAAGCTGTACCTACGAGCACTTTTGTTATTAATTTCTCCGAGAATGTTTGTACGTCTTAAGTAAACTTTATTTTTATTTAAACAGGGATTAAAAGAGATTTGTTGAAATGTATAAGACTTTTCGAATTTTCATATCGTTTCGTTACATATTTATGGATCTTGAATTTAAGTTATAATATTATTTGAAATGGAAGCCGTGTGAATATTGATTGATTTGTAATGGTGGTTATTTTCAAATGTAAATATGTATACCTTTTAATGTACCTGACCATGTTTATCTTTTTGTTTAAATACTGAAATTCATGTTATGTACCAGTCGGCCGATAGCTTCAAATAATAAATATGTGCTTAAGGTTATATAATAAACGGAAATTCCACATCATTCCTATTTTTCTTTTCAATGCTGCTACAGGCATTATGTAAAAGAAAATTAACAAAAATTCAATATTGTGCTGACTGAAAATCACTTATAAATGCATTGTCTAAAAGTTGAGATTGATCATATGATGCAGTTTTACTGTCAAAAACTGCATTTTCAATTATGATATGGATTTATTAATACGTGTCTTAATATCTGTCTTTATTCAAAAGATTTGTCCATCAAGTCATATTATAGTCATTTACTGCGAATGCTCCTGCTAATCCTTCAATGCTAGTCAAGAGACTTTGATACTGCCTACCTTGCCATTCAGTGGCTTTTGTATTCAAATTAAACTAAACACAGTCAGGATTATTTAAAATTAAAACCTTCCAATTAATAAAAAATATTCTCATTTTTACGACCTTGATTTAAATATCATGCCTCATTCCAAAAATTATGGTGAGCACATTTCACGTGATGATTTTTTACGATTTTACATGATATCTTTGTTTTGGATAAAACCCATTCAAGGCAACCGTGAAACCCATGGTGTACAAATTTATGCGTGGTTGACTTTGGGTTTTGAAACAAGAAGTGGCAGTTAGGAAAGACGGCTGTTAAAATAATGAAACTTGCTACAAGCACAACATTATTGAAGGTCAGTAGTATTGCACGGTTTGACTGCTTCTAAACAAAACAACGCCTACCAAAATGAAGCATACGACTCATACGAGTAGCTGTGAAAAAAATTTGGTCTGATTTCTTGACAGGTCGGAATTCAGTGTTCAATTATTATACAAAATCAAATGAGCACCTAGGCCAACTGGTATACGACTAATTGATTTTCTGACTGCTTTTACTGTATTTGTGTATGTTTGAAAATGTTTACCAACATTTAAAAGTTTGAAATATGTTTATATATTTCATAAATGCTTTAAAAATACTTAAACCACCCGCTATCCTTTTTATTCTGTACTGCTACCAAACATCATGAATGTCAGAGCATGCATTTGAAAGATATCATCAAACAATCTAACAGCATTATATACATTCTAACAGATTTTCAGGCACCTAACTATCCACAGATACCCTTCATAACTCGATCCACAACTATTATTACTTGAATTCTATTTTCATGATAATATTTTGAAAATGTACAACTTTTTAATTTAGTAGACATTTATATAATACCAAAATATGAAACAGGAAATTCTCAGCCTAATACAACGTTCTGATAAATAATATATACGTTGGCAACACATAACCATCGGCAATATCTTACTCGTTGGGTGCACGGCTGTGCAAGCAAAGCGAATCTTTGCATTCAGCCAAGATATGAAACTTCTTACGGAACTTTATTGATGCCCACGCTCCCACTTATCCGAGTTCAGTTTTTGGGTCACAAACTTTAATAACTGTCAGTGTTATAGATATATATTAGATACACGTAATAAAATGAGAGGAATATTTTTATGAGCCATTAAATGAGTTAGTTAACGTCGATGTTCGTTATAACTCGCGCTCAAGACGTGAAGTTAATGATAAGCAAGATTGGCCTTTTAGTTGTATTTGTAATTAATGTGATAATGGAAGTACGGGATTAGAAGTTTAATAAAAGTCAGGAATTTTCCAAACCATTTCTGTAGTCTAGTTTCAATGTTCTTTTATAATTGCTTCTCACAAAAACCAAATTCAGGAGGTATTAAGTCTGAAATTGCAATTTTAAATGTGTTTAACAAATTAAAAGTAATTTTGTATCTGACTTATAATAATCACATTTTGAGTTGAGTTGGTAATCAATTTGTACCTCCGTTTATTGGAAAACTTATGATAGAATACATTGATTTTAAGTTTCCTCATGGGGATTATGAAAGTAAACCATAGACGACACACAAACAAGAAACTTATTATAATAACGTTCGTATTTTGTTTAAAAATCAGAAGGAAACATACTAATCATTCTTCTGATTTTATTGTCTGATCTTTTTTGATGGACTAATTATATTACGGCTGATTAAAATACCAATGCCTAGTCAACAAATTCTGACAGTCAAGCCAAAAGATTATTATATTAAACTATATGTCCTTTAAACCTATTTTTTAATCTTTTGTAAGACTTTCGGGGCTTACATATAAGTACAAAAATAGTAAAAAAAAAAAAAAAAAAAATAATAATAATATCAAATAGTACAAAAATATTTTTATTGCAAAACATTGAATAAAATAATGATATAGAGCTCATTCAAAGGAAGAAAAATAAGTCTCCCAAAATTTTTTGCAACTTTTACGCAACTTCCGACCCCAAAGTTTCAATTATAATCCATCCCACGGATACGCCTGTAGGCGGATTAGAACGTCAAATATACAGGATGGATACATATTTTATGTCGTCGAAATAAAAAGCAGAAGAGTTCCAAGGGAAGTGTCTCGTACCACATCAGTATTCCGAGCGCCATTCGACGGGAGGAAACAAATTCCCAAAATTGAATTTTACGAAACGAGTTGAATACGACACGGAGTACACAAACTCTGTAAAGAAACGAGATTTTTATCATTTCGACAATGACTTTGTTCTTATGTTTTTGCGAGTTTGGTCTCTTGTAAGTTTCCCTGTGCTTTTGAAGGTGGCATTGATCTTTTTATTGTTTAACTTTTTGAATTGAATCAGAATTTGTATACTTGGTTATTTTAAACAGATTTTGTATATGTCCAATCCCGGGTGTGTCTTACCTATTTTGAGTATATTTTTGCGGTTGATGTCTAATAGAATGGAATCCCCATAAGACCTCTCGCGTGTCTGTTTGTCTGGCTGTCCGTCAGCCACAGCAAATTTTCGCTTAATTTACTATGAGGGCCATATATTAGATATCTATCTCCCATATCAGCTAATTAGGTATTTAATGCTACAAAAATGTTACATGCATATTAAGCTAATTACATTATTAGCTGATATGAGAGATACACAATATATGGCCCCTATTAGTCATAGTCTACAGGAAAATAAAAGTAAAACCTTAAGTCTTAATACGTATGGGAAACGATAAATATTTATTTCACAGAGGACTAAAATTAGTTCTATTTGGTCTAGGAGTTATTATGCTTGTTATTAACAATATTGTTCGAGGAGGTTCCAGTACAAAATCGAGCCCAAAAAACTTTATAACAAACTTCTAAATAAGAAGGTGCTCAATCCGACACGTATTTTTAGAGTTTTGTACAAAGCAATGGCACCGTTAAAGAATCATTCATCATTGTTACTATATGCCAGTCAAACGCCGTATCTACTGGACTAGAAAATGAATGGCCTGAAATTTGGCACGTATTAAATAATTTGATACATTTGATTTGGTACATATAACATTCTAGGTTAGCCTGAACAACATCTTCGACCACATCATCACTTACCATCAGGTGAGATAGTGGTCAAAAGCTAACCTATCAAGAATATTAAAAAAAAGTAGACTCAATTGCAAAACCTATGGCTTAAATAACTAATATTAAATTAATAAAAATAATTTTCCTAAAAAAGTTACAAAGGCTGGGAATTCATCATCTAGGGAAAATTATGAGACAGATCGACATAAATTTTACTCTGTCTTTGGGTGCGGAATCATCATAATTAAATAACATATGTGTTCCGAAAGCTGTCTTTGAGAGCGAGTTCTCTAGTTTAGATCTATGACGACATAAACAATATAATTACAAACAGAAATACTGTTCAAGATTTGCTTCAACGTATATGCAGCATATTATAATGCAGTAAGTCAAGCTCTCGCCAATTGTAAAAAAATTATAAAAAACGCCACATCATTCGTGCACTTCCCATTCTTAGGCTGAAAATGATATTTTCTTTTATTATAGTGGTAAAAGATGTTAGTAGTTCAGTGTATCAAATGATATCGGATCTATTTATTTAATATGATGGAGCGTTCCGCATTGCAGCGGTAAAAAAAGCATATTTGAAGACTTCAGCAATGAATTTGTTGGATGAAAATAACTTTAAAAACAACCAGAAGTCGAAAATTATATATATCGTTTATGAATATTCTTATTGTTTGAGTACTTACTGATGCTACTGACTTAATATAACATATAATTAAATGATATGTATTCTTTTTTGGCTAGGTTTACACTGGCAGTAATAAGTTTTTAGAGTATGTATATGTACACCATTTGTAATTTTAACTACCCTTATATACAGCATGATACATACCTTTTTTTCATTTTAAAATGATTTTTGCATGCGCAAGCGCGGATGGCAGCGTGCAAGCTCCGTGACGAAGTGACCTTTCGAAGTCGCGAAACATGTCGAAATCAATCGTATCGGCTAAACTACGTAAATTATTCAGTAAAATAGTTGTACGAATTTTTCGGTAGTAACTTTAAGAGACCTTTGCGAATTGATCACACAGCTATAAGTGTTTAACGGGACTTAATCGCGATAAAACATTTATATATTTATTTATTTACCTCGACGTTTCAACCAAATTGCATAGGTCGTGGTCACGAGCGGACTGAAGAGGCTGGTGTCAACGTCTTCAAAGGCGGGTATTTTCTCCAACTACCCGCATTTGATTGAGAAATGTATCGTCTTGACACACAACACCGACAACATCCACAGGTCTTAATGAAGGTAAAATACGTTTGGTGCATTTCCTTAACACTGGATTCCAAGATGCAGGCAACTTAAAACCATCCTATCTATTGAAATGATGATATTTCCTTATTTTGATAACTTCTCGTACTACTCTAGAATGGTAATGCCGTTCCGTCGAGAGGACTTTCGGGTCGTGGAGGTCGAAATCTCGAGGTAAATAAATAAATATATACATGTTTATCGCGTTTAGATCCCGTTAAATACTTTTATGAAATAAGCTACAGAATTTGTCGGTGTTTGAATATACAGACTATAACAGATCGTGTTCTTATCAGCGTTGATCCATGAAACCATCAAGTAAGTTGTGTTCAGGAAAGTTAAAAATGCACGACGACACTATAACTTGACCCCGAGGTCAAGTTAATGACCTCGGGGTCTAGATTATTGCCCTCAACGACCAATTTGGTGAATTCAGGGTCAATGTCAATGACTTAGAGTACCTACCTTAATACTCCCATATCCCATACACAGACTACAACAGAACGGATTATTCTATACCTCATCAATCAAATCATCAAGCAAGATGTTTTCTCATCAAGCGGATGGCTGAAGAGAGTTTATTATTTTATTTAATTATTGCTGATAACCAAGCCTTTGACCTCTATCTCACTTGATGATAAGTGATAATGTGGTCGAAGATGTTGATCAGGCTAGCTTAGAATTGCTGGCTCTCACGGACAGCCGGAATACACCGTTAGGTGCATGGTGACAGATTTTCTACTTGAGGGTGGTACCTAGCGAGGCGGGTATTCGCTACATGCCCTACCACCATGCTGTTACAACTGCTATCTTAAGACAACAACCGGGACCGACGGCTTAACGTGCCCTCCGAAGCACGGAAGCGCTCAGTCACCCACTAGCGGTCACCCATCCAACCCCTGACGTTGCTTAACTAAGCTGATCGTTTAAGAGCGGCTAAGCAAACTTCGCTACGAGCGCTTCAGTAAAGTTATGAGTAGTTAGTTATGAAACTGGCAATACTTTTATATTATATTTACATTATATATTATTAATAATTTATCGACGTTGCGTTCTTTCTAGTCTATGATAGCTGCTAGCCTATATTAAATGAGACACTGTGACTTTGAAGCTTACATCATTCTAGATTGCAGTTGTCTTGGCAGGCTTGTACCAGCCACCGAACAGGCAACTCCTAGGTATATAACTATGAAGTGAAACTTGTGGTACTTAATATTGGAAGTGAAGACCGTGAACTAATCAGTCTATATCAGTGATGCAAGCCGACAGCAGTTCCAGGAGCAGCAGAGTTTGAAGACTACAATCGTGATACGTTATGGCAGACGCGATACAGTGATTATGAGTTAAGGCTAGTAATAAATAAAGAGGGAGATTGTGAAGAGAGGCGAAAATTGGAATGGCTTTAGGATGAATTCTGTTTTAAGGGTCACTATAAAATAAATTGTGGATTATGAATAAATAAAGTGTGGTTATGTGATTTTGTCATCTCAATTACACGATACTCACATGCACGCCCACGTTAGCTCTGCCATCAAACATGATGGTAGTTTTTAATCTCCGACAAATGTATACTATAATGTTATCACCAGATACACACATTAACACTACTGGAACACAGGCTTTTTTAAACTACGAGAGAGAAATAATAAAAGGCTGAGTATCTTAATTCTCCAAGTAGTTACTTTGAGGAGGCCAATTCATGCCTTCTCTGCTGTGCTTGGGCTTGCGATTTTAGTGAAATATATCAGCAGATCATAATGTAAGTATTTTTTGTAGTATTAGATTCTTAATTATTCAACTTACCTCATCTTTCATTTGATACTGTATCCTCAACGCTGTAGTCAAATATTTTATAGTTTGTATAATAAAGACTAAAAATCTCATTTGACTAATGTTTTTGAGAATTACATACTTATAAAGTGAGTTCAAATCTATATTAGCAACTGTGAGTGTCCTTCTGGAGTTCAAAACAAATCTAGACCGAAATATGCTCATTAAAAAACACTTTGCTATTATAATATTTTTATTTCTACCCATTATTACGATTATTGAACAACTGTAGGTACAAATTGAAACCCAAGTACTTCTCAGTTCGAATGCAATAGTGTTCGTTTGTGACAAGCAAATGTTCAGATGCAATAAATAACCACTAGACAGTTAGACTGACTCCGACAGTCAACTTGTCTGCTTCTAACCCTGAGGTCAATGCTCGTGCAAATTAGAGTTGCTTACTGACAAAACAAATAATATTCAATTGTACCGCTATAAATATACAATCGTGAATATAAGAGGCTAGTGACTTTTTTACTCTTAATGTTGACAGACAGGTAACTGTTGTTCACGGTTAAGGAAATTGGTGCACTGCACGAGCAAAAAACTAAGTGATACATGAATCGCTTTGTAAATTTTAATATTAAAGTGTTAAAAATAAGATCCATCATCATCATCATTATCAATAGCCGTTCATGTCTACCTTAAGAAAGGCCTTCTCTATTAAGGGGGGTTTGCACTAATCCCTATGCTTGCCAAGCACATGGCGGTGCTGATTACTTTCTGCTATTTGCCCTTCACCGCCTCTTACGAGTCCAACAGAAAGATATGGGGGGAAAATAAATAAAATTATATACCTTGGATCAGTAATCAATTAAAAACGTTCGCTTCGATATTTAATACAAGCGAAAAAAAATTCAACCAACTCCAAAACTGCAAACTCGGCCTATTTGTAGACGTGGTCACGTTTCCCACAGCGCAGAGTCTCAGACATGCATTATCGTAACTCAATTGTTTTTCAACTACGTGCACCGCCCTGCCCTACACAATGTTAGCTAAATTTTGTGAAACAAAGTAATGCCCTAAACTATTAACAAGCTTAACGCTGTTTACAACAATCCCTGGGATTAATACAGTCTATTAATCCAAGCATGCGAGGCTCAGATGGCATGGACGCCGTCTATTATCCAACAAATCTGAGGATAGCGCCATAATAATGCAACATTGACCGTTTATGTACTGCAAATTACTTGTCATTATGCAGAAACTAGGAATGTGTAGTCAGAATGTAAGATTAGGGAGTAGTTGTAACTCTGAGCTTTAATTAAGTAAAATTAAATTTTGTCAAACTTTAGAATACTAGTGACTTAAACTTAAACTATAGCTTAGCGAACTAGTTTTAATTAATAAGAAAAGTAAAAACCTGACCCCAAATTATATATTATCGTTAAACGTGTTATCGTTCCGTTGAACTTAAAACTGCATAATAGTAATGGAATCATTTTTAGGGTTCCGTTCCGATGAAGCCATTCCAATAAATTAGCGATTCTAGCTACGAAGCAATAAAATGCACTACAGCTCGCGAAGCACTAAGTACCTTATAAAGCAAATATAAATATTATTTATATTCATCTACAAGGCGTCTCTACTTCTATCGTATAGGGACGAATTGCTCTGATCTCTTCTGACGCAGCACGCACCGTACCGTACAATAATCCCGTCCAGACAGATACGCCGAGTTAGCCAGTTCTGCTATTTGTGTCAGTTTGGTATGTGAATGTTTTTTAAAATTATATTTCATAAACTATATGAGCCAGATTGTCCACTGCTGAACACAGCCTCCCCTATTGAGGGGGTATTTGCCATAATCCTCACGCTTGGTGGCTCGGGGATCGCAGTGTAAGATGGCAGTTCTTTAGAAGGCGCTGCTGCCCACCTTCCAGTATTTTTCACTTAGTCGCCTCTTACGAAACGAACGGGAAGATATGGGGGGGTGGAATTCTAATCCAGCACGCCACATAACAACTTATTCTCGATCAAGATTTTCAAATATTTGTATGGCTTACTTTTACTTGGAATTTTACCGCTTTCAAATAATAATTTTGATATCAAATTGGTGATGACAAAACATAATAATGTCCGTTGATATAAAGTAAAAAGTTGCTAAAATGAGTACCCTCGACTCATTTTATTCCGTGACGGAGTCTCAGCACTATAATAATGAAAAAATTTAATCGTGTATGGGCTTATACAATTTTTTTCCTAAAATTACTATATAAAAAATACACTAATTCAGTGTTTCATGCTATTAAAAAGTTCAGGTTAAATCTTAGTATTTAATTATTTTATTTGGTAATAAAAAATACATTAACGAATACAAAAAACATTATTATTACATTGATTTTCTGCGTTGAAATCACGCTCTAAGGACTACAAGTGTTTTCAACATACAAGTAGCTCTCCAAATTGCGGGGGTAACCCCCTAATTTATCCTGACTACACCCATGGAAGTCAGGTATAGCAATTAGTTTGGCTAGAGGCGTACAAATTAATTGCACGTAAGGTGGGATTATAAGCAGTTAGTAAATACATATGGGCGATGTCCCAGATGGTCTCATTAAACATAATTAGTGTTTGTTCGTTAATGGTAATTGTTAGGAATTAGAACAATAACTGTTTTGGTTGAAAACACGTCCTTATTTGCATCCATGACGGACTAGAGTACAACCCCCAGGCACTTCGCGGTTGCTTCAGAGCTATGAACCAAAAGTATGGGCTATAAAGTATTAAGAAGACTACCTTTGTAATTTTAATGGTAATAATGATCTGTTTCCTTGTGAGTTTCTGTAAATACTATTTGTGTCCATAGGTTTATATAAATTATGGGTTTCCTATAAATTTTATATAGCGATATAATTTTTTTTATAAAATTACAAGGACTATTAAAAACATAACCCACTACTATCTTGTACAGATGCTATCAGAGATTTGGGTGTTTTTGTTGATAGCAATCTCTCTTACGAATATCATATCGACCATATTGCGACAATAGCCTCTGCAGCACTGGGATTTATCATCCGTAATTCAAAATCGTTAAAAAAAATAAAAACTTTAAAAATATTATAATGTGCATATGCCTGTAGCAATGTGGATACGTTAGCCAAATATGAAACGAATTATGTAATCCACTCAGATAGATTAGAACGTCTCCAGAAAAAGTTGACGAGGAGTCTTGGTTTTAAATTCAAAACTTTTTTTTTTTTTTATGTTATTGTGACGGAACATGCTCGAGGCCCACCTGATGTTAAGCGGTCTAACCTCTGCCTATAACAGGTGCATTTCGTCACAAGTCACGAATTGCACTGCGCCCGTCACTTTGAGACAGTTATAAGTCTCATGTGCCCGTTATTTCACTGGCTCTCAAGGACTGCTGCCGGAACACACCGTTAGGTGCTTGGCGACAGATTTTCTACTTGAGGGTGGTCGCTAGCCAGGCGGGCATTCGCAAAAAGCCCTTCCACCATGCGGTGAAGCTCAAGCCCGCGGCGGGATTCGAACCATGGACCTGCTGCGTGGCAGTCCATAGTCAATGCCACTGAGCCATCACTGCTTCAAAACTATTCTTCAAAACTCCTATATTGACCTTAAATTAATGATATTAACGCTTTCATTTGCTACCACGTAAATATTGTAGACATATTTCTGATCTGCTTAATCTAATTAAACTGGCTCAGTCAAAAGTTAACCGTCGTGATATTAATTAGTCTCTAAGCTGACATTATAAGTTCCGTCTAGACACTATACACGTCAAACTAGAGATTTGCCTCACATTTCACTCGCGCGCATAATTATCGAGTTAACTCCTTTCTAAAAAGTGTATTGTAACTGCTTTTAAGGCCCTTGGGTACGTCAAATTCGTACTTTCTAAAGCGAACTCCTCCGTAACCGCTGAAGTTGAAGACTTGAAAAAAATATATTTTATAGATGAATTCAAGTACAACATTTGCAACATATGATTTTACGGTATTACTATTACTTTTGCCTTAAAAAAAATTCAAACTACATACTATTTCTTGACTTATATGGCGAACTCCTTCTAAACGGCTACGATTTTTGAAAAATAAATTGTACCATTAAATTTCTAGATTGTTATACTACAATTATAACATAGCATTTGTAAATCCATTGATATTTTCCTAAGAAAATGTCGAATTATTCAGATTCAGAACGCTTGCGGTTCCGAGGTGCTCTGCGCGGACGCGGGCGGCAGTGTTGCGCAAGCGTTGGCACGGGGAGGCTGTGTCGCTCGTAGCTCCGCTCGCGCTTTCGACTGATAACGATCTTGTCTTTGTATTAGTGCATTGACACGCGAGATTCGTAGCTGTGTGCGTGCAATGATTCGCTCGCTGCAGAGGGCCAACTTGATTGCGACGTGAAGTATGCGCGGTGACGCTTTATTATTGGTATTTTGTAGACAAATTTTATTCGAATTGTCTCACGTATGAAAAGAATCAAAACTTGAAATTGACAATGTTGTGGGTAAATTACAATGGGCGGCCTTATCAATAAGATCAATGAAAAGTTTTATAATATATGTACAAAATTAATAAGTAATGTCTATAACGCTCTCATGTTATAAGTGGTTAACTAAAGATAATATATTTTTTTATATTATGGTAAATAGTTTCCGGCTTTAGTAGTTTGTAGGGTACAAAATTTTTTAAATTGGTTCTCTACTACATTTAGAGTTTGTATGGGGCTACATACATCTTTTGGAGTTCTAAGCTTTTCTTGATAATTGTATTAGGTGTTTTGATATAGGTTAATTAATACTACATAAAGATAACGTCTGCCAAGTGAAGATGGATAACGTATCTCGAAAATAGTGAGAGATAGGTAAGGGAGATTAGCACCGTGGGGTGCCGGGTTAGAATTGCACCTCCCCGTATAATCCCGTGGGTGTCGTAAGAGGCGATTAAGGGAAAACTACTGGAAGGTGGGCAGCCACGTGGGGTGCCGGGTTAGAATTGCACCTCCCCATATCATCCCGTGGGTGTCGTCAGAAGCGTCTAAGGGAAAACTACTTAAGCAGCAGCGCCTTCTAAAGAACTGCCAACTTACATTGCGATCCCCAAGACGCTTGCCAAGTGTGGGGATTATGGCAAATACCCCCTTAAAAAGTGAGGCTGTGTTCAGCAGTGGACGAACTGACTGTTACAGTTACAGTACTGAAAATCGATGTATAGGTTTTTCTGGACGTCCTTATTCCAAATTTGGAATTTGTTTTTCGATGACGTCTGCCAAGTGAAAAAAGTTAGTCCGATATGGCTGAAAATCGATATCTAGGTTGTGCTGTGCGTCATTATTCCGAATTTGGAATGTATATTCCGATGACGTCTGCCAAGTGAAAAAAGTTACCTAGATTTGGCTGAAATTCAAAATCTAGGTAGTTCTAGACGTCTTTATTCCGAATTTGGAATTTATTTTTCTATGACGTCTGCCAAGTGAAGAAAGTTACTCCGATTTGGCTGAAATTCAAAATCTAGGTAGTTCTAGACGTCTTTATTCCGAATTTGGTATTTATTTTTCGATGACGTCTGCCAATTGAAGAAAGTTACTCCGATTTGGCTGAAATTCAAAATCTAGGTAGTTCTAGACGTCTTTATTCCGAATTTGGTATTTATTTTTCAATGACGTATGCCAAGTGAAGAAAGTTACTCCGATTTGGCTGAAATTCAAACTCTAAGTAGTTCTGGACGTCTTTATTCCGAATTTTGAACGTATTTTTCTATGACGTCTGCCAAGTGTGGAAAGTTACTCCAATTTGGATGAAATTCAAAATCTAGGTAGTTCTGGACGTCTTTATTCCGAATTTGGAATGTATTTTACGATGACGTCTGCCAAGTAAAAAAAGTTGCTCCGATTTGGCTAATAATCGAAATCAAGGTTTTTCTGGGCGTCTTTTTTCCAAATTTGAAATTATTTTTTTTCGACGACATCTGCCAAGTGAAGAAAGTAACTCTGATTTAGCTGAAATTGAAAATCTAGGTTGTTCTGGACATCGTCATTCTGAATTAAGAATTAATTTTTTGAAGACGTCTGCCAGGTGAAATAAGTTACTCCTATTTGGCTGAAAATCGATATCTAGGTTTTTCTGGACGTTTTTGTTCAATATTTGGCATACATTTTTCGACATCTGCTAGGTGAGGAAAGTCACTCCAATTTGGCTAACATTCAAAATCTAGGTAGTTCTGGACGTTTTTATTCCGAATTTGGAATTTATTTTTCGATGACGTCTGCCATGGGAAGTAAGTTACTCTGAATTGGCTGAAAATCAATACTTATCTAAGTTTTTCTGGACGTCCTTATTCCAAATTAGGACTTTATATTCCGATGACGTCTGCCAAGTGTAAAAGTTCCTCCGATTTTGCTGAAAATCGATATCTAGGTTGTGCTGTGCGTCATTATTCCGAATTTGGAATAATTTTATCTATGTCGTCTGCCAAGTGAAGAAAAATACTAAGAATTGACTAAAAATGGATATCTAGGTTGTTTTAGACGTTATTATTCCAAATTTAGAATTTGTTTACGATGACGTATGCCCAGTAGATAAAGTAACTTCGATTTAGCTGAAAAGATCGATCGTCTAGAACAACCTAGATATCGATCTAGGTTGTTCTAGACGTCTTAATTCCAAATCTAGAATTTATTTAACAATGACGTCGGCCAAGTGGAAAAAGTTACTTTGATTTGGCTACAAATCGATACTTATCTTGGTTTTCCTGGACGCTTTTCTATTCGTACTATCGATCTTAATTGTTATTAACTTGTTGTGAAGTGCGTGAATCTCTGTAGGGTGAGTTCCTTATTTATTATTGTTATTTCATAGTGCTGACTAAAACCTATGTAACGTAAACAGCTGTGCTGCCCTACCGCGCTAGACTGTGAGTTTTAAAATGTGAGTCGCTGGTAACAGTACCGCGATCGTGTCGGCGCGGCTTGGCAACAGTTGGCTGAGGAATATCAGCTACTAAGCCGGTGTCTTCCTTCCAGGATTCCACTTCACTGATTTAATCCGAGGACGGGTGTTTCGAGCACTCACTACCGAGATCCAGAACTATCAGCTGACGCCAAGACCGCCACATCTGGGACCTGGATCACGTGTACTATCAGGCCAGTGTCTCCCTCCGGTCTATGTAACTTCAGTAGAACTGTGCGGCTGTGCAACCTGATAAGGCTTGGCCTAATAAGCTTTTCAAACCTACTCCCTGAGTTTACCTACCTACCTGCTGGCCGTGGGATGATTAGCAGTTCCCTATCGCCGCAGTACGATAAGAGTAGGAAAATTATGATTACTTATCAAAGACGCACGAATTAACATCAAAATAATATTTTGACTAACCTCGACGTTTCGATCAAGTTGCATTGACCGTGGTCACGAGTAGACTGAAGAAGCGGGTGTCATCGTCTTGAGGAGCGGCGGGAGCGATTTAAATCTACCCCGCTTGGTTTTCGTTAATGTAATTTAAAAACATGAGTTTAGTTCACGAAAGTTTAAAGAAAAGTACTTATCACGGACTAACCACCCTGTGGACTGCGCACGGACAATTATCTGAGTGAAAACAATTCCAAAACTTTTTGGGACGCGCGGGGGGCAGCGATGCTTCATGATTGGTCCGCACAAAGCAATAAATCATAACAAGTGAACTACTAGGGATGGGACGCTGACCATTATAGTAATCGATAATTTTCTCTATATTGGGTGCACGGCAGGTATTAGACGACCCGGATGACCCCATCGCAGCCATTACATTGGCAGCTTTAGCGTTATCCGCAAGTCGTCGAGGTAAAATCCCCAGGTGTGAGGTAATTAGAGGTCACACAATCTAACACCGAGCTCGCCGGCGAGCTCGAGGCAAAAACAAGGTCACGATAAATTGCTCTCCAAATAGTCAAAGAGTATTATTCAGTAGGGCCCAATTGTGCAACACTGCAGTTGCACAGAGGCATTTTGCTCCGATCCCCCCCATGTCTCTCGACAGCGAGACAAGCCGAGGTCCGAACCACAGTGGTGCCCTTGAGCTCGCTGTCAACCCCTCCTATAGTAGCGGCACGTTTTCGGCGTCCGCAGGAGACGGAGGTAGAAAGCGCTTTTCGCCTTCTACGCCCGTCTCAGGAGAAGTGCCTTCGGCACTTCTCCCTCCCGGGCTATTGTAGGGCCAGGCCCTCGCCCAAAACCCGGTGGAGCTGGACGACCGCACAGGCGGTAGCCAGCATCTCTGTCCTCCCTAAACAACTCTATATTGGGTGCAATACGATTACAATATATAACTATAAAGCCCGCAATCACCATATTACATGCAATTTCTTGCATGCAATTATAATAAGCGTTCCCTTTGACCAATGTAAGTACTGTATGTAATGAAAATGTGCCATACATGGGTATCAATAACTAGAAAATCAGATAATTCCACTCTTTCTCAGCTGATGTATAAGCTCGATCAGCAAACCTGTGTGCATAAAAAGCGAATTTGCTTCCGAATTTACCGCTATTGTAAACAAATGCTTGTTTATCCTTATGGTATGAGGGTCATATAGGTATGACCTATATGACTTTTAACTCATATGATAGAAATACAATAAGCTTATACCTTATTCTAATTAGGTTCTTAGTTTAGGGTGGTAGGTGCTAGCCAGGTTAATACCTACTAACTAGCTAAGTCAGATTTTGCTAAATACCCCACCACCGATACAGATACAGACAGATTCACCCATACAGATTTTGGAGGCGAGTTCTAACAATCACTAAAACGTCCCAACATTCACGAAATTTTACGTAATACGGGTCATAAATCTACAAGAGTTATAAATAAATCTCGTAAAATACCAACTCACTCCCATAGAGTTATTGGCTTTATATATTTAAGCATTCGATTATTGAAAGCTTGCCGGAAAGTATATTAAGTTGATAATAATGTACAGTAAAATAATCCCGAAAATGAACCCCACAACGATATTACAATATAAACGATAGCACATTATAATCGCCACTAACTAACCAATTTACACCTCATCACTAAGATTTACAAGAGCGAGACAAAACTATATCAAAAACTCGAGCTAGAACGAAATAGACTAATTGGCGCGTCGCAAACTAGGACCAACTTGCCTTCGGCACAAATTCTGCACAAAATTATATATAACTTGATATATCTTCTCATAATTTACTTACTAGTGTAAAGTAATATTGTCTTTTTTATAACTCAACGTCGAGGAATTCTTCCCACACCATTAAATTGCGTAGGAAGGCTTTTTTTTTTTTTTTTTTTTTTTAGGGAGGACATAGATGCTGGCTACCGCCTATGCGGTCGTAGCTCCACCGGGTTTTGGGCGAGGGCCTGGCCCTACAATAGCCCGGGAGGGAGAAGTGCCGAAGGCACTTCTCCCGAGACGGGCGTAGAAGGCGAAAAGCGCTTTCTACCTCCGTCTCCTGCGGACGCCGAAAACGTACCGCTATTATAGGAGGGGTTGACAGCGAGCTCAAGGGCACCACTGTGGTTCGGACCTCGGCTTGTCTCGCTGTCGAGAGACATGGGGGGGATCGGAGCAAAATGCCTCTGTGCAACTGCAGTGTTGCACAATTGGGCCCTACTGAATAATACTCTTTGACTATTTGGAGAGCAATTTATCGTGACCTTGTTTTTGCCTCGAGCTCGCCGGCGAGCTCGGTGTTTGATTGTGTGACCTCTGATTACCTCACACCTGGGGATTTTACCTCGACGACTTGCGGATAACGCTAAAGCTGCCAACGTAATGGCTGCGATGGGGTCATCCGGGTCGTCTAATACCTGCCGTGGTCGGCGACGGGGGGGTTTGAAAAATGGGATAGAAGAGGCAGTCGAGTAGTTCGATGCCTGGACAACCAATGGGTTCGGGTGGTGGGGCGCTCGATCAAAGTATCGGCGGGCGCAGTCCTTATTGAACTGCGCTAGAGAGGGAAGGTTTAAGTCGCAATGCAACTCGGTGTTCCGGATATACCACGGAGCGCCGGTTGCACTACGAAGAAAACGGTTTTGAATGACTTGAAGCTTATGGAGATGGGCCTCACTAGCATGACTAAACACTACTGATGCGTAAGTCATGATGGGGCGGATGCAGGCAGTGTAAAGTGTCTTCTTATTTCTAAGAGACATTTTACTCTCTTTGCGAATCAGGGGACCAAGGCGACCCATTACAAAGGCCGCTCTGTTACGGACGGTTGTTATATGATCGCTAAAGGTGAGATTCCGATCAAGGGTGACTCCGAGATATTTTGTTTTACTAACCCAGGGGATGGGTTGGTCGAACAAAGTTAAAGGTTGCGGGTAACGAGGGCGGCCCTTCTCAGTAAAGTACATAGCTGCACTTTTAACTGGGTTGACCGCGATGCGCCATTTACGGAACCAGTCACCGATCTCGGTGATGGCCCGTTGGAGGGCGGGAATGGACTTTCTACTGATATGCCACCCAGTGGTATAAATAGCGGTATCATCCGCGTATTGGGCTAATAGGACGTTAGGCTGAGAGCGTGGGATGTCGCTGGTATACAGCGCGAATAGAATGGGTGATAGCACGGAGCCCTGAGGGACTCAGGCTCTGACTGGGTGGGGGGAGGAGAGGGTGCCTTCCACGCGATAGCGAAAGCTTCTGGCTTTAAGGAAGTCTTGTAGGATGAGCACAAGACGTTCTGGCACGCCAAATTGGTATAGCTTGTAAATCAAGCCATTGTGCCAGACTTTGTCAAAAGCTTTCGCTACGTCGAGGAAGACTGCTAGCGTTGTCTGGGGTTTGGGGTATTTATTAAAGCCCTCAATGATGTGCTCCGTGAGGCGGTGCACCTGTTGGACGCATGAGTGTCCGGGCCTGAAGCCAAACTGCTCATCTGGGATAAGGTGGTGTTCCTTAGCATGGGACTGGAGACGGTTTGCAAGTAACCGCTCGTAAAGTTTGCCTAAGGCACTGAGGAGGCTGATGGGGCGGTAACTGGTGGGGTCAGATGAGCTTTTGCCTGGTTTGTGAATGCCAATGACATTTGCACATTTCCAGGTGTCTGGGAATAAGCAGTGGCTCATAGCAGCATTGAAGATGCTGACTAGGAGATGGATGAGAGGAGGAGAGAGGGTTTTAAGAACCCTGTTGGAGATGCCATCGGCACCGGGGGATTTGCGCGGTCGGAGGGCCTTGATCAGTCTCGCCACCTCAGCGTAAGTCGCTAAGGTGATTGGTGGGAGTTCAGAGGTGACCACAGAGCTTTTACGTTCGACTTCAGCATCCACCGAATCGAGGTGAGCTTGGTCAACGTGATCTACGTTAGGGGAACACTGAGCCTCTAGGCTATCAGCTAGGCACTCAGCTTTGTCTTCGTCAAAGAACGCTGGGACTAGTGGGACTGGTCTGTATAAGGGAGGCATGTCGTTGTAGTTACTTCCTTTCATAACTCGCGCCAAGTCCCAATAAGCCTGGTGGCTTGGCACGAGGTTTGAAAGTTTGTCACCCCATTGTTGATTACGCAACTCAGACATGCGACTTTGAACCATGCGTTCAAAGTGGCGTTTCTTAGTTTTGTTCTCTTTACTGGGGTAAGAGTCGTAATGTCGGGTCACTGCTTTACTTTCCGTCACTAATCGTCTCACATCCGCTGGAATGACAAGGCGCCGGTCGTCCGGCACCATGACCTCCTTTGCGGATGCACCTACTACGGTGGAGAGGTGATTAGTGAACGAATCGATCGCAAGGGTTACGTCATCTTTAGTCAGGATGTCGTCAGGGATCTTGTCAAGGTCCGGTGAACTGATAGCCTTTAGGGCAACGCCTAATTGCTTCCAGTTCACTATCGTCTTAGTGGGGCGGGGGAGGTCTGTTGTTGGGTCGGGACCTAGTCGCAGTATAATGGGTCGGTGGTCAGAGTGAAGCTCGTGAACCACTTCTATGGAGCGTAACTGGAGTGTTACGCCTCTGAGTAGTGCCATGTCAAGCAAGTCAGGTCGAAAGTCTTCCGTGTGAGGGTAGTGAGTGGGCTCAGTGGGCGCAATTATGTCAAAATTAAGTTCTGCGACTAGTTTTTCAAGTGCAATGCCTCTGGGATTGTTGACGTTACAATTCCATAGGATGTGCTTACTATTGAAGTCGCCAATCAGAAGGACGGCGCTTCCTAATGAGAACAATGCTTCTAAGTCAGCTCGGACGATCGGCTTTTGACAAGCTTGGTAACAGGACGCTATGACTATAGGTTGATGACCAGTCATAGCTAGAAGGCAACAAGATGCTTCCATATTAACAAGAGTCGGGGTAGGTAAGGGGATGCAGTGCAGGGACTTTTTGTAATAGATAAGAGTGCCTCCCCCACGGGAGTTCACTCTATCATCACGTACCGTTCTGTAATTGGCAAACCTAGGGTTCGCCTTCCCCGGTTTTAGAAGGGTTTCCTGCACGCATATAATGTCGATAAGGTGGGTGCAACAAAAGTCGTGGACAAGGTCACGTTGTCTAAAGAAACCGTTAGCGTTGAATGACGCTAACGAAACTGAGCGCGGTTTCGTGCGTGCGGTTGTACTACCCATAGTGGTTGTACTGGGGAGGGGCCTGGGGAACGAAGCGCTTAAGGGCGCTTAGTAAGTTCGCGTGTTCCAATGTGTATTGGATCACGTCCGCTGGGGATTGAGCGTATTGCATCTTGTGGAATAGCTCTTGTACCTCATTGATGTCAACCGACATAGCCAGATCGCTGACTAGGTTGATTGCCTCTTGAAGAGGGGCAGCCATCAATGGCATAGGGGGAGCTTGTGGCCGGGAAGCGGCGCGGGGAGGGGCGCGAACGGTGTTGGCAGCGGGTGCCGGGAGCGCTGGGCGAGCCGGGGCCGGTGCGCGGGCAGGGGCCGCGGCGCGGGCGGGTGCGGGTGCGGGCGCGGGCGCGGGCGCGCGGGCCGGGGCGCGGGCGGTAGCGACGGTCTTAACCATACTGGGTGGTTTAGACCATGCGTTACGGGCTGGGAGCGGCGCGGGTATTACCTGTGAGGCAGGTACTACCGTTAGTTTAGGGCTGACCCGTTGGTGACGGTCATAAGAGGGGCGGGTCGGCCTATGCCTTGCCACCCTGTGGTTCACTCGTGGTGCTTTAGGGCACCCACGGTAATTCGCGGTATGCCCTTGAGCACCGCACAGAACACAACTGGGTGGGTCCGGCGAATCCCGGGTGCGAGTGCACGCTGCTGTCGCGTGATCGCCTAGGCACTTAACGCACCTAGCGCGAGCGAAGCAGAAACGGGAGGCGTGCCCGTATAGTTGGCAGTTATGGCACTGCGAGGGACTTCCATTTTTGTATGGGGCTTGGACATCGAGTCCTGAGAGGCCACAGACCTTTTTTAAATTAAAAATGGCCTTGCCCTCTGGTGTACGGTCTAGTACTACGAGTACTAGGTCATATGGACTGCGGTCCTTCCCGCTGTACATGCGGTGAACCGCATGCACAGGGAAGTCTTGTGCTTTAAGGTCGTCACATACCGCATCGGTATGTATCTCCTTAGGCACACCGCGAATCACAACGCGAAGGACTTTCTCCTCTTCGAGCGCATAAGTATGAAAACTTATGCTCTCTTTACGGAGGAGCTTTGTTAGCGCTCTGTGGTCGCTACTGGTGGGCACTTGGACTTTAATGCCCTGCTGCGTGGAGCGGGCATTAGTGTAATGGATCCCACGATCCGAAACTAAACGGGACAGCATGTCCCATTTGGTTTTGTCCTGAATGAACAGGGGCGGAGGCGGTTTTTCGCGGCGCGCGCTCGCGTCCTGAGGGGACGCGGCAGTGGTGGCCGGAGCGGAGGGAGGAGACGCGGGGCGCGGGGCGGGGGTCGGCTTCTTGCCGGAGGCGGGGGCCTTAGCGGGTGCCTTGGCGGGAGGGGCGGAAGTTACGCAACTAGCGGCTTTAGGAGCACGCTTGCGTTTTCTATCTACGACGGTATAGCCGTCGTTATCTGAGTCCGAGTCGGTGCGTAAGGCGCGACTCGGATCTACCTCCATCTCCGCTTCGGAGTCCGAAGTGGGCTCGACAACGGCGATGGAGGGACGGGTGCTCGCTGGCCTCCCGATCGGTGAGCGCGAGCGAGACCTCTCACGGGGAGGGGCTGCCACCGTGCGTCTGTTGTCTGGGCCCGGAGCGGGCGAAAGCGGGCTGTCCTCTGAGAAGGACCGGGTCAGAGGAGGGACGTTGGCCTCCGGGATTGAAGTCCCGGAGGGAGCAATAAGAGTGTCCGTAAGGCGGGCACTCGCTTCCTCTTCGAGGAGTTGCATATGAGCAACATACAGATCGGGGTGGCGGAGGGCGAAGGTCTGAAGGACCTGCACCTCACCGTTAGAGGGACGGGACTGCATCCTGAGGGGAATACTCAGGACGCCCTATCAAGGGTTTGAATTCCCTCACACACCTTGTGAGCTCACTGTGTGAGAGGGAGTGTGTACCTAGGGTGTGCCCTAGTTGTGTACCCTCTCCGAGCTTTTTTCTCGGCGGAGAGGGGTGCTCCTAAGCGCTACTCCGGGGTTGACTAGGGGCGACCCCAAGGCCAGTAATCCCGGAGCCCAGCTTGCTTCGGCTGACCCGTGAAGCGGGAAAGGCCACGGTGCAAGGTTAAACCAAAACAACAACAGTGGCCGTTGTCACCGTAGGGTGTCACACTGCGACCGCAGCAAATGGCGGATTTGATCGTTCAGACGGGTTTGGCTGACGCTACCCCACGCCTGAACGACGTCGCTTAACAGCACAAAGTGTGTTGTTACGCGACTGTTACTATGTTGTGTCGGGTAGTAAAGTGGTGAAATGCGCACCGAAAAGTGCGGTCAAAACAAGACCACCAGCCCGATATGATGTTGTTCGTCCGAAACAAGGGACTTGGGTAGGTGGTAATGCCTGACGTCTTAGAGCGCCTCTGCGCGCCGGCACGGCGAGCTCGTAGCTCACGTTGCACGGCGGTCGGTGGCTGCTCAGCTTCTGTACAGAAAACAAAACTTCGTCAGGACTGCGTATTCCAAGGCACTGGTCTGCAACTAGCGTCGGAACGATGACCCGAGTGAGACGGCAATAGTGCGGGGACTATTGCGGTCTCACTGGGAGATACTGGCGGAGCTGTAGACAGGTGTGCACGGCGTGGCGGCACAGGTCGGAATGGGCAATGCGTAGGAAGGCATTTTTTGCTATTTTTTTATTACACGTTGACGTGGCAATTGCACGGTCGCAACTGAGAACGCTTTCATAGGCGTGCCGTTTAAGTATCCTTCAAATAGCATACGTGTTGCGGAAAACATAGCTCTGAAGTTAGCAGTCCACAGGGTGGTTAGTCCGTGGTACTTATAAATCAATTATTCAAATCTCCTAATAAATGAGAAAGTATATCGGTTACCTTTTCACGATGGAACCAATCTTTACAATATAGCTGTAGATAAATTGCCCATATTATTATTTTTTTTAAGAAATTATTCATCTCATATCTCGTACCCGGAAAGTAGTGTTTGTTTGATGCGAGTAGCGGGTGGAAGACTGCTTCCCACCTATGGGCGGGAAAATCTAGAGGTAAATACTTCCTTCTCAAGGGCCGACATGTCCAATAGCACAAACGTTGGCCATTTTGTATTTTTGCGTACGACACAGTCGTCCCTATTCTTATTTTTCAATGTATTTTCGCCATTATACAAATCTTCCTTTTATATCGTCGTTTTTAAACGAGTAAACCCGCGTCGGCTATAATCTCATTTATAAGGAGATTTGAATAAACGATTGATTATTATAATTTTCTTACTGTTATCCGATATATCTTAGCGTTTTAAACATACGTCATCTATCTTTACTTAGCAAACGTCATTGAAAAATGAAATCCAAATGTAGAATAATGACGCCCAGCACAACCTAGATATCGGAGTAACTTTCGTCCCTTGACAGACGCCATTAAAAAAATAAACCTTAATTCGGAATAATGACGCCCAGCACAACCTAGATATCGATTTTCAGCCAAATTGAAGTAGTTTTTTACTTGGCAGACGTCATCGGAAAGTAAATTCCAAATTTGGAATAAGGACGCCGCGAAAAACCTAGATATCGATTTTTAGCCAAATCTTAGTAACTTTTCTCACTAGGCAGACGTCATCGAAAAAGAAATTCCAAATTTGGAATAAAAACGTCCAGAATAATAATAATAATATAAATCTTTATTTAAGCCAATAACACTTTTTCCAAATCTTGTATTGCTGGTGGTCTTCACACTTCGACGTTGAAGTTTGTATCGTTAAGACCTTAATTGATAGCTGTACAGTGCACAGTTGACTTCAGTACAATTTTTCACGCAAAATAGTTATAAACATAAATTTAACTTACAAATTATCCATAAAATAACATCTTGTTCAGTTTCATACATTTTTTTTATAAATTATCCACACAGATGGTATTTATATTTTAACTAAATTTGTGTTATTTACGTGTTTGTATGTATGATGTTATATGGTGATATATAAACTGAAAAAATCAGGACTTGATTATATAAATATGTTTTAATAAAAGGGCTAAATCTTCTTGCAAAAGTTGTACGAATGACAGGTTATTTTAATTGGAAAACTCGTTTATGTAGCATATTAATAAAATTTGCAGATTTTTTAAAGAGTCTGTGTGCGAATTGAAAACAACCGATATCGATTTTCAGCCAAATCGAAGTACATTTTTCACTTGGCAGACGTCAACGTAAAACAAATTCTTAACATGGAATAATAACGTCTACAACAACCTAGATATCAATTTTCAGTCAAACCGTAGCATTTTTCTTCACTTGGCAGATGACATTGAAAAAATAATTCCAAATTCGGAATAATGACTCTCAGCACAGCCTAAATATCGAGTATCAGACAAATCTGAGTAACTTTCTTCACTCGGCAGGTGACATTGAAAAATAAAGAAAAGGAATAAAGACGTCCAGAACAACCTAGGTAGGTACACTATACATTTTCATTTGACGACTGATCTCAGTCGCAGTTGCAATTGCGGATACTCACTAGAATCGTACGGTAGGAATATAAAGTGCCATGTTACCGGAGCGCATCGCGCATCTGCATATTCTTTGACCGTTATATTTGTGCAGCGAGCGCGGAACGTATGCGGCGATGCGCGAGTAAAGTAAGCTCGATTAGGTCCAGGGGGCCAACTCCCATCTCTTAATTCAGTCTTATTTTAACATTACATCTACAATTTTAATTCGCACCACCACATATCACTATGTTATACTTACATTAGAACTTCACCGTGAGAGCGGGATGCATGCATTGAATCAAGTCATTTGTGCGACAGAGGTAGCGCTATATGAACATTATTGTTTCGTGACGGCCACGGTACCAACCTTAGTATCAATAATTTAAACTTGAAACAATGACGTTTGCTTTCCATAATAGTTTATAAAAGGTGGGAGTTGGGCCCCTGATGCTCAAGGCCATTGGCGACTCTAATCGCCTTAACAATACCCTCGAATTACACCCCTCCATTTCTTAGTACCTACTTCTAAGTAGTGTGGCGTCAAGAAAGACACTGTTTTCTATGTAGATGAGCATATTTTTTTTTTATGCCTGGTAGATTACTATATCCCTTGACAACTATATCACCTAATGGTCAGCGATGATGTGGTCGAAGATGTTGTTCAGGCTAACCTAGAATGACTGGCTCGCAAGAGCATCGTTAAGTGCTAGGCGATCGATTTTCAACTTGAGGGTGGTAGCTAGCCAGGCTTACTTACTCACCTGCTATTTTTATATTGATTACTCATCCTATCTCGTTGTTTTTTGCGGAGCCTATTACATGGCCTCTTCTTATGTACGAGTATATATGTTATTTTGTAATGATAGCTGCAATCGTGGTATTAAAATAACAAATAAAACATTTCAAACAGTATTCTAAATAGCATTAGCAAAAAACACATTCAAATATGCCAAAGCTACTAGTACAATCATCACGATCACAAAGAAGTTTACGACCTATTAAAATTATCTTACCTAAAGTCAAAACGAAATATTTCGCCCGACGCTTGCCGCCATACTTGCATCTGTATACATATAATTCTGTGTGTAACAGATGTGATCTAAAAGCATGTACACACAGAAAAGCGAGGGCAAAGGTGACACGATGGCTTTTGTCTCTTACATATTCTGGCGCAGAAGATTTGGTAAGGGTTTATAACAGCACACAATAAATATGCAAAAGCAGTAGGTATAGGGTGATCAAATTACCAGCAGCAAATAAGCAAAAAATAAAAAATAAAACAACAAATCGAATCACACCCACACACACACACACACACACCCTTCATAACATAGCAACACATATACACACATTCACACCCACACAAACCCACTCACATACAAAAGCACACTATTAGTCCTCATTCAATTTCCTTCCTATCATAACCAGAATTATTCACATTATGTTCATCTTAGTATATAGCTATTAATGTACTTATTATAAGTAAGTAAATTTTATCCTTATTTATTTTTTTATTTATTTAGGGAGGACATAGATGCTGGCTACCGCCTGTGCGGTCGTCCAGCTCCACCGGGTTTTGGGCGAGGGCCTGGCCCTACAATAGCCCGGGAGGGAGAAGTGCCCAAGGCACTTCTCCCGAGACGGGCGTAGAAGGCGAAAAGCGCTTTCTACCTCCGTCTCCTGCGGACGCCGAAAACGTACCGCTATTATAGGAGGGGTTGACAGCGAGCTCAAGGGCACCACTGTGGTTCGGACCTCGGCTTGTCTCGCTGTCGAGAGACATGGGGGGGATCGGAGCAAAATGCCTCTGTGCAACTGCAGTGTTGCACAATTGGGCCCTACTGAATAATACTCTTTGACTATTTGGAGAGCAATTTATCGTGACCTTGCTTTTGCCTCGAGCTCGCCGGCGAGCTCGGTGTTTGATTGTGTGACCTCTGATTACCTCACACCTGGGGATTTTACCTCGACGACTTGCGGATAACGCTAAAGCTGCCAACGTAATGGCTGCGATGGGGTCATCCGGGTCGTCTAATACCTGCCGTGGTCGGCGACGGGGGGGTTTGAAAAATGGGATAGAAGAGGCAGTCGAGTAGTTCGATGCCTGGACAACCAATGGGTTCGGGTGGTGGGGCGCTCGATCAAAGTATCGGCGGGCGCAGTCCTTATTGAACTGCGCTAAAGAGGGAAGGTTTAAGTCGCAATGCAACTCGGTGTTCCGGATATACCACGGGGCGCCGGTTGCATTACGAAGAAAACGGTTTTGGATGACTTGAAGTTTATGAAGGTGGGCCTCACTAGCATGACTAAACACTACTGATGCGTAAGTCATGATGGGGCGGATGCAGGCAGTGTAAAGTGTCTTCTTATTACTAAGAGACATTTTACTCTCTTTGCGAAGTAGGGGACCAAGGCGACCCATTATGAAGGCCGCTCTGTTACGGACGGTTGTTATGTGATCGTTAAAGGTGAGATGACGATCAAGGGTGACTCCGAGGTATTTTGTTCTAGGAACCCAGGGAATGGGTTCGTCGAACAAAATAAGCGGTTTCGGGTAAGGGGAGCGTGTCTTCTCAGTAAAGCACATAGCTGTGCTTTTAGCTGGGTTGACCGCGATGCGCCATTTTCGGAACCAGTCACCGATCTCGGTGATGGCCCGTTGCATGACGAAATAGGACTGTCTGTTGATATGCCACCCAGTGGTGTAAATGGCGGTATCATCCGCATATTGGGCTAGGAATACTTTGGGCTGAGAGCGTGGGATGTCACTGGTATACAGTGCAAAGAGAATAGGTGATAGCACGGAGCCCTGAGGGACTCCGGCTCTGACTGGGTGGGGGGAGGAGAGGGTGCCTTCCACGCGATAGCGAAAGCTTCTGGCTTTAAGGAAGTCTTGTAGGATGAGCACAAGACGTTCTGGCACGCCAAATTGGTATAGCTTGTAGATCAAGCCGTTGTGCCAGACTTTGTCAAAAGCTTTCGCTACGTCGAGGAAGACTGCTAGCGTAGTCTGGGGTTTGGGGTACTTATTGAAGCCCTCAATGATGTGCTCCGTGAGGCGGTGCACCTGTTGGACGCATGAGTGTCCGGGTCTGAAGCCAAACTGCTCATCTGGGATAAGGTGGTGTTCCTTAGCATGGGACTGGAGACGGTTTGCAAGTAACCGCTCGTAAAGTTTGCCTAAGGCACTGAGGAGGCTGATGGGGCGGTAACTGGTGGGGTCAGATGAGCTTTTGCCTGGTTTGTGAATGCCAATGACATTTGCACATTTCCAGGTGTCTGGGAATAAGCAGTGGCTCATAGCAGCATTGAAGATGCTGACTAAGAGATGGATGAGAGGAGGAGAGAGGGTTTTAAGAACCCTGTTGGAGATGCCATCGGCACCGGGGGATTTGCGCGGTCGGAGGGCCTTGATCAGTCTCTCCACCTCAGCGTAAGTCGCTAAGGTGATTGGTGGGAGTTCAGAGGTGACCACAGAGCTTTTACGTTCGACTTCAGCATCCACCGAATCGAGGTGAGCTTGGTCAACGTGATCTACGTTAGGGGAACACTGAGCCTCTAGGCTATCAGCTAGGCACTCAGCTTTGTCTTCGTCAAAGAACGCTGGGACTAGTGGGACTGGTCTGTATAAGGGAGGCATGTCGTTATGGTTACTTCCTTTCAAGCCTCGCGCCAAGTCCCAGTAAGCATGGTGGCTTGGCACGAGGTTTGAAAGTTTATCGCCCCATTGTTGATCACGCAACTCAGACATGCGACTTTGAACCATGCGTTCAAAGTGGCGTTTCTTAGTTTTGTTCTCTTTACTGGGGTAAGAGTCGTAATGTCGGGTCAATGCTTTACTCTCCGTCACCAATCGTCTCACATCCGCTGGAATGACAAGGCGCCGGTCGTCCGGCACTATGACCTCCTTTGCGGATGCACCTACTACGGTGGAGAGGTGATTGGTGAACGAATCGATCGCGAGGGTTATGTCATCTTTTGTCAGGATGTCGTCAGGGATCTTGTCTAGGTCCGGTGAACTGATAGCCTTTAGGGCATCGCCTACTTGCTTCCAGTTCACTATCGTCTTAGTGGGGCGGGGGAGGTCAGTCGTTGGGTCGGGACCTAGTCGCAGTATAATGGGTCGGTGGTCAGAGTGAAGCTCGTGAACCACTTCTATGGAGCGTACCCGGAGTGTTACGCCTCTGAATAGTGCCATGTCAAGCAAGTCAGATCGGTGGTCTTCCATATAAGGGTAGTGAGTGGGCTCAGTGGGCGCAATTATGTCAAAGTTAAGTTCTGCGATTAGGTTTTCAAGTGCAATACCTCTGGGATTGTTGACGTTACAATTCCATAGGATGTGCTTACTGTTGAAGTCGCCAATCAGAATGACGGCGCTTCCTAATGAGAATAGGGCTTCTAAGTCAGCTCGGACGATCGGCTTTTTGCAAGCTTGGTAACAGGATGCTATGACTATAGGTTGATGACCAGTCATAGCTAGGAGGCAACAAGATGCTTCCATATTAACAAGAGTCGGGGTAGGTAGGGGAATGCAGTGCAGGGACCTTTTGTAATAGATAAGAGTGCCTCCCCCACGGGAGTTCACTCTATCATCACGTACCGTTCTGTAATTGGCAAACCTAGGGTTCGCCTTCCCCGGTTTTAGAAAGGTTTCCTGCACGCATATGATATCGATAAGGTGGGTACAACAAAAGTCGTGGACGAGGTCACGTTGTCTGAAGAGGCCGTCAGCGTTAAATGACGCTAACGAAACTGAGTACGGTTTCGTGCGTTCGGTTGTACTACCCATAGTGGTTGTACTGGGGAGGGGCCTGGGGAACGAAGCGCTTAAGGGCGCTAAGTAAATTCGCGTGTTCCAATGTGTATTGGATCACGTCCGCTGGGGATTGAGCGTATTGCATCTTGTGGAATAGCTCTTGTACCTCATTGATGTCAACCGACATAGCCAGATCGCTGACTAGGTTGATTGCCTCTTGAAGAGGGGCAGCCATCAATGGCATAGGTGGAGCTTGTGGCCGGGAAGCGGCGCGGGGAGGCGCGCGAATGGTGTTGGCGACGGGTGCCGGGAGCGCGGGGCGAGCCGGGGCCGGTGCGCGGGCAGGGGCCGCGGCGCGGGCGGGTGCGGGTGCGGGCGCGGGTGCGGGCGCGCGGGCCGGGGCGCGGGCGGTAGCGACGGTCTTAACCATACTGGGTGGTTTAGACCATGCGTTACGGGCTGGGAGCGGCGCGGGTATTACCTGTGAGGCAGGTACTACCGTTAGTTTAGGGCTTACCCGTTGGTAACGGTCGTAAGAGGGACGGGTCGGCCTATGCCTTGCCACCCTGTGGTTCACTCGTGGTGCTTTAGGGCAACCACGGTAATTCGCGGTATGCCCTTGAGCACCGCATAGAACACAACTGGGTGGGTCCGGCGAATCCCGGGTGCGAGTGCACGCTGCTGTCGCGTGATCGCCTAGGCACTTAACGCACCTAGCGCGAGCGAAGCAGAAACGGGAGGCGTGCCCGTATAGTTGGCAGTTATGGCACTGCGAGGGACTTCCATTTTTGTATGGGGCTTGGACATCGAGTCCTGAGAGGCCACAGACCTTTTTTAAATTAAAAATGGCCTTGCCCTCTGGTGTACGGTCTAGTACTACGAGTACTAGGTCATATGGACTGCGGTCCTTCCCGCTGTACATGCGGTGAACCGCATGCACAGGGAAGTCTTGTGCTTTAAGGTCGTCACATACCGCATCGGTATGTATCTCCTTAGGCACACCGCGAATCACAACGCGAAGGACTTTCTCCTCTTCGAGCGCATAAGTATGAAAACTTATGCTCTCTTTACGGAGGAGCTTTGTTAGCGCTCTGTGGTCGCTACTGGTGGGCACTTGGACTTTAATGCCCTGCTGCGTGGAGCGGGCATTAGTGTAATGGATCCCACGATCCGAAACTAAACGGGACAGCATGTCCCATTTGGTTTTGTCCTGAATGAACAGGGGTGGAGGCGGTTTTTCGCGGCGCGCGCTCGCGTCCTGAGGGGACGCGGCAGTAGTGGCCGGAGCGGAGGGAGGAGACGCGGGGCGCGGGGCGGGGGTCGGCTTCTTGCCGGAGGCGGGGGCCTTAGCGGGTGCCTTGGCGGGAGGGGCGGAGGTTGCGCAACTAGCGGCTTTAGGAGCACGCTTGCGTTTGCGGTCAACGACGGTATAGCCGTCGTTGTCGGAGTCCGAGTCAGTGCGTAAGGCGCGACTCGGATCTACTTCCATCTCCGTTTCGGAGTCCGAAGTGGGCTCGACAACGGCGATGGAGGGACGGGTGCTCGCTGGCCTCCCGATCGGTGAGCGCGAGCGAGACCTCTCACGGGGAGGGGCTGCCACCGTGCGTCTATTGTCCGGGCCCGGGGCGGGCGAAAGCGGGCTGTCCTCTGAGAAGGACCGGGTCAGAGGAGGGACGTTGGCCTCCGGGATTGAAGTCCCGGAGGGAGCAATAAGAGTGTCCGTGAGGCGGGCACTCGCTTCCTCTTCTAGGAGTTGCATATGAGCAACATACAGATCGGGGTGGCGGAGGGCGAAGGTCTGAAGGACCTGCACCTCACCGTTAGAGGGACGGGACTGCATCCTGAGGGGAATACTCAGGACGCCCTATCAAGGGTTTATTTTATCCTTGCGCGCGTCACATCCTATGTTTATATCAATCTTATGGGTCACCAAGATACAGGCCCAGCCTAGTTTGGAGCCCGCTGCCAATTAGAATTTAGAACATAAGTACCTACATAATATTTATACGTGAAATTGCATTTGTAATCCTTTAACTGTATGTACTCTTTGTTGTATCTCAATCTTTTAAATAAATGATTACTTACTTACTTACTTAAAATAATAATTGGAAACAGTAAAACCATTGAGACACCCCTAAACGAAGACTATATTAGTATCTGTATTATTTGCGGATCGTTCCTGAAACTACTACAGAGCACTCACTTCTCGAACTCTTATAGTTTTATAACGCAATAACCTAACGTCTTCAAATGTTTGAAACTGTTTCAGCAAAGTTTTATATTACTGGTGCTTTGAAATTTATGCTATTGTGCTTTAAGAGCAATAAAATAAATGATAAACTTAAATGAATCTACTTTTCAATACTGTATGAATCAGAGCATCAACTGGAAAGTATTTAACTAAGGTATCTCAATTGAAAATTTGTCACTATCCGCACGTTTAAAACGCTGCTACCAGTCTATTCGTTGGTTTTTACGTTTATTGGTATGAAAAATTAGTGGTATGAAAAGTGGCAGAAAAAGGGTCCCAATACATCGGTTATGAGGCCGATGGATAACTATTTAATTTTAGATTATGTTTATTATGAACAGTATACAATTATTTGATAACCTAGAAGGGTTCTACTAAAGCTAAGCTTTTTCATAACCCATTTTTATTCGGTTTTCTCTAATGGTAAGTTGATTTCAATCAGAAGAGGCGAAGGTCATAACGTCGTCACTTGAAAGACACTCTCGAGATCACTATTGTCATTCATTGTGATTTTTATATTTCTTATACTTTTTTATTATTTCTACCTTTGACCCCGATTTCATCCGTGAGTAATGATGTGTTAGCACTCACGGATGACACGGACACTCAAATGTCATATCATAACACTGCCTCATGCACAACTTTTGGAATGCAACAGAATATTCATGAACTTGAGAGCTAACTTTCTTGGCAGTATTTGGGTGTATGTTACGTAAATAAATAACGTGAAAAATTCAATATTCTTGTGAAAAACAGTTAAATTACATTTAAAAAGAATGGCCCTAATTTCACGGCCCATTCTTCTTGCAGCGGCTTATGTTCCGTACTTGCTAAATGGGGCGACATAATTTAGAATATCTTTAAAATCATTTAGTTAAATAATACCCATGAGCGTCTTAAACGCCAAAATGTTATTCAATTAATATATATGTAATTGATATTGAATGTGTCAGAATATAATACCAAGTCAGAATATAGATAATCTGGACTGGAGAATGTTGTTTTTAAGTCATGTAGCTAAGACAATCCTTATCGCCTTGTATAACGAATCAAAACATATTTATTTGCTCTATGATAAATTTTTGGATATTATTATTCTTTTGTTATAATCTTATTATAATCATTAAAATTATAATTATAATAGTATCGACAACATTATAGCTGATATAATTATTTTGAAATTGCGATGAAATAATTGAATCAAAATAGTAAAGTTTTAGTAACAAAATGCAAGTATGAATAAAAAGTATACACAATAGACATCCAGGAGTGAGCATCTGAAAGGACTTCTTTACCGGGAAGTTTCCCTTTAAAAAGTTTGGAAACTACACACCTCTGTGGACGTCAATGGACTTCTCCATTCCTGAGTCCATGGAGTTGTTTTCAGTAGTCTTACTTCGGAAGTTAAGAGATGATTCACACGGGTGTCTTAGATATTGTCCTTCTTGTCTTGTATAAAAAATATATACATGTCGGAAATTTGGAGCGTAGCTAAGTTCTTTGACATAGTGACGTAATTCAATCAAAGAGAATTTTGTATTCTTTTTTGTAATTTCCTGCATAGAGAAATAGTATCCACGTCTCTCGCCGCACTTTCTTAGTATTTTAAGAAAGTGATTTTCATGCTAATGTCAACAAGTTGTGTAGTCATAGTGTTTCTAAATTAGTTTCTATTAATATGTCGGTGGTCTCAACTTCATATGGTATTTCACCAGGCGGGCTTGTCCTATCATCGTGTAGTGTATTTTTTATTACTATACTATATTAATTTCCACTGTGCCGTTACTGATTTTAAGTGTCGAAGTGTTCCGACAAAATTCTGATTGTATTATTACATCAGCTAGAACCCGCTGTGATGATGCCTGTCAAAACTTGGCATTCCATCAAGGAAATCGTTTTTAATTATTATTTTTTACCTGATTGTATAAGTAAAATTTACTCCAAGACTAGCTTATTCCTTCTCTACGGCAGGTTTATTAATATGAATTTTGCCTAATATCAGGAACATCCTCGGAGTAAAGTTACGCACAAGTTACTCCGCGTTTATAAATACGGCGGTATAGGGGTAGAAATTCCTTGATTTGCAGAAATTCTTAGATTTAAAATTAAAATCTAAACATGTATTAAGGGACCACACCGGGCATGCTAATTGATTCACAAGTTTCGGAAAATTCGGGCATATGAGTACATTAAAAAGTACGCAATGACTTGAGAAACCTCTCCTCTTTCAAGGTCGGTTACAACGCTGTTAAAAAAAAAGGGGTGGCAGAGGTGTCTAGGCTAGAGAGTTGTCTTTAATATATATTTGAAGAAAATGCTGTAACGAGTTTGATAAAATCTACGATATACCTCTGCTATATCTGCTTCAGGAAATGACGACGAAACACGTAGGACGTCCTGCGGAGAGCAGCTGTCTGAAACTTGATGCGAAGAATAGAAGTCTGACGATGTGAGTAAAAAAATAAATAATAAATATAAATATAATAATAATAATAAATACCTGCAACCATATATTTTGACCGATAGTAAGTAGAACTCTTGACGTGGGCATAAAAATAAGAGCACATAATATATTTTTTATTTTATTAAAGTACCATACTGAAAAATATCATAATATAATTATATTATAAACCTAGTGATAAACCGCGGGGCTTAAATTGCACATACTTTCTTGTGAGAGTTGTAAAAGGTTTCCAGTAGTAGAAGTTGGTAGCGTTTTGAAGAACTGCCGTCTTCTCTGCGGTCACCAAAAAGCCTTTAAGCGTGAAGGATCATTGCAGCCCCCCAAAAATAGTGTGCCTAAACAAGAAATGTGTATTTTTTTTTGTTTCTGCATATCGTAAGAGCGGTACCTAATACCTACGTACAAGGTCATGAACTTGGTATGATTATAGGAACTATTTATAATATTATAGGGATCTCTAAATGTACGAAATAATATATTTTTTTGCCCATTCTGGGTTGGTACGGAACCCTCCAAGTGCGAGTCCAACTCGCATTTTATTAGCATATATACCATTTCAGTTTTTCTGCGTAATGTTATCTATGATATTTATTCCATCAATTCGATCATGATAGAAGCTCGATGGTCCATCTTAATTTATATGTCCGAAGGTTACGACTCACGTGTTAATTAAGAAAGCCTCATGGTCCTCAGTGGACGAATTTAAAGTGATTCAATTAAGGCGTCTACGTCACTTTTATGAAGGTCAGTTGCAAATTTTAATATTGAAACATTCTACATTGTACTACCACGTTCAGCATATACTATGTTATAATAAAATTATTACAATGTTTCTTTAAATTACGTAGGTGATAGGTGATAGCTTGTCAGAGGTGCAATCGTCCAAGTGATTTTGTCGTTTAAGTAATCAGAAACTATATTGTAGAATTTCTTAATCAAAAATGTTTTTCACGTGCAACTTGAATTTTCCTTCTGTGAGCGTTGTAATATGTTTGAGAACTTTATTATAACACCGCTCACAATTACCTAAGAAGGACTTTTTATGTCTTTGCTAATCTAAAACCTGACGCTGCTATTTTATCTGTATTCCTAGTGTTGTGACTACATCATTTTACAGAGGCACCTAAAGGTATAAAGAGCTCAATCTCAATTAAGTATCGGTTCTAAGTAATTCTCCCTTTAATTTAAGATGCAGCAATGACAAGTCAATAATAACTAAAAAACAAACAGGTGCTTACTTTAACAGCACGCCCGTGAAAACGAGCCATAGCAAGGGGGGACGAGAGTAGAGAAGGGGGAAGTTATTACCGCCTCTTTTGTTCAGTGTACCGTAAAAGCGCAAGTTTTACGGCATACTACTGCAAACAACAGATAGTTGCTATTAAAATGTGGATATCGGACTTTATTGGTTATATTAGCAAAGGATTTGAAATATCTGAGACAGATCTTGGATCATACGATTGGAAAATATAGTTAAACTTCTTTTTATGTTTTAATTCTGCTACGTCATTTTGTTCTTACGGTAAGCTGATTGAGTTTTTTCGTAATCATTACTGGATTTTCGCTTTATCCGCCTAATATAATTTGAACTTATAAGTACATATACGTTTGATACCTATATTCACTTCAAAATTGCAGCAGTAAAGTCAACATAACGTCAGCATGCAAAGGTCAGCAAGTAAGTGTCAACAATGCGCTGCACAGAGCCGGCCGTCCGTCGCCGGCAATGGATCGCCTCGACCGCCCGTCCATTGATCTACAATTATTGGTGCAGGCTTGAATAGTCTATTGCGGTGCGCTCTACAGTAGCTCCAACTTAAATCAACAGGAACACTAACAATTTTGAAAAGTTTATTGTTTTTCAAAATGCACTATTAGTAAGTCTAAGACCAAAGTAAGCATGTAAAAGTGAGTAAACTCAACACATCTGAAAAGAATTGTCCTATTATAATAAACTATTGGTTTCGTCAATTAGTGGTCTAAGTTTTCATCCTAAAGTATTTTAAAGCTTTTTATAATGTTTCCTGCTCAATCTAGTGTATCTCCATCATAAACAACCGACATTTGGCGGCTCAACATATTATTTTTTGTATATAATTATAGTGAGCAGAGAGGAACAAAGTCAAAAGTTGTGGTCAAAAAGCTATAGATACATAAGTCGGATTTTTTCCTTTGTAGCTATAAAATACTCACTTTTCATTTTTTCTTTTTTTTTTATTCTTGATAGGACTTTTGACCACTATCTCACCTAATGGTAAGTTATGATGTGGTCGAAGATGTTGTTCAGGCTAACCTAGAATTACTGGCTCTCAAGGACAGCGGCCGTAACACACCGTTAGGTGCTTGGCGACAGATTTTCCACTTGAGGGTGGTAGCTAGCCAGGCGGGCATTCGGCCCTACCGCCATGCTATAACGACTGCCATCTGAAGACAACAACCGGGACCGACGGCTTAACGTGCCCTGCGACGCGCGGTAGCACACAGAAGTAATGTCACTAGCGGTCACCCATCCAGCTCATGACCGCGGCGGACGTTGCTTAACTTTGCTGATCGGTTCAAAGCGGCTAAGCAAACTTCGCTACGAGCGCTTCAAATTAACAAACATTCACTTCCAGAACCAAAATGACAAAACAGAAATAGATCACTGTTGACAAAACTGATAGTAATTTTTAGTAACTTACGAAGGTATACGGGAATGTTCTCACGTCCATGAGTATTTTTTATGTATAAGTACAAATGGCTATTAACTGGAATAATAAACTTCATGGTGTTTTTTACTGGAGAGAGTATACCAACAAGTAGATCTTTAATTAATTTGAATAACATCAGTTGAGGAGTTTTCAAGTTGAACTCAATTAACTGAAAAATGTATTCACGAAAAAGCCTGAATATACTTATATTTTTGTCTCATAACATGGCGTCTAAAATCCCTATTTTTTTTTTACTTCTATGTACCCAGTATCACCTGGGCTATTAAGACGAATCTAATGATATATTACATTTATAATTCTGTATCATTTTCAACACTTCGGGATAAAAAAGCATGCCTTTGTTTTTAATCTAACGTATTATAAAAATAATGCATACTCCTGTGAAGTGAAATATATTATTGCCACCATTGTAGAACAACGCTAAGGCTGTTAACTACAGTGTACACTGGCACTAATCACTGGAGTGTGCTGTGCAGCTGACAGCACTGGACTAAAGGACCTGCAAGATAGTTCTACTCAGCAACAAGCAGCACCTAATACTATTATGTATATTAATACTCATGTACGGGCTATAATGTGATATCTGAGAACAGTATATTATGCCCATATTTTTATTATTATAATATTATTACAATTAGAGGGACAAATAATAATAACGCATATATTATTCACGAACTATCATTGGGAACAGTGTTCACCTTCTAATCTAATTAACACTAGGAAGTTTAATGCGATGTTTAATTCCCAAAATTTTGAGACTGCTGCTCGAGCCATTCTCAAATTATATACAATGAGGTTTGTGTGGATGAATGTCAGTAAACGAAACGAGGTCTTAAATTAGCTCTTTTTTCTTGCCGAAAAGATATGTTGTTGATGTCATATTTAGCCGTTAATCTATGGTGTTTTTTTATTACAAAATGGGAAATAAATTTGCCAAATTGTAATATAAACCGCAGAGCATGCGTTATTGCAAAAATAAAAATATTAAATTGTGTTTCTTTTTTATGTTTGAACAAAATAGTACGTAAGTATAAGACCGAGATATGTACTGTATTTTATAAAGTTTTTATTTAGCTAAATATACCAATTATTATTATCTACCTACCCTCATCGGCACTTTTTAAGACGGTACAACGTCTTCTCTATCAGCAATAGGGATAATACACAAGATACCTCAAAGACATAATAAAGTTGACTTAGGTTGACCGGCTGCTTGAATGACACTTACCCTATTTAGATCCTATGCTCTTGTTAGTGTTTATGTCAATTAAGGGCACTAAGCATTTTCTATCTGTTACCTTTAAGAACAACTACATAACTGGAGAATATTGAACAGTCCTTAAATTTTGAGCTAGGTTACTATTTACTTACTATCATTACAAATCTTTATATATGAAAATTACGCGTCACGTTGTTTGTCCGCGATGGACTCCTAAACTACTGAACCAATTTTAAATTTGATTTGAACACCGTTTGCAATTCGATTAAAATTAAAAGATAGGATAGCACACCTTCTTAATTTATAGTCGTAATTACCCGTGCAAAGCCTGGGCGGGCCGCTAGTAAACTATAAATATTCAAAGATATGAAATTACGATGGAAGGGCGGAAAACTTTTTATCGGTTACGTGGGTCATGTTCTTATGCTCACTGTAAGAGTTGTAAAAAAAGGTAGCTACCTAATGTACTTTTATGGAATTTATGTTGATTAATAGTAACTTTACTACCCATTTTAAATTCTATAAAAACAAATTAGATTCTATACCTACCTACATTATTTCCTAAGGAATTAGTATAAAAGTTCGTTAGGAAATAAATCGTTTAAAAGCATTATAATTATTGACCAACGGGATTTTTACCGTGCTTTTGGTTAGTGTGAACTTAAGTGCGCTTCCGCGCTTTACGAGATCGGATTGCAGTCTAGAACGAATTATATCGTCTAACAAAATACCAAAAACACGCAGCGCCACAACGCTTGTAGGTTAATATTTCTTACAAAAGTCCGCTTACGGCGCTTAATAACTAATTGCATCATCTAACCAAACTATTCAAACATGCAGCGCTAGACTACTTTTGAGGTATGGTTTCTCAATATCAAAGACTATTGGCACACAGAACGGACATGGCTTTAATACCTACGAAACATTGTGAAGAGTATATTAGTTAAAAAATAGTAAAATAAAGTTAAAAAAATAAGTATTACTTACTGTGGGTCACGAACTACGCTATTCAGTTTTTGAAAGTAAAGGTACAATTGGCTTTTTACTAGAAACAAAGTGTCTATCTTTTTTAAATCTAGATTTTATATTATGATAATATAAAATCAAGATTTAAAAATGTTAATCGTATTTTGCATACATACATTTAAGTAAATAATATTAAAATATACTTAATACATATTATAATAATTAATATATATTATATGTAATTAAGGCACTTTTCAAATATTTAATCCATATCGTTCCAGCCATTTGGGAGTTATGTTGATAAACAGACACGTCAAACTTTTTTCATCGTGAGTAAAAAATAGGTAATTTACTCAATGTTGCTAGTTCTGTCATATAGATATCTGTCCACTTAATCTATGAATTTCACTACGTCAACATGGCTGCTTATGCTGTGTCGTAAAGCATTGTCTTTCGCGATTACAAATCGACAAAATAATAATGTATTCGGGCGTGTTTAATTCCAAAATCTGAACTTACACGTGAAAAGTGATTCCATCGCTTTTATTTGTTTTTCCCGACTGGTTTCTGCAGTATCTGAGGACGCAGGAGGGCATTTTGAATACACAATTTTCGCATGTGATATCTACGAGTGCCCAGCTGCGTGTGGGTGAGTACATGCCGGCTAGCTTGTCTTACCTATTCGACTTTGCTCGTTTGAGATGTCGAGTCCAGTATATAGAGGTCAATGTCAAAAACACGTTAAATATCCAGTTGGTAATAATAACTATAACGTGTAAAAGCAGTATTATCCGGCTTACAAAGCGTTGGCAATTCATACAATAATTTAAACTAATTATATTTATCATTCTTAGTTAGGGATTAATTAAAATTATTTCCAGTTTTATAAGTATCGCAAAGTCAGGAAGCAAAGTGATTTATATGTCTCACATGATGGTTTCGTGCTTCGGAGGCCACGTGAAGCCGCCAGTCCTGTTGTCTTATGATAGCAGTCATTATAGCGTAGTTGTAGGGCATTTTGTGAATGCCTACCTGGCTAGCTACCACTCTCAAGTAGAAAATCTATCGCTTAGCACCTAACGGTGTGTCCTGGCAGCTGTCCTCGAGAGCAAGTAATTCTAGGTTAGCCTAAACAAAATCTTCGACCTCATCATCACTTACCATCAGGTGAGAATGGTGGTCAATAGCTATCAGAGAGATAAAAAACTGTTAGTGATTTTTTGAATTTTCATTCAATGGTATAATATATAGAAAATATTTGTTATTACATAATATACATTTCCGCAAAAAAACGCCTGAATCTATTAATTACTGTATTGTGGTACCTATCTCCTATCTATTACTAGTTCATATTCTATGTTAAATCAGAGTGCCGTCTTCATTCACCATTAGATGAAATTATGTATTTAGAATAGCATATTGGAAAAAACGTACACGTACTTCCCGACAATATACCCGAGCCTACACGATCTGTTTAAGCATTGCTACTATATCCCAATTCAAAATGAGATTGAAAACAATAATATTTTGATTGCAATCGACACCAGATTGACGAGTTTGTTGTTGCATGTAAGTTTATTTAGTTGATAACATTCCTGTGTACACGATTGCTATGTTACGATTATAAACAATCAACATTCAATATCTTCGTCGCTTACTGAACTCTGTTATAATTATTATACAATAGAAGTGGCTTATCCAATCTCAACTTGAAAAACTCTTGAGAGTTATGTCGTTGACCTTCGGCCCTCGATTTTATCAGAGCATTATGCCATGGTGATGTTATATTATGCATTGCTTGTATTTTCAAAGTATTGAGCTCGATTCAACTTTATTATTTTCGTAATTTATGGGGTGTGATACACCTAAGGTGATTTTTCATGTGAAAATCCAATTTATATATTATATATAAATTATTTATATATTATTTATATTGTATATTTCCAATTTATTTATATATTATTTATATTGTACTCTATTTAAAATATATATATATACTCTATTTAAAAAGAATATAAGTACTCTATTTAAAATTATCTTCTCGCGGATATAACCGATGAAATATATTTTTTTAAACTAAACGTATACAGGTCGTATTTTCCATGACCACTTGTGTATATTTAAATTTTGCTTAAGCCACTAATGATATACAATTTTTGATTTGCTAAGCTGGTTTTAAGGCATTTTCCGAATGCATGATCGGCAAGCATTTTGCGGATGCTTACTGGGCTAGCTACTAGCCTCATGTAGAAAACCTGCCGATATGCCAAATTTCAGTATATTCCAGTAATGTGAAAAACAGTACCTTCTTGATTACGATGCATTCCATCCTCAATTACATTCTCACTTATATTCAGGTAAATTTGTTAAAACAAATTTTTTTTACCAAAACATGGAACCGACTTCAAAACTCAAAGGTGTGAAAAAACTTGTTGAAGTCGGTACCATGATAGTTCAAAAGTACCTATTATCATAATATTGTGCGCATGGTACAAACTTCGACAAGCTATTTCACATTTTGGAGTGTTGAAGTCGGTTCCGTTTTTGGTAAAAAAAAAAAAAAAACTATTTTCCTTGACGCTTGCTACTTACGGGATCGATTGTCATTCACTGGTAACGACTATATCATCAAGATTAAAAATATTTTTCAGTTATTGGAATGTTACTCAAAAATGGCTTGACTGATTTTGATGCAATTTAAATGGGACCAAACGACAAGCATTAACCTTTAAAAAAGAAAAGAATTATCAAAATCAGTACCCAGTCAAAAGTTCTGAGGTAATCATAAAAAAACAGATGGTTGAGAACCTCCTCCTTTTTTGAAGTCGGTTCAAAAGGAAAAATAATGACTTGATGCCGAGCTATATATACTTCGTTTACATTGTATCCCATAGTAAATAAACATTCCAAAATTGGCCTTTATTGAATTTTATTTTTTATTTTTATGCCTTATAGGTTAGCCTTTGACCACTATCTCACCTGATGGTAAATAATGATGTGGTTGAAGATGTTGTTCAGGCTAACTTAGAATTACTGGCTCTCAAGGACAGCTGCCGAAACACACCGTTAGGTATTTGGCAACAAGTTTTCTACTTGAGGGTGGTAGCTAGTCAGGCGGGAATTCGCAAAATGCCCTACCACCATGCTACAACGACTGCCATCCCAAGACAACAACCGGGACCAACGGCTTAACGTGCCCTCCGAAGCACGGAAGCGCTCAGTAGTAATGTCACCAGCGGTTACCCATCTAAGTCATGACCGAGGCGGACGTTGCTTTACTTTGCTGATCGGTTCAGAACGGCTAAGCGAACTTCGACCGCATCGAAAATATGTTGGTCCTTTTTTATTGTGAATGTACATCTCAAATAACTTACAATGCAAATACCCGAAAATTTAAGCAAAGTGAAAATGAGAAACACTGATAGCGCATTGCAGCCGTCTGCAAAGTTTGTGTGTAAAAAAGTTGTCAAAGACGACGCACCTGTCCGCACGTCAATGGAAAAGGACCCTCAAAAGAGCGGCAAATCTACCGTAACTTACAGTGAATGCGTTATTTTATAATTTTATTGGTAACCTTATGATTAATGTTTAATAGTGTGTGCACCCACCCAGACTGCTTTGGTGAATAAATTATATTATAACATAAGTAAACTGAATGCCCCTATGTGAATAGTGTATAATAGTGCACCTAGTTGAATTAAAAAAACTACATGAATCAAACTTTTCGCGACTTGTCCAAGACTGTTTTTGTAAATCACGTTCATTTCATGTATTTTTTAGTAAAATGATTTTAACGGTATATACGAGATCTGTCATCTGCGGTTTTAGATCTCTCAATGTCATTTTACAGGTACCTATAAAATGAACAGATTTTTTGTAGTTTTAAATATATTTTACTTTTTTAAACAGGTAAACATTGTCATAAATTATGTAACTCCGATGACTGCCCGTGTCGAAAAATGACAAGGTAACATAAACCTAACCTTCTGCAAATACTGTCGCTGTTAACATTTTGCTAAAACTCACGCCAAATCATTTTCAGCGTCCAATTGTGCTAGAAGAGTGAAAGAAGAATGGTGTTCTTTGTATTTTTAAATTCAAATGCCTTTTGTTACTTGAAACTTAAAACAAAAGGTAGTTTTTTTATATTTACAATGTCATTAAATGTTTAGTTACTATATTCATAAATGATTTTTTACATTGAGATGAGTAATAAATTTTTTTTTTTTTTTTTTTTTTTTTATTGCTGATAGGTAAGCCTTTGACCACAGTCTCACGTGATGGTAAGTGATGATGTGGTCGAAGGTGTTAGCAGGCTTAACCTAGAATTACTCTGGCTCTCAAGGACAGCTGCCGGAACACACCGTTAGGTGCTTAGTGACAGATTTTCTACTCGAGGGTGGTCGTTAGCCAGGCGGGCATACACAAAACGCCCTTCCACCATGCGGTGAAGCTCAAGCCCGCGGCGGGATTCGAACCATGGACCTGCTGCGCGGCAGTCCATACCCAAAGCCACTGAGCTATCACTGCTTCAAGAAAATAGATAATAATTGACGCGTATTAACGCACTGGCCACTTTGTACCACAATAAAAATTAAACCTGCATAGTGTCGGATTTCATAGTAAAGCTTTTTTACACACATATACAACTATAACATTTTAAACCCAATAAAATAAAGACTTTTTATGTTTGATTTTCAATTATGTTTATATTTAGCTTTTAACGTGAAACATTAATTAACGAATAATTATCAGATAGCTATCAGAATACACAATCATGTGCTTGCCAGTTCAAAATACATAAAGTAGTAATAATAATACATTTAGCATTGACATAATCTATTATCCTACTAAAGTATATTCAGAAAGAAAGTAGACTTGGGGTTTCTTATATAATTTAAATAAGCTACAACTTTAGCTAATTATGGTATCATTGTCATATAAAAATATAATATTATTTAAGCAATCCTTGATATTATTTATCGTTATTATCAACGTATAGTCCCACAGTCAAATCCCAAGTCCAATCACTTTCTTAACAGACTCTAATAACAGATTTTCTACATAAAACTGGTAACTACCCATGCAATTATTCAGGAAATCCCTTACAACCATGAAAAGAACACCTACGTGTTGTCGATCACAACCGACACGGCCCATTTCTAACGCGTGAAACGGGCCGCGACAGCGATTGGACTCAACTCAGCACTCCAGATCCTAAGGAAGGTTTCTGTTTGAAGTCGAAACTGTCGATCGTGATAACCATAACACATAAGTATTCCTTTTGCGTCTATTCGCATAGTAAATACGTAGGTACTCAAGAGGTTTCAAATTCCTCTTGCGCAGCCTAGCAACTAAGTGAAGCAACGTCCGTTGAGCGCTTCCGTGCTTCGGACGGCACTATAAGCTGTCGGTCTCAGTGGTTGTTATTAGATAGCAGTCGTATAAGTATGGTGATAACATTTTGTGAATGCTCACCTGGCTAGCTGCCACCTTCAAGTAGAAAATCTGTCGTCAAGCCCAGGCCCCTGACAGTGTAATCAAATTTATTAAAGTTAAAGATAGTGGTCAAAGGCTACATAGCTATCAGCTATTAAAATTAAAAGGCTAATAAAATTAAAAGGTGAATTAATAAAGTAATTTCATGTAACTTACAAATTTTAACAACAATATAGAATTATGATATTTGCTTTCGAATTAAAGTAATATATTATTATTCGCAATTATTCGTAGATATAGGTCATAACATCTTCGATCACATCATCCCCTTACCATCAGGTGCGATAGTGGTCAAAGCATTATCAAATGTAACAAAAAATCAAAACATCAGAAACACATTTCAATAAAATTTGGTAGACAAGTAAGCGGATAATAACATAGAAACTTGTGAATACGTCTTAAAATAAAACGTTATTCATATTTTGAGTTTTTGGCTGTTTCACATATCTAGTTTCTTTCCTCATGTTGCTACATTCGCTATTTTACACTACAAAACAATAGTACTAGTATCACGACCTATGACTCGTAACTTTAATGTATTCTGTGGCAAGATATACAAGCTGAACAGATTATCAAGAAGTTACTGCATTACCAGAGCCCGCAGCTGTTAATAAGCCCAGTCGCAGATTAGTGCATTAGTTACTATACCAAGTCTGCAGTCTCAAAGGACACAAACTGGATTTGTACATTAAACTAATGCACATGAATCAGTTGGTGCAATAATTGCTGCAGATATCTTGTAATGAAGTATATGACTGGTATTAGTGTTGCATGTTTATTTTGTGTGATGATTGTCTTGCAAATGATTAGAGCTAACTAGGACCCATCTCGTTTTTATATAATACTTTCTTGTCGACAGAATTTCTACTTAACGGAATTTATTAGCTTATTTATTTTTACATATAATTAGTGGCCAGCCGCGGCTTCGCACAGGTATTTAACAAAAATGAAAAAAAAAACATATATTTTGATAATATTCTATAAGCGTTAGATATTCTATAAGATTATTGCACTATTGTTCATCAGAACAATAGTGCAATAATGGCGAAATATTTATTCGAATCAGTCTAGTTATTTTTATGTTTATTCGCTACATACTAAAATACAAATCTATAATATTAGTGTAGATATAGATTAACTTATAAGCTTGTTGGGCATACGAAAAATGCCCTACCATCGCATGGTTGTATGGCGTGTTTCATTTCATGGTTATAACTGAAGTGAGACCGACAATTGCATAAGGTACCCTACGAAGGAGGCAAATTCACTGTAAATGATACTAGCTAACGGTCACCCCTCCAAGTCATTACCGTAGCGATAAATATAAGAATGACTTAGGAAATCTCTGCTACGAGCGGAAACAATAATCATGCGATTATAATGACAATGCTAGCTCAGCAAAATAGAATCAATACGCAAACTTTAGTTAACCACATGGCTAATCGATGTATTTGTAGAACAAAAATAAAACTTTTTTTTAATTGGTATTGTGTCGGAACAAGCACGAGGCCCACCTGATGTTAAACGGATTAACCTCTGTCTATAACAGATGCATTTCGTCATATGACGAATTGTATTGCGCCCGTCACACTGAGACATACTATTGTTAAGTCTCAGGTGCCTGTAATTTTTCTGGCTCTCAAGGACTGATGCCGAAAGACACTGTTAGGTGCTTGGCGACAGATTTTCTACTTGAGATTGGTAGCTAGCCAGGCGGGTATTAGCAAAATGCCCTTCCATCATGCGTGAAGCTCAATCCGGTGCGGTGGTCGGGCTTGAACCAGGGATCTGCGGCACGGCAGTCCATAGCCCTCATTGCTTCAGGACAATGATAAATCGGTATTCACTAAACTCAACTCACACTTATAAATAATTTATATTGGAATACAAAATGTTTTGCCCCGGGCGGGAATTGAACCCGCGTCCTTCCGATTTCGCGCCGGATGCTTTATCTATTAAGCTACCGGGGGTACGGCTGTGTCGCCGAAATTTTCACACTTATAAAGCCTGTGCAGGCCATACAAGAGCCTGCGAAGTTTGGTGGAGTTGAACAGCTTACAGCGGCAGTCAAAATCCAGGTCCGAAAATAACAAGAGCCTAGAGTAGCACGAGTACCAACAGTACCGCGCATCAACTACACGTTAATAAAGTAAACATATTTCACCGATGATAACGCTGAAACAATGCTACTAAATATGCACCGCGTTCCCGCTCTCAAAATAAGGATGTAAGAGTACCCTAATAATGTCACATAATGCGGAACCCCTTTTGAGAGGTGTAACGTTTCTCTACGAAGCAACATAAGAAGTTGACTCGACGAATATTGGATGGAAATATGGGAAATAAACTTTCTGATCTGCTGTATGCTCTTTCGATTTAACAATAATCGATGACGTTTTACGACTGTAATCAATACGAAACGAATATCCATTACACGTTTTGATTACATATTCAATTTCTTTGAAGATAATATGCTACTAAGTTAAGTGAACAACTTGTTATGGTTTAACCTCTTAATTCTGAAACGTGTGACAGTTAAAACAATGCCACAATTTATTTTTCATCTCTTATTAACGTTTCGTACGCATGGAAATAATAAGTACTGCGTACAACGTAGTACTTATTACTTCCATGTTCGTACGAGTAAATGACATTCCTACTACAGGTGATACTTACAAAACGTTTACATACCGTTTTAGTATGAATAATCTATGAGTGGCATCGATTTTGGTTATTAAGTCGTCAAAAAAATTCGAGTTACTGAGTAACCATTTTCATAGACGCCTAATGGATAAAACCTCATCTTTTTCTAGAAAAATCTATGACTTATACAGCTTTATCTTTCCAGAGAATCTGTTACAAATTCTCTATAACCTTATCTTTGTCTCTCACCTGATATTTTCAGACTTACGGCCAAAGATATTTTGAGGCTATGGTTGAATTACTATCTCTCAAGGACTGCTGCCGAAACACACCGTTGGTTGCTTGGAGATATTTTACCCAAGCTGGCATTCGCAAAATTCATTACATTATATTTCTAAATATGATAACAAGCACTATCGCGCAATAGGCGAAAATCACATTTGCATATTATGACAGCACATTTTTTTGTACCGGGCGGAAATCGAATTCGCATTACTATTACCACACGAGACAAAACAATTTGAAATAGTATATTATGATACAAGTGAGCTATGTTGCTCATTATACACGAGGGTTGCAGACCGAGCCGTAGGCGAGCTAAGCTAGCGCCAAGCACCTAACAGTGTCTTTCGGCATCAGTCCTTGAGAGCCAGAAAAATTACAGGCACCTGAGACTTAACAATAGTATGTCTCAGTGTGACGGGCGCAATACAATTCGTCATATGACGAAATGCATCTGTTATAGACAGAGGTTAATCCGTTTAACATCAGGTGGGCCTCGTGCTTGTTCCGACACAATACCAATTAAAAAAAAGTTTTATTTTTGTTCTACAAATACATCGATTAGCCATGTGGTTAACTAAAGTTTGCGTATTGATTCTATTTTGCTGAGCTAGCATTGTCATTATAATCGCATGATTATTGTTTCCGCTCGTAGAGTGTATAATGAGCAAGTTGCTCACGAGTTTCATATGCACTTTTTCAAAAACTTGCGAGGAAAAAAACATATTGCACAAATGCGATACAAACAACATACGAAAATGATGGAAAATAGCGTGCAAGTTTTTTTTTGTTGCGCGTGGCAAATGTATTTTGGTTGATTAAATATGCTTAGCCTTAAACCTCTGTTGTTACAAATCTGTATCACCCGGTTAAATTGAAAATGCTCTGTTTACTCGCATAAATGTAATTTACAGTTAGGTACTAACTTAACTTTGTAGGGATAATTTTATTACGCACTAGTGTATGATATTATTATGCACGAGGGTGTTATAGTTCGGTTTATGGCCCTAAAAACGATATAATAAAGCTCAATTTACGCGCAAGGGTGTTTAAAAGATACTTTTTCCTTAAAATTCGTAAATGCACTACACTATAATGCTTGTGAATACTGTAGCTCTATAAGATCGCAATCTATTAGGTATAACATGTTAACACTGTGTACGTAGAACACCGAAAAAAGGCAACAACATTAAAAGAGCTCGGGCGTCTCGGAATGTTGCTAAATCTCCCAAGTCTTGGATAGGAAATGTTCTCTTTATCTTACACCATCCGCTCCCGAGGCCCACCTTCCGCTCTGTTCCGCTCCGCCGCACTGCACACCGGAAACTGGCAGGGATTTATTTAGAATAAAACATGCTACATTTTTATACTGCGCATTAAACGTGATGTATCATTTTTCTTAACTGTTCCAAAAATAGCTGTAATTTTTATGATAACACATGTCGACATGTCTGTTTACCCAAAAGTATCCCGTAGTTTTAGATATAAACAGCCATTTTTCACCGACATGTTTTCGGTCTTACGTGATTCGGAGCGAGCCTATTTTCTAGGCAATTCCAGGCTACGGATTGTCACTGAATAATTATTTGTCAGGAAAACTAACTACCAATAACTTTTCTAACTCCATGATTGAATCCACGGCCAAAGCGTTGGCGCTTTTACACACACGCCATTGAAGCTGTTTTTCTTGAAAGCCAGTAATACTAGGTTAGCCTGAACAACATCTTCGACCACATCATCACTTACCATCAGGTGAGATAGTGCTCAAAGGCTAAACTATAAGGCATTTTACGTAGAAGTTGGCAAAATCTGTACGTACCTATACATGCACCAACATAAGTCGAGCTAAATTCAACAGAGTTGTATTAGTAGCTTTAGAATATATATTGGTTGCTCTGGGACGAGTATTGGTTGTTTTATGATGTGTGTTGAATCACATAACTGATGTAATGAAAATATGATATTGACTCAAATCTGGTGTGGCGTGAAATATCGCTAGCGGTCTCGAGGTCGTGGATTCGATCTCCGGTTTCGACAATTTATCTGGCAAAAGAATTTTCAGTAGCAGTCTAAAGTAAATTTTTATACTCACTAGATGCCAATATGCTTGCTTCTATTACACATGACCAATGCAAAACGTGAGAGCCTTAGCGATCTCTGCACATTCGAGGAATTAATAATACATTATAAATTAAAGTGCGATAGGTTTTTTTACAAAACAAAATTTATATCATAATTTTATACCTACTAAATATGTACGTTTAATGTATTGATACGTTTGAAACAAACAGTCTATCTGCGATATCGTGCTTTTAAAAATATGAATAACAGTGCACGTCATATTTTTCATAGAAGTATCAAAAACAGAACAATCGTCTCTCCTAAATTGATGTGAACAATTGAACATCGAAAAATTCAATGACATCGAGCATCGCCGAGTGCATTGTTTCGTCCACAGCGCAGATGGGTCGGGGATTATCATCAATCACCAGCTGCGCATAGCGCATGGCCTTCCGGAATGCGCCCTGTACCATCCTATGCCATTTGTGAGCCGCCGGCCGGCCACCGGTCAGGATTAGGCAGCATTAGTTGAATCGAATTCCGTGCTAAGCGCTCTGCAGAGCTATGTGTTTCGCTTTACTGCCCGCACACACTAACTGAACTTAAATCACCTCATCTTCCTTCCCTCAACCCTTGTTCATGGGGTCAAAATGCCACACGTTTCCTCTTATTACGCATAGTATGACATATCATATTATATGTTTAATAGATTCCGGTGTCACTTTGAAGACATCCATTAATATAATCACAATTATTAACAAAAAAATTAGACAACCATAAAAATAAGTAATATTTGAATAATTCTTCATCATGCGTTAGAAGATTCAAGAACTCATCAGGATAATGCTTTCTGGTGAATCGAAACGCGTCGAAAATCCCTCCAGTTTATGACGTCACATTCACAGTCACATACTTATTATATTGTTAGTGTTTTTCTAAAATAATAACATATTAACTTATACTTATATCCAGATATTAACTTTACATATTTTTTATTAGTGCAAGAGATAATTGACATTGGAAATCTTCTTTTTGAATCGGCTACTTTTCTTAACTAACCTTCGTCGTCACAATCGGCACGCTGCCCACTCAATGCATTCTTTATTAACTATTCGTCTTTAGTGACATCTTACAGAAGGATTTGGAACCAGGTGGTAGGTATCTTCTGCAAGAGTCCGTCTTGGTGACTACCACCGCAGTGTCAGATATTCTGCCTCAAAGTAGTAGTGTGCAAACACTACTGTGTTTAGGCGTGAAAATACTGGGTAAACAAGACAAGCACTAAAGTCTCGAAATGATGAGTGCAGTGCGGTATCATGCAAAATGAGGATGGTGCAACTGTAACTATAGTTTTATTGAACAGGCGTTTTTTTCTGGCAGGCGACTTGAAACCCAACACCCGCACAGTTACTGCACCGAATTCACCTATCTCGTTGAATTATCGATATATCAAGGAAACAAACCGAATTAAACTCTGTTTTAATTTAACTTCAGCCATTTTAGTTTCCTGTGCGATCGGAATTTTGCGGCACAGACTTGTTTGTCAGTTACTTATATATTATTTACTACAACGAGAGCTCCTGCAGTAATAATACTTCTTAGTAATATGCACATCGATAATCTCGATCGAGCGAAATGCGTCGGAAATTCTAAATAAAATTTCCGTTATTATACCAATTAGCCATATTTCAAAATAAGAACACTATATATATATATATACTTAACCGTTACATATCGTATAATTCATAACAATATAAATGTAGTTTTGAAGCAGTGCTGGCTCAGTGGCATTGGTTATGGACTGCCGCGCAGCAGATCCATGATTCAAATCCCGCCGCTGCATGGTGGAAGGGTATTTTGCGAATGTCCGCCTGGCTAGCGACCACCCTCAAGTAGAAAATCTGTCACCAAGCACCTAACGGTGTGTTCCGGCAGCAGTCCTTGAGAGCCAGTGAAATTACAGGCACATGAGACTTAACAACTGTGTCTCAAGGTGACGGGCGCAGTACAATTCATGACTTATGACGAAATGCATCTGTTATAGGCAGAGGTTAGCCCGCTTAACATTAGAGTCAAACTTGTTCCGATACAATAAAAATTCAAAAATTCTGTGAATATATTCACAGCCGATCCTCCTGGTGGCTTTTTTAAAAAGCATCAAAAGCAATAAGTACATAAAGTAATAAAGTTTGTCAATATCTCTTCGGTATTTATTAACTAAAGTGTGCTGTTACAATTAAGCAAATGGTCCGAGCGGTCACAGTTGATTCGAGTGTTCTTTAATTACAGTTCCTTATACAAGTGGCTGCTTCAGATCCGTAGTTCTGAAACTATTCGAGGCACTAAATCCAGTTGCTAGTTCTGTGCTATCTAGGAGCGCAACATGCATACCCATGTAAATTCGGAGCGAAGCGGGCCCTCGTTAATTTGAGCCTTGTCACGGGGCACATCCCTTTCTTAGTAAGTCGGTACCCGCTGCGTCGCACTGGCTTTCACCAGCTAACGGCTCCTTGGCTGCTCGAAATTGCCTCGGTATATCTTCGTACTATCGACCTCGCACACATTCTGAATAAAATGTTTCTCCTGTATTCCTTTGCAGGTTTTGTTTCAAAGAACACTTTAGTTTACATCCACTTGTTCGTATATAAAGTATGTTTTAGTTTATGCTGACGGTTGAACAACAGGTAAGCATGTTTTAATACATCAGTGTTACAAGCTTGCTTCTATTATTGCTTGGGTTCTAAAATTTATTTAGTAATAACGACCTGCAACGGTTTCTGAAATTAAATGTAATATTGATTGTAGTTTTTTCTAAGCGATCTACGATCTATCATGAAAGCCAAAGTTTGTGAGTTAGTGAGGAGGTGTGTATAGTTGTTACTTTTACGCTGAAACAGCTGAACTGCTGATGGCTGAGCTGATTTTGATGAAACTTGTAGTAGATATATAGTTTAGGTCCTTATTAACACATGATACTTTTTACTATTATCAATTTTCGTTCTTGTCTACTTGGATGAATAACCACGTGGGCCCCGTTGCCCAGCTAATTGAAACTTATAAATAAATACTATTTTTATTTGTACCAAGGTCTTAATAGGTTGAAAGGTCATGTGTTTCCATTTAACTCTTAAATTTTCGAAGAGGCAGGCAGAGGTGTCAAAATAACCAAGTTTCGTAATACATGTTTAGGGACTACCTAATAGGGCGCGAGGCTATTGAAATCTACAGGGCTCAGCTTCAGACTTCAAACTTCTAAAAATTTTGTCACAAAACCCAAAGCACTGTCCAACTTAGAAATCGAACTAACATACCGAGATTCCGGACCGACGATATCGGCACTCCACTAACAAGATATTTGCTTAAAATTTGGAACAAGTAAATACATACTACGATTGGTAGACGTGAGTACGTATATAAAACTAAAATCATAATACTTACATAGGTATATTTTCTTCTTATACATCGCAATGCTCGACTTGAATAGGTATTACTAAGCTCGATGTAAGACTACGAATCGATCATGTTACAAAGTATTTCTGTTGTAGTATCTATAGCAACATGTATTTAACAGCGTAGTTAGTACTAACCCAAGGAACAGAAAGAGAACATGGCTTCCAACGTATCTCCAGACTTAATTCCAAGTGTTATCTTCCAAAGTAATACAATATCACAGGTATATGCCTTCTCACGAGTTTTTCACCGTATAGTGGAAGAGACTTTTTTTAATCCTCGCCTAGCTAGATATTTCTTACTTTTTACTGTTGCTAAGCACCTAACAGTGTGTTTCAGCAGCAGTCTTTGAGAACCAGTAAAATTACAAGCACGTGAGAAATAACGCATCCGAATCATAAAAAACAAAAAACTTTAATCATATGTATCAGGTTGACGGACGCAGTGCAGTTTGGCACTTGTGACGAAATGCATCTATTAGGTATACATTTATTTTACGGGCTGTGGCAATACCGAACCCTGATGAGAAAGGGCAAGACACAGCAATGTTAGAATCGCATTGGCCAGTTTTTATTCTACGGTACATATAAGATTTCACACCTTTCATATACATGTACCATATACTACTGACGATATACCTACATAACGAAGCAGTGATAGCTCAGTGGCTTTGGCTATGGACTGCCGCGCAGCAGGTCCATGGTTCAAATCCCGCCGCGGGCTTGAGCTTCACCGCATGGTGGAAGGGCATTTTTGCGAATGCCCGCCTGGCTAACGACCACCCTCAAGTAGAAAATCTGTCGCCAAGCACCTAACGGTGTGTTCCGGCAGCTATCCTTGAAAGCCAGTAATTCTAGGTTAAGCCTGCTAACACCTACGACCACATTGTCACTTACCATCAGTTGAGATTGTGGTCAAAGGCTTACCAATCAGCAATAAAAATAAAAAAATAAAAAAATAACGTCACAAGAGACGAAACGCATCTCTAATATACACAGAGGTACTACTTAAGGCAAATGGTAAGGGCAAAAAACACAAACGAGGTGTTTTTAAGCTCGATTCCCAGCAAAATTTTTTGTTTTTTTTTTAATGCTTGATTAGCTTAGCTTTTGACATGTATCTCACCTGATGGTAAGTGATGATGTGGTCGAAGATGTTGTTCAAGCTAACCTAGAATTACTGGCTCTCAAGGACAACTGCCGGAACACACCGTTAGGTGCTTGGCGGCAGATTTTTCACTTGAGAGTGGTAGCTAGCCATGCGGGCACTCGCAAAATGCCCTACCAACATGCTATAACGACTATTATCCTAAGACAACAACCGGGACCGACGGCTTAACGTGCCCTCCGAAGCACTAAAGCGCTCAGTAGTAATGTCAGCAGCGGTCACCCATCCAAGTCATGACCGAGGCGGACGTTGCTTAACTTTGCTGATTGGTTCAGAATGGCTAAGCAAACTTCGCTACGAGAGCTTCAAAATATATTATATATAGCGTGAAACAAATGTATCCTGTAACATGTATCATGAAGTTTGCTACCCAGGTATCAAATGCATTTTGTTAGATAAAGTAGTTTAGAATTACCTAGCACTCGGACGGAACTATTTGAAAATTTTGAAGTATCGATATTTCAGCATTTTTTTTAGATGTATATTAGATTCGCTTGGTCAAACTTGGCTCAGTTGTATTTTAAGCTTGTACATTATGTTTACATGGTCCATGTCTTCGAGCAGTAATTAAATTATAAGAGTATTTATAAGTAATTAAATTATAACCTATATGCGCCTTCTAAAACATAACTACTATTGAGTCTAAAACCATTTCGTTTGCTCGCAAATATGATCAGGCAATATTAGTATAGCAGCGTGCCGTTTATTGATTCGAAGTACGAACACAGGCACTTCATGCTAAAAAGATAACGCGCGAGTGACCGTTAAATGCAAAAAATCAACTGGCCTTACCTTTTGCTTTTGCCACACCAAGTGAGGATCGCGCTTGTTTTATCACAATCCCATTTACAAAAACACATAATAATATGATTGTTCATTATTTACGCGGTCTATAGGTAGGTATCTACTTCAGCATTTCTCTGGCCTCATCAGTCTTTTAATTATATGTTTTTCATACCTCTTCATGCCATACTCATAGCATCCCAATCTATTCATTTACAGACAGAATTATTAAAAATTAGTCGTATTGAAAAACAATTTTCCTATAGCTACATTAGGAAGGGCTGTTTGCCATAGTCCCGAGGCTTGACAGGCGTCTTGTGGATGTGAGATGGCATTTCTTTAGAAAACGTTGCTGCCCACCTTCTGGTACCCCTTCTTCGAATCTTACGACTCCCATCTAGGAATATATGGGATGGACAATTCTAGCACGGTACCCCACGGGACAAATTATTCTTCTTCTGCTTTTCTGTCGCTGGAACTACTTTCAAGCTTTTTATAAGCGGCATCTCTAACACGTGGATTTCTTTCATCCTTCTCTTTCCTTTACTTACATATCTATATCTAACAGGTCTATGACTGTCTTTAAGTTTATTCAAACGCATAGTATTTTTGGAGCCAAAATCTAATCCGGGCGCACCGAGATTTTTAGGCGCGCCGCGTATGTGTGCGTAAGTAAGGCACGCCAACAGCATCTATCCCCGTCCGACGGCCGAAGAATTACTAAAGCGGATAGGGACAAAGCATCGCGGCTCTGACTAAAATGGGCGGAACGTGTGTGAATTTGAGTATTTCCTTCGTATAATAAAACAAATACCTATTTGAAAAATGTAATGTGTATACGTTATAGAAAACATGTTGTTTTTTTTATTATTCAAATACGGATAACTCTCCGTTAAGTATTTACGCCGTGCTAAGGGTTTATTTCGTTTTTTAGATGTAACTTTGGATTTCTTTTCTATAGAGAAAATTTTAAGTAATCGTGTTTCCAAAGTGTATGATTTATAAAATGAATCCTTAAATATAATATATATTAATTACATAACTCAAAATTAAGAAATAAAGATACAGCAAGGGATCAAACGAACCACATTCACGTATCGCTGCCTCGGTGCAGGCTTAAGGGCACAATAAAAGGTTTATATGATAATAATATTATGTATGTAACATGATATTATCATCAGATAATCGAGCCGTAATTATTATTCAGTAGATTTCCATCAACATTATGTTATAGATAAGATTTATTTAATGTAATATATTCAACACTTTTCTTTAAAATTTCGTGACCTTAACTCATGTTTCTAAATTACTGAAGGGTCTATCCACGCACGAATTTACATCAAAATATATTCAACAGCCAATAACATTATACTAAAAAGCAACTAAAAGAACCCATCGACATATAATATGTACTACGTACTAGAGCAGCTATATTTTGTGTGGACGTACAGGTATTTTCTGAAGCGCTAATGAAAACGTGCTGGGCTAGATCTCTTACACATGCTATACATCTCAACGATATCGAATGCAATTTGAACTGTAGGTATAGCCTCAGTCAGATCTCAATCAATAAAACATCGATGCATTATTGATCGGTTCAATTTTGTAAAATTATACAGACAAATAGAGTAAAATCAAAAATCTATGTAATATGATTGTAGATGGCGTGGGATTTATATGATGCGATATATTTTTTCTAATGTGGTATTTATTCAATACTATTTTCAATTGAACAACAGAATAGTTTTTTAAACTTGACTACTTATTATTTACGGCCAGGTTCACACTTGTATTATAAAAGAGCTGATACCCGCTGCTTTGCTCACATGTATAAATGTCGCATAAAATCATGTTAGATTGTTTCACCATACAGAGCTATTTCTGTTTCCCGGAATCCTGGACCAGAGGGACCTGTACTTGAAAGTGGATGCCCGGGCTGTCCTGCGCATTCTGGAGAAGGGACACACGTACTCAATTCTCTATCAACTGCTCGGGCAAAATGAAACAAGAGGTTTATACCATCCCCTAACACGCTTGCCATGAGATTGTGTAATACAAATAATCTTCGTTCTGATCTGATCGCCATTCATTACGACCAGGAGACTCTAAGCCGGCCTCGCTCTATCTGGCGGCAACACAGAAATGCTCTCGAGTGACACTCCTTTCATTTTGTAAGGAATGTAGAATATAATGCTTTGGTAGATAGGTGGACAGATATCAGTACAGTTCAGTAGAACAGAGTGAGCGTTCGAACCGTGGAATCTAGTACGTAGTAAAATATATATCGATATGGGGGCAGGAGTCTGTTAATATTTAAATAAATTTATTGGATATCTGCATTTTGATGTTATGAATAACATTTCTAACGGCAAGTTGATATTTAACTACGCGTTGGTTGGTTTAAAACTAGTTTTGACGGAATTATCAATATAGGATAAAAATAAATATTTTATTAATAAAATTAAACTTAAGCTTAGTGAATATGGCATGAAATACATTTATTTTTGAATGGCAATACACAGAATTTTTGATGTGGTCGGACGTAGCAGGTAAAACCTAAAAATAGGCCCTTAGCCTAAACAGAAGTTAAGCACTAAAGAGAAAGATTTATAAGGTTAGAAAATAAAAAACATTTTGTTGCTATTTTGCAAGCTTATTCGCTTAGCAGGCGTTAATGCAAAAATTACAATGTTAGAAAAATTCAGTTTTGCTGCAGATGTCGCTCCCTCGTCTAAAGACCGTTAAACATGATACATTTGAGCTATAATTCACTCACCACGATGCCTCAATTGGCAGACCTTGGAGCGGGGTTCTGAGTGATAGAATTGTGGTGGGCAGAGAAAAATTTAAAATAACAAGAATTTAAAATAATGCGGTCAATAATTACTAAATTTGAAAGTTTAAAATCTCAGGCGTTTAATCGCAACAGTCATCGCTTCTCGGAGTATTTTTATCCATTTGATTTTAATCACTTAAGGTACAAACAAGGGGTTCTGGAAGGTAACTTTCTGGAAGGAAGATAGCACTATTTGGATTGCCGATAGGCTAGCTTTTTGATTGAATGGTGAATAACAATGTGGCCAAAGAATTGGCTTATAAAGTTGCACGGGAACAGAGCCGAAACTAGGTACATGGCGACAGATTTTCTACATCAATGTGGTAGCTGACGGGTATTCGTAAACTGATGCTAAGTTTCATAAGCGTTTCAGGCTGCCCGAATACCTCTGACAAAGTCTAAGTAGTAACCGCAAAATTTGTTTCTTAACTAAGTCGAAGAACACAAGCTTCTTTACGAGCCCTTCATTGTTGGACTATTTCATAACAAATCACATGTATTGTAGCTAGTAGCTACCCAATTTCAATAGCCTAATACATTAAACTAATAAAAAATCGTGAAGTGTAATTATATAAACCTATATAGTTACTAACTCAAATCGCCTCGAATATATATCAGCTACTTAAAGCGTGCTCACATTACGAGTTTGACGTGCACTCGAAAAGAAACATAAGTCTTCAAACAGGATTAGGAGCTATCTTTATGATCGACTTCAGCTTATCTATCTGCTGGATATATTGATTTTGACTTTGTACTCCCCGGTACTTAAATTGAAGTAGTTATGAAAAGTGAACCTCCGATACGAAGATATCTGGGTGTTGAATAGGTATATTATTTTCGAGGCGAGCATGTATCATAATCGATTTAGCGGCACTTAACACTATGTGAGATTGTCAACCGTACTTAAATCTAGTTTATTATGCAGTAGAAATAACATTTTTTACATGGTGGTGAGATAAATTTATTAAGCGGTCCATGGATTTACCGTATGGGTCAACAGCGTTGCAGAGGAAGAGCCCTAAGGGACTTACAATCCAGGAAATAAGGTTAATCGCTCGAGCCTCCTCCCCTGCTCGATCAAATTTGGTAAGATCATACTAATGCCGCCTTGGATACACGTTCTCGGATAGAAGTTGGTTCTTGACAGGCCAAGGTCTTATAATTGGTTATATAGAGATTTCACCCTTGCTCTGACTTCTACAGCATATAAATTAACCACATAACCGTTTTGTTGAAGTGAACGCTGAATATAAATTTTCAGGGAAATCCTTTTATTTTCGTTCCTAGGTCGTTTTACTATTGGCACTTGATCACATAATACGCAAGATATTGAGAATATTTTGTAATATTTTTATTTTAACGTTTATTACGTAAATTAGGTTTTTATGATATCACGGTAATACTTTATATATAAAAAAGTGAATGTATCCACGATCAAAAATAATCTCATGAGTCTCTTGTATTTCTTTTTGGGTTCGTCCAAACTTGTATAGTGTTCTGTATTGATCATAGAATGTCTACCTTATTCTAACAAATATTCTATAATTGGTTTCATGCGAAATAGAAAAGACTGCAACTGAAAATGCTAAGTGCTAAGACTAAAATATTATGTTTGTTTATTTATTTTTTATCTATAGCTGATAAGCTACCTTCAACCAATATCTTAACTGATGATAAGTGATGCCTGAATGACATCTTTGACCACACAGATGTCATGCAGGCAAACCCATCATTAATGGCTCTCAAGGGCTGCTGCCGCAACCCACTATCACAGGCTTGGCGACAGTTTTTTACATGAGCATGGTAGCTAGCCAGGCGGACATTCACAAAATGCTCTACCATCTTGCTATAAACACTGTTATCCTGAACCCACATCAACCTGGACCAAGTGTTTAACGTGGTCATATAAGTACTCAGTAGATTCCCTTTACGGACGCTGCTTAACTTAAATCATCGGTTAAGAACGAATAATCCATCGCTTGAGAGATAGAGCGCTTGAATATATCAAGTATCTAGTAGTATCTACGTATGTATGTACACATAAACAGGTGTACTTAGTCATATTATATGGTAACAATCATTATTTTTATCTGCTTGGTAAGAATGACCGCGTTATCGATTTTAATGAAGCTAAAATCTTAAGCTAACAGATGAATTTAAAAATTTTATTTTTGCAATAACGCTGGCTCTGCGGATTACATTATAAAATTACAAATTTATGAGAGAAAAAATTAGAGCTATGACTCATTATCATGTTAGCTCAGTCGGTCTGAGCATAGCCCAGCTAAAGGGCTGGATGACCCGGGTTCAAATTTACTATTTAATTTTTTATTTTTTATAATTTTTCTTCTCGAAAATTTATAATTTTGTAATCTTTCAGATGAAGTTCTGCAGATTATCGTCGTCTTTAGAACAACCTATCTATTGAATATTTTTCAACTAAAATCTGTGGTTTGTAAAAATGATGTCAAGAAGACTTGCAATTTAAAAACAGTTCAAAAGTTGAACCGCACATTAAACAATCAACGACCTTAAAACAACATGTTTCAAACCAAACAAAACGAAGTAATCGTATACTATTCTAAATCCCCTACTTTTCACTGGTAAATGATAAAAATAGGTGGTTACACCTATTTCTATCATTTACCCAGTGAAAACAATAGAACAGCATGAATAAGAAAATTTTAAGTGTGTAATTATCAGCTAAAATATGACAGCAGCTGTCATAGTAACTGATATTGTTTCTCTAGAACTTAGATGCCTAAAAATTGAATAAATTTACATTAGTTGTACATGACAGGTGTCAAATTGACGTAAGATGTTGAGATTTTGGTTTAGAGTTTATGTTTTGGGTAATAGCGTAAAAGGTGTGAATAACCGGTTTCAGTAGGTAGTTTTCTTGGTCTATCCTAATTGTTTCTATCTCCATTATCTATATAACAGCCCCAACCTCGTACAGGCCATTTGCACCAACAAAAACGTTAAATCAGGTCAAAAACTCGTACTTAATTTATTTTTGATGTCATCGTAAGTAGTTGCTATTTATTTGCAAAATGTGTCTAGATGTGAATTCTGCTCTTGCGTGTACAGATTTTTTTCCATGTTTTGTTTTGTAAAGGCCTTTCTATTTGCATAAACTTTGTATGTGCCAGTTACTAATAGAGTATAGGTACTAAACATGTTTGTAGGACAGACTCGTAAGTATCTATTTTGCATACAAACATACCTGCGTGCCTGTTCATCTCGGGAGGAGGAAGTAAATATAATTTGATAGTGATTATCATTATATTATGATAAAGCAGACCCCATAGACGGTATTCTACGAGAAATAAAAGTCATTCCAGAATTGCCAGGTCCAATTGTAAATCTTAACCATTCTGTGACCCACTCAAATACACTCTCATCAAAAACAATTTTGGAAAACAACCGTCAAAATGTCACGCCTAAAATATTAATAAATTACATTCTTATTATGATAATCATAAAACAATAATCTTCATATACTTAGCGTTTTATCTATCGCACAAATTACTGGATTCAGTGCGTGCATCTCTTTCTTACATTGAAGTTCTAATGTATGATTACTTTAATGTTGGCAAATTTTAACCTATAGATTTACAATCTTGTTTTGCACTTACAAATATAATTCAGAGATGGCCCCCAAAACATATAATTATATGGATATGTATTATTTATAATATATTATTGAAATATTTTGTAAATGACTTTAATTCTGAATAGAAATAACACGTGATAAGTGTCATAAATTTTTCAACGATAAAACTGATAATCATAATTGGTATCAACTTAGTAACGACCTTGACTATTCACGAAACTAAAGCACTTTGATATCATAGAATAAGTACCTATTAGTATTGCGTCACGATTTGGTCATAACGAAATGAACAACGCACAAAATTTCGATTGTTAATTTAGGCAATTCGCACACTTAACGAATAAATCAACATCTCTCGTTTAGGGTTCCTAAAAGCGTGAGATTAAATTGTAACCCAATTTCCATGGTGACGAGAGTTAGGTAAATACCTCAGCAAAATTTGAAATACACTCGCTTTATATTTATAATTATGTCAATAGAGACATGCAGCCGTTTTCAAGGAATCATGTGATTTAACCTACGAATGACAATAGATATTCTTTGTAGCTATAATGAGATACATGATGTATGCACCAGAGTATTTGTAAATATAATGGATTATTCCTGAAATCCATATTAATTATCTCCACTAAGTCCACTATATAGATCGCGAAAAAAAACCTGAAATCCCCACAACTAATCGCTATTTAAACTTATATCCAACCTTATTTATTTGTTTTATTCCTTATAATTTATTTTTGATGTTTCTGTGTGTTGTAACGGCATAAGTGCGTATATATTACAACTGATATATTAACTTATCTTATATTTCGCAATTCGATGCACGACATAGCTCATTTTGTCATCGTAATAATCCATTTGAATCAAGTAATAAATGCATTTTTTATCATTTGGTATACAATTTTTGTTACTATTTTTATTTCCGACTATTAAAAGTTTTCTCAAAAACTTATATAATTGTTTGTTGTTTAAAAAACTTTACTGCATGAAGGTTCTCTGTCTATCCAAAGGTTGTCTGGAAGAGATCGCTTTTAGCGATAAGACCGCACTTTGTACCTAACTATTGCTATTTTTTCTGTATGTTTTCCTGATTTTCGGTGTCAATAAAGAGTTATCGTATCGTATCGTTCATACTTATTACAAATACACCTGTCTATGAAAAATCTTGATATTCAAAAGAAAAAAAATATCTGGTACGGAATTCTGAATGTGGTTAGTCCGACCGTTGTACAGAGAACGGTAGTTTGTACTGTATTGGTTTCGTATTACACAACTTGGCGTCAACGTGCAAGGACATGCATCAAACCATAAACAAGTTCAACGCAAGGTCAATGACAGGAATCACCAACACTACCTCCATACATTTCGCACAAATTCGCATATAATCCTGAAGGTACATCAAATCATGTTTTTAATCGTCAGTCAGCTTCACTCATCCACTGATATTTCTGATAAGTATACTATATCACCACTCATTGAAGTTTGTGTAATCGCGTCGGACGGTCGTTCGTTTGTAAAAATTATATGAGTCAGTGAATAAACTCAACAACTTCAGTGGGAACTGCGAAGCAACTATTATTGATGGCACTTTTAACAAACATGTCGTAAAATTAATGTAAGTAAGAGCTCTATCAAGGTGTATGTAGTTAATTGCGCTTATTACAGACGGTACATTATGTTTTAACGGTTTTGTCGGTAACAGTTATGTGATTTCTTTTAGGAACTTACTCAAGTATGAAGGTCACAGAACTCGCCGGGTACTGTTTATTTTGTGTACGATTATTACATATTTGCTTTTGATATAATTTTTTGCGTACAGGCATGTATAGTAGATCGAATAATCTTTCAGCTAGAAAATTTTAACTTAATGTTGTCTTAGGTTTTCGCGATTGTTACACAGTAATTAAACAACTTTAAACGGTTTAAATCACGTATATTTTTCATATTTTTATCACGACGTTTCAATAACTTTGCAGTGATAATTTTAACTTCCCGCAAATTTGATTACCTACCTACATTTATTATCATATCGCTAATACCTTACACGAGACCTTCTGTGTAAATATTTTAAAAATAGAATAAGCTGTTAGTTAAAATATTTGAATATAACATTTATTGTGAGCTTCAAATCTTTTAATAAAATTCCATACTTATACTATAAAGATGAAAGTTTTGAGGATGTGCGTTATACTTATTATATTAGAAAAGTAAAAGTTTTGAGCATGGACGTCATAAGGCATGGTAAGAGCTTATCTCTTAAATTACAAATGAACAGTAATTATGATGAAATTTTAGAAATGTTTTATAAGTGCTTCATTAATGCATAGATTATCTATTAAAATTTGGGAAGATCGTATCGGGAAGATCGTATCAACCCAAATTTTAATAACTGCAAAACAGAACTTTATTAATTACACTCACTACAGTCCCTTTGAAACCTATTTTGTTGTTTATTTACATAGTTCAATAATTTGATGGTTTATATTATAATGAACTAAATTATAGCTATTGATGCTTAAAATTATATAGATACTAACATACTTGACAATATATGATTCAAATTAATTTTGATTTATTCCTTAGCACGTTGACTTTGCGATGTCTACGGGACGATTATCGTTAAGTATTTAAAGCAATACATTAAGTTCCAAACTAAAACAAGTGAACTCCTCGAACAGAAAAGGGTAGTCAAAGTTCTTTCTAATAATCATGTTTTAGACTTGGTAGCTTAATTGAACTTTGAACCTTTTATTTTGCGCGGAAATTTTCATATAATTCATACCATACATTATATGTTTAAATATTTGAATGCTGATTCATTTATTTCTCGTAGGTTGTTTTCTTTTTCGTCGTTACCAATCAAATTTGCCTGCTGCACTTAGACAACTAAATTTGAAATGAAATAATTAATTTATTTACAACAGTAGCAAATAAATAAAGACAAAGTATTTTACAATTTTACTATGGTAGTCGCTACATTAAAACGGTCCCCAACTCAGTATATTATGCTAGTGTAAAACCAGCGCTGGTCTTCCGCTGGAGCCGGCTTTGTGACGTCATACGGAGGTTGTTTTAAAAGGTATATTATAAATCTAGTCAAAGTGGATCCACTTGACTTTAAACATTATTATCATTGTTGATCTATTATTCGTCATCCAAGAATCATGTATGGGTTTAATTTTAATACGCTCTGCGATATTTTTTTATGGATCTTCCTGAATAGATAATTTTAGCAAATGTTAATGTATGGTATGTATGATAAGTTATTATAATTTATGTCCATTGCGAATTAAGTTGGAGTTGATATGGTAAATTTATTTATTACAAGGTCCAGTGGCGTCTTCGCTTGAGTTTAGTTCGTTTATATCGCCGTATTACATTAAACGTCCCTCTAATAAGAGAGGCCTTTGTTCAACGTGGCTGTTCAATGAAAGTCTATTTGGAGATATTTGAAGTTAGTAGTACTATTATTCGCTTATTGATGGAGTATCCGCCACTAATCATTAGTGGCGCAAGATAGCACTACTCGTATTGTATGCCTAAGTGTAGGTATTATTGTAACAACTTGGAGAAGCTATTGTTGAGCAGTGAAAGCTTTGGCTGATACTGTGTGTCTAAAGTACCCAATAACCATAAATATGTCGACGTAAGTAGTAGGTATCATGCATAAATACTACACCATGATAAGCATGTCGCTCATGTAGTGCAATACTTTTGCTTTGTGGATAAATATGACATCATATTGGGTACATTGGATTATATAGTTACAGAAAGAGGTATTACAAAGAAACCATTTCATTTGGAAGGGAGGCTAAATTAGCCTCTAAGCTTGGTATGCTAAGAAAGGCAAGACGGTATTCACGTTGGTGCGTCGCTTGCAACTTTATAGGGCTTAAGTTTGCCCGCTCATGGAGTCTTACCTGTGGTTGGAAGCTCCCGATTACTAGCTCTATTTGACAGCATTCAGCAACACGATACCACGACTATTCAAGTAAAGAACCTATTCTTTCTTTAAAAACCGGGAACGCAGCCTGCCATCATATCTAAAAAGAAAGGTACTCCTAGCAATCGATGCAAACGATAAAATCTTGATCAATTTTACCGTCACGTGCCGTAGAAACACGCTCACTTCGGCCCATGGAGCTTAATGTTACATTATTTAATATTGTATAATTATTACCATCGTAAAGGGCTAATTATATCTACAAGAAATTTCATGACGCCAATATCAGTTTTTTATTAATGTTTATTACAATATTAAAAAATGCTCCTCAAAATGACCTGTAATAAATTTTAAAAAGTAAGACATAATATCCGTTAGTTGTGGCTAATACATGAAAGTAAGATATTGATCATAGCGGAGGCTTTTGTACACTGACTAAATATCTATATCTTAATGTTACATTATATATGTACTTATCTCAATCTATACATGGTGAGCGCACGCCGATAATGCAGCTTATCAGCCATATTTTTCTCCAACTTATCTTACTAATCCTTTTATTTTGTTCAAAAATCAACCTGAAATCAAAATAAAACTTAGTATGTGTTACTGAAACATGGTATAGCTTTATATTATAAGAATGTATAAAATTCGGTCAGTAAATTTGGAGATTAGCTCCTACTATCGTACATATTACAAATTTTATCTCGAAATAATAATATTGCTATAGACACGTTTGAGTATTCATACATTTTGGGGTTCCTATTAATGAGAACTCCGCAGTCTGCATGTCTGTTCGCCCGTGTGTTACGGGTTTCTAATTCACAAACGGAATGAACTGCGAGTATACAACTAAAAGACGAAAAGTAGGTATAATATAATGCATGCTCATCTCGCTAGCCTTCAAGTAAAAGTCTGTTGCCTATTACATACAACGTTAAATAATTCGCTACATTATATATAAAATTGGATACCAGCATAATAATACATTCTTATAATTATCACAAAAATACGATCTATTATGCACTTTTAATCACGGACTAGGTTCGGATCTGGGTTCAAAATATTGTAAATAATACTTGGTAACACTTGCTGTGTTTCTAAACAAGTCACATCTTAATTGAAAATGTTTAAATAGTAGAATCGACATTAGGTGTCTGGCATTTTTTTTACTATATTGTTTGTGTTCGCAGTGCTTTGTAAATGGATGTGTAAATTGTTATTAAAATCAGTGTTTGATGTTTAGACTAATTTAATAATTTCGATGCGACGCGTGTTTAAAATAATGAAACCTATTTGGCTCGACGAATAAGCATTACAAGGCAACGTGGCAATGCTGCCAGCATGCTGGGCACGGGCTGAAGCATTTTGACTGCCTGTGAATCATCAATGACTTAAAGGTTGTTTTAATACTTTTATTTTAGTAGCAGTTGTGGTGTATATAGTTCGTAGAATGTTGTTAATAAAGGCAGGCCAAGCTAAATGTTTGGTTCAACATTAAGGAACAAAAAAAATTGTTTGATAGCTGTATAATGTAATGAGGATATAGCAGTTTGATTGACTTGTTTGTAAATTACTCAAATTAGTTTGAAAAAAATGCGTAGGTATTCATAATGAGTAAATTAACCATCGCTATTTTGGTGCAGCTTTCTAGCATGATACTTCCACAACTTCAACAAAACTTACAGAACAAAATATGAGATATGGAAAAGAGATCAATTTATTATTTAAATAGGCGCAATCACAACAGTGCGTGTAGGAATGATAAACAAAGTCAAATCTAGCAAAGTAGGTTAAAGACTTCATTATTTCGTTATTGATGGACACTGTCATGCTGATAAGGCTCAAGTAAACTTATTTCCTGTTAGAAAATTATTATCTATTTAAGCTGACTGAGTATTGCATCACTTTTAAAAATTCTTCAAAGAATTCTTCCCATGTTTTTGTTATTCGCTACATCAATGACAGATTACGCAGAATAGTTATCATCTGGATTTCCTAACTTATAATAATAAAAACAAGTAGTAAAAACGAGAACGATAGAGGACGTGTTTTTATATATATTTATTTAAGCTTAGCTTTGATATTTATGTTTTGTTTCATTATGGAAACGGTAATACACATATTTCTAATACTTCTGTAAATGTGTGCTCATAAAATGCCGCAATGAGGAATTTTCGGTGAATAAAAATCATATTGTATCTCACTTGGTATTGAAGAATGAAATGAACGTTCAAAGTACTTAAAACAAAAATTGTATATGTGCGGTGCGGTGGTGTAAAGAGCCTGTTCATCTAAAATTACATAGGACACATCAAACGAGGACATAAGACACTTTTACTATGTCGGCGCTTTGTACATATCGTCAGATGTCACCATGTGGGGTCTGCAGGGAATGCATACTAACGTCATTTGGTTCGAACAATTTAGTAAGTAAGCAGAAAAACCGTATTTTATATAACAAAAATATATACTAGGGGCTGGGCTGAAGACCTCGCAACTGTTATTTTTTTTACATTTTTTAACGTATATACCTCAGTCACATAGAAACATTTCAAAAACCGAACACCAAAATCGGTTCACAAATTTAAGGCAACCTGTTGAGGATCACTCAGAACAGCCGAACTTTCGGCGGACTGACTTACGATAGCATTTTCGCCCGGTAGTTAACTATACTTTCTCTGCTGTACGCTTGGTGAGTCAAGACCTCCTGAAGATGCCAAGACGACTGTAAAACTCTAATGATATTTATTACTTTAAACGTTTCTCAATATTTTTTTCTTTTAATTCTCAATAACTGTAAATTAAAAATGTATAATTACACATCATGTCTTAATGTAGTTTTACTCCAAAAACATTCAAAAGAACTGTCAGAACTTCAATTATACTGTTATAATTATCTGAACGGGTACATCGAGAAAGTAGCAAAATTTTAAAGCATTTATTTGCGTCGTTTGTCTGGTAATATCTCTGATCCCGTTTTAATGAGGAGTCTTTGACATGGTAGTACGAGTGTCAACCATCACGCGATATTTTTAAATTGCATTCAATGATTAAAAAAATAAAAGGGAGATTCAACATAGGTAAAAAGATCAATGTACAAGTTCAAAGTAACAATCAACAGGCTTATATAATAATCGTAGCTTAAGAGTTTTTTAAAGAAACATTACATAGGACTAAAATACTTTAAATATAAAAATGGTTACAACTAAAGTGTTTGAGTAGTAAATATAGAACAAATAGCTACAGTATGTAGAATAGGACATCCCTCAAACGTGGATGACTAATGACATAAGTGCAATGAACATGGCCTTCTTTATGTCAAACTAGCTGTACCCGCGACTTCGTTCGCGATTGCCGTACCTGCACACTAATTATTCACATTTGTGCACTGTTTATCTCATATTAAGCAACACTGAGGTCTGCGGTGAAGCACTCTTATAGTAAACCATAGCTCAGAATGCAGCTTTCTACTTTGGATTTCAAAACTCCGGGGTTGTATTTTCCAGAAGACAGTAGTTAAGTAACTCAGAGAGTTCTTTCCCGGTTTGCACAATAAATGTTGAAGCAAAGTACCTTGTGCGTTTCTTTAGAATTTCGATTTTAAAACGGCGGTTTGTTTGACGGTAGATCGTTTTTTTTTTATTTCTCATTCTCGGAAAGTAGTGTTTGTTTGATCTGAGTAGCGGGTGGGAGACGCTCTTTCCCACCTAAGGCCGGGAAAAACATTGGTGTAAACAAAGTTATATGTCTAAGATTTTTCGTTGTAAAATATTCTGTTGTTGTAAAACAATTAATAACAACTATGTTTGGCAGGGTAGTAACTAAATATAAGGTAAAAAGTGTAGGTTAAAAATAAATTCAAACTTTCCCTAAATTTCATTGTTCTAACTCCTAGTGTATCTTTGTATCTTCTACTCATGTTTATTATTTTTAGTAAATATTTAGAAAAACTACTATTTTTTTACCCTCCTCATATTTTAAATGAAAAGTAGAGTGTTTAACACGGATGTAAGCCATCGATTCCTACTTGGACTATAGCCGCATTAATTTTAAAAATATACTGCTCATGTTATTGAAATCAAAATAAATAATATAAAAAAACATACCTTATTTATATCGTTATTCCTTATATTAGTAGTGAAAAGCAGAGATTCTTATTCGGGCTATAGCCGCCCGAAAATATTCCAAACAAAATTTTACGTGAAATTTCACAAATAGTTCAAACCTCTCAATAAATTTTTAGTAAGTATGTTATTTTATCAATGAATAATTTTTAGAAAAGCTACTTTATTTACATTCTTTAAATTCGATATGAAAAGTAGAGAGCTGACCACGGGTGAAAGTTACCAATTCCTTTCGACCCTTGTATAACCGTCTACTAAAGTTGTGCACTTCCAACTTTAAACGGATTAAATCACGTATATTTATCATTATTTTTGTCCCGACAGTCACCCCGTCACCACGATCATTACAAAGTGTTTGAAACGTCGGGACAAAAATAATGATAAATATACGCGATTTAAACCGTTTAAAGTTGTTTAATTACTAAGTGTAACAATCGCGAAAACCTAAGACAACATTGTGCACTTTCATTGCGCAGTCTCCGAAATGTATCCGTCAAAAGACAGATATGTAGTTTAAAAAACTGATTGTGGTGAATGTACCACATTTTAGAGTTTTATCGTAGCAAGCTTGCAAAACTAAATAAAGGTGCCGTGCTGCCCGTGGGGCGCCGGGCTGCCCGTGGGATGCCGGTCTGTCCGTGGGGTGTCGGGCTTCCCGTGGGGTTCCGGGCTGCCTGTGGGCTTAAGATGAGCCGTACGTTCAAGGGTTTCGCAACATTCCGCGGTCCAAGTTATTTAAAACGAAATATTTAGTTTGTGATATCTGTAATTTCTGAACTGCAAAACTGAGGACTTTGAAATATTTACGGGAAAATAATTCAATAACCACTATTGTAACAAAAAAGAATGATTGAAATAGGACTACGCGTTAATAAATTACAATTAAATGTACATTTTGACTTTCATCCCCTTTCCCAAGAGAACCGTACTGAATTTCGGGATAAAAGTATCGTATGTCCTTCTTCGTAGTATGAACTCCATTCATCCATTCAGTAGTTTTGGAGTGATGCGAGGCCGGGATACAGACAGACAGCCAGAAAAAAAAAACAGTTTTTGCATCAGTATCAGCTTCAGATTGCTCTCAAAACATATTTTCAAAATATCTGTAATGTACAGAATTGGACCTGTTACAGTTTTATTATAAGTATAAATAGATACATTTAAGTGTCTTACCCTTTGCGCTTACCTACCCGCCTTCTGCAACCTGTTATAGGTATAGATTAGACTGATTAGAGCATTGCGTGTTATGAAAAATATACGTAGGGAAGTTGTGCTTATCGTAATAAAAAAAACTGTGTTTTATCGTTTGAAAAATCAGTCTTTTGGAGAGGTCCGACTACAGACCTATCTATTATACCTATACAATAAAGTGCAAACGCCAGCTTAAGATGACCCGTACGTTCAAAGGTTCCTGTACATTCGGGGTGTCAAGTTAATTGGAACGTAATATTTAGGTTGTGATGTCTGTAATTTCTGAACTGCAAATCCGATGACTTTGAAATATTTACGTGATAATTTTAAAGCACCACTATTCTAATTAAAAAAATCGGCCAAGTGCGAGTCGGACTCGCGCACGAAGGGTTCCGTACCATTAGCTATACAACATTAGACTTCATATTTTAACCTTTTTTTGTTTTAACGTGAGCGAGTCCAACTCGCACTTGGCCAACTTTTTGTATTTGTTGCTATAGCGGCAACAGAAATACATCATCTGTGAAAATTTCAACTGTCTAGCTATCACCGTTCTTGAGATACAGCCTGGTGACAGACGGACGGACGGATGGACGGACAGACGGACGGACGGACAGCGGGACAGACCGTTTTTACCCTTTGGGTACGGAACCCTAAAAAGAACGTCTAAAATCGGACTACGCGTTAATAAATTACAACTAAGTGTATATTTTGACTTTCATCCCCTCTCCCAAGGGAACCATGCTGAATTTCGGGATAAAAAGCTAAATTATCCTACCTTGTAGTACGAACTCCAATCATGCTAAGTTTCATTGAAATCCATTCAGTAGTTTTGGAGTGATACGCGGCCGGGATACAGACAGACAGACAAAAATAAAAAAAAATATAGTTTCGGCATCAGTATCAGCTACAGAGTACTGTACATTTGTTTTTTTCAAAATATCTGCCATGTACAGAATTGGACCTGTTACAGTTTTATTATAAGTATAGATAGGCATTTTTAAGTCACGATTTGTTTTAGTAGTATTACCGAATCGACTCGAAACGAAATCGAATCTATTAAGTTTATTACCTGGCCTCTAGAGACAAAGAGATTTTTTCAACAACATTCGAGTTCTGTATATTTAGAGGTACTTTGGTATTTATTTAGCCGCGGCCAGTCTTCTTCACATTAAATATTTAACACACTTATTAGGCTGTCAAGTAATATTTTGATTTAATAGAATATTTACTATTTATTCACTATGAATAAAATGTGAAACACGTGCATGTATTGAATTCGAATTGAAGGGCAATATGTGCAGCAAAAAAATACAGTGTGTAGGTAGAACGCCCATTCCTACGGAAAATAGAGCAAGCTAAAATATTATGACAGACGCATTTGCATGATAACATAATATTCATCATTCAATAGATGTGTTAAATTGGCTGACCATATTGATAGCCTGATAAACAGATTCCATAAGATAATATGTAATAAGATTTAGGCTGACTTAACCTGCATTTCTAAGAACAAAATAGTCCTTCATTAACTATCGGGCTTACCAGATATTCGTAAAATTAATTATTTATAAAAAATAGTTATAAAAATCATTTGTATGGGAATTTTTATTTTGACATTAAGGAATAAAATAAAGAATAAATCGAAAAACTGGCAAACCAGAAGCATGGATATTAAGCTCGGTAATATGCAAACAATATTTCACCGAATTGTTCAAATTCGGTATTTAAAATATGACTAAACTCCGTTTGTATAGAAAGCGTTTCGAGATCTCTACTTTTAAAACGTCTCAAACATAATATCCAAGTTGGTGCTTGTACGAAATTTACCAATTTTTGTCGACCTTATTTTTTGCTGTTGATAGGTATATATACTGAGGAGAGATTATTATCAAATGATACCCATTATTTGATTGCAATCTTACTTCAGTAACTGATATTGTAATCAAAGTAATCAAAGATGTTTTTGAGGCTAAGCCTATAATGGAAACTTGCAAGGACAGCTATCAAAACGAATTGTTAGGCGCTTGGCAACATATTTTCTCCTCGAGTGTTGATAGTTAGTAAACTCTAGCATTATTGAAAAAAGCTGCGACATGATTCACAATCCTCAGTCAGGTTCGCTAACTGTCCATAGCTATTTTCACTAAACTGCCATGCCTCAGAAAAATATTAAAAAAAACCATAAATAAACTATTTTAACTAGGTATATTGGAGATAATTTAGAGAAAGATCAGGTCAAAAGTATCCGATTAGTAAAATACATATTATGATGAAAGAGAAGTAAGGCTGAGAAGTTTTTTTTGTCTGATAGTTTAGCCTTTGACCACTATCTCACTTGAAGGTAAGTGATGATGGGATCGAAAATGTTGTTCAGTCTAACGTAGAATTACTGGCTCTCAAGGACATCTGTCGGAACTTACCGTTAGGTGCTTGGCGACAGATTTTATAATCGAGGGTGGTAGCTAGCCGGGCGGGCATTCGCAAAATGCCCTACCACCATGCTATCTATTGCTGCCATCCTAAGACAACATCCGGGACTGACTTAACGTATCCTCCGAAGCACAGAACCACTCAGTAGTAATGTCACTAGCGGTCACCCATCTAACTCATGACTGCGGTGGACGTTGCTTACCTAACTTTGCTGATCGGTTAAGAACAACTAAGCAATGAGATCGGAGTAAGATTACCTAAATCTTATGTCATTGATAGCTGCATAGCCCTCCTGGAGTCAGACGCAGCAGTATGTGTGTAAGTCACTGATCACAGACTACATAAGTATCAGAACAGATCAGATACTTTACCAAGTAACTTTATCAAGGTACAAAGTCAAGCAGGTGGTTTATTATAGGTACCTATTGTAATACATATATGATTATTTTGCAAATGACTTCTAGGACGATAAAAGTTGTTATCGATTATGTAATTTTCAATCTTATCATGTCTATATAGTAATCAGATACATTAAATATGAACTGAAACTGCTCAATTTTACAAATATTGTTACTTACCATTACTATCTTTGATATATATAATTACTTAAAGGTTTCATTGGATAATTGTTTCTCATTTTCTCTATATACTTTTGTTTGAAACAAAAAACGTTCTTTGTTGTCTGAAAAAAATAACCTATGTTAGTTAGCCACGAGTAGATACGATTTATCAAACACCACATGCACCTACTTTAACTTACCAAAATATCTACCTTTTTTGCCGTTTTGATTCAACATTTCAACCCACACGCAAAATATAAAAATAACTAGACATTCCGTTTTTACTGCACTTTGTACTGCATCTTTAACTCGCATGTATGTAATCTATCAGACAACTGGGTGGAAGCAATTTGTACGTAATTAAGCGCAAAATATCAAAGTGGAATGAAATGCGAAAAAAAGTGGATATAAGGTTGTTTAAGTAGTACCACGGCCTAAATCTTACTCCCTCATCAACAATTTACAACAAGCACTTTATAGTGTTGTAATTCTAAACTATTTTATAAATTTTTAGAAGGTATAATATGAACCTTAAATTATTTTGTACTGACGTACCACTTTTATAGTAATCAGGCAATCATTTAGGCACAAATACACGGTAGAATTTTTTAAGATGATGTCATTTGCATCTTTGAAAATACTGTTGCTTAAGTCGTACCTGAGCGAAATTCCTTAATCGTAGTGGTAAGGCACATGTTTACATTTTTGTTCATTAGCATTATATGTTTTGATGACGAAGAAATTCAAATACTTGTTATAGGGGGATATAGAGGCAGACTTACGAAGCATCAAAATGGTGAAATCAGATTATATTGAAAATGTAGAATGCATGTAAGAAAGATCTCAATTCCTTCAAATCCAATGTGTAACATAAAAAAATATGTTTGTGTTATATTGAATCTCAATAAATGTCGGAGTCATTTATATTTCTTAATTAATAACAATTTTTGACTACAAGGTGTACAATTTACTTGTTTAGTTAAGAAGACTGGTAATTCTAAAATATACGATTGCTTTATGTTACATTTAGGCTAAATGCTTTGTAGTTTTCATTTATTATATTGTAATAAATATATTTTATAACATCTTAACTGAAATTTTATTCTAATTACGACTTAGGCTATATGGTACGAATTATGCAACCAGGCGCGTAAATTGTGCCGGAGAAACGTTTACTAAACATTCGCGTTATATTAATTCTGGTCAAAGGTAAATAAATAAGGTAATGCAGAAATAGTTGTTGAATATAAATTGCACTTACATAGTTATTTCCGAAAGACGTAAGCAAGCTTGCCCTACATATTAATGTAAACAAGTAAACAATGGCAAGTAGCGAAAGCTCATGAAGTTGTCGTAAATATTTATAAAGTTATTTATAGATGGGTAGAAAACAGTATGGGTACATTTTAAGTAGAAAATTTAATTACACTCTTTTGGGTGAAAAATTGTGAGTTGTAAGTGGAATTGCTGAACTACTGGAATGCTCTAGTACCTCAGATTAATTGTGGTTGTACACCTAATAAGATATAATAATATTATGTGTTACATATCTTAAAATAAAACTTGGAAAAAAATATTGACACCTCTCAGTTTCATTATGTTAATTAAAACCTAAAATAACGAATAAAAGCGATCATATTTTACCTTTAACAGACAAGATTTCTCGCCAAGTTCACATTTGGACAGAACTTTTTTTAATGCGTTTGTTCTTGTTACAACTCTAGTTTTAAGATTAATAATATTAGATTTCATGATACAATAAATGCAAGAATTCTGCGGTCAGCCACGTGCTTGTGGTTAGGGTTAATCACATAAATATGTACTAAAAGGGTTCTCTTGCAGTTTTCTTGTTTATTACGGTTATTAAACGTAATTTCCAGGGCTCGGACCCTTCCTGGTCTCGTTCTTGCCTAATGACTATGTGGTCGGAACCCGAGAGTAAATATAATTCTCGTAAAAGAGCAATGGCATACTTGAAACCTCAATAATTTGTGCGTAATTTCAGAACGGACAGCATTTAAAACTGCAAATTAAATAAAAATTATTCAAATACCATACAAAATTTTGAGTAAACAAGTATACATTAATTAAAAATTAAAAAACCCGACTGCAAATTATTTATTTTCGCTAAGCGTTTTATCGTTCTATTCAAATTTATTACTTAATTACTTAAAGCACTTCATTTGATACATGACTCGATGGGTGTGGGAGAAAAAAACATTTTTTTTCGTAGAATATGGCGTCTAGCATCCGTCAGTTTGCTTTTTTTTTTACTTTTTATGTACCCAGTGTCATCTGGGCTATTAAGACGAATCTAATGATAATTAAAATCGGTTGAACCGTTAATGAGTTATGATGGAATAAAGAAACTCACAAACATACATACATGAACCCTGAAAACATAACTCGCCTTTTTTTGGGCAGTCGTGTAAAAATAATGCAGTACCGTGTAGTATTATTATATGTTCTATGGTACCATGTATGGTATAAGGTCTACGTGTATGGTATAAGGTCTGTGTATACCACCTTCTATTTGGGAATGGTATGCCATTGCATGTTCTCCCTCCTGCCCTTATCCCTCGAAAAGTATTCCTCTTCAAATTGCTTCATCAGCAGTCACCTCAAACTCTTTTTGGACCTTCCTTACCACTATCTTTTCACATATTTATTTTTAATATATTTCTAGTTATTTCGTTCCTCATGCTGACATCCCCACTTTTATGTCCAGAACAATTGAAAATAAGCTTCTATTTGACAGTCTAATCTTTTACCTGAAAGAAATCGACGATGCTGAAACGGGCTTTCCCTCAGATCATAGAAACAACAACCTTGTTTCTGTGATCTGAGGGCTTTTCTATAAGACTTTCTCACTATGCTCTTAAACTACAACACAAAAAACTTTGGTAGGTCAAATATTTAATAGAAATCAAATTATGTGTGTCAATAAATGGGTTGGGTTATTTTGAGAATATGGGATTCCCCAACGTCCCAGTATGGCCTGAGTCATTACTGATAAAGACTATGTTCAAAAAGTAAACGATGCTAAATGAATAAATACCATCATCAATTTGTCATAGTTTGTGTATTTAAGTGTGTCCAAAAGAGCCAACAAGGCCAGTGACATTAAAGACACCAACGCAACGAGATTTATTTTCTCGATGCGATGCACCAACGGTACCATAGGAATAAAAGATTGCATAAATATAGTATTTCTACTAATTTCATATATTCGAAAGTTTAAGTTGTGTGTGTGAATGTGTATATTTGGAATTAGTCACCTTTGCGACGGTTTAATAAAATTCGATGTGAGTTGATGTGATGTCCTGGATTAAAACAAAAGCAGGCCCTGTGTCATATTTTTATGTTTAAGCTGTACATCAAAATCAAAATTATCATCATTCTAATATTATAAATCGAAAGTTTTTCGGGTAAGTAATACAGATATGAGTGTGTATTACTAAATTGCAAATTTACAAGAGGAAAAATTTAAGTCATGTGCGGGATTCGAACTCGCGTCCAACCACCCCTTTAGCCGGGGTATGCTCTGACCGACTAAGCTAACACGACAATGAGTCTTAACTTGAGTCAAGACTCATTGTCGTGTTAGCTTAGTCTTATCTTTCCGACCGTTCTATAACCATCGTCTTGGGATTGAGCGACATCTATAGTTCAAATTAAGTTGTACTACAAACAAGACAAATTTTGCAATTTGCTTTAAATAAAAAATAATGCAAACTTAATAATGATGACTCCTTCACACCGAAACAACTGAACTGATGAGGGTAAAACTTGGGATACAGATAATTTAGGTCCTGGTATATCATCATATGATACTATTCGTCATCATAATCATCATCATCACTCTTAACCACTGTCTAAGCAGGTAACGCGTGAAGTGAAGCAATTAGTAGTAAAAGAAGCCCAAACACAAAGTTATTTTCCGCTCTTTGTATTTTTTTGGCTTACGAAGAAAAGGGTTACTTCTCTATTATACTACCTTACGATCCTAGTTTTGCTATTTCTTATCATTCAAGCAATACCTAATTTTTATTTTATAATAAAAAAATGTTAATATAATACTTAAAAATTATTCTCGATCGTGCGCTCGACTCTACGAGAGTCAAGATCCCCTGAGGATGCTTAGAGTAGAAAAAAACGCATCGAAGATTCTTCCGATTTGGCTGCGTGGTGTTTGTGACGTCACGTCGGCTTAACAGGAAAATTAGGCGGAATTGTCACTAGATATATTTTTATATTTTTTAAGTGTTATATTAAAATATTAATTTGATGCTTTCATAAAATATTTTAAAAACATTTGTTATTATTAATACTATGATATTCTTTTTTTAGAATACTATAGTATTTTACTTATTTTGCCTCTTATGGTAAAAACTCATTTTAAACAAGCTATAATGACTTAAACCGATTTCAATGTAATACTAAATTATGTTCTTCTGTATTATACAAATAAACCTTGCTCTGGCATCACTCTATCTACTAAAAATACCGCATTGAAATCCGATGCATAGTTTAAACGATCTAAGTATTCTTAAGGACAGACAGCGGGAAGCGGTTTTGTTTTATACTATGTAGTGATGATACAAAACAACTACGAAATAGCAAACTACGGAAGTAAATGGGACACGTATGATACAAAGAGCAATGGAATACTAAAGTTCACTGATTGATAAGGAATTACATAATTACGATTAATAATGATTATTTATTGGCCTGGTTATAATAGTTATAATTGTGTGCTATTTAACCTATCGTATAACACAGGATGTGTTTGGTCTTCAACCTTCGATATCGCTATCATTATGTGAATATCAGTCGTAAATTTTAGTTGATAATGTGAAATGGCATTAGTTTGGCCAACAGCCAAAAAGTTTAGTGGTTGGTCATTACTGAAATGCAAGGGCGACTATTCAGGTGACTGAACTGTTAAGTTATTTTAAGACATTACATAGTATTTTTTTTTGAATTTTTTGATAGTTGATTATGAAAATAATGAAATAGATTTAAGGTACATAATATTTATATTTTATATCATTTTGACTTTTTTTCATGCATTGGCCTCAAGTTATTTCAACTGTTTTTACTCCTTAATTTACCAAGTTTCTTAAGGTGAAGTGGTCTTTGAGAAATGTTAGACTTAGGGCGGAGGACGGAGAGAACTCGTTTCGCAAGCGAGTCAGCAAAACAGAACTACGCTATACATTAATAGCGTAAGCGCGTTTTTAAAATAAATTCATATAAAAGTGAGCTTTTTAAAAACGTTAAACATCCATAAGTTAGGTACTGTATCACATCCACATGCTCCTACATGACAATAATAATATTATTATTAATACTTTTTACATACAGACAAAAAAAACTTAATTAAGCGAACCTAAGTATTCCTTATTTTTTTATCATTTGTATTCTCCATGTTTTCGGATAACATAGAATTTGTCATATCCTGTAGAGTATTATGTATTTTACGAGTATTTAAATTTGTAAAACGTTCACTTAAAAAACACTTTCTAAATATTTTTTTTGGAACTTACTTCACTTTACGTAGGTATATTTATTATTATTAAAGCAGATGATGAATCCGTTTGCAAAATAACCTTTTTATTATACCAAAAAATATCACATTTAGGTAGGTATATATAATTAAATGTATTTTTGGAGTGTTTGTGATAAAATAACTGTGGGATTTTCCTATATACCATAACCATGTTTATAAATTGAGCGCTGAAGCATACCTGCTTCGATAGTACATAATTAAATTTAAAAAACATGCAGTTTCTCTGCCTTTTTAATTTTTTGAGTAAACAAATCATTAAATATATTTAACGACTTTCTTGTAAAATATAAGACAATTTTTATGCTTAGCTAATTATTATATTTTTTAAGTTCAATGAATAATCAAGCTTGCGGCCTGTATGATAGTACGAGTAGGTATATGTTGTTTGCTTATTATTAAGATACGTTGGAATGAGTTAACGACTGGGAAGATGTAAAAATACGTCGCGAACTATATTGTTTTCGCCTTCGGGCGATAGGTTGTTCGAACTTTCACCGTTTCCACGACATTAGATTTATTATAACTTAAAAAAAATAATCTTTACCTATCAGCTTCATCGCATATAGTTTCCTAGTTTCTCCGTAATATTACATAAGAAAAATACCAATCTGCTTTATTCGCATGAATTTTAATCAATTTATAAACCACATTGGGGTTCGAATAAGTCGACCCGGCTTTGGAGCATATCAGATGCTCATCATCAGAGCGAGTGTGCAGCCGCGTCCGCGTACTTCGGCGGGCACTGTCACGGCGGGCGGGACACCTGGTGATGAGCATCATTTGTGATGTTGTCGAAACCCGGGTTGCCGGTTCATTTAAAATACGAGTAATTAAATAATAGAACACCTTATATATTGTGGTAGCAACTTAAAAACCTTCCTCCCCCCAACTGATACAGTTTATTTATTTTTGAGTATACTGGTTTGAGGTATATTTATAGTTTTTTTGAAATATTTTTGTTTTTGCTATAACATGCTCTACGGATTACATTACAAATTTACGAGAGGAAAAATTAAAGTCATGTGTGGGATTCGAATCCGCGTCCACACCCTTTTAGCCGGAGTATGCTTTGATCAACTGAGCTAACATGACAATGTGTCATAACTTAAATTTTTCCTACCGTTCTTTAACCATCGTATTGGGATGGAGCGATATCTAATAGTTGAACTTACGTTGTACTACAAACAAGACTCAATTTTGTTTTAAACTTGCTCAGCTTTAAACTTGTTAATGATAACGCAACCCTATAATTTTAATATTTTTTTTTTGCAATTTATCATGCTCTACGGATTATATTACAAAATTACAAATTTACGAGAGGTTTTTTTATTTTTATAATTTCCGATGCTTCAGATGCACATGCAATATGTTTTGCGCTTGGCTTATACAATACTGAATTTGATGAGAAGTATTTTTTGTCAGTTGCAATCTATTGTCGCACGATAGCAATATTGGAGTATGTAACCGCTGTCGCCGGCCGACATTCATAGTCATGAAGATCATGCCCATGTCTTAATTCTACGAAACATTCTGCTTGCTGCATAATGAGGTTTTATAACCAAATATTAATTTAAGCTTCTAGGAACTCTTTTGTTGACTTAAACCACAGCGAAAATCTTATATAATCGCCGAGCAAAAACTTTCACGAGGTAAATTCATTGTGATAGCGACACATAATTTTGACATAAAAAACAAATGACAGTCTCCCAGATTAAAATGTAAAACGTTTCTAGAGTCCCATTTTTGAATTCCGTAACTGCTATTTTATTTTTTTATTGTGAGTGACCAGTTTCAGAAACATTCAGAACATCCCAGTCCAAAAAAGACCATGTTCCATTTATTGTTAATTGCACATAAGTCGTTGTATGCAGATGAAGACATGTTTAGATATCATTATCCGTTATAATATATGCTTACAATTTTTGGGCCTCTCGTTTGTTATGCTAATAGCTGTTTGAGGACAAATTTCCTATATGTTTATGACGTATTAGTATTGTGGCCTTCGATGTGTAGGATAAGCATTGGTACACCACCGTAAATAAGAATTAACCTCAAATTTTATGCAAGCCGATATGGACCTGCTTTAAAGAGCCACGATAACGGACCACGTCTCAGTGCCATAAGTCACCACAGGGACAATGTACACTGGATGAAGAATTTTTTCTTCATGCTCTGCGGGTCGCGTTGCGTGATTTTCCGTTGGATTCTTTGCGCTTTGTCGAAATAAGACATACCAAACTGGACACTCGGTGCGAAGTAGACACAATCGGCGATATCTTTGAGCATATATGTAGTTCCCAGCAACAACGTATATAATCGTATTTAAACGTATAATACGTATAATGATGTTGTACTATTTATTCATTTACTTGAGTGCAGATTCTTCTTAATACATGCGTAGCAATAAAAAAAATTACAATGGTTTTGGAGAAAAAAGGTTGTAGCTAAAACAGAGGGTAGTATGCAATTTTATTTATTTTATTTTAAATGTTTGAAACGTGCGGGTTTTCACACCTCTGCCTACCCCTCCGGGTAATACTGGCATGAAATACTTTCTTGTTTGAAATACCTTCATACATATACATGTATGTAGGTATTTAATAGTAGTTTATGCAACTGTCATATAATAGAGGGTATTAAAACATGAGTGTAGTTTTTTGAAACGAGCCGCAGGCGAGTTTCAAAATAAGATTACACGAGTGTTTTAATACCTAATTATATGCAGTTGCATACACTACTTTATTTAATCTCATGGCTACATTAAAAATTTTTTTAGCTGTATTTCAACTCTCTGTGGCTATACGCTTTTCTTGATTTTTCTGGCAAAAAACTATTCGTCAGTTTCGTAGCTGTTTCTAGAATGTCAGGTGGAGTTAAATCATCAGTATCGTGGGTGTTGCTTGACATTTTTGCTACTAAAGTTTTATCCAACAAAATATTACTCAAATTCGTAGGTGCGAAATAGCGCCAAAATGGAAAAAGTATGTTATTGGTCTATTGGCTCGGAACCAGCGCAGCGCGTTGCGCGCGCATCTCGCTCACCATAGATAATGTGTACTTAAAATGAATTGAAACCTCTTTGGTCGGGACACATTGTACTTTAATAATTAAAAAATTGTTTTAAAGCATTGTTTTGTTAGGAGAACAATGCTTTAATTTAACTTTTTAATTTTCTTAAAGAAGTATGTACATAAAATATGCCAATAAAAGTCTGTATTTAATTTCATAATTAGAATATTAGCGAATGAGATTATATAAAATATTAAAATGAAGGGCAAATGCGTTAAATGTAAATTCATATATATTTTTTGCGAAGATTTTTCGAAGAGTATAACAGAGAAAAGGTTTTAAAAATGCATAATTCACATAAATATTATTTCAGAATGTGTATATTTTTTATTATTCAGATTTCATCACAGTCGATAAAATCAATATTTGGAAATACTATCGACGGCGCACTTATTTAATAAAATCATCACATATACATTAAATTGTCTCCCCATTGAAGTTGAAGTAACTAAGCCCTACTTATTATTGTTTAAATTGCTGGAATATCTAAAATATTAGGATTCGCACGCCAAGGGCTCTATAGCCACACAATATGCACCAAAATCCGGTTAAATATTTCTTCCTATTTGAATATCGTCATACTAATTTAGACGCTTGTATTTATTACTGTTTTTACGAAGGATGAAACTTAATAACGAGAAAAATGTAAATGTTACTTGTATTACAATCATTTTTAACTTTTTATTATTATGATTCTTGAAGCTATACTCCATATATAATACATCTCTGTAAAAAGTTCAAGTGTTCATTTGTTACATTTCCTGTTTGTTCTATATGCAGTGTCTTTAGTTTTGGTAGGTTTAATTGGTGTAGATCACTAAAAATGGCAAATGAAGATAATCATTAACGTCCAAAAAACAATATGTATGTAATAAATCTTAAATTACATCATTAGTTTTGCCGCACACAATGTTTAAATAATACGTCATATTGTTTGACTTCTACAACATTACGATAAGGGGTTATCGTAATAATAAACCTTTTATTTTCTAGTCAAGTGTATTTGTTTACTTAGACACACCCCTTAGCGACAAACTATGTAGCTATTGCATCATGGGATATGGCTCACCTCAGCTAATTAAATATAAGCTCATATTGGAATCATTTGCGTGTCACTGTACCATTTGCCTGTCCTTGTGATGCCTCGGGTGTGTAGCTCACAAACGGAATGAGTTACGAACTTTAAATTAAGATATTTTTCTATTGATTCTGACCCGTTTTTGTACCTCTAGACGATGATCGTATCATCTCATTGACTACACAACAATGACATTTTCTTCATTGTATTGAAGCACTCGTAGTGTTAGCGTTTGGTTAGCCGTACTTAACCGATCAGCTAAGTTAAGCAACGTCCGCTGCGGTCAAGAATTGGATGGCTGACCGCTAGTGGCATTACTTTTGAGCGCTTCTATGCTTCGGACGTTTGTTGTCTTAGGATGGAAGTCGTTATAGCATTGCGGTAGCGGGGCAAATTGCGAATGCCCGTCTGGCTAGCATCCTTCAAGTAGAAAATCTGTCGCCAAGCACATAACAGTGTGTTCCGGCACATGTCCTTGTGAGCCAATAATTCTAGGTTAGCCTGAACTACAACTTCGACCGGTTCTTCATTACTTAACATCAGGTAAAATTGTGGTCAATGGTTAGACTAACCGATATATTTATGAAAAAAATATTGGCTATCAAAGTTGTCAGTGTTACACTCCATTTATTTGGTGTATTGAAACTGCAATATGTTGAAACTATGACCAACCTACTCGTACTCATAACACATTTAATAACAGCAATTTGCAATCGATTGCATTTACACAATAAATGCAGAGGGAACTGATATGAAATCTAAGGCTGATGAAAATTATACTAAGCTATAATTTTAGCTCATATCGCCAGGTGAGGATCTTATTGAAATAGTCGACAAGAGAAAAGAAGACTTCCGAAACAGCATCTATGTAACGCTGTCTGATAAAACTGAACGTCAAAATGAGCCCGAGTACAGTTCTGCGTCTTTGATAATATTTCTGTTTATCGCTTTCTGTTAATTTAATAGAAAACATGATAACTACTAAAGCTAAACATGAGACCTGGTCCTATGAAAATGATGCAGATATTAAAACAAAACGAGAATCATGACTGACTAAAATATATTTACGTCTTTCTTTTCCACTAATATGGAAAATTATACAAGAACATACCTAGTCCTTTAGTTTCTATTTCATGATTAACCATACCTGACACGGAGTACTCTTTTTAGTATTCCTGCTACCTTTCGGTAAATGATGGGCTAAGATAATAAAGAACCCAGTTGTGGTCTTAAAGTGCTGTATAGGTATTAACCTAACTTACGTCAATCTGACCACGATTATTTTATCTTTAACGGAAGATTTTGTATCCTTTAAGAAACCTCTATATTTCGCGCATTTTGGATATAGCAAGTGTGGTAATCGCGTTAGATCTCGCAATTATATGGGCCTTATATTTAGAATTATCGTAGTAACTTGTCGGCAACAAGCTGATTCTAAGTTCAGAAAGGTTAATTAGCTAAGAGATGAAGACATTTCAATGCCGCGTTGAAAAAATTGTTTGGCCATATACTTATTGTCATCGGGGGTAATTAGTCTGTTGTTACTGTTTATGATAAAATTGTAGTAAATCGTCAGTCAAGTATGAATTTCACTTCAGAATTCATCGAAATGTAATAATAAATTGGAAATTTATAACTTTAATAATATTTGCTTTGTCACCAGCTGTTTTTGATTTTACATTTATCGCGCGCTCCTTCACAAGTTGTTGAGAAAATTCGGCATATAAAGACCCTTATGGGTCCAAGAATTTATATATAGGCGGATATAAATACCAAATTTCACTAAAATTCATATAAATTTAAGGGAACATATATAAGTTTACACATTTTAAGAGAAATGTATATAATAGAATATTCTAATTTTATTTTTGTATTGTTTCAGGTGACAGACACAATCTTAGTAACATGTTATTTTCATAAAAAAAATAAAAATAGATTTAGTGAAATTGGTACAAAATGGCGAGCGAAAAGAACTTATTAACCGTTCAACCTAAAACAAAGAAAATCATCACACTAGTGCCCCCTGATGGAGGATGGGGGTGGATGGTGTTGTTGGGAACAGCATCGAGTAATGTTAGTATCATAACATGATCTTCAAATTACTTTTTTCGTAAGAATTAGGTTTGGAGTAGGATTCCGTGTGATTACAACAATGTCAATGATGGCCGAGCGGTTATAGCAAGGGACTGCCGTGGCGCAGGTCCCTGGTTCGATCCACACCGCCGACTTGAGCTTCACCGCATGGTGGAAGGGCATTTTCCGAATGCCCGCCTACCACCCAAGTAGTAAATCTGTTGCCAAGCACTTAGCAGTGTGTTCCAGCACCAGTCCTCGAGAGCCAGAAAATTTTCACACGACACTTAACAACTGTATGTCTCCGACCTCTCAGTGTGACGGGCGCAGTGCAAGTCGTCACATGACGAAATACATTTGTTATAGGCAGAGATTAATCCGCTTAACATCCGGTGGGCCTCGTGCTTGTACCGTCAAAATAACATAAAAAAGCGCTTATATTCTTCAAAGGGCATGTTATACAGTCGGTCTCAGTTTTTGTCTTAGATTGCTAGTTGTTAGGCTAAATCAGAGGCAATTGGGCGGGCTGTAGACTCCGACTCTAATTTCAAGTGGAAAATCTGTCAACAAGCACCTAAGAATGTTCCTGCATCTGCCCTTGAGAGACACTTATCTTACCAGTTAAGCCTTACCATCTTAAATTGATTAGGTGAGATCGTGGTGAAAACTGCCACAAACAAGGTCTGAGATAAAATATGCCGTCATTTGTTATATCAGAAGTTTTAGTTTTTTTTTTACATAATGTACTCGTAATTGACGGATGGTAGTTTAGCAAAGGTGTAATTACTCATTTCAACCAAATTTCCTATAATCACATGAGTGTAGAAGACTAACACTGTAAAAGAGGCACCACTGCTTTGTCACCTATTGATGCCAATGATATCCGGATTTAGATTGAAGAACACCCCTGACAGTTTAATTAAATGCTCATGAAAATGACACATGAGATCAAATATGTGGAGTGGCCAACGTTAATTTACAAAATGGCCATTATTGGTACACTTGCGTGTTCTGAGCGGTAAATTATATGCTTTTGATAAACTAAAAATAAATTTACATCACAAATAGAACTCGTACCTTTAAAAGCATACAGTTCCTTTTGGCATAAATAAAGCATATAACATCAATAATGGGATAATAATATATTGCAGTTACAACGGGCTCAATAATTAGGTATATTTTACAAAAAAATCGGGATTGTTGCTGAATTTGTTATATGATATTATATGCATATTATATATACAGATAAATAATACTATGATTTTTAAAAAGAATAAATGGTTAAACTTAAAAGATTGTCAACCATGGTACTTATTAAACCAAAGTAAAAAGTTGAAGTTTGTAATTTTCACTACATTTTAAGAGTTTTTTTTTCTTATTGTTATTATTATTAAATTTAATATGGATTTCCGAAAAGAAATACCTTAATTTATTAATGTAGTACACCTTGTACTGTTTCCAATCAATTTAATTTTAGTATTTTGCCTCCACTGTCGTCTTTTAGCTGTCTCCGTATCACACACCCACTTTTCATTCATATTCATATTCGAAGCAGATGGCTCAGTGGCATTGGCTATGGACTGCCGCGCAGCAGGTCCATGTTTCGAATCCCACCGCGGGCTTGAGCTTCACCGCATCGTGGAAGGGCATTTTGAGATTGCCCGCCTGTACACCCTCAAGTAGAAAATCTGTCGCCAAGCACCTAACGGTGTGTTCTGGCAGCAGTTCTTGAGAGCCAGTGACGTTACAGGTACATGAGACTTACCAACTATGTCTCAAGGTGACGGGCGCAGTGCAATTCGTGACTTGTGATGAAAAATGCATCTGTTATAGGCAGCGGTTAGTCCACTTAACATCAGGTGGGCCTCGAGATGGATATAACATAAAAAAATAAGAATATATCTGTTACGAACATTATTTTTTTTCTATTTCACACAAACACATATTATGATATACAAATAATTATGACGTAACTACTACAGTAACGGAAGTTTAAGTACTCGGAAGCCATTGTTGGAGTTGACATGTCCACCACAATTAAACATCATAACACATCCGTTAGCAGCAAACTCGAACAATACTGGCAACAAAAAATTGCTATTTGGTTATTATGTCGAAAAAATGTTTTGCCCCAGATACAACGTTAAGAAATAAATGGAATTCGAAGCAAGCCAATTTTCGATACTAAAATCATCCAGAGAGTGTTGCCAGAACGAAATGCTTAAAGTTTTCATGTAATTTTTCCTATTCCAAACCTATTTTTTTTTTTTTTTTTTTTTTAAATCTACACTCCACAGACTCCAGGGTCCGTGACTTTTTTTAACTATGACATAATTTATTAGTAAACAAGAAATATGAAATAGGAAACATGCAACATTCCAAGGGGAAACAGTGTTAAAAGTTTTTTTTTTTTTTCTTTTTTTTCCGTTAATGTCATTAGCACTAGCATCCAGAGCAGACCAGTATCCTCTAGCAGCATTTTTTCGCGAGTTGACGCATGTGCCAGCCATCGCCTTCCTCAACCATTTTTGAGGGAAGATGGCGACCCGACACACGACACCGCCGCTAGACAACACCTTTCTGTGAGCATGACCATTCCGGATACCCGTGCCAACGATTACAATTACAAAAATAATTTGGGACTACAATAAAATAATATACCTACAGAATGTACCTATTTTGTTATTCTCCCACGTCACATTTTAACAGGGCCTCCATTACCGCGCTATTTCGATCTTTGATCGCCATTTTGAGGTTGTAATCATGGATGGCTTTTGGTGTCGCAACCATCGCCTTCCTAACGAACCGTCCTATGGCGTCGTTTTCGTCATCTGCGTAGTATATGAAGGTTCCAGTGCCGTGAAATTGCAACGACGGCATGCGGGACGCTCTCGTGCAACTTCATGCTGCTCTTGGTCTTGATGGCGATGACCGACTCGTATGTCAGTCCCTGCGCTTCGTGGATGGTAAGGGTGCGTGATCCACTTCCCTCTCCGTAGCCCTGACTTATTAGGGTCTCCTTTTCTTCCTGGGTGTGAACCAGGAATAAAGTGTTGGGGAGGGATTTGGGGATTTTTGCACCTGTGTACCTTTCAAGCTTAAGGGACTTAATACGGGGAGCTGAGGAATATATACCAGAGTATATTTCCCTCAGTGCGTACGCGACATCCATTGGGTTCCGATGCGTGCATAACAACTCCTGGGTGATGTTTGTTACCAGGTTAGGGCGGTTGTACCTTAATACGAAGAGATTTTCTCTATCGATATAAGGCAGCTGATTGACATCTCCGATGAGGACAAGTTCATCAACTCCAGATAGCCTGGAAGCCATGACTATGGCTCCGAAATGGTTCATTAGAGCTTCATCCACCGTTAGGCGGCTGTAGCTCTCAGTTCTTTTAAAACCATTTACGAGGACTGAAGCCATTGTGCGCACCTTGGTTTTCACTAAGTCTCCAATTCGGTGCGCTAGCTTCTCCCTCAGGTCTTTCGCTGCTTCTGTAGTTGTTGTGATAATGATGTCCTTGTCCACATCGAATTGCCTTACCACCCAAGTTGTTTTGCCACATCCTGGAACTCCATTACTTTCGGTACTTCCCAGTCTTTCCAGAATGCTTCGATCTCCGATCCCGCCAAAATAGATTTCGCCATTTCGAGGATACGGTCATCTAACATTATTTTGGTGCACTGGGCCGTTACTACAATCGGGTCATTTTGTGGTGTCGCGTATTTAGGCCTACCTAGTCGCTCCGTTTCTCCCTCGTCCAGGGACACAAATCCGCCTGTTGCATTGTATGCTGCCATATACTGACCTAACATTTTCCCCTTGATGACCTGGGATGTGTCGTTGTTGTATATAGCGGCTTCTGCCTCTTCGAGTCTCACCTTCAAAAGGTTTTCATTTTTAAGCCTGAAGGACTGCAAGATGTTTTCGCAGTTTCTGTGGTTGACCTCTCTGGTCGCCCTTATAATGGCTAAAAACTCTATTAAGGCATTAGCTGCATGGCTTGTTGTTTCCTGTGCCGGGATATATCGGGGCGGACTGACCTGTCCCATGTCGGCTCTCGTCCGGGTAGCTTTTGGTGGTGCTTTGCCACGGGGTGGTTGTTTTGTGGGCATTGGGTTTCGGGGTTGGGATGGGTGTCGGAATAAGCTTCCCACTGCTGTACCGAAAGCTGTCAGGAATGCGGCGACACGGCCACTACTCTTTTTTGGGCTACACTCCTGGCTTCTTTCTGCCTCTGTTCTTTCTTGGAGCCTTTCTGAACCACTTTTGGTAACTGAACTCGGGATCGGATGTCCCCAACAATCAGTTGCATTGTTGTGTATGGATTTTTTGAGGTAACTAAGATTTTCTCCTCTGTCTTCATACACAACTACCTCATGGTGTTCTGAGGCTTTAATGCAACCAAGATGGTCCGCGACTTCTCCCTTTCGGTGTTCTATTGCCATTGCGTCTACGCTTATCACTTGGGCTCTGTCGGCATTTTATGAAATACTTGAGAGCAACGAACATGCTTGAGCAAAAGGTGTCCTGTCCGTCCACTCGATTAGTACGACCGTCCTGTTTTTCAGTCGTACCAAACGACATGGGGTTCCCATGACAACCTTCACTGGCATGGCGTTGTACGTTTTCCGCTTCAAGGTTGTTTTAAAGCTGCTCCCATTCAGCAGGCAAGCTAGTCCAGGTGATAATCGGACGCGGCTCTTGGCTCCAGCGTGGCAGAAGCTTATTCCGAGTCTTTTTTTACTGCCTTCCATATAGAGAGCAACGCCTCGGATGTGAATCCCAGGCTCTCCTTGCTCTCCACAAACCTATTCCAAACCTTACGATCACAAATCATAAGTTCTAATGAAAATGCATAAATACGATAGACGTCAAATAATCGATATGTATGTGTAAAACGAAAGATGTTTGGATGGTCAATTAGTGCTGGGTACGGCTGTCAGACACGTTTTTCCAAAGATGACAGCTAGATTGACCATTCGCCTGGAAACCTCTAAATACTAAATACTACTTTGAATTTTAGCCTTACTGTCAGAACCATTTTTGAGACAATATTATACCGTGCGCGTCAGTATTTTACTAATTCGCCTATGCGTTTAATGTATTCCTTCAATTGTTCATAGATATTCAATCAATCAATGCTGTCCCTCTTCAGTTTACTCTACGGTGATGCATTGGAAGCCATGGGTCACAAAATTCAAGGAGCAGCCATAGTGATGAGTACGATGCTCTTCGTTTCAAACTTCAGCGGCCCCATCGCAGGAGCTATAGTAAAATTGACTTCGACAAGGTTCGTCGCAGTGATCGGAGCCTGTTTTTGCACATGTGGAATATTTTCTAGTGGATTCTCGACGCATATCTTACATTTAGTTCTAAGTTATGGAGTGTTGTTAGGTAAGATTTTAGTTTATAGGAGAGATTGATTTCCGTTAAGCCCTTCTCGATTCCTTATTTGAGGACATTAATTTTAAAAGCTTTTATTAAGTTGCAGTTGAAGCTTTTTTTGTTGATACTTTATAATGTTCTTTTCCATAAGATATGATATGAAAAGGGATTTTATTTTATTCTTAATATTATCAAAGAGACTTATATATACAGTTGCGACCATGCGAATTCTTTGATTTTTACTTAAAGACCATAAATGTAGTTAATTAAAAAACAGAAGGTAGATATTGCTTTTGAATAAAATATGGTATGAGATATTATATTACAATAATTCAAAACATAGGATCAAAAGTATTCTACGCTTACCCATAGAATCGGTATCTCAAGGTTATCGGCGAGACACCAAGTCTTAAATTAAAAAACGATGTTTTGCAGTAGCATTGCTTTGAGCTAACAAGCATTTAAGTTCAAATTCGAAGATACTCGTAGAATATTGACTGAGTTCTAGTGGTGCACGGTATAGAGCGCGAGAATTGCTTAGCCCTGTTCTCTTAAAAACAGCTGTACAGATTTTCATTAAACACGTCGATCGATAATAAAAAATTACACATTGATCACCTGTTGTCAAATAAAAAATAGCAATACATTGGTCAAGCCGTTTTAATGCTATGATACCACGAAACAGACAAGAAATGGTGTCCGAGCGGTAATAGCCATAGACTGCCAAGTTTCTATGTATGGTGTAAGTGCATTCTGTGAAGGCGGCCTTGCTAGCAACCCCTTCAACTAGAAAATCTGTCGCCAAGCACCTAACGGTGTGTTCCGGTAGCTATCTTTGAAAGCCGGTGAAATTACAAGCACATGAGACTTAACAACTATGTATCAAGGTGACGGTTGCAGAGCAACTCGTGACTTGTGACGAAATGCATAATGCATCTTTTATAGGCAGAGGTTAGTCTGCTTAACATCAGCTTCTTCCGTCACAATAACATAAAAACAACGAGAACACTTCTATAACAATCACTTTTGATACTCGTAGCAATATTGTGGCCTGAGTTAAGCTGATATAAGAACTACGTTTTGAGCTACTTTGGGTAGTGAGCAGCAATAATTATGATTTGCACGACTAATGTCAAAAAAAATGACCATGATTAGTTTGACTATGATATATTTTTTTAAATGTTCATTAAATATAGTTTCAAACCAGATTAGGTACAATTTTCTTATAATCCAAAGAGAATTTCAGAATAATTGACTTACTTTCAAATAAAGGGTCCCTACGATTTATTTGTTTCTATAGCCTTTGAATACAGGAGCGCAAGTATTTGTAATGTATTCATAGACATTGTTTTAACATTTTAGGCCTTGGACTAGGGTTCATCCAGAACTCTACATTTGTAGCTATAAATAGCTACTTCAAATTGCGAAAGAGTCGCGCCGTTGGTCTCGCCAACGTGGGCACAGGTGTCGGCCAGACCCTAATGCCTCACTTAGTAAGGTACCTCCTGGAGAATTATGGCTTCAATGGAGCATGTTTGCTCCTATCTTCATTGAGCTTGCATGGAGTAAGTACTTATTTTGATATCAATTTTAGTATGATATAACTTTTATGTACGCATCTACATATATTTTGTAGTGCTGGGTAAAAGGACTTCTTCATAATAAGCTTATAATCCATTATGTGATAATCATTTGATCTATTGATACGATTGATCAATACGATATTTCGATTATGTAAAAATGTATAATAAACATTAATTTGAGTGTCTGTAAATTGAAAACTAAATTTTCAAATATATAAAGCATTATTTCCAGCAGGCAATTAGCAAAGAACATATTAGAGGTTAAGGTACGAGTATGAATTTACCGTTGTACTGAAAAATTGATATTATTTTTTTTTAATTTAAAATATTTCTTTAATCAAAATAATTACCATTATTATCTATAAGAATATAATAATACTTGCAAATACCTACTGCTGCGGAAGTAAACAGCTTATGTAACATAGGAACAAGAATAGTACATTGTACGTCGAGGGGAGAAAACGAAAACAGAAATAGAACTTTCTCCCGAGTGATACATAGTGCTTTATACCTACTACACCTACGAGGAAAATACATACTATATAATTTTTTTGTATTTGTCCCGAGACTTCTGAGGAAGTAAGTTCTTTATGAATTCTTAAGCCGTATTTTTATTTACCGGTAGTGTCACCATTATAAAATTAACACTCTCAGTATCAGATGACATTTTGGAAAATTATTTAGTATAATATAAAGCGTACTGATCAATTTAGCAAAACACAAAATTTTACTAAATAAATAAAATGCCGCGCTTATTTTCGTTGTGCAGAAAAAGGATGACAACCTCATTTAATTGATAATCGAGTACAAAAATTCTCACCTCTTTTCTAATAATTTGTTAAAACCTTTTTTGAAGTAGTTATTTATGTCTTTTTGAGCTGCATTTCTTATTTCTAGTGGTGTCATCATTATAAAGTCATTATTGCATGGAAGTAATAAGTACTATGTACGTAGTACTTATTACTTCCATGCATTATTGTCACTATCAGATGACATTTCAGAAAATTATTTAGGGCCTGTTTCAGAATCTTCGAGTAAGTTCCGGTTGTACTACCCAGAAAATATTTAATAAATAAAACACTATCTTTGCATTTCACAGTCATCGATTTAGCCTATCCATCGGTTAAAGCTTGAAACACGCTGCATATTAACTGTCATTTTTATCATTCAGTTATTTTATGTGTTGCATAGCAACCCGAAACTTTATTAGGACATTCTGAAACGGACCCTTAGAATAATTAATAGCGTACTGTTAAAATATCAATTTAATAAAGAACTTAAATTAACAATACAAATTGCAGCGTTTTTTTTTGTAGTGCAGACAAAGATTGCCAACCTCTTTTCATTGAAATTAGAGTATAAAAAAACCCACCTCGTTTTTATAATTTTTTGAGATTTGATGAAAATTTTTTTTTTTGTTGGCTGCTAAAAAACAAAAGAGCGCTAGCAGGGCAGGTATGGATTTTCATACAACATTCCTTCACTGCTACGAAGGGAAGGAATAAAATTCCATATAACTGTACCCGCCGCACATTTATAAGGGAGAAATGACAAACTTTATAATACGTTTTTGAACGAACAATGAGACTTTTTCTGAGTGGGTGCGGTATAATGAATTAAAACAACCACACTTTGATAACAACGTTAGAATAATTTAGTCGTTAGTTTTAAGTTTTTAACAGGACTTAATCGCAATAATATTATTCATTCACCTATACGACGCGGCGACGTTTCGACCAAGTTGCATTAGTCAACGTTTTGACAACGGGTATTTTCTCCAACTACCTGCATTTGATTTAGTTATGTTTCCTTTCGACACGGAACACTGACAACATCCACAGGTTTTAACAAATTTCAAACGCATTTTATGCATTTCTTTATCACTGGATGCAGCTATCTTAAGACCAGCCTCTCGATTGAAATTACGATATATTCTTATTTCAATAAAAGTTTGTCTATATGTCTATCTATCCATCTCTAGCAGATGTTAATCTGTATCAGATTTCCCCAACTGGCGTTATTGAATACTGATAACTTTGCGTTGAAGTCTCAAAAGTCTTAAAGTTAGTAAATGTAAACATTTCTTTATTTCAGATCGCTGGTACATTGTTAATTCAACCAGTAGCATGGCACATGAAAAAGGTAGAAGAAGAAGTAGTTATAGACGAAAAGTTACATCTGCTGCCAGAAAATAAACACAAAGACATTATTATTAGGAAAAATTCACTAGCCAAAGATATTTCTAACGCTGGCAGAAGAGCAACAGAGCCTGAAATCCTAAATGGTGAAAAACAAAACGGATTTGATGCTAAAATATCCCAAAGTCATAATGAACTTAGTAATAATGAAAAGAAATTGGGAAAAAGTGGTTTTAATGGTAAGTTGTCTGACTTTGTTAGTGGTTGCCCTAAAAAAATCAACTAACTATGAATATAAAAAGTGTTATGTAAATAATGTTGTCTTAAGTTTTTAGGCGATTATTACACATAGTAATTAAACTACTCAGTCACCCCGTGACCAAGATCATTGCAAAATGTTTGAAAGTCCGAGACTAAAATCATTATAAATATAAGCGAATTCAACCGTTTAAAGTTTACAAAATTACTTAACTTTTAAATATTTACATTATTAATTAACTTTTAAATATTTACATTATTACTATACGGGTTAAAAAAACGTGTATTCATATTTTTTTATTTTCACAAAACCATATTACTTTACTGCATTTTTTTAATTGTTACCTCTACTTTGAGTAGCTGTTACTCTTTTTAGGGTTCCAGACACTATTTCTAAGCCTCGACTGGTTCGTCATCCGTCCGTCCGTCGGAGCTAAGGGCTGCATCTTTGGAATCGTAAAAAGTAGCCGTAAAAAGTAGTAGTTTGAAGCAGTTAAAATCACAGAATATGACAAATTACCTAAAAATATTTATAGCTTCAAGTTAACATATACATAAGGGGTCCCCATACTGGCAACGTTTTTAATTAACGTTTTGTTTTTCTGTTCTGTCATAAAAACGGTAATTCCCTTATACATCAAACCTGGTTCGGTGAATGTCCAATATGTAAGTATACATGCTGTTTTGGCACGGAACCCTCGATATGCGAGTCCAGTCCGCACTTGACCGGTGTACCGGTTTTACTGCTGCAAAAAGTTAGCTTTTAGTCACTAAACCATCTGTTGGTAAGTGATGACACGGTCAAGGAGGCTGCAGAGCATAATACCAGTTTGCTAAACAACAGATTAGCAGAATACCATATTGTCCAAATACTAAACTAGCAGAATAATAAAAATTTTACATTATAGAACAAAATTAATTGCACAAAAATAATCAACATATATAAACTTAGACTTGTTAGAGGATTTTATCCAGCTTTACTGCCTTGATGAGCTTACGTGAAAATCTCAGTTTATAAATACTGTTTTGATAGAATTACTCCTAAATGGATCTTAGAACTAGCATAGACCGTGGTAATATAATATTTGAAATACAGCTCTAGATGGCATTTCAGCTGTTTACGCTTGGCTGGCGCTAACAGTAGAGATTTGCCTATCTTGCCACTTAGTAACTAACATGTTTTAAATGAAAATGTTTCTATGACTAACGTAGATATACACTTTCGCTGCCGGTACTCTACGGGTATTGGAACGAATCCCATTGTAGCCATTACTTTTTCTAACTAACGAAAAACTTATGCAACTGTTTAAAATTTGGAATTTTACCTGATATTTGAAAAAAACCACTCCCCTATTTACATAGGTCCTGGCTGAATGTGAAAATGTATTGGTTGTTAATCTATTTCAGGACATACAAATAAAAATAAAGCACCTGTTGAATATAAACCATGGTACAAAAAAATCTACGATCTCTTTGACCTAACGCTCCTGTCTAGTCCAAGGTTTATTAACATCATTATTGGTACAGCATTCGCTGTGACTTCAATACAAAACTTCAGTATGTTGTATCCGTTCTTTCTACAGGTAAGTTCAGTATCTAATATAAGTTTAATAATTGTTAATAATAGAAACTAGCTTCTTCCCGCATATTTACATGTGTGGAATTAGGATATATCGCATTCTCTCGGGAAAAAACTTCTGAAAATCGGATTAAAATAAACATCTACATGTTATTTCAATGTCTTATTCATCCAAATTCATTGCGCCGTAGAGGACACAAACATACTTATTGATTTAACTTACTTGTAGTTGTATATTATGAAAACGATGAAAGATAATTTTACAGGATTTCAAATGCTGAGAGCTTTTCCAACCCCTATTTTAAATATAATAATAAATTATAAATTTAATACTCTCTACTTAACGAACTGGGACTGAAAATACCGATGGATCATATAGTTATGCTATCATATAGTGATCAAAAGTAACTTACCCTTTTTTATTGCATTTTGCAATTTTTTTATGCCGTATAGGTTAGCGTTTGACCAGTATCTCACTTGATGGTCAGTGATGATGGGGTCGAAGATGTTGTTCAGGCTAACCTAGAATTACTGGCTCTCAAGAACAGCTGCCGGAACACACCGTTAGGTGTTTGGCGACAGGTTTTCTACTTGAGGGTGGTAGCTAGCCAGGCGGGCATTCGCAAAATGCCCTACCATGCTATAACGACTGCCATCCTAAGACAACAACCGGGACCCGGCTAAACTTTTTCTCCAGACCAAAGAAAAGTCAGGAAAATCTTAACGTGCAGAGGAAAATCCATAAAACAGTGGGGGATTTATCCAAAAAAATAAAATATTAGACAATAGTTCGACAGTATATATTTATTTACCCAGGTATATTTTTTTATGGATTAGTCAAAATCATTTATTTAATCTAGGAGTTCAACACTCATATGAAGATCAATTTTAAATGTTTATATTGAATTACTCCAAATTGTACGGCCACGTTCAGCAAAAAAAATATAGACCCACTGCGAGAAGAACGGACAACTCGAAGCCATTCTTTTTAAATATTTTTTAACAATGTTTATTATAAAATTATAACAATATTTGTTTACGTAGACTTTTATTTGTCTTTGCTAATCTACAACCTAGCACCGCTATTTTACGTTTATTCCTAGTGTCGATATCGTAATTAAGTAAAGGTAAAATATCAATATCTCTAAAGAAATCCTTCAGAGATTCCCTAGGACCTATTTCTTATATGGCTCGAATTTCACGCTTTTGTAAGATAAAGATTGTATCTATCTCAACACCACATATGGATTCTTTTAAATTTATAACAAAAATGTAAATATTAACCAATTTTTCATCCTCCAGAAAACTGCATACATGACGAAGCACGAAACAGCGATGTGCATGTCAGCTGTGGCGTTTGCAGATATCATCGGAAGATTGACACTCCCCGTTTTGCAGGACAAATACAGAATAGGGGCACGATGGATGCTCATCATGACTTGCGCATGGTTGATTGTAGTTAGACAAAGTAAGTGGCTGAGTATTAACTTTTACCTCATGATAGTTTGACTGTTATATCTTCCCCATATATGATCGTAACAGGCTACTAAGAGAAACAACGCGCTCTACGAACAGCATGTCAGTACTAAGGTCAACGTGAGTAGCATATTGGTGTATATTCGGAGCACTTAGCTCGCTCATCAACCGAGGTAGCGGGTAAGAAGAGCAATTCCAACGAGAGTTGCCGTCAGGTATGCGGCTGGCCGTAAAACCAATAGTGTCATACTTATAGTGTCGTCCTTCATATTGTTACCTATTGTACCGACCCCAGATGCGTGGGATAAAGATAGTAAAAATGATGATCTGCATAGTAAAGAAACAGATTGAATTCAGACTTACTTATCCATCACAGTACAGTTTTAGGTCCCTGTCATCCAGGTACATCAACAAAGTTATAAAGATACGAAAAACGCCCCACTAATGTCCCCATCGGACCCCCTTATTTTTGATAAACTTATTAGCTTTTACAACAAAAAAATTAAAACATTCAGGCTCGTTGTATAAAATTCTAAAATAAAGCAGTTTTTCCAGCATTAGTATATAGGTTTAGTCACTATATTTTATGTTTAAATTATACTCTCGATCTTTTTTCGTTCTATTCGCGCAGTTATTGAAGCCAGTATAGCATTTTTTTAATAACCTCGACGTTATCACGCATCAATCGTCATTAAGAGCTGACTTTCAGCTATGCTCCTATCCACGATCGATGCGTTTTACCACGATCGACAGATTTCTACTAGAAAATCTGTAGACAAGCTTCTAACGCTCTGTTCAGAATAGCTATCCTTGAGAGCTAGCCATACTACGACGAAATGATAATTTACCTTAGGTGAAATTGAGCTCAAAGTTGAAGTCAATAAAAAATAAAATAAAAGATAGGTACTCTTTCTACTCGTAGATCATCTGGGTGTTATGCGGGTAAAAGTTACTATTTATAATCTAAATAAATCATCATTGAGTTTTTTTTCTAACCACACGAAGAACGAAAAAATAATATATTTCTAAAAATATGCCTTTACTAAAAATCCATTTCAGAAGGACATACATTGTGCAATAGATTTGGCTTAGGTTTTAGGGCTAGCTGCCTTCTTGACACAAACATTTCTTCGGAATGCTTTCGTTTATAATTCACCCGCTACCTCTTGGGTAACCAAGTCGGTAAGATGTTATAGAAAGAACCCTGTTGGTTGTACACAACGTGCATCAACACGCTACTAACATCTTCGTGAGTAGTGTCAAGCTGCACTGGTCGCATTATTTCCCTTAGTGGCCTTTTACGACATCGAACTGAAGAAGGATTTGGAACATTTAGAAGTTGGGAACTGATTAAATATCAAGTGTAATAATTTTTTTCTTAACGTCGTTTTATAATTTTATCTTGAAACTAATCTACAAGGTTTGATATTAGTAATCGGACATTACCTTCGTCCTTACACAGTTAATGCGCTTTAAATATAACATGTTCTTATTTATAATTTATAATAACCAGATAAAATTGCTCCGATATCCTCACAATGTTATCATACATATTACTGAGATAACACATACCTCCTGCGCGGCAGAACTAAGAAAAGTATGATAAGAAATAAATAAAAATAGTCGCCTCAAAAGCAGTAATTGTGGTGTTGATTCACTGTTTAATGTCAAGATATTTATTCAATAAATATTAAATAAGATATCTATGAAGCAATGATAGCCGAGCGGCAGTAGCTATGGACTGCCACGCCGCAGGTCCATGGTTCTCTATCGTCGGCCTGAGCTTCACCACATGGTGCAGAAGCCATTTGCGAATGCTTGCCAGGCTAGTTATCACAAGTAGACAATTGCCAAGCATCTAAATACGCACTGTTAGGTGCCAGAATACTCCGGCAGCAGTCCTTTTGAACCAGTAAATTACAGGCACATGAGACTTAACATCTGTACGTCTCAGGGTGATGGAGGTAATGCAATTCGCCACTTGTGATGAAATGGATCTGTTATAGGAATAGGTAACTGCTAGGTGGGACTTGTGGTTGTCACAATTGCATAAAAAAGTTATTTAATTTTAGATTATGGTCATCTTTGAATTTGATATATATATTATATTTGACGGTTTAAGAAATGCGATTGTAGCACGAAATTTCGGCGACACAGCCGACCCCCCGGTAGCTTAGAAGATAAAGCATCCGGCGAGAAATCGGAAGGTCGCGGGATCAATTCCCGCCCGGGGCAAAACATTTTGTGCTCCAATAATTTGTAAATTTTTGATATATTATGTTCCCCATCACAAAAATCACGGTGATTTCCAATATTTACTCGGCGTACTGTTAGGAAAAGCGTTTCAAATAATATAGGTACTCCTTTTTGATAACCAGTTATCAAAATTGGCTAACTGGAAGACAAGGTAAATATTTAGATACAGATAATAATTAAACAACTTTAAACGGCTTAAATCGCGTATATTTTTCATAATTTTCCTGACGTTTCAAACTCTTTGCAGTAATCCTGGTCACGGGGTGACTAATTGGTTTTATATGTCATTTGAGTTATTAAGAAATTATTTGTACTACCATCAGAAATTTTACTTTAATAAAAGCGTTCCCTGTTCATGCAATATTCGCTCACAGTGTCCAGAGAAAGTTGTTAAATTACTATGTGTAATTATCTCAAAAAGTTAAGACAATATTATTTATAGATAACCTGTTAATCTCTATATATATAAAAATCAGTTGCGGTTCGTTTGTCTCGCTAAAACTCGGCTGGGCCGAATAAGCTGATTTTGGCTTTGAAATGTTTGTCGTAGTTCAGGGAAGGTTTAAACTATGAGAAAATATGGGAAATAATATCAATTTCATTTTTCCATATAAACTGTTCTACCTATACTTTCCTATCAAACATTTGACTTTCGTCCGTTAGGATAGGTAATACGAAGTACACCGGGTCATCTAGTCAAACATAAAGTCTTACTCCTTATTGATAACCAGTTATCTAACCAGTTATCTAACTTAGTATTTTACAAACATTAAACCTTATTAAGCCAAGCTATCCTTCACGGCTAAATCATTCACCATTGCAGGCAGAGTAGCGTCTAATCGCATTTTAGAATAGTTGTATACAAACAATCGGATCTAACTTTTTATTATCTTCATTACTCGCTAAGTGATATTTTGCTAGCCTGGCAGTTATGATTGTTATAATAGTAGATAGCAAGTTTGTGAACACTAATAATTTAAATTCGTAGACAAAGCAATGCCTTGGCCAAAAGTATTTCGATTAAAATCTATAGCATTTAGATATCAAAGCAGATAAGTTGAGTTCATTTTCTGCCCGATTGTACTCTATCCTCGGTATGTACCGAAAGGTTCCATGCTGTGAGGATGTGCTATGCATCTTGGAAACGTTTGGAAAATAAATAATAATATTTACATGCTAGCAGTACTTGAATATTGAATCGAACTGAATTTTGTATAACATCATGAACTCGATTATTCGTGAATAAATCATCTCATTTCTATGCTATTGTTTTAGGTGCAAGACTATCGCATTCATGCTTTAAAAACTAACATCGAAATCAATGCCTTGATGCCACAGACATATTAACAAAATCAAAGATTCTAAATTCCCCTAATTTTTCGCCAATTTTAAAAATAATACCTTAATCGAAAACTTTATTAATCATATGTGTTATTTCATTTCAGTAATGGCATATCAGAGTGAACTAAATGTGCTTCTGGTCATGTCGTGCCTCTACGGTTTTGGAAGAAGTATGATCATAGTGGCAAGAAATATAGCCATATCAGAAAACTGCAGATTAGACCAAGTACCAGCAGCAGTTGGACTGGGCATGTTGAGTATGGGTTTAATTGTCCCACCTGCAGGATATATTCTAGGATGGATCAGAGATTATACTGACAGCTATATTATCTGCATAACGGCACAAAATGTTTTACTAGTCGCTTTACTTGCTATGTGGGTACCTGATATGTTATACCTAAAGTTGCAAGAGCGAAAAAGGAAAGCGAGACAAACGCAGCAGGGGAAAATATGATAGTCAATAGTACAGAAAGACTTCTGGGAAATACTCTACACTTTGATTGAGCAATCAGCTCTACAAATGACTGGTTTAAGGTATATGCTCTTATGATTACACTTTAAAGTGGCTGTGAAATTTAAGACAAAGAACAAACTACCTATTTATTTATGCTCTACTTAACTATAAATTGTGTGACAATAAAAAGACTTAAATATGTTACCGGTGTTATGAACGATGTTTAAGAAGTGTAACTTACGTGATTATATAGTTGAAATATTATTCAGTGATTTTAAAATTGAAATAGGTTATAAGTAAAAAATATTTTAATAAATTGGTTCTTATGAACACTCATTTTGTATTTATTGGCGTTTGGGTTTACCTCTCCCGTGGAGCTATGTTAAACAACGTGGCTGCTGTTAAAGCTGGCATTATTACTTAATAAAAAGTATGACGGTACTGCGGTTGCCGGACACTAATATACCCAACATTGTATCAACACCGCACCGCCTCAAACCGTTTATAATTCGTCAATTATTGGTACGATTCAGTGTTTTTAATCATGCCAGTGTCATTTTAGATTTTATTTATCTTATTATGATCGTAATCACGTTTGTCTATGTACGAAGAGGTTTATGCAGAAGTGTCCGAATAAACACGTTTTAAAGACCATCATGATTTGGTCCTATGTAATAGGGACGAACATATTATTACTTAACATACCTGTTCCTACAGTTTACAGTTGTTAGGCAATGATAGCCGAGTGGTAATATCAATGGGCTGCCGTACCGTAGATACATGGTTCGATAACCACAGCCCGGCTAGAGTTTCTCCGCATAGTGGTAGGGCATTTTGCGAATGCTTGCCTGGATAGTTACCACCTTTAAGTAGAAAATTTGTCGTCAAGTACCTAACATTGTGTTCCGGCAACAGTCTTTGAGAGCAAGTAAAATTACAGGCACACGACAGTTAATATCTGATCTAATGCTTTTGCATCTGGATTACACTACATAACTACTTAACTGACTGCTTAATAAAGGCTAATAGTGCATGTTTCGCCACAATCCTATAAAAAAAAGAATAAAATAGTTCTGTGTTGAATCTAGCAGTTCCTAGCCCGAAAACATTCTTAGAGTTAAAATTTATCTGTTTAAAAATCCAAAAATCTGGACTCCAATCACGAGATCGAACAAAGAACCTGAAGATCCTAAAGCAGCATCGAATGCCATAAATGCCATTATGAGGTGGTCTTTTTTTATCGCATTATCTTCTCACATTCGCAACAATATCTTATATAATATGCTAATTCTACAGCGTAAAGCATAACGAGAACAGTAACACTTCAACTGTACAGTAATGAACATGCGTGAAGCTTAACAGCAGTTCAACGACTTAAACGAATAAAAAAGTACCTACGATAACTCCATAAAACTAATTTTATTCAGTAACAAATAATACCATGCCTTAACTAATATTGGGAAATAAAATTTTACTAACACAATAGAGGGAGTTTTCTGGGAATAGATTTCAGGATTATAAAGTGATGCTAGTTTCCAAAAAAAATACCATGTAGCTTAGCGCCACTTGAGGTATATTTTGTATATCATTGGTTATATTTCATGTTTGAACGAAGCGGATTTAAGTCCAAAGATAAGATTAAAAGAGAAACGTGTGGATAGATTAGATAAACCTTATTTTGTTGTTTTGATAAGTGATAATGTATATGATGGTGGGTTTTATGTCCACGTGTACTTCAGTTTAAGTCTTACTTTGTAATAAATCCTATCTGTACCATATCAGCCGTCATCTGTGTTTGCCATAATCCCCACGCTTGGCAGGTGTCTTGGGGATCGCAATGTGAGATATCAGTTGCTCAGAAAGCGCTGCTGCCCACCTTCTGGTATGTTATCCATAGTCGCCTCTTACGACACCCACGGGTATTGATGATAAAACATTTTTTTTTTTCATAATCCCAAGGAAAATACGAACGTTATAACAGGGTGGTCAATTTCAGTAGCACTTTCATTATACGCAGAAGTTACGTTTTTCCCTTTTATTTATATACGTTAGTAGAGATCCGTTATGTTATCGTATGTATTGGTTGATAAGTCATATTGTTGCGACCCCAAATAAGTATGACAGCGGTCAGAAGAAGACGATATAAAGCCAATGCTTTTTTCTCTTTTGAGGTGAAGCCAAAAATCACTACCCAAATACCGTCTTCTCCTTGAGAAAGAGGTAGTCTGGGCGCTAGCTTTTCATAACATTGCGTATTCGTACCCTGATCGCCTGCTCGTGACGCTGAGAAGCTGCGTGGCTGCCCCGCTGAATTATGCATGAATATTTTTCACTGAGATTTTTTGTTGTGACAAAGTGACAAGCTACGATGCACATTTTGGTAAAATTAAATGTGTTAATATGACGTGTATAGTAAGTATAAATTAAAAAGTATAAATTAAAATTATTATTCAAAATGTAAGCATTCCGACTGCAAATTAATTTAGGAAGAAAAAACATCTGGCGTCCAAAATCCGCCACTTTTTTATGCACCTAGTGTCACCTATGCGCAATCAAGACAAATCTAACGATAACTCATACATTAAGATCTTTTAAGCCGTTTAGAATTAATAGTGGAATAAAGAAGTTCACAAACATACATGAACGCTGAAAACATTACACTTCTTTTTTTGGCCAGACGTGTAATAATAAATGTATAATTTTTATTTATTTCAAACAATCATACATATAAATGACAGTACACAAAGTAGGTAGTAAACTGAAATTGGATTTGGCAGGCTATACAATTCCACAATATAATAACAGGGCCCTTCCTCACAAACTAGTTTTTATCAAACTGGATCTTGTGAGACAGTGTTCCTACGCCAGCTCTAAATATATGAATAAAAATTAGCATTAAAGTTAGTTAAAAAATATGAAATATAACATGACGGTGTTTGTTACTATGATGTTCGTGATAGTGTATATGCATGTGATTTGAGTTTGGGTACGGATATGAATAAATGTAAGTGAAAGTGTGTAATTTTTCTCATAGGGAAGGTATATAGGTTTGTGTTTTTGTACTCTATTATCTTTTCGTGACGCGACCGCGGCGCACGTACCTATCATACTCAAGACCCTGATGAAGGCTTCCGATAGAAACCAAAACATTGTCGATCGTGATATCGGCTAATAGTTGTTACGCCCGTGTTTATCATTATTATGGTGAGTGATTTATATTTGTTTCTTCTTCACGCACAAATGGCAGGATCAATTACATATATGAATGCGCTGATATAATACTTATTATACCATATTATTATACCAGGCTATCGATTTGTTTGGCTATGAAACCTTATTATATATGTATTCAATATTATGCTGTAGGTTAACACTATTTTAAAAACTTTTTTTGTGTGATTGTGAAGCACGCGAACTAAATGATGTTAAGCGGACTAACCTCTGACTATAACAGTTGCATGCACAGGCATATAAGACATACAGTTGTTGAGTCTCATGTGCCTGTAATTTTATTGGCTCTCAAGGACTGTGGCTGGAACACACACTGTTAAGTGCTTGGTGACAGATTTTCTACTTGAGGGTGGTAGCTAGCCAGGCGTGTCTTCGTAAAATACCCTTTCGAATCGGTGGTGGGGATTGAACCATGGGCCTGGGGCACGGCAGTTCATAGCTATTACCTGTACTGTACTGTAGCCGGTACGTCCACTGCTGAACACAGCCTCCCCTATTAAGGGGGTATTTGCCATAATCCCCACGCTTGCCAGGCGTCTTGGGGATCGCAGTGTAAGTTGGCAGTTCTTTAGAAGGCGCATGCATGAGAGCGTTCGTTCTGATCTGAAAGGACAAGAGAGGTGATTATATTGTGCAGTCTTGGTTTACAAATTATATTGTATTGTAGGCGTATAATGTCGTTAAACTTACATTAGTTGGGCCAATATTAGGGGCATGGAAAGCTTTATACGATTTAAAATAATCCCAGGGTTCCTTTTGTTTCTTTTAATTCTTTCATGAGATAATCATGACTTTTGTCGATGTGTTGGTATACTGTTCGGCAAATCATAAATTTGACTTTTTATTCCTTCATCAGTTTCTGGAAATAAAAAAATTACATCAAAATTCAAATATCGTTAATTATTTATTAGTATTTTTCCCTTGGTCGCCTCTTACGATACCCACGGGATGATATGGGTAGGTGCAATTCTAACCCGTCACCCCACGGGGAATGCTGTTACCACTCGGCCATCATTGCTTCATATATATAATCCTTTAAACATAACCTTTTAAGTACTAATATCACATTTGCCCCCAAGAAACTAATAGTATATCCCGGGAGCTGTCATTGAGAGCCGGTTTCTATACTATATTAAGCCTGTCATAACATCGTATTACGAAATCTTTTCTTAGAAACAGCTTTTTGATTTTTGATCAGGATGTTGATCCTTTGATCAGCTGTTACTAAGAAAAGATAGGTTGACCTGAGAAATAAAAGTATAAGTATACAGAATTTTTCAGTGTCGAAGAAATTTTATGAATATTTTTTTTTTTTTTTTTTTTATGCCTGATGGTTAGCCTTTGACCACTATCTCACCTGATGGTAAGTGATGATGTGGTCGAGGATGTTGTTTAGACTAATCTAGAATTACTGGCTCTCAAGGACAGCTGCCGGAACACACCGTTAGGTGCTTGGCGACAGATTTTCAACTTGAGGGTGGTAGCTAGCCAGGCGGGCATTTGCAAAGTGCCCTACCACCATGCTGTAACGACTGCTATCCTAAGACAACAACCGGGACCGACGGCTTAACGTGCCCTCCGAAGCACGGAAGCGCTCAGTAGTAATGCCCAACCAGCGGTCACCCATCCAAGTCATGACCGCGGCGGACGTTGCTTAACTTTGCTGATCGATTCAGAATGGCTAAGCAAACTTGGCTACGAGCGCTTCAAAAATATATATTATATATATATATATATATATATATATATATCATATATATATATATGATATACTTTAACTGTAAAGGTGAAGGTTTTATCTTAACAACTTTAAATGCTTCAGGGTGGTAGGTGCAGTGCAAGTCGTTATAGGCAGAAGTTGCCGCTTAACACCAAGTGAACCTTGTGCTAGTTCCGTTACAATATCATAAAAATAGTTACTTTGTCTGGTATAGATCTCGTGACTAAAATGTTATATTTTTCACGTTTACAAATCTTAAATTTTGGACATTTTGATTCTAAAAACTTCCAAACAAAAGAACACAAAATTAACTGCTCTTGAAATATCGCGAAATTAAGTTATATAATGTGACCAATAGGGCGAACCGCCAAACATCGCGATTTTGGACAGATATACGAACCGTATTTTTACCGATTTCCAAAAAAGGAGTAGGGTCTCAATTCGTCTCTATTTTTTTTTTATGTTTGTTACCTCAGAAATGTTGGTTGGGTGAACCGATTATGAAAATAATATTTTCGTAATTGATGATGCTTGTCGTTTGGTCCCATTAAAATTTCATCAAATTCGTCTAAGCCGTTTTTGAGTTACACTCCAATAACTGGATAAATATTTACATATCTTGATATAGTCGTTAACAATGAATGACAATCTATTCCGTAAATAGAGGGTCACTAAAAAGAGTGAAGTTTTTTGTTACCCAAAAAATGGAACCGACTTCAACACCCAAAAGTGTGAAATAACATGTCGAAGTTGGTATCATGCGCACAATATTGTCATAATAGGTACTTTTGAACTATTCTGGTACCGACTTCAACATGCAAGTTATTTGATTTTTTGGTTAATTTTTTTTTCTGCCCAAACTGAACTGCAGAAACTTAGCTAGCGCTCGTTCTAAATTATGTAAAAATTTACTAAAGTTTTCCATGTCCATTTGGTAAACGATGACCGCATCACATCCATCATGTTTCGTGATATAAAACTGTTTTGTACAACTCTAAAAATCCCTAAATATCTCCAAATTTAACAGATAAAAGCTTCCATTCTCCTATAATGAATACATTTTTACCCAATTTAGTCGACGCTAAATAAATTCATTCTCGGTGTGCGGGAGATCATAAATCTGAAGTCCTTTTTGTATATTTCCGAGGCAAGACTAACGGATTATGCTCAACGCTGAATTTTATACATTTTGCTCTCTGTTGTCATATTACACAGGCGGTTATTACGAAAATAATTATCTTATTTGTATTCCCGCAACTCCATTGAAATATGGTTATGGTTTCGTTAAAAATGTTTCTGGGCTTAATAGCGCATTAGGGCTAACAATTTCGTTGCGGTGTATTAACTTTAATATGTACTACCGTTTTTGAAAAACCAGCCTAGTGCGAATAAGACTCGCACACCGAGAGTTAAGAACTCTCAATTACACCAAAAGGAAACAAAAAATCGTGTTTTTTATATAGTTAGAGATCCCTAGTGGGAGTCCAACCCCGCTTGGCTGGCTTTAATAGATATTGGACTACGAGTAATACCATACCAAGTTCGACGTTTCTATGTATTACAGGATTTACGATACAGCAAAATTATAAAACGTAAAAAATACACGTTTCATATACCTATGGGACCCCATGCTCATTAATTTATATAAATAATAGCTAGCAATAAAAACTTACCAATTATTATTGTTAGAAACTAAAACTTTTTTGAAGCTGGAATACTTTGTGCCTTAAGGTCATTGCCATTAGGAAGATCTCTGTACCTGAGATACGAGTAAATTTCTTAGTTCAGGAACGTGAGTGGTGAAATGACTTTTCGCCATCAATTAAAGTTAGTCATTGATGTTATCATTTTGTATATCCTGGAAGATCTTTGTAATATTAGTCAGAAATAAACGTTTTTAATATTATTTATACAGCAGAAACAAAAAACGTAAAAAGTACACGTTAATTTTACCTTATTTGTTTTTTCTGTATCGCAAATACGATCAATATATTAATTAACAGAGAAAAAACAAAAAACGTAATAAGAGGATTTTTCATGTTTTTTTTCATGAAAGAAACAGACACATAGCCGAGTCTTAGTAATAGGATCTCGTTTTATAGTACGTAACCCTAAAAGTATCTGATCATTAGACCATAATCTTATAACAATATACATATATAAACAATATACGTATCTAAACATAATAACGATTTGTTTAAACATGCAACATAATGAGCTTTGCAATCGCGTATATATTTCATTATTTTTTATTAATTTACGAATTTAAACCGTTGAAAGTTGTTTAATTACTATGTGTAACAATCGCGAAAACCTAAGAGAGCTTTGTGATACTATTGAATATTTATTATAAGGTTTATAAGAAAAAGATGGAATAAGCAATATGAATTCGGTGTGGGAAAACAAGTGTTAAAGGATATTTACATAGCATAAACTCATATTATTGTTTTGTTATGTACGAACCCTCACAATTTGGTAAGTAATGATGGTAAATACTGTCGTAAATCACTGTTAGGTGATTGGCGTCAGATTTTCTTCTTAAGTCAGGCGGGCATTGACAAAATGCACCACAAAGTAATATACCGAAACTTCATCGGGTTTATATATAATATTAGAATTAATTTGCGTCCAGTGAATGCTTCTATATTCCCCAGAAACTCATGTACAAATAGTAAATATCTTAGCAATCTCAGTAACCGACAGAAATTGAATACCAACACGAGTACGAGACGTATGCAATTATTAGCACATCGCTGCAACCTACACACGTTAAGTAATTAATTTGGCCAAAACGCTATGCGTTTATAATATAGCAATTTATATTCCGTTGCACACAGTCGACCCGTACGGGTTTTGTTTTACGTACGCTGTCTGAACATTATCCTCTGCACAGGAGCTTTATAAATAATTTAGAGGTCTCAATGAAATTATTATAACGGTCGAGTCTGTTCTCGTCGTGAATATGTTTCGTACGTGAACGTCAGCAGCACCGGTTTTTAGTTATTCTTTTTCATACATACGTGTTTGTTACCGGCTTGTTTTTGTAGGAGTTTTGCTGTCGGCAGCTTTCGTTCTGTTTCGTTTTGATTGAGTTAACAAGTTGTGTCTACGGTTGTTCGAGATTTAGCTTAGTGTGGTGGCTTCAAGCCCAATTTTTTGTTTATGGGGATATGGTTCTAAAACACTATTCCATAAAATATCACCTGAAAACTAAAATAAATAAAACTGGCTATGGACGAGTCGAATTCGTATTCGATGTAATTTGTTACATCACATTAGTCAACCTCAACGATATGTGCACATATTTAAGATGCACATATCGTGAGCGACTCAACCTCAGAGGAAGGTAATGGAAGGAAGATGGTGAATGAATGATGATAAAGCGGTGTAACACTTTTTAGTTTCTTAACGTGAAATCTCATGCTTTTTTTATGTTTGATAGGTTAGTCTTTGACCACTATCTCACCTGATGGTAAGTGATGATGTGGTCGAAGATGTTGTTCAGGCTAACCTAGAATTACTGGCTCTCAAGGACAGCTGCCGGAACACACCGTTAGGTGCTTGGCGACAGATTTTTCAACTTGAGGGTGGTAGCTAGCCAGGCGGGCATTCGCAAAGTGCCCTACCACCATGCTGTAACGACTGCCATCCTAAGACAACAACCGGGACCGACGGCTTAACGTGCCCTCCGAAGCACGGAAGCGCTCAGTAGTAATGTCACCAGCGGTCACCCATCCAACTCATGACCGCGGCGGACGTTGCTTAACTTTGCTGATTGATTCAGAATGGTTAAGCAAACTTCGCTACGAGCGCTTCATGTTGCTCTATGTTGTTCTGAGACAGGTATAAGTTAACCTGGTCGTTTCTGGATGGGCATTTGGAAATAGATCATATATATTGACAATAGATCTGCAGTAAAATAGTCATGCAGTATTTTACAATTAATTTAACAAGAATAATATTTTTTTTCAAGTGTATCTAAATAAATAAAAGAATCGTTGTATTATGATAGCTGACAACCTGCCACTGAAAGGCAAAAGCAAACATCAACCATGCGACGACGTTTTAAAATTCAAATGTGAAGTGAACTTTTAACCCCAGCACATACAGAGAAATACATAAGTAACGAATTTGTTACAGGGACTAGGAAGTTACTTTTAAGTTTTAATTCAGATAATGCCTATTATAGGAGAAACCTTTGAAACGCATTTCAAATCTATTGTATTGAAACCGTCGCGCAACAACCACATCTTGCTTTTCATCGAATTAGGCGCGTTTATTCTACAAAATGCCTGAAGACGAATATAAATATTAATATAATTAAGAGATTATTATTTTTTTCTTGGAAGTCCACATACTTCTAATTTTATGCCTCCTTTTTTATCGAAGACAGTGCTACGTAATAACAATATCTTCATCACTTGAACTCGATATTTGAAACAGACGTCTGCTCTCAGATAAAACTAAAATTATAAGATATAAGGTAATTCATTGTATCAAATGGGGTTATGGCGTATGTGGAAAAGGTCTGAAACTAGTTTCAAACCAAGAGTATCAAAAGGGTTTAGTCGCAGTTGCGTTTCACCGTTTATTATTATGTTTCATACAACATAGAGTGTGCTATCGTACAATACTCGGGTTATTTTTGCTCTCGCTCAGTAATATCTGAATCCTAAACCCATATTCTGTTGAGTATTGTTTAAGCTGTTTATCTATCCTCTATAAGTGCACCAATAAGGGTGACAGTATACGAAAACTCAAGAGGCTAAAGCAATAAAATATATAAGTAACTTGTCTAGATATTCCTAGCTCGTTCATCCCAGACGTAGCATTGTAGACGAAGAAACAATATTGTTGGTTGTTTACCGACTGCTGGCTTATTTCATGTGATCCACCCACTGTGTGCCTAACACAATACTTTTGCATTCAATAGAGACGAATTGATCTTTTATATCGCCTCTATCTAACAAAGCATCGTTTATATCTTTTTACTTTTTTCCCACGAGGATGAGGGGTCGCTAAACTATACATACACTTCTCATACTCGTTAAGTTCTTGTTTGTGCCCGGTGTAAGCAGACTAAAATGGCTTTTTACGCCCTAGTGTATAATAGTCTGTGTTTTTGCAGGTGCATAAAACATTGTTTTCATTTATCAGTGAGATTCAGTTGGAAATATTTCATGTAAGAAGTACGCCTGGTTCTTTAATAATACCAATACATGGGTATTGGTATTGTTAAAGAACCAGGCGTATCTATGGAGATAAGGGGTGCTATTAGACCCTGATAATGTTTACCTCAAAATAACACTCAAAATAGAACATTGTTAAATATCAGGTTGAATTTAAATTAAGGATAAAAATATGTATTACTAGTAAATTAAATATTAATCAGTAAGTGCTATAAAAATAATTGTAAATTTCCTCGCAATTGAAGTGAAAATCCGAGTGTAGGTATATAACGTGCAAAAAAACTGATATTAGCATCGAAGTAAATACCAGGTTACAAGTCTCAGCTACAATGACATGTTATATATGCACTTGTTGCATAATGGATTATTATTTTATGTAACAACACAAACACGACACAAGAATATATTGTGAACATCTGTATTTTTCTAACAACACGAGAATGTAATAGTAAAAAGTTAAATGCTCTTCTTAGTACGAGTAGTCTAGCTGCTGAATTACAGTTAAAAAAAGTGGTGCAATCTTTTGCTTAGTAGCCTTTAACGACATCCAACAGAAATATTTGCAACAGTCCTTATATTTTAAGCCGGGAACTGAATGGCATATACAGGAAAGGCATTTACGTAAAGAAGCAGTACAAGACATGATTATTTTTTTACTTAAAAGCTTTGTTTGTGTTCATAATTCAGCATCAATTTTTAATCCGGCAAATATCTTTAAGATTGATGCCGTGTTCACATGCGCGCGTTCAATGTGGTATCCAAATGGCACAGACATGAGCACGAGTATGTTAGCAGTTTTGCTTGGAACGCAATGCACGCCAAGTAGCTTGCCGAGGCGCCTGCTGGGCTACTTCTTAGACTGCATGGCATGCGAGTGAATGCGCGCAGCATTGGACCGACTGGCATGCTGCGGTGCGTGTAAATGATCTACTTGGCTCACTGTCGCGCGCCTAGCTGCTTCTTGTGCTATGCAGGTTTATTTTCCAGTATCTAATATCACAGAGTCTGATATAACACAAAAATGCCAATCGCCCAGGAAAGCAAGACAATTTGGTAATGTACATTTGATTGTGATTATGAAGGAACAAGCACGAGACCCACCTGAATTTAAGAGGATTAACCTCTGCCTATAATAGATGCATTTCTTAATGTGACAAATTGCTCTGCGCCCGTCATATTGAGACATAGTTGTTAAGTCTCATATGGATGTAATTTTTCTGGCTGTCAAGGACTGCTGCCGGAACACACTGTTAAGTGCTTGGTGACAGATTTTCAACTTGAGAGTGGTACAGCCAGGCGGGCATTTGCAAAATGCCGTTCCACCATGCGGTGAAGCTCAGGTGCGGCGGTGGGGATACAGGACCTGCGGCATGGCAGTCCATAACTATGACCGCTCGGCCATCATTGCTATTGCTATAATTCCTATCTTAATTTATTTTTGTTCATTCTGTTCAAATTGGTAGTAATAATAAGACTGCCCCTTTGGTAAAGCGGTGCAATGCGTCGCTTTGGAATGTCGAAGTTGATACGCAGGTCCGATATTCTAAGGCATCTCCGATGTAAACCAATAAATCAGCACAGGTAGTCAATTAGCATCAATATAATAACAATCAGATCAAATTGACAACATAATATTCAGTAATATCACTAACCTTAATCACTCGACGGAGGCACGGTAATATAATATAAATATTACGGTGACGGAGGTTCATTGTAGAATGGCCGACTGCTTTACGGGTGTTAATGTGACGTTTGACAGCAGTAAGTTTTTTGAAGGTGACAGATAGGGTTTCGTTCTCATCGCCACAGATAAAAGACGCGGTGTTTGTCACAGAGAGTTATTAGGTTTTTCTGTGAAAACATTCTTCAGTAGCAGTCCGAGAGCAGTGATTTTAAAGCAATCGTTGGCAATTATTGGGTTTTCTCCTAGATACTTTTGCAGTAATAGTCCGGGAACAGTGCATGTTTAAGCAATTATTGGGCTTTCTGTTTAAGAATTGCTCAGTAGTAAACAACACTTGCATATAGTTCCAGAACAGTGCCTTTTAAAGCAATTATTGGGATTTCTGTTTAAGAACTGCGCAGTAGTAGCTCGAGGACAGTGCCCTTCAAAGCAATTATTGGGATTTCTGTTTATGAACTGGCAGTAGTGTAAATTTATGCAATGCGGTGCTGCTCTAAAAGAAAATAAGCACTTTTTTCTCCAGTCTTGAGTACGGTCATTTTCGTCTATCTGATACGTGAAACGGTCTGTAGGTAAGATACTTGAATAGCTTTCTATAGAATTCAAACACTTTTATATAGTAATAACGAGCAAAATGTTTGACCCAGATATAGTAACATTCACTATTCCACGTGCTAAAACACAATAACGCCTAGTGAAACTTTACACTCTCTAACAACGTCTTCATGTTACCAAGGAAAATAAAAGCACAGTCAAAAAAACATCAAAATCTCATTAGTTCCCATTTCATGCCGAGACGACACTACGGAAGCCGTATAACTAATGTACAGTAATAAACAGTGCCGAGGAATGCCGTATTTCTTTTTATAACTTCACAGTGTCATCCATTTTCTGGTTTAAAAGGTATCTGAGGAGTGCTGACGTGAGAAAGCGGTGGTTTTATCGGGCAAATAAACTAACTCAATACAGGTAATGGTTAATGAAAATACGTTGAAATTTTATATTGTTAATAGTGCCATCTGACGATGACATATACAAAGCAGACACGTTATTCCTTTCTTGGGATTGTGATGAAACAAGCTCGAGACTCTCTAATCTATTTCACAAAGATTTCTACTGCTACTAAAACCTTCTGCCCTTACCCCACGCTAAATGAAGTCCACAGAATTCTTCCTACACTCCTATTTGCTGCTCGTTTTCTAACAACTCACATCTTTTGCACACAACATATCGTAACGCATTCAATCCTTACCTACTGTTCCTTTGTCTATTCCTCTTCCGTCATATATATAAAACACCCTTTTCGTTAAGTTTCCGTCCTCCTCATGACATGCCCATACCATTTGCTACACAAACCTACCATCTTTACCAAGTGGTATTTAGCAGTTAGTCTGTCTTTGTGTGTATTACTGCAATGTTTTTATGCGTAAAGGGCACTGTAGTAAGTGAAATTACTAGGTAAACCATCCATAAGAACCATGGTCAAACATTGAGATGTTGTCAATGGTCATCCATTTTCTGGTTTAAAAAATGGTGAAATGGATGACAAGCGCAGTGAAAGCTCAAGCTAAACGAAAATGGCGAGACTGCAGCTGTATTGGACAGGCATGACGCTTTCCATCAGGCGAGCAACTTGTCTCATCTCATTTTAAGGCGAAGTGAGTCGTCAGAAGGCAATTTTTGTATGATTCATGTTTTTCGAAAGATTGTACACCTTACAGATATGATTAAAAAAATATATTCTATAGAATATTAAAAATGCTATGCTTGATCCGATCACACCATTATTTATATTTCCATGGAAAAAAAATATGAACACACTTAAAATGTCGCTTAACCATGTTTTGTTTTATATAATAGGTAAATCGCGTCAAATCAAATTTGATATCTAATTATTATGTAGCAACCAAATGATATTACGTGATGATAGTACAATATAATATTTTGTTTTTGTAAAGGTCACTTTTAAATTATTTAAAAGCTTCGCTTTCGCTATTTACATATTGCGTAGTCTTGATTCACTCACTCGTATGCGAATGGAGGTCTCTTCGTCCTTAGTCTGATGTGTTTCAATTATGACTTCACCTTAACATAAAAAAACTCTGGGTATTTCTCTTCAGTTTTCCTGTCACTGTTGCTACTATCAATTTTCCCCTGATGTATACTCATCCTTTATCTTGTCTATTCTTGTTATACCACACTTAAATCTTAACATTCGCAATTCTGCCTCATGTACCTTTTTTCAGCCGCCTTTCGTTGCTCAATATAAATTATTCAAATCTATACATTGCGACAGCACGCAAAAAATGCTTTTTATCGAAGTTTTGAAATGTTGGTTACAATCACACGTATCCGAGGAACTATATTTAAAAAAAAAAAATTGTTTTGAAAATTTTATTAGAAATCGGGTCAAGTGCAAACCGCATACTGAAAGGCAGGATTTATGTTGTACTATTAACAAAAATATAAAAATTTATATTCCTTCATTCAGTAAGCACGGTTCCTACTCGCACTTTGGTCTGATCAATTATCTGTGTTTTTTTAGAGTTTATTGTTTATTAGGGTTCCGTACCCAAAGGGTAAAAACGGGACCTTGTTACTTAGACTTTGCTGTCCGTCCGTCCGTCCGTCCGTCTAACTGTCACCAGGCTGTATCTCAAGAACGGCTAGAAAGTTGAAATATTCACAGATGATCTATTTCTGTTGCCGCTATAACAACAAATACAAAAAAATGGCCAAATGCGAGTCAGACTCGCGCATTTAAAACAAAAAAGGTTAAATTATGAAGTCTAATGGTACGGAACCCTTCGTGCGCGAGTCCGACTTGCACTTGGCCATTTTTTTTATAAATAACTGATGTGGGTACATCCATTGAGCTGTGTTTTCTACTTATGATTGCTTCTTGGTAGGAAACGGAGTTTACAATTTATATCTATTATAATATTAGGTAATATAATTACATTATTTAATTATTTATGTGTTGCTTTTCTTTTTATAAACTTATCGGAATTAAACATAAGTGGTTTTCATTATTATTTGTTATATATTCCGCCTTTACAACACATGTTTAAAAAGTTTCACCAGCTGACTACATATTATGGTAAAAAAATGTACAGCTCTTCAAAGGTAAGGTAGACGGGCATACGGAATGGACAGACTTATTAATAATGATTAATACTGTAACTTAACGGCTGGATATCGTTTAAATTAATTTCGAGCATAAATATACTGTCACATTTTAAATAGTTACAAAATGAATACAAAAATAATTCAGCAAGAAAACAGGCTACTGTGCCGATTGATTTGCAATTGCAACAGATAACAAAACTTTATAGTTTAAAAGTAAAGCTGCATAATATAGTTAAACCCATCGAAATTGACATGTAAAAGGAAGGGCAGGTAAATGGAGTTTCCTTGCTCGAGGCAGACCAAGCCGCGCGTCTAGTTGCCCGTCGCAATTCGAACGCAGAGCCTGTAACTAAAACTTTGATCTTCATTCCTCGTAAAGGCCACTTGATTTCAAATGTGTCTAGCTTTAAAATCCTTTAAAATAGAACTGTCAGACTGTAGACCTTAAAAACTGTTGCCAGTGCTAAAATATTGGTAGGAACTCAGTTAAGATATTTTGTCTCAAAGCAGCTGTATGCCAACCCAACTGTGTGTGGGTGTAAACGTAGTATACTGTAAAATTAAAAAGAAAAATAGACTGAAGGGAAAAAGTCTGGCAGTGATGAGAACGGTGCAGTTTCATTCAGAACTGTGGCACTTCTAACGGGTAGGTGTAGCAGACCAACCAGATAAGCGACTATTAGTCATATTATTTTAGTGTTGAAGCAGTGATGGCTCAGTTGGGCATTTTGCGAATGCCTGGCTAGCGATGACCGTCAAGTAGAAAATCTGCCGCCAAGCACCTTACGATGTGTTCCGGCAGCTGTTATTGAGAGCCAGTAATTCTAGGTTAAAATGTTAAGCTTGCCAAGTAACTTTAAGTCAAACCCTAGTAAGTCATTCAAAATAGATACAACAGAAAACATAAAAGATACATACATACATAAAATCACGCCTCTTTCCCGTAGGGGTAAGCAGGTACCACAGATTTCCACTTGCTACGATCCTTACACATTTCTTTCACATCATCAATCCTTTCGTACATAAGCGTCGGTTTAGGGTACTCCTGATCTGGCCTTTTTTCAGAACGTCTTCAATGTAATTTCGGAACGTTTACCTAGGTCTTCCCCTTCCAACACTTCCGTTCACTTGTCCCACGTATACCTGTTTAGTCAATCTAATTTCATTCATAACATAAAAGATGTTTGCTATATTCACTACAACGTTTTCATTTTCACCTCATTCAAGCAACTGGTAGGTTAACTACCAGGTAACTAAACTAAGGTAACTGGTAGATATTTATTTTTGTAGCCAAACTATTCACGCGAGTATCTATTCAGAAAATCTTATTACGCAATCTTTGTCTACCAACAGGAAAACATTCCCCCAAACTTCAGCTCCTAGTTAGCCGATCGCTATTATTTTCCTCGAGTCGTCAAGTCGAAAAGAATTCCAGCAGGATTAATTACCTGAAACGACTTTGTAACTCCTTTGTCTCACAGAACAAGTTGAGAAGGAGCGATACGATACCGTTCGTGTCCTTATTTATTTTTGGAGGTTTTGTGATGAACAAAGTAGGGTACCAGCATATTATGGGAGTCTGTTTTAATGATCATTGGATGAAAATTGATGATGTAACTTAAATACCCTGAGGATCGAAAATTTTCTACTAAGTCATATCGAAAAAAATATTTTTTTAACTGATTAATGAAACCGCCTTTTACGCTCAAAAGTATGAAATCACTTGTTCAAGTCGGTACCATGATAGTTCAAAAGTACCTAATATCACAATATTGTGCGCATGATACCGAGTTCGACAAGTTATTTCACAGTTTTGTGTGTTTAAGTCGGTTCCATTTTGCGTTAAAAAAAGGTTTTCACTCTTTATAGTGTCCCTTGCTACTTACGGGATCGATAGTCATTAATTTGTAATAAAAATTAAACTTACTTGGCACTTGGCCTGGCAGACAAATTCGTATAAACGACCCTGCCTTCGTGCCTTCCAAAGCACGGAAACGCTGAGTAATAATGCCACTAGCGGTCACCCATCCAGCTCATGACCGCAGCGGACGTTGCTTTAATCGTTATTAATCGTCTAAGCAAACTAAGCTACGAGTGCTTCAAAAATTTAAGAAAACATTCACTACTATGATGGCGTGGACGTGGAAGATAATTTATCTCTCATGTTCAAATCTGAAGCAATCACTGGTGGTTATATAGAAGTGCTATAGTGCTGTTTGGTCACTGGTATTCAGTCAAAACAGGAGCGCCGTCTTACCGCTGGTGGAAAATTTTTATAAAGAAATGGTCCACAGCAATATTGTCGTATCTGCTTTACTTTACCATTACAAATATGATCGTGGTACTTAATTATAATTATACCTCAGAGTAAATCCTCCGATTTAGTACACTAGTTTAGATATGTGAGTATATTATATTAAGTTGCGACAGATTAATAATATTATATATGCCAAGGATCAAATAGAAAGCTGCAGATACTAGGTATTAAACATGACGTATTGTGTAGGTGCGTTTTTATTTTTAACCGCTTGGCTAGCTACCACCCTCAAGTAGAAAATCTGTCGCCAAGCACCTAATGGTGTGTTCCGGCAGCTGTCATTTAGAGCCAGTAATTCTAGGTAAGCCTGAACAAAATCTTCGACCACATCATCACTTACCATCAGGTGAGATAGTGGTCCAAGGCTAACGTATCAAGCATAAAAAAAACTGACTTCAAAAAAAGGAGGAAGTTCTCAATTCGACTGTATTTGTTTTATTATGTTTTACGTCGTAATTTTCGACTGGGTAAACAAATTTTTATGATACTTATTTTATTTGAAAGCTGGTGCTTTCCGTGTATTTTGATAAAAAAAATATCAAAATCGGTCGAGCCGTTTTTGAGTTGCATACCAATAACTGATGAAGTTGATAATAGTTATAGTCATTGACAATGAATGACAATTGGTCTTTAAGTAGCAAGATTCATTAAAAAAGGTTGAAAATATTTTTATTTCAAAATGGAACCGATTTCAACACTCAAAAGTGTGAAATAACTTGTCGAAGTCGGTATCATGCCCACAATATTGTGATAATAGGTACTTTTGAACTGTTATGGTTTCTTCTTCGACTTCAAGTTATTTTACACTTTTGAGTGTTGAAGTCAGTACCATTCCATTTTGAAGTAAATATGAGAAATATGTAAATACATTTTATTAACAATAAAGACAGCAGCGCCCTTTTTCAAATACATAGTTATTATTGAGTACATATATTTTACTAAGTATTAAAAGTACATTTACCAATTATCGTATCGCACATTGTAAAACTCTTGAACAAGAAGTATTCCGACCGAAACCTTTCAAGATTTAATTGAAATGCTTAGTTAGAATTTTTGTGGTCAAACTGCTACTTTGATGAGCGGTCATTTCTTTAATGTGGAAATTGTTTGATGGGATCGCGTCAAGATAAATCACGCTTTTCAAACTTCAAATGTTTCAGTATTAAGGAAGTACCTACGTCGGGTTGGAAGTATAATAATAGACCTGTTGTTACTATACAGGGTTATTGGTAAAATGCTAACAACCTCTTAGGGTTGACTTCTGCTAGTCCTAAGAAATATTTTGAGATGATTATTTTTTGTTATTTTCTTTTCTGTTTTAAGCCTACTCCGAGTAAGCCTGCCGTGGCAAAATTGTAGGCTCCTGTGCGACTTTAAACATCAGATCATCCTCTTGCTTATTCTGTCAAAATCATATAAAAAAACACAAAAAGAAATTTAAAAAAAAAAAATTTATTCCAAAAAAAAAATATCTCAAAATGTTTGTTTGCACTAGCATAAGTCAACCCTAAGAGGTTGTTAACATTTTACTGATAACCCTGTATACTGGTAGTAACTGCTAAAGAAAATAATACGTCGAATGATTAGCATAAAGAAAATAAATACTTTGATTGATTGATTGATTAGCATCCCACTACCCATCTCGACGTAAGTGACATGTTGCTTCACATTGTTGTAGGCTATTGCTTCAATATGTAATAGAGTAGTGGGTTTTTTTTTATGTGATTGTGACGGAACAGGCACGAGGCCCACCTGATGTTAAGCGGATTAACCTCTGCCTTTAACAAATGCATTTCGTCATTTGATGCATTGTATTGTGCCCGTAACTGAGACATGCAGTTGTTAAGTCTCATGTGCCTGATTTTTTCTGGCTCTCAAGTACTGCTGCCGGAACACACTTAGATGCTTGGCGACAGATTTTCAGGTATACGAACAATAGCATTTGAAGAGGCTGAAAAGCCTCTCGAAGTCTAAGCTTTCTAGTAAGTTCTTGTACTATCCTTTATTTTTGTTAAAAATAACATAAACCTAAATAAGTGTGATCAGGTTAGAAAATGAATGCAGTGAATTAGTATGGATGATATATATTATTTTGATTGGCATGTCTTCTGGTAAATTCTGGTATTTCGTATAGTTAAATAACTATAACTAATTTAATGGAGTAACCGTTCTGTTCAGCCTCAGATCGCGAAATACCCATGGATAGATAAGGACATTCTCAGTCCGCCCATATCCCATTGGATAAGTTTGGATATATGCAAAAAATAGCATTCCCTTATTGTAATGAGTGTGGCGTTGTAGACGACATACAGCATATTTTCAACGGGGTAATACTGCCAGCATGCTGGGCACGCTGCCAACTGGTAGTGGGCTGGAGCATTTGGACTGCCTGTGAGTCTGCTATGACTTATAGGTTGTCCAAGTGCTTTTATTGTAGTAGCTGTAGCGACAAAATACAAAGAACTATATACAAATAATAGTTCGTAGTATTTTGTTCAATAAAGGTAAAATTATGCAAAGTGTGCGGAATGACAGTTATAGAAGGTACTTTAGTCAAACAAAGGTATTTGACATTGGATTTATTAATTGTATATATTGTATAACTTGCTCTCCATCAGAACCAGCTCATGTATTGTATATAATTTGGATTTTTTAGGTAATTCTCTAATTAGACATATTATTCTTAAGACTTCTTAAGTTAGTGGTACTTGTTTGTGTTATTGTCTTAAAGGACGATATGGTCACTCAGTTGTCAGTAACATAGTCCTAAATGAATAAAAAAAAGTACAAGAATATTATATTTGAATGGTATATAAGGTGAGCTTAGCCGCATATTAAATTAACCAGACATTGATGAAGTTGGGCCATACAATAACTGCTCAAAAAATTTTTAGGTACCTCAAATTTATAGCACAAAATGTTACAAGTCAACTAGTTTCCTATGACGGTTAATATATTAAAATTAGGTCAGAAAATTCGCATCTCATCCAGCAGTCTTGATCGTCAAGCGCTTAAAGTACCTGATGCGTAAAACTTTCAGACGCGGGATCAATTCGCTTGCGATGTAATGTTGCTTGAAATCATATTTTATATTAGTTATGTAGCATGATACGAACAACAAATGTATTGTTATTTGTAGGTAGCATATGTGGCAACGAAATGGCAATAGAAAAACACTTATTTTACGAAACAAATTAAAGGTGGAAACCTCTAACGAGCTCAACAAATGAATATTTACCGAGAAACAAATGAACAGGAAGGAGGAGAGTAAAAAATCTTGTGTATTGTGCACTACAGTCAATAGTTAGCCGTGGGGTTTCACTGAGAACGAAAAAGTATCTGAGAATAGTCCTATTCAACGAATTCAACAACTTTTGAAAAACTGAAGTAGGTATAAGTTTTAACAGTTTGTTTTACCTAAAAATACAACTACAGAAATCTAAAACTTGTACCTTGTAACCTGTAAATTATTTAACTAGAAAGTACCTTATTGTTTACAATTTATTAACCTAAGTAACTAGAAGTGATGAGTACATAATGTATATATTCTTTGTTCGTTTACGAATATATTTGATTGTTGTTTCTTCGCGCTGAAACAAATATATAAAGATGATACATGGATATTGATAGGTTAGATCGTTGCTAGTTCTATACAACTTTTTTTTATAATTTACCTAAATTACTATGCTTATAAAAAGTGGGAGAAAGCAGATGATAGCTGTTTTAAATGAGAGTGGTGAAAGAAGACATGTTGTGCCATAACAAAAGAGCGCTCGACCGAGAATACAGTCTCGATGGCTCGCGCTTTTGCTCTCGGATATTCAAGGTTACTTGAAGAGGTTTCAAGAAACTTGAAGAGCTGAAAAAAACTGTCGCGAGTTTTGTCCACAATTATTATTTAGTAACCGGCTAGGACTCGCGTAATATATACCGGATATTGCTCCGACCAGTTTCGAACTTATTTGAAGTTCTTCGTCTGGGAGTCATCGAGCGCGGGCCTCAGCACATAACTGGCGTTGAGACGGTTGATAAGCAGCTGTCAAAGTCAGAATTTCGCCGTCCTAGCTGTCACTTCTGTCACTATCACTGTGATTGTCACTGTCGTTTTGGAACAGAATGACAGTGACAATCACCAGACGAAGAACTTCAAAGAAGTTCGAAACTGGACGGAGCAATATCCGGTAAATATTACGCGAGTCCTAGCCGGTTACTAAATAATAAAAACTTGAAGAGGTTTCAAGAAAATCGAAACGCATCTAAAACTATTTTGGCTATTCTACGTGGCTTTGGTGAAGTCACGTTGGGTTAGAAATTTAGGAGGAATTATCAATAGATATGTATCTTAATTCAGTATTTTTTAAACATTATAAATTTATGATTGTTGTTTTCCGCAAGGTAACGCTAATTATGTAAACAACTTTAGCGTAGGCTGTGGCGTGGGTGAAGAGCTAGAAGAAATTGAGGAAGATATTCTAAACAGTGGAATGATATGAAATGAGGTTAATGTAATGACATACTTTGTAACAATATATTTTTATATAGAAAATATATGGCTGATGGATTGCTCCAATGCTTTCGTGATAACAAGTCGCAATAATTATTATAAAACTAGCCGTTCAGCTAAGTTAAGCAATAACCACCGCGGTCATGTCTTGGATAGGTGGCCGCTGGTGACATTACTACTGAGTGCTTCCGTGCTTCGGTGGGCCCGTTAAACGGTCCCGGTTGTCGTCTTAGGATGGCAGTCATTATAGTTTGGTGGAAGCAGGGCTATTTGCGAATGCCAGTCTGCCTAGCTAGAATATCTGTTGTCAAGCTCCTAACAGTATGTTCCGGCAGATGTCATAGAGAGCCAGTAATTCTGGGATACCCTCAACAAAAACTTCAACCACATGATCACTTACCATCAGGTGATAGTAATCAAAAGCTAGCTTATCAGCTATAAATTAAAAAAAACTTTTGGTTTATAACAAACTAGCGATCCGCCCCGGCTTCGCACGGGTATTTAACAAAAATTATAAATTGAAACTTATAAAATGTTTATTGTGACCTAACTATAATAGTTATACGTATGGTATTGTAGACTTTTTTTGTAGATATTGATGTTTTCTATAAAATTGTACTACATCACTTTGCTCTTTTATCAACAATTTCAATTATAATAAGAAATACAAGTATAGAAATCTTTCCTCTTTATAATATTAGTGTAGATGTAGATAACAAAGAAATGGCTGATGATTTATAAAATGTAGTGGTTAGTGACGCTACCATTTAATTTTTTTTTTAAATCAAAACCTCGGCAAAATTTCAATAACCATTGAAACATACAACAAAGGTTGTGTGTAATATTTGTAAATAAATCAAGATCACGTATATTGATACTCCTATTACAACAGCACATCGCACTTCGCGCATCAACAGCCATAACGTCCATCGTCGAACAAAGGTCTTCCCTAATAGGGGGGTTTGCCATAATCCCCATACTTAGCAGGCTTTTTTTTTTTTTTTTTTTTTAGGGAGGACATAGATGCTGGCTACCGCCTGTGCGGTCGTCCAGCTCCACCGGGTTTTAGTCAGCAGGCTTAGAGATCGTAGTGTAAGAAGGGCAGCAGCGCTTTCGAAAGTTCTTCGGAAAGCGCTGCTGCCCACATTCGGGTTTTTTCTCTATGTCGTCGTTATACGACTCACGGATAGATATGAGAGTCAAACTATTTTTTTTTGCTGTTAGGTAAGCCTTTGACCACTATCTCACCTGATGGTAAGTGATGATGTGGTCGAAGGTGTTAACACGCTTAACCTAGAATTACTGGCTCTCAAGGACAGCTACCGAAACACACCGTTAGGTGCTTGGTGACAGATTTTCTACTTGAAAATGCCCTTCCACCATGCGGTGAAGCTAAAGGCCGCGGTGGGATTCGAACCATGGACTTGCTGCGCGGTAATGCCACTGAGCTATCACTGCTTCAAAACTCTGTCCAGGCACCTCACGGAATTACAACTGCACTTGGTTTCAAACAGCACTTGTAGTAAATAACTTGTAAATTTTGTATTACTCTCAGATATACCTCCAGCTTGAGACTTGAATGGAAAACGAAACAAATCCAATCTACCGCGAACATTCCATCGGAATTGAATGTTGCTTTTTATAATACCGTTTCATTGCAATTAGCTGTTCCTTTGAGTCGGTTGCGAAGGAAAGGAAGCGGCGAACGGAAAAAACAAATATTTCGTGCAGATTACGTGTACGTCGAGACACGAATAGTCGTGTTTACGGACTTGTAATTTGTAGACGACTTTATTTTAGCCTTTATTTTTAAATAGTATCTAATTCTAATGAAGAAAATAAAATTACACTTTTCAGCGAATGTTAACTTAGTAGTACATATAAATGTTTTGACTATAATAGTATTAATCACGCCACAAATGAACGGTAGGTTGGTAAATGTTAAATCTAAAATGTAAAATTTGTACTTACCAGTTAAACAACTAATGTTGCCTAAGTCAAAACGGTCAGCTAATAAGACTGTTTTTATTTTTATGCATGATAGGTTAGTCTTTGACCACTATCTCACCTGATGGTTAGTGATGATGTGGTCGAAGGTGTTGTTCAGGCTAACCTAGAATTACTGGCTCTCAAGGACAGCTGCCGGAACACACTGTTAGGTGCTTGGCGACAGATTTTCAACTTGAAGGTGGTAGCTAGCCAGGTGGGCATTCGCAAAATGCCCTACCACCATGCTATAACGACTGCCATCCTAAGACAATAACCGGAACCAACGGGTTAACGTGCCCTCCGAAGCACGGAAGCGGTCAGTAATAATGTCTCCAGCGGTCACCCATCCAACTCATGACCGTGGCGGACGTTGCTTAACTTTGCTGATCGGTTCAGAATGGCTAAGCAAACTTCACTACGTGCGCTTCATCATTCATTTCATTCATTAAAATGTACTTGCAGCTACATTTTACGAGTAATAAGGTGGGTATAAACTCAATTTTCGGCGTTATTAATTTATTATTTAAAAATTGGAAAGAAGCATGCTGCGCGGACAATATTACAAAATTACAAAGAGAGGAAAAATTAAGGGCTTGTGCGGGATTCGCACCGGCGCCATCCACCCTTTTAGCCGGGACTTTAACCTCTAAGCCAACGTGACATGATATGATGTATGACTCTAATTTGTCCTTTCATTATTTACCGTCTTATGGGGATAGAGCGACCACTAACTACAACGTAGGCTGTATTTCTAAGAAGACAAATTTTAGAAATAGTTTTAAACATTTTTACGATGACGCAACCATTTAATTTTATTATTTTAATTTTAGCAATGACGCATGTCTTGTTGGTGTAGTGATAAGAGCATACTCTGGCCATAGGGGTGGACGGCGGGAGCTCAAATCCCGCACATGATTACAATTTTTCCCCTCGTTGTAATTTTTTAATGTTTAGAATTAATTTCACAGCAAGAACTTGTCGGCAATTAAAAATTATAAATAGCGTCTACTACAAGTACCTAACATTATATAATAACCGGCTCTCAAACACAGCTGCCGGAACACACCGTTGTTGCTAGCTACTTGGCTCTGTATACTTGAGTGAGGTTGCTAGTAGCCAGACGGGCTTTTGCAAAATGACTTACCATCATGCTATAACGACTGTCATCCTAAGACAACAACCGGGATCGACAGCTTAACGTGACATCCAAAGCACGACAGCGCTCAGTAGTAATGACATTAGTGGTCACCCATCCACGTCATGACTGCAGTCTACGTTGCTTAACTTATTCTAAGCAAGCTAAGCGACTAGAGCTTCATTAAATTTAAATTAAGGCGTCTTAACATTTTATATTTTACTATTTATCGTATTCAAGCCTGTTTTCGATGCCTTTGGCGCCTGCGTGGATGATATCGTCCATTTTTAGATGAAGTTCTCATCATCTAGGATGCGCATGGATTGAGTAATAAAGTTATACTTATTATTTACTACTTTATGTCATATAATCAGTTTGTGAATGTTTAGTAAATCATGACAAATTTAAAACCAGGATCATTTTTAACAAAAAAAACTGATGCAAATAACATAAAAGAATATAATAATAATAATAATACCAATAGTAATATCATAATATTTTGGTGTGTATTTTTACAACATAGCCTGATTTAAGATTTTTACGTTTTGCAAAACGTAAGTAGTTGAAAGACAACATAATTCAACGGCGACCATAATAAAAGAATAGTACATTGAAAAAGGTGCAGAAAGAAAAAAGGCTCTTTAAAACTATACGTAATGTATTTTACATAAGGGTAACTTGAGCACGTAGAAAAATTGTAAACAAGTTTTATTTGCATCCGCTCAGTCGTAGCGTCAAGAAAAGACAAGCCTCTTACATACTTAGACATAAAATTTCGCATATTATAATATCGTGTTGATTAAGTAATATAGTAAATATTGTATTGAATAAAATAAGGCTCATTTTGATCCTGTTAGAAGTTCCGAAAGTTTGTTGGAACGCTGGAGGGTGTTACCGGTGCAAATTTAAAGTATGTATAACTAGTCGTGGAAAACCGTAGCGAGGCGAGCATGAGAATTCCATTACTGATGTTGAAGAGACACGCTCGCGGTACGATACGGCATCGCTTGGCACGGTACCACATATATCTACCGTAAACTAGGATAGAAGAAAAACTTACGGAAAATATATGTTTTAATTTTACAAACGGAAAAGTTTTACGCTTTTGGCCTTATTTTACCCAACTAGGGTCTGACTCCTATCATTGAAATGTACTGTGGCCTTAGTTATAATAGAACATCAAACTCAGAAGTAGTTATTTTTTTGTAGTTTTCTAAAGGGAGAAACATTCCTTATTTTAATATTATGACATGTGACAGATGTAAAATAAAATAAATTTGTATTGCGATTGGTAGCAAACAAAAGCAAATATCTTATTTTTATGTTTGAAGTATCTACAAGGTTATCCGCGTATTAATTAAACCCTAATAGATTAATAATATTTGGTGTTATAAGTTCATACTGCATATATTGTTCGAAATAGTACCCTCGAAGCCTCTTTTTAAATTCAATGCCTAGTCAGCTTGGAACAAAACCAAAATGTACGTTGCATTTTACACACGTTTTCCAAGAAAACTCACGAGTTCTGTGATATGGTTTATTGAAAGACAGTAGAGAGTATATGCACTGCCTGTTACAAGTCGTACGCTCGTTGCGGAAGTGAAATCTCATTATCATCACAACTTAAGGACATATACCCGCCCGTCAAAGTGTGTACTTTCATAGAAACTCAACTTGTTATTAAAAAAAACTTACATGTAAATATAGTGTATTATTAGACCTATTGTTTCTGGCTTAAATCCTTTTTCTTTTGGACTATAATTAATTTTTTTATTAGATAGATAGATAGATAGAAAACTCTTTATTGTTACACCACTTATGAAATATAAAAGTTTACAAATTAAATGATAATAACATAGTGTTACAATGGGCGGCCTTATCACTAAAAGTGATCTCTACCAGGCAACCTTAGGATGGAGTTAAACGAACAAAACAATTGGGGCGGGTGTAGTCGAAAAATGAATAATGAAAAAAAAAGGGCATACTCAAATTTCATAAAATATTTTAAAATAAAAACGAATTTTAGTGTTATTTCTAAACAATAGTACAAAAATAAATTACTTATAGGTTTTTAGCGTTCTTATAGCGTTTAGTATATAGCACTCGTTTTTCGAGTTTGAGCCAGTTATTCGTAGCTCCAGATTTATTTAAAAAGTCTAGAACACATGTATAAATAACTTCCCATTATAGAAAGTTCATTATATTCCCCATGTTTTTGGTGCAATAGAAATATTAAAAACATGCTTATTTTTCTTATAAGAGATGCTTAAAGTTGGGTCTTTCTTTTATCTAAAATTACGAGTTTTTGAGCTAGTGTAATTTCAAAACTGTATAATTTAATGAAAATCTGATGCACCACAAACCTAGATATTAGGGTAGTGATAAGGTAAAAAATTATTGAGTTAAAAAATTATTGAGTTTTATTCGCTATTATTAAAATGAGATTGGAGCTGCGTTTTGTATGGGGGCGTTCGTCTAAAATATACCCTTAAGAGTTAAACTCTTATCGGTGCAGCTGATGCAATCTTCTCCATTTTGATCTGTTTAAGGCAACCCCTTTGTACGACCTGACATTTACTTGTTGTTTCATTTGGCTCATGTAGCTTATCCGTGGCCTACCTTGTCCTCGCTTTCCTTCCATTTTCCCTTCAGTTAGGTTTTTAATAAAATTGCCATGTCGTTAAAGATGGTCAATAATTTTTCCTCTTCATAGAAAAAATAAAACCACAACAATTCATTCACAGTATAGTGAAACTTTGTATTGAAACCCCTTAAAAAATATAACATCATGTGAAATATAAGAATGTCACTACTATTATAATTAGCTGAATATTACTAGTAAATATTTCCATTAGAAATCTACAACGCTTGTAAACGAGAAAGCGAGCAATTTACGCTTTATGTCATAGATTCTCGCCGATAACAAGGAGATTTATTTAAATCTCCCGTCGACGCAGCTCGTTTATACAAAGAATTATATTATATAACTACGTTGGTTTACACTGGCGGATGCAATCGACTCTGTTTATCTCTGATATAAGGGATGTTCCATATTCGAATTGGATTTACATGTCACATTGCGTATATCTGAAATATATGGCTCAGAGAGTTTATGAATATTACTTTTGGATTACATATTTAAAAAGTTAATGCTTTATTTTAGTTATAAAGTATATAATTCAGATTTTTTTATGTTTACTGTCTTGTTGGTAAACTATTTAAAGCGTCATTTTTAACTCTCAACGTCCTGGATCCGATACCAGTGTCAGATATGCATTGACTTAAAATCTTTGTGTGTTTGTCATGTGTTAGAATGTCAATGTGCCAAGTAGAAGATCACAGGCTAGCCTATTATTAAATGAGACCGAAACGTGGTTGATTAAACACCCGTGGTTACCCTTTGGGGAAGACAGACTTGAGGTTATTTTATTGTTGTATTTATTATGTAGGGTAAGATTTGTTCGCGTATCTGATAATATCTCCGGTAACTATGAGCTGATTACAATTATCCTTTTCTTATTTAACAGTGTGAGTATGAGTATTTAGTGTAGTGCAATATAAATCTAATAAAGAAAATTGAATTCTTGAAATAGTAAAATAAAGTTTTGCTTATTAATGTTAGAAAAGTAAATAAAGTTATGCCAATCAAAACTTACATGAATAGGAAATTAGGCCTTCATTGTTGAAGCGCATGTCAGAGACATAAGGCAAAAGTATCAAATATATTTATTTTATATATAGGATCCCCACTGTAAAACTATTGAATGAATGTGTAGACCAAAATGCGTTTTTGTCTTCGTATTCCACGCAAAATATCTTTAGTTTTGTAAGTCATTCCGATTACGTGCTAGAAATCCGTTACATATGGACGAACAGACAGACTGACAGTCAAACAGCGGAGTCTGAATAGTATAGTTCCGTTATGCTGATATGTTACAGAACCCTAAAAATGTGCCATAAGAGCAGCATGTCACGGATGAATTACCAAAAAAACCATTCGCAAGATGGGTTAAATTAGGATCAGATAGGCGGCTGACCCTAAAACAAAAGACATTTTTTACAATTATGTCCGTGTGTAGTTGTGTGTCCTTGTGTTATTAAGGAAGACTTATTGTATCTACTACACATAAGTAAGATTAGGTAAGGGAGATGAATCTTTTAAAGTCTGCTGCTGGACTACACCATGTTGCTTACAGATTTTCAATTCAAGGGTACCTCTATCCCAATACGATTCTTAAAGAACGATAGGAAAATTAGAGTTATGACTCATTGTTATGTTAGCTCAGTCAGTCAGAGCATACCCCGGCTAAAGGGGTGGGTGGACGCGGGTTTGAATCCCGCACATGACTTAAATTATTCTTCTCGTAAATTTGTGATTTTGTAATCATGACGGTACCTCCTGTGAGGTAGGTTATATAAGTCATGTACCAACAAAGCATCAAAACCCACTACCCCAAGCATAAGCTCTCAATGAAACTTATTGAATTTGTAACGGAAATACATATAGCACGTTACATGATGCAAAAGTAACAGAGGTAACCGAGTTTGCTGGGAGTACACCCGTCGCAAACAGTATAATTCGCAGACGCGTTTGTGCACCCCGCAGGTAGACAACACTGACACTTGAAAGCTATGTCACTGAAATATTCAAATGTATTCAGTTAGGGTTTTCTATACATAGCTTTCTGATTTTAAACCTCTATCGTTTATTATTCAGCATTCATTCAGTGTTAATAGTAGCTACTTAGCTAATTCTGTAGAATTAAACAAAATAAATTATTGTCACATTCGAATCAATGGCATCGCCCTTGCGGGCTGATTATTCATATATTTTGCCTAGATGCAAATGTATGTTAGTAACCACAAACAAAATATGATAGAATATGTAAAAAAAATCAATTTTATTCACTAGTGCTCTGATACGTTGCTTCCTTTCAAACTTCTTAGTTCTAGAAAAAACAAATCAGAACCTCATATACCTATTTGATAAGTTAGTCGTACATATATGATCATTTCTTGTGATTTTGTCGAAGTTTTTTAGCTTCCAAGACCCTAATCCAAGAGAACTAATATTCTCATCAAATACCAATCCCTAGGATTAGTATTTGATGAGAATATTAGTTTGATACCGCTACCCATTCCTCAAACAAAAGGCCTTGGCTGATGGTTTCTTTTTTTTTTTGAGGTACGGAACTTTGAATACAGATATGAGGGAGATAGCTTCCACAAGCAAAGGATTGTGTGTCTTGTAAAGGTAGGCATAATCATTTTTGTTTTCATTGTATAATAAATAATTATTTGCCATTAAAATGATTTACTCCCTCCATTATCCATAAATTCGGACTCAATACCTACTCAACTTGTTACACCTATCTTGCCTTTTTTAAGATGACAAGATACATTTTGTCTGACATCGGTAATTTAAGATGTAAACCTCAAAAATTGCTGTCTAAACACACCGTTTGATATTTCTCAGATTTTCTACTTGAAAGTAATATAAAACCAAACGAGTATGAAAAAGTTCTCAACAAAAAAGCTCACTGTAAATAAAAAAATTACAAATAAATGCAATGAAAAAGTATAATTAATATGGTTAAAAATAAAATGCTATGATGAGTTATATACATTCATCCAATAACACAACAGGTTTTCCTTAGACTCCACTTTTATAGCCCGCGTTGGCCATACGATACCAAAAAAGGTTAATATGAAAATATTATCCCTAAAAAATCATATTTATTACTAAACAAACAAAGGCAATTGCTTTTCATTACAAAACCTATGCTGCGAACATTCGCTCTCCGGGCGCTCAAACGACGGCGGCGAGCACATAAAACCTTATCTTGTACCCTTCGAGGAGTGTTTACACTGATTTTAATACTTGCCAATCGATCGTTGCACTGGAACCAGCGTTACAGCAAGTGTGGATTTAAAGTTTCTGAATGCACTGGATTTAAATAGAGGGTTTAAAGTTTGAAGTGTTTGTAAATATATAGGTACTTGGTGAATTTTTTTTTATTTCAGATTTGGTAGCTAGCTAAGCGGGCATTCGTAAAATGCCCTACTACCATAACACATCGCTCTCCGCAATTTTTATTACAGAAATAACGAGAAATGGCAATATTTTTTATTTAATTGTATCATTTGAATTAAAATGTGTGTAAAATGTTAACCTATTATTATTTTATAAATTAGTTGCAAGTGATATTACATAGGTAGAGTTAATACTACCATAATAAATGAAAAGATGAAAATTATTTCCAAAAAAAATTTATAAAAATTATATGAAAATAAGGTTTATGGATTCCTGATTTACATTAGCAAAAATATTTCCAATTTTTATATGTATTCGAATTATTTATTTAACTATAAGATGGCTATAATCTTTACTCATTTAGTGCTCCATCACTAGCGGACAAATATAATGTGCCAGGATTAAAAGCACAGATATCAATAGAGTTCTATAATGTATAAAAATACAAAAAGACATCTAATTTTTTTCAAAGCAAAAGCTTCAGTCAGATATTCATTCCACTGTTCTGATCAAGAATGAATATGGATAAGTTGAGAATTCAAATTGCTGGAGATAATGATGTTCTCGTTTTTTTTTGTCTATGTTAAGTGAACAGCGGGGCATAATTTATTGGTGATTATAGTTATAAATGTATTTACGTTTATGGGTATGTGTAAGCAAAAGTTTTATATGTTTAAGCCTATGAAACACCCTCTATATTTCTAAATATTATTGATTACAAGCACTACCGGGTGTTAATCTAAAATCATATTATACAAATTGATGTAGTACAAAAAAGCCCTGCCAGGGGCAAAATATTTTGTACTCCACTAATTTGTAAAAAAAAAACACAAACACCTTTATAGTTTTAAGTAAGATAAATACTTGGAATAATAATAATAATAATTCGAAAATAATTTAAATTTAAATTTATTTTCACATAATTATTCCTATTTGGAAGATAATACACAAAAATAATAAATTAGTTACAGTAATAGGAACTCAATAGAAATAAACAACATTTTTTTTGTTTCTTTGATCTTTAATCACTTCTGAAGTCCCATGGTCAGTTTTTGCTGTGCTTCCGCCTGGATAAGGATAAGAAAGTGCCTTCAAGAGATTAAATTAAGTCATCGGCACGCAATCGGACGCCGATTCTATGTTCCGAAGGCAAAAATGTTTCTCAAATAAAGTCGCCGTGGAAACAACGCACCGAGGGCGTTCTCTTTGGAAACATGGAGCCCTGTGCGCAGTCTCCAACGAAGCAGTCATCGGATAAATTTGACATTTGTCAGTGTGTGCCTGAATGATTTTATTGTGTATATTTTTTATAAGTTTTTCTTTATTGTTATTTGGTAATTTACACTGCAAGCGCTTAAAAAGCAATATGTCACAGTCTACGGGTCCCTCAGCGCCCAATATACATAACACACAAAACCAAGACGATGTATCAGATTTCTTACAATGTCAACAGTGCTCACAGCCCCGTTTTTTTAAAGGTAAAAAAGGTTTAAATATTCACATTGGCAAATCCCACAACAAAAATAAACCACCTAGTATTTTAGACCCTCCATGTTGCATTCCGAATCCATCATCATCAATACCATTTTGGCAAACCTTATCGAAACTTAAATCTTCCGTACCGGTGGTCAAAAGAATACCAAAAGGTGCTCGCATAACTGTAGCTCAAGATTTGTCTATAAAGATTAAAAAAGTGCTTACCGATTCTGACTCAATACAAACTTGGGAAAACCTTTTGACCTTTCCTTTTCAAGTTCTTCATGCTAACCCAAACAATAAAAAATCACTTACATCATCCATTAGAGCCAACTGTATTGATTCCAACCATACCGGGCACCAGCAATATCAACAGCAAACATGTGAGCATACACCTCAGTTTCATAAATCACACAACTTGTTCAACGAAATAGAATCTAAAGTCAGCGATGGAGATTTGAAAGGTGCCAGTAAATTACTGTTTTCTAACGATACCATTGCCCTAGATACAATGGAAACTCTTGCAGCATTACAAGAAAAACATCCACCATCACCATTGCCAGTCTTTTTGTCTACTTCAAAGCCCACTGTGCAACCAATCGAAGTCACTGAAGACGATGTGTACACAGCGATTATGTCGTTTAGGAGTGGCTCTGCTAGTGGCCACGACGGTTTGAGCCCACAACATCTTAAAGATATGATAGGTGCTCCTGGAGATTCTGGCAGAGCACTCCTGATAGAGATAACTGCTCTGATTAATTTAATGATCGCAGGTAAGGTACACAAGGATATTTGTAATATATTATACGGTGCTAATCTGTGTGCTTTAAAGAAAAAGGATGGAGGCATTCGGCCTATCGCAGTTGGCTGCACATATCGTCGAATCGCTTCCAAACTATGCTGCAAAAAATTTTTAAATAAACTTACCGGAAAATTTCAACCTACTCAGTTAGGTTTCGGAAGCAAAGGCGGGTGCGAAGCAGCCGTACACGCCTTAAGAACTTACCTTCAAACAGATGTAGGTCAGGTGGTTGTTAAGGTCGACGTTAAAAATGCTTTTAACACTGTTTCTAGATCTGCTCTGCTTGACGAAATTCAAAATCATACACCAGAAATATTTGATTATTTATTTCAATGCTACGGCTCGGATTCTTCACTTCTGTATAAAAGTCACCATATACTTTCATCGACTGGTTGCCAACAAGGTGATCCTCTTGGCCCTGCTATATTCAGCCTTGCAATTCATCCGATCATTTCATCCCTCACATCAAAATTAAACATGTGGTATTTAGACGATGGCACTCTTGGAGGCGACTCAGAGACAGTCTTGGAAGACCTTAAAGTTATCATTGAAAAATTTAGTTTTATTGGCTTAGAACTAAATTTTTCCAAATGTGAGCTTTTTATTCCTGAATCAGTCGCATCCTCTGAAAGGAATGTTATAATAGAAAAATTTAACGTTTTGGCTCCTAACATCAAAATTCTTAACAGACAATCTTTTCGTTTATTAGGGGCTCCGATATTCACTGACGCATTCCCTACGTTCATTACAGAACAAAAACTTAAGTTTGAAGAATGTTCTGACCGTCTTTCAAACATCCACGCACAGATAGCTTTTCATATCATCCGTTATTGTCTTTTTGTACCTAAATTAACATATGTTTTAAGATGCAGTCCGTTTTGGATTTTTAGTGACCTTTTGTCAACTTTAGATGATTGTATTAAAAATACCTTAGTCAAAATTCTAAATTGTCCAATGTCAGATATTTCTTGGTGTCAAGCCTCCCTTCCGATCAGATTTGGTGGTTTGGGTATCCGCAAAATTTCCAGTGTTTCACTCCCGGCGTTTTTATCCTCAGTTCATAGTACTGGTGCCCTTTTTTTAAAAATTGTTGAAAATTCTTTAGGAAATGTACAAATTAATTGTATGCAAGATGCTACAAATGCTTGGACTTTAGACTGTCCAGGTGAAAGCCTTCCTAACAAACTCCATTCGCAAAGACATTGGGATGAGCCTATAAATAAAAAGATCTCAACTGACCTTTTAAATAACACAGTTTCTCCAGTAGATCGGGCTCGTCTTCTTGCCTCTGCGAAGCGAGAATCAGGTTTCTGGCTTCAGGCTTTACCATCTGTCAACATTGGGACGCTCCTAGACAGTAAGTCGTTTGCCCTTTCTATCAGCCTGCGAATTGGGTCAAACACAGTCGAACCACATAACTGCTTCTGCGGAGTTCCAGTAGATCGCCAAGGACACCACGGCCTCTCCTGCCGTCGAAGTGCTGGCCGCCTTTCTCGCCACGCCTCTTTGAATGATGTCATCCGCAGGGCTCTTGCTACCGTAAACGTGCCGGCTATTCTTGAGCCGAACGGTATCGCACGTGACGATGGCAAGAGACCTGACGGAATGACCTTAACTCCCTGGAGTCGTGGAAGGCCGCTAGTTTGGGATGCCACTTGCGTTGACACACTTGCGGCGTCTCATTTACCATCCACTTCCAAGACGGCGGGAGCAGCGGCAGTGGCAGCAGAAGGCTCCAAAGGGCGAAAATACGAGAGTCTCGGCGATAATTATATATTTCTGCCCTTTGGAGTAGAAACATTAGGTCCGTGGGGTCCAAGCGCATGGACTTTATATAAAGATTTATCAAAGCGGCTGATAGAAAAGACAAACGACCAAAGGGCTGGCGCTTACCTCGGCCAGAGAATTAGTCTTGCCATACAACGGGGTAATGCTGCCAGCCTTTTAGGTACTCTACCCGTGGACAGTGACCTGAGCTCTGTTTTCTACTTATGATTGCCTCCTGGTAGAAAACAGAGCTCAGAATTTTTAAGTGTAATATTTTTAGGTCATAAGTAGATATAGTTAAATTATTTATTTATTTTTGTATTCATATATGTACTGTTCGTTTTTTCATTTACTGTATCTTCAAATAAACAATAAAGTCACGGTAAAAATACTTGGGACTTAAGGTACAAAACATCGCTATTAGTGTGAATCTCTCTCGAGAATCAGGAAACCAGCTATATAATATACCTGAAAAGGCAGCTAAGTGTTTTCATTTTTAAATGACTTCAAAAAAAGGAGGAGGATCTCAATTCGTCTGTTTTTTTTTAAGTTTGTTACCTCAGAACTATTGACTGGGTCAACCGATTTTAAAAATTCTTTTTGTGCTTGAAATGTGATGCTTGTCGTATGTTCCCATTTAAGTTTTATCAAAATGGGTTGAACCGTTTTTGAGTTACACTAAAATAACTGAAAAATATTTTCCTATCTTGATGATATAGTCGTTAACAATGATAATCGATCCCGTAAGTAGCAAGGGTCAATAAAAAGTGTGAAAATTTTTTTTCATCAAAAAATGGAACCGATTTCAACACCCAAAAGTGTGAAATAACTTGTCGAAGTCGGTACCATGCGCACAATATTGTGTTAATAGATACTTTTGAACTGTCATGGTACCGACTTCAACAAGTTATTTCACAGTTTTGGGTGTTGAAGTCGGTTCCATTTTTTGGTATTTTTTTTTATTTGTATGTTGTAAGGAAAATTTCTTACCCAGTGGCCATTTGCGTAATTTTATTTCACCCTACATCTAAAATAATTTTGATTCAAAATGTGATAAAATTAATGAACCACAAAAAAGGTCTTAGTTTACCATCTGCTAACTACAAACTGAAATGAATTCACTACCAACATGAATTAACTGCTACTTTGTATACATGCTTTTTTATGAAGGAAAAGAGAGCAATAAGCCACGTGGTGCATTATGGCCAACCATAATTTACTAAATGGGCACAGCAGGGTTGGGGTTTCCACATTTCCCAAATAAGACAACAACAACCGGAAGTGATGCATCACACGCTATTAGCGGTCATCCATCTAAAAAGTGACCTCAGAGATCATAATTTAACATCACTTTAAAATAACTTGGCTACTTAATAGCACCTTTTTTAAATCTGCGCTTGAAGTTTATTAATTCTTAACGTTTTGTTTATGGCAGAATAAGTTTGAAGTAAGACAACAAAGTAACAACAGTGTAAAGTTAATACTTCATAATAAAAAAATCTAACAAAAATTATTATTTTTATATTTCTTGCGCCCGCGGCGCAGCAGGTCTTACAATCATCTCGGAATTGTACAAATATGCAATAGAAGTTTGATTATTACGCACCAAATGAATACATACCTCTCAAGTTCAGTTTTACAATAAAATACAACAAAACCCAAACATGTTCCAGTTGACTCGCCCGTTCAATCAGTCCACGCGCCCGGGATTGAAGTACCAGCAACAATGACGGTCTTTGGCTTTTGTAATACTTTATTATGTGCCGGCAAAGATCCCCTGACAAAACTTTATTGGAACATCGAGTATGAGCACTCCAATGATATGAGTATGAGACACTAGTTATAATGGGACGACATTATTCGATAGAGTTTCAAGATAGAAGCTTTATAAAGGCTTATGATTTATTCAACTTTGTCGGCTTCCTTATTGTTGATTTTTCCTTTTGTGTGCCGACTTATTTGTGCGTAATTGAAGTATTGATTTTGATAATATGGTTTCCTTTGACAAAATAGCCAATATTTTGTGATTAGGGAAGGAAATGATTTTAATTAAGTACTTGTGATCTTCATTTCCATTGGTTTTCATATGGCTTTTCTGCTACTCTGGCCGATGTCCTTGTGAGCTAGATCCACGTAGAGATTAGTCTGTTTTCATAACTGACTAGGATATCACTTTATATTCCAATACATGGATCGCTGCGGGACTGAGAGTTGAGTTGCTTTACGGATAGCCAACAAATTGTTTCATTGTTAGAAAAAAAATCGTAATATCGTAAAGTATTAAATACACTTTATTCATGTCACAATGGGAACGGCCTGGTTGATAATCTAAGATAATTTTACTATAATAAAAAATACAATTCAAAAAAATAAACCATATAATGACTATGACATGTTTTGGACACATAAGATTGCGTTTTTATCAATGAGTAATACTAAAGAGGTTTAAAAACCAACTCAACAATAAATTATATATATGAAGCAATGATAGCCGAGTGGTTATAGCTATGGACTGCGGTGCCGTAGGTCCATGGTTCGATCCCTGCCGCCGGCTTGAGCTTTAACCCATAGTGGAAGAGTATTTTACGAATACCCGCCTGGCTAGCTATCACCCTTATGTATTCCGGCAGCAGTCCTTGAAAGCCAGTAAAATTACAGGCACGTGATCAGACTGTTCAAATGTATATCTCAAGGTGACGAGCGCAATGCAGTTCGTGTTGTGACGAAATGCATCTGTTATAGGCAGAGGGTACCTCTTAAAATCAGGTGGGCCCCGTGCTTGTTCCGTCGCAATAACATAAAAAAATACATATAGTAAATCAAAATAAAAAATACAAATAATGAAGTCATAAGTTATATTGGCATTCCGATAAGAAAATGTATTTTAAGTTACCTCGTTCAAACTTTGACAAAAATCGTCTTTACGTTGATTTGTACGCCTGACGCATACCCTCAGTGGAAATAATCTCATTGGTCATGTCACCACTTAGTTTTGGTATTCAGGATGTAAAGACAATTAAAGCCCTATTGTAGCCTAATGTATAAAAAACAACCCAGTCGCATCAATGTGAGTGTTGGCGTGCTACCCATTTTGAGCAATGATTACTATAGCCTTTTACAACATCTAACAGTAGATATAGAACAGTTCATAAATTCTAAAGCTCGGTACTACTTACTTATACATATGCCTACACAGCCTCCTATGAAGAATTAAATAAGTTCCATTGGCTTAAAAAAAAAAAAAAAAAAAAAAAAAAAAAATACAAAGTGATTCTACTAGAACGTCAAAATAAACCATTTGAATCAACCTTTCAATTTAAATAACGACAAGTTCCCTCTTACACACCTTTAAAACAAAAATATAAATGCATCCTCACAAACACATACTCACCTTAACAATCTTGCATTATTAGATAGTTTTTAAGATATCATAATATTACATCAGGTCCTCATAGCTAGCTCGCTACAATGATCATGTTGTTGACAGATGTTATAAGTAATATAATAACTTTTTATTATAATATTTAACAATCTATGCATAGATAAGCACAAAACAACAGCTATAATTCAGATCAAATGTTAATATGTAGCCAGCTACTTTATTACTACTCGAAAAACACCTTTATTCGAGAAAAGGAGTATGGTGAAAATCAGCCTTGCATAGAGTTTAGTGTCTATGTAGTCCATTGCTGAGCCCCCTATTGCCAATTATGTTCAAATATATACGTTAATTGTAGTTATTGTATACTTATGGTATTACTTTTTGTGGTAATAAAATACTTTTCTGTCTTTCTTATATGTAAACAAAGGTTAAAAAAATATACATAATTTAAACATGTTTGTGTAATCAATTGGTCAGTGATAATAGTTATATAAGTTCATCCATGAAACATGTGTTTGTAACATTTACCTATGTGTGAACCTACCTCATCATTCATTTCAGAGCATGTGCTTTTTTTTTTTTATGCCTGATAGGTTAGCCTTTGACCACTATCTCACCTGATGGTAAGTGATGATGTGGTCGAGGATGCTGTTCAGGCTAACCTAGAGTTACTGGCTCTCAAGGACAGCTGCCGGAACACACCGTTAGGTGCTTGGCGACAGATTTTCAACTTGAGGGTGGTAGCTAGCCAGTCGGGCATTCGCAAAGTGCCCTACCACCATGCTGTAACGACTGCTATCCTAAGACAACAACCGGGACCGACGGCTTAACGTGCCCTCCGAAGCACGGAAGCGCTTAGTAGTAATGTCACCAGCGGTCACCCATCCAAGTCATGACCGCGGCGGACGTTGCTTAACTTTGCTGATCGATTCAGAATGGCTAAGCAAACTTGGCTACGAGCGCTTCAAATTTTCTCTTACCTAAGATAAGAAAGAAATATGCGGCCTAAAAATTTGCTGTTGTAGTCTTTTCTAAGAATGCTATAGTGCTTGCAAATCGGTACCATGCAGATGCATATTGAATCAGTGTGATGGTGAAACACGCTATGAGCTTACGTTTACGTGTTCCAAAACGTATTTTATACTTTTAAGTGCCAAAAGTAGGTTCCATTTAAAACAAAAACATGTTTAAAAGCATTGAATGTGTTGGTCTCAATTCTTACCGAAGTGGTACCGCGGTCGCTTCGGTGGGGAAGTAGAGACAAAGTCGAAAATGGGTTGGCTGGAAAACTTCCGGTGAGTGCAGAAAAGTCGTCGCACTGCCAGTCGCTGCCACTTCAGTGTGAATTAACGCTAAGTTGCCTAAAATACTGGTCAGCCTCGGTTATAAGTGTAGTCGTAATAATTACGAGTATACGAATCAGGTAGGCATAAGCATATTAGCGTATAAAATTTCAATCAAACCATCTTGGAGCTTCACGTGACAAAAAATGTTTTATTTAAATTTAGTCTAAAAGCATGTAATCAAAAGTTTAATGTAAGATAAGTGCCTATATGCGGTAAAGTTATACATCTCACATGTAAAATTTTACTTTGCCCTTTTAAAAACAGGAACAAAGTCCCGGAAAGGTTCTCAAAAGCACCAACCCCAATTAGTCACTGTCATAATATCGTGATTCAGATGTAAAAGTCGATATTACCCCATTGAGTGGCGCGCACTTCCTCCGCTTTGACCTGTAAGGGTTCAATACATTGAATCTGAGCGCACTATGTGATTTTTACGTGGAAATACATATCCAAAAGGTTTTTTGTCATTTATCTTCTCCTATACTTATGTATCTTGTGATCAGTTTAGAATGCGTTATAACAGTCCAAATAATAGAATATGACCGGAAGACTCATTTCCATATAGGACGCAAAACACATCACACAAAATGTAAGCAGTGACTACCTCTACCAGATTGTATATATAAAGTACTTTGTCATTTTCACTGCCTATATATTTTCACATTGAAAGGAAATAGTTATTTATGCAAGCCTGAAAAATTGTTGTTTGACGCCAGTACTTTTATGTAATCCTGAGGAAACGAAGGGTACTATGATTAAACCACGAGCAAAGCGAGTCAAGTTTCGAATAGCAAAAATATTTTCCATGCTACATGATAAAAAAGAACACTTTTTCACGCAGATTTTGGATTGTAAACAACGGGTTCGTTGCATACGCACCCAATGACAACTCCCTCCGTGTCAGTTTCCCACGATCTCAGTTCCCCCCGATAAATTTTGAGCGAATATTTTTTTGTGATTTGTACTGTCAGCAGCGAAGGTGTATTTAAAGTTATTTAAAAAAAAATAGGGCACACAAGTTTAGGTTGGTTGGAAGAGATTCTTGTTATAGATAAGCTTACTTTGTAAAACAAACTGTGTGAAAACATTTTGTACTGCCTCCTGGGAAGAAAACTTTTTATCACATAGAAAATTGTCCGAATCAGGAAAAAATACGGAGGGTGACGAATGGTTTGTAATCGCAATTCCTGTGGAGTTAAAACGGTTTCTCGTGCTGTATGAGGTCTCGCGTTATCATGTAGCAATAATGGTGAAGATCGATTAAAGAGTCGGGGATGTTTCACTGCTAGTTTCGCTATCATTGTCCGGAGTTCGGTACGGTAGACATCTGCCGTTATTGCTTGACCAGATCGGAGAAAGCTATAATGAATAACACCATGCTGAGATCAACAAACAGTAACCATTGCTTTGGTAAGCTTTGCTTTAGGACACTGTTGCGGTTTATTTTTTATTTCTCTTACAATAAGGTTAATGCGATAATTCTGTTTTCATCTTTGATGTAATCAAACAATACAAGGGGCTTATATGCGGGGATTAATATATGAAGTGGTTCCTTAAAATTTGTTATTGGAATTATAAAATCTTTGTTATGCTTTCTACATAATGTATTTTTCACACTTTTGAATGCTGGAATGTCCAATTTACGACAATTATATTTTTATTTTGAAAAATTTCAAATAAGCCTTTCAAAAAATATTTGCACTGATATATAGTTTTTGCATAATTCTTATTTCACTTTCATCGTCAACACTTTCGTGTTTCTGGGTGCCGACTATTGTTATAAGTAACCCAAATTTTATAATTTGTAAGAAATGCGCTGAACTGATTGATGATTTGAAGTTAAACCCGTCAGAATTGAAAGATTACTAGAACAATAGAATTTCATTCATAATACCGGCAGCTGCGGTTCCCCCAATAAAATACCTAGCTAGTATGCATACATTTCGAATTTTGAATCTTGTATTTTAATAACACAAGTGTATGTGATATTAATACGCAAGATTTTTGGATAACATATAAAAACCATTTGAAGCAATTGACTAAATGTAATTTTAGCAATTATGATATTGAAATATAACATTGAAATAAATATATTATTATCAAGAGAAACTCTATTTTGCTAACGGTACATTTAATATATGGTAGTTATTTCTTACCATCAAATTTATCGGGGGGAACTGAGATCGTGGGCAACTGACACGGGGGGAGTTGACATTGGGTGCGTATGCAACGAACCCTATACAACACATTTCCAAGCTTGTGATGTAGTTATTTGTTATGCAAGGCTGCAAAATGCTTATTTGATAGCTTTGGCGGCAGTAATTGTATTCTAATTTGAAGAAGTCAAGAATTCTGGCATTGAACTATAAGCGAAGAGAGTGAATAATCCTGAGTTGACGTTTAACTCTTGTATTAAAAAGTGAGGAAAAAACTTGCTTTTTTAACTTTGTGCATTGTGTATAAATAACTACTTAATTAAGCATAAATAACTAATTATGCATGAATAAATACTTAAATTGCATACAACACGATGAAGCGCAATCGAGGCAAAATTGAGATCCAACCAGCTACCCACGATGTTTCTTTCAGTTTTGATTCTACTCCATTCGACTGTACAGTTTTGAAAAAGCGTATCGTACTCCCACACACACACGGTGCAATTGATCAACTCTATTCGACTGTACCGTACAGATCGCATTCGATTTCGTAAAGTGGGTGGCAGGTGTTAAACTGACTATGCTATCTATATTTGAGTACAGACTTATCTTTAATTACACCTATAAATCAGTTAAATTATAAGAACCAGATGAAATGAATACGAATAAATTAACTGCAATGATAATATACGAGTACCTCAATTGTTTCAAGTATAAATTTACATAACCCCTCACAACTACAAATTGACCACCAATATAGTCTAGTTATTAATAATCCGTTATGCAACTAATTATGTAGGCAGTAATAGATGTTTAATGAGCCGGTAGCAAATTACTCATTACCGCGGGCGCTGTCAGGACCAGATGAGCTAGGAAAATTGGCGGGTGTTCGTAGATATTGTTCACGAAATTAAGGGTCTAGTTATTTCGGCTTAACTGAGCTTGGCATTGTTTGGTCTGAATTACTACTTGTCACGAGTTAGAAATACTCAGAACTAAGTTGTCTGCTATTAAAATTTACAAATCACTAAGATATTAAAGATGGAAAAGGCATTTAAACACAATTTTACAAGTCTTGTAATACGAGTATTATAAAATTACTTAATCTTAATTACTCTCTGTAACAATGTCCTATGAATATTAATTAGACGCTTAAACAAAGTTTATCCTACCATTTTTAAATACCCAATTCTGCAACAGTGGTGAAACTATACTATTTTTATCATTGAAAAAAATTGAAGATGCCAATGTCGAGCACTAAAAAAGTAGACTGTATATGAGTACGCTGTCATAATCTTATTGAAGTAAATATGACTTAGAACATCGACACGTAATCTCTTAGCGAGAGAAATAGTAACGGAAGGTGGTCTAAGGAAAAATGAATATTACGAGTACATGGCCGCACGTTTGAATTAATAGAGAAACCTAGTCGTGTCTTGTGAACGTTTGATCTGAAAGATATCAATATTTCATCGGAAGTTCCATCGTGATTTAGGCCAGAACTGTCAAAAAGTAGACAAACATCTTCAAGTCTAATATCTCTATTTCGTTGAATGATGTCAGTGTTGTCGAAGGGTTAGTTTAAAGACTTTGCTTGTGATCTTAGCTGTTACATTCGTTGTAATGAAGTACCAACGTCGTTTCTTCACTGTTGACCAACTTTATTCGAAGTGTACCGACTGTAGAAATTCTTAATACGCTTGATGTGCTTGAACGTAGCTTGGCCAATGGCTTGATGCATAAACATCATAGAAGAATCAAACGAAGCTCACTCACTTCACACGCCCCGATATATGAAAAACCCTGAAGGAACTGCACAAGCTAAATTGGAGTTACAAACAATTATTTTAACCATAAATGCCACCGTGTATTTCATAAATAACATACCGTTACGCCTATATTTCCGAAGGATAAGCGATACATGAAATATTGGGAGATATAGCCTATGGTAATGTACCGACCACCGTTCCAGACTCCAGACAACTGAAAATGTCTTTGTCAGAAAAACCCAATAGCTTTTCTGACCCGGGTTCGAACTTAGGACCTCGAGACCTCAATATTATATAGCTGCGTCCTTTAACGAGGCTTTCAAACGTAGTAGAGTAATAGTGTAAATAATATACCTAAGTATTTCCTAAATCATCATCTTCATCAGAAATGTCCACCTTTAAACAAATGCGTCCTCCATTAGAAGAGGTTTGTAATACCCACAATTGACAGATGTCTTAGAGATTGCAGTCTAAGATGAAAGTGTACTTCAGAAAGCCCTGGTGACCACCTTCCCATATTTTTCCATCGCCTCTTACGCTTCCCACGGGAATAAATGGGGGTGCAGTTATACCCTGTCACCACACGGGGAATTTTATAAATACTTAAAATTAAAAGGTATTAAGAATCAAAAGGTATTTCACCCCGTGTGTCGCGACAAGAACATCTCCTCACCATTGCCTGGTCGTTCCTCCTTTCGGCGCCGAGTTGTCTCGACTTAGCAGTATAACGGTCACACCCGCTGTGCAATCGCAGAGGTAATCAAGTGTGCACTGTAGTAAAGATCGTATGGTCAGCAATAACAATAATTCACTGTATATTATGACATTTTACTTGAATGTCTACATATATTTTACTCTTAAAATATATTTTATATATATAAAACAATAAATAAAATGGATTTGACTTCAGACACTAAGGATAATGAAATTGTGCTGGTCTATCTGGTAACTTAAGGGTATATTTTAGACGAACGCCCACATACAAAACGCAGCTCCAATCTCATTTTAATAATAGCGAATAAAACTCAATGATTTTTTACCTACGTAATCATTACCCTAATTTCTAGGTTTGTGGTGCATCAGATTTTCATTAAATTATACAGTTTTGAAATTACACTAGCTCAAAAACTCGTAATTTTAGATAAAAGAAAGACCCAACTTTAAGCATCTCTTTCAAGAAAAATAAGCATGTTTTTAACATTTCTATTGCACCACAAACATGGGGAATATAATGAACTTTATATAATGGGAAGTTATTTATACATGTGTACTATACTTTTTAAATAAATCTGGAGCTACGAATAACTGGCTCAAACTCCTAAAAACGAGTGCTATATACTAAACGCTATATAATAAAAAAAATAATTATTAGTCCAAAAGAAAAAGGATTTAAGCCAGCAACGATAGGTCTAATAATACACTATATTTACATGTGACTTTTTTTTTAATAACAAGTTGAGTTTTTATAAAAGTTCACGCTTTGGCTCGCGGGTATATGTCCTTAAGAGCGCACTGAGCTTTTTAGGCGCGCCGCGTATGTGTGCGTGAGTAAGGCACGCCAACAGTATCCGTCCCCGTCCGACGGCCGAAAAATTACTAAAGCGGATAGGGACAAAGCATCGCGGCTCTGGCTAAAATGGGCGGAACGTGCGTGAATTTCAGTATTTCCTTCGTATAATAGAAACAAATACTTATTTGGAAAATTTCATGTGTATACGTTATAGAAAAAACTTTTTTTTTTATTATTGAAATACTGACGACTTTCCGGTAATTATTTACACTGAACTAAGAGTTTATTTAGTTTTTTAGATATTACTTTGGATTGTTTTTCTATAGAGAAAACTTTAAGTAATCGTGTTTCCAAAGTGTACGATTTATAGAATGAATCCTTAAATATAATATATAAAAATGTCATAACTCAAAAAAAGAAATAAGGACACAGCAAGGGATCAAACGAACCACAATTACGTATCGTTGCCTCGGTGCAGGCTTAAATCTGTAACCAACTTCGAACTAGGATCAAATCAAAAATCAAAATTTTTCGTAGACAGTTACAATTTGGGATATTAGTAGCCTTTTCATAACCATTATTCTTGACAAGCTCAACTCGTTGCAACACCATGTTTATTTCGAAGACTTTAAATAAGTTACTGAATATAATTTCTAATTCATATTAATATGACATGGGTCGCTTACTATAGGCGAGCCATGTTGACAGTTTAAATTGCATCTTCCCATAGTAAAATCCTACACCAGATAGCAAAAACCTGCTTTTGCAAATATTTTTGTTAGAAATTTCAAAAGTTTCGTTTTGTCTTTGTGTGTTTCCTAATTGTATGCTGTTTTTGTGTTTGGTAAATTGCGGCCGCTGGTAGCGTACCGTCCTGCGTTGTTTTTAGGTCTTTAGTGTCAATAGTCAAAAAGTTATCACCATTTTATAGTCATGCGGGTTTATAGCGGCGTAACATTGATGATCGGTTCAGAACGGCTAAGCAAACTTCGCTACGAGCGCTTCAGAAGAGCACTAAACAATTATGGTAGGTAAAGGTCTTGTGTGCGAAATACGCATCAACATCCCACGAATAATTTACGTTAGTAGTGGTACGTTGATTATTTAATATTATATTCCTGTTAGAATAATTTTTAAAAGCATTTAAGCATACTGTAGGTCATTATTAAAATTCTGTTACTTGAAAGCGGCTGTAGCTTTATACATAGATCGTCGTATATTATCAAATAAGGCATACCGCTTGGTAAAAAAAAAAATAACAGATGGACTAAATGAGATTACTATAGCTCACTCAATAATAGTATATTATGTGTATAGTGAGCAAGTTGCTCACGAGTTTCATATGCACTTTTTGACCCTTGAGAGGAAAAAATATATACTCGTATATTGCACAAATGCGATACAAACTACATTCGAAAATTATTTTCACGCGGCAAATGTTTGGTGGTTGATTACATATACTTAGCCTTACAACCTACTTCAAAATTATAATTTTAGTGAAGTAATGCAAATACTTTATTACAGATTATTGTGAATTATATATAATTTGATAATATGTATAATAATAATATTTTCGCCTTCATTAAGGACACATTTAGGTATTCTAAAAATATAAGTCGATCTTCAGCGGTATAAAACCTCTTTGTTGTTACAAATCTGTATTACCCGGTTAAATTAAAAATGCTCTGTTTACTCGCATATAATTTGCAGTTAGGAACTAATTTAACTTTGAAGAGGTAATTCTATTACGCACTAGTGTATAATATTATTATGCACGAGGTTGTTATAGTTCGGTGTATGGCCCTAAAAACGATATAATAAAGCTCACTTTACGAGCAAGGGTGTTAAAAAATATTTTATTATTACTATTATTACCTGAAGTGGTGGGTTCGAATCCCGCTAGTATGCAACTTTTTTTTCAATCTCACAGAATTTAGCATTATATTCCTTTTGTCGGATTTTATATGAATATTCAAATTGCTGGATCCGGAACAGTTTCCATTCAAAAACCGGGTGCTATATAACAAACAGGTAGAGCTGCAGCGTGAATAGAGCCCTTTCTCTTAATAGTAGGCAACGCCCCAGTAATGCTGCGGATATTACAGGTGATGATAAAAGGCGGTGACCATTTTCCATCAGGTGGTTTCTCCACTTGTTTATCACCTTTTCGTCCATCCGTCCGTTCGTCCGTCTGTCACCAGGCTGTATCTCAAAAAAGGTGACAGTTAAAATTTTCACAGATCATGTATTTCTGTTTCCGCTATAACAACAAATACAAAAAGTTGGCCAAGTGCGAGTCGGACTCGCGCACGTTAAAACAAAAAAGGTTAAAATATGAAGTCTAATGTTGTAGGTATAGCTAATGGTACGGAAACTTTCGTGCGCGAGTCCGACACGCACTTGGGCAATTTTTTTTTATTTTATTATTCTATGTTAAAACCGTCTATTTTTTAAACAGCACTTACATAATTATTAATAACTCCCCGCCATACCAGAGTTGACTGGACGGCAACTAATTACTTAGAAATATTAGCACACTCAAGACGATAGGGTACCGTGGCCGTCCGTAATTATGTCAGATGGTGGAAGTAATCGGGTAGAGTGAGATTTGATGAAGGCAGCGTCATAAATATTTTACGTTATCTCCCTGGAAGTCTTAAAAAAAACATAATTAGATAGATAGATAGATCACTTTATTGCACTTGGTGGTAATTTGTCATCATTATCATCATCATCATCATCAGCCAGAAAACGTCCACTGTTGAACAAAAGCCTCCCCATAGAACGCCACAAAGAACTTATATTAGCCGCTTGCAACCATACGCTACCCGCGACTTTAACGATGTCGTCAGTCCACCTGGTGGAGAGCCTAGCAAATCTACGTCTGCCGGTGTAGTATGGTAACCACTCGAGATTCTTTCTTCCCCATCGGTTATCAGTTCGTCGAGCGTAATCAGTCGAGGTAATTAGTACGAATTACAAAAATATCTGAGAAGAAGTACAATCGGCAGCCTTATTGCTAGGCAGCAATCTCTTCCAGGCAACCGAAAATTTACTGGAATAAGTTACTGGAGTGTATTTATTCTTTAATTACTTGCCTCCGTAGATATAATTTACTTATTAATTCAACTTTAACAAAATTCCCAAATCAGTTTTTGAAGCGCTCGTAGCGAACTTTGCTTAGCCATTCTGAATCGATCAGCAAAGTTAAGCAACGTCCAAAGTCAAAGTCAAAGTCAAAATCATTTATTCAATTTAGGCGTCTACGACGCTCTTATGAAGGTCAATTACAAATTTTAATATTGAAATATACTACATTGTACTGCCACGTTCAGCAAACAAAAATTATAGAGCCACTGCGAGAAGAACGGGCAAGAAACTCGGGGCCATTCTTTTAAACGTTTTTTAAAAATGTGTTTGGTACATACTATATAATAAAATTATTACAATACTTAATTTACATTACGTAGGTGTTAGGCGCTAGCTTGGTAGAGGCGAACCAGTCCAAGCATTTTTGTCGTTTAAGTAATCACAAACTGTGTAGTAAGATTTCTTTATCAAAATATTCTTCACATGCAACTTGAATTTTCTTTCTGTGAGCGTTGTAATATGTTTGGGCAATTTATTATAAAACCGCACACAATTTCCTAAGAAGGACCTTTTATTTGTCTTTGCTAATCTAAAACCTGGCACCGCTATTTTATCTTTATTCCTAGTGTTATAATCGTGAGTGTCACTGTTTGATTTAAATTTGCTCAAATTTTTACGAACATACATAATATTTTCAAATATATACAGACTTGGTAAAGTTAAAATATCAATTTCTTTAAAAATATCTCTCAGGGATTCCCTAGGATCCATTTCATATATGGCTCGAATTGCACGCTTTTGTAAGATAAAGATTGTCTCTATCTCAGCAGCAGCTCCCCACAGCAATATACCATAAGACATAATACTGTGGAAATACGCGAAATAAACGAGCCTAGCAGTAGCTACGTCTGTTAGCTGTCTTATCTTACGAACTGCATATGCAGCAGAACTAAGTCTTCCAGATAGATCATGTATATGTGGATTCCACTGTAAAGTTGAATCCATTTTAATTCCCAGGAAGACTGTCGCATTGTCAAAAGAGAGTTTTTCTAGGCCAAGGAGGACCACAAGATTGTCGAGCTGGAGGAAGAATTGAACAAGTTACACTGGGATGTCATGGGGTTATCGGAAGTCCGAAGACAGGGACAGGACACCGTTATCCTTGACTCAGGTAACTTGTTATTCTACCGGGAAGGTCACCAAAAGTCTCAGGGTGGTGTTGAGTTTCTCGTCCGGAAGTCCCTTGTTAACAATGTTGTCAAAGTCGAAAGTGTGTCGAGCAGGGTAGCGTACCTTATACTCAGAATCACCAAACGGTATTCGCTGAAGGTCATACAGGCATACGCACCGACCTCGACCCGCTCAGATGATGAAGTAGAGGCTATGTATGAGGAGATATCTGAAGCCATACATGCCTCCGAAACATACTTCACCGTTGTTATGGGGGACTTCAATGCTAAGTTGGGCACACGGAATGGCGATGAGCCCATTTGGATATGGGCAGCGGAACCAGAGGGGCCAGCGGCTGGGCGACTTCATGGAGAAGGAGGGACTCTTTGCAATGAACTCCTTCTTCGAGAAGTGACCATCCAGGAAGTGGACGTGGATAAGCACCGATGGTTCAACAAAATGTCATGAGATCGAGTTTATCATGACGACCAGGAAGCAAATATTCAATGATGTCTCTGTGATCCATAAGGTGAAAACCGGTAGCGATCACCGTATCGTTAGAGGCACATTAAATATCAATGTAAAGCTTGAGAGGTCCCGTCTGATAAACTCCACGCTCCGTCCTGGCGTTACCTGGTTAACTTGAAGTACATAACCGCTTCCAGTAGTAAAACCGGAGTTAGATGAGACTGCAATCTTCAGCTGATATGTCGAACTACGGCAAGCTCAATAGACGAATTTCGAAGGCACTGCGACACGACTTCCGCGCCTTCAATACAAATCGTATTAAGGTCGCAATCGAGCGTAACCAAGGTTCCAAAGTGTTCGCAAAAAGTTCGTCTATAGGGCAAAGCCAAATGACCAAGCTGAAGATCGACGATGGCAGAATCATCTCATCAAAACCGGAGATTCTGAGAGAGCTTGAGAGTTTTTATGGACAGTTATACACCTCGACACGAGAACCCGTTGTCAGTACAGCTCAGGACAAGAGAAAGAAAGAGGTAGGTCCAACTTTGACAAAGAGGTCGCCCGAAGAATCCAACTCGGATGGGCAGCGTTCGGGAAGTTACGCGACATCTTCTCGTCGAAGATCCCGCAGAGCCTGAAGACCAAAGTCTTCAACCAGTGTGTGTTGCCAGTGATGACTTATGGCACTGAGACGTGGTCCTGAACTGTGGCCCTTATGGACAAGCTCAGAGTCGCTCAACGAGCTATAGAGAGAGCTATGCTCGGAGTTTCTTTGCGCGATAAAATCCGGAACGTGGATATTCGCCAAAGAACCAAAGTCACGGACATAGCTCTCAGAGTCTGCAAGCTGAAGTGGCAATGGGCGGGCCACATTGCTCGTAGAACTGACAACCTATATGACAACCGATATGGTATATAAATATTAACGAAATGAATATTGATGTATGTTTTCTGATTTCCATATTTGTACACCAGTGGACTGGTAGACTGTAGAGAACTAAATTTATCTTAAGAACTATATGTACCTACTTTCAGCAAATAAATAAATTTGATTTGATTTGATTTGAACCGTTGGGGAAGAAAGGTTCTCGAGTGGTTACCACACTACACGGAAAACGTAGAGCTGGTAGGCCCCTCACTAGGTGGACTGACGACATCGTGAAAGTCGCTGGTAGCCAATGGTTACAAGCGGCTAATAGCCGTTCTTTGTGGCGCTCTATGGGGGGGGGCCTTTGTTCACCAGTGGACGTCTTCCAGCTGATGATGATGATGATGGAATGGTACGGAATCCTTCCTGCGCGAGTCCCACTCACACTTGGCCGGTTTTTTTTAATTGCGTCCTTATGGAACCAATTTTAAAGACGCACTCACGTCAAAAATATAAGGATCCCCAATCAGAAGAGAGATTTAAAAAACGTATTTTTTTTAGGGTTAATTTCTGCTCGATCATAAATACGGTAATAATCATAAACGTCAAACGAAAAACTTTATGCTTTTATAGTTAATGCCTTTTTACAGTTTTGCCATAGTCCAAGTTCATCCACTTCACGAACTGTATGGGAAAAAATAATGTTTCATTTTTAATAAAATTCTTAGTAGCACTTGGCTATATATTTTAATTTTAATGGACCTACGTTTTAACTCCTGCAAAAGTTCCCCATATCTAACTAGAATAAGAATTCAAATCTACATTAAAATCTATTTACCCAGTATGGTGCTACAAAAACATTACAAAAAAAAACTAGTAATATTACTGTACCATGATGTTTTTCCAAAATTCTTTTTAGAGTATTTTATTGGAGATATCTTTTGCTTATATTATGCTTATAATAATCTAGCTTATATAAAGTAGCTACAGGCAGATCAGTAAATAAACATCCCCTGGACATAAAAAGACGCAAAAGGGTCATCTAGTTACATTACATATCTCTCAAATAATGCTATTCTTGACAGTCTAATTTAGTTTTCTAAGCTAGTGGGTGCGCTTGAATTACATTCCTTCTAGAAACCTCGAGAGCCCTGAATCTATTTCACGCACATTACGCTTGTGACTTATGAATTATCGCTGCTGTTAAATTCAGCTCTCTTCATCCCATTTGCTGTATTTTCAAAATGAACTGATGTTTATTACGTCGTGAACTGAAAAACGTTGCTTATCATTACGAACAAGAACAATATCTTTACACGACTGAAAAAAAAAGAGTGTTATGTTTTCAGGGTTGATGTATGTTTCTGAGTTTCTTTATGCACCATAACTTCTAAACTACTTTACCAATTTTAATACCGATATCGTAAGATTCGTCTGATATCGCTAGTGACGTACGCAAAAAAGAAAAAGAAAAACGAATTAGCGGACTTAAGACGCCATATTGTGAGAGATAATAAAATGTTTTTCTTCTAAACCTATAGAGTGGGATATCAAAATGAAGGGCTTTAAAAACCAATTCCATAAATATGTATAACTAGAAGTTTTAATTTATATGGAACGATAAAACATGTAACAAAAATAAATAATTTCAAATCGGGTTTTTTACTTTTTTCATTAATTTATACTTGTTATATAAACTTTAACATTGCAGCCTTGGTGTGCACTGACATTGTAAGACTTAATTTTCTAATAGTTTCTTTGTATAATATTAATAGAGAACAAATTGATGATTGAATTATCACAAAACTTTCGCTGATGCAATAACTAGTCGTTATAATATATAATGTATAATTATTTTAATTAGTCGATAGATTCGTGGCCAGATAGATAAAAGCCAAAGGTGGCCATTTCGAATACAATATTGTTTTAATTTTTTGCTGAGACTTTAATACTTAAACATGTACATATCAGTTTTAGGAATATTACGGCTTGAACTTATGGTGGGACGTATATACACTGCTAAAAGTATTCTCACCTAGACGTTTTTACAATACAGATGGTATAGTGGAATTTTGTTTCAACCTTCAAGCGTGTGTTAGTTAGAATAATGAAAGTCAAAGTGAAAGTCAAAACCATTTATTCAATTTAGGCGTCTACGACGCTCTAATGAAATTTTAACATTGAAATATTCTAACATTACTGCCTCGTTCAGTAAATAAAGTTGTATAGAGCCACTTCGAGAAGAACGGGCAAGAAACTCGAGGCCATTCTTTTAAATGTCTTTTAACAATGTGATACTTACTTACTATATACACTTCATTTACACTTATCAACTATTGATTGACATATTCGTCGTTATATAATACCAAAAAAAGAGTATAATAAATTACTTAACTTCACAACATCTTGATTCGGCAGCACTTCGTCGTTAAAGACTATTTCTACACCACTGGAGGTCTGCTCGGCTCGGCGGTCCGACAGACACTGAATCGGGCAGCACTTCGTCATTAAAGACTATTTCGATACCACTAGAGGTCCGCTCCGCACGGCGGTCCGACAGACACTGAAACTACTCGCAGTGAGTGAACAAACAAGGTGACAAAGCGACTACCGTCACAAACACATTACTCTTTATAATTGACAATTGTGTGATCTCAAGCTCACGTATGGCAATAAGTATAATAAAATCTTCAATGTTTTTACACATATAAATAAAGCACATAATATAAACTATTTTATATAAGTATCTCAACAAATGTCACATGACCAGTTAAACTACTTATAAAATATACTTACAGTATTAATAACATCAAATAATGATTCATATGGCAATAAGTATAATAAAATCTTCAATGTTTTACACATCATAAATAAAGAACATATTATAAACTATTTTAATAAGTACTTTACACTGTCACGTGATCAATTTCGCTACTTTTAAAAAATATACTTCCAGTAATATTATCATCAAATAATGATTCAAGTGATCATGATAATCCATATATTATGCTTAATCACAGTCTAACAACAAACACAATTAGGTACAGTATTAAATTCACACCACAGATAAAGTAGGTATTGTTAGCATAATACACTCAGAAAGTTATTGTGACATTGTATTGATTACAATTATTTATTTAAGGTTTATATTATTATCTATAATAATGCATTGTTACACTTAAAATATTTAAAAATAATTATAGCATAAAATAATTAAATTTGTTATGTGTATATTTCTATGTAATCTTTACAAAAGTTCTTCAATTTATGTTTTATAAACACAGTCAATTGACTCGCTGGTGGACAGTAGAGGGGACTGTTCCGCTTTGTAAAAGGGAAACGAATTCAGTCAGTTGTTCGCCCGCAGTTGAGTGGAACAGTCGTCTAAAAAGTGTACCAGCGACTCAGAAGTGTTTGTTATGTAAGTGAAAGTTACCGTTACTGTTTATTTTAATTGGTTTTGTTAACGCTAATTATGTAAATGTAATAAATGGTATTATTGACAATAATGTTTGAATTGTGTGAAATATAATGTAACTACCATCAATGTGTATATTCATTGTAATGACCTTTACCTTAGTATAATGGAAAATAGGTTACAAATCAGAATTGGGTTGTCCCACGTAATAAAATTCAATAACCAAAACCAGAAATTTTAATATGCTTAGAGAGAGCATTTTAGTCTGCTTGAGTTTATCTTTTACAGAATGAAGAGTGAAATCCATTGAAGTAACCTTTGTTGAGCCGCGGACGCATGATGTATCATGTATGCAACGTCGTTGCTACGAGGGCTCTGCGATGCCGTGATAGCCGCGAGGGCTCTGATCACCACTACAGCCACCGAGGGCTTCGACGGTGTGTGAAAGCCGCGTAGGGCTTCGATGATGTGTGAAAAGCCGCGAAGGGCTTCGACGATATGTGAAAAGCCGCGGAGGGCTTCGACGATATGTGAAAAGCCGCGAAGGGCTTCAACGATGTGCGAAAAGCCGCGTAGGGCTTCGACGATGTGTGAAGCCACGAAGGGCTTCGACGATGTGTGAAAAGCCGCGAAGGGCTTCGACGATGTGTGAAGCCACGTAGGGCTTCGACGATGTGTGAAAAGCCGCGAAGGGCTTCGACGATGTGCGAAAAGCCGCGTAGTGCTTCGACAATGTGTGAAAAGCCGCGAAGGGCTTCGACGATATGTGAAAATTATCACGCCATGTGAGAACAGCAAAGGATGTAATTCCATACCAAACACCTGGTGTCTACAAGATTGACTGCAGCTGCGGTAGCTCATATTTTGGACAGACTAAACGCACTATTGCAGAAAGGGTCAAAGAGCATATCGCAGCTGTGAAGAATCGTGACACGCATAAATCTGCGATAGCTGAGCACTTACTGGAGTCGGGACCTGACCACTGGATCGAGCTACATGACCCAAAAATTCTCTCCACTGAACGGCATTATTACTCTAGAATTGTACGTGAAGCGGTTGAAATTAAGAAGTACAAAAATTTCAATCGGGAGGATGGATTTAAGTTGTCTACATCGTGGAATCCTGTAATTAGAAAGTGCTCGAGTCGTAATTTGCCGCCGCGTGCAAGTTCTGATACTGTTAGTGTAGTGTGTCGAGGTGACAGTGATAAAGACATTAACGAAAACCTAACGGGCGTAGATTTAAATCGCTCCCACCGCTCCTCAAGACGACGACACCCGCTTCTTCAGTCTACTCGTGACCACGGTCATTGCAACTTGATCGAAACGTCGAGGTTAGTCAAAATATTATTATTTTGATGTTTATTCGTGCGTGGATAGACCCGTCAGTAATTTAGAAACATGAGTATACTTGGTTCACGAAAGTTTAAAGAAAAGATATGTGAGAAGTCGCGAAAGGCTTCGACGATGTGTAAATAGTCGCGAAAGGCTTCGACGATGTGTAAATAGTCGCGAAGGGCTTCGACGATGTGTTAAAAGCCGCGAGGGCTTTTCCGTGCATCAGAAGCCGCGTAGGGCTTCACCGAGCGTAAAGCCGCGAGGGCTTCTCCATGCGTCAAAAGCCGCGTAGGGCTTCGCCAAGCGTAAAGCCGCGAGGGCTTCTCCATGCGTCAAAAGCCGCGTAGGGCTTCGCCGAGCGTTAAGCCACGAGGGCTTCTCCGTACGTCAAAAGCCGCGTAGGGCTTCGCTGAGCGTAAAACCGTGAGGGCTTCTCCGTGTCTTACCTCAACCACGTGGGCTTTACCGTGCGTCGCTAAAGCCGCCAACAGATGACCAGTGAAAACTACAGCTAATATTTTCTAGCCAACCTAGCGTTGAGGATTCGTTGATGTTTTATTACGAATGAGTAAGTAGCCTTACAAAAAAAAGATTCCACATATAATCAAAACGGGCATTTGAGTGCATTATATTTATAATAGAAGATAGTACCCCTTTGTAGTCAAAACCACCCAGCTGATGGAAAACCCCTAGCTAGAAAAAGAGAAGAAACATGCGTTGGTAGTGTTATATCAATTAGGTGCCTTGCTTGATATATAGCTACTGCCCCTGGTCATAACGACTATATAGTCTACGCAGTACTATATCTCATTCAGTAACCGATACATATACAGTTGTACATTTATACGAGTTCTTACTATACGGCCAAATATGAAAACGCCATCCCTCCATTACGAATACAGCAACACTACATTTCATATTTGTATGTGCACTTACACACTAGGTTCGACATGAAATCCTACTAGAGACATAAAAATCAGCCTATTTGCTGGGGTGTCAGAACTTGATGCCTTTTGTTGACTTGCCTATTAGGAGTCAAAGTAAGGAACGATTATATGCTTCATGGTTCTACTTCGTACTGCTTCACGAATAAGTTATAGTGATGTAAAGTGAATACTACAGTGATGAAAAATATCCCGTGAATAAATCCAAGGACCTAGACTGTCTATACTCCAAGATTATTCAATCGGTTTAACCGTTTTAATGTGACGTAGTTACACGCATACTTATATCCCAATATCTCGCATTTTCAATATATGTGTGATTACTGAAGAAAAATCAAGTATATCTGGAATCTGTCTATGTGAAATCTGGAACCCTGTATACGGCAATATCCTCGCCGTATATTACATGGGTTAAAGTCTAAATCTATAATCTCCTTTCGAAAATGTAGGTACATCTTTCAAATAAAAACTGAAATGTCTTACAACTTTCAAATAGTTAATTGTGAAATTCCACGTAAAGTCTCTTAGACGACAAGGAGGTTTTCAATGTAGTTTATAATATGCAAGACTTATGAATATAAACCCAGTTTCATTTATTAAACAACTTAGGTTGTGTCCAAATGGTGGTGTAATTTTATTTTTGAAAAACTCCGGTATGCATAAACTTCAAGCAACTATATTTGCATGCAAAGTAAAATGTGTGAAACATAAGTATCTTAGCATATATAGTTTAAGTGTTGAGTATATGAATTAGTTTTGTGATCCTTTGAAATAAAATACGGATTAAGCTACAAAATTAGGTATTATTTTGAGATGGACTGTTCAATGAAAAATATCAGGTTTAAAATATCATCCTGGAACTTACCACACTATGAATAATCACTAAAATCATGAACTTCGGGACGCACTTACGGTGGTTACATAGTTATGACAAAAATAATGAGTTAAATCATCATAAGCCAACCTAAGTAGGTTAAATTAGAAAATCTATTAAATCCTTGTAGTAGTATTTGCCTCCGAATCGTTAAAGAGTTGTTCTTCATATTTCGTCCAACACCTGATAATGTATTAAATTTAGTGTAATAATAAAGTTAGCGAATATTCTGACATTGTTCCTATATATAGCACTGGAAGCTCACATATGTGTAGTTGAAATTATATAAAAATACACGAAGGCAAAGTAACAGCAGCCACTGAGACGCCATGCTTCGATCAGATTGGTCAGTAGGTGTGAACAAGGATAATTTTGGAAATTAACTGTCAACGTGACATATAGGTACTGGAATATGAAAAAAAACTTATTCGTTACCTATCTTGCTTCATTTTATACAATTGAATTACCTGAATTTGAAATACAGCCAGAATCACTTTCAAATTTAGAATTGAGCACCGCCCGTCCACAGTCAATTTTGGGGTAGGGTGTGACTTTCTGGAGTTTGGTATTTGACGACACAATTGAGTATATCTGGTCATTTAAGTATACTAGTATATACAGTGTACAACCATGATTTCAGCGATACAGACCTTTCAGCGATAACAATGTGAATACAGATCACTATGGACCACCCATTTGGTGTGAATGGAGAGTCAATTAATATGTATTTTTAGCGTTATTAATAAAACACTACAGAGGTAAGTATGCTTGCGTATGCCACTTGAATCGCTCCGTGGAGGTCAGCGCGGCGCCAACCAGCACGATTTTTCAGAGAGATGTGACGGTGCCAAGGTGTCAACGTACGTAGTATCCTATGCTAATGGCCGCCCTAACTTCCACGGAACTTTACATTATCATCATCATCACGCGTTAAACCATTGGATTCGAAAATATCTGCAACATTTTACGCTACTTGTCGCCAGGGCTCTTGCCCGGGGGATGACATGGTGTGGAGAGGAATTCTACCAGCACCTCCAGAGAAAGAAAGGCCATGGCAAGTTGACTAACTGCAGTACAATACTTTCCACACTAGGAATAGATACCGAAGCGTAAGTTAATAGAGGGACGAAAATCGGATGTATCTATTAGATTACTCATCAGTATTTAAAAATGTCATAGCCTAGACCAGATTGCCACACGAGAATACTAGCACGACCTGCGACGCTGGGTCACGTCTCTAAAAGATGCACGAATCCGTGTACATTTTGGAAGATCCAATCCTGTTGCCTAAGCGGACAATATCTTAGAGAATTCAGTATTTGTACAAAATATATCAAATTTATATGTAAGAACCTAATGCAATCAAATTAATAATATATATTGGCTAATATAGGCGGCTTAAATAATTTCACTACCCTCAAGGTAGTCTAGAACACTAAAAACTATAACTATCATATATGTATTCAATAATAATTTTGCCCGGTGCAGTGTTCCTATTAGAAAATAGTTTTTGAGAGAAGCCCATATACTAAACAGTGACAAATACAAGAAAAAACAACCGCTAGTGAAAATAAATAATACATGTGGAATTTTAATAGGACCGTACTTGATGCGCCAATAACTCTTGTGATATCAGTGATTCTTGGAAATAAACATTTATTTGTAGTAGTGGGGGAAATAATATACTTAATAAGACAAAATATAAAAACAAAGAAAAAGCTCCTGCTAAATTTATGTCTGTCTAATAAAGTTCAAGTTAAAGTGATGTTGTATATAAATATAAATTAGCCAAATACTAAGATCCTATCGTATCACCAAAGTGATGTCAAAATGATAGACATGAAATTGAAGAAACACTAGAAAGTAATTTAAAATACTGGGATTTTATTGTCGATAAAATTTATCCTTGGATGTTATTTAAATCAAACTAAACAATTTCTTATGATGATATTAATGAATAATCATAAGGTTAAGAAGAGAAGGCTTGATCTATTTAATAATTAATTTGTTTGTAATAATTTTATTGTTTTCCTTAAGATTGTTGATGAATAAAGAATTTTGTATTGTATTGTATCGTTGAACATTGTTCTATTAAAGTCATGTTTTTTTTTTATTATAAAAAATAAGTTTTTGATTACATTTTTGTACTTATATTGTTATATAAGCTTAGGTTTACTTGAACTAATAGGCATAATCGCGAGGACGCGCTTATTTTGTCAGGATGGACGAATGTTAGCATAATACACTCAGAAAGTTATTGTGACATTGTATTGATTACAATTATTTATTTAAGGTTTATATTATTATCTATAATAATGCATTGTTACACTTAAAATATTTAAAAATAATTATAGCATAAAATAATTAAATTTGTTATGTGTATATTTCTATGTAATCTTTACAAAAGTTCTTCAATTTATGTTTTATAAACACAGTCAATTGACTCGCTGGTGGACAGTAGAGGGGACTGTTCCGCTTTGTAAAAGGGAAACGAATTCAGTCAGTTGTTCGCCCGCAGTTGAGTGGAACAGTCGTCTAAAAAGTGTACCAGCGACTCAGAAGTGTTTGTTATGTAAGTGAAAGTTACCGTTACTGTTTATTTTAATTGGTTTTGTTAACGCTAATTATGTAAATGTAATAAATGGTATTATTGACAATAATGTTTGAATTGTGTGAAATATAATGTAACTACCATCAATGTGTATATTCATTGTAATGACCTTTACCTTAGTATAATGGAAAATAGGTTACAGTATACACATAGATAATTAAACCAAGACTTATTTTCCTCATAAAAACCACAGAGTATAATTAAAACGAAATGAGAATGTCACATTAAGCCAGTTGTTTAATCTTAAGCTTAAAGCTAATCAAGTGAAGATGAACAAATATTTCATTACATAGTAAGTCAATTTTCAAATAATCTATCACGTGCAATTCGATCCATCTATGAAATGGATCCTTGATTGAGTGCCGGAAAGAAGACTTCAACGGGAATTTTTCACATTTTGACTACTTTTACAGTTTTTTGGGTTCAAAACTTTTGACTGTGAACTTGAAATTCATTCATCATTATTTATAACTAAAAAATAAATAAAATAGCTACAATTCCATCTTATTTTCCTCCTAAGCCGACGACGTGACTTCGTAAACGCTATGTATCCCAACAGAAATAATTATCGACGCATTTCGTTCCTACACGAATTATCATCCGGAGCTATTTAGTCTTCGAGCGCACGATTTTAAAATATTTGATATTATGAATTAAATATAGATTCCTACAAAGTAATGCATGAATCCCGACACCCGATTTTCCACCCACCCTGTAAAATATGAAATTTATTAATGAGATAAATCTGTTTTCTAGTAATTAATAGAGCTACCAATATTACTACTTCGTTCATCTAGGTAATTGTTTCGTTCACTCGTCTTAACTCATCACATATTAATCTAATTACTCGTTTTACCTAAAATGTGTCTTGCAAAAAGCTCATACAACCGCAAGTTTAAAATAACAAATCCTAACTAGCTTTTTTTATGAAAGATTTTCAAGCAAAGCAAGTCCACAAATCTTTGAAGTCGATATATTTCAGAAAAGTTGAGTCGGGGCCTGGCCGGTGACACAATACAGCAACAGTCAGTAGAATAACTTTTGATACTGCATATTATAGTGACAAAATACGTTTTCGGGATTGGACGGAACGCTTACGTGGTCCACTTAATCTTAAGGACAGCCTCTGCTCGTGTCAGATGCATGTCGTCACAAGTGGCGAACTGCACTGCGCCCATCACCCTTCAACATTCAGTTGTAAAGTCTCATGTATCTGTAATTTTATAATTACTTACTGTCTCTCAAGAGCTGCTACCGGAACACACCGTTAAGAGCTTGGCGACAGTATTCCTACTTGAGGGTGGCCAGGCGAGCATTCGCAAAATGCCTTTCCATCATGCGGTAAAGCTCAAGCTGGTGATAAAATCGTGATAAAGGATCGAAGCACGGACCAGTGGCACGCCAGTCCATAGTTATTGCCGCTCAGCTATCATTGCTTCACAACAATTTGTTAAAGTAATATTACAGTAAGGACGAATTACTTAGCACTCCATGGATTCACCGTGCGGGTGCCGGGTCTATAGCGTTGCAGAGGATGAGGCCAGAGGGACCTGGGACTTGCAACCCAGGAGCAGGGTTAAGAGGCCTCTTTACGATATATCAATGCTCCCCTTCACCGCTCGGGCCTCCTCCGTTACCTAACCAAATTTGGTAAGATCTTACTAATGCCGCCTTAGATAACGTTCCAGGACGGAAGTTACGGTTGTTCTTGGCAGGCCAAGGTCTTTAAGTGGGTTATATTGGGATTTCGCTGGTATACCCTTTGCTCCTTTGCTTACGGTTGTTCATCGAGTGGCGTCGTTTTGTTATCGAGGCCCTGGTTTAATCCACTAGTTAGATTTTTAATGAATTAAACTGATAAAAGATTTTTTAGTAGCTGTCCGGTGTCTGCCACTGTTTCCGGTAGATAGCAATGGGCTCGCCCTACTTCACATATATTACATATATTTTCTTCTGAAGAGGATTTCACCTTCAAAGAGACTAAAATTATGGAATTGTCCTCTTGACTGAAGTCAGTTGAAAAAATATACCTAGCTAATATAAATATTGGTTCAACACTCATATAAAAAGTTGTTTTTAAACTTAATTGAAATCAATTGTTTTTTTTATAGTAAGTACTGATTTGTAATATTTATGAGGCAAAAGCAACAAATCGTTTAATATTTACTTGGTACGATGAAAATAAAATGGGTGACTTTCAACCCGCACTTGATCGGTATTGTACTACTTAGCCTCGATTTTTTTATATATATATGAGTACCTATTAACAAAAGTTGAAGTAACTATAGATTTTTCACGCAGTAGTGACTACAAAATCGCTGTGCCTGCAACTAAATATCAGAACGCAAAATATTAGAAATTAATTTCTTTCTTGCATAATTACGCTGTTTACAACATTGCAGTTATAGGGTTATGTGATCACAATACTTTTTGACACAAAACTCAAGTCAACGTTATATTATAACCGACCCGATTTCTACACTGAAACTTTTTCGTTAAAAGGCGTGCCCTGTGAAGAAGTCCAGTCGCCCTTTTTCGTTATAGCCTTTTTTTCACCAAACATCTAAAGCCACACTTCAAACCACTTAACGTAATAGAGGCTTTGCTTAGATGATTAATTACGTCAGAAAAAAGACACGACATCAATCGTACAGATTAGAAAAAGTTTTTTATTTTGTAAAGTTGATATTTTTAATATGACAAAAACTATACTCGGAGCTGTCTGACCGATTCACTTGAGTTATCACGTATTATTTACAAAAACAAAAAAAAAAATTTGATATGTTGATATTTTTTCACCTTAAATCGTAAACTAGTAATTACAATAGTATCTTTCTCTGTTTAGATTATTAATTTCGTCAGAGAAGAGACATAACACCAACCGAATAGATAAGAAAAGTTTTTTTTTTCAGAATATTGAAATCTTCGTAGGTATTATTCCGACATAACCCGTAAACTAGTAAATTGCAATACTGTCATATTTTCAATTTAATCCCGAGAGCTATCATAAAAAAATCTGGAACCGGAATAACTGGGCGACGAAGCTTGGCTCTGAAGCGGCCATGAATAATACTCGCGTCAGCGACACGCGAGCCCGCCGCCCAATTAAAAACGTACTCTTTCCACGATTTTTAGCTTAGAATATTGTATAATAAGCCAATAAAATACCCCACTTAATGCCCCGCGCCCGGCCCGCTGCCGATGAATTATGCACTCCTCACCCTCATTACTGAGCGCGAATTATATGCAAGAAGTGCGATGGCGCTTACGACTCATTTGGAATTTCAATTTGCAGGGAATTTGATTTAAGATTTCTCCTAAGGATTTACTTTTACTATGCTTGCAGTTAAGTTAGCTGGTAAGGTTACAAGAATGAAGAGCTACATAATATGTACCTACTTAAGCTTTCACTACTATTTGACATAGTAAATTGAACAAAATAAAATGGTTTAAAACACGTGGGTATATTTCATAATACATCCCGTTTTTTCAAACACTTTGCAGCGACAGTAGTTTATCATTTGAATTAATAAAAACATGATTTTGTACTACTATCTGAAACATTTTTCCCGTCTGCCAATAAGGATTGTTTTTCGTAACTATCTTGTATTCGCGTATGTTTTTTTGTAAATGTCTTTATTACCTCATATTTTCTTTTTGCGGTTGGATGGATTTCAACAGTTAAGGTAGCGTTATATTCGTCTTGAAAATTCAAGTGACCTTAGACATGTGCTAAAAAAATGGCAGATTTTGGCGCAAAATAGTAAATGTAAATAAAAAACATATCCAAAACTGTTGAGCAGGGTATCAAAATAAAGGAAATTAAAGTGAAACCATAAAACTTTCTAAATTTCAGTATTTAATTTAATTGGACACTAAAAGTGTAAAATAAAATAAATGACTAAATAAATTAAAAACCATCTGCACTAAAAAGACCGAAACAAGATTGAGGATCCCGCATTAAGTAGCAGGCGGAACCCAATTTCGAGTTATAATCCGAGAGAAAATTCATGGGTTCCGTTTGAAATTTTAGTTGCTGTAAGTTTACTTAATGCGGGATTGTCAGTCTTGTTCCAGTCTCTTTATGGCTGTCGTGTTTTTAATTTTACATGTTTTTTAATTAACATACCGTTCCATTTGCTAAGTTTTATAAATAAAAAGTCCAAAATCAATGTCAAAACCATTTATTTAATTTAGGCGTCTGCGACGCTCTAATGGAATTTTGATATCGAAATATTCTAATTGTACTGCCTCGTTCAGCAAACATGTATAGAGCCACTCCGAGAAGAACGGGCAAGAAACTCGGTGTCATTCTTTTAAACATATTTTAACAATGTGTTACATACTTATTATAAACACTTTTACTGATTCATCAACTATTAATTAACATTATTACAATTATAATTCAATACAATTTATAATAACTGTCAAAACCTTTTTAACAAACCATTTTAAGAACCATTACATATAAGCAAGGTTAATCCTTATTTAATATCATAAAAGAGAATAATAAATTACTTAACCTCACACAATCTTGATCGGGCAGCACTTCGTCGTTAAAGACTACTTTGAAAATATATTTCGACACCAGTGTGAGATCTGAGTTGTTCACTCTGAGCTTGCTTAAAGACGACTGACTTGCTGGGCAGAGCCCCTTTCAAATAACAACTTCGGCAGTCAATATCAATACTTTTAAACAATTACAATTTTGGTTTACTATTAAATTATTTGATTAGAATGTGCTTATAAATAATAATTTTAGGTATTATTACATTAATCTTATTATTGATTTTATACAATTATATATATTTAACAATATAATATATTTAATATGACTAACGTCAAATCAAGTACTCTTATTGTAAACCTTAAATAAATGTACAATGGCTCAACATGATACCAATACTTATTAATAGTTCCTTGCAAGTCCTATTTTATTCAACATCTTAAAATTAAAACAAAGGACATTACCTAAAACGTAAATCTAACGACACAATATTTACTTATGCTATCACATGCAATTCATTTCACGGCTTGCCATCATTTTATGAAATTATTATTGAAATTCCATCCCCAAGACTTAAATAAAAATTGATGACTGGTGGAGCGGATCCCATGCAAGTGGTACCTGCTTAACATTTTATTGATTGGAATTTTGTTGTTTCATTTTCGCGTAACTCTCTTCACTTTAAGGCTCTTTCTGGCAAGGGGTTTAGGAGAGTTGAATTTTTTTGTATTTTTTTCAATCCATTTTTTAGGATGCCGTACCCAAGGGGTAAAAACGGCACCCTATTACTGAGACTTCGCTGTCCGTCCGTCCGTATGTCCCCAGGCTTTATCTCAAGAACGGTGATAGCTAGACTAATTAAATTTTCACAGATGATGTATTTCTGTTGCCGCTATAACATCAAATACAAAAAGTTGGCCAAGTGCGAGTCGGACTCGCGCACGTTAAAAAAATTTGAAGACTAATGTTGTATAACTAATGGTACGGGACCTTTCATGCGCGAGTCCAACTCGCACTTGCCCGTTTTTTGTAGTTTTTGGGCATTTTTTAAATATTTCCACAATTAAATGAACTGTCGCTTGAGTAATGATAAAATCCAATGGCATGCCCCATTCAAAGATTCTATACCACAGTCCAAGTTATAGAATGTTGCTAAATGAATAAATCTTAAAGAACCTTGCCTGGAAGTTGTTAGCCTCTATTAAAAAGTGTTCATCAATCAGTAGCAGCTTAAAATAATGGAATCGTAAAATAAAATGTTTTTGTCCAGCTTGTTCTAAGTGAATCACTGTCCAGCGGACTGACTAGGCTTGCTCGTAAAACTTGCCATGTAAAGAAAAAACGCTGGCGCACTGCGAGTCAGGGCTCGCTTTTTTTAGAGTTCCGCATAGCAAGATAAAATGCTTGTTGTATTTGTATCACAGCTTTAAATCTGCATCCAAACATATATCGGCGTTTTGAGTATTTATTAGTAAAATAATATGTTATACATGGTTATTAGTAAAATGTTAACAACCTCTTAGGGTTGACTTCTGCTAGTCCTTCCTAACAAACATTTCGAAAAAAAATGTGTTTTTTTTTAATCTGTTTTTGACGAAATAAGTACGTGACTCACCTGATGTTAAAAGTCTCTGGTGCCTGTAATGTATTATTTCAAATTTTTCATTACTTTACTCAATGTAAATATTCAAAACTCTATTCAAAGGGAGCACGGCGCGGTCCAGTGTTGCCGCGGCAGATGCTCTTGGCTCGTAGTAGTCACTAAAACACATTTTTTCCCCACAAAAAAAAAATATCCTAAAATGTTTTTTAGGAATAGCAGAAGTCAACCCTAAGAGGTTGTTAGCATTTTACCAATAACCCTGTATATCGGGGTGAAGGTGGTACCAAGCTTCAACTACTAGCTATCTTCAACTTACTGGTTATAATCAATTCCCAACTGTTCCAAGAAAACTTCATTTTGACTTATCTAGTGTTAAAAATGATAGCCGTTTAACGAAATGAATGAATATTATTTCCGGCTACATTCTCACATTGAAATTGAAGTCTTTCTGAAAAATAATATAAGTCATCAATACATCAACGTTTTTCATAAAATATCAATAGTCCAGGTTTACGAGCTAGAAACCCGATACATTCAGCCTGATGGACCGACATCTCGCTTTTCCTTTTCTGAAATTTACAGATCCCTAAAATTGCAACCAAAGCGAAGCATGCTTCAAAATATGGTTATTTTAACAAACAAGTGAGGCACTTAGCTGCGCATATTAAGCTTATAAGATATCAGGTATGTTTATATACTTACCTGATATCTGTTAATAAGTGTTGCATTGTCTAAAATAGAATAACTGGATCTCCAGGGCAGCTACCTGAATACCCTGTTAAATGCTTGGCAATATTTTTCTACGTAAGGGTAGCAAGCAAGGCGAGTATTAGAATAACATAACGCTTTACCGCCACGCCATGAATATCAAATTTTATGCGCCGAGATTTTAGACACACTGTGTGAAAATAATAGCTAGCCATTGCAATTGTATCATAATTGCTTCACACTTTGAGTCCTTTAGTAGATGACTTGGAGACACCCATACGTATGTTACAAAAAAAAATCAAGTCATACAACTTTTTCAGTATGAATTGATTATAGTTAAAGGAGGAAATGTTATATACACCGCACATAAATGGGCTATGGGCAATGAAAAATGATCTTTTGTTGAACCTACTTGAAGTTAGGTAGACAAATACCATAGTTGCTGTATCACAACATACTTATATCCTTATCCCCCAACCAGAGAGGGGCCATCATTTCATGAACGGCTGCCTATCTATGACGCTCACTTTCTTTGGCAATAGTCTAATTGGAACTTCGTATGGCCAATACTTTTCTGTTATTGGAGATGTTAAGTCTTTACTTATATATTAAAGATACTTATTTGTGCGTCTAATAGGTATGCTGTAATGTAGTACACACGTCGCCGACGTGGATACGAGTAGCGGCATGCCGTTCATGCATTGGAATTTATTTACAGCATTGGGGTTCATTTCGTCACAAGAGACGAACTGCACTGCGCCCATCACCCTGACATATACAGTTGCTAATTCTCATATGCCTATAATTTTACTGGCATTCAAGGACTGCTTCCAGAACACACAGTTAGTTGCTGTGGTAGCTATTACCCATGCGTTGAAGATCAAGCTTGCGGTTGGGATCAAACCGTGGACCTGCACCTCGACAGTCCCTAAGTATTACTGATCGGCTATCATTGCTTTTTCCCTAATTTATAATGTTTAGAGGTACAAGAAAAGAGCCTCCCCGTGTGACAATTTCATTATCAACGTCCGGCGTACCCTGTTAAGCCAGACTCGCGCCATCTTTCTGGCTGGCCAATCTTTTCCCCACGGCACATGAGCGACTATCCAAAACTGCCCTCACCAGGGCTCCCAAAACGGTCCTTCTCAGGACCACCTAAAAGGTTCTTTTCAGAACCAGCCCTGACTGTCATTACGATCAATGTTTAGAGTTTTAGGCTATAACTGTATTAATATCCGAGCTTAAGAACAGATAGTTGAATGTTCGAAACAAAACATCTTACCTCTTATACTAAATTCCCATATATATGTCTAGTCAGATACCTATATATTTATTTCTTTGCGGGAAACATAAAAGCTACGAAAGTCAATTTCTTTTAGATGGGTATAAGTATTTCTAAAAAGACCTTTTCGGCTTATGTCAGTAAATAAAACATGTAAGGGAAGGTTATTTGAAGGGGTAGAATATAACGATTTTGTTTGCACTCGTATGTGGCTTAATGAAGATGCTATAGGTATGATTTATTTCACGGGAAAGTACTATAAAATTTGCTAAATTTAATTGTTTTACAAGAGGTATAAAAAAGTTGGTTTTGCTACCTATAAACACTAATATTGACAGTATAGTGGTGAATTAAACTTTGTTTAATGGCATACTATATTTCAAAAACGTTGTCGAACTCTAACGGCAATCAATCAGAATTTTTTTTTTGTTATATAATTGCCTCCACCGCACAAAAATTGATAACTTTTGACACCAAATATGTGTTGGAAACACAATACTCTTAAGTAATTTTGTCTTTAAACTTGATTTTTTTACCGTTTCTTGCTCGATACTAATAACGGTGACAGGTAGACGTTTTAACTATACACAGAATATTTAGTTTTATGTTGTCTTTAAATATAATTCATTGAAATAAAATAAAATAAATAATTAAGGGGGTCCCATCCAATAAAAGAGGTTTTCGTCGTTTATTTGTAATGGTACGGAACCCTTCGTGCGCGAGTCCCACTCGCACTTGGCCGGTTTTTATATAGCTGATAGGTTAACCTTTGACCACATCTCACCTGATGGTAAGTGATGTCGAAGTATTATCTATCTATCTATAAATAACAGTTCAAAAACCTTCCAGAGTGGCGCTGGTGTATACTCGTACAATGGGCATTGTGTTAATGTAAATTGTTTGTACGATTGTGTGTATTTGTAACGAATTGAAGTATGCCGAGTTAAAAAGTTAATATTATTGTCGACTAAAGTAGGTAACTACCTACTTTATACTTATAGAAAAAAATATTTTTATTCTAAAAATGATTTAAATGCACAAATGCGCTTTCTTTAAAATTTACACTGATGCCAATGTGGCGCCACCCAAATTTAATGCCCTAAATTTTTCACTTACACAGATGATTCTCCTTACCTCTTCCCTCCATAAGTGAACTGTAAAAACTAAGATGAAGTGATCTTTTGTCTTCTTGTATTGACCTGTGTTCGTTAAGAAACGTATTTTACCTACCACTGAGTTTACTTTCATAGCTCATCCTATATCTCATATAAGTACATTAATAGAAAGTTATCGCGGCCCGTTTACACACGCATACATACCAACTTCCACATTTATTATCATCATCATCAGGCATAATCGAACGCCGCAGTGTATGGTCAGCGTGAGTAGAATTTTTCTATGAGTGTCAGTCCTTGGCGCTGCTGCACACATTCTATAGCATTTTCCCCTTAGTCGCCCACTATGACTATTTTTGAAGCGCTCGTAGCGAAGTTTGCTTAGCCGTTCTGAACCGGTCAGCAAAGTTAAACAACGTCCGCCTCTGTCAAGAGTTGGGTGGATGACCGCTGGTGACATTACTACTGAGCGCTTCCGTGATTCGGAGGGCACGTTAAGCCGAGCCGTCGGTCCCAGCTGTTGTTAGGATTAGGATGGCAGTCGTTATAGCATGGTGGTAGGGCATTTTGCGAATGCCCGCCTGGCTAGCTACCTCGCTCAAGTAGAAAATCTGTCGCCAAGCACCTAACGGTGTGTAGAGCCAGTAATTCTAGGTTAGTCTGACTGAACAACATCTTCGACCACATCATCACTTACTATCAGGTGAGATAGTGGTCAAAGGATAACCTATCATCCAAAAAAAAACGACCCATAGGTAGACGGGAGGATGATTCTGACCAAAAATTGTAATTATTTTATTTAAAACTGCACTTTAAGTCTCAATAAACTAAGCTCTTTTTTCCATTCCAAATACGATCTTCGATCACGTGTATCCAAACTAAATATTAAAAACAACAATCAAAGTATGGTTTGTTTTCACTTCAACCGTTTTGCTTCAAACAAGTAGGCCAATGTAAACAAATCGGAGCCCATGTTTAAGTAGTGTTTGTTTTTATCACTGCAAGCTGAGAACTTGTAAACATACATTTGAAACTTGTGTGATCCGTACCGGATTGTCGGGGTTCGGTATATTAAAGTAATAGTAAAACTTCAACGCCTATTTCTTATGGCTTTTGCCGGGTCGCCACAATTTCGTCAATGTCGATATTAAATTAATACCATAACGGATGATAAATAATAAATGACAGGTGACAACATTCGACAGATGACAAGTCATAGATAATTAATGTTTTTTTATGGTTTTATGTAGAAGCGCTCGAAGCGAAGTTAGCTTGGCCGTTCTGAATCGATCAGTAAAGTCCGCCTCGGTCATGACTTGGATGGGTAACCGGTGGTGACATACTACTGAGCGCTTCCGTGCTTCGGAGGGCACGTTAATCCGTCGGTCCCGGTTGTTGTCTTAGGATGGCAGTCGTTATAGCATGGTGGTAGGGCATTTTCCGAATGCCCGCCTGGCTAGCTACTACCCTCAAGTTGAAAATCTGTCGCCAAGCACCTAACGGTGTGTTCCGGCAGCTATCCTTGAGAGCCAGTCATTCTAGGCTAGCCTGAACAACATCTTCGACCACATCATCACTTACCTTCAGGTGAGATAGTGGTCAAAGGATAGCCTATCGGCAATAAAAAAAAATATATACATGGCAGTGAATAAATTTATCAATTTTGCTAGTTTGGCTTAGCTAACAGCCATACAATAATATCAAAACACAGGACTTATTAATAAATTTAAAATATTATATGAAATTTTAAATTTATTCATATGTCTGTGTATTATTACAATTACATGTAACGAGTTAACAATATTATTGTTTAATTTGTTGTTATTTTTTGTTTAATTGATAATATTACATCCTAAGTTTAAAATAAAAAGCCAGCATAATTGGTATACCCTTGAAAATTGGAATGGCATGGAACAATTGATTAGAATACAACATTATAATATAATATAAACCCATAAGGGGCTAAGTTGAACATCAGATAACAGTTGACATTAAAAGAAAAACAAAGACTTCTACACTGAAAATTATGAAACGCAAACTGTTTTTATTTACATGGATACTTAGGTATTTTTCACAGTTAATTCGTTTTAAAACCAAACTACGGCACCGATTTTGATGAAATTTCTCACTACTAAATCACTACCAAATTACTCTACTAATCAAACCACATCTTTTTTTATGATTGTGACGGAACAAGCACGAGGCCCACCTAATGTTCAGCGGATTAACCTCTGCATATAACAGGTGCATTTCCTCATGTGAGGAATTGCACTGCGCCCGTCACACAGAGTCATACAGTTGTTAAGTCTCATGTGCCTGTAATTTTTCTTGCTCTCAAGGACTGCTGCCGGAACACACTGTTAAGTGCTTGGCGACAGATTTTCTACTTGAGGGTGGTAGCTAGCCAGGTGGGCATCAGCAAAATGCCCTTCAACCATGCGGTGAAGCTCAAGCCGGCGGTGGGGATCGAACCAAGGACCTGCTTCACGGCAGTCCATAGCTATAACCGCTCAGCCATCATTGCTTCAAAATTTGTGTGTGTTTGAAAAATAAAATCAATAAAAGTATTTTTAATTACTCAAGAACTTGATCACTGATCACTGATTCGAAGCAGTGATAGATCAGTGGCTTTGGGTATGGACTGCCGCGCAGCAGGTCCATGGTTCGAATGTCGCCGCGGGCTTGAGCTTCACCGCATGGTGGAAGGGCATTTTGTGTATGCCCGCCTGGCTAGCGACCACCCTCAAGTAGAAAATCTGTCGCCAAACACCTAACGGTGTGTTCCGGCAGCTGTCCTTGAGAGCCAGAGTAATTCTAGATTAAGCCTGCTAACACCTTCAACCATATCATCACTTACCAGCACGTGAGATTGTGGTCAAAGGCCTACCTATCAGCAATAAAAAAAAATAAAAAAAATCAAACTCATTGAGGAACCCTGAAAATATAACACATTGCGTTCCATTATCAAGTGATGACAGGCATGAGAAATATTGTTTTATTCCATAAGAAGTAAAAAATGATAACGGTGTAGTTATTTAGGGCACATGTTTGGCGATATCGACAAGCGATGGGAAACTTACGAACGACATTGTGGCGTATTGATCCCATTCTTAACTGACCTTCGCCTTCGGTATGTAGTTTTTTTATCAAGGCGTATTATTTTTTAACATACGAGTACTTCAAAATGAGGAAGTTCTCGATGTGTTTTTTTTGTTACTTCAGTAATTTATGAACAATAATAATTACTAAAGTCATTATTATTTTTGTTTAGGAGGATATATTTTCAGAATAGCCCATAAAAATTTAATCAAAATCAGTTCAGTAGTTTAGTTTGTCATTCAAAATAACTGGAAAATTACCCATGTCATCCAGAATGTGCTTTTTTAAAGTATATATTGTAGTAAGTTTACCCGACCCAGAATCAAGCACATGTTTTTATATCGTCAGTCTAAGATTTTTTGTAGTAGTACAGTCTTGAATTGTGCCCGGTAGGTGGCAATAGGCTCACTTAATATTTCATGAGACCAAAACAAATCTGAAAAACATGGGTATTGTAGTTGCTTGCAAATTTTGATTGGAATCGGTAGGTCCTGGACTACGGCTATAATTTTTTATTAATTGTTTATTTATATTGTTATATATAAGTTATTTTATGAAATATTTGAATTAAAATTATTAAGTTTTACGGTGACAATTATAGAAAAATATTAGCATTCAATATTTACACTATTCGTACATTATTGAATTGAGCAATCATAACAATGTGCACTATTATGTATAAATTACTCAAAATTGGTTTAAATTTACCAGACAAATAAATAAAAATATGTTGGAGTCAGAGCCATTAAAACTTTTTCAACATACATAGAACAAAACAAAGTCGCTTCCCGCTGTCTGTCCCTATGTATGCTTTGATCTTTATAACTATGCAACGGATTTTGATGCTGTTTTTAATAGATCTTCCATTTTTTTTATAATTTAATTGTATGTTTAATGGCAAGTGTAACGTCATTTTATACATTTTGTCTCATGCCAAATACTACTGGGGGTTTGGTATACCTTACAATGTCTTGCACACACCCCAGCACATTACTATCAATTATATTTTATATTACAAAATCTTTATAGAGCAACAATAACAAGCAGTATTTAGGTGTTCGTTACATTAAAGCAAAGTAGTCGTTGCCACTAACAATTTCCCGTATAACGGTCTTGAGCTAAAATAATTTCTTTAAAAGCCCTTAATATCTATTTAAGAGTTTTTATCGCTAAACGGGTACTAAACAAGCTGGCTCGCGACATTACTAAGAAAAAAAAAGTAAAACCGCAAAGTTTACTTGTTTCGAAAAGGCGGTAGTCGCGCCCTGTCAGATAGCGGTAGATTTGCGGCCGGGCCATTAACAAATTACCCCTTTATAAAGAGATAAAGTGTTTCTATGCAAAAAAAGAGTATTATTAACGAGTCGAAAGTACAGTTGATTATTTCTTAACTTATTTTTGTCTGTTACGTTGTATTTGATGGTGACTTTCATTTTGGTAAGTTATTCAACAACATTATACACTACAGTTAGCGAATCAGTTGATTGATTTAACATTAATTTATTACGTTCATATCTGAAAAAGATTGCAACTGAGAACACGCTGAAGTTGATAGTGAGGTGATCTTATAGGTTTCTGTATGAAATGAAATCCCTTTTAGGGTTATAAAGAAGTGAAGATATTTTGTTAGAACAGTTGTATTTTAATTTGCGATATCAATATTTTGTTATTATTGCAATTCAAAGGGGCAATGCTGCAAACTGGTACTGGGCTGGAGCATTTTGACTGCCTATGAGTTATAGGTTATCTAAATGCTTTTATTGTAGTAGCTGTAGTGTTTTATTTTGGTTAATAAAGGTATACCGCCGGTAGAAAAAAAATATTTTGTAGTTAAATCATATATGAGCACAGTTTTATTTTTTTATGCAATGCTGCACAGTAATTATTTGGCACATGTTAGTTAGTTGCCTGTGAGGTGCCGGGCTAGAATGTAACTCTCTCATTGCTACCCATGGGTGTCGTAAGAGGCGACTAAGGGATATATACCGGAAGGTGGGCAGAAGTGCCTTCTGCGGAACAGAAATCTTAAACTGCGATCTCAAACCCCACGCCTTTCTTTTAATGGGGGTGGCAGTTAACAGTAGACAATCCAGCTGATGGAGTGGTGTTGAAACCTGTAGAATCGAAGGATTATAGATTGAGCCATGAGCGAAGTGAGTGAGCACTAGTGCGGTAATGTAATGTAATACTCAGTTGAAAGGGTACTTTATATGAAAAAGGAGAATTTGTTGGTCTTTTTCACATAAATACTATATACCTAGTAATCTTTATTACGTTGTTACTATAACAGCTGTACATACAAGAACAATATATTAACTACAATACCACCACAGTCGCGTGTCTGACCGCGATAATATAAAAATGAAGACGGACATTTTATATGCCACTAACTAGACAGTAAACAAACGAGGAAGATATGCGGTTTATTTGTTTCATCATAAGCAGGTTTCTCTTTTACTTTTTCTTGTGAAAAGTTCATTATGCTCATCAACCACAAAATCAATTACATATGTACCTTCGTTTTTATTAAACTAGCTGCGCCTCGTGATTGTACTTGCGTAGACAATGATAAAAAATAGTTATGGTGATGAAAAAACATATCACAACGCTCACAGAAGGGAAATTCAAGTTGCATGTGCACGTGAAAACCATATTAATTAAGAAATCCTACCTACTACACAGTTCTTTCAGTTATCGCCTGTTTCCTACGTAATTCAAACAAATATTGTAATAATTTTAGTATATAGTAAGTATGTAACACATAGTTAAGACGTCCCCGAATTTCTCGCCCGTTCTTCTCGCAGTGGTTCCATACATTTGTGGCTGTACTAGTAGAATATTTCAATATTAAATCTTGTAATTGATCTTTATAAGAGCGTTGTAGATGCCTAAATTGAATAAATGATTTTGTCTTTGACGGGAAATACCCTATGCGTTAATCCAGAACTTAAAATTAAATTATTGATATTCCAAGCTTTATTGATTTCGGTTCAGCGGTGTTAGGGTGTAGGAGTAACAAACATACATACGAACATACATACTCAATAAACATTATCTACGGATGGAAAATGGTGATGCGATCGAAGTAAGAACTTCGATAAGAACAAGAGCCTGAACAAGAGTTCAGGCTTACCTTGATTTACTGGATATCAAGCAAAGCCGCTGGGACACACCATTAGATGCTTGTCGGCAGTTTTTCTACTTGAGAATGGTAGCTGGCCAGGATGGCACTCGCAAAATGCTCCATCACGTTATTTTTAAATCCTAAGCCCGCGGCTGGATACAAACCTTGGATGAACGATCGTATTAGGGCCTCTTCGCGATATTTACTGAGACCATTATCAGATCGTCGAGTACACACAGCCCACAGGGCGGTCAACTCGTAGGGCAAATAAAAACACTTATTGAGTTTATCCTTCTCGGCCTTCAGAAGGTATTTTCTCGTCATATGGTGATAATATCAACGAGCATTCCTTGGGATTTAAATCGATCCACAACCGATGTCAGACATATTCGCGACGATAGTAACGTCTGATATGAATTATGATACCATGCCTAATAGAGCGCAGAACGACGTAACATTTTGATATTAATTCCTACAATATCACTACATGTAGAAAAATGATTAACGGTAGCAACGGTTGTATCTACAAAGAAATATTGTAATATGGCACTAATGAAAAAGTTTCCTTTCATTTGATTTTGTATTTTGTATTTATTTAATTTTTATTCGAGCAAGCGTTAATACAAAAATTACAGCAAAGGACTACTTACTTACATAGGAATTTAAATTACTGTGAAATTCTAATTCAAACGTAAAGATATCTTTTGCTTTAAGATCTTTCTTCAATAATTTATCATCTACGCAGGTGCTAATCTTCTAACGAACTTACTAAATAAGTACTACTGCCTAAGGCAGCTGTATTGTACCTAGAAATCTCGAACGTGTAGATTCGTGTAGATTGTGAGAGCTTACTAGCTCAAGTAGTTATCATAAATCTTGAGGGTTATGCAAGAATAATACCTATGTAGCTTGAGCTATTTACGTGGTCAGTAAATGGGGATTTTGGTAGAGTAGTCTGTTATAGGTTAACTGATGATAACGTTATAAATGCCACTAATATTTACAAGCACTATTGCGTACTTAGCGAAAGTCATATTTACAAATAATTGGAGCAAATCTTTTTTTGTTCCATACGTGATTCGAACCCTCGTCCTCTAATTTAGCGCTGGATGCCTATTACACTCGGTATATAGCCATTTGGAATCACGAAATCGGAGAACGTTCCAAAAATTTGTAAATTATAAAAATATGGTTTAAATTAAGGTGACATTCTTTCATAACTAAAACTGTAACAAATTATAACATATATTAATTACTACTGTTATTTAATTGGTATAATAATATTTTCTTACTAATCCTCACAATTTTAATGATTGGGAAGGTGTGTTTGATGGTTTGTCCTTCTTTCACGTTGCGACGTAGCAACGGATCGACGTGGTTCTGGCACAGATATAGTTTAAAGGCTGAAAAGTAATGTAGGCTTCTTTTTATCCCAAAATTCTGGCGATTCCAATAGGATAGCATAACTACAAAGTTACCTAACTATAATATTTTCATTTGCATTTATTAAAGAAAAATCTTTTCATACTTTTTGAATGTTATTGTGAAAATCAAAATAAAACTATTTCAGATTGCCGCTTGTCAATCTTCTTTGATAAATGCGCAATAGTTAAATGGAACGGGTTTAAGGCATGGTGACAGATTTTTTAAAGTATTCAAAGATTATAATCAATAAGGAATATAATATTATATAGATATATAGAGGAAAAAGTAATAGAATGTATTATCAAAACGAGCTATTATAGAACTGTAGTAGGTACTACTCAAGAAGTGATTAAGTAAAATTTTTATTCTTCAATTTTGATAACTCCAAAATTCAGTTTAATTTTAGACGAAGTTATACCAAAATCAACATTGTGGTTGGACACAAACCTTATCTTGACTCAGATACATTCTAATATAATTTAAAACTCTAAAAGCGTGGAATGTAAAAAATTAATACACTTTTAAAGAACGCGCCTGTTCAGATTAGAGTGGCTTGACGGCCGCAGCCTCCTGTGCCCGGAAAGGAAGATTTACCCAAATTTAGAGCAACGTTAACCACTGCGTTGCATTTTTAAATATTTAAATGCAACTGAGGGAGTTGGTTGCGGGATAAGTGCCCCGTAGTTATGTATCCTTAGAACTGGCAATGTAATTTTGAATTCTCTAAAAGGAACTAAAATATCCAATATAACCATTTTTATTGGATATTTTAGTTGTTCGTTATTATTAATACATATATGTGAAGCGTTTGGTCTCAACAACTTAATAATTAAAAAAACGACTGTTTACTTTATTATTTGTATCAATCCTGCTGATACAGAGAGTTACAGTTCGGTGTACTTACTTTAATAAAAATGATGTTAATAATGAAAAGTGTCCTTTGTGCTGATCTAGATCTAAACTATTCATAAATCAAGTTTAATCCATATCGGTTCAGCTGTTGCAGCGTGAAGAATTAACAAACCAACACACAACATCCTAACTCGCTCATACACGCTCATACATTTATAATATTAGTGTCACACAAAAGAACTCTTCTCTGTCTGTACCCTGTTCTTTAATTCTGTAGACAGCATGTGAACATGACTATAAAAATGTTAGTCTTATTATTGGGTAGGATTTGAAATTGGAATAGTAAGAATTTATATTTTTATAACAGCTTATTGAAACGCGGTGATTGGTTCTTCAATAAATGCGAGCAAAGAAGATATTTTCGGTAAGATACTTTCAGTAATGAGTACTAAGAACGTGAATATTGATATTGCATACCATAATAAAAAGGATCGTACGAATGTTTTGCAGGAATAAAATTTCTGGCTGATTAAAACAATGGTAAGCTATATACCTAGATATATACTTAAAATACACAAAGAAAACTACAATGAAGTAAAGACTACGTTGTTTTTTTTATATTAGAAAGCAGAAACTATACTGTGTACTCAACCGCAAAACGATTATATTTCAGATGGCATACCTATATTCAAATTGAGCGTACCCAGGGCTTCTTAGGGTATTTTAGAATCCTGCACTGCAATTCGAAATAAAACTCTCGACGCAAAAATATTATTTCGCTATCTTCCTCCAATCTTAACATTTATATATCTCTCCTTATATCAATTTATTACTTAATTCCGGAAACATCACCTTATTAAACAATAAAACATCTGCACAAAGTAATTAAGAGCTAATTTTGGGCGCTGCAAAACACAAAAATATCAGGTTATAAACAGTACGCCATTATAGTATTGCGATGACGTCACGACCGCTCACCGCGCAGGCGCAAGCCTGCCACCGGAAGCAGGAAGCTGTGGTGTAGCGGCGCACAATCTGGAGTCACCGCCGGGAAACACTGAATCAACTGCAGCCCAACGCTGTTTTATGTATGGAACTGTGAATGATAAATGCTTTCATTTGATAGTAAAACTGAGTTGGGTTCTCTTAAAAGTAGAAACATACGATATAATAAGTAGGTACGTACGTAGATATGTATGTAGGTAGTTATGAAGCGCTCGTAACGAAGTTTGCTTAGCCGTTCTTAACCGATCAACTAAGTTAAGCGATGTCCGCAGTGGTCATGACTTGAATGGGTGACCGCTAGTGACATTACTACTGAGCGCCTCCATGCTTCGGAGGGCATGTTAAGCCGCCAGTCCTGGTAGTTGTCTTAGGATGGCAGTCGTTATATCATGGTGGTAGGTCATTTTGTGAATGCCTGCCTGGCTAGCTACCACCCTCGCCAAGCACCTAACGTTGTGTTCCGGCATCTGTCTTTGAGCGCCTGTAATACAAGGTTAACAATATATTCGACCACATTATCACTTAGCATCAGCTGAGAGTGTTCAAAGTTATAAATAAATAAATATAAAGTACATCTTTCTATCAAAAGACACATGTATATTCACCCTAACAAAGATGTATAACCTCAAGTGGAAGTCGCACCGCAATAATGTGAGGCCAGTGTTTAGAATTTTTATTTTACAAATAAAATAATGTTATTATCATCGTAACAGTATGAGTAAAATATATCGCTAATTTTGTATTGAGCATTGAATTTTCATAATAATGCATATATAAATAAATAACACTTGTCGATGTTATCAAATTCAAATTCAAATAAACTTATTTGAATTTGAATTTGATGCTCGGACAACAATGCTACAATTTTTATACATGCAAATACCTGTTTTAGGGCAATAATATAGGGAATAAAACACTTTTGATAAGTTTGTTTAAACCTCATTATATTGATATATATTGATATACGAACTATTCAATGAAACATTTTGTTTTAGTTTTTATATGATACTAGCGGCCCACCCCGGCTTCGCACGGGTAATTACGACTCTAAATTGAGATGTAAGCTATCCTATCTTTCAACTTGGATCAAATTGCACTCGGTGTGCAAATCAAATTTAAAATCAGTTCAGTAGTTTAGGAGTCTATCGCGGACAAACAACGTGGCACGTAATTTATATATATAAGGATAGTAAAAATATTTTAAGGAAACATTTAAAGTTTGGTTGTGAAATGGTCCTAAGATTGTTAGCCAGGACCATTTGCGCCTGGAATCAATTGTATATGGATCACGACTGATGAGGGCTGTTTTAACCGACCTCAAAAAAGGGAAAGGTTCTCAATTCGTCTGTTTTCTTTTTACGTTTGTTACCTCAGAACTTTTGACTGAGAGTACCGATTTTGATAATTCTCTTTTTATTTGAAAGTTGATAGTTATTGTTTTGTCCCATTTTAATGTCAACGAAATCGCTCAAGCCGTTTATGAGTTACACTCCAATAACTGAAAATAATTTCCTATATTGATGATATAGTCGTTGACAGTGCATGACAATCAATCCCGTAAGGAGTAAGGGTCACTGAGAAGAGAGAAAAAAATTTTTCACGAAAAAATGGAACCGACATCAACACTCAAAACTGAGAAATAACATGTCGAAGTCGGTACAATGCGCACAATATTGTGATAATAGGTACTTTTGACTTCAACAAGTTATTTCACAGTTTTGGAGTCGGTTCCATTTTTTGGTTAAATTTTTTTTGAAATCATAATGTACTTGCTATGGCACATTGGGCATTTATAAATGCGAAAACTTGTGAGCGAGTGAAAATGTGAGTGTGTATATTATTACTCCTTTACACTACAACGGCTAAATCAATTGATGTTATTTGTAACATACCTAGATTGTACGTGGACACTTAGAACACTTCACATCATCATTAACACTTTGCATCATTGCGTGGTGCAGCTAGTTTTACAAATTACGCCCTCATAAATGTTTCATGCAGGAACATGCAACCATTTATTTCTACTCTGAAACATTAAAAATATTAGATCAAGCGTTTCAATGTTTTTATCGAACAAATTTACATACAATTACTTAAACCTCCAACTTCGTATGAGTAGAACTCTTTGTGTAAGAGTTCATCTGCGTAAGTAGGTATTGCATCAATGTTTCCATCACCGTGATGCGGATTGTAGCATATGGGTGCTGCCGGTGATATTACAGGCAAATGAGACTTAACAACTTTATGGTTTCGGGTGATGGACACAGGGCAGTTCGTCACTTTTTCTAAATGCGTCTGTTAATAGGCAAAGGTAAGATTAATACCAAGCGTAGTTTCATTAAAAAATATTTTTACTTAGACCTCTTTTCATTCGGTCAGATACAGAATAAACTTGCAAAAGTAACCAAATAGATTTTCGGTAACTGAACGAATTATCAAAATTGATCCTAATCAGACCAATTGTTTTTTTTTTATTTGTTTAATAATATATAATATAAATCCTTTATAAACCATAAAAATATTGTGCTACTAACGTGTGAGAATTGATGACAGCAGAAGTGTTATCTTTATTTTATAGGATTACATTAACAGCTAATTAAGTCTCATAATATGTTTGAATCAGTGTGTATGAATGTGAACATATTATCAATCGTAGCTGTGAGGTGTGTCTTTCTCTGCGTGTGTATTTTGTCCGAGTGTATACGGCGTGTGCGAGAGGGTGTAACCGGAGAGGGTGTGTGTGTGGTGTGATTATTTCTAAGCTACCAAGAGCTCTTCAGCATTTTGATATGATAATGACTAAAGCCATTAGATAACTATTTAATAAGTTTATTGTATAGTAGGTACAGCATCGAGCTAATATAGTGATAATGCCGACACGCTACCGCTGTCCGTTTCTTTTCAGCGTTTTAGACTATAACAGTAATAATCTGCTTTCGGTATAGGTGAGGAACGGATCAAGTAGTGGTTAAGAAATGTTTCTTTAATACCGTATGCAGGAAAAAAGTTGTCAGAAGTTGGTACTTGACACAGTCAGTATATTTCAGTGTCTTTCAGTTAACGAGGTTTTTTTGTTAAGAAGTCTGAGTATGATATACTGAAAGTCGGTAACGTATATAATATTATATTTTGATTTACCTACATATGTATTATATATTATGATTTTATCATTACATTGATTACATTAGGTATTTCAAATCAGGCAAGGATTTTTCTATATTAGTAAAATTTCTCAAAGTCATACTGTCTAATCTAAGCATTAACTACCTTCGTATAGTTTTAGTTATTCATATGTTAGTCGCTACATACTCTTAGCGTGGTGAGACACATGTCGAAACTTTATTCAAAACTCAGAACAGACTCCGATTAAGCTTTGTATCACGTGATATGTTATTTTAGGATGTGTTTAAACTATCTAAGTTGAGGTTGAGATCTGTTTTAAAAATTATAATCAATATTTTTCTTTTGTAAGCAATAAATAAAGTGCTTATAGTCCCATGAAATTTCTGTTAAAAATATCCTACTTGACAAAAGAAAATTGCTTGAAAAAAATATTCAACATTTATATAACCTATATTAATCACAATGAGATTAATAAAAGCCTTTGTATGTTATCTTTACTTATATAGGGTTACTTGAAAATTTCCTCAGAAACATTCAAAATAATTTGGGGCAGCCGCGGCAGAGTTGGGAACCGTGCGAGTAATTGCGCGATATTCACTGTGCAAGCAACTTATTTTTTAAATCTATTAGCCGCAATTACTAATGCCCATTTATTTGTTAAGCCATCATATTTTCGTCCCGTGATCCGGGTGAGCTTTTTTATTTGTTAACAATTTAAAAACAAAATAATTACATTTTATTAAAGCTTTCGTAAGTATCACACATATATAAATAATATTCACACCGATTTTACTTACGTAAAAACAGTCGAGTAGCTCGATCTCGATCTCCACCCAGTCAATTGCGGCAGTTGGTGCGAACGCCAAAAGACAAGGTGCCACTAAACGTGCCAGGAGTGTACAGAAAGAATCCCTTGTGATTGCGGCAAAAGTAACATAGGTGAAACGCGACGTAACATTGCAACAAGAATAACTGAGCACATAAAGAGTGTAAAGAACGTGGACATGGGTAGATCCGCGGTTGCTGAACATGCTCAAGAGGCGAACCACTTTTTAAGATTCGACAAGGCTTCTGTCTTAGCAAGGGAGAAGTTCCTTATACCCCGCAAAGTACGTGAAGCCATAGAAATTGGCCGTCATCCCAATTTTAACCGCGACCGTGGATGGATGTTGGCACCAGCGTGGAAACCAGTACTTAACGCTACCACACCGCATAGTGCATTAAACACGTTGTCCCAAGATACGATCAGTACGGCGTGTACGGGTGTTTTGATTATGTGCGACAAAGATTCTAGTGACTATGACGACGATGATAACAAAAACAATGCACCAGCGCCGCCGCCGGCGCCGGCACTGACTTCGGAGCCCGCTCTGCCACCGCGCCGCCGCCGCAGACAACAGTGACAGTGCTTGCGCGGACGCGGTCGGGAGCGCACGTACTCTATGACGGAGCGACTCTGAAAGTCGTGAAACCGGTCGAGATCGTGCTACTTTTTACGTAAGTAAAATCGGTGTGAATATTATTTAAAATAATTACATTATACAGGTATTTAATAATAGCACTGACCGCTTCGGCCGAGCCGCTTTGCCCTTTTCGGCCATGTTATCCTTAAACTTCTTTCACATTTTTAACTATATTTCGGAGAAATTGTACAGTGATATTATTATAGGTACTACTTGCTCGTGTCATCATTATTAATCCATGCGCTTCATAGGTATGATAACATTTGAATCTCATTAATAAATGGACGATATTGGTCGCCCTTAATACGGTTAAATATTTTAAAAAATTAACTACTTATTATTTTCCTTATATTCAAAAAAAAAATTAAACGAAAAATGGAACACCCAAAAGCGTGAAATGACTTGTTGTAGTCGGTACCATGATAGTTCAAAAGTACCTATTTAAAACATTATTTTGCGCATGGTACCGACTGCTACAAGTTATTATTTCACACTTATGGGTGCTGAAGTCGGTTCAATTTTTTGTTAAATTATTTTTTTTTTCCCTCTTTTTAGTGACCCTGGCTTACGTGATTGATTGTCATTAATTTTCAATGACTATATAATCAAGAAACGAAAAAAAAAACAGTTATTGGAGTGTAACTCAGAAATCGGCTTGACCGATTTTGATCAAATTTAATTGGAACTAAACGACAAGCATCAGCTTTCAGACAAAAAAATAATTTCCATAATCAGTTCACCCAGTCATAAGTTCTGAGGTAATAAACATAAAAAAACACCACCTCCTTTTTTGGAAGTCGGTTAAAAATTAAAAGAAGAGTGTATAACACGGATGTAAGTCATCAATTCCTACTCGGGCTATAGGGTAAATACCTCGTGACTCGTGTATGACAATCTACTATCTCATCACTGCAGCAACGCGCTATCTTTTAAATAACTGAAAACTGGCTGGCCGCTTTGCCTTCTATGGCAATTTTGAGCTAACATCTCCAACTATTCACAGTAAAAATTTCCGAAACTAGTTTCCATGAATCATGTGATAGGATACAGTTACAGTTTTATTACTTTTTGAAATACATATTATAATGCCGCCACAGATGGTTTTAACTAGTTTAATAACACACCATATTTTTATTTGTGGTACGCATAACGTAAACAAAAAAAAACACGTGTCCTCAAAATAAAACGTTTGTCACATTAAAACATAGGGGATTAAATTTGACGAGTGGTAGGAAATCGATAACAAGTTTTCCAATTCTATTTTTAATTGGAGTTATTTTGAATTGAATTGGAAACCAGCACTAGCTTTCATACACAAAACAAAATAATATATGATCAGAACGCTTATGTATATTTTGTTTGAAATGTTATACTTTGATTTACTATATTCTATTATTGGAACCTACAAGCATCGAATAACGGCATCCCTACCACAGGGTATATAAACCAAAGCGCAAGGCGCGCACGGCCACCACATTCCGACCTGTGCCGCCACGCCGTGCACACCTGTCTACAGCTCCGCCAGTATCTCCCAGTGAGACCGCAATAGTCCCCGCACTATTGCCGTCTCACTCGGGTCATCGTTCCGACGCTAGTTGCAGACCAGTGCCTTGGAATACGCAGTCCTGACGAAGTTTTTGTTTTGTGTGCAGAAGCTGAGCAGCCGCCGAACGCCGAGCAACGCGAGCTACGAGCTCGCCGTGCCGTCGCGCAGAGGCGCTCTAAGACGTCAGGCATTACCACCTACCCAAGTCCCTTGTTTCGGACGAACAACATCATATCGGGCTGGTGGTCTTGTTTTGACCGCACTTTTCGGTGCGCATTTCACCACTTTACTACCCGACACAACATAGTAACAGTCGCGTAACAACACACTTTGTGCTGTTAAGCGACGTCGTTCAGGCGTGGGGTAGCGTCAGCCAAACCCGTCTGAACGATCAAATCCGCCATTTGCTGCGGTCGCAGTGTGACACCCTACGGTGACAACGGCCACTGTTGTTGTTTTGGTTTAACCTTGCACCGTGGCCTTTCCCGCTTCACGGGTCAGCCGAAGCAAGCTGGGCTCCGGGATTACTGGCCTTGGGGTCACCCCTAGTCAACCCCGGAGTAGCGCTTAGGAGCACCCCTCTCCGCCGAGAAAAAAGCTCGGAGAGGGTACACAACTAGGGCACACCTTAGGTACACACTCCCTCTCACACAGTGAGCTCACAAGGTGTGTGAGGGAATTCAAACCCTTGATAGGGCGTCCTGAGTATTCCCCTCAGGATGCAGTCCCGTCCCTCTAACGGTGAGGTGCAGGTCCTTCAGACCTTCGCCCTCCGCCACCCCGATCTGTATGTTGCTCATATGCAACTCCTCGAAGAGGAAGCGAGTGCCCGCCTCACGGACACTCTCATCGCTCCCTCCGGAACTCCAATTCCGGAGGCCATCGTCCCTCCTCTGACCCGGTCCTTCTCAGAGGACAGCCCGACTTCGCCCGCTCCGGGCCCTGACAACAGACGCACGGTGGCAGCCCCTCCCCGTGAGAGGTCTCGCTCGCGCTCACCGATCGGGAGGCCAGCGAGCACCCGTCCCTCCATCGCCGTTGTCGAGCCCACCTCGGACTCCGAAGCGGAGATGGATGTAGATCCGAGTCGTGCCTTACGCACTGACTCGGACTCCGATAACGACGGCTATACCGTCGTAGACAGAAAACGCAAGCGTGCTCCTAAAGCCGCTAGTTGCGCAACTTCCGCCCCTCCCGCCAAGGCACCCGCTAAGGCCCCCGCCTCCGGCAAGAAGCCGACCCCCGCCCCGCGCCCCGCGTCTCCTCCCTCAGCTCCGGCCACCACTGCCGCGTCCCCTCAGGACGCGAGCGCGCGCCGCGAAAAACCGCCTCCGCCCCTGTTCATTCAGGACAAAACCAAATGGGACATGCTGTCCCGTTTAGTTTCGGATCGTGGGATCCACTACACTAATGCCCGCTCCACGCAGCAGGGCATTAAAGTTCAAGTGTCCACCATTAGCGACCACAGAGCGCTAACAAAGCTCCTCCGTAAAGAGAGCATAAGTTTTCACACTTATGCGCTCGAAGAGGAGAAAGTCCTCCGAGTGGTCATCCGCGGTGTGCCCAAGGAGGTACATACCGATTCGGTATGTGCCGACCTGAAGGCACAAGACTTCCCCGTACATGCAGTTCACCGCATGTACAGCGGGAAGGACCGCAGTCCCTACGATCTAGTACTCGTAGTACTAGATCGTACACCTGAAGGCAAGGCCATTTTTAATTTAAAAAAGGTCTGTGGCCTCTCAGGACTCGATGTCCAAGCCCCATACAAAAATGGGAGTCCCTCGCAGTGTCATAACTGCCAACTATACGGGCACGCCTCCCGTTTCTGCTTCGCTCGCGCTAGGTGCGTTAAGTGCCTAGGCGATCACGCGACAGCAGCGTGCACTCGCACCCGGGATTCACCGGACCCACCCAGCTGTGTTTTATGCGGTGCTCAAGGGCATACCGCGAATTACCGTGGTTGCCCTAAAGCACCACGAGTGAACCACAGGGTGGCAAGGCATAGGCCGACCCGTCCCTCTCACGACCGTTACCAACGGGTAAGCCCTAAACTAACGGTAGTACCTGCCTCACAGGTAATACCCGCGCCGCTCCCAGCCCGTAACGCATGGTCTAAACCACCCAGTATGGTTAAGACCGTCGCTACCGCCCGCGCCCCGGCCAGCGCGCCCGCACCCGCGCCCGCACCCGCACCCGCCCGCGCCGCGGCCCCTGCCCGCGCACCGGCCCCGGCTCGCCCCGCACTCCCGGCACCCGTCGCCAACACCATTCGCGCGCCTCCCCGCGCCGCTTCCCGGCCACAAGCTCCACCTATGCCATTGATGGCTGCCCCTCTTCAAGAGGCAATCAACCTAGTCAGCGATCTGGCTATGTCGGTTGACATCAATGAGGTACAAGAGCTATTCCACAAGATGCAATACGCTCAATCCCCAGCGGACGTGATCCAATACACATTGGAACACGCGAATTTACTTAGCGCCCTTAAGCGCTTCGTTCCCCAGGCCCCTCCCCAGTACAACCACTATGGGTAGTACAACCGAACGCACGAAACCGTACTCAGTTTCGTTAGCGTCATTTAACGCTGACGGCCTCTTCAAACAACGTGACCTCGTCCACGACTTTTGTTGTACCCACCTTATCGATATCATATGCGTGCAGGAAACCTTTCTAAAACCGGGGAAGGCAAACCCTAGGTTTGCCAATTACAGAACGGTACGTGATGATAGAGTGAACTCCCGTGGGGGAGGCACTCTTATCTATTACAAAAGGTCCCTGCACTGCATTCCCCTACCTACCCCGACTCTTGTTAATATGGAAGCATCTTGTTGCCTCCTAGCTATGACTGGTCATCAACCTATAGTCATAGCATCCTGTTACCAAGCTTGCAAAAAGCCGATCGTCCGAGCTGACTTAGAAGCCCTATTCTCATTAGGAAGCGCCGTCATTCTGATTGGCGACTTCAACAGTAAGCACATCCTATGGAATTGTAACGTCAACAATCCCAGAGGTATTGCACTTGAAAACCTAATCGCAGAACTTAACTTTGACATAATTGCGCCCACTGAGCCCACTCACTACCCTTATATGGAAAACCACCGATCTGACTTGCTTGACATGGCACTATTCAGAGGCGTAACACTCCGGTTACGCTCCATAGAAGTGGTTCACGAGCTTCACTCTGACCACCGACCCATTATACTGCGACTAGGTCCCGACCCAACGACTGACCTCCCCCGCCCCACTAAGACGATAGTGAACTGGAAGCAAGTAGGCGATGGCCTAAAGGCTATCAGTTCACCGGACCTAGACAAGATCCCTGACGACATACTGACAAAAGATGACGTAACCCTTGCGATCGATTCGTTCACCAATCACCTCTCCACCGTAGTAGGTGCATCCGCAAAGGAGGTCATAGTGCCGGACGACCGGCGCCTTGTCATTCCAGCGGATGTGAGACGATTGGTGACGGAGAGTAAAGCAGTGACCCGACATTACGACTCTTACCCCAGTAAAGAGAACAAAACTAAGAAACGCCACTTTGAACGCATGGTTCAAAGTCGCATGTCTGAGTTGCGTGATCAACAATGGGGCGATAAACTTTCAAACCTCGTGCCAAGCCACCATGCTTACTGGGACTTGGCGCGAGGCTTGAAAGGAAGTAACCATAACGACATGCCTCCCTTATACAGACCAGTCCCACTAGTCCCAGCGTTCTTTGACGAAGACAAAGCTGAGTGCCTAGCTGATAGCCTAGAGGCTCAGTGTTCCCCTAACGTAGATCACGTTGACCAAGCTCACCTCGATTCGGTGGATGCTGAAGTCGAACGTAAAAGCTCTGTGGTCACCTCTGAACTCCCACCAATCACCTTAGCGACTTACGCTGAGGTGGAGAGACTGATCAAGGCCCTCCGACCGCGCAAATCCCCCGGTGCCGATGGCATCTCCAACAGGGTTCTTAAAACCCTCTCTCCTCCTCTCATCCATCTCTTAGTCAGCATCTTCAATGCTGCTATGAGCCACTGCTTATTCCCAGACACCTGGAAATGTGCAAATGTCATTGGCATTCACAAACCAGGCAAAAGCTCATCTGACCCCACCAGTTACCGCCCCATCAGCCTCCTCAGTGCCTTAGGCAAACTTTACGAGCGGTTACTTGCAAACCGTCTCCAGTCCCATGCTAAGGAACACCACCTTATCCCAGATGAGCAGTTTGGCTTCAGACCCGGACACTCATGCGTCCAACAGGTGCACCGCCTCACGGAGCACATCATTGAGGGCTTCAATAAGTACCCCAAACCCCAGACTACGCTAGCAGTCTTCCTCGACGTAGCGAAAGCTTTTGACAAAGTCTGGCACAACGGCTTGATCTACAAGCTATACCAATTTGGCGTGCCAGAACGTCTTGTGCTCATCCTACAAGACTTCCTTAAAGCCAGAAGCTTTCGCTATCGCGTGGAAGGCACCCTCTCCTCCCCCCACCCAGTCAGAGCCGGAGTCCCTCAGGGCTCCGTGCTATCACCTATTCTCTTTGCACTGTATACCAGTGACATCCCACGCTCTCAGCCCAAAGTATTCCTAGCCCAATATGCGGATGATACCGCCATTTACACCACTGGGTGGCATATCAACAGACAGTCCTATTTCGCCATGCAACGGGCCATCACCGAGATCGGTGACTGGTTCCGAAAATGGCGCATCGCGGTCAACCCAGCTAAAAGCACAGCTATGTGCTTTACTGAGAAGACACGCTCCCCTTACCCGAAACCGCTTATTTTGTTCGACGAACCCATTCCCTGGGTTCCTAGAACAAAATACCTCGGAGTCACCCTTGATCGTCATCTCACCTTTAACGATCACATAACAACCGTCCGTAACAGAGCGGCCTTCATAATGGGTCGCCTTGGTCCCCTACTTCGCAAAGAGAGTAAAATGTCTCTTAGTAATAAGAAGACACTTTACACTGCCTGCATCCGCCCCATCATGACTTACGCATCAGTAGTGTTTAGTCATGCTAGTGAGGCCCACCTTCATAAACTTCAAGTCATCCAAAACCGTTTTCTTCGTAATGCAACCGGCGCCCCGTGGTATATCCGGAACACCGAGTTGCATTGCGACTTAAACCTTCCCTCTCTAGCGCAGTTCAATAAGGACTGCGCCCGCCGATACTTTGATCGAGCGCCCCACCACCCGAACCCATTGGTTGTCCAGGCATCGAACTACTCGACTGCCTCTTCTATCCCATTTTTCAAACCCCCCCGTCGCCGACCACGGCAGGTATTAGACGACCCGGATGACCCCATCGCAGCCATTACGTTGGCAGCTTTAGCGTTATCCGCAAGTCGTCGAGGTAAAATCCCCAGGTGTGAGGTAATCAGAGGTCACACAATCAAACACCGAGCTCGCCGGCGAGCTCGAGGCAAAAACAAGGTCACGATAAATTGCTCTCCAAATAGTCAAAGAGTATTATTCAGTAGGGCCCAATTGTGCAACACTGCAGTTGCACAGAGGCATTTTGCTCCGATCCCCCCCATGTCTCTCGACAGCGAGACAAGCCGAGGTCCGAACCACAGTGGTGCCCTTGAGCTCGCTGTCAACCCCTCCTATAGTAGCGGTACGTTTTCGGCGTCCGCAGGAGACGGAGGTAGAAAGCGCTTTTCGCCTTCTACGCCCGTCTCAGGAGAAGTGCCTTCGGCACTTCTCCCTCCCGGGCTATTGTAGGGCCAGGCCCTCGCCCAAAACCCGGTGGAGCTGGACGACCGCACAGGCGGTAGCCAGCATCTATGTCCTCCCTAAACAAACGCGCACGGCATTGCTTTTCAAGACTTTGAGTGGAACGGACGTGTCTTAGAGCTCCCCTTTATTTTTCGTTTCTTTTTTTGAATTATTGTTTAATTTGTTAATTGGTGATTAAGGCTCTTGTGAATATTTGTGTTTAAAATAGATAATTCGTGAGTAATTGCATTATTCTTTTTTTAAAAACTTAAACCACTTCTGATTGCTTAAATCAGAAGTGGGATTCGAACACTGCTCACCGTTTATATCTTTTGTGAATTGTTATTTTTGTCTTTCAAATACGTTTAAATTTAACGTCTTTTTTCCTGTCAGGCCATAACTGTAAATAACATACCCTGCTGTGATTCAACTGGAAAGTTTTGCTTGGTTTTTATTAATCTACCCTCGTGTTCCGTTATAAACTATTTTCGATCTTTTTGGATATTTTTACGATTTTGCGTTTGTTTTAAGTACATGTATTCTCTTTTGAAGCCCTAACTCACCTTGTAAACTTGTTCATACCTTTATACCTCGGTATTTTGTTGTTTGAATTTAAACTTCTTTTGTTATTTTCGACTATAACCACAATTTTGTTTAAATTTCAACACTGTTGTACTTATTTCATGTGTAGGGAGACTATTATCGATTCAAACTATAAGTACTAGAGATCCTAGTGAAACTCAAGGTCTAGTAAAGTTTTTTTTTGTTTTGTGATCGTTTTATATTTAGATTTTAACATGGATCGGCCTTCTCGATCGAGGTCTCATGGATATCGAAGGTTAGATCGTGAAAGATCAGCAAGTGATACACGTGGGCCTTCTGTAGGTCGTACCCCTTCACCGCCGCCTAGAACAAGGTATCGTACCCGTAGCCGCAGTCGTAACTGGAGTAGTGGTTGCCGACGTGGTGCTGATCGTGAGCATGATCGCAATCATAGCTACGATCACTTAAGGGAGAGGAACAGGAGCCGAAATCGTGAGTACAGTAACCATCAGTCTTTGCGCTCTATTATGACCCGCCTCCATGCTTTGGAGTCACACTCACTTTCCCCACATGTACCTGATCATGCACCACCTACTTATGAGAATGGCACTGAACAGATCGTAGAAGCTATTCATTCTTTAAAAACTGGAAATACCCAAAGCTACTATGTATCTAATTTTGACCCTAATGTTCACGATGTTGTTGTGTGGTTCGATGAGGTTGACAGGGCTAGACAAATTAACCGTTGGGATGATCATGAATGTTTGGCCCGCATAGGTAGATGTTTGAAGGGTGACGCCAGGTTATGGTTGGACGATTGGGTTACTAGTGACCGCACTTGGTCCAACTTTAAAAAAGATTTTAAGTGCCTTTGTGTCAAGAAGATAGATGTAGCTAATATCTTATATGAAGTTATGTCTACCAACTCTAACAGTTTCAAAACTTATGCGGAATATGCACGTAGGTCCTTGTTACGCCTACGCATTGTTAGGGGGTTAAGTGATGACCTAATCACGGCAATAGTTTTACGTGGTATACAAAAACCACATGTTAAGGCTACAGCAACGAACGCCAACCTCTCTCCTCATGATCTGGTGAACTACCTTTCAACATTTATTAAGCCTGATATTACAGAAACTAGAGTGCAGAGTCGCTCAGGTTTGACGACTAGCCACAATAGATACCAAGGTAACAAACGTCCTTTTCAGACTCCTAATCCAGGTGTGAAGTGCTTTTCGTGTAACAAAATTGGACATAAACAGAGAAACTGCCCCAAAAGGAAGAAGGATACTGCTACTGTTATGCCCACTAGTACTGCCGTTGACCCGGGACCGGGCACATCATCTGGTAAGCCTGAATACACCAATATTTGCGCCTATTGTAAAAAGCCAGGCCACCATATCAGAGACTGTTTCGCAAAGCAACGCGCTGATCTGAATAGAGGTAAGGTTAACTTCTGCTCCCATGTACAAACTCAAGAACCAAGAAATGTTGTGGTTGGTGTCATTGATGGTATAGCAGTAGACATATTAATTGACAGTGGTGCTATTGATGTGTCCCTTATTTCGTCCTCCGTCGTAGACCATCTTTCTTGTAAGAAGAAGCCCATCAGCCGACAAATTAAAGGTGTAGGTGACTCTATTACAAATATTGACTCTTATGTTTCGTTGGTCGTACAACTCGAAAACATATGTCTAGATATAGATTTCTTGGTTGTTCCTAGCCAAAAAATGAACGCTCCTGTCATTATAGGTACAGATGTTTTAAATCGCGACGGAGTTGTTTATGTAAGGACTAAGGATTCACAGCACATCATACGCAAGCCTGTAGTTATGGAAGCGTCTTCTGTCAATTCTGTTAAACCGCAACGAACCACCAATACTTCGTTGACTGGTTCTGACCTTGGTGAACTCGACGCAATACTGGACAAATTCTCAGGTAACATGATAACAGGAACAGCTACATCCACTGTAACAACGGGCTCCATGCGTATTCGACTAACCAGCGATGTCCCAGTATATTACAGACCTTACAAAATGTCCCATGAAGAAAAACAAAAGGTACGTATCATTGTACAAGATCTTCTCTCCAAGGGTATTGTACGCGAATCTGAGTCACCTTATTCAAGCCCCGTCTTACTGGTCAAAAAGAAAGATGGCTCTGACCGTTTGTGTGTCGACTTCCGCGCGTTGAATAGGATCACAGTGAAGGACCGATATCCTTTACCCTTGATCGACGACCATATCGATCGTTTAGGCAAGGGTAAGTACTTCACCTCCCTGGACATGGCTACCGGCTTTCACCAGATAAAGCTGGATGAAGACTCAATCCCACTCACTGGGTTTGTCACATCTGAAGCTCATTATGAGTACATAAAAATGCCATATGGTTTAGCCAATGCTCCTATAGTTTACCAACGGATAATAACTAGAACTTTACATAAACTCATTGCAGAAGGTAAGGTTTTAGTGTACATTGATGACTGTCTTATTCTATCTTCTTCCATAGAAGAAGGTCTGTTAACTTTACGCGAAGTTCTGTCTACCTTAACGGAGGCAGGATTTTCATTGAACTTGAACAAGTGTTCCTTCCTATGTACTGAAATCGAGTATTTAGGTCGGGTGATCTCCAACGGCGAAGTAAAACCATCTACTGGCAAGGTCCAAGCTCTTGTAAATTCTAATGCACCGCGAAATATAAAGCAGGTGAGGCAGTTTTTGGGATTGGCTGGGTATTTTCGAAAGTATATACCTAGCTACTCCACCAAAACTGCTTGCATAGCTCGTCTAATTGGAAAGGATGTGGACTTCAATTGGGGTACAGAACAGGAAACTGTGCGCCAAGAGATAATCCAAATTTTGACCAATGCACCAGTTCTCGCCATATTTGATCCCGAATTACCAACCGAGGTGCATACTGATGCAAGTAGTCACGGATTCGGTGCTATTCTCCAACAGACTCATAAGGATGGTAATCGTCGCGTTGTAGCCTATTTCAGTCAAGTTACGAAAGGTGCTGAGCCTAATTACCATTCTTATGAGCTCGAAACATTAGCCGTGGTTAAGGCCCTTAAACATTTTCGACACTACCTGATTGGCTCAAAATTTGATGTGATTACAGATTGTAATGCTTTAAAGGCGACTCAGAATAAAAAAAATTTGTTACCACGTGTGGCAAGATGGTGGATATATCTACAAGATTTTAATTTTAGCTTGATTTACAGAAAAGGAGCCTTGTTACCACACGCGGACTATTTAAGCCGTAATCCCTGTACCGTAAACAACATAGAAAGACCTCGGAACTGGGCGCAGATAGCTCAAGCAGGAGACGAGGAGGTTCAAACAATGATCCAGTCTTTGGATAATGGTCAGTTAGACCCCACTAGGTATGTAAAACAAAACAATTTGTTGTATTACAAATATAAGTCCACTGGTGAAGAGACCAGACTTCTTTGCTATGTACCAAAAGGTCATCGTTTGAGCCTCCTGCGTATCTTTCACGACGAGCATAGTCACATTGGCGCAGATAAAGTTGTAGATTTAATATTAAGACACTTTTGGTTCCCTGGTTTGAGATCTTTTGTTAAAAAGTACGTTTCTCATTGTGTCACATGTCTCTCCCACAAGCGTGTACCCCGCGCACCCTTACAGCCAATTACTTCATGGGATAAATCTGATGTCCCATTTGAAACTTTACATGTAGACGTGTTGGGACCTTTACCTATATCAAAGGGCTATAAATTTATCATGCTTGTGGTCGATTCATTTACAAAATTCTGTTTACTTACGCCCATTTTTCGACAAGATCTTGATGAGTTGAAAAGAGTCTTTAAGATTGTGATGTCATTATTTGGTACTCCTAAGTTAGTTGTAACAGATAGGGGACGCATGTTCGAGTCGGCGGGGTTTACTTCATGGATGCAGATTCTGGGTGTACAACTTCATCATATTACACCAGAGATGCACCATGCCAACGGTCAGGTGGAACGTTACATCCGCACCGTACTCAACATGCTTCGCATTACAGCCAATCACCGGAAGGCTGAGTGGGCTGATGAGTTGTGGCAGTTCCAACTCATTTTAAACCTAACAAAGCAGAAGACGACTCAAACTTCTGCCTTAAACCTCCTTATTGGACACGAAAGCGCCACTCCCGCGATCCGGACGCTGGTGCGCGACATTTCTGTTGTTCCAGAGTCTCCTAACCGTGAGTCCAGGAGAGAAATTGTAAGACAAAGGACGGCCGAACGGTTAGCAAGGAACCAGTCTCAACAGGACGCTACAGTGAACAAAGATCGTAACTCCCCTCGTGTATTCCAGAAAGGTGACTTGGTATTCGTTATAAAGTACGCGCAATCTCAAGGGAAACTAGACCCTGGAATGCGAGGACCCTATAAAGTCATCAACACTCTTCGAAATCACAGATATGAGTTGAAATTACTCGCTGGGGCATATGGAAAGACTACTTATGCAGCGGCCCAGTTCATGGTCCCCTGGAAAGGAGAATGGACCCCTGAAACTTGCGCTACATTTTTCGAAGGTGACTTTTATATATCTTGTTATGTAGAATAGAAGATATCCTGTTTATGTATCCATGCTGTATGGATACCCTGTGTATGTGTCTCCCATGTAGTATTGGAGATACCCTGTTTATGTATCCATGTTGTATTGGATACCCTGTGTATGTGTCTCCCATGTAGTATTGGAGATACCCTGTTTATGTATCCATGTTGTATTGGATACCCTGTGTATGTGTCTCCCATGTAGTATTGGAGATACCCTGTTTATGTATCCATGTTGTATTGGATACCCTGTGTACGTGTCTCCCATGTAGTATTGGAGATATCCTGTTAATTGTATCCATGTTGCATTGGATACCTTGTTTATCCTCGTCTCAGTATCGGCCAGTACTGGGAAGCCGCTGGGTTAACGTAGGTACCCAGTGTTCTATAAATTTAAATGTACCTATCTATACGCATGTGTGTACATCTTAAAAGCTAAATGAGCTAACTGTAACTAACAAAACTAATACGCTTGACTTTGTCTGTCCTACAAGATTGGCTTAGGTTTATAGTGATTGATATTAACACTGTGATCATTTGATTTTAGATACACATGATGTCGAGGATGACTTGGGGACAGAACCAGTGCTGGATGACGCCGGTCCATCATGCTTACCTAGCTTGCCTAGGCTGATTTCTCAGTACGGAGACGACGAGCCTGCCGAGGACGGCAGGGTATCAGGAGAGGCCGTATTGGAACCTACAAGCATCGAATAACGGCATCCCTACCACAGGGTATATAAACCAAAGCGCAAGGCGCGCACGGCATTGCTTTTCAAGACTTTGAGTGGAACGGACGTGTCTTAGAGCTCCCCTTTATTTTTCGTTTCTTTTTTTGAATTATTGTTTAATTTGTTAATTGGTGATTAAGGCTCTTGTGAATATTTGTGTTTAAAATAGATAATTCGTGAGTAATTGCATTATTCTTTTTTTAAAAACTTAAACCACTTCTGATTGCTTAAACTATCATAACATTAAGGTCGCAGGAAGACGCTGGATGCAGGCCGCTTCCAACCGTTCTATTTGGAAATCTATTGGGGAAGCGTGGACTTCTTGCGGCTGAAATGATCATGATGATGATCATAACATTGGGGCTGTATATTAACGGAAAGAGTATGCAGAGGTATCTTAATAGCTACGTTTTGTCATCTAGACACAATACATAATCCGTTGGTACTGCTACTTTTTAAAATTATTATTTAAAATACGTAAACCATTGAAATAGCAAACTACCATAACAACATTCAACATGTTGTATTCACTCCACGCATTTATGATAAAAATTAATTAAAAAAAATAATTAGAACTCAAAATTAAGGTAGCCAAAAAAAAAGGTAAGCAAATAAATTGAAGTATATTGAGGAAATAATAATAAGCGATGATGACACATATAATTGGGTTACTTTCTCGAAGTATAATACAAAAAAAATAGATTTGAGGTTAAGTTTCAATAAATATCGTAGGGGCCTTATTATTTATTGATTACTTTGTTGTTTTCAAGGCACTTAGACGTTAAAAAACTGGTATTTTCTAATTTGGTTATATTTAATAGGCAGATTTAATTTTAGGGGTAACGCAGTGATTTTTTAATATGTTTGTCAGTTATCAGATAAATATTAATATACTATCACTAAACTCCGGCCGCCGAGAGAATGCGTTTAACAGTTCGTTATGTGAATATTTTTTCCCCAGTTCAAAGTAACATAGACAGTTTGACTGCATAATATTGTGTTAGTCAGGCACCGAAGTATATAAAAATAGGGTAAATATTTTATTATACTTCATTTACAAGCCACAACGCCAATAAAAACACGTACTGTCAAACGCATTCTCTCGGCGGCGGCCGGAGTATAAACGTAATTTCGAAACTTCTACATATAATTTTAGCCCAGTTGTTTAATTTGTCTATAGCCTCCTTGGTAACTTCAAATAATATTTTTTTCTATTACTGTAGTATTTCGCGATGATGACTGATGACAACGTCAGTCACGTTGTCATCAGTATCAATGTTGTGTGTCAAGTTTATTGCTATTTTGAAGTAAGATTTTTTTAATCTCTCCAACAAAAGGGTGCAAGCAAATGTACGGGTTTTTTACGTGTACATACGAATAACTTGTAAAATTGAAGGATTTATTGGATAAAATGTTGACATTTGCTAGAAAAGCCGTATCAATAGCACTGAAACGCAATTTGTATACATCAAGAAAAGTTTTTCAAGACCAAACGCCTTCAACCGATCAAAATCCATTTTGTCTAAAGCCAATCGAAGACGAAAGCCACACAATAAAGAAACACGACAACGTGAAACGACAAAGACTTTATGAGTTCGGATTATACGTCGCCGCTTGCATGCCAAAGTGGGTGCAAAAGATACAAATGCAGCACTGTGACGAATTGGAAATATTGGTGGTCCCAGATGGCATGTATCAAGTATTGAGCTTTCTGCGCAATCACCAACACGCGTGCTTCAATGCATGCTCCTCAGCTACCGCTATTGATGTTCCGAATAGGGAATTTAGATTTGAAGTCGTCTACTGCTTGTCAAGCTTAAGGTTTGGCCAACGTGCTAGATTGAAAACCTACACAGACGAATTGACTCCTCTACATTCAGCCTCTTCGCTTTGGTACGTCTGTCGGTGGTTTGAAAGGGAAATTTACGATATGTTCGGGATAATCTTTAGCCATCACCCGGATCTGAGAAGGATTCTCACAGATTATGGTTTTACTGGACATCCTTTGAGGAAAGATTTTCCTTTAGTAGGGTATACTGAAGTCCGTTACGATGATGAGTTAAAAAAGATAGTTTATGAGCCCGTGGAGTTTAGTCAGGAGATGCGCAGTTACGAGCTAGAATCTCCTTGGAATTATTATAATAACTTCCATGAAGGATATAATACCCCAAAGCCGCCTCCGAAAGACACCAATTAGAGCACTTATAAATATTTTGTTTGATTTTTGTAATACCTTGAAATGCATGAGTTATTTATAACGTATTGTTCGATTGAATTGAAATATGGCAATAACATTGTTATTTAATTATTGAATTATTTTATTAATATGATTTAAAATTGATTCAAGATAAATGCTACACATGGATATTTCATGATGGTTTGGTATTTTGCGACTGGCCGCCTAACTCGCTACCATCCTCTAGAAGAAAAACTGTCGCCAAGAACATAACAGTTTGTTCCAGCAACTGTCCTCGAAAGCCAGTAATAAGGTTAAGTATTTACTAAGTAAATTCTACCGAGAGCCGGAACAACACCTTCACCGCATCATCACTTACCATTAATTTATATAAGACCTATCAGCAATAAAAAATATACTAGTTTGTCTTTCCTCTATGTTGAATTTTGTTGTACCTGTTCAATATTGGAAAATTTTCGCCCAGGTTTTTTTATTATTTAGATCTGATGGGCTAGCTTTTAACTACTATCTCGTGATGCTTAGTGATAATGTTGTTCAGGCCAACCTACAATAACTGGTTCTCAATGGCAGCTGCCGAAACACACCGTTAGGTTCTCGGCGACAGATTTTCTACTTGTGGATGGTAGCTAGCGAGGCGGGCAAATTATCACCACCGTGTTATAATGACAGCTATTCTAAGACAACAACGGGGCCTTACGGCTTAACGTGCCCTCCGAAGCTTGCATGTCCGTTCCCTAGTAATGGTAGCTACCCATCCAAGTCATGACCGCAGCGGACGTTGCTTGACTTAGCTGAACGGTGAACAACGGCTAAGAGAACTACGCTACCAGCGCTTCAAAACACAAGTCTTTGAAAGAATTGTATTCATTTAATAACAAGTATATTATATTACTTACTATATCGTATTGTTTACATTTTAATAACGTTACATGAATGGTCCCACCTGTTGATTCTGTTTAACGATCACTAATCGAGTCTCAAATAATAATTCAAACTTCACCAAATTCTTAAGCCTTAATATTTAATGAATAGGGTTTAACCCTCCATACGCTAAGTGATAATTACTTCTGAACAATGAAAGGAGTCATTTGCTTTCACTCGTGTACACAGTCAAAAAAGGAACTGCAAATATTCTAGTAAAATCTAATATATTCATAAATTTGTTATTTGACAAACATCGTGAAGCAATGATTGCCGAGCGGTGTAAGCTATGGACTGCCGTGCCGCAGATCCATGGTTTGTACCCCACCGCCGCCGGCTTGAGCTTTGTTCAACGCATGGTGGAAGGGCATTTAGCGAATGTTCGCCTGGATAGCTACCACCATCATGTAGAAAATAATTCGCCAAGCATCTAACAGTATGTTTCGGCAGCAGTCCTTGAGAGCCAGTAATGTAAGTGATTTGTCTAAGCAATGAAAACGATTTCATTAAAGTGAAGTAAATTGATGCCGGCCTATATCTAGGGATATCCATATAGGCTTTTACTAACTTATTTCACCGACTGATATTCAGTATGTAAATTTTTAATACCCACTCCAGCATTTTAATTACATTTGCCTACTTTGTGTTTCTATTTAGTTTTGTCATTGTAAATATACTTTTTTTATAATTTATTAAATATATTATATTATAAACAAATAAGATAATTTGTGAATTGAATAGGAAGTGTTCAATAAAAATGCGTGTGTTTTTTATTTGTAGATTTAAGTTTGAGTTGAAGTATAAAAAATCCACACAACAGTACAATAAACAACTTTTATTAATAATAATAAAATACCGCGTCTTTATTTTGAATTATACAAACTAACAAAACAAACCACATGCTCCGAGGCTTAAACACAAGCGTAGGTACCTACCGTATCATAATTCATGAACCGCCTATAACTACCTATTTCACTCGTGTCGATCATATTCTTTTACTCTATTCACTTTTTTATTAATCCAGACATCTTTTTTTTCGAGAGATAAAAGGAAAAACTTATCCATTAAAAAGACACATATGTACCTACCTACTAGTAGTAAAAATATTTTATAGTCTTATCTACCTTTCAGAGTTTCAAGGTAATCTAAAAAAAGTTATACCTGGATGCGTTATTGACGCAACCAAAATCAGTGCAATATATCTTATTCGTCATATTAAATATGTACTTGAACTTATTAAGTTCATCGCTGCGGAACAATCGCGACTGTCTGCATGCCGAGCGCATGCCGAGATCGAGGCGCGTAGTATTAGCTCGCCCTTCGTCCGTTTCTATGAAGTTGAAATACTGTATAGATAATATTACCGTAATCTAAGTCAGCGCACATGAATAATAATAATCATAGAACATTTACCTTCAGGAAGCTATCCATACAGCTTTTAGACGAGGAATATATAATTAAATGATTTAAAGGAATTTTTCTTTTTGTGTAATTCTAATTTTCTTAGCCAAATATGTATCAAATTTAAGTGAACCTGCTAAAGTGGTATGTACCCTAACTATTAGTATTGGTATTATTTGGATTTATTGGTTATCATATTACTTTCTCGGGTGGCAAAGAGAATGAATGCTTCAAATGAGTCACATGCCATTACTCACTTCGATATATGGTTCGGTCTCTTTGCCATATTATCGCCCTCATGCACTAAGAAGTAGCGAAAATACTATGTATCAACAGCTATGTAAGCATTTATAAAGAGAGATGGGATCAGAATGGCAACCAGGACCAAAATTAAAAACAAAAATATATACAATATACATACTCTTGTGTCCTCTTGGGTGTTGTTAAAGAAAACATAATGATCATGTCACCTAAGGTATTATTATATGTTCTATGACCTACGGTCAGTAAAAACAGGATTTTTCCGGTTAAACTTTCAAATTAGCTACTGACTGCATAACTTAATCGTGATGCGTTCAGGACCTACATAAATTATTTAAAAGTTACTCGGAGTACATTTTTTCATAGTCACCCTAGGCGTAGAGCGTTCGGTTGTTTACAAGTCGACCGGTCCCATTCTCAGGATCAAAATCAATTATTAAAACGTTGAACCTTACCTAACATGACTTTGATATTAGATGATAATACAATTTTGTGCACTAATTTGAATTTTGCAGGTAAATAGTTGTATAGTTAGCACATTCAAACACTTTGAAACGTGAAAATTTTTAACCACCGTTTTACCAAAAATTTTTACCTCAAATTGGAATCGACTTCAACACTCAAAAGTGTGAAATAACTTGTTGGAGTCGGTACCATGATAGTATAAAAGTACCTATTATCACAATATTGTGAGTGATGAAGTTCCATTTTAGATAAAAAAAAAACACCATTTTTAGTAACCTTTGCTACTTACGGGATCGATTGTTCTTCTCTATCTATGGCTATATCATCAATGTAGGAAAACACTTTTCAGTTATTGGAGCGTAACTCAAGAACGGACCAATTTTGATGAAATTAAAATGGGACCACACTGGAAGCTTTCGCTTTCAAACAGAAAAGAATAATCAAAATTGGTACAACCAGTCAAAAATTTAGAGGTTAACAAATATAGAAAAATATACAGACGTTCTTTTTTGAAGTCGGTTAAAAAAGCAAAATATTTTTTTTTTACCAAAAAATGGAACCGACTTCAACACCCAAAAGTGTGAAATAACTTGTTGAAGTCGGTACCATGATAGTTCAAAAGTACCTATTATCACAAAATTGTGCACATGGTACTGACTTCGACAAGTTATTTCACACTTTTGAGTGTTGAAGTCGGTTCCATTTTTGGTATACATTTTTTTTCACTCTTTTTAGTGACCTTTGCTACTTACGGGATCGATTCTCAGTAATTGTCAGTGACTATATCATCAAGATAGGTGAATATTTTTCAGTTATTGGAGCGTAACTCAAAAACGGCTAGACCGATTTTGATGAAGTTTGAAATGGGACCAAACGACAAGCATCAGCTTTCAAACAAAAAAATAATTTTCATAATCGGTTCACCTAGTCAAGAGTTCTGAAGTAACAAACATAAAAAAAAACAGACGAATTGAGAACCTCCTTCTTGTATGAAAGTCGGTTAAAAAAGTAGATGACTATGTCTAATCTATATCTAAGTATTTGACATGTAAGTATTTGAAGTTATTCAACAACGAAGTCGTTCAGTACATACGAGTAAGTTAAGTTAGTAAGTTAACAACCTTACAATTACACACTGAGGTGCTGAACGCAGCCCTGTATACTGCAATTTCCGCGGGCCCTTGATCCCAGATGACGGCCTTAGCAGCGAGCTTCTTAATTACTAACTTTTGAAATTAAAATTGGAAAAAACCAGCTAATTATTCTATCTTTCTTTCATTTACTTGGCGGATTCAGAAGTGGAGTCGAATATTTGATTCTGATCCATTAGTATGCGGCTGAGTAGAGTGTTAAGTTTCTTGAACTATGAGTAGAGATGATAGTTCGTATTATCCTAGGATTATAGTATTTTTTTTATCATTCTCATTTATGTGCAAGTCAATAAACAATAAGGAAAAATAATTGGGTAAAAATACAAACGAAAAAACATAAAACTAAAAGGAAAACATAGAGCTACATTTATCTACTAAATCTTGATTCAGGATTGAAGAAGTTTTCATTTAATCGCAACAAATATTATGGTTGAAAATCTAATTTTGACCAACATTTTATTAATACAATAATTAGTGGGTATTGGATTTCAGTATCAGTCTTAGCATGATTGTATTATTTTGAATATAATTAATATAATATAATTCAAACTTACATACAATACTCGTATTGTATGTAAGTTTGAATAATATTTATTCTGCAAAATGTTTGAAAACGACGTTCGTTGTTCACATTTACCTCAGTTAAAATTTTTATCTATCTCCCGACAAATGAATATTTACCACATTTGGCTTCTTATTCTTCTTTTTCAAACTTATTATTTCGAAGATATCAATAAACTGCTAGGTTATATTAACCTTAATGAGCGGCTGCATCGAGTAAGTTGTATCAAGCGGTAACTGTCCAGCTACCGCTTGCTGGGCAGGCATTCGTGAATTCCATTACCGCCTTGCATTGTCGAAGTTTTCAAGCCTACCAACCGACGCCTTAACAAGCCCTCCAAAGCACGGAAGCACTCAGTAGTAATTGCCACTATTAGTCACCTATCCATAGTTCATCAGCTACGAACTATTAGGCAAGATCCGCTAGGAACGATTTAATAAATCCTACCCGAAATAAGAAAAAAACATGTTTTTTCCCACGCTCTGTTTTTCATTTACGATAATTCTTCACAATTTTAGCTCATAATAATACGCTTCCCCGCGGCGTCCTCACTTAATGTACCCCATGCACACAAACCAATTGCTGCGTGAAACATTGTTTCTAATATTTTGCACGTTTTTTGTTCTACTACTAACTAGTTCTAAATATGTCGTTTTGTAGTTGACCATCTTTAAAGGTAATTTTTAGGAATCAGAAAAAATCATGTATAATGCGTAAACATATCAGAAAAAAAATCTTAGAAGTCCTGGTTGCTAAAAATATTTTTGTGATGCCAATACCCATCCGTTTGAGCTTGAACGAGCAGGTACATGAGTAGATATATATTGTTACGACATTGATAATAAGATTCCTAGGTCCACATTACTTTGAAGAAAGGTAACAGCTCCGTAAATGAGTATGTCAAAAGCCTTCCAGGAGATTTTAGGCTGAAATCCTTACCTAAGTTTTTATGAGTTTCCAGTGATTTGTTTGCGTGCCTGGCTAGAAAACCATAGATTTTTTGTCACCAACCAGTAGATAGGTTTTTATAGCTTTTAAGACCAAGGTTCAAGTCCGTCTTACATCTTACTTTGTTATACCTTGATCACAGCTTAAATTACCAGCAGCTGAGACATTACATACGGCATTAAAAACACAACGTACGCTTACAGTTTCTCTGTAAGGAACTTCCGTTTATTACGTAGAATACCTATACGCTAAGCTTCTCACACTGGTTGATTTTACATGTAGAGTCGAAGTATGGTTAATATCAGTTCAATCAGTGGACATCTGCGTAAGAATAACGGCGTGGCGGAGGCTTGAATGAACAATCGCTCAGTGTGTGCCGCGCTCTCGTCTCTAGCGTCCGCACCACGCTTACTCCCGCGGGGCGCAAAACTTTACCGGAAACTTCGAGCGGGGTTCGGGAATAAGTTTGTTTTTTACATTTTATGGCGGAATGTTGCTGGTTGATGCTAATGTGACAGGTGAGTGTTGCCATGTTTTCTTAATGTTTATTTCTCTTTTTAATCTAAACTACCCTCCGTAATGTAATTGTGGAATTATGAAAGGGGCATGTGGGTACTTATATTAATTATTTTGCGTTAAGATTTTAGATTTGTTACGTAAAATTTGAAATGAATGTTTAGGTATATGCACATATGTAAGAAAGCACTTAGTTTGTTCATGTTTTGACGCAATAATGAAATATGGAAGTTTTAAATCACATTTAATTTTTATATACTTCAGACTCAAATGGAACTATGGATTGTAACAGATTTATGCATAACCAATATACGTTCATTGCAATAAGTATGTTGGTATACATTTCAGATTTAATTGTTGATATTGAAGAATATGTGTCTAATTTTTAGGGTTCCGTTTTAGAAAACCGGATCCGATTACTAAGCCTCCACTCTCCGACAGTCCGTCCGAGCTTTAGAGGTTTGTATCTTATACGGAAGTTTGCTTAGCAAAAGTATTAACAAATAACCATAAATAAAAATTTTAAATATTTTTACTCAGTTTTTAATATTTTTTTTATTAGCTTTTGACCAGCGTCACCTGTTGGTAAATGGATTTGTTCCATAATGGTAGCTGGTTAAGAGGAAATTGACGTCAAGGGCGGGAAATCTGTTGCATATTTCTTTTTTTTTTTTTTGCTATTTCTTCTAGTTTTGCACTTGAACGCGTAATGTGCGAGATATAAAAATATTTTTAAAACATTTACGATTGTTATAACACTTATTGTATTGGTTTTTAGCTACGGGTAAACGTATTTTTTTTATATTACTTACGGTTTTAGGGTTAAATTATAGAATTGGGTGCATTGGTATTCAATAACTTTCTAGATAATTCGGGCAGTATTATTTTAAACTCATGTATATCATGGTGGTGTAGGATAGTTATCAAAACTAGCTACAAAAGCGATCAAAGTGACAAAAAAGAAACTCGCCATATACATGAGATTCATCTTTAACAGTACCTACAATAGAAATTCTCTCGGATAATATATTATTTTACTAACATTGTCTCTTGTGTCTAAGATTAGGTATTTGAAATTTGCAAATGATAATTTGTAAGGCGATATTATAATTTATTTTTTGTGAATTATAATATTTTTATTTATGCAATAACGCATGCTCTGCGGATTACATTACAATATTACAAATTTACGAAAGGAAAAATTATAGTCATATGCGGGATTCAAACCCGCGCCATCCACCGCTATAGCCGGGGCATGCGCACATTACCCATAATTTGACTCTAATTATCCCTATCGCTCTTTTACCAACGTATGGGGATGGAGCGACACTTATGGTTCAACCATCGTTGTACTACAAACAAGACTAATTTTGCTGGTAGCTTTAAACTTGTTCATCATAAAGCAACCGTATAATTTTAATATTTTTGTTATTACAATAACGCATGCTTAGCGGATTAGATTACAAAACAAGTATAAATCAATTAAAAAAGTGAAAAATCCAACTGCAGATTATTTATTTTCGTTAAATGTTTAATCTTTCCAATAAACATAAAATTTCAAGTTATAATATTTATGGAATCGTGTTTTATAGCCATTCGTTTTAATAACTCAATCGATAGGTTTGGTAGAAAATGAAAATTATCTCACAATAAAAATCTAAATTAGTAATTCTAGGTTAAGCCTGTTAACACCTTCGACCACATCATCACCTACCATCAGGTGAGATAGTGGTCAAAGGCTAACCTATCAAGCATAAAAAAAAATTACTTGGCGTCTTAAATCAGGAAATTTGATATTTTTTTATGTAGGCTAGTGTCACTTGCAATGTTAAGACGAATCTAATGATATCTCTTACAAAGAAATCGGCTAGACCGTTTGGAAGTTATGGTGGAATAAAGAAACTGACTAACATACATACATGAGCCTTGAAAACACAGCTCTCCTTTTTTGGGCAGTCGTGTGATTTCAAATTTATCTATATATTTTATTGATTGTTGTTTTTTCATAACTCCAATTTTTCCTATCGTTATTTAACTATAACTATTTGAATTTCTTTTTTGACATACTAAAGAAATATACTATGACAAATAAAATTACTGCAATATTTATTATAAGGTATTTGCTACACTGAAACAGATAACAATCATTATTTTTATATATGTACATAATGGGATAGAAATAAATAATTGGGAATAAAATGCGCCGTAAGAGCTTCATGCCACTTGATTCGGTATGAGTGAATATAATTCTGCACAATGATTGCGAAAATGTGCTCTTTACCACCTTTATAATCCATGAAAGTAGCGGGTATACTCCTGAATACTTCCAAGGAGTTAGAGTAAAAAACCGACTACACATTATTGGGAGAGTGGCAGGAACATGATGTAATATTGGAACTAACTTTTATTTCAAGGAATGTTGACTTAGCGTATGGGGTCGGATTATAATGACAAGATCAACTTTTTAAATTAATTAGACACAAGGGTGAGTTTGTTTGCCCCTCATATGTCAACGACGTCGACAAGCACCTGCGCATATGTCACATGATCAAAGTATGTTTACCGCCACGAGGCGCGTATTATTCTGACAGGATTGTACTACTTAATCGGATACTATTCTGTAGTTTAATTGAAGCGCTCGTAGCAAAGTTTGCTTAGCCAGCAAAGTTCAGCAACATCCGCCGCGGTCATGAGTTGGATGGGTGACCGCTATTGACTTTACTACTGAACGCTTCCGTGCATAGTTGCCTATAAATTTTGATCAAAATCGATAGGTCCTGGACTACGGCCATAATTTTTTATTAATTGTGGTTATATTTTTTAAATATTTTTGATAAAATTATTAAGTTTTATAGTGCTAATTATATAAAAATATTATCTTTCAATATAATTTACACTACCCTTATTTGGACAGCACGTTAAGCTGTCGGTCCCGGTTGTTGTCTTAGGATGGCAGTCGTTATAATATGGTAGTAGGGCAATTTGCAAATGCCCGTTTGGGTCGTTACCTACCTCGAGTAGAAAATCTGTCGCCAAGCACCTGGCGGCAGCTGTCCTTGAGAGCTAGTAATTCTAGGTTAGCCTAACATGTTTGACCACATCATCACTTAACATCAGGTGAGATAGTGGCCAAAGGCTAACCTAAAAGACATAAAAAAAAAGTTTTTGGTTCTTTCAACTAAAGACTTCTTTCTATACAATATAGGGTGGGGTAGTTTGCAATCTATAACTGAATTAATGTGTTCGTTATCTCATGTTGACTATCGCACTAGTGTTGATATTAATAGCCTTTCTTCCTTTAAATATTTAGACCACAAAGAACGGAATAATGTAATAGTTCATGTTTAATTTAATATTTTTTAGAATTCCGTACAAGAGGGCAACATGGAGTCTATTAATGACTTACCTTGTCTATCTCTCTCTTTCCGTTAGTGACACGGCATTTTGCGAATGCTTGCCTGGCTAGCTACCACCCTCAAATAGATAATCTGTCTCCAGACCCCTAACAGTGTGTTCCGGTAGCAGTCCTTGAAAGCCATGAAAATTTACAGGCATAGATAGATATATAGATAGATAGAAAATTCTTTATTTGCATACCTTAAAAATAAAATTACAAAGAAACGTATACAAAGGGCGGTCTTATTGCTTAAAGCAATTTTTTTCCAGACAACCGATCTGAGAACAACAAAAATTGGCAAAATTAGCCAGGTTGGCAGTTAACAAATTAAACACTACTTATATAATAATTACCTAACTAAGTATTTACACTTTTACACCTATTTAAATGATTACACATACATACATACCTACATTATATATATTATCTAAATAAACGTACATACAAAGGCATATGTGACTTTACAACTGTACATCACAAATTTTTTTTTACAAAAAATGCAACCGACTTCAACACCCAATCGACCCCATAGACTTCGACAAGTTATTTCACACTTTTGGGTGTTGAAGTCGGTTCTATTTTTTGTTAATAATTTTATTTCGATCCTTTTAGTGTAACTCAACGGCTTGACCGATTTCGATGAAATTTGAAATGAAACCAAACTGAAGATGAATTGAGAACCTCCTCTTTTTTTGGAAGTCGATTAAAAATGATGGGCGTTGTGCCATTCGTCACTTATAACGAAATGCATCTGTTATAGGCAGAGGTTTTCAGGTGGGCTTCGTGCTCGTTCCAATCCCATAGAAAAGTAAATAAAAATAATGTACCGTTGCATGCGGGGTGTCATCGTCAAGAACTTATTGTTAAAATAATATTTTTAACTAGCGACCCGCCCCGGCTACGCACGGATGCAATACTGATACTAAATAATCTGTAATATCTTCGAATATATTCATTTAAGTTACATGCTGTATAGGGCCATATTGATTTATATTAAATGCAGAATGTATTCAAAGTACTATATTGGATAAGGATTAATGCTATATAGCATTTTGAACAATATATATTGTTCAAAATCGCTTCATAAATAAGCCATTATTTCTCGTAAAAAGTAAACGATGAAAAAATATTATTGTGGGAAAGAGATAGTGACATACCATCGAGGATTTTTTTGTAGACCTCATCACAATACTGTAGTACATTATTTTTATCTATTTCTTAGGGTTCAGCCAGCGTTTGCATTGTACGAGTAAGCCCGAAAATGTGTTTACTTACGACATCACATTAGAAACCTCTCAAACTACTAGTGTTCCTCTACTATGATATGCATGTCTTACACATATTAACCTGTCTCTCGAATCACTCAATCTATTAAAAAACTATTGCATTAAAATCCACTGCGTAGTTTAAAGCAGACATAGGGACAGACAGAGGGAAGCGACTTTGTTTTATACTATGTAGTAGTTACATAAAATAGGAAGTAAATGATGGGGCGTCAAATCAATAAATTTTCTCTAGCCTAGAGATATGCTAAACACGGCGATTTTAAATTTAGTTTTAAAACTGTCATCGAAACCAACAAGTATGAAGGATAGTCAAAAATAATCACGCATTTCTAAATACATCCAAAAAGAGGTGATTTAATATTCATAAACTAAAAAAAATATTTACATACAAAACTGTTACTTTTCACCAACTGTACTTATAATTAGTACCTATTGTTTATTTTTTAATATATTATATATTAAATCTGTATGTACTTCGCTACTTTGAGATATAAACCCACACGAAAAAAACAATTATTATCAATTAAAAAAAACAAATAACTATATACACTTTATAGGGGTAAAACCCTAAAAGCACAGATTATATGAAAGTTACTATGAACAAGGTGTTAATAATGTTGATTGAGTATATCCTTCCTTTCTTCTAGAGGGGTCCCTACAATTGATTGTTGTTAGATTTATCAGCTGGCAATTATCACGCTAACACTAACTGGTTGCGCTTCCGCCCACGGAAAGTAAAGAAAGCATAGAAACAAACACGGAAGAGTATTGGTTTATTTTTGGTCATTTATGGGAATTCCATTGAACTATAATGTACCTGACGACATTAAAATTTTCTAGGCGATTATAGGTATATATGGAGAGATTTAAAATTTATTTATAATATTTTAAATATTTATTGGATAAGAAACAATGAAAGTAAACGAAACGAAGCAGCAGTTATGGCTCAGTGGCATTGACTATGGACTGTCGCGCAGCAGCTCCATGGTTCAAAACCCTCTGCGGGCTTGAGCGTGTGTTGAGGTGGAAGGGCATTTTGCGAATGCCCGCCTGGCTAGCGACCACCCTCAAGTAGAAAATCTGACACCAAGCGCCATACGGCGTGTTACGGCAGCAGTCTTTGAGACCCTGTAACACTACAGGCACATGAGACTTAATATAGATGTCTCAAGCCAAGGTGACGGGCGCAGTGCAATTCATGACTTGTTTTGTCACGAAATGCATTTGTAATCGGCAGAGGTTAGTTAACTAACCTCTCTTGACATCAGGTGGGCCTCGAGCTTGTTCCGTCACAATAACATAAAAAAATGAAGAAATAAATACAGTAATTATTAAGCCTTTATAGTAACTACTGCTAGATTGAGATAGCAGATAATTTAGTAAGTTTTCATTGTCTTACTGTCTGTATCCTCCTAATGATATAATATTGTGGTTTGTGTTGAAGCCTCGCAATTATTACTGAACTAACAGCTGGTACCGACATACTTCGAAGGTACTTCGTTTTAAATCATTGTTGATACAATTGCTGAAGAGGGTAGTTATGGATCATATTGCCTCTCACTGGTTCGCCTGCCAGTCTCAATCGCACCTTTCATCCAAAGCGCACGTAAATTCATCGCGTGTGATATACCTACTCTCAAATCTCAAGTTAATATCTCTGCATGTGCCAATCCGGTGAAAACCATCTCTCGCCAAAGTGAAGTCACATATCTTTATCGAGGGATTGCAAAGTGCTGTGCCATAGCATAGATAGACTGGAGCTGAGCTGAGCATAGTGAGTTGACTTATGCAATTTCTATCTTTCACATTGTGCTATATCTAATAGTTTATTACAATTGCATTCCTGTGGCAAACCAGGATATTTGTTGGAGACAGTATTTGAATTGAATTTGTTTGAATGTCATTTATAGAATGAGAAAAAGATACTTCTAATATATAACATTCTGGTGTCCTAGTGTTTGTAACAAAACTCCTCAGAAATGGCTTAACCGATTCCTATGAAATTTTGTGTGTATATTCAATACGTCTGAGAATAGGACGTAAACTATTATTCAAATAGGTATATTAAACATTTTTTCATATTTATTTGGGTATATGGCAAAACGTTTGTCGGGTCAGCCAGTTACAATAATGTACATTACGTATGATCCATTCAATGAAATAATTATGATTATCAATATCCATACGTTTAGTAAAAATGCGTTCATACGACGCCTTTACTGTGTTAGAGGATTGTATAGTATTGCGTGAAGAATGATATGTCCTTAAAAGTAGTTATTAATGAGATGAGACAAGAGCAGAGGTAAAGGAGAATACTCCTTTTTTGCTCCCAGAAAAGCATCGTAAATAAAAACCGGAACAAGGAGTTGGTTAGGAAATACATTTAGCTAAAAAGATAGTTGTTACGTATAGGTACATTATAATATGCTCCTATACCAGGTGGGTTGTTCTCTTTAGCAAGAGTCCGTCTTGGTGTGTACCACCGCAGTTTCAGATATTTTGCCTTGAAGTAGTGTGCAAACACTATTTAGTTTGAGCGTGAAGGGAACTTTCACGTGTAAAATTAATGGGTAAACAAGACGTTAGAAGAAGTCCCGGAGTGACGCAGTGCAGCGTCAAGAAGAACAAGAAGTTGACACTGCGATTATAATGGACTAGTATTACTCTCATCATGAGGCGGCTTGTCCCAATAATTACTTCATAACCTAAAAAAAAACCTTTATGTTAATGATTACGTTTGCCAATAACAACATTACGAGATGTATGCATACTACTACCAAATTATCTCTTTCGCGTACCTAAAAGTAAAAAAAAAAAACAAAATTAAAAATAGCTTTCGCGAAATCTGTAAAAATAGTTACCTCAGAAAATTGTTTCTTCTTGCGCCAGCCATGCTTAACATTGTTTCAAATTAATTTGCCATTTTTACAGTGAAATCTGCGGTAACTTAATATCTGGAGTTTTCACATATCTATGCTATAATTTGAAGGCCTTACATTTTACTTATTCATTTGAACATACTATAGTAAACTATGGCGGTCACTAACACAAGACATCAGAAAATGTGTACAAGAACATTTGAAGCGCTCGTAGCCAAGTTTGCTAAGCCATTTAGAATCTATCAGCAAAGTTTTTTTTTTTTGTGTTATTGTGACGGAACAAGCTCGAGGCCCACCTGATGTTAAGCGGTCTAACCTCTGCCTATAACAGGTGCATTTCGTCACAAGTCGCGTATTGCACTGCGCCCGTCACTTTGAGACAGTTATAAGTCTCATGTGCCTGTAATTTCACTGGCTCTCAAGGACTGCTGCCGGAACACACCGTTAGGTGCTTGGCGACAGATTTTCTACTTGAGGGTGGTCGCTAGCCAGGCGGGCATTCGCAAAAAGCCCTTCCACCATGCGGTGAAGCTCAAGCCCGCGGCGGGATTTGAACCATGGACCTGCTGCGTGGCAGTCCATAGTCAATGCCACTGAGCCATCAATGCTTCAAAAAAGTTAAGCAACGTCCGCCGCAGTCATGACTTGGATGGGTGACCGCTGGTAACATTCCTACTGAGCGCTTCCGTGCTTCGGAGGGCACGTGAAGCCGTCGGTCCTGGTTGTTGTCTTAGGATAGCAGTCGTTACAGCATGGTGGTAGGGCACTTTGCAAATGCCCGCCTGGCTAGCTACCACCCTCAAGTTGAAAATCTGTCGCTAAGCACCTTACGGTGTATTCCGGCAGCTGTCCTTGAGAGCCAGTAACTCTAGGTTAGTCTGAACAATATCCTCGATACATCATCACTTACAATCAGGTGAGATAGTGGTCAAAGGCTAACCTATCAGGCATAAACAAAAAATTACGAAAAAATTGTTGGCAAGGTAACTATATACATAATACTGTATCGCCTATCCAACAATTTAGTCAATATAATTATGTATATTGAAATATATATATTTCATAATGCGAACAAATACACTCGAGAGCAATGAATCCGGGTCACTTAAGGAATCCTAAAAATCTCGGAATCTAAAAATGCTAGGTTAATGCAATAAATTGTATTTAATAGACAATGTAATACTCCTTAAATGAAGGTATTAAAACTTCTTAGTTATTGTAAAGTTATATCATAAAAAAATCAAATTTGAAAAAGGGCCACTTTCGAAGATGGAACTACGAAATTACAGCATTTGGTTTTGCTTTTGTTTGTAATCTGTCATTTATGTGGGTACATAAACCATGTTGATAGTGCTCTATATTCATTATTCAAGCTGAAATTATGTCGCTTACGCCTGAAGAATGCACCAGAATACTTACAATGCTGGAAACCGGCCGGAGTCAGCGCGATACAGCCAGGACTGTCGGTGTGTCGCTGTCAACAGTACAAAGAGTTCTCCGACGTTACGAAGAAACTGGTTCTAACCTACGCAGACCAGGAACGGGCAGAACCAGGTGTACCACAGCACAAGAAGACCGATACTTGGTGAACACCATGCTTCGAAATCGCTTTCTCACAGGAACTGAACTCACCAATCAGTTTCGACGCCTCGGAGGAAGTAACCCAAGTGCATGGACAGTAAGACGTCGGCTTGCTGAATCTAACTTAAAACCCCTTAGACCTGCAAACGGCCCTAAACTGGAGCGTGGGCATCGTATTTCGAGACTAAGATATGCCCAGAGCCACGTAAATTGGAGTATTGAAGATTGGTCAAAAGTTATGTTCTCCGACGAATCAAAATTTATGCTCTACAAGCACGATGGAAGACACAGAGTGTATCGAAGACCTTATTGTCTATTAAATACAATTTATTGCATTAACCTATCATTTTTAGTTTCCGAGATTTTTAACATTCTTTAAGTGACCCGGATTCATTGCTCTCGAGTGTATATGCTTGTTACCAATTAATTATCAGTTTTTCTATAAAACATTATGACAAATTCCATTTACACTGCGGCTACTACAAAAAAGCATTTGAGTTAGTAACCAAACAGGCAGTTCATGGTTATTTTTGTATACAAGTGTAAAACTTTTTAATAATAATTGTTTCAATCAAAGCATAGCATATAATACATTTGTGGCAAAGCTTAAGCGTCGCCTACTACAGTTAAGTACATCGGCAATAGTTTACTGCAAATCTAGTTAGATATGTTTTGGTAGTAGATACCTACCGAAAGTTTGCCGACTACCCGGTATGAAATTTCCGACGGCGGCGCTCAGAAACTTTGTTTCCATGGCTAACTTGCTTCGGGTTCATCTCAACTATAAGTACCTCGAGTCCGAGACAATGTACATCAAAGCAAACTGCGTATTATTATTATTACAGCAGTATGAATAAGTCTATTCTTGGGTTTCGTAGTTTAAATTTTTTGAACCTGTTTGGAAGGTTTCGTAGTTTAAATTTTTGGAGCCTGTTTGGAAGTTTGACTTTTCGTTCTTTTCTGCAGTTACTACATAGATGAGTGACCGCTAGTAGTATTTACTTTTGAGTTCTTCCATGCTTTGAGAGCATGTTAAACCATCGGTCCTTGTTGTTGGCAATAATTAGGCTGTGTCGTTTAGCTAAGCTTGCCTGTGGTTTGAAAACTGCGACACTTTCCAGGGTGGTAGGGACTTCAGCGAATGGCTTGCTACCGCCACAAGATCTGTTCCAAAGCACTTAACGGAGTAAATCTGGCAGTCGCTTATTTACTATCTTTGAGCATATCATCACTATATAACCATCACTTGGGATTGAGGAAAAACATGGTTTGAGCGTAAATTGAGAGGTTAGAAAAATGGAATGACATTAAAATGTGGTAACAATTCATATGGTCATTAGGACTTATTCTTTAGGATTGTGTAAATATAACGGAATCTTGCTAACAAGCTTTTTCCGTACGTCCTTTTTAGGGTTCCGTACCCAAAGGGTAAAAACGGAACCCTATTACTGAGACTTCGCTGTCCGTCCGTCCGTCCGTCTGTCACTAGGCTGAATCTCAAGAACAGTGACAGCTAGACAGTTGAAATTTTCACAGATGATGTATTTCTGTTGCCGCTATAACAACAAATCCAAATAATTGGCCAAGTGCAAGTCGGTGTCGCCCTTCGTGCGCGAGTCCGACTCGCACTTGGCCGATTTTATTTCTACACAAAAACTATTTTTAAACAGTAACAAGGTTGAAATTTATAGAAAATGTGTGTGATTATAGCTGATATTTTATAAGCAACGATGTTATTTTCACAATCGTATTTTCTGCTCTAACGCTACAAAAGTTCACATAAAAAAAAACAATCTGCATCAGGCAATTTTATACAGTGTCAAAATTTGACACTGTATAAAATTTAATTGACCGTAATAACATTTTACTTTTTGTGGCAAATCCTTGCATAACATTTTGACAATGCGCCAGCTGTTTCCGAGGTTTACCAAATGCCATCGATTACAATGAAATCCCTGTCTATTATACGGTTGACAATATTGTGACAGTCAATAAAAGCCGACCAAGCTTAATCAACCTAAACAAAACTCACATTAATGATTTATACTTGGAAATGCTCGCGAAATTCGTTCTATTACCCATATTACAATAAAAAATATAATTGAGTATGGTCATATTTATACTAAAGATATTCAGTATATTTTCCTTGAATTTCAAATCTATCTATATCTATAAGGAAATATTTTTATTTTTGTACGTTACGAATAAACTTAAAAACTAATGAACATAGGCCATAAAATATTTTAAAAAACTTAGGGATCCGTATGAAACCTTCGATAATGTAACCCAACATGTGAAAAAATACCAAAAAATCGTTATATCACGTATTAACTGCGTAAAATGTTGACATTAGAGCAAAGTACAAAACGTACTACAATTTTCTTGAGGACCAATATCTACAAAAAAATTTGCAACACCATATGTCTAACTATGTATTACAGTTATGTCACAATAGTTTTGTAGTACTTTTTATGCGTTTCAATTTATTTTTTTTGTTAAATACCCGTGCGAAGCTGGGGCGGGCCGCTTATAAGAAATATAAAGGTTACCTTTGAAATGCTATTAAGCTCCAAAATATTGAAACAGAATTATTGTTCTGACGCTTTTAAGTATGTCTATTATGGCGCGAGTTCGAATCCCGCACATAGCTGTAATTTTCCTTCTCGTTGTAATTTTGTAATGTAAACCGCGAAGCATGCGTCATTAAAAATAAAAATATTTAAAAAAATGTATATTATTCATGTATATAATAAGCATCGAAATACTTTTGTCATTTGAACCGACATTGAATTACTTTTCAAAGCAGTCAAAAGTCAAAACACACATTACACATCACATAAAATAGTCTACAAGTCTAAGAAATATTTAAATCAAGACGTATCACAAAAGTATTACACTCCTTGAAACTAAAAGTTTCACTACAGACTCAAGGACACATATTTAGGTAACAAATTTTTTTATTTAAGTAGGTTTACAATATGTTTATATAAAAAGTATCGTAAAGGTTTGCTGGTCCAAAACTGCATAGACTATGATAGAGTGTTGTTGATAGTGAAGTATTCTAGAGGACATGTACATCGATCGTTCTTCTGAACCGAACGTTCTAGTACCTCCTCTATATTTCTCAAACATTTTATCTCACGGAAAAGTAGTTACCGGTGCGCGATCGCATCCGCACTCATTTCACACACTTTCCGAACTCTTGTCAGAGTATTACGAGACAGAAACGAGTATTTTTTTCTCATATATAGAAAAAAATACTCATAGCGTTCCATCGTTATCGAGAATATCGAGTGATCGGAGCATATCGGAAGGGACCGAGCATCGCTCCTTGCGGCATCGCGCTATTTCACACGCGTCTTGATTTCATTTCGGCATACAAAGTGGCTATGCGTTATCATAATCGTAATATTGAACTGTATATTTTATGCTGATGTATCGAAAAGTCGTTATAGCGCATACGGAACCTCAAACAGTTACTTTGAAAGTTATCTTTATGAAACTGCGGACCGGAGACAACGCGCATTTCGTTGTATAGGACAAAAATAAAGTATTTCACCTGAACAAGAAAACGCTGCCTTTTTATTAAAGGCTTTAGCTCTGGCAAATAATTTTTAATTTTAACATTTTGTTTACCTTCCCGCTCATCCAGGCGGCATTCCTAATATACATAAGCTGGTATTTTGTGGTGAATATGGTAATATCACTTTTATCTCTTGTTTACAGATTCCCATGGATATCCCGGGCTTTAAGGCCTAGACAGAGTTGGCGTGATCAGAAATATGCAGCAGCGTTCTTGGTCGATATGTTTACTAGCTGTTTTTATGCTTGGTTTAGATTCTAAGCTCGTTGGTAAGACTACAATGCATACTGTAACTTATTCTTTAATTTACATCAATCATATCAGTAAATTTATATGAACAAATTATTGCTTCTCAGAGTGACATTATATGTAAATATTGTACTTTAATTATGTACTACTGTTAGTAAGTGAATGATTTGTGAAACCCTTGCATTAGGTAAATGTACTTACCTATTGCTACTATAAGACCTTTGTATTTTGATGAAATGTACATTTGAATATGAATAATTCTTATATGATATTTATTATCATTTGAATTTCGACCATAAAACTAATATTTACATTTTATTTAAGGTCTAGCTTTTCAACCGGAATTTGCAGAGCCATTAGTAAACTTGACAGTACCTATCGGCAGGGATGCCACGTTCAGATGTCTTGTTCAAAATCTAGGTGGTTATAGGGTATGTTTACTTTATTTGTATGTATTCCAATAAGTATCGTTATGAACACGGTGCCAACTGGTATAAGGCTAAAGTATTAAGATATAGTTTTCTTTATAATATTATATTTGTCTTATAATACTTTTTCGATATATATTTATGTGAATGTCATTATTATAAATAATAATTAACTATTTATTTCATTTATATTTCTAAGAATATTTTTAACTTTGATATAGTTATTTGAAAAAGGAAGGGACTGAATCTCACGACGCAGGTCACCGTAGTCTGAGACTAGTGATCACCAATAGACTTACATTTTTCGTATAATAATGATACATACTATATTCTGATGTAATATTTTTTGTGTAAGTTAATAGGTTAAGATCTTTTTGCATAATAAACATTGTTATTATTACTATTAAATTTTTAATGTCAATTTTCAGGTTGGTTGGGTAAAGGCAGATACTAAGGCAATACAAGCGATACATGTGTACGTTGTGACAAACAATGAACGAGTCAGTGTCTCGCATAACGGTCCAACGGTTTGGAATTTACACATCAGAAATGTCCAAGAGGAGGATCGAGGCCAATACATGTGTCAAATTAACACGGATCCCATGAAAAGCCAGGTGTGTACCAAGTGAACAGTCTGAATCATTTTATGTATCTAAACGTTGTTTCATATCACAGGAACACGAATAACATGCTAGGTTAGAAGACTATATTTTTTTTTGTTTTGAGCACAGTTTTTAAATCAACAATATAAACGTTTAAGTATTTCTGGTTTTTATAAAGTTTTAGGTAGTTACTCGTAAATTTGTAATTAAACAACTTAAAGCGTTTGGAATTGCGTAAATATCTAATAATTTTAGTCCCTTTTAAATTTGTTTAATTATTATGTGTAATAATCGCAAAAACCTAAAACAACATTATACTCGCAAAGTTAACCAACGCCCGCTGCGGTCATGACTTGGATGGGTGACCGGTAGCGGTATTACTACCGTGCTTCGGTGGGCACGTTAAGCCGTCGGTCCCGGTTGTTGTCTTAGGATGGCAGTCGGTATAGCTTGGTGATGGGCATTTTGTGAATCCCCGCCTAGAGAGCTATCATCCTCAAGAAGAAAATCCGTCGCCAAGCACCTAACGTTGTGTTCTGGCAGATGTCCTAGAGAGCCAGTCATTTCTAGGTTAGCCTGAACAATATTTTCGATCACATCATCTTACCATGAGATGAGGTTGTGGTCAAAAGGCTAGCCTATCCGCAATAAAAAAATCACTAAAGTCAAAATAAATTTCAAACATACCTTTTTTCTTATGTGAATATAACAGAAAAAGCACGAAGCTCACGTGGTGTTAAGCGGTAACTTATCAACTGAAATTTACGTAAGTAATTTTTGAGTTGTAAATAGTGCTGTTTTTTATTACTTAAAAAAACATATTGCGAATAATAAAGACAATAAACCAGTTTCTATAATGTTTATTACACAAGATATGTGTTCAAATGATGTTTTAAGAAAACATGGTATTTATGTAAAATATTCAACATGTCAGAACCGTGAAAATCATAAAAGAAGGTATACTCTAGTTAGATGTTAAAGCACTCCATTCAACAAGATTATCTTCTACGGATTCTATTGACTGTCGTTTCTTCTTTAGCCTACACGCATTTCTCTTGTGACTGTGATAACCACGAATTCTAACCTGTCTATATAAAAATTCAGTCGTCATTATTTCGGGTTCAAACATTTTTCTGCTCTTGAACAAAATTATATCTCGCGGGCCCCAATATTCTGTCGGATAAAATACAGCTCGCAATTCCCCACGACGATAGTATACGACTAATTGGATGAATATCCCCACAAATAAAATGGAAAAATATATACCTAAAATAATATATAACAACAGCCAATCAACGCTAATTGATAAAATATCAACCACATTTGAGTCTCCATAAGTTCTAATATCTAAGTCTTTCCATCTATAATATAAAATTGAGCTAAGAAAGATCGGATTCAATAACCATGCTATTTTCCAAAAGTAACTTGCTTTTATTCCAATCATGAAAATAATATCAATATTGTGATTTTGGTAACCGTATATCCAATAAAATGAGAATGAAAATAGAACACTATTCATAATTTGAATCAGTTCTGTGGCATCTGTTAGAGCTCCAGTAAGATCTGAACAAAAAAATGGCCATGAAATAACGCTTATAACAAATATTAATGTAGCGCATGCAAAATTTTTATACCTGCGTGCTAGTCGGAATTCAAACAATATATCCCCTAAATATAAATGCAACGTCCATAGATTTACAAATAAACAGAAGTTTACTGCAGAAAACCAACAAAACCCCCAAAGAGCTATTTCATCAAAGTATGTCATTATTTCAGTTATTGAAGCAAATGCCGAAAAATAGATACTACTCCCTATTTCAATTACATTTTCTTCTTCACCGTGGAAAAATGACATAGTCTTTATTCCGCTATACGCTATGAGTGCAAACATTAGACTTAAAAAAAGAGAAAATAACGAAGTTGATATAGCAGTCATGGTAGCTGGACTACGAAATGGCACATCCCTCGATATAAATAAGATCATGCCACAGCCCGTTCCTAATGCAAGAAATCCTCTAGTTATCGAGTTGTATGTATTTTGTAAGCTAATATTGTCCCACGGTAAAGAAAGTGTAGCATACCAAGTTCCGCTAGCTGATAAAGCTACGCAAAACAAAACCACCATTACTATAAATACATACGCCACTAAAAGCTTAACAACAAGCTGAATATATCTCTCTTTTCTTATTGATAGTATAAATAATACCAGGCTTATTGTAGTACACGCCACAACTAATTTCCACTTAAAGAAGCATCTGCTTGATTTTTGAGTGGTATTATTTCCAATTTCTTGTCCAAAGAAGCAATTACTGGCGGTTTTTACACCACAATCGTCATGAAATAACAGTTGAGATTCCAAACAGTGTTGAAATATTGAAACATTGATGCTTTTCACCATACATTTTGTGTCGTTGTAATTGTCACAACTAAACCACGGCGGAGGGTCCAAGGCTGCGAAGAATGCATACTCCAAATACCAAGAAGTTATTACCATCATATAGATTGTCTTCAGTACAATTAAGAAAATTGTTCCAAATCCAACGTACCGAAAGAGCGGGAAGAAATTCCACATTGTCAAGACATCACAGTTTGTATATTGAGCCAAGCAAATCTCCGAATAAACCAATGGTATTCCAATGAAGATTGTTCCTATTGCTTGCATGATTGCGTGGTAGTAGTATCCATTATGCGATATTTCTGACGGGCTAAACATTATTGTGGTTTCATTCATCATCCAGACCCATATAATCAGCCTGTAATTACCGTAGGTCAACCATCGACATTTTTTGGCTTCGTTTTTGAAATTTTCATCAGTACTGTTACTTTCGTCGGCCATTGTTGTTTGGTAAAGCACGTCCGACTAGATTTGCGAAGCTATTTAGTTAGGATCAATTAGAGCGGCTGGTCAGCGCTGTCAAATTGAGTAACGTATCAACGGGAATTAAATTGCAATTAGAGTAAACATTGGGGAGATAAAGTGAATTAAGCCACGCAACGTGGGACGCAGCGGGTAATGATTCGTGCTCGGTGCACCTAAATTATTGCGCTCTGATGTAATTTATACCCGGGTCTGATAACGGCATAAATCGTGGGCGCCGACAGCGCTGTAGGGTTCGATGTCGACGTTGACGCAGCATGACGCCACTTGACACAATGTTGTTTCAATAATAATACGGCTGCAACGACAAAATGTTTCCGAATTTGTGTGCGCTTTCTTGTTAGTTGCGTAACTTTTTAACGAATTAATATTTTTAAATGCTAACAACCTCTTAGGGCTGACTTCTGCTAGTCCTAACATTTTTTTTTCTTTTGTTTTTTCTATTTTTCTAATTTTTAGTGTTTTTTTATGTGTATTTGACGTAATAAGCACGAAGATCATCTGATCTTTAAAGTCTCTCGTGCATGTAATTTATTATTTCATATTTTTTATTACTTCCGACCAAAGAGCACCCGCCTCGACCATACTGGACAGCACCGTGCTCCCTCTGAATAGAGTTTTGAATATTTACACCGAGAAAATTAATAAAAAATATGTAATAATAAATTACAGGCACAAGATACTTCTCACATCAGATAGTCCTCGTGCTTATTCCGTCAAAACACATAAAATAACACTAAAAAAAAAAAAAAAAAAATTATTTCAAAATTGTTGTTAGGACTAGCAGAAGTCAACCCTAAGAGGTTGTTAGCATTTTACCAATAACTCTGTATATCGCTTTTATTAGACTTTCAATCAATGTGTGTTCCAATAATTCCAAAAATCTATAGATATATGTATAAGCAACGATAGTAATATGATATAAACATGAACAATGAAACCGTACGAAATAGAGAAAAAATATGCTCATAAAAATTGTACCTTCCTCTGCTAGCCAATCATCACCGAAGTGCAAACATGCATAGTGTAAATTATAATTTTAGCCTTATTAACCGTTTGTTCAATTTCGATGAACTTGATTTTTGTTTAAATCCTCTACTCATACTGATTGTTTATGTTTGATAGATGGGCTATCTGGAAGTGGTTATACCTCCAGACTTCATATCAGCCGAGACTTCTAGTGACGTGATGGTGTCTGAAGGAGGCACAGCTCGGGTCTCCTGCAAAGCTCGAGGAATGCCTGAGCCGCGAATAGTGTGGCGAAGGGAAGACGGGGCTGACATTGTACTAAGAGATCCCAGCAGAGGAAAAACAAAAGGTAACTAGAATGTGAACGGTCATGAGTTTTTATAATATGTTGCAATGTATGTTAAATAGAACATAAATAAATTAACACAAAAATAGAAACATAAAATTGAGCCTGTGTCCCCTGAAAGGGTAGTCAGAGCTATCTAAACACTGGCAAACCGTAATATTTACTATATTAAATTTAACACTTTAGTAAAACGCAGGAAGGGATTTAAATGCCCTTTATAGCTCCACTATACTTTTACCAACCCATAATCTTTCCTACCCTTATTCTTATAACAATCCTACGTGCAGGTGCACGTAGGATTGTTACAATACACACCAATATGTGTTCTCTTACAACACACACGAACATACACAATTTTTTGTCTCAATACCCCTTAATCGACTTATTTGCAGTAACACCCAACTCGCTTCATCGTTGTGAATGGTGTACAGCTCAATCGGTGCATAATTTCCTTTAGACGCTTTTTGTGAACTGCGACAGGGGGGATATTGAGAAGTCTTTATATTCTGCGGGTACTGTATGGATGGACATAAATAAATTAAATAATTAATCTATACGAATGCTTACAACATTACACCCTAGACTGAGCGTAATCAAAGCAAAATGAATAGAATTTTTTCTAAAAATACTAAGAATTTTAGTAATTTGAAGCGCTTGAAGTTTCCTAAGCCGTTCTGAACCGATCAGCTAAGTTAAGCAAAGTCCGTCGTGGTCCTGACTTGGATGGGTGACCACTACTCACATTGCTACTGAGCGTTTCCGTGCTTTGGAGTACATTAAGCCGGCGGTTTCAGTTGTTGTCTTACGATGGCAGTCAATACAGCATGGTAGTATATAGTGGATTTTGCGAATGACCGTTTGGTTAGCTTGGTAGCTAGCTCAAGTAGAAAATCTGTCACCTAGCCCCTAACGGTGTGTTCCGGCAGTTGTTCTTGAGAGCCAGTAATTCTAGGTTAGCGTGAACAACGTCTTCGACCACATCATCACTTACCATCAGGTGAGATAGTGGTCAAAGGCTAGCCTATTAGCAATAAATAAATAAAATAATGTTTATTTTATTAACGAAATGACAAAATGCTAAAACACACTTGAAGTATAAGTCAAAGTCAAAATCGTTTATTAAAGTTAGGCTTCTACCACGCTAATATGAAGGTCTATTACAAATTTAAACATTGAAATATTCTACATAGTACAGCCTCGTTCAGTAAAAAAATATGTTGAGAGCCAATGCGAGAAGAACGGGCAAGAAACTCGGGGTCTTGAACTGCTTCAAGACCTGTTTACAGTGTATTCCTTTAGTGTATCAGATTATCGTATTATAATCCTGTATCTGCATTATTGTCTTTCCATTACATCAATATAAAGATAACCAAGGCTACGTTGAATAAAAAATTACACGAGGCAGAAGGGCCAGTGGACATAGTGATTAGAGATCCTAATGGCGGAGAAACAAAAGGTACGCTTAATTAAGGCTGACAATTTATTTTGGCCAAAATGTAAGGTATTCACCTTCATAGGGCAAACAACGATGTACGTCAGCCTGTGTTTGCGATACGTTTGTTAATTTTGAAATTTGGAAATATTCTATCTGTACGGTAATGTTTTCATGTTGACGCTATTATCGAAAATTGGCGCCGATAAAAACACCATTGTTTATTTATAAACTGCTGAATGCAGATAACTTAAAATTATGATCTTTAGGTATATAATAACAAACTTTACAGCCACTCTCGCGAATTACGGTTATCGCGCAAATACATTAACCTCTTTTTGCACAGTTGGATAAAAACTATCCTATATCCTTTCCTGGGTCTCAAACTATTTGCATGCCAAATTTCATACAAATCGGTCCAGGAGTTTAAGTTTATTCATTGCATAAAAAAATTCAAATCTTTCCTCTTTATTATAATATTAGTGTAGATGTAGATAGTAAATTTTTTTTTTTTTATTTCGGTACAGACAATTTTACACATATCAAGTAGAGAAGAGCTCTTGGTTCCTAAACTAGGTTCATATAAACCCTATTATAGCAAATATTCGGCATTGTTTCCGTCAGTATTCACGGCAACAGCCATTACATCCACCGTTAAACAAATGCCTCTCCCTTTTGGGGGCAAATAGCCGCAATTTCCACCTTTGGCAAGCATCTTGACGAACGCAGTGTAAGATTAACGTTCTTCAGAAGACGCTGTTGCAAAGCTTCTAGTATAATTTTAAATATGATTTCAAGCACTACCGCGTACTAAGCGAAAATTATATTTTACAAATTATTGGAGTACAATATGTTTTGCCCCGGGCGGGATTGAACGCTTCTAGTATATTTCCCATCGTCACCTAATACTCCTCCCACAGGGATATAGGAGGGGAGCAATTCTAGACCGGAACTCCATAGGAATCATTAGCATTGAAACATCATTTAAGATAATTACTTATTTATCTGTTGATCGCTTTTCTTCAACTGTTGATTCAAGCTACAAACCATTGGCTCTGTGAGCTCAAGATACCACGATTGGTAAATGTATTTTTATACGTTTATAACTGGTAATTGGAAATGGTAGTTGGAACGTAAAAAAAACATACATCATCTTTTTAAGATATTAAGAAAAAAAGCAATTTTAAAAAGTATACTATATCCGGGTCTCAAAATATTACCACAACAAATTTCATCCAAATCTGTCTAGTTGTTTTTAAGTTTATTCGTTGCATACAAAAATCCAAAAATAAAAATATTTCCTCTTTATAATATTAGTGTTAATCAGTATCAAAAGAGCGTCAAATAACTAAATTTCACGATGTGAAGTAAGTGTTATCTACTCATAGATTGTGTTTAGAAAGAATGCTACATAACCGTATCAGCAACACGTCACGAAATATGAACATGTACCCATTTTCGTGAACTTAATCACTCAATCGGAGTTGCGTCTAAATGTAAACGTCAAAACAGATATTATAATATCATTCCGTGAGTATGATTAATGGTTGCTTCGAATAATTTACGGAAGGAAAGGTGAAAGAAAAATAATAGTAGGTACTCGCTAACATTACATCATTACGTTACTCCTTACTTGTTGGTAAATTATGATATAGTCGAAGTTAGTTATAGTATAACAGTTTACTTAGCCGTTTTTAACTAATCAGTAAAGTTAAGCAACGTCCGCCGCAGTCATGACTTGGATGGGTGACCGCTAGTGACTACTGAGCGCTTCCGTGCTTCGGTGCCGTCGGCCCTGGTTGTTGGCTTATGATGGCAGTCGATATAGCTGGTGGTAGAGAATTTTTGGAATGCTCGCCCGGCTAGCCACCACCTTCAAGTAGAAAATCTGTCGTCAACACCTAAAGGCGTGTTCCGGCAGCTGTCCTTGAGCCAGTAATTCTAGGTTGGCTTGGACAACATCTTCGACTATATAATCACTTACCAGGTAACTACTTAATCAGGTGAGATAGTGGTTAAAGGCTAGCCTATCAGCTATAAAATAAAAAAATGGAGGGTGACTGCTTTTCAAAGATAGGTTTTCAGTACACTCAAGTGTTTGGTGTATCAAGGGTCAAGTGTGAGTGTTCGGTACCTTACGGTACTAGGGCAGGCAAATTTAGGGGTTAGAGACTTCAAAACAACATAACTTAATTGACTCTTGACGTACTTACTTAGTTTGTTTTTCTAGTTTGACACACCAAAGGTGCGTACCAGTGATGTGTCAAGAAGAAGAGCAGTGTAAGAGAGATAAATCCACCAATAAGATCGCAGCGCACATCGGGGCTAGGAAATCAAAGCGATTCTATTATTGAGTGGCTTTCTCTTACACACTCAACTTCCTCGGACTTTCATCCATAATACGTAGGTAGTCATATAGTATTTTTAAAACAAGAACTTATTTTCTTTGCTACAAATTTGGTTCTTTATATCCCGATTGCGGCGAAGCCACAAGCAGAACGGAACGGATATAAGTACATGTCATACATATATTTATATTATTTGACATGTATTTATATTCGTTCATACGGCCGCTCGTAACTAAATACACACTAGACTGATTTTGATAAATAATAATAATAATATCTTTATTGAAAAACATATCGGGTACAAAATTTGTTATAACTCTGCCTTTTGTTTTAGTAAAAACTGTGTTACAAAAGGCAGTCTCTTCCATAAGGTACAAATTTTTAATATAAAGACACTAATATCTATTACTTAATATCATAAATTACACAAAAATATATTCTAGAGAGTGAAAACATAATCTATTATAAACGTTTACTCTGGGTTGAATAGAAAAAAAGTATAGTGTGAATACATTTACCAAAAACTATTACCCCAAAGCTTACAACCATGTAATGAAATTTTGTGATAACTGTTTTTAATTTTTAAAAGATTATATGTCAATCTAGCCATTTATTATATTTTATTATTATGTGTGTATGGTATGTGTGTGAGAGAGTTAAGAGAGAGTGAGAGTAATTGAGGGTTGTGTGTGGTGTGTGTGTGTGTGCGTGTGTGTGTGTGTGTGCGTGCGAGGGTGCAAGGGTGCGTGTGTGTGTGTGAGGGTGTATGAGGGGATGTATCAGCTTGTCTTAGGTATGTGTGAATTCTAGTATGGGAATTCGAGTGTTCGTGAATACGTGTATTGTATGTTGCACTTGGATAGTGAGTAGTTAGAATAACAACAAAGATGTAAAACATTGAATTCAACAAAAACTGATCATGATATTTTAATTACTGGTATTTCTCTAAAAGTTTCTCAATTTCTTCGTAGTTTAAGCTTTTAAGCCATTCTTTAACCTTATATTTTAATTTATACAATGTAAGAGTTTTAATTTGCGTCTGTAAGTGTAGTTTGTTGTAGAAAACCGGAGCCAGGTGATTATAATGTCTCCATGAAGCTAAGCAATTGTATCTGGGAACCGGACATTTATCAATTCTTTTATTGGTGATAGGTAGGTAAGGGACAGTATCTCTATGGTATCTCTGTATGGAATTATAAATAAAAAGTTTTCTAACTGTTAAAACATTCGTTTTATCGTATAAATCACTAGTAGCAAATCTAAAAGGGACACCCAACATTACTTTTAAAAGGATTCTTTGCGCTCTCTCAGTACATATCATTAGAGATTTACTCGCGCCGCCCCAGGAACTAATGACTTATCGTGCATTCTGCTAAAGCTTTGTATATTTGAATGAGCAATTTTTCATCTGCTACAGTTCTAAGTGATTTAAAAACATGAATTAATCGTCTGATACGTTTTGATACTGTATCTACATGTGCTTCCCAACGTAAGTTATGGTCAATAATGACCCCTAGATACCTAATTGTATCTGCACAAGATAACGTGTTACAGTTGCAGATAGTAGGAGAGGGCATACGATTACATGGAAAAGTATGGGCTTTTATTTGTAAATCTTCCTGCTTCTGTCTTGCTAAAAGATAGGTATTTGGTTTTACTAGAATTTAAGGTTAGAAGATTTTCTTCTAGCCATCCAATAGCCATAGATAAGCCTGATTCTGATTTTCTATATACGTCGGCCCAGGTATTGCCATGGAAAAAGAGAACTGTATCATCAGCGAACATGATCACTTCAGCTCTTGATATATTAGAGTTACGTAGCTCGTTAATGTAAATTAGAAATAAAGAAGGGCCGAGTGTTGATCCCTGAGGTACGCCATAGCTACAGGTGGCGTTGCTACTCACATAACCGTCTACCTTGACCTGCTGAATACGGTCCGTCAGATAGTCAGAAAACCATTTATGGACAATTCCCCTAACTCCAACATTTTCAAGCCTTGCCAAAAGTATAGGTATCGAAACTGTATCGAATGCTTTTTGGAGATCCAAAAATACACCGACACATTTCCGACCTTTATCCAAATGCTCAGTTATAAGTCGTCGTCGTCTTTGTCGTCAGCCTTTTTCATATTCGGGCTGGATAAGGCATCGAGCCATGGCTCATGGCCTTTGCTGAATCTCGTGGGGCAACTGCCCCACGGTATCTCTTACCACTGCGCAGGCTACTCAAGGTTATGGCCGCTCTGCGCAGTGTCTGTTATGCACTATTAGTGCTTTTACTTGTGCTGGATTTTGTTAATTTGGAGTAGAAGTGTCCCCCTCATCATCCGGTACTAGGATTTCCCTGGGAAGGGGGCGCCATTTCGTTCTGGACTCTGGCGGTCTCGCATGTAGCGGGGCCAGTCCGTGCAGGTGCTGGTGAGGTCCGTTGTCCGCCGAATCGAACATTTTCCTAGTCAGGCGGACAACGAACTCGCGTATCGTCTCCATATGTAGGTCCTTCCTGATGGTTTCGTTTCTAACGAATTTCCCAGCGTCTGTGATCACCCTGAGGGCGATGTTCTGCTGGGCTTGCATATTATTCTGGTTCGTTTTGGAGCAGAGGCTATACCAAGCTGGGGCTGCATAGGTCAGTCTAGACCTTACGTATGTCTTGTACACCCCCAGCTTGGTTCTTTGTGGTAGTTTCGAACTCAGCACTGGCCTCAGCATCGCTCTAGCCGCCCTCGTTTGCTTCAACGCGTGGTTGGCTTGTTTAGCCATCGTGAGTTTCTTGTCAATTGTAACTCCGAGGTATTTAACTGACAATTGCCAGTCTATGTTTTTCCCCTGTAGTTTCAAGTTTGTGGGTGGGTTGCGTTTCCTCCGGTTGATGCAAATGGCTGCCGTCTTGTCCACATTCACCGAGATACGCCACTTGTCAAGCCATTCGGGCAGTAAGTCAAGTTGGCGCTGCATTTTTCTTGTAGCGTGTCTTGGGCTAGCTGATTTAGTCAAAAATGCGCTGTCATCGGCAAACAGCGCCAATATGATTGGCTCGTGGTACTCTGGTGTTTCAAGTAGTGGGAGGTCATTAGTATACAAGCTGTATAACCCAGGCGAGAGGCAGCTGCCTTGGGGTACCCCAGCTTGTATGTTTCTGTGTTCTGACGTTCGGTTCTCCACTGCTACATAGAATCTTCTATTCTTCAAGAAACTAGCAATTATGTGCAGGTAGCTTTTCGGTAGCGTTGTCTGCGCTAGTTTGTAGAGAAGGCCCTCGTGCCACACCCTATCGAAGGCCTTCTCCACGTCAAGAAAAACTCCTACTGTGCTCTTGTTCTTGTTTAGGTTTGCAGCCATCTCGTGCAGCACTCTTGTTAATTGAAGCGTCGTCGAGTGGTGACTGCGAAACCCAAATTGTTCAGTCCGTGGTTTGATGTGCGGGTTCAGTCTCTTCAGCATCAGCCGTTCAAATAGTTTTGCCAGGTGTGGGAGCAGTGAGATTGGCCTATACGACTGGGCCAGCCTTCTGTCTTTACCGGGTTTGGGGATCATGATGACCCTCGCTGTCTTCCAACTTTCCGGGAAGTGACCAGTTCTTATGATCCCGTTGAAGAGCTTAGGTAAGGTTACTAAGCCCTTCTTGGGGAGTTGGTGTACAGCGGCGATAGGAAAGCCATCATGACCCGCTGCCTTTTTCCTCGGGAGTCGTCTCACTGCTCGCCACGTCTCGGCTGGGGAGATATATTCATCTCCACTCAGTGGTGGTACCTGGCTGTTCAGGAGAATTTGAGTTTCCCTCAGAATCATTTGGTGGTGTTCACGTGCTGATGAGCTAGCTTCGGTCCTCACAGGGTGGAGTTTGAACTGTTCCACCAGGTGGTCTGCCAGTATCTCGGCCCTTACTTTGGGATTGTATTTTTTTTCACCATTCAGCGTCAGCGGGTAAATTGGTTGAGGGGCCCTGGTGAGTGCTCTGTTTAGTTGGTGAAGGTTGGACGTGTGCTCCGTGGCTTGGTCAATTACTCTGTCCCATGAGTTTCCACGCCAACCTTCTACTGCTTGCGAAATTTTTGCCGCCAGGGCGTTTAATTTCCGTTTTAATATTGGGCATCGTGTACTGCTCCACTGTTTTCTGAGTTCTCTCTTTTGGTGGATCTCTTTCTGCAGATGTGTGGGCAGTTCCGTTCTTTTGCTTGGTGGTGGGCTTGTGGTGGTAGATTCCTCCTTGGCTTTAGTCATTCTGAGGGTAATCTGCTCAGCAGCTCTTTCTACCTCATCTGGTGTCGTCACCGGTCCTATGGTCAAGTCTTCTAGTAGCTGAGCAAAGTGTGACCAGTTGGTTCTTTGCCTCGGTTGTTGGGTTATGGGGCTGACTTCTAGTCCCACTGTGACCAAAATTGGGAGGTGCTGTTCGTCCATGTCGTACAGCACCTCCACATTGATGTTCCCCTGGACCCCCTGGTAAGCCACCACATCCAGCACGTCTGGCTGGTGCGCTGTGTTGGTGGGGTAGTTGGTTGGCGTATCAGGGCCTATCACCTCGAAGTTGAAGCGCTCGGCCGCGTCATAAAGTGTTTTGCCCGTGCGGGTGGTTAGTCTTGATCCCCACGCTGTATGTTTGGCATTTAAGTCTCCTATTAACAGCGTTTTACCATCCATAACCGTCTCGAAGTCTCTTGAGTTCAGGGTTTGGTTTGGCGGTCTGTAGGCTGCATAAATCTTCAACTCTCCACGGCTTGTAGTCGTAACTATGCCATTTGCATTGAGCTCGCTGAGTTGTGGTAGGGGCAGCTCATCGTGTATGACATCCCGTCTTACGAGAGCTGCCGTACCTCTGTAGGCTACTCCCCTTTCGGATATATTGTCGCGCCTGTAGGTGTAGTAGTTAGGCAGCTTGAGTTGGCACCTTGAAGTCAGTTTGGTCTCGCCCAGAAGTATAATATGGGCGTTTTGCATCTGGGCGAGTGTGCGTAATTCCTTTTTCTTGTTCCGGACGCCACCGGGGTTCCAGTATAGAATTCTGAGGGCTTTATCCATATTGGATTCGCGCTAGTATGGTGAGCCCTCTCCTAGCCGCCTCCTGTATGTCGGTACCGGCGGCTATGGAGGCGAGCAGTTCCGTCAGGACCCCCAGGATTATGGTCAAGGGGTTCCCGGCGCTGCTCGCTGGTGTGACTGGTGTTGGTTGGGGGGCTGGCCCTCTGGTCTGCTGCTGCATTGGGTATATTGGCATTCTATGCTCCACTATGCCCTGTCCCCATTGTTGTTGGTGTAGCTGTTGTGGTTGGAATTGCGGGGGGGGGGACCCCTCCACCTGGTGTCATATTGCCCCTGTTGTTGGCCACTCCTTGGGTCGATATAGAAGGGTATAGGTTGCATTCCAGTAGGTGCTGGCGTAGGGCCCCTGGAGGTGGGGCGTGATTGGTTGTTGGGCGGTCCCCTGGATTGGGGGCGCGGTTGTTGCATCGGTGGGCCGCGTGATTGTGGGCGCTGTTGATGCATTGGTGCTCCTCTTGATCAGTCAAGAGGACCACCAATCGCGTGGACCTACAACGCATCAGCCACGCCCTCAGGGGCGTGGCTGATGCGTTGTAGGTCCACGCGATTGTGGTCTGGCGGCGGCCCCCCCGGGTCCCTTGACTGCGGGCGGGGGTACCTCACTGGGGGTGCGGCCACTACTGGTGGTCTGAGATCGGGTGCTTGTTCTGTTGGCCTCCTTCTTTCAACTTGTGGCGGTATGAAGGTAGGTGCCTGTGCTCTTTCCTGAGCTGTATCCTTCGCCTGCGGCTGCGGTTGTGTTTTCCGCTGTGCCTGCTCCGCTTGTAATGGGGTGGAAGCAGCGGCTGGCGGTTGCATAATTTCTTCCGGTTTCGCTTGGCTGCGTCTACGGTTTCTTCTATTGTTCTTCCTACGCCTGGGCAGGGGGGCGCCCCGCGGGGTAGGAAGATTGGCTTCGGTTGGCATGTAGAGGTTTGTGTGCATTTGCGGATAGTAAGGTTCCGCATAATGCTCCCTTTGTTGCTGCTCATCTGCTTGTTGTTGCTGCTCATCTGCTTGTTGATACTGCTGCTGTTTTTGTTTCGGGTACGGGGGGGGAATAACCACCCCCCTCTTGCGGGCTTCTCTAAGGTAGTGTGGGCACCGTCTGTTGCAGGCCACATGTGGCCCCTTGCAATTGGCGCATTTTAGTTGCCCCACTAAGTCGCAGTCCGCCGCTAGGTGATTACCCGCGCATTTGACACAGCGCGGGGGTCGGTGGCATCCGCCAGAGGCATGCCCAAATGCCTGGCATCGGTGGCACTGTGGAATTGTGCCTTTTCTAGGGGCCCAACCTTCAATGCAGATGTTTGGAATGTTTAGCATTTCTGTTATTGAATAGAGTCGCTTAAGACATTCTTGATTCTGTCGCGCAAGTATTACGTAGTATATGGGCCCTCCCTTAGCCCCTTTTCTTGGTAGGATTTCTTTGGCATAGGTTGCCTGAAAGTCCCTGGCTTCGAAGGCCTGTATGATGTCCGTCGGGCTCACGCCAAATGGCAGCCCTCTAACTGCCACTTTGGTAGGCAGTTCGTCTTGTCTTGCAAAACAATGCCAAGCCACTTGCGGGTTTTTGTCTGCAGCTTTCGTCAGGAGTCTTTGCACTAGGCGGAATTCTTCCGTCGTAGCACAATTAAATCGAAACCCCTTACCCTGAGGCTTAACATTAGGCGGGTGGCCTAATTTGGTGCGAATCTGAGCAAACATAGACACCCATTCCGGTAAGTTATCCACCATGATCGGTGGGTAGCCTTTCAGAGTATTAGCCACATCGCAGTTAGCCGCTAGTTGCGGTATGTTACTTTCGGGTACCTCGTTTGCGTTTAATCCTGTTGTATTATTACGGCTGTGTGGTCTTGTTTGCGGCGGCGACTCCAGCGTTGCAGCGTAGGTGCGTGCCGCTTGTGATGATGGAGCTGGTGGTGACGGCATGGGCGCTGCATCCATGGGTACTGATGTCACCTACCTACCTACGGTTGGTAGAAGGGAGCATAAAAGAAAACAAGAAGGAAAGATTTAGAATTATATTGGGTAGAGAAAAAGGGTCGTGGATTACAGACAGGTGTGGCAATAGCGAGCTTCCTTGTTTGAGAACTTATCTCCGGTCCGCTAGCAACTGAGTTAATGCTCAGCAGCAGGTCTGCCGTGCAGTGGCTCAGCTCCAACACTGCCGCGCCGGTAGGCTGTCCCAGCTAGGCGCTGTAGAGACGTGGAGTTTGGCAGCGGTCTGCGCAGGAGTTCAGGGGACGGCCGGAGTCAGGGGATCAGCCTCGTTAGGTACTGGGCCTGGTAGTGGAAGCCTGGTACAGGAAGCCTGGAGTTGGAAACCCGGTACTGGAAGAACCCTGAAAGGATGTGCTCAGGTCAGAATCCTATCAGTGAAGGTGTTGAGCTGGTGGGTCCATTGTTCCTCTGCTACTGAGCATGGCTAGGAACGCAGAGGTCTCAAGGATGTGACCCGCCCGCAAACAACAGATGCCTGAAGGGCTTAAGTAAAATTGTGTGTTGTGAAGCAACCAAGAAAATACAGAAAAACATAGATAAATAGAGATAGGTTACACAAGATGTTATATGCTTATAGCTCGAATAGCTATTAGCAAGGTTAGAACATAGGGAAACACAGTAAATACAATGGGATAACATAGCAAGAATTAAATACACAAGTTAGAGGTTAGTTTTGTGGTAATTATTGGTTAAGCACATATTCACTTACCCGTTAAATGGGGTTTCTTATAGCTTGGATTGAGGTTTAAATTATTTAGAACTGGTATAATAAAGTCTGAGCTCAACAAATTGTAAAGATCTCAGTTAAGTTTATCTTCTGGAGGTCTCATGTAAAGTGAAGCTAGTTTGCCGTTTTGGCGCCTAGCCACTCAACCCCCGGAAGTTTGCTCCGTAATCCATTACCAAATATGGTAATGCTAGTGGTGACTAGACCGTTTAGAATTGAATCCACCAATGGCTTCACTTTTATTTTACTAATTTAAAATTACAACGTGCTTCTGCATTAGAAAATCGGAAGTAAAAACTATGACGGTGGCCATGTTGACACTTGACAGCTGTAACAAGCCAGTTCTGTCAGTTACTATATATGGACCTATAGTTATTTTATTGTAATTTAGACCTATTAAAATTCGTTATTTATTTTAAGATATTATTATTATTTATTTAGCAAGATATACTTAATATGAAAATATTATTTTACTTATTGCAACACATCACCAGATTTTTGGTTTAAGAATAGGCGACCTCTCTCGGATCATTGATGTACTACTTCAGCGAGCAAGGCGTTCACAATTGTATTGAGATCTCTTTGAGAACGGATAGATATTCTATTCTGCTCCTAATGGTAGATACATGGTTAGATGGCGCTAGTAGTAAATTAAGTAATATTTGTTCACCGTTCAGGAAGGTGACATATCCCCTTTCGGCGAGAAGAATTTTTTGTTTTACTAGAAACAAAAAATTCACTAGCCTCAAGCAGATCTAAGAAAAATACCTCACTTAAGACATTACTTGAGTTACATATATACACTATAGAAGCTCCAGCATATGGTCTTAAGTATTAACATTGTCTAGCCGCCATAGCGATGTGCATATACATATATAAGAACTCCCTAGAATTCCTCCCCATCGTTTGGATTCAGACATCCCAAGAAACGATTATTGACAGCAATATTGGGAGAAATGGAAGATTGTAGGGCTGAAAAACAGCCTAGCTACATTATAGGTATAAAGAACACACTAGAACAATAGTTAATTTAAGTACATAAAGTAAGCATTCATGGAATTAATTTTATTATAGGTTCCATGATTGCCTAAGTTAAATAAAATATTATGACAGATAGAAGTTAATCAAAAGGAAATACATAATGGCTTATTTTTTGAGTTATGTACCGCTCAGGACAATAAGGCTAAGTTAAAGAGTTTGAACAACCGCTCTGAACAATAAGGCTTAATTTAAAGAGTTTGAACAACCGCTCTCAATGGAAGAATTACCATATGGTATGTGAAAGAATGAATTTAGCAATGTTACAACACTATTCCATTAAAACTTGATAGTGACAAAGAAAGTTAAGGAAGTTACAATTAATTCAGTATATAAGTTAAGATGTTTAGTTTGTAGTACATTATATGTACTCGAGTTAGGTTATAATATATCTTATGCCATTACAGTTGTATATAAGATATAACTATAAACAAGGATCAATTTAAGAAAAGATCACAAGTTATTTGAATTTCAGAAGTATATAAGATACTGTTACATAGTAGATCAGTAGTATATAAGGATTTATTTATCCTATATAGTTAAGGTTATATTAGAATTTATTAAAACAATTTATTCTATAAGTGGGCTAAGGTGATGACTTACTATCAGGTGAGCCGCCTGATCAGTTTTATATAAGGATTTATTTTTCCTATCAAGATAAGGTTATATTAGAATTTATTAAAACAGTTTATTCTATAAGTGGGCTAAAGTGATGACTTACTATCAGGTCAGACGCCTGCACGTTTTTTCTTATTCTATAAAAATATTCTATGAGTTTGGTTTTATTTACCTACTAAAATTTAGTTATTTATGATATTCAGAATATGTATTTTAGTTGTAAGGTTGTATAAGTAAAGTTTTATTAAATTAATTCAAAGTATGAATTTGGTTTTATTTGAGATTTATTTAAATTTTAGGTTATCAACAATCTATTCAGTAGAAAGATTTGCATATAATAATTGTTAAGTAAGGTGAAGTAATTACTAGAATATGTATTTATTATCATCCCTGATATGCCAAGAACCTAAGTTTATTGTCTTGCATATCAGTCAATTCAGAAACAAAAAGAGAAAATTTAGTTTTATTTGCAACACATTGTATTTAGTTAAATTTATTAGAATAGCTATTATCTATATAACTGTGATAGAAAGTCATAGTATGACTGTAGTTTTATTCAATATATTTATGTCAATTTAGATTGCATTTGAGACATTACTTAGTAAAATTTTGTATTTAGTCAGTCGTTAAAATAAAAGAAGTTAAATACTGAGATAAGTATTAACTAAGAAACTTTGATATGTCATAAGTATAATCTATGTATATCAATAAGTTCAGAGACAGCAAGTAAGAGTTTAGATTTATAACGACATTTACAACATTTACAGTTCAGTTGAACATTTGAGTATAGTATTCTCCGTTGCAAGTTTTTAGAAAATTTCAAGTTATAAGATAGTGCCACTTCATATGCAAATTCAGCTTTTTGCATAGATAGAAAGTAAATGTGCAGACCCATGATTATTGGAGTGAATATGTACTTGACCTATACCCAATGACAACAGTGTCATACAAGGTCAATGAAGGTTAGTTAGTAAGTACAAAATATTTCAGAAAAAAAAATGTGGGTACATAGAAATATGGTATGTGTGCTATTTATAAGCTGTTTTACAGATTCAATTATATTAAGTGCAAGTTATTAAATTAGAAGGAGATATGTGTAAGATAAAATATATTAAAAAAAACTAAAATTTAATTTTAGAAAAAAAAATATTTAAAATTTCTCGTTGAAGACGATATGGCTGGTTCTATGCCGCCAGAGGGTGTTACCCGTTGGCTATTAGTCGCCTCTTACGACATGCAGCTCTGCAGCAGGCCTATTCTAAATAGTACCCCGAGCCTACACAGGGCTATATGGCTGGTTCTATGCCGCCAGAGGGTGTTACCCGTTGGCTATTAGTCGCCTCTTACGACATGCAGCTCTGCAGCAGGCCTATTCTAAATAGTACCCCGAGCCTACACAGGGCTTGCCAACTTATAATTAACACACACACAAGAAGAACACAATAAAATACAGTTTAGAGAGTACAGAAAATATGTGGCAGAGCCACACCCAAGAAAGTTTGCCACACCAACCTGTCTGATCCTATTTAGTATGGGCGCCAATGTCACCTACCTACCTACGGTTGGTAGAAGGGAGCATAAAAGAAAACAAGAAGGAAAGATTTAGAATTATATTGGGTAGAGAAAAAGGGTCGTGGATTACAGACAGGTGTGGCAATAGCGAGCTTCCTTGTTTGAGAACTTATCTCCGGTCCGCTAGCAACTGAGTTAATGCTCAGCAGCAGGTCTGCCGTGCAGTGGCTCAGCTCCAACACTGCCGCGCCGGTAGGCTGTCCCAGCTAGGCGCTGTAGAGACGTGGAGTTTGGCAGCGGTCTGCGCAGGAGTTCAGGGGACGGCCGGAGTCAGGGGATCAGCCTCGTTAGGTACTGGGCCTGGTAGTGGAAGCCTGGTACAGGAAGCCTGGAGTTGGAAACCCGGTACTGGAAGAACCCTGAAAGGATGTGCTCAGGTCAGAATCCTATCAGTGAAGGTGTTGAGCTGGTGGGTCCATTGTTCCTCTGCTACTGAGCATGGCTAGGAACGCAGAGGTCTCAAGGATGTGACCCGCCCGCAAACAACAGATGCCTGAAGGGCTTAAGTAAAATTGTGTGTTGTGAAGCAACCAAGAAAATACAGAAAAACATAGATAAATAGAGATAGGTTACACAAGATGTTATATGCTTATAGCTCGAATAGCTATTAGCAAGGTTAGAACATAGGGAAACACAGTAAATACAATGGGATAACATAGCAAGAATTAAATACACAAGTTAGAGGTTAGTTTTGTGGTAATTATTGGTTAAGCACATATTCACTTACCCGTTAAATGGGGTTTCTTATAGCTTGGATTGAGGTTTAAATTATTTAGAACTGGTATAATAAAGTCTGAGCTCAACAAATTGTAAAGATCTCAGTTAAGTTTATCTTCTGGAGGTCTCATGTAAAGTGAAGCTAGTTTGCCGTTTTGGCGCCTAGCCACTCAACCCCCGGAAGTTTGCTCCGTAATCCATTACCAAATATGGTAATGCTAGTGGTGACTAGACCGTTTAGAATTGAATCCACCAATGGCTTCACTTTTATTTTACTAATTTAAAATTACAACGTGCTTCTGCATTAGAAAATCGGAAGTAAAAACTATGACGGTGGCCATGTTGACACTTGACAGCTGTAACAAGCCAGTTCTGTCAGTTACTATATATGGACCTATAGTTATTTTATTGTAATTTAGACCTATTAAAATTCGTTATTTATTTTAAGATATTATTATTATTTATTTAGCAAGATATACTTAATATGAAAATATTATTTTACTTATTGCAACACATCACCAGATTTTTGGTTTAAGAATAGGCGACCTCTCTCGGATCATTGATGTACTACTTCAGCGAGCAAGGCGTTCACAATTGTATTGAGATCTCTTTGAGAACGGATAGATATTCTATTCTGCTCCTAATGGTAGATACATGGTTAGATGGCGCTAGTAGTAAATTAAGTAATATTTGTTCACCGTTCAGGAAGGTGACACTGACTCGAGTGCGGCATAGGACGTGGAGTCCGTATGCCCTTGTGCGTACGTTTCTACATCGTCTTGTTCTGCCTCAGAGCTTGACGATGATGATGATGATGATGGTGAGGATGTTGATGAATATGATGATGAGCTGCGGCCTACGCGCGAGCTCTCCGTTGCCTTCTTCTTGAATGATTTCTTGGGTGGGGTGATTGACGTCTTTGGTTTATGACGTTTTTCGTCCCCCCCTTCCTCCCCTGCAAGGGGTGACCGCCTCGGTTGTTTGGGCGGTCGGTCAAGGCGCGCCCGTTCAGGTTCAGGGGTGGCGTGACTCTCAGGTCGTGCTTCCTTGAGCCCTTGGTCGGGTTTTGCCTTTTGACTCGCTTTTACGGTCGGCTTGACCGAAAGTGATGCGGTTGCTTTGGATGTTGATGGTTGCGGGGCTGTAGCCAATTCGGTTTCGCTCAGCGGGAGATCATCCCCCTCCGAAGTGAGACCGCCCGCTAACTTACCCGCAGCGGCCTTGGCTGCTCTGGGCCTCGGTGCTCTCCGTAGTCCCAGTACATTAGCCGGCACAATGACAGATTGTTCCGGGTGGAACAGATTACGGCAAACTATGCCTTCCTCCACCGGTTTCCGCCTGGTCGAAGGATCGGGATCCTTCCTAGGTGGTGGTTCACCTTCATCCGCCATGGTTCAATGATGGTGGTGATGATTGATGATGATGTGGATGTGATGACAAGTTGATGTTGGTATGTAACGTAATCTCTGGACTGCTACTACCTGCGATCTCCAAGAGGCGGTGCTTCCCCAACCAGGTTGAACCCCGTTCGGGATAGCCCAGCAAGGTGACCGCGCACAGAGACCGACAAGCAGTAAACAGTTGATGAACGTAAGAATGTGTAGCAGCGCTACTACTTCTGGTATTTTGTATATAAAATACCTAGGTAGTAGCTGCACGGTTCTTATCGAGCGGATTGCACGGGCCGAAGTCGACGCAAGATAATAGCCGGAGGGTGTCTTTCAGCTCACCTGAGGGTGGTGGCCGATGGTGCGGTGGGAGCCTCAACGCTTTCGCGGAGGATCAACCACCAACACTACCGAACCGAGCGCGCTAAGGGTGCTGAAAAACAATGAGGGATGGCATAGCATATGGGTCGCGTGACGTCACAAACTTGCTCCTCTTTTTTTGTGTTATAAGTGATGTCAGGTGAAGCACAGCATCATCAGTAGACTTACCTGCACGAAAGCCATACTGATTATTTGCAAGAATATTGTGCTTCTCCAAGTATGATATTTAACGTTTGTTGGCAATTTTTTCCATTATTTTAGAGAGAGTTGACAAAAGGGAAATAGGTCTATAATTATAAGGTATTTGTGTGTCACCTGCTTTATAGATAGGGACAACAGTGGCTTTCTTAAATATCGCAGGAAAAGTTCCATTTGAAAAGCTTAAATTGCATAAATGTGCTATCGGTTCTGATAGGTATTCAATGCATGTTTTCAAAATGAGCGTGGATATTTTGTCATGTCCTGGCGCGGTATTGGTTTTTAAGCTTGCAATAATGGATTTAACTTCTTTATTATCCGTCAAAAAAAGGGATAGTGAATTTTGAGTTAGATGAGTTAGCTTCAAAGCCGCAGAAGCTAAATCCGTATCAGATTTATTAAGTTTTTGTTGAGTAATGCTAGCCAAATCTTTTCCTATATTAGTAAAAAAATTATTAACTTCGTTTAGTGAGTCAACCAGGTTCGTTTTCACGTTTAATAGCGGACTAGAAGGTACTTTTTCAGGGGAGTATTTGCAGAAATCTTTTATGATGGACCATGTAGTCTTTATATTTCCTCGGGATGATTCAAGTTGCTTTTTATAATAGTTCTGTTTTAAAGATTTTATAATATAGTTATATTTATTTCTATACTTTTTGAACTTATTTTGTACATCTATATTATCAGGAAACTTCTTAGCTTGTTTTTGCATATTGTTTCTTTTCCTTATACATCGAACAACTCCACTAGTGATCCAAGGTTTGGTGTTCTTAAATTTGCATGGTACTCGTTTAATATTTGTGTGTTTTTCAACTGCAGAATGTATTATTGACACTAAATTATTTGCAGCAATATTAACGTCTGTTACGGCAAAGCATTCCTGCCACGTGTGTTGTGATAAGGTCTCTCTTACTGCATCTATATTCGTTACTGATTTATTTCTAATCATATTGTTTTTTAACAATTGAGTGGCATCTATAGATAATAAAATCGGAGCATGATCAGTTAACTCTTAGAACACTACTGTTTGCCACTTGTTACTCGTCTTCACCATGAAATGGTCAATGCAAGTCTTAATTCTTGTTGGTAAAGTTATGCCTTGTAATAGACCATGAATTGCCAACATGTTCAAATACTTCGACGCATGTCCTGATTGGTCAATTCCTGGCATGGTGTTTATATTTACATCTCCAGTAATTATAATATTACTTTTAATTTTGATATCACTAAGAACTTTATCTAGGGAATCTAGGTAAGCAGTAGGATTATCAAAGCATGGTGGTCGATATGTGCAAATAATTGAATACAGACTATTTAATTCAAGAATAAGACAATTGCCTTCAGCGATTTCAGGTTCGCAACAATTTACAACGTAATTATTTCGGACGTACGCGACAACACCGTCATTCTGATTAAAGCTTCTCTTAGTATAAAACATGTTATAATTATATATTGGAGGTGGGTCATATTTTTTTGTCCAACATTCACTTAAAACTATGACATCAATATTTACATCGAAACAACTTAAGAAAACGAGAAAACTATCAATGTTTTTACGAATACTTCTTATATTAAGCGATAAAATATTTAACTTACAAGAATCGTGTTTGTATTCAAGAAGTTGGGAACATTTCCCTGGGTCACTTAGTTTTCTTCATAAAACACTACTGTTTCAGTCGATGTCATTTACTAAATCTATGTTTGATGAACCAAATTTAATAAATATATTGTAAGATAGTACTGATAACATTGGGCATGTGCTTTATATTTAGACGAACTAAATATGTTTACGCGAGTGGGATTGGCTTGAGAATTGTACCCGCCCCAGGATCCTATACTATTTTTTTAAATCCCAAATATTTAAAATTCCAAATATAATCATTTTAAATTAAATAATAATTAATAAAGAAACATTATTAATAATAAAACTAAAACAACCACCTAACTTAAACTGATTCTAAAACTGTCCCCAAACCTGATCCTATTTTTATTAAACTTAATGATCGTGCTTGACTAAAAATTCTGATCCCAAATTTTCAAATTACTAAAGAAGCCTAAAATAACATATTAAATATTTTTCTTTAATCTAGAATTATTGTGATTTGAAATATGGCATGTGAATCGTCTAGTATAGTGGTAGGACCTTAAGAAGTGACCTATTGCAGTAATCCATTTTCTTTTAAGGTAATTAAGAAAGAACTTGTCTAACCTAACAGATAATACTCCTGAATAATATCTACTTAACCTAACATTTAAATCTATCAAATTAAAACTTATTATTAAAATAAGAATCATAAAGATGGACTTATTATACTAGTTATTATACTATAGTATTCTGATAGTAAAATAATTGCTAATCATTCAATATAATTTTGGAATATTATTTGTTCATTTGATGATGTAAAGGAATAGTATTTGAATGTATTATTAGAATAACGTAGACATTCTGAATAAGGGAATAGAGAATAATAAAAATCTCATAAAAATTGGAATTAGGTATCTAAGACCAATGGTAAATTATTAAAGAAACTAAGTCTAAAACTAGGTAAATCATTGTAAGAGATGTTACATGAAACATATGTTTCTAGACCATAATTCAAGGCAAAGCATAAGTGAAGTACCATTAGAGTATTAAATCATTAGAATTTAATTAAATAGTTAGAGTATTGATTCATTAAACGGCTTAATAAATTTTGTTAGGGAGTAAATAATTGTTTCTAAGAACAAAATAGAAATTACGGGAAATTGAAATGAAAACAAATAATATATTTTACAATTAGATAAAAGCAGATATATGAATCCTAAAGTAATTAGTACAGAAATCAAATACCATGTGTATAAATTATTATTGTAGATAGTTTCAAATTTAAAATAATTACCGGGAAAACCTGCTATGAAATCTAGATAAAATAAGTAATATGGAATTTGGCTTAAAATAGCGTAAGTATAAATAACTATAAATTAGGTATGTATTGGCTATTGTAAGGAAAACAATATGAAACTAGAATTTACTTGAATGTTTGTACTCATAATAATATATGGTCATGACTCCTAAGACTTCCTAAGATTTCCTCAAAAATTGCAAAACATATTAAAGCTTAACAATAAGAACCTAAAATCCATAACTGCTTATCTAGTATAGTAAGTGAATTATATTAGAAGATATTTTCTCTAAAGTACCTAACATAGTAACCTAGACCTCTAGGAAACTAAGACTAAACTATATTTTATTATGTTTTGTGAGAGACTGATAAAGGAAATATACTAAAAATGGATAATCAATGAATTTCGTAATCACATTATATTTTAGGCGACTTCAATCATTTTGAAGATCTAAATAGGAAAGGAGAGACTAAAATTAATTTAAATTATATACTACAAAATCCGTATTATGTATTTCTAAACGAACTTAAATCTAGCGGAAATATAAAGGAAACTATGAGATATTGAATATTGTATTTTAAAATACAAATTGACCATTTACTTCCTCAACTTATATTCAAAAGTTTCACAACGTCGTACAGTAAAATGGATATTAATATAAGATAAAGTATTGCACAAAATTGTTTGATGAAATTTGATTAAGTTATTGAATTATTCTAAAATTGGTCTAATTAAAAGAGTAGGAGAATGGACTAGACTGATAGTTCATAGTTTATTTTGACTCTGACTTCGACACTATTAAATTTTGTAAGTATAACGTTTATTGGAAGTAAACTAGCAAATAGGTATTTTATAACATTTTGTTATTGTAAGATTTTATTATTTAATAAGTTGCAACTTTGATAATTAGATGGATCCATCGTATTTTAGTTAGCAGTTTTAAGGAAAAGTTCAAATTCTGAAGTGCCAGGGACTTGCAACCCCTGGAGTACGTTTCAGAAGGCCTTCTTTACGGCGCACGACGCCAATGCTCATCGGTTCACTTAGGTAAAGCCTTCTCCTTAAATCAAATACTGCTTAACTTCCTAATTTGAACTCATTATTGGATAATTCATAATATCCATATAATGAGTGTCATTGATTGATTATTTCTCAATTTACTTTTACATATTTCGTACTCGACATCATGCCTAATTAGTTAATATCATTGATATGATATCTTTCGGTTTGAAATAGAATGTTATTTAATGTATTGTGGTTCATTCCATATTATTATTTGATTTCAATGAAAAATTTGGTTATTTAGTTTAGGACTTACTTTGCCTAAGTTTTGTAAAATCATGTGTTTGTGATAACAATAGTGAATTATAATTAAACTCTGACTCAAGTACTCAAATATGAATATATAAGGTTTAGAGGAGTTATTTATTTTCCCTCTGATTTTCTCATGTCGAATAGAACATCTTTCATCCTTACAGCAGAAAGACTTATTGAGATTGTGGTCGCATTTACACCAATATTCAACAACGTATCATCATGGTTGAATAGAATTTATATTTCGTATTGTTGTATACATATATAAGAGGACTTATATACCTCATTCTTGTCGTAAGAGTGTCAATCCATATTAGTTGAACAAATATAAAGCATTAGTTACATCAACTTAAATACTTGAGTAGAATAATCGTACACGTTTATAATACATGAATACTTAGACAAAATAAATTTTCTAGAACAATATTCAGAAAACATTGGGGTAGGATTAGGACACAAAATCAATTTAATTTACTATTGCAGTAGATTAGAACTGATAGACCCAAGAATAATAGTGTATACTAGTTGAATAGTGTATCAATCCCGTAAATTTTATAATACTCAAATAATTCAATATAAACTTACGTACATAAATTTTCTCCACATAATTTTTATGCTCTCCATAAATCGTTTTTTTTAGTATGATTTCTTTCTAGTATCTTCTCATAGTAGGCAAATCATAACTATTTCTTATATTTTAGATTTAAGCGAAAATTACTTAAAAATACTATGAGGATTTTAATTTTTCATGTCATTTTGTATTCTTGACAGATCCTCTCAACATTTTCAAACTATTCTATGCCTCTTTCTTTTTAAACATAAAATGAGGTCACAATCTCATTCCAGATTTAAGACATCAAAAAGGTTAGCATATACAAATATTGACTAAAAAATGTCTTACTTAGGATGAATAATTTATTTCTAATCTTTAGATTCTCAACCATATTCAATTATATTATTAGTATTTAGTGACGGAACTTCCTACTCAAGGTATGTTCCGTTACAGAATGCGTACATAAAACCTTGTTAAGAACCCAGGTTGTGCCATAGATCTTCAAGTTATGTAGCAGAATGGCAACGATAAAGCTTACTGCATTAGACATGTATGCATCCTGATGCATGATTGTTTGGGATGCAGTTTCAATCGAAATGACTGCGGGATTGTACATATAGAGTTATTAGAGAATAGAAAAACAGAGGGAATGTGTAACTTCATATAGGTCATGGTATTGAAAAATATGATTTGAACTATGTAACTTAATTTTATAATTTTGTTGTATTTGACATTGTTAGTAAAGCTGATTGAGTATGTTTTGCAAGATTTTCGGTTCATGTGTGTGTGATTATTTTGTGTGTTATAAATGTGAAATGTACTTTGATGATTTACAAATACTTTTGCTAGGAAATACATTATAAGTAAGGCAGTTAATTTAACCATAAAATTGTATAGGCTATATATACTATTATTATAAACTAAGTTAGGACTGGAGTTCTCTTCATCTACATTACATAATATATATGTAGGTGATAGTCACTTAGACCTTAATTTTTCAATATCGGTCTCATCGGCTATTCGAATATGTGGTGTGCCTTCCGATTTTCTTAGGTAAATCTTCCCATAGGATGTCCAGCAGTAACTATACCCATTTCCAGCTGCAAACTCTCGAGCAAGATAGTGAAGCCTACTGTCTTTTAGTGTCAAATTTTCGGATATGTAGACTGGCATCTTCGGCCCACCTATTTTAATACTCTCTGTATTGAGCTTCATATTGTTATCCTTGTTGTATTTTTTATAGTTACTTATGAAGTTTGTCTCTCATGTTGATACAGAAGTAAAATCTGCAATTATAGGTTTAATAGAAGACTTCGTATTAATTCGGTAGACGTCTCTTATTTCCAAGTTTTGAAGAGGAACGCTTAAACGACTTGCTGTATTTTTTATTATTTCCTTTAAGTCATTTTTAGTCTCTTTTGGGGCCTGTGGCACGTTCCTTACTTCAATACTAGTAGATCTCGCATTTTTGTGTGAAATTTCTAACTGGTTTTGTAGAACGCGTATTTCTTTTGCTAAGTTTTTATTGTCTTCTTCAACAGACTGCAATTTTTCTAGCAAATCATCGTATTTAACCGACATAAATTCCATCGCCGCTTTGATTTCATTATTCGATTGCAACAGAGCCGCATACGATTTTTCGTTATCTTCTCTTAGTCTCTTAAACATATCCATAACCTCAGCCTTGCTGATATCGTCGGTATCACCTCGCTTACGTTTTGCTTGGCTTGCTTTTCGTGTTTTGGTGTTGCTATAAGACTCAGCAGTGCTTAGACCAGCATCTTGATCCTGCGTCTCTGAAGTATTAGAGTCAGATGCATTGTGTACGGGTGTTTTAAAAACTGCTGGAGAGTCACTTTTTGGCGGTGTGCGCTTAAGAGGCATTTTCAATAAGATGTATTTTAATTTAGTCAATCGGATATAGGTATACAATGATACTCAAACAGCTATAGAAAACGTTCCAATTTACTACAAACGGATCGCCACACTGGTTCAAAACGTGTACCGCTGCAACTTCAACGTACCAGGCTCGCAGAAACGGGTACTATGTAAGCGTAGTCGCCGGTAACCAGTATCGTGTGTTAACGTTGTAGTTGTGCAGCACACATGCACGCTCAGCGTACGTATCGGCGATGCTTGTGGAGGAAGCGAGATGCACGGTGTAAGTCTCAGGTTGTGCGTACACAGTTTATATGTGTGACCGTTGCCGCTTATCAATGCAATAACCTGTTGAGGGCGTTAACTGGTAGTGTGCAGTGTAGTGATTTTGCCTTACTTGTATGTATGCAGCGTTGTTCTATGTGTAGCTCTCCAGTAAGTCATCGGTTGAATTTGAACCTCTTCGATGGTTATGCTCTCCTATTTTTTTCTGCCTGAATATTTTTAGCGAATTTACAGAAATTAAATTTTAAATTATTGTAAAAAGGTTTAGTGCACGTTTACTCGCTAGCGAGGTCCGGGGGGAAGAAATGATTTGTATTTCTCTTGATAGTGCAAGTGTCACTAGAAAATAATATAATGCTTATACAACCTATCTCTCCGCATTATACAATCAAAATGGCAGATTGTATTATGTGTTTTAATATGCGGGCTAAAAAAATGATTGTAAATCTAGTAGGGTGGCAAAATCGGGTTTTAAAAGGCCTACGAAAATATTATTCAAACTACATATATGGTGGAAAAAACTTTAGAATGAAAAATATACAAAATGATATTGTTGGACCACAGCCAAGTGGTTTAGTTTTTAAGAAATTTGCTTGTTAACAGACTGAAATAATTTATTTCTCCATTTAATTTAAATACACATATATTTTTCTTTATTTCTAGTGGCTGTATATGAAGAGGAAGTGTTAACCCTTCACAAAATATCTCGTTCGGAAATGGGAGCATATTTATGCATCGCTAGCAACGGAGTACCACCTTCGGTCAGCAAAAGGATACTCATTAAAGTGCATTGTAAGTATATTAATATAGTATCTATACCAGGTGGGTAGGTCTCTATATCAAGGGTCCTTTTTGTGAATACCACAGCTGTGTCAGATATTCTGCATCAAAACAGTAGTGTGCACTGTGTTTAGGCGTGAAGAGGTGCAGCATGTCAAATTACTGTGAGGACGTGACGTGAGAACTAAGCTCTTGGTGACTCTGAAACTAATGGACAAGAAGAATATACAGAGGCTAGTTTTTTATTTGGAAGAGACAAATCATCTGTCAGCATAAGCTGTTGTGTGCACTGCAACTAGTGGACGCCTGTCCATTAGTTGCAGTATCTTTAAGTCTATCATGAATTGCAGTTCACATCTTATCATCCTATCATCACATCATAGTGCATATATATCCATGTTTCTGCAGATAATTGTGTCAAGACATAGGAAGCAAGCCAAATGCTAAACACCGAGCGTACAGTTACGAAGTATAATTAAAAGAACATCAAATTAAAACTAACGTAATATTGACACATACTAAGGAACATTTTAAGACTTTAAAAAACCATAAGTTGAATCGGCTCAATATGTCCCTTAGTAAACATCAAATTAAATCACAGTATCTGAGTAATCTATTGAAGAACTATCGGTGCTCCTTCCAAAATCAGAGTGAGTAGGTAAACCTCTTATCGCAAAATTACTTTATTAAATAAGCTACAGTCTACTGGGTTTCGAAGCTTTTTCCTCAACGGAAATATTTTGTGAGAAACTAGCCCGTTCTGCGAACGAAATAGGTCCTCTGAAAATTCGTGGTAATTGTTGTTTATCTCAACAACTTTCTGAGGTTCCTTGTTATTAATGGTGTTATATAATGTCAGCGAGTAGTAGCTTTTAATTATTTTCTGGCTGCAAGGGACTGTTTGTGCCTTCGCGTCAACTCGAGCGGACATTTTGCCTTTATGCAAGATTTAACTTTAATATTATTAGTCGACTCTGGGCCTTGAATGTTTTCTCTTAGAATTTTGTAAGCGAGCTTAAAAATATTGCTGAAGTTTAAAGGTTATTATGTTTTTTTTTTTTATTAAATTATGAATTCAAGTTTGATATTTATTTTATAGATATTATTCCAGGTAATTAACTTTCTCGGTATACTAAACATATAATCCTTTTACACAAATAAGGGTATTTTTTGAAATTATAAGTATTTCTTTCCATAACGTACTCGTAAATATATTTTTCATCCCACCATCTCGGAAAGAGTATTTTTAATCTTCAATATCTGAGTGGAAAAGCCGTTTTTATTCTCTAGAGGATAAAGTAAATTGCATTTAGAACATCGTGTGCACTAAGTTTGTGAATTAAAAAAAAACATTAAACCTATTTACTGCTACCTCTATGGCGCCGAATATATCATACAACTTTTTTTTAATTTGTTAAAAACTCAGACTCGGAACCTTCTTGGTGTTCTTTTTTCAATTTGCTTTGTACGCGGTTCTTTAAGCGGCATTTTTTCACGTCATTGTTAAACCTTATATTAAAAAAAAAAACAAGAAACTTGAAAACAAGTGAAAAAAATAAAATGAGTGATTCTAACGACGAGGAAGTTTGTTTGACGCCAACAGAATTGACTGAAACTGTTAATAATGCGCTAAACGTTTTTTTTTGCATTTAGTCATTTCCTCGCTGAGGTGGAATGAAAAGTTACGTGTTGCACTCGAGTGCAAAGATTTTTCACCTCGTGCTCTTTTGATTCCCTCGCTAACGCTCAGGATTCTAATTTTGAATCACTCGCTGCGCTCGTGATTCAATTTTAGAATCCTTCGCTTGCTCGGTCATCAAAATTGAACACGCGGTTAAAAGCAACTTTGCACTCTTGTATAACAAATAACTATTTTCCATAGTTGATCGATAAGCCAATAAAAGTACATATACCTAATTGGAATTCTATTATCTTTTTTTTTTTTTTTTTATGCCTGATAGGTTAGCCTTTGACCTCTATTTCACCTGATGGTAAGTGATGATGTGGTCGAGGATGTTGTTCAGACTAACCTAGAGTTACTGGCTCTCAAGGACAGCTGCCGGAACACACCGTTAGGTGCTTGGCGACAGATTTTCAACTTGAGGGTGGTAGCTAGCCAGGCGGACATTTGCAAAGTGCCCTACCACCATGCTGTAACGACTGCTATCCTAAGACAACAACCGGGACCGACGGCTTAACGTGCCCTCCGAAGCACGGAAGCGCTCAGTAGTAATGTCACCAACGGTCACCCATCCAAGTCATGACCGCGTTGGACGTTGCTTAACTTTGCTGATCGACTCAGAATGGCTAAGCAAACTTGGCTACGAGCGCTTCTATCTAAGGTTGATGAAGTTTTCGAAATAGGTAGTACAATAGTTATAAGAATAATTAAGTCTATACGGATAAGCAAATTAAGAGAAGGTGCTGGAAGATCGAATATTTTTCAATCCGCTTGAATGCACATGTTTATAACGTTTGCGACATCTTCCTAAATAAAATAAGACTAGTAGTCGGCTAGTAGATCGATATATGATGAACACTTATACATGTTATTTTTATTTGACTAGTACGACAAAAAGTCTAATAGACAACATCAAAAATACGTGCATTCAATTCGATGGAATAATGTTCAACAGTACGGCATACTGCACGCCAAACCTTCTCTGAACTTTCTCCTAAGTATTAATTAAATTGACTGTTGTAATAATAATTTAGACATTTACTACAGTCCAGCACTCTTCCATAGCATAATTGGAAATGCACGATGGTATTCTGGGGTTGCGAGTTCAAGTCCCGCTGGAAACTATTTCTTTTCATCCAATATAATTTCGTTGATTTCGCCCAACAGCAGCAACACTCTTTAAAATATTACTAGAAGATATTGATAATATTACAAACAAAACGGTTCGTAATCTAAGTTTATAGAGACCCCTACTTTGTTTATAAAGCGCCTAAAATAAATAATTAATACTGTATGCAGTTCACCCAGTGATCCAAGTGCCGAACCAGCTAGTGGGCGCTCCTCTCGGCACTGACGTCATTCTGGAGTGTTTCGTCGAGTCTTCACCAAAGTCCATCAACTACTGGGTCCGTGATTCTAGTAAGTAGTACTTATATGTAATTACTTATTTATGAAATAACAGTTAAAGAATTGCTACTACAAAAAAGTAGGTCAAATTTGGTGTATGTGAATGTGACTTGCACATCTACCGCATTATATTTCTTTAATGTATCGAAAACACAGTAGGTACCTTTATTTACTGTATTTAACAAAAACATTTTTTTTTAAATTAAAATCAGGATGTATTTGACTGGTTTTTATTTTTTGTTGTTTTACCTACAGATGCAGTCAGAACTATAATCACATCAAATTTGAAGCTTGTACGTATTGTATGATTTTTAGAATAAAGTTAAAACAAAAAATCAGCAAAGTGCGATTCGGACTCGCACACGAAGGGCTCCGTACCATCAGTACTATCAGTACTAATATTATAAATGCGAAAGTAACTCTGTCTGTCTGTCTGTCTGTTACGCTTTCACGCCAAAACTACTGGACCGATTTGAATGAAATTTGGTATAGTTTGAGACCCGGGAAAAAACATAGGATAGTTTTTATCCGACTGCGCAAAAAGAGGTTAATGTTTTCGCGCGATAACCGACATACGCGCGGGCGGAGCCGCGCCCGGAAAGCTAGTTATCTATACAACATTAAAATATTTATTATAATCTCTTCTTTAGTTTTCTCGTAGTGTACGCGCGAGTCTGACTCGCACTTGGCTGATATTTAGTATTTGTTGTTATAGCGATAACAGAAATACATCATCTGTGAAAATTCCAACTGTTTAAGTATCGAGGTTCATGACATACTGCCTTGTTAGAGACAAACAGATGGACAGCGGAGTCTTAATTAAAGGGTCCCGTTTTTATCCTTTTTTTTTAATTTTTTTACGGCATCCCTAAACACGATGAAAAAGGTACATTTCATGTAGAAAAAAAAAAAAAGGTACACCCCTAGCCGAACAACGTCATCGATCGTACCGTCAGGTGAGATACTGGTCAAAGGCGGCTAACCCTTGACCAGATTCAGATATCAGAAATAAAAAGATAAACACTTCATAACAATTTCAATGCGGACGCCGCCTGAATATTTCTTCCTCTTTAGTTTAATATGCATGAAGTATGATGACTATTCACTGTCAAATTAGAAACTGTCAGTTTTGCTATAAGCGAGAATTTAGGTACAACTTGTAAATAATACAGTTTTTTGAAGTTCAGAACCACAAGAAGCTTAAGGGGCTTCGAGTCGTGACCAACACCGTTTTAATGTTCCACAGGGATTATCTCGTTGGTTAGGGAAGATGGAAAACGACACGCGAATGCCTCTTGAACTACTAAGTTAAATCGTAAGTGCAAAAGTAATTTAGGACAGCGCCATTTAAGACAAAGGCTCATTACGAGCAGAGATTTTAAAAATAAATTAGAAGCTTTTTTATGTTCACTCTCTCTTCCCATTGCTGATGTTGGACACCATCAAGGACATAATAACATTAATAATTTAACATACCGTTGCTTAACAAGTTTTCAGTAGACATATAATAGACTTCATTACCTATAGACTGTAATTAAGATAGTCAGACGTTTTCTTGAAGAAATGGCAAAGTAAATTTGAAAAACTGGCCAAGTGCGAATGAGACCAGTGAAAGACGCACCTAGCTCTTTTATGGTTCCGATTCGAATAACCCGCGTACGAAACAAAAATTTGTTGGTGTTGATCACATCTTCAAAACTACAACATTTGCGTTATAAGCCAACGTTTTCAGTATTTGTTGTTAAAAAAATTATATCGTACGTAATATACCAAAATTTGAGATTTATAACTAGTTTTTGAAATAAACTATGGTAACAAAAATGGTCTACAATGGTAATTTTTGACGGGCTCCATTTGTTTGTTTGTAAATAAATATAATAATGTTAGTTGTACTCTACTCAATGATTCCTAGATGATGACACGCCGTATTGGCAACAGATTTTTTTACTTGAGGGTGGTAGCTCAACCTGCTCCAGGAGGGCAATGTGCTCTTCAAAGCACGAAAACAGTCAGTAGTAAACTATTTTCCTATCCCGTGGAGACTACGACGTGAATTTAACATGATTTTTACTTTATCTACATTCTAAAATTACGGAAAAAGAACTTTAATTTCATCTTAAAGTACCTACAGGGTCTTAGTAATGTTACCAGGAATCTGGCAAACCTATCAACTTTAAATATAGAATTCTTTTATAAAATTTCCTCCATTCATTGAAGCACATTCATAGAACATAACAAAAAAATGGCGCCAAGCTCACTGAGCGAGTGAAGCTTGCAAGTAATGAGATATTAAGTTTTAATTTACGATTCAGTCTGGTTTTAGTCTTAAGAAAATTGACCTATTGTGGTAGAATAAGACAATGGTCTTTAGTGCCGAGTGAGTGGACTGCGGTTACGAGCGACCCAGCAAGGACCAACAATGCTTTTATAATTTATATCCGACGGATGTTAGATATTGCCTAAAGCATTATCTTTATAACTCTGTGTTTCACCCAATGCGGAAAACTTTATAGTTTCCTTTAGATAGGATTTTCGAGTTCTGTTCTGCGTGGAGGAACATAAAATATTTTCTTCAAACATTAACTGCATTTCGAATACGATTTACTAACAAAATAACGTTCGCAAAGATTTTAATCAAGTTTCAATGAAATTGTATTAAACGGAACACAACTACTAGCAGCAATGTTGTTCTATTATATTTTCGAATTGAGAGTCGATTTTGTTCACAAACACATTCGTGCCAGATACAATCAGAAGAAAAAGTAGTATTCATTTGTACAACAATTTATGTAATGGTTTGTCTTAATTTTATTTATTATTCGTATTTTGGTTTAAAAATAGGTAGGTACTATTACGACTCAAGTTTAAGGTAAGATAAAGGTAGGAAGGAGGTTATCTGCCAATTTTTTTTTTAAAACCTATTATATTATTATATTTTTAATTGGTGATGGATGTCGATTTTTGTTTGCATTCGCTAATTCAGAGGTGCAAATTTACACAGGTCTTGTATATAACCAATGGAGAAAATAATAACGTTAATATTATACTAATATATGGAGCACAAAATTTTGTGCTGTAATAATTAATAAAATATGGTTTTCTTAGGTCGCGGTAGTGCTTGTAATCATTTTTAGAAATAATGACATACACTTTCATGAAAATATGTGCGCGTCATAAATTTTTTAACCAAAAAATGGGACCGACTTCAAACCCATAAGTGTGAAATAACTTGTTGAAGTCGATACAATGATAGTCTTGAATTGAAAAAAAAAATGGAACCGACTTCAACACCCAAAAGTGTGAAATAACTTGTTGAAGTTGGTATAATTCGGTCGATAATAATTCAAAAGTACCGACTATCACGATATTGTTCGCATGGTACCGACTTCAACAAGTTATTTCACACTTTTGGGTGTCGAGTCGGTTCCATTCATTGGTAAAAAAAATATCTGTCTTTTTAGTGACGCTTGCTACTTACGGGATCGATTGTCATACATTGTCAAGGACTATATCGTCAAAAACAGGAAAATATGTTTCAGTTATTGGAGTGTAACTCACGAACGGTTTAACCGATTTTGATGAAAATGTAATGGGCCCAAACGAAAGACGACAATTTTAAAAAATTTAACACATTTAAAGAATTTTACAATCGGTTCACCCAGTCGAGAGTTCTGAGGTAACAAACTTAAAAAGAAAAAAAAATGATACAGACAAACTGAGAACCTCCTTCTATTTTAGAAGTCGGTTAAAAATAAAGTTTTAAGCTGTAATATATCAGATTTAAGAGATTAATGGCCCTACCAGAATACCAAATTCTTTTGACACGACTATCATACTACTAGATTAGAAAATGGCAGGTTCAGAAAACTTAGTCTAGACTCACCACCGACGTAGTAAATCCGTTTTCTGTTTAAAACATTTCAACTAAACTTCTATTAAAACGTACCTATGTAGTTTCAAAACCAGTGTAGAAATTAGATGAATCTTGTTCAACTCCCAGCTAAACAATATCCTAACTTAATATTCCCAAACAAAGGTATACCTTTCCCAGTTTCACACCTCCTTTGAAAGTGGTGTGTGATCATTACACACGCCCGTACGGTTATTCGAGCACAAAATGTTCGTTTATTCAACTGATGAATCCATATTTTATTCATATTGCCATGTGCACGGAGCTTCTCCGTACTTGCACGATTTTCATAATATGAAACTTTCTACCCGCCTTATATATTTGCATATAACGTTTATAACAAACTAGTTATTTTTAACGCAGTAAATAACGCGGAAATAAAGAAACCTAAATGTTATTGATCTAAAATGTTGTAACGCTTTGCTGTCGGTATTCGTTGGTACACCAGTATTCGATTCCAAAATCATTCTTGTTTATTACATTTTTCTTCCAAGACGAAAGTTTTTTGTACAAGTTTGTAAATGTTATTTAAAATTAACCTATTATTTGGCTTATGTTGTGTTGAGATATCTGTGGCCAAGATTCAAAATCAATACTAGAGGTTCTGCAGTTGGTAATCATATCATATCTGTGAACGAAGCGATTCGTATAATAATGATCAAACTTCAAATGTATTAAGTTCATTTTATTTGCATTATTCGTGAAAGCACATAAACACGAAATCTCCAACCTTATAGAAGAACACAATATAATTTCGTTTACCATTTTAAGTAATTAATAGTCCACAACGCAGCGTAAAGTTTTTTCCTATTGATTATAGTAATTGTTTGACATCAAATACAAACAATGAAATTAGTTGCGAGGAAAATGTCTTGGATGAACTCAACCCAGCGGAAATAGTTTCTGTCTTAGAAATTGGTGGAAAAATTCACCGTACTACTTCTTTAAATTTAACAAATTCAATGATGTACAGGCTTCCGTGACTTCACATTTACAGTTTGTGCATACTACACAGATGCGCCCGACCATTAAATCCGAGCAGTATCGTGCAGAGTGCGGAGGGAACATTTGCATTTCAGTATCGAGTACCAAATTCAAATTTTAATATTCATATGTTCACTTTTTCTAAGGAAACTTATGCTAATATAGGTAAACTGCATAGCAAAACTATAAACAAAATCATACATTTCCGCATTGGATGTAGTATAGCGAACGGGTGCTTGTATATTCCTGAAATTCGTGTACGTAAACTGTGTACTGCATTGGTAATTGTATTTTTCCATGATTCCAGTTTATAATAACTAACTGTACAAGGCAAAATGAAAGGTACCCATCAAGAGAAAGGTCCAAATGTGAAACTGTGAAAACATATCTGTGTGGAGTGTAAGATTAGGTACGTCCGTGTTTAATCTTTTCAATCGATGCAGGTCAAACATGCACATGACTGGTTATCAGTCATGTGCATTTTGTCATGTGTTGTCACACAACACATTTGGTGAAAATTTGAATCGGCTACTTATTTTCATTCTAATGATACAGCCCTTTAAATGTCAAACGGACAGCCGAGTCTTAGTGATATGGTTCCAATTTCTATGGAACTCTAAAAATAGTTTTCCCATTGTTGTTACGGCTCTTATTTCAAAAACTTAAGTGAGTTAGTACTTAGGTTAGTATATCAGCCGGATTGTCTACTGTTGAATACAGCGTCCTCCATTATTGGGAGTTAGAGTTTGCCATAATCCCCACACTAGGCAGGAGTCTTGGAATCGTCAAAGAAGATCAACACCCACGGGTTGAAATGGTAAGGGTGACATCCTAGCCTGGCACCTCACGGGATAGTACCTAGGTAGGTGTAAGGAATATTAAAAATTTTATGTTATAAGGAGGATGATAAATACCTTATCTTAATGGAATGCGTCAGAAATCAGGAACCCAAAAAGTTGATATTTCAGGACAGTTATATTGGATTATATAATAGCTATTTATCGTTCACTATGAGCAATGATACCAAAATTATATAAGGCATGGTTAAATTTGGTCTAAAAACCAGGCCTACTGGTACCTAATACTAATGAATAAGCTGAAGTATTGTTCTTAGCCTTCTTATCTACACGCATGTACCTATATTATTTTTGATGGTGCTATACGGAGCGGCATATTTGCTTATACGAAAAAGCTCTTTAAATAAAGAAGAAAACAAAATAAAATATATTTGATGAAATATCTTTATAAAATTATGGACTGATAGATACTATACAGTATCATAAATAACAAAAAAAACAATAACAGAAACTCGACGTGCTTGTCGGATTCTTGGTAAGGATCCTGAACTACATTAAATCAAACATGTAATATACGGTAAATATAACTTAATACAAGAATAATATAATATATATAACTTAATACTAACTGCAAAATATTTGTAGTGGCACCAACACTTCAATCGGTTTAGCCAATTAACTTCTGTTTTTATTCAAATTTTATCACGCCTAAGGAGAATTTTCAATATGATGTTTCCTCACTTTTATATTAAATCTTTTATTTTAAATAACGAAAATAGGTACGCACTTTAATACTAAAGGTAACCAATTGCAAGCTAATAAATCTGTCTAGTCACGAAACCACCGGATCATAATTCTATCGAATAAAGCCAAATGCACCTCAATAACATTGGAAAGTAGAAACATTACTTCAGGGTATCATAATAAAATCTCCCGTTATACGTATTTGTTCTAGAATATCCATTATCACTGCAGCGGATAGTAAAACAGAGTAACCTACAGTAAAATTATTAAATATTACACATCGTACAGTCTCGTTATAGCTAAGGAGATTGTTTTAGTATCGGTGGTAAGCATTTATTAACAAAACACTGTAAACTATATACAACACTACAGCTATTACAACGAAAGCAGGTAAACAAGTTAAAGGCCCATAGGTAGTCAAATACTCCAGCCCACTTATAATTGGCAGCAGGACCAGCATGCTGACAGCATTGCTTCGTTGAATTGTAATGCTCATTCGTTGAGCCAAATATGATAGAACTTAAATGTATGATAAAAATGACTAATATTACCTTGTATTAAATTATATACGTTTTACTTTAAAACAAATAAAATGACAAAGAGTTCTTAGAGTCTTTAGTACCTTGGACTCGTATAGTGCGCTAAGATTCTATTACCATCTCAGAAAAATGAATAAGATAGAGGGAGTCTAATGAAAATCAAAAATGAAGCATCAAATTCGGCCAATTTTATTTAAGACACAACTCACTCACACAAACGTATCCGAATTGGGCCAATTTTGTCCCCATTTACGATAGACCGTGGCATATTACACACGTCACACAACGGAAAATATAAACTAAAAATGCCCACTTGCGTATTAAAACACTGCAAAATCAGAACGTATTCAGTGAAGAAAAATTTATCTGGAATTACGTTTCACACGTACGTATTGAATTTAATGTATTATATATACGACGCAATTCAGGTTATAACTTCGAACCAAAATGTAAACAGTGTGATCGTAAAGTGTTGCCAGACATACATTTTAGGTTATTTCCAAAAGTGTGCAGTTTCTAATAGTCGGTTCGTGTAGCAGTAACATTATATACTTTTTACTTAAACAAGCGGTAGGAAAATCTAGGGTTATGTTTTGGTCTCATCTTATGTTTTGGTTTAATTTAATTTATTATAGTTATTCTGAAATAACTTTGTTATCACTGCAACTATATTAGTTAGATAGTTCGACGAAGAAATTTGATACTTCTTATAAAAGTTTGCAGGTTAATAAAAGTTATTGCATAAGATAGGTATATAAATGTCCCACTGTTGGTCAAAAGCCTACATTTTGATGACTTACGAAGACAATAATCGACCAAGAGCGTGTCAGGACACGCTTATGATATGCTCCCGTGGCAGATTCCGTAGATAAATAGAAAACCATTTAACGAGTATTGTTGTTTTTTTATTTTTTTCTCATAATTTAACAGTTATAAACCCAAAATATTTTGGGAAAAAGTCCTTCAAATTAGAGGAACGTTTATTTTATCATCACAGAATGCTCAAACCAATTTTCGTTTGATGTTTTAGTATAATCTATTTCTATGGTAAATAATGTAATTCTAGGTCTAAATGTTAGAAATATCGACAAAACTTTCACACGAAAATGTTTAATTAGCAGTATTTTTAAAACACTCCCGTGACACTGGTTATGTTATTGATGTTAATCATTTCAGATTGCCAATAAGGAGTACTTATAAAGATGATTGGCTATCCGCGGTTACGGATAATCGCCATGATCAAAGGTGGAAACCATCGAAGAGTAGCGTGATTTGTTCCGACCATTTTAACATGGCATGGCACCAGCGACGAAACCATACCATATACGTAACCTAAAATGCATTTGGTCAATTATTTATTTTCCTAGAGAATTTAAAGAAGAGAATATCTTAAAAAAATAATTGCGAAACATAATCGTGAAGATTTGCAATGTTACAATAATATTGCACAATATAAATAATATTATGTTATTGCTAGGTACATATTCTTATTAACAGATTTTGCTCTATATTTATATCTGCAAAAATTTTTCTCCCATAAAACCTACTATTACCTGGTTATTTTTGCTTTCATATGGCAACACTTCTATCGCACACATGTATAGAAGTGAGGCTTCAGTTTGATGTTTTACGACCCTCCGTCTTTTCTTTATTTTGTTAGAGACTACCATTTATAATTTTCATAAAAACTAACGTGAGTTGACATACTTATTAACTACATATACCGGCTAGAACTCACAGTGTTTAGTCGTTATCTTCGACCGATGTTTGAGCAGTAAAGATGCTCATTCTCAAGGAATACGGGCAGTTACGAATTCGAATTCAAAATCGCTTGCTTCAAAATAAAGGTTTAAAGTGTATTCTATATATCATACCTTACTAAATCCTTTTAAGTCCCTCTTAAAACATCAACCACCGTTTAAAATCTTAAATTTCAATCAAATGCAAATTTTATTTAATTATTTAACTTGTTTAACAAATTTCGTTAATCAGATCAGTCCTTTGAAAGTTATCGTCGGGAAAACACAGATACATTAATTTTCACATACTAATTTCCATTGATGCATTATTTAACCCATGTAATTAACACTCAACTTTCACTCAGTTACATTTTACACTTATCTCATCATTCATAAACAAACTGTTTCTATGTGTGCTATGCTATCATCAGTGCAAGTAAACATGCAGTAATACAGTGGTCGGACGGATGCAAACATATATTTGTAATGGAGGTACCCGCATTTGAAATCTTATTCTATAATGTATGTATTGCACAATTCTGGTTTTTAGAATGCATCTTACATATAGGCAATATATATGTACTCTGTTATTTTAATAAGCATAGTGTTTTAGTGAAAACCTCTGTATGTTTATGTAGTGTTAATCGTCAATGGTGTGGTGAAACAACATTTCTATCCTATATCACAACCTTTATGTATGCCGGTCAGGATTGATACGATATATTTGGTATGTTTGTGCTGTAATCTAAAAAGTGTAGATTTCTTTCTCCGCAGTTTGCAATTTTATAATAAAGATATATGGTATGGTATTACAGTAGGAAATTTTAAATAAAGCTAACTTGATGTTTTTAAGAAAGTCACGTCATACTATATTCTTTTATTAAAAATAACAGTACATTAAATACAAACTGTAAGTATGTTTTAGAATAGTAACAAATACTTTTAAAAGTATCCTAAAAAATATTAAATAATATTTAAATAAAACACTTAAAAAAGCATAAAATTATATGTCTAGTGACAATTCCGCCTAATTTTCCTGTTATCTACGTGACGTCATAAACATCACGCAGCCTAACCGGAAGAATACCCGACTAGTTTCGCTTTACGAAGCATCTTCAGGAGGTCTTGACTTACCGAGCGCACGATCGAGACAAGTTTTAGAACACTCCGTTATCTACTACTACACTTATCTATTGATCATAAATTTATAAAAAAATATATATATGTAGAAGAGAACTAGACCACCCACAACACAGGGTATCCTAGTGTGGGGGCTAGTGTGAATAAGTCAGTAACTATGAGTCCAAAATTATAGAATAGAAATAATTTAGATTATAAGTGTTTAAGGTAAAATTTCATATTAACTGCTTCTGTTATACTAACTTATTACTAACATTTATAGTCATATCATATAATATTGTCATATTATTATTATTCCGTAATTTATTTGTTATAAATTATACCATAATTTTAAATTTTTTAGAACATGCATTTAAAAATCAAATACCTATTATAAAATAAAACTTAAAACTAGGATACCGCCGGCAGCGGTGCAGGGCCCAAGCTACCAGCGGTTAGGGCTGCAGAGAGAGGAACCTTCGGATAATGCGTGTCGTGTCGAGTATCACTGCTTTCTGTATCTGACCCTTGATCCAACCGTCTAGTGAGAGCCTCTTGAGGTTTTGGTCGACGCTCTTCGCTATTAGGCTTTTCGCTGAAACGACTATCGGGAGAATGATCGTTGAGTCAACATCCCACATGGTGGTTACCTCATGAGCCAAGTCAAGGTACTTGCTGACTTAGTCCTTCTCGGCCTTCTCGAGGTTCTCATCGTTATTATTATTATTATTCATTCTACGATGTAACCTCTCTGGGTCCCTATTCACCGAAGTATGGGTACGGTGGTTAATTCTTTTTTGAAAGTTACCCGGATGGTAACTTTTACATAATCAAGTACAAAAATTAGACGAACTAGCTACAAAACTACAGAATAAAATTATTAATTTCCCGCCAAAGCGTTAAGAATTTTCCTTAAGGGAACCTCAAATATAGCTCGTTTCAATTTCAATTTTTTAGTACATTTTAGTGCACAGTTCATAAAAATGTGTAAAATGTACCGTTTCAATAACCTTACTCCCTGCGATGTAATGAGCCGGATTGAGCTACGTTGTACTCGCAACCAGCCGTTGGCGGTTGAGCAAAGTTCGCCATTCGGCAGTTGTCACGAGAAATTTACGGTTTAATTTTCAATGGGCCACGGCACAGAGCTGGGAGTTTTAAGTTTCACATTATGCTTGGCTCGAACGAGAGTCGACGGTAAGAATGTAAGAAGTTTTTCCTTGAAATATGATACTTATTCCTTACCTACTAAGTTTAACATAGCAATGTTTCATAGAAATATTCTTTGTTCACGAAATTAGCCATCAGTATTAGTATTATCTCTTTTTGTTTTCAGCCTTTTGTTAATTCAGATTTTTATTTGTATCAAATTAGAGCAAACAATTACTGTTAAATTAGTCGACTCTGCTCATTAATCGCCATTATTGTTAATAATAAAAACACTTTTTAACCAAAAATGGAACCGACTTCAACACTCAAAAGTGTGAAATAATCAATAAGCAATAAATTTGAGAAAAAAGTTACTATTAAGGAGTTAACTACTCCTTAATAGTAACTTTTTTCTCAAATTTGATAAATACAAAGCGGCTAAAATGGCAAAAGCAAAACTCTTTTTAGAGTTTTTAATTACCCTTGAAAAAATTGTTCATTTATTGGAGTGTAACTCAAGAACAGCTTGACCAAATTATGATGAAATTTAAATGGGACTAAACGAAAAGCATCAGCTTTCAAATAAAAAAGAATTATCAAAATCGGTTCACCCAGTCATAAGTTCTGAGGTAAGGAACATAAAAAAATACAGACGAACTATAACCTTCTTCTTTTTTTGAAGTCGCTTAAAAATCAGAAGTATTTATAAGCACGTAAGACGTAATCACGTAATTGACAATTATTATCAACCTAAGGGCCTGTTTTAGATTGTTCGAGTAAGTTCCGGTTTTACTACCCATTGCATATTTACTAAACAAAACACTATCTTTGCGTTTCACAGTCATCGATTTAGCCTATCCATCGGTTAAAGCTTGAAACGCGCTGCGTGTTAACTGTCATTTTTATCAGACAGTTATTTTATGTGTTGAATATCAACCCGAAACTTTATTAGGACTTTCTGAAACGCGCCCTTAGACTAAAACGTAGCTTGGTGGGTTGTAACAATTGAAAGAGACATTATTGTTCGTTATACATTGTACCTCGTGTCACCATACCTCGTAAAATAAAAAATTAAATAAAAAAAATTATTAATTAAATAAAAAATAAAAGTAAAATTGTTCATAGTGATATCCAAACAAACAGCTTTGTCATATTTTGAATACCAGATGTTTACGGTGTGTTCCGGCAGCTGTCCTTGAGAGCCAGTAACTCTAGGTTAGTCTGAACAACATCCTCGACCACATCATCACTTACCATCAGGTGAGATAGTGGTCAAAGGCTAACCTATCAGGCATAAAAAAAAAAATTGATCCTAATATTTATGCTTCTGGTTTGTCACATTTTTGTATGATTATTTATTTTATTTCTAAATGTAAAAACAAGAGTTCCCATAAAAAATAATTTCACAGAAAACTAGCAACAGAAAATCAGATAAAAATAGATGGTAAAATTTAATTTGTAATATTAGATATTAAGTTCAAGGATAAGCATACAAAAATTTTTGAGTGTTTGAGTACTAGGTATATCAAATGTGACTAAAGTACATTACAAAATTACAATGAGAAGAAATCATTAGTCAATGGGGGACACGAACCCACAAAAATAAAATAAAAAATTATAGGGTTGCCTCATCCTTAACAAGTTTAAATCTAATTACAAAAATGTGTTTTGTATGTTGATACGACGTAAGTTGAACTATAAATGTCGCTCCATCCCCATTCGATGTTTCGACATTCGACGAAAGGACAAATTGGAGTCATACGTCATATGTCATGTTGGCTTAGCGGTTAGACCATACACCGGCTATAAGGGTGGATGGCGCGGTTGAATCCCGCACATGACTATATTTTTTTCTCTCGTTGTAATTTGGTTATGTAATTCATGGAACATGGGTCATTGCAAAATGAAACTATTTGTGACTTATGAAAATATAATGCTGAAAATCCGCTATGATCTGATGACTACCAGACAAATTTGTAAAGTTTTTAATGTAAAAAAACAGATAGGAGCCTCCTCCTTAAAATTTTCAGGCCAAAATTGATGAAAAAACATGAAAATGAGAAACAGACTTCTTGAATTTCCTTTCTATTCCTCGAATCGTTCCCAATTAATTTGACATGCCTTCCCTATTTTACCTAATGGATATTTTTTCGGTAGCTGCCATGCAAGATGTAAAAAATTCAGCAAATTATGCGATGTTCCGACTGCTGACATAGATTTCTGGTGACAATACGAATGACGGTTCTTTAATACAAATGGCGCAGCCTGGAGAGATCCTCAAGGGGTTTGCTTTTCCGTGAAGTGTGACGCATTACTTTTGAGAGAACGAAATTTGAAAATGGCGGCTGCGGAATTTAAAATAACATACGCTATATATAACAACTGTAATTTATTATGAATAAATTTAATTACATTAATAAGCAATAACGTAAGTTTGGCATCTATTTGATCTGAGCTTATCTATATATATTAATAATATTTAATATTCAAACACTTAACTCTCGGTATGATGTCGCTACCCTTCTATATTTCTAAATACGATTACAAGCACTATCACGTGCTAAGCAAAAATCATATCAAAGAAATTTTTGGATTACAAAATTTTATGCTCAATGCGGGAATCGAACCCGCGGCCTCCGATATCGCGTCGGATGCCTAATACCATCACGGCCACCTGGGACTTCGCATTCCTTTAACCGTCATAGGGGACGGTTGTTATCATATTTAGTAATGCCAATTTATATTGTAGTTTTGAAGCTGTAATCATATCCTTCTAGATTTTTTTTCGTTTACGGGCTGTTGGAATGCCCTGTTGGAATTTCATATGAACGAGTCCTTACTAGCACTTAGCCAGTTTTTTATATTCTTATATTGGTTAATAAATCAGTCCATACACTCCCTTATTCACCTTATACTTCAAACAGTATATATGAAAGACACTGTTTTTTATCAGCCAGGAAGTTCATAAAAAATCCAGTTATACTAAAATTATATAAGTACCTAAAGATACTTCGTGCCCAATAGCAAAACCTCAGCAAGTGTAATACTTTTAGCAGTAGTCTTGTTATCAATTTTATTTATATAGATAGGAGTTCGATTTCGGTATCGTTTCTGTTCGGTAAGCAAGTTATCTCACAGTCCTAAAACATGTATTTTATAGTCGCAAGCTTCTCTTATCAGGCTTCGACCTTTTTGGGGACTGTTCCCACAAAAAGGTAGTTTTTTCGTACATTTACGTAAAGTGACGCGACATGATATTCATAACTGTTAAGAAAACGTACTCGTATCATAAATATAAAGCTCAAAAGTATAATTACAGAATTATTGCCTTTTTGGTGGAGTGGCGTAAAAAGGCCCCTTTGAATATTGAGGTTCTAGGTTCCATCTCTGGGTGGGACATTGTTCTAACACATACACAGGTGCAGTTCGGAGTTTTGAGCTAAGAATGGGCAATAGACTTGTCTCATATTACGTATGACAAAAACGCAATTGGGGAAGTATAGGTATAGGTACTCCTTTGATGGACAGGCGTGGGCAGCAGCCTTCTGAAGAATAATCGTATACTGCGATCCTGAAGAAGCCTGCCGAGAAATTTGTTTAACGGAGGACATCTATTGATGGCGAGGAAACGTGTGTTTGAAAAGTCCCAAAAACCTACATCCTGTTAAATGTTATGTATATGAACGCTTGTGTTCTTCCAGGCGAGTTTATGCATGTGAGGGTGCGTGTGTAGGTGTCTGTGTAAGGTAACGAGAGAATGTGTTTCATTTACCAACTTTTTACTGTCTGCATTTTCTCAATTAATTTCCAAAGACCACGGTTTATATAAATTATATAACTTCTGTCTAATACTACCACAGAAAAGAGAAAGCAATTTTATATCTCTATGAATACTACAACCAATGATCAAGTACATTGGTTGTAGTATTCATAGAGATATAAAACTGCTTTCTCTTTTCTGTGTTACTTTGAATTTAAAATGATGGGCCATGTTTTTTTTTTAAACAATCGTTAAGAATTATAATTGCTATGGAAATTCAAATTAGTACTTTTTCTGGTATTTGTAAGAAAAAAACAATATATACGTATAATATTCATACACAATATTTCATTTTCCATCACGCAATACGCTATAAATAAAAGAACCTCCACTGTGCGTCCGTTCGTTTATGCGATTTATCTTCATAATTATGTAGACTACTTTATTAGCTTGGCATTAAAAGTTGGTACTCGAACGGAAAACAACTTTGCTCGCTTGTTGAACATATAACTATTTTAAAGCAAAGCAGCATCGCTTTAGTTCATCTAATTATAAGCAAGTTAAAACGTGTCTAACGATCATGTACCACATAGAATTCTATTAATGAGTAATGTCATATTGTCAATAAGACGAATCATTTATCAATAATAAGGTTCCTACTATATCAGCCGGATCGTCCACTTCTGAACACAGCCCTATGTAGGTGGTATTTGCCATAATCCCCACGCTTGGCAGGCGGCTTGGGGATCGCAGTGCAAGATGGCATAGTTCTTAAGAAGGCGCTGCTGCCCACTTTCTAGTATTTTTCCCTTAGTCGACTTTTACGACACCCACAATACGGGAAGAAATGGGGAGGTGCAATTCAAACCCGGCACCCCACGGGGGTACCTACAGTGAAACAAAATTATATACATTGTATGAGATTACGTCACGGAATTCTAAATGCAGCGTTTCTGCGATCAGCAAATTTCTTTATTCTTACTTAATTTTCAGTATTTTCATGTATATATTATGATAATATTATAATGTTAAGTATAATAATTATTAAAAGTATAGAATAATATATTATTATGTATAGGTGGTAGATTAAATAACTCATCATTCAGTAGAACTCATTATGCGAGTTCGTGTATGTACGTCCCCGTGTAAGTAACTATTTATTCGCACTTTGAATGTGTTATAGACATCAGCCTATTCTAACAACCTCCATGCAGCTAATTTAGCTAGTAAGTAAACATTATTCGGACTATCGTATACCTACCTTATATAGACAAATCTCACTAACATACAAAAAATCCTTACCTGCAGCATCCCTCGTTTATTTTTTATCAATAAATAACAATTTACAATCATAATTTTGTCTAACGTTTTTGCGATTATTACATATAGTAATTAAACAACTCCAAACGGTTTAAATCGCGTATATTTATCATAAGTCCCTCCGCATTAGTACTTTTCCAACTGCTAAATCTTTTAAATACAATACATGACAGTAATATAATACATGCATAATTAGGATCCTGATAATCACTTTATTGGTCTCATCACCGTTTGGTCAATCCTCATCACGTAGTAGCATCCGCTTCAATAAATAATTTTAGCACTCTCCAGCCACCTATGGCACTGAACCATGACTGCGAATCTCTCCGAGGCGTCCCTCGAGGTGCTCTCACTGCAAACAGCCCCGCGTAATGGGCGGAGAGAGGACAAAGCTCTCAGTGACTCCTAGCCTTCTAATGAAGTTATGTCTTGCTCGTGTACAATATACTTTTCACAGAGAACTTGGGATAAAATAGTATATTTTATAGAGAACAGTGTTATAAAGGTGTTATATGTTACATGGTGGTATTGAATTGAACATAGTAGAGGAAAGGATGGTAATTGGAACACTGCAGGTAATTGGGAATAGGAGGGTTCCACAGACACTGGTAGTCCCATCTAGTTTTAATAGCCGTAAAATATTGATGATAGACGCTATCTGTCGATATGTTTACTCTGCTAGTTGCTGTTCTGATGGAGTCAGAAGTCAGAAGCTGTAAGATAACTACTCAGCAAATAAGCCGATTGAGATATCTTTTTTATACATCAATAGTTTAGTCAGGTTCACCTTTAGTCAAGTCAAAAGTAACTGAAGGTAATAGGAAACCATTTAGGTATCCCAAATTACCTTCAGTCAAGTTACACACCGATTTTAATGAGTTGCTGTTCAGATTATTGTTTGCATTCATAATTCATCTTTTATTTTCTTCTTAATTTCTAATATAACTTAGTTTAAGCATGGTGAATATAATTAGGAATACGTCTATTTCAAAATACCTGCACCACATGTCAAAATCGGAATACTGCCATTTTGCGTTTAATCTAAAATTTTACGTAGTTGTGTAGTTTGGTTAGTACTCATAGCTTGCAGATAAATAGTTAAATAATTTTGTTTCAATTTAATGAAGGTTTTATTTATTTAGATCCAATAGAAAACTATATACAGGCTAAAACCAAATGGTTGGAATACCGTCCTTTCCTCTAATCCTTACATCTATCTGTTGTTTTACCAAATATTATTTAAAAATTAATATGAGGTTAAAAATTGCTGTATAGTATTTTGATAGATAGAATAGATAGATTAACTCTTTATTGTAACACCAAAATTTATACAAATATAACAAACAAATAAAAAGAATAGAATGCTACAATGGGTGGTCTTATCGCTCAAAGCGATCTCTTCCAGACAGCCCATTTGTAAGAGATATTGCATAAAATAAGGTGACTCGGTTGTTTCACAATATAAAAAATCTAATACACGTTATCAGACTTAGCTCAAACTTAACTTAAAAACTTTAAATACCTACATATAATTAATTAGACATTATGACATCATTATTATAAATTATGACTTATCCTAGAAAATTTTAGATACGTTAAATAAATAAATACAATCTATATTTAGATATATAGATTTTTATATACTTCTATGTACATATATAAATAAATAAAATATATAATAAATAATATTTCATAAGCAAATTGAAAACATGTTTAGCAAGCTATTCAATGCATAATTAATGTATCATCAAAATGCTGGCTATATAAAATATTTGGCTCTAATAATTTGCGAATAAGTATTGCAATTCAACGGGGCAATGCTGCCAGCATGCTGGGCACGCTGCCAACTGGTACTGGGCTCGAGCATTTAGACCGCCTATGAGTCTGCTATGACTTATAGGTTGTCTAAATGCTTTTATTGTAGGGGCTGTAGTGTTGTATATAGTTCGTAGTATTTTGTTTAATAAAGGCACAATAAAAATATATTATGACATTAATGTTCACAATCACAGGACTAGCAGTTGTGCTAATAGCTAAAGTGACAGATAATGTGCTTTAATTTGCTCCTTGAATGATTCTAATGATGGGGCACTTTTTATTTTTAACGGTAATATATTCCATAATCTGAAAGCTTCAGCAGCAAAAGAGTAGTGATAAAAGGTTGTTTTAGTTTCAGGAGATTTCAGCGTTAAGTTCTCTGATGACTGTAACAACAAACAATGAGATATGGATGCAGTAAAATTTAATGACAGTAAAATTTTGATATCGACTTTCGTAATTGCAACAAAGCGGCGTTTTTGAAAAAAAATATTTTGTATGATATATTTACTTTGCAAAGTCAACGCTTAAAAATATAATTTGAATCATTATATTTTCAGAACAATGCTAATATATGGCCAATATCTTTAAATTTACCTTGAGTATTTGTGTTATTGCCAAATCCTATTACGTACAAGTAATCACATCCAAATCGTCTTTAATTAGTAAGGCTGGCCAAAACGTAGTCCTGAACCATAACCGTGAGTCCTTCTAAGAGGTAGGGTGCACAAAGCTCTTAGTGACTCCTAGCTTTCTAATAAATATATATAATGTCTTACTCGTGCACAATATAATATTTTCCATGAAGAATTACGAGTATTTATTACCAAATAATAAACGGAAAGGTTTTAGTAGTGTTACAAAAGTGTTAAAGTTTTTTTTATTATTGCTGATGTGTAAGCCTTTGACCACTATCTCACCTGGTGGTGATGTAATAGTACAAAACTAGTACACTCCATAGTCGCATTGTTGCGGTTGAGTTCATCATAGAAATGTTCTGCATATCTAACTTCATGTTTTTTTACTAATGTTTTAAATGAGATAACAGTATAAGAGATAAAAGTATGCTCAATAGCAAAAACCTGTGGAAATACTTATTGGTACACTTTTTCGTGCTCCAGGAAATTATTTACCGGTAAGAACTAAAAATAAAAACCAAGTTCATTTTTCCAAAACTGAAAACTCTTTCCATCAAGTCTGCTTTTACCAGTTACAACGCCTCATAAATAGATACAAGTAATGTTGATGTATTAAAAGATTGAATACCGTACTTTATCGCCATTAGGATCTTCAATCAGTATATTTTTGTTATATATCAGTGTATCAGCGTGATTAATTTATATAAGCATCTCTAAGTACATTATTGTTTGAAAAAATTATGTCACCAAGACAGTAAATAGTTTAGTTTAGTTTAGGGAGGACATAGATGCTGGCTACCGCCTGTGCGGTCGTCCAGCTCCACCGGGTTTTGGGCGAGGGCCTGGCCCTACAATAGCCCGGGAGGGAGAAGTGCCGAAGGCACTTCTCCCGAGACGGGCGTAGAAGGCGAAAAGCGCCTTCTACCTCCGTCTCCTGCGGACGCCGAAAACGTACCGCTATTATAGGAGGGGTTGACAGCGAGCTCAAGGGCACCACTGTGGTTCGGACCTCGGCTTGTCTCGCTGTCGAGAGACATGGGGGGGATCGGAGCAAAATGCCTCTGTGCAACTGCAGTGTTGCACAATTGGGCCCTACTGAATAATACTCTTTGATTATTTGGAGAGCAATTTATCGTGACCTTGTTTTTGCCTCGAGCTCGCCGGCGAGCTCGGTGTTTGATTGTGTGACCTCTAATTACCTCACACCTGGGGATTTTACCTCGACGACTTGCGGATAACGCTAAAGCTGCCAATGTAATGACTGCGATGGGGTCATCCGGGTCGTCTAATACCTGCCGTGGTCGGCGACGGGGGGGTTTGAAAAATGGGATAGAAGAGGCAGTCGAGTAGTTCGATGCCTGGACAACCAATGGGTTCGGGTGGTGGGGCGCTCGATCAAAGTATCGGCGGGCGCAGTCCTTATTGAACTGCGCTAGAGAGGGAAGGTTAAAGTCGCAATGCAACTCGGTGTTCCGGATATACCACGGGGCGCCGGTTGCATTACGAAGAAAACGGTTTTGGATGACTTGAAGTTTATGAAGGTGGGCCTCACTAGCATGACTAAACACTACTGATGCGTAAGTCATGATGGGGCGGATGCAGGCAGTGTAAAGTGTCTTCTTATTACTAAGAGACATTTTACTCTCTTTGCGAAGTAGGGGACCAAGGCGACCCATTATGAAGGCCGCTCTGTTACGGACGGTTGTTATGTGATCGTTAAAGGTGAGATGACGATCAAGGGTGACTCCGAGGTATTTTGTTCTAGGAACCCAGGGAATGGGTTCGTCGAACAAAATAAGCGGTTTCGGGTAAGGGGAGCGTGTCTTCTCAGTAAAGCACATAGCTGTGCTTTTAGCTGGGTTGACCGCGATGCGCCATTTTCGGAACCAGTCACCGATCTCGGTGATGGCCCGTTGCATGACGAAATAGGACTGTCTGTTGATATGCCACCCAGTGGTGTAAATGGCGGTATCATCCGCATATTGGGCTAGGAATATTTTGGGCTGAGAGCGTGGGATGTCACTGGTATACAGTGCAAAGAGAATAGGTGATAGCACGGAGCCCTGAGGGACTCCGGCTCTGACTGGGTGGGGGGAGGAGAGGGTGCCTTCCACGCGATAGCGAAAGCTTCTGGCTTTAAGGAAGTCTTGTAGGATGAGCACAAGACGTTCTGGCACGCCAAATTGGAATAGCTTGTAGATCAAGCCGTTGTGCCAGACTTTGTCAAAAGCTTTCGCTACGTCGAGGAAGACTGCTAGCGTAGTCTGGGGTTTGGGGTACTTATTGAAGCCCTCAATGATGTGCTCCGTGAGGCGGTGCACCTGTTGGACGCATGAGTGTCCGGGTCTGAAGCCAAACTGCTCATCTGGGATAAGGTGGTGTTCCTTAGCATGGGACTGGAGACGGTTTGCAAGTAACCGCTCGTAAAGTTTGCCTAAGGCACTGAGGAGGCTGATGGGGCGGTAACTGGTGGGGTCAGATGAGCTTTTGCCTGGTTTGTGAATGCCAATGACATTTGCACATTTCCAGGTGTCTGGGAATAAGCAGTGGCTCATAGCAGCATTGAAGATGCTGACTAAGAGATGAATGAGAGGAGGAGAGAGGGTTTTAAGAACCCTGTTGGAGATGCCATCGGCACCGGGGGATTTGCGCGGTCGGAGGGCCTTGATCAGTCTCTCCACCTCAGCGTAAGTCGCTAAGGTGATTGGTGGGAGTTCAGAGGTGACCACAGAGCTTTTACGTTCGACTTCAGCATCCACCGAATCGAGGTGAGCTTGGTCAACGTGATCTACGTTAGGGGAACACTGAGCCTCTAGGCTATCAGCTAGGCACTCAGCTTTGTCTTCGTCAAAGAACGCTGGGACAAGTGGGACTGGTCTGTATAAGGGAGGCATGTCGTTATGGTTACTTCCTTTCAAGCCTCGCGCCAAGTCCCAGTAAGCATGGTGGCTTGGCACGAGGTTTGAAAGTTTATCGCCCCATTGTTGATCACGCAACTCAGACATGCGACTTTGAACCATGCGTTCAAAGTGGCGTTTCTTAGTTTTGTTCTCTTTACTGGGGTAAGAGTCGTAATGTCGGGTCACTGCTTTACTCTCCGTCACCAATCGTCTCACATCCGCTGGAATGACAAGGCGCCGGTCATCCGGCACTATGACCTCCTTTGCGGATGCACCTACTACGGTGGAGAGGTGATTGGTGAACGAATCGATCGCAAGGGTTATGTCATCTTTTGTCAGGATATCGTCAGGGATCTTGTCTAGGTCCGGTGAACTGATAGCCTTTAGGGCATCGCCTACTTGCTTCCAGTTCACTATCGTCTTAGTGGGGCGGGGGAGGTCAGTCGTTGGGTCGGGACCTAGTCGCAGTATAATGGGTCGGTGGTCAGAGTGAAGCTCGTGAACCACTTCTATGGAGCGTAACCGGAGTGTTACGCCTCTGAATAGTGCCATGTCAAGCAAGTCAGATCGGTGGTTTTCCATATAAGGGTAGTGAGTGGGCTCAGTGGGCGCAATTATGTCAAAGTTAAGTTCTGCGATTAGGTTTTCAAGTGCAATACCTCTGGGATTGTTGACGTTACAATTCCATAGGATGTGCTTACTGTTGAAGTCGCCAATCAGAATGACGGCGCTTCCTAATGAGAATAGGGCTTCTAAGTCAGCTCGGACGATCGGCTTTTTGCAAGCTTGGTAACAGGATGCTATGACTATAGGTTGATGACCAGTCATAGCTAGGAGGCAACAAGATGCTTCCATATTAACAAGAGTCGGGGTAGGTAGGGGAATGCAGTGCAGGGACCTTTTGTAATAGATAAGAGTGCCTCCCCCACGGGAGTTCACTCTATCATCACGTACCGTTCTGTAGTTGGCAAACCTAGGGTTCGCCTTCCCCGGTTTTAGAAAGGTTTCCTGCACGCATATGATATCGATAAGGTGGGTACAACAAAAGTCGTGGACGAGGTCACGTTGTTTGAAGAGGCCGTCAGCGTTAAATGACGCTAACGAAACTGAGTACGGTTTCGTGCGTTCGGTTGTACTACCCATAGTGGTTGTACTGGGGAGGGGCCTGGGGAACGAAGCGCTTAAGGGCGCTAAGTAAATTCGCGTGTTCCAATGTGTATTGGATCACGTCCGCTGGGGATTGAGCGTATTGCATCTTGTGGAATAGCTCTTGTACCTCATTGATGTCAACCGACATAGCCAGATCGCTGACTAGGTTGATTGCCTCTTGAAGAGGGGCAGCCATCAATGGCATAGGTGGAGCTTGTGGCCGGGAAGCGGCGCGGGGAGGCGCGCGAATGGTGTTGGCGACGGGTGCCGGGAGCGCGGGGCGAGCCGGGGCCGGTGCGCGGGCAGGGGCCGCGGCGCGGGCGGGTGCGGGTGCGGGCGCGGGTGCGGGCGCGCGGGCCGGGGCGCGGGCGGTAGCGACGGTCTTAACCATACTGGGTGGTTTAGACCATGCGTTACGGGCTGGGAGCGGCGCGGGTATTACCTGTGAGGCAGGTACTACCGTTAGTTTGGGGCTTACCCGTTGGTAACGGTCGTAAGAGGGACGGGTTGGCCTATGCCTTGCCACCCTGTGGTTCACTCGTGGTGCTTTAGGGCAACCACGGTAATTCGCGGTATGCCCTTGAGCGCCGCATAACACACAGCTGGGTGGGTCCGGCGAATCCCGGGTGCGAGTGCACGCTGCTGTCGCGTGATCGCCTAGGCACTTAACGCACCTAGCGCGAGCGAAGCAGAATCGGGAGGCGTGCCCGTATAGTTGGCAGTTGTGGCACTGCGAGGGACTCCCATTCTTGTATGGGGCTTGGACATCGAGTCCTGAGAGGCCACAGACCTTTTTTAAATTAAAAATGGCCTTGCCTTCAGGAGTACGATCTAGTACTACGAGTACTAGATCGTAGGGACTGCGGTCCTTCCCGCTGTACATGCGGTGAACTGCATGTACGGGGAAGTCTTGTGCCTTCAGGTCGGCACATACCGAATCGGTATGTACCTCCTTGGGCACACCGCGGATGACCACTCGGAGGACTTTCTCCTCTTCGAGCGCATAAGTGTGAAAACTTATGCTCTCGTTGCGGAGGAGTTTTGTTAGCGCTCTGTGGTCGCTAATGGAGGAGACTTGGACTTTAATGCCCTGCTGCGTGGAGCGGGCATTAGTATAATGGATCCCACGATCCGAAACTAAACGGGACAGCATGTCCCATTTGGTTTTGTCCTGAATGAACAGGGGCGGAGGCGGTTTTTCGCGGCGCGCGCTCGCGTCCTGAGGGGACGCGGCAGTGGTGGCCGGAGCGGAGGGAGGAGACGCGGGGCGCGGGGCGGGGGTCGGCTTCTTGCCGGAGGCGGGGGCCTTAGCGGGTGCCTTGGCGGGAGGGGCGGAAGTTGCGCAACTAGCGGCTTTAGGAGCACGCTTGCGCTTTCTATCTACGACGGTATAGCCGTCGTTATCTGAGTCCGAGTCAGTGCGTAAGGCGCGACTCGGATCTACCTCCATCTCCGCTTCGGAGTCCGAAGTGGGCTCTACAACGGCGATGGAGGGACGGGTGCTCGCTGGCCTCCCGATCGGTGAGCGCGAGCGAGACCTCTCACGGGGAGGGGCTGCCACCGTGCGTCTGTTGTCTGGGCCCGGAGCGGGCGAAAGCGGACTGTCCTCTGAGAAGGACCGGGTCAGAGGAGGGACGTTGGCCTCCGGGTTTGAAGTCCCGGAGGGAGCGATGAGAGTGTCCGTGAAGCGGGCATTCTCTTCCTCTTCTAGGAGTTGCATATGTGCAACGTATAGATCGGGGTGGCGGAGGGCGAAGGTCTGAAGGACCTGCACCTCACCGTTAGAGGGACGGGACTGCATCCTGAGGGGAATACTCAGGACGCCCTATCCAGGGTTTGAATTCCCTCACACACCTTGTGAGCTCACTGTGTGAGAGGGAGTGTGTACCTACGGTGTGCCCTAGTTGTGTACCCTCTCCGAGCTTTTTTCTCGGCGGAGAGGGGTGCTCCTAAGCGCTACTCCGGGTTTGACTAGGGGCGACCCCAAGGCCAGAATTCCGGAGCCCAGCTTGCTTCGGCTGACCCGTGAAGCGGGAAAGGCCACGGTGCAAGGTTAAACCAAAACAACAACAGTGGCCGTTGTCACCGTAGGGTGTCACACTGCGACCGCAGCAAATGGCGGATTTGATCGTTCAGACGGGTTTGGCTGACGCTACCCCACGCCTGAACGACGTCGCTTAACAGCACAAAGTGTGTTGTTACGCGACTGTTACTATGTTGTGTCGGATAGTAAAGTGGTGAAATGCGCACCGAAAAGTGCGGTCGAAGCAAGACCACCAGCCCGATATGATGTTGTTCGTCCGAAACAAGGGACTGGGTAGGTGGTAATGCCAGACGTCTTAGAGCGCCTCTGCGCGACGGCACGGCGAGCTCGTAGCTCGCGTTGCTCGGCGTTCGGCGGCTGCTCAGCTTCTGCACACAAAACAAAAACTTCGTCAGGACTGCGTATTCCAAGGCACTGGTCTGCAACTAGCGTCGGAACGATGACCCGAGTGAGACGGCAATAGTGCGGGGACTATTGCGGTCTCACTGGGAGATACTGGCGGAGCTGTAGACAGGTGTGCACGGCGTGGCGGCACAGGTCGGAATGAGTGAGTGTAGTGTGGTGGCGAGTGAGTGACAGTAAATAAAAATCGTAAAATTTTTTATTAAATTCCAAAAACGTGTTCAAAACTGAACCAGAAATACGTTGCCAACACCTTAAAAGTTTTATTGACAAATCCTATCACGTACGAGCTTCTTCCTCAATAAATAAGGCTGCCACACTCCGGCCACATATGGTCAAGAACCATGACTGGAAATCCCTCCGAGACGTCCCTCTAGGACCTCTCACTGCAAACAGCCCCGCGTAATGGACGGATAGAGGACAAAGGTCTCAGTGACTCCTAGCTTTCTAATGAAATTATGTCTTTCACGTGCTCAACATACTTTCTATGGGGAACTAGGGATACATTGAGATACTTACGTAACGGAGGAAGGTTTATAAAAGTGTTTAGTTAAGCATAATAGTTGCATTGTAGTAATTAAAATAGTAACTTAGCTAATCTATACAGTTTTTTTACCAAATAATATCATATCTAAAAAGAGTTTTAAAAGCAACAACAACAACAAAAAAACGACTAACTAGTATCTTATTAATAGTTCCAAACGAAGCTACAAGGCCATATAAATAAGCTTAAAATGCCATCCAACTAGATTGTTTATCGTCATACTTGCGAGGTTTAAATTGCATAGGTGCTCATGTGCTGTGTTAGACACTCGATAAAATTTAAAACATAACTGAAACGACTCTGAGCAGCAGTAAATTAACTCTTTTAAGAGTTAATTTACTTATATATAGGTACTTCAACGATTTTTAAAGCATTAAAGCCTACGTCTTTGTTCTTTGTACACAAAGTGCAAAATGTAGTTAAATTAATGTCATTTCGTTGTCTGTCTGTCCATCCGTATGTCACGGTTCTCTAGCTCGTAAATGGAAGGGGTAACATTACTAACCAGAAATTTAAGAACAACTTTAAGAATAAGAAATTCATGACTTGAACGTGTATTTACCTCGACGTTTCGACACTTTCGACAAAGTTGCATTGGTCGTGGTAAACTGTCTGTACTGTGTGTACTTACTATGAAATTAAAAAAAAATATAGTTTTTCATTTTTTGATGTTAACAATCAAATTAAATATTGGATTAGATCAGATTCTGGATTCTTGATTAGATTTCAGGGAATAAGGGGGTCGAATAAATGAATATGTGGCGTATAATCGTCTAGAACTGAGCAGAAATTTTGCCATTGAAGTGATCAATTTAAGACCAATTGTGCAAGAAATCTGGAATTCCAGCATATTCATCTTCTATTTCTAGAATTTGTTTCCTTTACAGATGGTTCCAATGCGGAACCCTGTAGAGTGACGGTCAATTCGCACATAGCCTGTTTCTTTTTATTCGACCTTTAATTATTTTTTTAATCGTGGATAGAGTAACAAAAGAAATAAAACAAATCTGCAAACTTATAAATATATAATGAAACACTGATGGACGTTGAAAAACGTTTGTAATCTCTTTGACGTGGAATGAAAAAATCTTTTTAACTACGCTCTAGTCAGGATACTTAAGCCTTGGAAACTTTTTCTAATTGGTCCTTGAGGATCAACTCTATAGGAACTATGCCGCTGCGGGCTCTAGCGCTAATTATCAAAACGCATTAAGGGTCCAAGTTGTTTTACGTCTGGGTTATGATCCATAGAGGAGCGCGGGTATTGTCGGCCGCGCGGGCTGTAATCGGCCTTTGTTCTGGCTCAAACTTGCGCCGAGTGACTGGCGCTTTCACTCTAGCCCATTGCCAAAACCAACCCGAGCACTGCAGGATCGTCATTTTCGTTTGTCATCAATCTATGTTAGGGCGGCTGACATGTAAGTGTTAATTAAGCAGGCCTCACTCGAGCGTAATTAAGAGTGTTACAGTGTTATTTTAGACATTAATTGAGATGAAATTTCTTGTTATAATGAAACGAGGGAGGCTCGGGATGTCGAGTAATTTTGTTCGAAGGCCATCTTTGCCGCACGTCGTAAAGCCGAAGTACACTGGCGAGTAAACAAACCGAAGTTTCGATCGAAATGAAGATTAGGAAAGGCGTAACTGGTGTTATCGTTTCCTTGTAAAGTTCACAGCGGACAAAGTAGACTTAAATTAATGCGCTTTTAAACGGCTCCCGTACGTTTTGATATTATTAAGCTCGTTGAAATAATGTGTCGTAGATACTTTACTGGGTGTAATATAACGGGCGTACCGTCTCATTGAGTGTGTTTAACACGATGGGCGGTGCTTCAGTGTGTTTCAAAGAAAGCTAGTCGCTTTATCATTTGCGGACAACAGGCACTCGAAGCTTACGTGGCTTGGAGAGGCGGTGAACGACATACTTAGGTAGCGCAATGTCGGGATTGTTTGCCCGCGTTTAAAAGGGGTCTTTGGAAGGAAATGTCGGCGATTTGGTGCTCCTTGAAAAATATCGTCTCCCCCGGAGCCGGCTATTGTGAGTGACAGCTGGGACATTGTCTGCCTTATCTTACAGCGCTGTTACTAAGTTTTACACTGATAAGTTAATATTAAATTTAAAGTGAAATAAATTCGTTTAAAGAAATATAAAACTTTTAAATGTTATAAATAATTCTTAACGTTTATTAGCGTACAATCGTGTACAAACTTATAACGTTCTTTATTTTTATTCAATGAAACAAATACCTGGATAATGAATATTTTATGAAAGAGTCGTTTCAGAGTACAGGTTTATGTTAATCTGTTCTTTACCTCTTCTTGGCAGGTATATTACGTGTTAATCGCGTCATTGTTTTCAATTATTAGTTCTATCAGTATGACTCTAATTAAGTTCAAAGTCAAGTATAATGATATTTTGTTTACTTTCTTACGACTACTACAGGCTATTTGACAATATTCTCATCAACAAATTACATGCATTGTGAGACATAAAAACTGTATATCTTAGGGTGATGGAGGCAGTGCAGTGACTCGTGACATGTCTGTTACCGGCAGAGATTACCGCTTAACGTGAGGTTGACCTCGTGCGTGTTCCGTCACAATATCATAAAAAAGCTCGCCAAAATCAAGCAACGACGCTAATTATGCTCTCAAAATTACGCAAATGTCTTTTTCGGTTTATGAAATAATTAATATGTTTTAATTTTAATATTTTTTATGTTAACAATAAACATGTTTTGCGCATTACATTCCAAAATTATAAATCCCGACTTAAAATTTTAACTCTTTAATTCGTCTTTAATTTTGAAATTTGTTTTGTTTTTCTACAGCAACTAACATTAACTCCTATTACAGATGAGATGGTGATATCATCAAGCAAATATGAAGTGGAAAACACGATGATCAGCTCTTTTGAGAGTCGCATGGCACTCACGGTGCGGAAGCTGGCATCAGCAGACGTCGGTGGCTACAGATGCGTTGCAAAAAACTCGCTTGGCGAAGTTGACAGTGTCATTAGACTCTATGGTAAAAATATGATTTTTTCCAGTTATAAAATTTTTTAGATTTGATAGATAGAGAAAGACTATCGATAGCTGAAGATCGTGATAATGATGGCTTTTATACTATAAGCTGATAAATGTTATCAGATTTAGTAGGTACATGTAAGTAAATCTATTGAATTATCCGCTAAAATACAATTAATAATGAATACCTAACCTACGCTAATTACATGTCCGACTGCACGTTTTATTACTGTCAATCGTGTATTGGCCGAATTTTTTATGCCTATATACCCTGCTGATAAAGAAAAATATATGAAGTTTTATCAAATATCACAATTTACGCGTTCATTTTGTCGTGGTACCTTAAGCTGGTTGCTTTGATGGAACCACGGCAAATGATGTTATGCTAAATATCATATTTTTTAAAATAAACAGAAACGTTTATTTTTAATGAGTTAAAAAATGTTTCTACCCAGAGCTGCCTATTAATGCTTATTATATGTACGGTAAAAAAATCTGTGAAACTTATAAACAAATGTTATGAATCTTCGGGCATAATTATAAATATCTAGTAAACTCATAAATATCTAGGTGCTGCACTCCTATAAATAAACGATTTAATTATTATATATGTAATATTATTAAATAATATCGTTATGACCGCTAAATTTTTAAACCTTTAACAACGAATTGAGATAATTTATATTATGATGATTTATTTAAGTGTAATTTAATTTGTAAACTATATTTCTTGCTAGAAGAGCATCTCTTTGAGACTGTAATTACCATTTATCGTTACATGGGACATATTTTGAAAATAAACGATATAGCTTTTTGGTGCAAAATTTGTATACCTATGAAATCACAAATAAAATCAGAATGGTAAATTACAATTAACACACGTTTTAAAAACTTTTTCGAGCATTACTAACTTAAGAAATTTCAGCTGCTAGGCAAGACGAGAGAAAATCGTCCCCAATATTTCTTGAAACTAAACCATATTTTGTGGTTGAGACTGTAGTTGCACCTGTCCAACGTCAATATTTCAGTAACATCCGTTTAATTTCAGACAAAGCTACGTACTGGAAATACGTAGCTTACAATCACATGTCACTAATTAATTTTTTAATTTTGCAATAACGCATGCTCAGTGTGATCCGCAGAGCATGCATAAAAATATTTAAAATATAGAGTTGCGGAACCGTTAACAAGTTTATAGCAAATGCAAAAAACTGTCTTGTTTGTGGTACAACGTAAATCTAATAAATACACATTGTCATAATGATTATTTATTTAAAAATCACAACATATTGCCACGCGTCTAGGAGGCTTAAGTCATACTGCCCGTGTTATGCAATAGAGATGTGACATGACATATCAACCGATAATTAGTGATGTTCCTTATTGATGAATTTCCGCCTTACAGTTATGCTCCATCCCCATACGATGGTTAAGAGGGCAAATAAGAGTTATGAGTCACATGTCAAGTTAGCTTAAGCGTTCAGAGCATGCCCTGGCTATAGTGGGTGGATGGCTCGGGTTCGAATCCCGCAAATGACTATAATTTTCCCTCTCGTAACTTCGTAGTTTGGTAAAGGTAATATTATATAAAGCTATTTCTCTAATATAATATGAACGAAACCTAATAAATGTTAGTAATAATGAACCTAACCTAATCCCTGGGTATTAGATCGTGTACATGTCCTAATCTCCTAATTTAGGTTCTGATTACAGTTTCACAATAGATTGTAGGTTAGGGGCGAAGTCACTCTAACGGCGCAATACGTGACGTGAAGCCAGCTAAATGGGTACAAGTTCATGAACTTGTTTGGAAAATGGAAGTTATAATTGCTTTGGTTTTGTAAAAGCAAACTGAATTGTAGATTTATTTTTATTTTTGTGTAGTTTAGTTCTGTAGTTATTCTCGTTTGTTTAGTTAAGTAAAAAATATATTTAGTGACTGACTATCGAATTTTTAGTTTGGTATATTGATACTATGACAGTCATATCCCAAGTTTTTAAAATTGAGTAAATATTTCCTTCTCGTTTTGTTCTTATTTTGCTTATACTAAAATCCAAATTGGTATAACACTTTATTGTTAGGAAAACTTGGCTGTACTCACTTCTATTAATGGAAATTGTTGACCTAGGTTTCGGGCAAAGCCTTGATGCCCTTCATCAAGTGACTATAAGTGTCTATGTCGGGATGATTTCTTGCAACTGAGTTTGTTGAAATAATACTACTAAAATTAATAATTTTTCATCAGCTGCAGTTGGATTTAGGCAATCAAGTAGAAAATCTGTCGCCAAGCACCTAACGGTGTGTTCCGGCAGCTGCCCTTGAGAGCCAGTAATTCTAGGTTAGCCTGAACAACATCTTCGACCACATCATCACTTACCATCAGGTGAGATAGTGGTCAGAGGCTAACCTATACGGCATAAAAAAAAAGTTAAAACGTAATGCAATTGGTGCTTACTATTGATAAGAAACATTTGAATGATAGTATTGTTTTTCATAAGGGTTACCAATTTGAATTTTGGTTGTGATTTTGTTATGCAACACAAACTAAAATTAAGTAGAATACGAAAAATATTTCGCTGTTTAGCACCTTTATCACAAAATTTTATACCTTTATTTGACGGCACATGAGCGTATTTAGTCTACGTGTGTGTATCAATTATAAAGTACATAAAGTCTTTTTATTAAAAATCACAATTTTGTTATAATAAATAAAAAATGTAGATACTAAAATATTACGACAGTAAAATCAAAATTGAATTTAAGAGTATTTAACGTTCTTATGAAAGTTAACTACCAATTCTAATTTTGAAATATTCTATATTTTACTTCTACGTTCTCAAAAAAATATTATATAACCGCCGCGAGAAGAACGGCCAAGAAACTTTTCAATCATATTTTACAATGGGATGCGAAAATCTTTATATTTATTTAAATTACGTAGGTGACTGGTGATAGCTTAGTAGAGGCGAAATCATCCAGGCGTTTTTGTCGTGTAAATAATCATAAACTGTATAGAAAGAAGGCTTTATGAATCAAACGGTTTTTTACCTGAATTTTTCTTCAGTGAGCACTGTATTGCGGTTAGAAATGTTTTTATGTCAACAACTGAGCGCTTGTGTTTGTATTTCCACAGAAATTCCTGGCCCCACGATTAGGAACACCAGTCCTTCGACGAAAAAAGAAGATTACAAATATTCAACACCTATAGAAGGTCCCGACAACCAGTACGGATCTGCCGAAAGGTCTGACGACGAGGACGACAGAGATTTAGCCACTGAACCTGATAGAAACTCCATTCGATTACAAATAAGCTCCACTAGAAACAAGTCTAGTTATTCACCCACTATTACTGTGTACGAGCAAAAACTGAGCAACAAAGTTCGGAAAATTATTAACAAAATTGAAATAGGAGATGGCGAGTTAAACGCTAACAGTATTGCATCGCGTTGTTTAATTACGTTACTCTACATTCCATTTCAGTTGTATTTCATAATTTTGTTTATATTAGAATCAAGATAAACATATTCTGACAAACTCAATATAATAATGTCGTTGTTTTTGACGCTTTTGAAACAGTAAGAAGTTTTTGTTTATAATATATTTTTTTATTTTGCTGTTTTATTAACAAAAAAGCATATTTATATTTCAAAATATATCGTAAGATAGTGATTAATTGATTACATTATTATAAGTATATTATATACAGCTCAACGCTGATGTAACGCCCGCGGCCGTCCGATGTCGAGGTTCCCACACTGCTCTGTCACTGATGTGACAGTTATGAAAAAATGTCCTAACCTTTATATATGTATACTGTTCGTACGGCTGTGTAAATGAAATGAAATCTACCCTAACATTCATACTAAGGCAAGAAATTGCTTTCTGTATCTTAACGCCGTTGTTTTATAAGCCAATGAGTTTAAAAATGAGTCACGTGTTCCACCAGAATATCAGCAAATCAGCACAAATTACTAGGAGATCAGAAATAATGCAGAGGTAAAGCGTTTATCTTTGTGATAAGGCACAAGATCAGTATCGTTTTACGCGTAGCACATAATCCAGGCCTCTTCAGTATTGCTGCTGTCCTGGTACTTATACTGCAGAAATGTAAAAATAGGTACAGTATGAAGGTTGTACAGTGTGAGAGTAAAATGATGGGTAGTTGTTCGTGGTCAATTATAGATGTACACGTGGGAAAATACTATTCAACTTTTACGTGGTCACAATTTATGATCGCAATGTAACACTTTGTCTAATCCCACTAATATTATTAAAGCTAATGTATACTGACTTCTTAAAAAGTTTCCAAGGCATTGCTATATTATAACCAATAAAAACGCGGGTGAACCTGAGAGCGGCAGCTAGTCCTGTCGCAAGCTACAGCCATATCACAAAATAATCAATATTTTTTTAAATTAGGTTGTGTTAATTTCTTAGTGTTAAATACGTTATAAGCTTCATTGCAAGTTCTTAGTACCAGTATAACATAATTAATCGAGCGTTTTCAAATGGACGGTAAATTGATATTGATGAGATGGTTCCCTACTATGAAAATTAATATCCGATGTAACGTCCGCATGATATTAACAACGTTGTGAAGCAATTTAATATAACGTGTGAACATTTATGTTATATCATACACAAGAATAAATTGCAATTAAATTGATTCTAACATGTTTGGAAAGCAATTCACGTAATGATTTGTTATCATGCGTCTATCAAATTAAGTTTTAATGTACTTGTCATAATGTTTTCATACCACTGTTTTCAAAGTTACTTTTACTCGTTAAGTTTATGTAAGTATATTCATTAATTTTAGAAATTTATTGTTCTTTTCTTCTTCTTGTCGTTTCAAACACTTAGAGGTTAAACAGATAAAGGAAGCGCGCGCACCATAAGTGTGCCATGAGTGCAACATCGCTATTATTTTGCACCGTGTCGTTTTTGTACATTTTGTATGCAAACACCTAAGGTGTTGAGAAGAGTTGCCGCTAACGCTTCAAAGGCATACCTTATTCAGCTTGTTGTCATGATGAATATATTTGTTCTTTCATTTCAAAATAAAACAATATACAACATGTCGCCACTTACCTGAAATGTGCCTGCGAATGTATCTGAGGCGCGCTGCACCACTTGTCTGTTTTGCGCCTAACGTTTCTGTTGTATGTTTTGCTAAATATCTATTTAATTATATAATCCTAAGTTTTGAGAGAAATAATAAATTAATTATAAATATAATAAACTTAAATAATATTTTGTACAAATAGGCATTAAGTACTTACTTTTAGATCCCTCCTATTCACGTTACTTATCAATACATTTAAATGTGCTCAAGATAATAATGACTATTAAAAACAATATATTCAATCAAACAATGTACAGAGTATAGAATAGGCAATAATATATAATAAGCAATTTGAAAATTACCTTCAATATTATATATTTATTGTAAGTGAATCAGTAAGCCATGTAATCTCACAAATATATTAATATTAAACTTCAAGTATATATCTACAATAACTAAATAAACCTTTCGAATGTGTTTGCTTATTTTGTTAGTAATCTATCTCTGCTATCAGCAACAAAATATATTCTTAATAACATATATTGTTAATAGTAATCAAATTGAGTGAATCTAAAAATATTCTCAATCTGTTTTACTTAAATACTTCAGGATAAAGTCATCATTAAACTTGCAGCATGATTTTATTCGTACATATAAAAGTAATTATAATGAAACAATGAAATAACTTTGAAATCACATATGTAATAATGTTAGCAGAGAAGCTAAATACAAGTAAATTAAAAGCTAAATTAAAAAAAAAAATATTAATTGTCCAAATATAGTAGATATTTTAAAGCAAACTAAAATACGTTACTGATGTTTTTGATTTATTATCCGCTTATCAGTTGTCATTATCAGATACGTTTCAGTTCTATCACAAACCATTTTCAGAAGGTCTTGACTTTTCAAACAAACGATCAAATAATATGTGTAGTTTTTTTATTGTTAAGATATCAAAGCTTTTTTAAAAACTAATTTAGTATATTTATTAAGGACTGAGATGCTGTTTGTAGCTGCGACAATACAACACCTGCAAACTGCTCATCAGGAATGGGATGGTGATTCCATGCATGGGACAAGAGACAGTTTACAAGAAGCCGTTTATAGAGCTTGCCTTAGTCACAGGTGGGCAATAAGACGGTAGCTTGCTGAGAGATATAATGTTTAGGTACCATATTGTTATCGCTGGAATGTCCACTTCAGTACATAATTAAGCATATTTGGAATCACATTCAGCTATGAGGAACGCAACGCTAAGTTTCGCGAGCTACGCGATATTACGGTTTACAGCGTCGCAACTTTTAAGCAAATGGTTTCCACACTCTCCGCTTCATATATTAGACAGGGCTGGATAATTTCTGTATAGACAATCGTCGATTCGATATATTACCGGCCTGTGTGACAAAACAAATATAGTGACAATATTAATTAAATTAAAATATCTAAAAATCATTCATTCTCAGTAGATATTTTTGGGATAACTCTTTTTAGGGTGCTTCAAAAGGGCAATACGGAGGCTTAACAATGAGAGTTGTTGTCTGTCTGTCCATCCGTCCTTCGGTCCGTATGTGGCGGGTCTCTTGCTCGTAAACGGAATGTGATACAAACCTTAAATTTTGATATTTTGTGTAGAATATTGATCTGAAGACGCGCAGTGGGCCAGAAATTAAATTATTTTTCATGACATCCACTACGTGCAAAGGTAGACGGTAATTTTATTTCTTTTTTGCACCATAGCCTATGGGATTTCATCGCCTAAAACTCATTCAGTAGAGTAAAATTATATATATATATATATATGAACATTTTTTTTGATAAAAAAAATATATAACTGGTGGCTAAAATAAGGTCAAAGTTGTGAATATAAAACTATATTTGTTACGCGATACATGTCTGAAAAAACTGAACAATCGAGAAACCTAAAAGATATTTGAAGACACATAATTAAAACCATTTCATTTTCCTTTTACGGATAGATACAGATTCAAAAAAATATTTTACTACTTTTTCGTCTATATTATTTACCGTAATTAGTTACTTTAAATGCTAGTCAGTACAAATACCCATGCAACTTGTGCAGCTCGTATAGCATGCGATCTGCAAAGTCAATGACATAAGATTTGTATCAAACTCCTCATCGATACATCAAACTGTGGTGACATGTATGACAACGACTCATGGGCAACACGTATTATACGCAAATCACTCGTGAGTAGCGTTATGGGACAACAGCATAGTATTATTATATGTTCTATTCAACATCCTAGGTTTTGACATCTGCCTGTATTCATCTTGTGTATCTCATGTTCTCTCGAACTTAGCTTTCACGACGCCCAAGGGAAGAGATCGGTGGAGGTAATGACAGTTCCAGCATACATTTTATACATAACGGGCTTTATTTGCAGTACCTATCTGATGTTGTAAATAAGGTTCAAGTACTACCTCTTAAGAATATTTTAAGAAAACTTTACATGTGCAAAATCAGTATGATCTTATTATACTTATATATTTTCTAGTGTCTACTAACTTACTAATAACTTACTTACTAATAGTTTCAAAAGAATGAAGCTGTATCAGTTAGTCTCTTACATCGATTTAGCGCAACTCAAACGTAACCGATCGGTACGAGTAAGTTTCTAGGCCCTCGAGACTGAAAAATACGTGTGAAGTCGAACAAGTCGAGTTGAACAGGCTCCGCGGTTTCCAAGTTTCGCTCCTATGTGGCGGATTACCCAAACACTTCGCTCATCTTCATTATACGGTAGAACTTTGCCATTTTCACGCGCCTGCCGACTCTCACACTGTATTGTTTTGCCATGTATGCAAATAAGCCCCGCTAAGTTATAAAACAAAATAAACTTTTTGGTTACACAGTTGTTGGCTTAGTGGGTATGACTGTATTATTTTAACACCCGCTCCCGAGGCGACTCTGACGTAATAAGGTTGTTTTTTGAGAGGCTTATATTTTCGTGTGCCTGTCAGATTAGTTAGTCTGGGGTATTCTGTCATCTGTGTAATTAAATTTAACGTTTTTTAAATGATAATATAACCACCTTCATTTGTTTTACCGTTAATATGCTATGCTATTTGACTCAAGGTTTCGAAAGAATAAGAATCCACAACACTCGCCTGGCAGTCGACACTTAGTATTATTGTATGTTCTATGACTTAGTGGCACTGGGCTATTACCGCTCCAAAACTGTGGAGTATGAAAATTGCTTACCAACAAAAATGTCATAGGTTTTCGAATTTGGGTAATATTATTGATTACATAATAACTGAAAATTTTTAACAGGTATCATCACATACCTATATATAATAATTACTATATTTTTACTGAGACGTAACTGCAAAGTTTTTAAATCTAAGTTCGATATATGTATATATTTGGATTAAAAATATTATCTACTTGCAAATGTGAGCTAAACTAATATGTGGCAACAGTGTTCATAGAGCAATAATCATTATTTCCCAAAAAAACATTTAATTTTTTGGCAAATTAAATTTCTTGTCTTTATTACGTAAATAAAGACAAGAAATTTAAAAGCCTCTCGAGGATAAATAAATATTGAGCAAAATCTTTAAGACATATTGAAAACCATTTTTACATATAAAAATATATGTTTTGGTTTCGTGGAAAATAATTTCATTCGAACTAACATACACATGTTTTAATAACATACGATTTCAGAACATTTAGTTCTAGTAATAATGTTACAGTTTGTCTATTTCATGTCCAATTTTGATACCGTAGAAGCATACATTGTAATAATTAATGTACCAAAATATCAGTTCGTGTGGACGTATTACCTATATGGTATTGCTGTGCTACTGTTGCCGTACAGGGTACACAATAAGACCCATTATTCTTTTCCTGACTGGAAGCACGTTTACTACCAATCATAATTTTATAGAGATTTAATACTACCAATCATAATTTTACAGACAGTTTGCCAGCAAACGAACATACACGAAATGAAATTAAATTGTTTATTTATGTTAGATAGAGTACATAATATACATTTTTTTCACCACATTACAATCCCTACTAAAAATGAGAATATTTTAATAAAGTGTTTGTGTCAAGTAAAAGCAAACAAATCAAATCATCAATTCGAGTTCGGCAAGTGTGCAGAAGGTTGGCAACCTCTCCCGCTATGGTTAATTAAAACTCGACTGGATCCACGGCTGTAAATTTTGCGTTTTCCACATTTTTTTGGAAACTTTTCGACAGAACATCCAGTTTTGTTTATTTATGAGCTTTGGCTACTGCGGACGGACGGCTGGCTTGAACGGCAATACTTTCACATTAATGTTGGCTGTGTTTGTATTACCAATTTGCCAGCCTACCATTAACATATTCCAGTTTTTATAACCTTTACCCTTTTAAAATACCGGTGTATAACTCTTTCTAATACACAGATGTCACTTTTTTATATCAATCTAAAATTAAATTTATTTTAGATAATTTGTATTAAAAGTGTTGATGAAATCTATGTATTCTATGAAATATACTCTGTGTTTGATAACTTAAAGTATGAGCTATTCAATAATTTACTTAACGAAATACTGCACATACTAAAACAGGTACAAGAGCAGAATAAGTATGAATGATAGAATAATCGATATGCATTCCAAACTTTATGGATATTATATATTAAAATCTTTTTTATTTAAAAATTATTTTCAGTAAAAGGGTTAGGCACCTACCAGAGATAGTACTTATATTATGCTGAGTGCAATGTGTGTAAATATAAGTAATTCGTCGTCATTAACGTAACTAATAAAAAAACATAACCGACTTCTACAAGTGAGGAGCGCGAAACGTGATTTCATTTTATTTATTATCATGACATACTAGTAGATAGGTTTGGAACCAAACTACAGAACTTATTTTGATGAAATTTCTACAAGACTAGTCTGAAAGTATGTCCTTTTAAATAACAAAATATTGTTTTACTATATATGAATGACGTACATCTAAGGTAACAAACACAAAAAAGGTAAATATAACCGAATTGAGGACTCCTACTCACACGACAGCGCATGCAAATTCAATTTCATATCGTGCAGTCTACGTTTGTCTTTAATGATTGTAGGTGTAACTCGGTCAAATAAAGACAAAAATCTAAAATACAGCCGAAAGTCATAAACTCTCACTTGCACTCTATAGACACCATGAGTGTGCAAGTAGGTAATGAGTTTTATAGGCATTAAAGATTCATTTATTTTCAACGCGGTTTAACAAAATATTGTATTTGTACGGAAAGAAACGGAATTTTAATTATACACTTCCTTGAAGAGAAAAGGAATTTTAATTTCCTTTCTCTCCAAGGAAGTGTATAATCAGTTAAAAAATTTGTTCAAAACAGGTAAATAAAATGACAGACCAGAAATTGGGTTCACAAAACGTATTTAGATAATATACCAACAAAATCTCAAGTTAACGGTCGATTAATGAACTACTACGCGAAATCTAGCCCATGGTTAATTTTCCACTAATTCGTAAATCTTAGCAAGTACCAAGAAAAATCACAAATAGTTGGCACAATTCGCACCGTATTAAGGTAGAGCCAGTAGCCTCCTTCCGAGAGAAAACAAGCGGAGACAACAGAGTCCCTATAACGAGAAAATAATCAATCTTCGCCGTCCAGTTGGAAGCAATCAACAGTCTGTTATAGCGTCCGTCCAATCCGATAAAAGAACCGATATATCAAAGACGTCTGAGGTTCAATTACTAGCCAACGTGCTATCTCTTAGACGCAGAAATAGGAAATGAAAACCGAGTGCAGGCCTACGATGGGTAATGTCAATAACAGGCTGCATGTCGGGGTAAATCAATATCTGTTTCCCCGGAACTGACTCTATATTGTCAACTTACAGTTGCTATGCTTTGTTTTGTCTTGCATAGAGTTAACAATAGTTATTTATGCAAGAAAAACAGTGCATATATAGTAGTCAATTTTAAATGCGTATTAAAAGTTATCATGCTCAAATTGGTTATATTTAAAGTAAATTATTTTTTCTGGAACTTTTCTGGAACTGGAGATATTCAAATTCCACGCTAGCGAATAAAACGTATATTTTCACGCATTTTTTTTTTATATGCGTGACATGTTAGCCTTTGAGCACTATCTCATCTGATGGTAAGGATGATGTGGTCGAAGATGTAGTTCAGGCTAACCTAGAATTATAATGAAAAACTAGATCTCTCTGAACTTGTAAGGTGAAAAACGTGTTTCTACTGTTATGTTTATGTTTATTACCTTGTTAGTAGTTTGTATTATAAGAAGAGTTTGCACGTACTGCTTTCCATACAAACTTTGCTTCGTCAAATTTTAAATACCAATTATTCAAACTCGGTAAAATTTTGCATTGAATTCCTAGAGCTTGATATCTATGCATCTGGTTTGCCAGTTTTCGGTTTTATTATTTATTTTTGTCTCTAAGAAATAATTTATACAACTAATTTTGAAAATAGATAATATCACGCTTAACAGGCAAAGCAGAAGCATATTAGAATCAAGGATATCCATGCAAAACTTTACCGAGTTTGTAAACTAACCTCCTTCATCGATTCATAACCTTATGATAATCAAGTGTCATTAGTACTGCGTAAAACTTATTAGGAACCGGTTAGGACTACCGGTACCTAATAAGTTAATAACCGGTAACTCAAAAAAGGCTTCACCGATTTTGATGAATTTTAAATTACACCACACGACAAGCATCAGAATTCAAATAAAATAAGAAACAACCATATCGGTTCACCCATTAAAAAACTCTGAGGTAACAAACATAAAAAAATACAGATAAATTGAAAATATAAGAATTGAGATCTACCTCCTTTTTTGAAGTGAGTTAACAAAGGCAGAAGAATTATCTGTTTCATCTACTATGAACAATATTCCAAAAATGTTCTGTCTTGTTAAGTGGGTACAGGGAACGAAATAGAAGTGGCTCTGATGGACAGGTCCGCAACAACATGCATGTGTCGGAGTAAATCGATATTGGTACTCGTATAACTGATTTGATATTGGTCACATGTATGGGTACTTCTAATGGGAGGATGTTTGAGTACATTATATAGTGATAGACGGTTTATTTATTGATGTGTGTTTAAAAGCGCCGCTTTGGTTTGATCCCTGAGTTGTACGGGTTATTGGGCTTTTCTGACAAATATATTTTCAGTAGCCGGCTGGAGATTGAAACTTTATACCGTGAATAGGCATATGCTCACCCAATATAATATTGGAACAAAATATATCAACAAGAAAGAGGGTTTGGAGACCTCTGCCTATCTCTTTGGAGAGTACTCTTTAGGCATGACACAAAGATACAATTATTATTTTTTTATTCTGATTTTATTTAGGAACTTTTAAACGTTTCGTTTATTCCAGTCCCATCATAGCCTTAAAACAACAAACTACAATACAAAACAACATGTATACAAAAATAATGACGATATAATGAGAGGGTAGTTTGATTTATGAATTAAGGCAAGGAGCCACTAATTCATAAATCATTCCAGCCTCATGTGAAGTTGGCCTGGACAATACGTCAAACACTGCACCGATATTGTACTGCCTTACTCACATAATATTTTTAAATATTCTATGCCTTTCAGTCTGGTTCCAGACATACTGCAACAATATGTGGTAAACATCCTCAGGTTTATCACACAAAAATACAATGATGATGACAATATTTTTTTATATACTATTACATAGTAGGTACATAAATATATATCATTTGAAAATACGTTCTCTAACGCTTTTATAAGTTTTGGGGGTATATTTTATCTATCTAATAAGATTTTTATATCGGCACTGAGTGGATATCAGTCTTATTACCTAATATTAACGAATTACTAAGAATTTAAATTCGTTCTCAAGGTATTTAGAAATAAAACATTCTGGTAAAAATTGGTTGTCGTAAGAATACTACAACTTTGGGTTATATCAGATCATCAGACATACAACATTTTCGTATTTATGATACATAAAATATGTTATGTTGATTGTGTGGAAATAGGAATTGAAAAATATGAGCTACGTTAGGTACTGTATGTTATTAATTGTTGGTTTATAACCTCTGGTTGTTTACCTGCGGTAACCGACGGGTACTCATTTTGACTCGTTTGATATTGATTTATATACCTATAACCGTTACATTTCAAAAAAGAAAAAAAATCAAGTAACTTCCAATGTTTCCATTTAGAACGACAATTTCCTTTTATTTTGAATTAAAAACTGACATTTGCAATCAACACTATAGGCACATGGACATAGACGGTAAAAAAACGCAACCTCTAACTTTGTCGGAGATTGGCGTATTCACTATACTATTCAATTATGGGTACACCTAGTGATATTCAGCAGGCGTATCCTGCTTTGAATGTGCCGCCCGGGGCACTAGACGACGCTTTTAACAAGTAATTGCATTAATATGTGCCAACGACACCTACGAAATTAGATGAGCATATCACCCTCCCTTGATTATGTTTCTTTTAGGCCGGGAGGCAGTGGTACCTCTTCAGATAAAGATGTGATGTCAAAGTGAATAGAAAAATTTCTTTCTAATACTTGACATTTAAGAAACATCTGTTATGATAAATGTAAGAAGCATTTCAAGCTAACAAGAAGTTTCAAATGCATATATCTATTTTTGATTAAAATTTTCTTTTATGTTATTGTAACGGAACTAGCCCGAAGTCCACCTGATTTTAAGCGGACTAACCTCTGCCTATAACAGATGCATTTCATTACAAGTGACGAGTTGCACTGCGCCCGTCACCCTGAGACATAAAATAGTCCAGTTTCATGTACCTGAATGGAACTCATTGTTAGGTGCTTGGCGACAGATTTTTGATTGAGGATAGTAGCTAGCCAATCAAGCATTCGCTTGATTCGTGATTCGGATCGAATCATGTACTTGCGGCACGGCAGACCATAGATATTACCGCTTGGCCATCATTGCTTCAATTATCAGTTTACAAGGTGCCAATCCTAGACCCATTTCCTTGCACTAATCGGCCAACAAAGTTAATGGTATAATAGGTGAACATATTTTTTTACCCCTTTAGGAAACGAATTAACACTATCAACAAACAATATTTCTAATATTTGAACACTCATAGCGCTCCTTAAGGGATGAATTAACAATACCTATATTTTTATATGGCTCTTAAACTTATGTGCCAAGCATTTAAAAGATTCATACTACATACTACTACTAACATAGTCAGTTTAAGTTGTTTTAGCCCAATGCTTTTTTGCAAACATCTTTGAAAATCTATTTTGCCGTTCAAGTTTACTAATAAAAATAAACGTTTTAATTAATTTTATTTTTGTACAGTATACGTGTATAGTTGATATTGACAAGTTCAACGTTTTTATTGCTGAAATTAGAACCCCATTTGACTGAGACTTTTTATTGCTGATAGGTAAGCCTTTGACCACAATCTCACCTGATGGTAAGTGATGATGTGGTCGAAGGTGTTAACATGCTTCAATTAGAATTACTGGCTCTCAAGGGCAGCTGTCGGAATACACCACTAGGTACTTGGCGGCAGATTTTCTACTTGAGGGGGGTCGCAAGCCAGGCTGGTATTCGCAAAATGCTCTTCCACCATGCGGTGAAGCTTAATCCCGCTGCGGGATACGAACCATGGAGCTGATGCGTGGCAGATCATAGCCAATGCCACTGAGCCATCACAAAGATCATTATGTTAAATTTAATTTTCAAACTTTTTTTTACTAAATCTACAAATTTAATTTATATTTTGAAACAAAACTCTAATCGGTACTCAAATCGGTTAATAACTCATGAAGATATGAGTTGTACGTATAAAATTAATTTAAAGCACGCGTAAGTGATCCTTACGGTACTAGGAGTTCATGAACATATAATACGTTTCATTCCCTTAGCCCACAGCTAGGCAAAATAGTGACATGCCTTGCAACTCATATAAAACAGACTGTATATATTCAGAAAGTCTGTCTTTCTTCATACCCTTATCTGTTTATCTCATATTTAAACGAAATATATACAAAAAGTTTCAAGTGTAGTTGAACATAATTTATTGAGAATTTTGTTAAATGTTATTCAGCCTGTTCAACTTCTTTGAATGTCTCCCCATAGGCGTAAAGCAAAGACAGAGTTCCTTTGCAGATTTATTCAAAAATTAAATGAGCGTGCTCATATTCAAGATTAAACTGTGTAATAAGGTTCTCGCGTTCAAACCAAATTGTTTTAGTGTGTTTAACGGCCAATTTGAGCAAATTCGAGTTCATTTTGTATACATAAAGAGAAATTAGGCAATTTGTTTCTTGTCCCTTTTTATCGGGGTCTTTGTACAAGATTATTATGGTAGCGCGTCGATTTATTGAATGAATGTAAGATCGATTTGACCAATTTTCACCAAACCGATATTGTTTAGCTACTCGTGGAAGGTGTCTATTATTTTGCTAATAGAAACAAAGATTGATATTGGAATAAGACGCAAAATAATTCTGATTTGTTTGATAGCCATCACACTGATGTTTAACTATGAATGCTATTGTTAGTTATTTTATTTATAGATGTTTTGTTACAAAACTACATTAGGATTATTTGAAACCAAGAGTGGGATTCAAACGAATGGTCACTGCGTCGGTTCTTGGGGCCATATGAACTACCGTGGTGGGTGAGTCATAGTTTGAACTTAATCTTTTGTTCGTTATTCGACTACTGTCATACGGGGATAGGTGGCCTGTTGTCTATTATAATCGATAGGTATATATATAAACGAAAGCTATATAACTATAAACGAAGTAAGAATAGATTTTGTGAAAGGTTTCTATTAAGGGAGTCATATTAGAATCGAAATTTTGTATGAAAATTTCTATGTTTTTTAATTTGGTAGTATGTAGGTATTTAACTAGTTAATTTTGTGACATAAAGTAAAAAATATACTGTCTGATTTTTACCCTAATTAGCCCCTTCCGAGATAAAGGTAAATTACTCATATTTCACCATTATCTTAATATATAACCATGGAAATATGAATTGAAGGACACCAATAGTGGTAACAATTCTATATGAAAGTCGTATGTGTAAGGCTGAACTAGGTATCTACATTTCATATAATATAGTGTGCAGACCAGTAAAGAAGACCACAAGTTAAGCATCCGACGCGATATCGGAGGACGCGGGTTCGATTCCCGCCTTGGGCATAAAATGTTGTACTCCAATAATTTGTTTGATAAGAAGACCACAATTAAGTGGGGTATGGAAGGGTGTAAGGGTGGGAATACTGGTAATGGTATCTCGGAAGGGGGTAATTAGGGTGAAAGTAAGGGTAAGGGACTTAAACAATGTCGGGGTCGAGGTAGACATAGATATCGATTAAGGTCAATGTCGAGATAATGAAAATTGAAATGTATATATGAATGTGATATTTATTGTGAAAGAAAGAGAATGTTAACATTAAATGTAAGAGCAAAGTAAACGTGGGCAAAGCCACGATTATTAGCTAGTGATAATAATTTAACTATAGTTATATAGAATATAATTTAACTACAGCTAGAATATAATTTAACTATATATTTATAAAGTTCTAGAAAAATGGATTTAGTTTAATATGTGTAATTTTAGTAATTTAACTTTTAATATTTACTCTAAATTAACCCAAATTTACTACATTACTTAAGCTGTTTTACTTTCACTTAGCATTTTCCTCTGTAGAGTGAGGTGAAAAATTGTGTGTGTGCGCACGGCAGTAAATTTATTTCAAGTCTCCTACATTTGAAGCTTTTGGTACGCATAGAAGCCTATATATTGAATTCAATCCTAAAATCCTTGCTTTTTCAGGTTTCAACAAAAGTTCTCGCGCCAAATAACAATTTTGCAGCTTTACATAACAGATAATTATTATCACTTATAATCTAAAAGTAAACCGTTACTACAGCGAAATGTGGAAGGTGAAATGACGTCAGAAATTGTCCTAGGGAATATAATTATTACTTCCTTGGCAATGCTGTATTTCCGTAAAAATGATTTTTCATGACAGTAGGGTATTTTGCAAATTCTTGCTATCCTTCAGAGCCAGTAATTCTGAGGTTAGCCTTAAAAACATATTTGACCGTATCATCGCTTACTATCTGGTAAGAAAGTGCTCAAAAGCTGTCTTATAAGCAATAAGAAAACCATATTTGCATGGTGGTAGGGCACTTTGTGAATGCCCGCCTAGCTAGCTACCACCCTCAAGTTGAAAATCTGTCGCCAAGCACCTAACGGTGTGTTCCGGCAGCTGTCCTTGAGAGCCAGTAATTCTAGGTTAGCCTGAACAACATCTTCGATCACATCATCACTTACCATCAGGTGAGATAGTGGTCCAAGGCTAACCTATCAAGCATAAAAAAAAAAAAAAATATGTTAATGGTACAAAATGGCGGCTACCAAGAAGCGTCTCAAAGTCAGGTTAGTTGACTCTCTTGACAGCGGCAAACATATTGAATAAGAACTAAAGTATATAGTTGCCATTTTCACTGTGGCCTTTACTTTCTAAATTCAAAACTGCAAGACCAAAGATTAATTTAAAAACTTTTTTACACAAACTATAACATTCAAAAATCTTTAATGTAAATCAAATCCCTTAATGGATTTATTCAATGGATTAGAGTGGAGCTGTTCGTTATTACTTTCTATTGTTTGATTTTCTTTGTTATTTACCAGACTGCCCAACTGAAGGGTAGTTTTTCGCACGGGTCTTGTATTTAAGTATGTTAGTTTGTTAGTTTCTTTAATACCTGTTATCTTCCAAACGGCTGGATGCATTTTAACAGTTAAATTTGTCTTAACAACCCAAATGTCCTTAGATAGGTATTTGAAAAAAAAACAAAATGGCGGATTACCAAGATGTAAATAAAAATATTACCAAATGAATCGAGTAGTTGGGAGCGGTATCAAAAAAAAGGAAATTAATAGGGAACTTCTGGGTGTATGTTTAAACTTAATTAAATATTCTGGGACACTAAAAAGTCTAAAATAAAATAAATTATTAAAGATGATAAAAACATGAGTGTACTAAAATCACCGAAACAAAATTGTGTATCCCGCATTAATTTAAGTAGCAGGCGGGATCAATTTCAAACCATGTAAGCCGTAAGAAAATTTATGGGGTTCGTTGAATCTTATCTCTCTGTTTGTTAGACGGTTTTTTATTTTTATTTTTTATATTATTTATTTCACATAATTTATTTGAATTATTAATATTTAAATATTTTCATTTTAGAAGGCAACGAATGCACTATGTGTTTTTAGTTTAATCAATTTTGTAGTGGAAACTTAGTCTTGAATAATTAACCACGAGGAATCAGATACTAAGGAAAATAATTATGTATTAAAAATAATGGTCGAAGACAATCCTCAACAAACGCTTATGTATTCCACAGAGCATGCATTATTGGAAAAATTAAATTATTAAAATTATATGGTTACACATGATTATATGTTCTATGACATGACCAAATTTTTTCCTTTCGTAACTTTGTAACGTAATCCACAGAACATTTAAGGTGAGTACCTATACTTGTTTCAGTATTACAGACTAATTGGAGCATAAAATCTTGCAACACATAAGGTAGCAATGGTTTTATTATTCATCATTACTTTTATAATGATGGAGCTTAGGTACATAGAGTAAATTTATGCTTTAAGCTATCACTGCAAGAGAACTTTTATTTAATCAAAGAGAACTTTTACAGGCCAACCAACTTAACGCTTGTGATCGTTCACAAGCGTTGAGTTGTTTTCAACAACACTCATTTTTTTTTAATATGTGGCCAACCACGTATATTAATTCAAATTAAAAGTTTATTTACAAGTATACAAGTAAATAAGATCTTAAAAATATTATTACACAGTTGTACTCTGTCTGCAAGTAGCCGTGCAAATATTTCATGGCGATACATTGCAATTTAAATAACTCTTATATTACATAATTATTTACATAATTTTATTTGTACATTTATATGCTTTGATTTCCTTAACACTATAAAACAATTATTTAGACGCCATGCAGTTAATTCTTTATTTAATTTATTTCCAGATAGTATTTTTATGCTTTTGGGTCAGCAGTTATAAACTAATAGCAATAAGCGTTTCGCTTGTATAAATAAAATCATTAAATTTAGGGCCTGTTTCAGAATAATCGAGTATTGAGTAAGTTCCAGTTATACTACCCACAACATATTTATTAAACAAAACACTATCTTTGCGTTTCACAGTCATCGATTTAGCCTATCCATCGGTTAAAACTTGAAACGCGCTGCATGTAAACTGTCATTTTTATCAGTTATTTTATATGTTGGTTAGCAACCCGAAATTTTATTAGGACATTCTGAAACGGACTAAGTATCAACTAATCAACTTTAGAGACGGATTATTAAGCGAGAAGTACCATTCTCTTAGTTCTGCTGCATATGCAGTTTGTAAGATAAGACAGTTAACAGATGTAGCTACTGCACGGCTAGTTTATTTCGCATACTTCCACAGTATTATGTCGTATGGTGTATTGCTGTGGGGAGCTGCTGCTGAGATAGAGACAATCTTTATCTTACAAAAGCGTGCAATTCGAGCCATATATGAAATGGATCCTAGGGAATCTCTAAGGGATCTTTTTAAAGAAATTGATATATTAACTTTACCGAGTCTGTATATATTTGAAAATATTATGTATGTTCGGAAAAATTTGAGTAAATTTAAATTAAACAGTGACAACCATCATTACAACACTAGGAACAAATATAAATTAACGGTACCATGTTTTAGATTAGCAAAGACAAATAAAAGGTCCTTTTTAGGTAATTGTGTGCGGTTTTATAATAAAATTCCCGAACATATTACAATGCTCACAGAAGGAAAATTCAAATTGCACGTGAAAAATATTTTGATGAAGAAATCCTACTACACAGTTTGTGATTACTTAAACGACAAAAATGCTTGGAAAATTCCACCTCTGCCAAGCCATCACATGTCTCCTACGTAATTTAAACAAATATTGTAATAATTGTATAATATTGTTTATAACACATTGTAAAAAGACGTTTAAAAGAATGGCCCCGAGTTTCTTGCCCGTTCTTCTCGCAGTGGCTCTATAAACTTTTTTTGCTGAACGTGGCAGTACAATGTAGAATATTTCAATATTAAAATTTGTAATTGACCTTCATAAGAGCGTCGTAGACGCCTAAATTGAATAAATGATTTTGAATTTTGAATTTTGAATTGAATTCTTATTTGATTTTTAAAAATAGGGAGTGACTGTGCTTGCCTTATGGAAACTGGCAATGCATTCCATAAGCGAACTGCTTGGGCTGTAAATGATTTATCATAGAAAGAGCTGCTATGCTGAGGCATCTGCAGGCAGAGATTTTCTGATGACCTGAGTGTAAGCGTCCCAGAATGTTCAAAGAATTTAAACCGATATTGTGGACTGTTGGGGTTAAATAAAACGGTGTACAAAAGGGAAAGAATGTGAGTATTTCGGTGAAGTCGTATAGGAAGCCACTTGAGTTTATTACGAAATTCAGAGACAATCATATTTGCGAAGACCAAAATATGAATCGTATACAAAAGTTATGAAGTCGCTCAAGTTTATCTAGCTGGTCCTCCGCGAGATCAAGATAGCAGGCATCGGCGTAATCTAAAACAGGAAGCAAAAGAGATTGCGCAAGCGCAACTTTAGTAGCAGTAGGCAAAAAATTACGCAGTCTTTTAAGAGAACCGCCAGACGAAAATAACTTGCAGCTGACGGCTTCAATCTGAGGACCCCATAGAAGACATTCATCCATAGTGATGCCCAAGTTCTTGACACTTTTACTGTAGGGGATAGTGACTCCATTAAATTCTACCCTAGGTAACATTGCCGATTCGACTTTGGCTAACGTTCGTGAGCTCCCGACAATCATGACCTGAGTTTTACTCGGATTCACTTGTAATCCAAAGGCTTTACTCCACTTAGTAATTTGGCGTAAATTATAATTAGTGACGTCTATAGCAGTTTTAATATTGTTAAGTTTGCAATAACGCCTGCTAGGCGAATTACATTACAAAATTACAAATTTACGAGAGAAAAAATTATGGTCATGTGCGGGATTCGAACCCGCGTCCATCCACCCCTTTAGCCGGGGTATGCTCTAACCAATTGAGCTAACATGACACAATGACTCATATCATAACTGTTTTGTAATTCTTGCTCTCGTTCTTCATGCAACCATCGTATTGGGATGGAGCGACACCTATAGTTCAACTTGCGTTGTACTACATACAAGACCAATTTTGCAATTGGTTTTAAACTTGTAAATGATGACGCAACCTTATAATTTTAATATTGTTAAGTTTGAAATAACGCCTGCTAGGCGAATTACATTACAAAATTACAAATTTACGAGAGAAAAATTTTTTTTCTCTCGTAAATTTGTAATTTTGTAGTCTATAGCAGTATTAAGATCGCTAAGTGAAGCTTGAGTGTAAAATTGGAGATCATCGGCATACAAGTGATAGGCAGAAGTAATATGGTTTTATATAGAATTAATGAAGATTGCAAACAAGAGAGGTGATAACACACCACCTTGAGGAACTCCAGCTGAAGTGTTACACCAAGAAGAAAAGGATTCTTCGAGGCGCTGTGTCTGTCGGCGACCATATAAATAACTATGAAACCAATCAACTACTGTTGGAGATATGTTAATGGAGCGTAGTATTGCGAGAAGAATGTCAAAGTTGACATTGTTAAACGCGTTGCTGCAATCCAGCAATGTCAAGACAGTAAGTTTGCCGTTTTCCATGCCAAAACGTATATCGTCGGTGATTTTAAGAAGCGCAGTAGCCGTACTATGACCTGGGCGGAAACCGGACTGAAAAGGATTGAGCAGATAATGCCTGGATAGGAAATTGCTTATTTGTTTGTGGATAAGCCGCTCAAAGACTTTAGAAAGAAAAGGAAGTATAGAAATAGGGCGATATTCTGTAATGGATGTAGGATTAGCTTTTTTAGGTAATGGGATAATTTGAGCTTCTTTCCATAAATAAGGAAACAAACTATTTGATACACAAGTATTTAAAATATGACAAAGGATAGGTAGAATTATATCAAGTATAGGGATCAACATGTTTCGACTAATACCGTCTTTTCCGACAGCATTTGATGTGATCTGATAAAACGCTCTTCCTAACATCACAAGTAATGAAATGGCTAAAAACAAATGGATCAAGGTCAGGAGTTGAAACTTTAGACAGATGTTGAAGTGTAGAAATTTTGTTTGAATCATCTATACAAAACGATGATGAGAAATGTTTGCTTAGGGCATTTATGTCTAAATTATTTGAAAAAGATTCCTGACGTGATTTGCCAACTCCTAGCGACTTCAGAAATTTCCAAATTTTACATGGATCTCCGTTTTCAACGGATTTATGGATATGGCACCGTTCAGCATCCCTAAGCACTGTATTGCAACGATTCCTTGCTTGTACGTATTTAGTTTTATTGAAATCATTAGGGTCCAATTTTTATTTACTTTTTGTCATGACTTTTTAATGCATCATTGATTTAAGGCCTTCAGTGAGCCAGGGTGCAGGAAGATGTTTAATTTTGACGGCTCGTAAAGGGGCATGAACGTCATATATCGTGGTTATTATGGAGGTGAAAATTGCAACTTGATCATCCATCAATTTAGCATTAAAGACAGGCGTCCAATCTATATTCTGTGCATCTTTCTGAAATAGATCTTGATTCATGCCACCAAAGTTGCGCTTAAGAATTACTTTAGGTTTTAATTTTGGAGGACAAATTTTGTAAGATAAACAGAGTAAGTCATGATAAGAAAAGGCATCAACAGAAAACTGGCCATGCTTAGCAACATGCTGTAATGAAGAAACAATGATAAGGTCTAGAAGAGAAGGATTCAAATGAGGAGCATGATGTGTTGCGTTAAGTGGTAATATATGTATGTTGCTAGAAGTAATGATTGTTTCCAAGGATATAGAGCGCGAATCTTTTTTATGAATGCAAGTGTTAAAATCACCCATAATAATGGAATGACTGTAAGAGGGAGTAAGATCTTCTAAGATCTTTTCGAAGGAAGAGAAATAATTAAGTCGCGCAGAAGGGCTATAATAGGCTCCGAGTAGAACTATGGCATGGCATAGGATCACTTCTACAAATAAATGTTCACCTGTATTTACGGATGGTGGCTGTGCTGACATAGTTATCACAGAGAAAGGAATATGAAAATAAATTAATCATTACGAATATAAATTCTATCATTACGAATGAGGCGAAAACCTGGAAGTGGGTAGTAAATGGACGGGAGACTAGGAGTTAACCATGTTTCGGAGACTATTATAGCATGAATGTTTTTGTTGTCGAAAGTTGCCAGCATATCGGAAAAATGAGCCGGAATACTCTGAGCATTTACGTAGATAACATTGAGATTCTTCGGTACATCAGAAAATTCATTTTCAAGAGAATCAGAAAGTGATGGTACACTTTCAAAGCTGTCAGTGGTACTACTTTCAGAAGATGAAATGGAATAATAATCGTCACTATCGTTGTTACTAGTTTGAAATATGTTTAGCATATAAGTATTATCTAAATAATATGTATAATAAATATCATATAAATAGTATATATATATATATATATATATATATATATATATATATATATATATATATATATATATATATATATATATATATGACAAGTATATACTCCAAATATTAATTATCAAGTAAAAACAGTAAAATATTATTATTATCTTACTCTCCTACCCGCCGGTTGTGCACAAAATATTATATAGATAACTTAAAAAGTTACCACAACATCGAACTAACACACCACTTCGATGTATTTTACACATCGCTTACAGCTTTACTTATAATTGAAAATGTTTGACTACAGTGTAAATTTGAACGCAGCCTTACACAGACAAAATCATTAACAAACCTTACGTGACATTGACTTATCAATCTCGCATATGACAATTAGTTGGCAGTTGATTGGTGTTGACAGCAAAGACGTCACGTAAAACGCAATTAGAAGAAGAAGAACTTGAAGCTATCCACACAAATTTTAAATGATTAGTCAATGTAAGATGTAGGTAAATGTCAATGTAAGATGTATTAAACCGCAGAAGCCATTAACAAAGAAATAATGTAGGTAGTAGTAGCAATATCATATAACGATGCGAAACTATTTGTGAAACAAACTAAAAGAACCTAAACATAAGTATACCTAGTGAAGTGATTTTATATATACTATTTCCTGTTCGATAGTGCGCCGGCTCTTGGTCGCTGCTATTGTGACTTCTTTGACCACATGTGCTTGCCTCCTCGCAGCTGGTTCATCGATTTTGTCTAACTCTGAGAGGCAGGTCACTCGATGGCGCACTCCATCAGAACCCAACACATATACGGAGCCATCCCTAGTCCACGTCTTCTTAACACCGAACCGCTGTCGCGCTGCCATAAAAACGTCGTGGGGAGATTTAGTGAGGATATCGCTCAATGTGATGCCGGTTGCCTTGAAGCTAGCCTTAGTACCCCAGATTTTGTTGCACAACGACAAGTCACGGAACTTCACTAATATTGGCCGAGGTTTATCCGGGTTCGTTATTCGCCCCATTCTATGAGAACGACTTATGCCGGAGGAAGAGAAGTCGGCCACTTTCAGCTTTCCAACGATAGTTTTAGCAACTATAGCGGCGGGATCTTCTGATTTGTCCTCTTGCAAACCATGGAACAGCAATATCTTTCTTCGACTTTGCATCTCCATCATATCTTGAGTGCGTGCGATGACGTCCACTTGCTTTTGAAGACCTTGAAGTGCAGCAAGGATAAAAGTCCTAAAAGATGCGAAGTCTGCAGCCAAGGCAGAGGTGGTGACAGGAGTGGATGCCTTCAGTAATTCAGCCTGAAAGTCTTCCATTTGCTGGACAAAAAGCTGCTGCATCTGTGCCACTGATTCCTTGACCTCCTCCATAATGCAGTGATAGTGTCAACTTTAATAAGTGAAGTGTAATTTAGGAGAATAAACACTGACCGGCAGGTAGGGTGCTCTGAAGATTTACTGTATCATAAAATTTATAAGCAAAACTAAGTAATTATAATTAAAACCAAATATTAAACGTGCAAAATTTATAAAAGCGTGTGTATTATTTCACACCTACCGCCGAAAAAGGAGATCTACCTACTCTACCTACATAGATAATAAAAGCTAGATAAGAGGGTACCATAGCACATTTAAATTCTATAAAAAAATACGCGCGTTATAATAGCCTATCAACATTTCTGAGAATGATATCATTAAACTTAATCGCGTAAAGAAAGCACCGAGACGAAAGTAATTTTTACAACTTATTTGAATTTTTAATGAGTATGAAATGGTTTAACAACGATGTCATTTAATGCTTTCTTAAATTTAATGGGCCTGTTTGTTCAGATTATATCGCTGTCATTTAAAATGTTAATTAAGAAATAAATACCCACATCGCAGATAGCTTGTATTAATATCTTTCTATATATATATAAATATACATAAACTAATCAAGGCCTTCGATGCATATTCGGCACAAAACTGAATTAAATTTTAATATGGTACAATTTAAATTCTTCACTCGGAACCAAGAAATCGGTGAGAGCATAGATATGTATGTCACATCATAAAAACTTCTCAGTCAACAGTGCGATTTTGAGCAATTGGAAGTTAGTTTAGTTCGAGACAGAATTGTATGTGGGGTCTCCAACAGTCAAGTGGCGTACAGTACCGGCTTTTAAGGGCAGATGACCTCACTCTTTAGAAAGCGGTAAAAATCTGTCAAGCTAACGAAATTTCTGTTCATGAGAGTAAGCACCACAGAGCGTGCTGCGCTAGTTCTCGCTGTCACGGAATTGATAGGTAAATGTTTGTTCAATTAATTTATTATATTAAAGAAAATATGTACTATTACAATGATTTTCATATATGGAGGTAGACTAGAGAAAGATATAAAGTCTTGAACCAACCATCTTGTCGTTTACTTCACTCACCTTCCGTGTTTTACTCTTAGTCGCATCTTCACCCACGGGTAGAGATGGGGGGTGACGTTCTACCCCGCCATCCTACGGGTACCTCATATACACTTAGATATAACTCCAACTGGTATTATCCATCATCGAAAGCAGTTTCATTAGATTTTTAAGCGTAGGTGTAATGATGGTTAAGCTATCTTCTGGAACAAATCGGCCCATGATCGTTGCAATCCCACTCGGGTATCAACAACTAGTTATCTGTACGATAGACATCCATATTATTATGACCTTAATTTTTTAAGAGTAGTTTGAAATGTGATAATTATAATCTTATAGATTATTTGCATCCTCTTATATTTAGTATGGAATCAAAGTGATTGTAATGTTTGTAAATATTTTATAATATATTTTAAAATTTGCCAACTATGTAAGTTGAGGTCATACCTTTATGTAAAGTCGGTTTTTAGAGCTGATCGATTGCGCTCCCCAAGTAGCAATATGACTCGTCATTTCATTTAGAATTTTTTTCAAGATCATTCCTGACGTCACGATTATTCAAGCAGATCGTGACATTCATTCGTGACGCAGTGTAGTTCTTTATTTGTGACGAAATGCATCTACTATAAGCAGAGGTTACCGCTTGACAATAGGTAGTCGTCGTGCGTCGTTTCGTGCGTTTCGTCAGAATCCGGTAAAAAAGTAATTTATACAGATACGAGACATTCTTGAGAAAATCAAGGTTTTGAATACCTTTAACATCCAGTATAAAGCATGTGACGAGAGTGAAGGAAGCAAAAGAGATATGCTACGATTATAGAAAAATTGTTAATATATATAAAAAAAAAAAATATAAATTAAAAAAAAATGTTTTTATAATTGATGTAAAAAAAATTACTGGTATGTGTATAGAAAAAAATATAAAGAGCCACCGAAATAATTGAAAACTTAACAGGTGTCGAAAGGTAGTCGCTGCATCTTCCTTTTCTTTGATAATTTACTAGCAAATAACATTCACACAGCTGTGAAAATTGCAACCGCACAACAACTTCCACAATTTTCACGCTCGCTAGAAACATAAAATGTAGATTGCTTTATATTGCTGTGCAAATACTGCTATTTCCAGCTCAATTACTACGAGTTAAGAACTAGTTTTCGGATAAAATTTGCAGTTAGAAGTGAGTTTAGGTTTGTTTACAGAAATCAGTTGAAAGTGCTAATGAATTATTGCTACATTTCGTTAGCGTAATTTGCTGTAATTTTTCTACCATAACGTTAGTCTTGTTATTGTTCATCAACAGAAAACTTTAAACATAAGCACTGAATTAAATATGGCGTGCTCCTCATAACAAATATATGGAACAAATATACATCGGTAGTATTGTTTACATAGACAATAAAATCCATATAAAGGGCAGTAATTATTGTTGTCACCTTAGAAGAATATAAATAATGTTAACGCCTGTATTACCCGAAGAGAAGGAAGAGTGCCAATTACCATCTTTTAATTACACTTTTGAATCTATTTGCGTACAAATTAAGGATAAAATAGCATTTTATGACTAACATGGAAGTTTCAATCATGTTGCATCGATCGTGGTCATGAGCCGAATTCCAGTGTTGTAAGTATTGATCACATTGATCGAAACGACGAGGTTAGAATTCGCTAGTGTGGAGAATTTGGTTCGCAAAAATTAAGAAATACCATTTCCATCTACCGGACCCTGTTCCAGATTCCAGTCTGCGAATGCACATTGCTTTGCCCGAAACCCTGATGTCTTGTTCAATCCGCAGATTGAAAGCAGGAACTCGAGATTTCAAAGAGACTTTTACACAATAAACCTACGAGGTAGTCAAAGACAGTTAATAGTCTTGGAACAGCTGAGAAGTATGAGTAATAAGTAGGTTGATATCCAAAATTATAAAAAACATATGATACGACTAATTATTATCCTATCGTGAAAACTTTAACGCCAACCATAACTTCTCTCAACTACGTATATCTACTGTTTTCATATACATTATATAACAGCTGATAAATAACACTCGATAGATTTAATAAATACTTCTTTATTTCACCTATACGCATAGTTTTCCTCACCAAAGCGCCTCTAACGCGTGCACTCCGTACTCTCAATATTAGTGCAGAAGATACATACCTATTTTATAGCGGAGTGAATTTTAAAAGACAACATTATATGTTTTATATTACAAAGTTAAGTGATAACAATATATTTTATAATAATGTAGATGTTAATGCTAAGATTGTTTAAGATATTGAGGTAAATTATTTATAACCTACTAAATTGTTTTTGCTGATAGGTAAGCCTTTGACCACCATCTTACCTGATGCTTAACCTAGAAATAGTAGCTCTCAAGAGTAGCTGCCAGAATACACTATTAGGTGCTTAGCGACAGAATTTCTACTTGAGGGTGGTAGTTGGCCAGGTGAGCACTCTCAAAATGTCCTTGGACCTGCTGCGCGGCAGTCCATAGCTAATGCCACTGAGTCATCACTGCTTCAAAAACTACATTATCGTAGTAGGTAAAACCTGTAATTGTAGATGTAAGTGTTTTAGTAAATACTGTATCAGCCGTATTGTCCACTACTGCACACAGCCTCCCCAATTTAGGGGGGTTTGCCATAATCCCCACGCTCGGTAGGCATCTTGGGGATCACAATTTAAGATACCAATTCCTCAGAAGGCGCTGCGGCCCACTTTCAGGTATTTTACCTCTAGTTGCCTCTTACACACAGGTAGCAATAACTTTCTATCCCGACACCCCATAGAGCGTTTTAGTAAATAGATAAGGATATTTAATTCTAACCAGTTAATACTTCAGTGTCAGCAGCTCACGTAGCAACATTATTAGAATGTAAGGAAACAAACCCAATCTGCCAAACACGGTACGTATTCGTAACAAGACGAAAACTTTACAGCGCTTGTACCCCAAATACGGCTGTGTATTTGATGTACCAACCAAATTTACCGGTACATTTCAGAAAACTTTTATTTGTTATACAATAAGATCGAATTTAGATTCTATTTATCGTAGGAACAAAGAGGATGAAATGAGACGAGTTTCCAACTACTTCTATTCTGCACAGACATGAATCACTAACGCCGAGCAACGATGCATTTGTCGCTTATTCAATAAATTATTTCGTTTGCTATTGGAATACGGATTTTCGCTTAATTTTGTATTTCAGCACTTCTGTGGATACAAATAAGGCCCTGTTTCTAACCTATAACTGTCAACTCGATTGCAGGAGCGTGCTTACCAAAATCGTTTGTTTGGTTAGCACTACAGAAAATTTGATATCTATATCTAATACAATTTAATTTTTGTGTAAATCATAAATGCAGCTCAGTTTTTTCTTTATCAAGTTTTGAGTTTATAATATGACAATGAAAATAAAAAAATATTTTATTTGACAGACAGACAGAATAAAAAAATACATTACATAAGATATCTACAAATATATATCTATAAGGACAAACTTTTATAAATTTTACATTAAGTGATAAATACTTGTAGTAAAATGTGTCAAATTGGACTCATCTCAGCATGATGCCGAGTGTCATAGACATTCGACGCTGGTTTTCAGATAAAGCCATCACGCAGTCGGCATTGACTTAAAACTAGGATATCAATAAAATAATAATAGAACAAACTGCATTTAATTATATTTTTTAAAACATATTGTTATATCAATAAAAATATGTTTACATACCAGTATTAAATAATAATTGATAAGTATATACATATAAATATATTTATACATACATATAAATAGATAATAAATCAACAAATACATAAATATAATTAAAATAATAATATATAGATTAATAAATTTAAATAATATTCAATACCACGTACCATTTGATTCAAATTTTATTTCAGAGTAAACATTAAGTTTGATTTGGTTACAATAACATTATTTTTACCTACATTTTTCACATTGTCGCGACATAAACTATAATAGTAATAAAACAACAGTGAAAAGCTATTGATCTATTCAAGAGGTCTATTAATGTAGCTATGATTTTTTTCATTATCAAGTTTCATGTCTATTTCATCTGTAGTACGTAAATAAAGTAGTACGTAAGTAAATAGCTTGTATTACGTAAATAGTTAAGTAACGTAATTTTAATATGCATACAATTAGATTTTTGGTATTTTTATTAATGACGATATTGTGTAATAAATACTCTGACTTTACAATGTTACAACTGCTATATTTACTTACCTTATATTCCACAATTCGGGTAAGCTTACCGTCAAACAATGTATAGCTGTGGTACTGTCGCATATTATACATGTCACTTTGCGTATTAGGTACAGTAACGTCCTTATACCACAAGACTGTAAAGGAACACTTCTTTTGTAAGTAGCAACTTATAACTCCTTCCACAATAATCAGCGCAGATATATATATAGTCCAAAAGGTTTCCATCAAAATAACACCTTTTAAATAAACGTTAAAATACTGAAATCATGACAATCGCGACATAATTATGTACCTAACAATAATGTAATTCATATACATGAAAACCTTATTTTCGTTAAAAAAAATATCTCGTTTTTGTGTTGTAGCTATTTAATATATCGTTCCAACAGAATTGTATCCATTAATAAAGTTTGATTAAGTTACAATTAAGTACAAAGTTGTTCCATTATCAACGCGACATTATAATGTAACAATAATGGTTCCGTGGAAGTTAGGACGGCCCTTAGTGTGCGCCGTCACACTGAAATCAACGTGAGGGCTGGCGCTGCGGCTACTTCGGCGGAGCAAATCAAGCGGCGCATAAATGCTAACCTCGGTATGGGTTACATGTTTGAGCCGTTTGGTGTAGAGACGTTGGGTCCGTGGGGACCGGGAGCTCATCGTATTTTCCAAAACTTATCTGAGCGCTTGGTCGATGCGACGCGTGATCAAAATGCTGGTACATATTTGGCTCAACGAATAAGCATTGCAATTCAACGGGGCAATGCTGCCAGCATGCTGGGCACGCTGCCAACTGGGAGTGGTCTGGAGCATTTGTACTGCCTATGAGTCTGCTATGACCCATAGGTTGTCTAAATGCTTTTATTGTAGTAGCTGTAGTGTTGTATATAGTTCATAGAATTTTGTTTAATAAAGGCATACCGCCGGAAAAAAAACAATAATGTAATTCAGACGTGAAAAACTTTTCCGTTTAAAAAATTATATTTACATATAAATTTATCTCACGTTGTTAAACTTTTACGTTGTTTTTTCACTCGCATGCTATAACAAATCTGTCCTACGCCCACAGTCTGCCATTTTTAATGACGACTTCACCTTTAAAACAATTCAATTCCTTCCTGACGTTTTAATAAGAATTTTTAATTTATATGAGAATTTTAAAACAACTAATATACGTCAACGTAATAAATATTGACTTACACACAAAGATCAATTCATACATATTATAATGAAAGCAAAAATATTCTTACTCTCTGGGTGTTGGTTGCCTTCTTTATGGCTAAATTATTGAACGGATCTTATTTTATGTGATAGTGATATAAGTTGACAGCTTTAGACTACCATTTTTTGGAATAAATAATACCGAAGCTCACTACATCATAGAATACAAAGTGGGTTGTACTTGAAAAAACACAATAAGTCCTGCATTCGCTACATATATATGCATACGAACTGAATTAGTAAACTGCTTTCAACTGCATAAAAAAGAGAGATTCTCATATTATGATTTTTGCTCCTATCGTTCAACCATCTCGCAACATCTGCAGCCAAAATGAATTGAACTACAAATAACAAAAACTTTTCAGTTATCTTTAAACTTGTTTATGATGACGCAACCGGATAAGTCTAAAATTGTATTTTTTGCATTAATGTCATAACAAAGGGAAAATTTCAAAGTATGGGCGGGATTCGTACCTATGACCGTCCATCCCTATAGCCGGGAGAAAAGAGACATACTTTCATATTCTTCGTCATTGATAGTCACGTCTTCATTGATAGACTAGTAAATTAACGACATATACACGACGAAGCATGAACGTCATAACGACGTCATTAATATGAGTAGATGGTTATAGCACCAACCTATAAAATACCAATCATAGACGTCCTCACAACTTTATTAGTAGATGAATAAAGTAGTGATCAATAAATCACCAGTCATGGACGTCGTAACGACGACATTAAAATACCAGTCACTGCCATCGTAACAAAGTCAAAGTCAAAGTCAAAATCATTTATTCTATTTAGGCGTCTACGACGCTCTTATGAAGGTCAATTACAAATTTTAATATTGAAATATACTACATTGTACTGCCACGTTCAGCAAACAAAATTATAGAGCCACTGCGAGAAGAACGGGCAAGAAACTCGGGGCCATTCTTTTAAACGTTTTTTAACAATGTGTTAAGTACATACTATATAGTAAAATTATTACAATACTTAATTTACATTACGTAGGTGTTAGGCGCTAGCTTGGCAGAGGCGAACCAGTCCAAGCATTTTTGTCGTTTAAGTAATCACAAACTGTGTAGTAAGATTTCTTTATCAAAATATTCTTCACATGCAACTTGAATTTTCTTTCTGTGAGCGTTGTAATATGTTTGGGCAATTTATTATAAAACCGCACACAATTGCCTAAGAAGGACCTTTTATTTGTCTTTGCTAATCTAAAACCTGGCACCGCTATTTTATCTTTATTCCTAGTGTTATAATCGTGATTGTCACTGTTTGATTTAAATTTGCTCAAATTTTTACGAACATACATAATATTTTCAAATATATACAGACTTATTAATTGATTCAAACAGGTTATTCACGTGATATTTAACACTTACGTGTTGCCGATATAAGGATCGACAATTGTTTCGGCTTCATAAGGAAGCCATCTTCAGGATCTGGAGTGCGGTTCGATCGCTGTCGCGGCCCGTTTCACACTGCGGGCGGCGGCCCGTAGCGCTCGGGACGACAGCGGTGGCTGTTGCGGGGTGCGGGGTGGTGACTGCTGCATGTTGGGACACGCCTGCGAGATGTTATCTTCATCGCTGCTGCTGCTGCTCTCTTCTGATAAAATCCTCGCAGTCCGACAGGCGAAACTCACTGTGTCTTCGACTTTCTTTTTAACATTTTGTACCGTTCCATGTAGACACGTCTTCCAGCTTTGTGATAACGCCCACCCACTATCTCTATTAAAATTCGGACGCCGACTTATTTCGATGGCTTCCCGGACCTTGCGAGGAATATATAACTTTTCTCTCGCTAGTACTCGGGTCTTGTCAAATCGAATGTAGTGGGCCGTGCTGGAGGCCAGGGCGTGTTCTGCTACCGCTGAGCTGTTACTATCAGCATTTTTCATGGAACGGATATGTTCACTTAGTCTGGTAGACACATTTCTTCCAGTTTCACCAATGTAACAGTCACCACACTCACAAGGAATCATATAGACGCCCGGGGTTTCCAATGGATCTTTGTCCTTTGGTGATCTGAGTAATTGCCTAATTTTTGAGGGTGGCCGGAAAATCGTTTTAATGCCGTAGCTACGGCGCATCAAGTGTCCGATTTTATCTGTCACTCCTTTTACGAAAGGTAGGTAAGTTACTGCTCTCTCCACATTTGTTACGCGGCTTCTAGCGGAGGTATTAGCTATACGACAACATTGCTTCCATCTATACCCATTACATTCGAGCACTGATCGTACATGGTCGAGCTCCGCGTCCACATATTGAGGATCACACAATTTCAGTGCTCTATTGATGAGTGTTCGAGGCACTGCAGCAAGATGTGAAGGGTGGTGATGTGACTCAGCTCTTAAATATCTATCTGTGTGAGTTGGTTTGCGGTAAACTGTGTGTGACAGACGACCATTTTGTTCTCGCTTCACCAACACGTCCAAAAAGGGCAAAGAGTTGTCGGTTTCCTGTTCCACCGTGAAAGATATTTTTGGGTGTTTACTATTCAAGTGCTCCAGTAAGGGTGTAATGTGATTTTTATGTAAAATAGCAAACACGTCATCCACATATCGCCACCAATGTCTCGGTTTGCAAGCTATGTCGTCTAACGCTGTTGTCTCAAACCATTCCATGAAAACGTTCGCCACCACTGGCGCTATGGGGGAACCCATGGCAACCCCTTCCGTTTGTAAATAATACTCACCTCGCCAACGAAAATATCCACTGGTAAGTATATATTCTATGAGTTTCATATATTCGATAGGTATAAGGGTTGTTTGAAATAAATTCAAAATTATATTTAATGTGTCCGCTATCGGTATATTTGTGAAAAGCGAGGTTACATCGAAGCTCACCATACGATCGTCTACGTTTAGCACCACTCCCTCTAACATCTGAACAAAATGTACTGAGTCCTTGACGTAACTAGTGGTGTTCCCTGTCAGCGGAAGAAGCATGTCTGCGAGAAAACGAGACGTCTTATAGGTTGGTGAGTCGATTTGACTTACAATCGGTCTTAGGGGCCAGGACGGTTTATGTATTTTCGGCAGGCCATATAACTTCGGCGAAGTAGGGTTCAGTGGGCGAAGATTTTTATATAGATCGTCGCTAAATGCGCGTAGTAGATTATTTAATTTTGCTGTAACCCGAGTTGTGGGGTTATAATTAGCTTTCGTATACGTACTATTATCGCTGAGTATGTGAGGCAAAAGAGAGTATTTCCAGGCCAAGGTTAATGTTTGGTTCCACATAAGTAACATTTGGTAAAGAAAACTTTAAGCATTTGGTCTTATTTTAATTATAGAGAAGATTATTAGCCGCGAACCACTAAGAGATCATAGATAACACATTATTTGCATGAGTAAGTTCACTATCCCTCCTCTCTTCTTTAAAAATTAGGGAGGTATCATCTGCGAATAAAACTATATCGCAGAAATTTTTAACCATGCAAGGCAGATCGTTTATATATGCTAGAAACAGAAAAGGTCCTAAAATTGATCCTTGCGGTACTCCTATTCTTACCAAAGACCCGGAAATGTATTGCCATTTATTCTTATCTTCTGTAGCCCGTCTGACATATTATGACTTTATAAGATCCAACAACGACATTGATAGGATAATAATTACCTAATTTTCGTATAGACATCACAGATATCATTTGACCTGAGTATCGATTCATAGAAGTAATTCAGTAATTGTTAATTTAGTATTACTTTAATAGGTACTATAAGGAAATGATTCCGCTCTTGAATTTTGTATTGCTTGCTCCCGAGTCTCCAGCCCAAAAAAATAATATGTTTGGCTAAATATGACAAAACCTAGAAAGTGGTAGACAGGTACAAACCATTTATAAACCACATGGTTAAAGGTTATGTGGTATAGTGAATTAATACAACATTATATTCCAGAAAACACATTCTTGCATAACGGCTAGTGTATGCAGTATTTGTATATTAATCTGTTTGCTCATGAAGTGCTTTAGAAAATTTCCATCTCCCTTTTTTTCCTTTTTCCCTTTTTTGAAACAATGAAAATGAAGCAGAGCTGTCACTGACTTGATGGCATTGGCAAACGTCATGCTTGCCATATACTATCCATTATAGTTGCAGTATCACTGTTCTGTGTAACACTCATGGAAGTTATAAGTACTACGTACAACTACTTATTACTTCCATGGTAACACTGGACTGTGCTCGTCACTATTACGTTTGAAGCGCTCGTAGCCAAGTTTGCTTAGCCATTCTGAATCGATCAGCAAAGTTAAGCAACGTCCGCCGCGGTCATGACTTGGATGGGTGACCGCTGGTGACATTACTACTGAGCGCTTCCGTGCTTCGGAGGGCACGTTAAGCCGTCGGTCCCGGTTGTTGTCTTAGGATAGCAGTCGTTACAGCATGGTGGTAGGACACTTTGCTAATGTCCGCCTGGCTAGCTACCACCCTCAAGTTGAAAATCTGTCGCCAAGCACCTAACGGTGTGTTCCGGCAGCTGTCCTTGAGAGCCAGTAACTCTAGGTTAGCCTGAACAACATCCTCGACCACATCATCACTTACCATCAGGTGAGATAGTGGTCAAAGGCTAAACTATCAAGCGAAAAAAAAAAAAAAAAAAGTCTCGTTCATCCAGTAGTTTTATTTTATCCGGTGTCATTTAAGCCGGGACACGGCAGTATTTGCACACTACAGCTATGAGGCAGTATTTTTGACACTGCAGTGACACTCAAAAAATTAATTCATATTCTATTGGCCTATTACTAAGTAAAATGTTAGTGGTCTCTTTGGTTTTGTGCTCAAACTAAGCTTTTCTGTCGTTGTAGCACAAAACAAGGGCTAGGCAACTTTTTTTGTGCTACAACGACATTTTTTTGCCTGACATCTGCATAAAATAACTCTCAATAACTTTAGACACTCCTGCACCCATAGAGATACATTCTCTTTTCTGTGCCTGCACCCATACAACTAAATTTTAGAACCAACTCTCAAGTTAAATATCACTGTGTAAAAGCGCCACCTACACCCACGCTTGAAAACCAATTTCATTAAATTGTCATATTTTCTAAGCGCCATCTACGCAGTTATTGTTACAACTGATGGATGTTTTGTTTCAGAAGGGGTGAAGCGCTTTTCACATCTAGTGTTTTGCTCCCTTACTAGCAATCAGGTGGCCCTCAGGTCACACAGATGGAGCTGCTTAGGTTTGAAGCCGCCTTTTTCATATTCTGCCACCGCCGCTTTTTATTTTTATGTTTGTTACGTTCTTATAGATATTATTAATGTCAAATTACTTTATTGTCATATCGATGAATACCTTACTGATATTTTAATAAAATAATCGATAAATTAGTCAAAGATAATGTGTCTGCCCACACAAACCTTTGTTAGCTTCACTGACTATTTTTCGAAAACAAATCATTTTTTATGCAATAACAAATTCAGTGGATTTTTATATATCAGTATATAAAAAATTTGAGGTATAGATAATGACCTACAGACCCCGGCCTAAGTATTGAATTACTGTTTCTTAACCTACTAATTGATGTCGTAAAAAGCGGATATGGAAAAAAGCGCAGCATACTGCTACCCTCGTCAAAGTGGGTGGATGTTACTGCACATTAAAGGTTAATTTTGCAAATGCCCACCTGGCTAGCGACCACCCTCAAGTAGAAAATCTGTAGCATACGGTGTGTTTCGGCAGCAGTCCTCAGGAGCCAGTGAAATCACAGGCACAATGTGACTTAATAACTATGTCTCAAAGTGACGGGCGCAGTAAATTCGTGGCTTGTTACGAAATGCATCTCTTATAAGCAGAAGTTAGTCTGCTTAACATCAGGTTGGGCCTCGTGCTTGTTCCGTCACGGTAACATAAAAAAAGTTGGAAACTGATTGGAAACATTTTTTGGAAACATTAAATGGGTATGATTGTCATAACCATACCAAAATTACAAATTTACAAGGGGAAAAGTTATGGTCATGTGCGAGATTCAAACCCGCGTCATCCACCCCTATAGCCGGAGTGTGCTCGTAAATCTGTAATGTTGTAATGTAATCCGCAAAGCATGCGTCATTGCAAAAATACTCCTAAAAATATTAAAATGATAACTATACTTCACAAAATTAAAATAATTTGCTGGATTGACGTGTTATTTTTTTTTATCACACAATTTTTTTATTATACTTGACACCTGATGCTAAGTGATGATGCGATCGATGATGGAGCGCGCTTACCCAGAAGATACCTAATCACTCGCGTTTTGAAGACCCCTATATTGTACTTGACCGGAAACACAGACTCAGTCAGGGTGTTCCATTCCATATTTTATTGTTAATATGTCAGCGTTTGACCAGTATCTCACCTGATGGTAAGTGATGATGTAGTTGAACATGTTGTTCAGGCTAACAGAATTACTGGCCCTCAAGGACAGCCCTCCGAACACACATAGGTGCTTGGCGATAGATTTGCTACTTGAAGGTGGTGCCTAGCCAGTTGGCCTATGGGCATATATGACTGCCATTTTAAGGCAACAACTGGGACCAACAGCTTAACGTGCCCTCCGAAGCACAGAAGCGCTCAGTAGTAATGTCACTAGCGGTCACCCATCCAACTCATGACCGCAGCAGACGTTGATCGGCCTTAACTGCCACTTAACGTTATATATGCCACGCGGCAGTAGTGAATCAACGGTAAACTCCATCGAAACTGGGTAATGTGACAATAGTTGACAGAGCGAGCAGCGCGAGCGAAGTGAATCCTTTTCAGCTTGGGCGAATTGGTATTCCTGTCCCAACTTACGGTTGTTCTCTACAAGACGCATATCTCAACCGATTCTGGTAAAATTTTGTGAGCATATTCTTTATCAATACGAAATGTTTTGTCGTTTCAGTTTTAAGAATTTTTTTCAAAATGATGGAGATAATATGGGGGTTGAAAACGTAAAAAGAAACATATTTCATGCCAAGGTCTTCAGTTCACAGAGATACTAGTTTAAGGTTTTTTAATATATACCAACACTTTTTAAATGTTACGCAACATTTTATTCCCGTTGTGCGCGCCTAGAAATACGGGAACATATAAAAAATAAAAATTTAAAATAATGTATTTTAATTAATAAAAACATCACGTACTGACTCTGTATGATGTAGAACTTGTGGCTGAAATGTATATTATTTTTATGTCGTTATCAACCCCATATCCTCGCCGTTTTCCAAAAAGTATAAAATCTGAATCGAAAATAAACCATATAGTCTTATTTTAATGGAAAACCAGGCAGACATACGAAATCATTTTTACCCAAGGTGAAATGGAGACGCTTCGCTTGTTAATAGTTTGTACTATATAAGTCCTGACATTTATTAAATACTTCAAATAAATACTATTAATACTGCATAAATATACTACAGTATATTAAGTAGATAAGTATCCTACAGAGGACATAATTTCCTCCCCAAAGGCCGGCAACGCAGCCTCGAGATCTCTAGTAGTGCGGATGCCCGTGGGCGACGTTGATCACTTACGACCAGGTAAGTTGCCTGTTCGTTTGCTTAACTAGCCCATAAAAAATTACTTACGTTTTGTTCTATTCAAAAAGCAAAGTCTACTTTTAGGTTTAAAATAGACAAAAATAACATTGCAGCTCTGTCGATAAGGTATACTTATAAGTAGGTACCTAGACCTCGAGATAAAGAAAGGTATTGAAATTCCCGATGCATTCGACCAAATGAACCAAGTTTTTACAGATGTTTGAATTCGAAATCTATGGAGAAGCGAAAAGATAAAAAGTTTTGCATAAATCTAATTTAGATTTCTAAGTATTGAATTCACGTAAAATAAATGGTCATATTACGTGAAATCAGTGGCTGGTTGGCACTAATTTTTTTTTAAGTTTTTGTGACGGAACTTGCACAATGCCCATCTGAAGTGAAAAGGTTACCTCGGCCGATAACGGATGCATTTCGTCACATGTGTCTGTCACTCATCATTGCACCCTGTTAACAAACATAAAAGTAGTAGTTTTTATATATTAAATTGTGTTAACACTATATTGCATATGGCAATAATTTCTAGGTAGAATTTTATAATCTGTGTAATTGTTCTGTTCTTCGCCATCTCAAAATGTAACGCTGGTCTTCTTACAATAAATTCGTTTAATTCATAAAAGTCAAGGATTTTCATTTCACCTTGACACAAACTAACACACCCGTCGCCTTTAAACATATAGTTGTTAAGTCTCGGGTGACTGTTATTACGAATTTACTAACTGCCTCATAAGGACTGCTGCTGGAACACACTCTTAGGTGCTTGGCGATGCAAGATTTTCTACTTAAAAGTGGTAGCTTGCCAGGCGAGCATGCGTAAAGTGCCCTCATCACTTGAGGTGAATCTCAAGCCAACGATTGAGATCGAATCATGGACCTGCGGCACTGCTGTCTATAGCTCTTACCGCTCAGTTATCATCGTTGCATTGATAGCTAATGCAAAAACTTCTTTATCATTTTCCTGTCTTTGACCTATACTGGCGCATGGCGGTGAGAACAAAGATTCTTGATAAGTCCTAACATGATTCAAGTAATATGTCACCATTTCAACTACATGGGGTTTATTTTGTGTCTCATTTCTCGCTATTAAACACTTAACATGGGTATAAAATAAAAACATTTTAATACTACTCCACAGAGTTTATGTCATTGGATGGAAACCGAGCCGTCGAAACCAAGAGCACCCACTGAACTAACTTCTGATTTGGTTCGTATTTTATTTATGCCATTTGGCTTCGAATAAACTGATATAAATAAATGAAAAATTTTGTGGTAAAACTACATAACTCAGATTGTTTTTTACATAAAAATGATTTGATAAATATATGTATTTCTTCCATTTTGTTTTGTTACTTAGGTATGACATTATAGATTTACAAAAAACCGATGCAAATAATATAATATTTGTATCCCTTCACATATTATATACGGGTGCTGCTTATTATGCTTAATTAATATACATGGGTAAACGAGCATAAATACAAGTAGTAGTAGTATGCCACGAGAGATAAATGAAACCATATTTTTTTCCCCTCGTAAATTTGTAATATTGTAATGTAATACGCAGAGCATGCGTCATTGCATATAAAAAAAAATTGAAACCAGGAAACCTCGGCAAAATGAGGAACTTAAGTATTTTATTATAACATGCTTTTATTTAGTTTCACATGTTTGTCATCAAATCTTGCAAATTAAATTTGATTCATGTCCGGTCAGCGATTGAGTTGAAATTTTGCGTACATGTGTAAATCGCGTGACAATGCAATATTATGATGACATAGTGCTAATCTGATGGTGGAGCTGGAAGGTGGCCAAAGGAACTTCGCAATGAAATGACACAACTTCATTGAGTTTGGGCTCATTTGAATCGTCTTGACGAGAAGCTTGTTTTCAATGGTAACCAGGGTCTTATGATGGAGCTGGAAGGTGGCCATAAGAACTGTAATGAAACGACGCAATCCCGTCGAATTTCGGCTTGTTTGATTCGTCTTGTCGAGTACTTTATTTTTAGATGGTTACCAGGGTCTGATTTGATGATGGAAGGTGGTTATAGGAACTGAGTAAAGAAACAACACAAACCCATGCATTTTTAATATTTTAGTTCATTTTATAATTAACAAGAACATAATAAAAGCTTGTTAAAAAAAATCGTTTCTAGTTTGTATTACAAAAATCAATTTCACTGCATGAACTCTGTTGAGAAATGAGAATTTACGTTGCGCCGCCGAACGATGTTATCCATTCAGTTCATTTGTTTTGTGATTATAAAGTATACAAAATTTTTGCTATTATTATTTTAGGCTGGATTACACTAAATTTTACAATTTACGTCAAAAAAGGTTCCATAGTCAACCTTATTCCAACGGAATAATTACATTCACAAAAGGTTTGACGCTTACTGGAAATGACGCCCCTAGACATAATTTTACCTACAATTCAATACAAGGAGACATGTATCCTTGAATTCGTTCTAACTCAATATAGTAAATCAGTATTCTGAGGTCGTAAATAACTTTGAAACAAAATTAACATGTTAGAGTTTAGATGTTAGGATCAAAGCCGACCTACAATCCCTTTTTCATTTATAGGAAACTCAGAAAAGTGACAGGATTAGTGCTCCATTTTTCTCTTAGACCCCGAAAATGTGTTTTTTATTTTTCTTTTTTTTGTTTATGCAAAATCAGTACTATTCTACTGAATAGTACTGATTTTGCATAAACATAAATAATTTAGCATAAATTAATATTATAAATGCGAAATAACTCTGTCTGTCTGTCTGTCTGTTACGCTTTCACGCCAAAACTACTGGACCGATTTGAATGAAATTTGGTATGCAAATAGTTTGAGACCCGCGAAAAAACAGGATAGTTTTTATCTAACTGTGCAAAAAGAGGTTAATGTTTTTGCGCGATAACCGACATCCATAAAGCTAGTATTTAATACGTTAATAGATATATAGATATATAACTCTTTATTGTACACCAAAATAACATAATCGTTGTAAACAATAACATAAACTTAAGTAATATTGTACAATTGGCGGTTTACTCTCTAAAAAGCGATCTCTTCCAGACAACCTTTGGATGGAGAGGAATTTTGCCATGATAGATGACGGTGGTGTATTATATAAGATTAAAAATAATAAAGTTAAATAGGAACTTTATATACCTACATTTTATGGTAATGACATAACATACAAATTTATCACACATATACTATACTTAGTAATATATACATAATACATACATATATAATACCTACGCGATGGAGACCCACAATTACACCAAAGCAGTATCCAGGCTTTCAGCGTTAATAACTACTCTATTTTGTAGCTTTTTTTGCCATCTCATTGTTATCCGTACCTTCTATAAGTCAGACACAATTTTTACAGTTTGATATCAGTTTTTAGAAGGAAACCGGCTACGTGCAAGTCAGGCCTTGCTTTTTCAGTGTTCTGCATTCCATAAAAGAAAAAAAAAACGTTTGGTGGATTTAATAACAGCTTCAAAACTGGGTTGTGAATCGGCATTTAAAGTACTTTAATAAGAAGCGATCCATAAAATAGAGACAATTCAGATTCCTGACTAGTTTTGTTTTTGTGATAGACCTTGTAACAACAATGGTTTATAATTGGTTCAAAGTTCAAAAAGAAAAAGGGTTCACCCTTTGGGGCCCCAATTTTGAAATCATATTTTAAATAAAACTTTAGTCATAGTATATGTATACTGCACTCAATAAGCTAAAGACAATCCCATCATAGATGCTACGAGTAGGGTGCAAACAATTTATTTCTGCCTACATTAACATGTAAAATGCCATCGAAAAATAATGTGCTTCATTTTAATTTATAGTCTAAATTTCATCCTGTGTCAAAGTTATACACAAAAAATTAGATTTTCAGATTACAAAGCTCTTTTCTCTCTAAACTCATACAGTTAAGAGCTTTTGCCATACTGACGGATGGATGGACGAACGGATAGAATCTCATTAATATGGCGCCGTTTTTCTTGTTTTTCGTTGTCTTGGGTGCGGAACCCTCAGGAAAAGTAGGGATAATAGGTAAGTTTCTAGTTCAAATATTGTCTAGGTTAGCTTACTGTGCTTAGTCGGTATAATGCCTGTACAGTTCCGCTTAATAACATCGTAGTTACCGAGCTCCGTGTCGCTGCAATTATTACTACATCCTAAACGTGTAGTGAAGTTCTTTGTCTTTTCTTGTATGTTATCGATGATTCTTATAAGATTCGATACATTATTCGATGTATATTTAGAAATTAATATCATGACTTTTATATAATAAATAAACTTAATTGCCACCACCACGCTCTTTGGAGATTATTCACTGCACTTCACAGAAATTTCACAGAGCTGCATGGATTTTGTTGCTAGAAATAAAAATCTTGTGGCCAAATCAGTATTTATTCTATTAATATTTTAAATTATCTCTGTATGATACACTCTAAATTTTGTTATGGAAGTCCATTGTTTATACGTATAGTTTATATCTAATTGTATGATTGTAGGATTTTGAGTGAGATAGATGCTGCAGCTTTCGTTTAACATTCATATCAGATGTGTAAACGAAACGTAATTTAGAATCTTAGGCACAAAATATCACTAAGACTTTTTATCGAATTTAAAAAAAAGAAGTATATATTCTCGATTCAACTGTATTTTTTTGTATGTTGGTTACGCGTTTGTATTGCCAATCATAAACTGTTTTTAATAATTCTTTTATTAATTATTGGTTGATATATACCTACTTCCAAAGTGGTCCTGTTAAAATTTTATTAAAAACGGTGAAGTAATTTTTAAGTTACAACCAATTAACTGAAAAATGTACTTTGCAAATTGCAAATCCTGTCGATGGTAAAGTTTTTAGGCCAGTGAATGTTTGTGTACGCAATATGCATCATAAAAAAGAGAGAAAAAAAACAAAAGTACAGTACTTTTATTTTAGTCTTCTAACAATCTGGAGAAAAATCAGCCGCGAAGCATTTAACGTTGTATCCCAGTAGAGGTCCTTGAAATCCAGCTCTATAATAAGTCTGTTTAGAGTCTTTAAACAAATCATAACTAACTATCAGGCGAGATTACAGGGTAAGTCTAGCCTACTGGCAATCAAAAATAATCCTATGGCTCGAAAGACTGTATCTGATAAGTTTTAGTAAGAATCCTCAGTGTGGTAACGTCAGTATGAAACGTTGATATTTGCAATACCTACAAACATTTAAGTGACATCTGTCTCAGTGTTCTCAATTTAAAGTCTGCTCATGTAGAAAGTGACAATTAATCCTTAGAGTGCAAGAAACCTCTAAAACTTGATATCGATATCGATAAAACAGCCTCAAGGGACACCACTGTCTGCCTCTAACTTATGTTCGCCTAGTGTTAATTTCGTCGTCTGACAAATTCGCCTGAGGCGCGCATTCACGCCTTTTTAATGGTCCTCCGTGCCAACTCCCACGGAAAGCTTTTTTACGTGGAAATTAGTTCATAATAGCTGCAGCTGGCTCGAAGCTTCTTGGGCGCTTCGGCCTTTCAAAACTGTACCTGGCTTTGTAGCTTCCGCCTGTTGCTTGTTGGGTATTTAAAGCTATTGCCAATTTAAATATATATAAAATCATTGGGAAATTCTTCTCCTAAAAACAATATGTTATATATTTATATATATAATTTTTTTTTGTTTTAGAGTGTTTGTATGCGAAATTTCACTCGTTGATTCACACCACAATGATCTTAAGTGTCGTCTATGCAAGTAGTGAGAAAAATCGGCGAAGTTTGACTTGGGCCCCATTCTATAAAGCACTGCATCATAACAACCCATGAAAAAGATAATATATGTTTGATTATTTATTTATTTATGAGACCGTCACTTGTCAATTTTAGAAATGAATTGTTAGACCCCTTATTATAAAATAAGTTTTAAATTTAGAATTCTAGTATGTTATGTATATATTAAGACAACTAAAACTAAGTGAAATGGGGGAGGTTGTGTTCTGCAGTGGATAATTCAACTGATACAATAAATATGTGAATCAGTATCACTGCTTTCTGCATCTGACCCTTGATCCAACCGTCTAGTGAGAGCCTCTTGAGGTGTTGGTCGAGGCTCTTTGCTATTAGGCCGTTCGCCGAAACGACTATCGGGACAATGATCGTCAAGTCAACATCCCACATGGCGGTTATCTCGTGAGCCAAGTCAAGGTACTTGCTGACTTTGTCCTTCTCGGCCTTCACGAGGTTCTCATCATGTGGGATTATATATATATATATATATATATTGTATATATATATATATAACATACTGGAATTCTAGATTCTAAACTTATTTTATAATACGGGGTCTAACAATTCATTTCTAAAATTGACAAGTGACGGTCTCTTATATATCTAATTTTTAAATAAAAAATTTACAAAGGTATGTATGTACTGTTATCAATAACCTCTTGGCAAAGATACTTCGTATTCGTTGTTTTAACTTGTTTACAGTTGTGGCTTTAAAGTCCCAAAAGCGGAATTTTGGGACTTAGCCTTAGTGTTTATGTTTGGTCCCTATGTTAGTCAAATTTACGATACTGACGCCCTAAATCACACGTCAATCGTGGACATTAAACCCAGGAGAGTATTTCTACGTCCATTTAAAGTCGGAGGTTGCGGCTAATACCTTAAGCATCAAGAATTTTATTATTTTATGAGTTCAAAATAATCAAGTATTATATTTTTTATGGAAAATGGCAAATACCCGCCTGCACGAGAGAAGTAGGAAATATTTATATATTAATTCAAAATTGAAAAACCCGACTGCAAATAATCTATTTTCATAATGAATAGATTCAGGCGTTACTTTGCGGAAATCCATATTTAATAATGACAATTGTTAGCTACAACAAAGAGCAGTGACTCACGCTCGAGTCTAGATAAAGGCGTGCTGACTCATCTCGTCTATATAAAGGCGTGCTGAGCCGCCGGCCGTTGTTTCTCGATCGTGCGCTCGTAGAGTCAAGGCAAACCTCCTGAGGATTTTTCGACGCGTTTCGATTCTACATGAAGCCATGTAGAAGCGAAACGCGTCGAAAAATTCTTCCGGTTTGGCTGCGTGGCGCTTGTGACGTCACGTCGGCTTAGCAGGAAAATTTGGTGGAATTGTCACTAGATAAATTTGTGTATTTTTTAAAGTATTTAAAAAAATACACAAATTAATTTGATGTTTTCTTACAATATTTTTAAAATATGTGTCATTTTTATTTATTTTTATTAAGTGTTTTATCTTTCCTTTGAAATTGAAACTGCAAGTAATATATATTTAAGGAATATTTTCTTAATGGCTTTCATTTTATGGCGTCTTAAATCCACTAGTTTGTTTATTTTTTTAACATTTTTAGGTACCTAGTGGCACCAGCGCTAGCAAAACAAATTTAATGATGTATTTTTGTATGCCTGATTTGTTAGCCTTTGACTACTATCTCACCTGATGGTAAGTGATGATTTGGTCGAAGATGTTGTTCAGGCTATCCAAGAATTACTGGCTTTAATATTATACCTGAAAACATAACATTTCGGGCAGTCGTGTTATATGTAGAAAATAGCTTACAGTGTGTTTTAGTAGCCATTCTTGAGTGCCAGTTCTCAATCCTACTATGTACTATATTTTCTTATACCATTCTTACTATCGTAAGATTTGGTCAAAGGGTAAAAGAGCAAAACAATATACATTTCTAGCGTTGCAATTATTCAAATTACAAGTGCGATAACAGAATAGTTTAGTCTGATACGTCATTATCATATTCGCGGGAACTTTTTGCCATTATGCAATTTTAAACAGAGTCATAACTCAGAATCAAAACGGCTATTGTGCTACAATATAAGTAAAACTTGCATGTTTAAAGATGCTTTGTAGTATTCATCGAGATAGTTTATTTTGATTTTAGTTATGCATATCGCCTTTAAATTCGAAGTGAAAAGGTTCAAAGTTGTGTATAAAGGAATTTTTAAAGATGCAAAAGCATTGCGTGTTACGATAGTCTACGGCGTAGCTTCGTAGCAACGTAGCACTGAATAAGTAAATGCCTGATATAAATCAAGTTAATTGCACCAGAGCACCTCCTCGTATGAGCCAGCAGCCCTCAAGCGTAGTTTTTCGATAGAGTGTTTAAGCTACCATCACGCTTCTGAGTTATGGCATTCCGTGGCGTTGGTTACGATTTATTTTTACAATTTAAGATATAACTTCCCATGTGTTTGCTTTTGGATGTCTTTGTGCATGAAATGATTAGACTGTTCGACGTAAATCATTTGATTGCTTAAGGGTCGTGCAGATTAGGTCATGTACGTGAGATTGGTCCACATTGATGGCACTCGCAAAACACCCTAATTGGTTTGCTCACGTGGCATGCGTGACAGACAAAGCCAGCCCGCGGAAGACCCGCATCCGTTCGGCTATTTTTAATTATACTATCACAACAGACGCAAATCAGCAAATATATGTCAAAATTTAAAAATATAAAGTTATGAGCGCAGTCAAAACACTATAGACGATTTTTACCCCAAAAACTAAACTACTAGTAGTTAGGAATTTGAAAATTCGGTATTTTATATATCAAATTCTCAATTTAAATAAACGCTGATCTTTAATTTAGTTTAAAGCGATGATTGTTGTAAAACGAAACTTGGAAAGAGCGAGGACTGACTCGCACTTCGCCACTTTCAGTGTTATTTCAAAGCACAAAAACACATAGTTCAGTGAAGTATCCACTGATGTTTAAGAAATGGAGACATACTCTGCCCATTGATCTACCGTGGTGAGGGAGAGTTAAAAATTTGCACGCCTGCTTGCATGCTGAATACAGTGACTAACATTTATATATACAAACATAAAATGTAATTTGATGGTGTATTCTGGCAAATAAACATTTGAATATGAATTTAATTCTTCTATCGTTTTTCCATCTAATGAGGACGGAACAATATCTGCAGCCACCGAATTGAACAAAAAAAACTTTATACAAGCTTATTCGTTTAGCCGGTTTCAATTCAAAAAATAGAATAAACTCTTTGAGGTTATCAACATAGATTCCAAATTTATTTTGGAATAAAAAGTGTAACAGAGAAGAGGATGCAAAACTACCTACAATAGAATGGAATAATCATATATTCAGAATAGCCATTTTAGGTCTTACACAAATATTGATTATAGTGTGAACAGAAGATAATCTAATATAATTAGTTTTAAATAAAGATTTTTGTAATTTATTCCAATGTCTCTATTTTTAGCCTTCTTCCAAAATGGAGGAGTTTTGTTTGTTTTTTGTACGGTTTGGTCCGCCAATTATATTGATTTCTATTTTTAGTTTTCGTTGGGTAGAGTTTAATTTTTAAATTGATCCCACTGAAATTTCATTAACGTCTGTGGAGTAGTTTATAAATTACTTTATTACTTAAAAAAAGTATTTGCTACTTGAATAATTTATGGTATTTGCGACTCTTGTTGGTGGTGAACTATATTGTAGGTGTGTGTGACTGTTTTAGTTTTCAATGATATTGCAAGTAGTATACATCACTAAAGGAATAAAAAAATATTACCCTATTTCCTACACTGAAAAATATTAAATAACTTGTGGAAATCGAACCTTGTTAATGTGAGGTCAGTGTTTTGAATCAGCATCATATACAAACTATAGCACCTCAATATATATTTTTCACTATTGGAACTGGGTTCCATTTATTTATTTGATAATTTTTACAAATTGAATCATTGGATCTTCAAGTACAAAACTAATAGGTATTTTATAGGATGTAATGTTACCATTGACCATTTCGCAGCTTTCCATCAGGTGAAATTGTAGTAAAATGGAAACTTGAATCTGATTTAAAATTATATTAGTTCATAGATCCCATATTTCTTCAATAATTTAATTCTTCTCATTTGGTTGAATTGAAAAATATTAAATAAATTAAAAAATATTTAATCAGGTAACAAAACCCAGCCTTTAGTAATTACAAAACAATGAAAGTATAATTAAAATTTAAAATTATGTTTAGAATGAATATAGATTTCGACTATGTAATATAATATATACTACTTAATATCATGCAGAATATTCATATGTACTTCATCTGTTTAATACATAGACGAAATGCCTTTTATCGAGAAATTGAGACACTCTGATACCATCTGCAAGATACTTTACGAGCTCTTTCCTAACCTATTCACCAGTGAAGCTGTCCTTTTCCGGAGGATAGCATTAAATAGTTACAGAAGCTAAGTTTTATAGCTAAGTTTAATCACAAAAATATAATAAGAATATTCATTTTATACAAGCGTCAGTTCGTACTAAGGTTAAACGTGAAGCGTCGATCTGGAACACTCGACGCGTAAACTTGAAAACTAATAATGCAACTTGGCCACGAGAGATTGGAACAAAAACGATATCAACGATCCCCATCGCACGCTTCACATATCTTCTTAGGAAACGCTATGATATTTTCTTCTTAATTGTACTTAATCTGGGGATCGTTTTAAATTATTATCAATATTTTAGTGAATAGAAAACCGAATTACAGTACTTTTTTCAACTATAAAATTTCGATAGACTGAAAAAGAAATGTTTCACTTGTTTACATAATTCAATTCCTAATACTCCAAGTCTTTCTTACATACTGTTCATAAAATATGCCAGAATGACTATAAGAAACATACACAAGCATTACGCTGTAAAAATAATATACTTATTGCTTTCTTTCCAAGTAATTCCGAGCTTCAGGAAGCGTGCCAGAATTTTCGGCCGAATTGCGATCCTGCAAAAACGTACATATATTAAAATCAAGTTTCGTTTTGTTTTCATTCGTCTCATAATTCTATTTCGTTGGTATAAAGAATTCGCTTGAAAAGATTTTTTGTTTGGTTTGTACTAACATTCCAGCTTTGGATTTAAATTCGTTATAAGTCTCATGCTTAGACAAGCTTTAGGTTGAATACGAGAGGTACTTGAGGTATTACAATGAGTTTGTATTATCAACTTTTTTCTCATATAAACACGATATCTATAATTTCAACTTTTGGTATAGTAATTACTTTAAAATATTGAAATTCAGTGAAGGGAGCTAGTAGGCATCGTGCTACGAAATATTTCTTAATATTATGTTTTCAATTGCTACGTATTGCAAGCTAAGCTCAATTTTCATTTACATTTAAACATTTTAAGAACAAATTTTCATCTCGTATCGGTCGGTAATCTTTATACAGCGATCACCAGGTTAAAACGAAACAAATTGTTCACACATGATGACTGCCCACGAAACGGGTCGAGTTAGGCATGTAACCGCCTCTGAACTCCAGATCAGGCAATGGTGCGATGATCCGAGAGGAGCGTTATTAGGTACTGAGTAGCTGTCCGAATGAGAGATCAGCAGAAAGTACAACAGGAAAGGTGTTTGATTAAACACATATGCGATTCGCGTGGGCGAGGTGTGTGTTTTTTTTTGTCAGATCATACGCTAAAGCGAAGTCGTGAACAGATATCCTTTCATGCTTGGTAGTGCGCCAACCAATAGGTATCTCACCTGATCAAAAGTGATGATGGGATCGAAGATGTATGACTACATGGAAAGCTGCCAAAACAAAGCCTCAGATAGATAAACAATAGATTTTCTATTTTAGAGTGGAAGCTAACCAGGATAGGCATTCGTAAAATGCTCTAACATCTTGCTATAAAGAATGCTATGCTATGACAACAACCACAACCGACAGCTTAACGTGCCCTCCGACACATGGAAGTGCTCATTAGTTAGTCATTAGTCATTCAAGTAATGACCGCAGTTAACGTTGTTTAACATTCTTGATCGATTCAGAAAGACTAGATAATGTCCGTTACAAGCGCTTCAAAAATTAAATCAAAACTCAACGCAATAGGTAATAAAATAAATAGGAAGTTTTTTAAGGCCAATTTTATTCCAAAAAAGGTTGTTGGTTATATTACAGCATTATTTTTCTTGATAAGTTAGCCTTTTGACTACTATCTCACCTGATGGTAAGTGATGATGTGGTCGGAGATGTTGTTCAGGCTAACCTAGAATTAATGGCTCTCAAGGACAGCTGCCGGAACACACCGTTAGGTGCTTGGCAACAGATTTTCTACTTGAGTGTGGTAGCTAGCCAGGCGGGCATTCGCAAAATGCCCTACCACCATGCTATAACGACTGCCATCCAAAGACAACAACCGGGACCGACGGCTTAACGTGCCCTCCGAAGCACGGAAGCGCTCAGTAGTAATGTCACCAGCGGTCACCCATCCAACTCATGACCGCGGCGGACGTTGCTTAACTTTGCTGATCGGTTCAGAACGGCTAAGCAAACTTCGCTACGAGCGCTTCATATTTAAGCTTCAAAACTACATTACAACTCAGTCGGTTTATTTTAGTATTACATATACCGAAATTTCAGATTTATAAGTTATTCCATTTCTAACATTGAAAACGTAACAAGAACGTTCTAAAATTGATAATTTACATGGATCCCAATTTTTTCCATTTCTTAGGGCCTGTTTCAGAATGTTCGAGAAAGTTCCAGTATCTTTGCATTTCACAGGCATCGATTTAGCCTATCCATCGGTTAAAGCTTGAAACGCGCTGCATGTAAACTGTCATTTTTATCATTGAGTTTTATGTGCTGGTTAGCAAACTGAAACTTTATGAGGAAATTCTGAAACGGACCCTTAGTATAAAATATATATGTGTTGAGTTCAGTTCTTTATAAACAAGAAAAGAACATTGTATTTGTTTAAATACAATATATAATTTATTTTTTCCATATATTTTTTTTTACCGGCGGTATGCCTTTATTAAACAAAATACTATGAACTATATACAACACTACAGCGATATACGATAACGCTTTAATTGATTTGGTCGACTGACTTCTTGAAATTTTAAGGTATTACGTTAAATATTTTTATTGCCTGGTATTTCGTTGCGTGCTTATATACATTATTTATGAATTGATTTTTTTACTAAATCTTTTATTCATCCTTTTTTTCGTACTTGTTTTCATAATCTTTCATAAATTTACTAAGTAATTCATAATGACTAAAATGTAAAAGCTTGGAGCTATCGAAATGCCTAATTCCTTGAAATAATCTCGAAAGGAATCCCTTTGTAATATACGAACCATCGTTGAAATGTTTCTCTTTTGGAGAATAAAGGCTTTCTTTATTATGTGTGATATTTATTACCCTAAAAAACATTACATAACATTCATAATTATTTACTGATTTGCCATAAGCAATTAATTAAAACAAGAAAGAGCCTTGATTACCTTTGCAATTAGTTATTCTATGCCATTCGCAATTATAGCACTGTACCGTCAGCAAAAACAACCAAGTCAGTATCAGGAATTTGATTCTCGATATAACTGAATAACTTGTTTTTGAAGAAAAGAAACAATATGGGACTTCGTAACAAACTAATGTGGTTAGGGTAGTAAAGTTAGAACTGTTCTTTTTGACATATTTACCATCAAGATGTTTGATTTCTACGATAATTTTTCAATTTTGCAGATAGAACGCTGGCACGCTAAGACCTCCTATTAATTTAGTCTCAGGACATCACACACCGCATGCTAGAGTGCAAAAAAGTTTTTTGCTACTTTCTCAGGTAATTGAACCCACGTACAACGACAACGGACAACGGTATAATTATTTTTTTCTAAACCTCAAGTTTATGTTTCATTCTGCATACGAGACAGGGTCCCATGACATACAGACCGACGGATAAGAGACAGAAAGTCAAGTCTTATTAATAGAACCCCGTCAGCCATTTAGGTATTAGCATGGTGCTACCACCATGATTAGCATGGTGCTACCACCATGCTAATGGCATCTTGCGAATGCCCGCCTGGCTAGCTACCACCCTCACGTAGAAAATCTGTCGCCAAGCACCTAACGGTGTGTTCCGGCAGCGCTCCTTGAGAGCCAGTAATTCTAGGTTAGTTTGAACAACATCATCACTTACCATCAGGTGAGATAGCGATCAAAGGTTAACCTATCAGGCATTAAAAAAGTTACAAAGCCATAAAATGCGTTGACTTAAATAAGAACCTTTTTCTAAATTCGAATAATAAAAATACAGATTTCTCCTAGCATTATGTGTGGCAATCTATGATTTTTAAGAGTACATGGTATGAAAAAATGTAAACACATGTACATAATGCGACCAAATTCAGTCATTGTGTAACATTACGAGTCAATTATAAAACCCAAACTCTCCAGGCACATCAACATTTACCGTTGCAAAACGCAATCGCTGGGAATTAATAATTTAATGCGTGCAAGATAATTAGCGCAAATCAAACACACCGACATCAATTATCGCAAAATGGCAAACAATCGTTTAATTACCCAGTAGGATGGAAACCGCTAAATTAAGTGAGGACCAATTCCCGTGTCGTAAATATAACAATAATTAACTTGACTTACTTTATAGGTAATAAACAGGTTATTATTTAATTACAACTAACATTACAATAAGTTTCACACCAATTATTGATGACATTTGTAGCCGTTCTTCGAAAATGACCTAAGAAAAGGACATTGCCTATACTAGTTACTAGGTTAAGCACCATTTGCTGTGCTCATTACTGGGATGGGTGACCGCTATTGTTTACTACTGAGCGCTTCCTTGCTCCCGAGGGCACGTATAGCCTGATCTTGACGTGCCTTTGACTTGGTCCCGGTTGTAGTCTATATAGCAAGGTGGTAGTACATTCTGTAAATGCCCCCATATTACCCCCAAGTAGAAAATCTGTCGCCAAACACTTGACGGAGTGCTCCGGCAGGTGCATTGAGAGCCAGTAATTATCGGTTAACCTAAACAACAATCGCATCACCACCTACAAATAGGTGAGATAGTAGTCCATGGCTACCCTATGAGTAATATAAAAGGATATTATCAGTTCTGATCGTATTTTTATGGTGCTGTACGAGAAACTGATGGACTGTGATTTGGGCTTGGTAATATCGAAGCATACGTAGTATTGCGCTGGTTTTAATGCGAAATATTAATGTTAGTATTGTAACTTTATGTAAAGTTGACACATTCATGTCAGGTACCCGGTAAATGAATCTTAAACTTTTTTCTTTCTAAATAAAGCTTATTCTATTCTATTCTTTCATGTGTAAAGATAAAACATATTTAATTGACCTCTACATGTCTTAGATAAGGATTGAGAATACTCATGCCTCTTCCTGCGAAATAATAGAACTAGCTATATCATACAGGTCAATAGTAAAAACATTTTTTCCCATAAAATTTTGGTATACATTTCGACGCGATTACTGCAAAGATAATATGGAAAAATTTCAATATAACCTAATGAAGCTCACTTTTATTGGAGACATGAGCAGCTCCGATTCGAATAAGGCTTTACTAGACTTACTATAGACTCTAACCTTAAGTGGAAAATGAATGCGCAGTCAGTATGCATATACCAAACTTAGTAGTTTTTTATATGCATTATACATGCTGTCAAAAGTTGTATGTCGACCAGCAGTGCTTACGTCGTATCACGCCAATGTAAAGTCTACGATCCGCTACGGGGTAATATTTTGGAGTAATTGTTCAGAGAGGAAAGTAATATTCAAAGCCCAAAAGAAGTGTGTTAGATCAGTCTGTCAATCACAAACCACTGATTCATGAAAGCCGTATTTTATGGACTTAAATGTATTGACATTTCCCTGTTTATATATTTATGAAGTGGTATTATTTGTAAGAAATAATTTGAATCTGTTCATAACCCTCAGAAGTGAACGGCATGAAATGAGAATCCAGACACTTCCCCGCACAACTTCTTTTTATAGCAACAGCGTGTTTGGTATGGCCGTACGTTTGGTACGTTAAACAATCATTTACCAAAATCGATACTGGAATCAGAGTGCGTCATGTTATATAAGAGAAAATTGTTTAAATTGTTGATATTGAAATGTTATTACACTATTGAAGAATATTTGAATGACAAATTTGTATAAGCTATAATGAAAAATAAATAATATTTGACTAATGTATGCAATATTAAAATGTGTTAATAAGTATTAATAATGTAATATAATTGACATTAAATTAATACTTTCCCCTATAAGTTTGAAGGTTAGAATGTATGTATAATTGGACATGTAAATTTTGGTAATTATTCTCCTAATTGAACAAGTCACCTTTATAATTATAACGTATAATATTGCATGAGTACCATTATGGTGGAGCACTACATATTTTGTAATACCTTATACACATACCCATGCTCAAGCAAATAAATAAATTTGAATTTGAGACATTTAACCCTTTCTTTAATGGGACTATTCCTTAATGCCTCCGCTGCGCGTCTAGAGTTATTGCCACAGTATTATCAATACCTTACTTCTACGTAAAATTTCCAATTCCATGCCACAATAAGTCCTTTCATAAAGCGTTGAATTTACTTACAACAGTGAGAATACAGGTGAAGTTTTCTTTTTACCTAAAGTAGATAAAGAAAATTTGCCTAAACAACTTTCCGTTCAATGGAAGGTTTCTTCCCCTTTATCTTGTTTCCCTGTTTCTTTTCTATAATAAAGTTTATTTACGTTTATTTCATTATCTCGATATTTTAGGCAATAAAAGACTTTGTGCTTGTAGAGTGTGCTTTGTGATTTGATCAATTTTCTCAAATTTTTGCAATTTACGAACTAAGTTTTATGACAATGAATTATGTTCTTGTGACAGTTATATACCGCGTGAAGAGACGAATCAACTGAAAATTAATTGCTGTTTCTGATGGTATCCTGTATTTCAGGCGAGTAAAACAATCAAGCACAGATTAGTATAAAATAAACTTAATTTAGTTTTAGTTGGATCATAATTATATTAGCTAAAAGTTTTTGAATCTGTATACTACCGACTTCCTCAACTTATTGCATACTATTCATGGTTATAATTAAGTTCTGGTTTAGTGACCATAGACACAATTTCACCCACGTAAATTTCAGTAATCTCACATTCGCTGAGAAACTGCTAAATGGTTTCGTTTAAATAGTGGTTATAACTAAGAGTGCCCAATTTTTTTGAATAACATTTTGATCAGATGGATGTTCGTTCTCCTGATGTTAACCATGCCACAGCTGCAGCGCCAACCAAAATAAGCTTTGCATGGCATTGTACTACGGTCGTCACGGCGGCATCAGCCGCGTCCGAAACCGATAGTCTATAACTAGTTACAATAGCAGAAAAAAATCGTATTACGATACTAGTTACTAGGAAATCCGTTGTTTTTCACACAATACACAAAGTAAACTAATAATTAATTACCAAATGGTATCTTATATTCTTCGTACGTAATCTTTAATAATTTGGTTACTTATAGTTTTTTAAAGAGGTAATTCTCTATCTCAGCAGCAGCTGCTTTAACAACCTCTTAGGGTTGACTTCTGCTAGTTCTGACAAATATTTTGTTATGATAAAACTGACACATTTCTATGTTTTAAAATCTTTGGTTTGAATTATGTTATTGTTTTAAACTGATAATGAATATGTATTTAACTCATTAAAAGTGTTGTCCTAACTAGTTACCTAGAAGTACAATTTATTCTTCCTAAGAAATTAGTAACGAAATAGAATGGCGGTATCGTTTTAACTTTTCAAAATTGGCTGTGAAAATAATAACAAAATTATTCAGAGCGCTGTTTAAGGGCAATCAAAAATAAATTCAGAACACGCATATAAAAAATTATTTACCTTGTAACTAATACCGTATTAGGAGGAATTTTTCTTCTACGGTAACTGAATACGAACCCCTATTTTCGAACGCGGCTAAAGCGGTCTCGTCACTCAAAGTCTGTGAGTTTACATTTGATTCACCCTTTAATTTCACTCCTTTCTCTAGTAACTCTTTACCCATTTTGCATATCGTAGCAGCAGAATCTTAAACTGTAGCATTTTGGAATAGTAGGTACTTTCTTAACGTTAAGACAAAATTTTATTTGACTTTGAACTTCGATCGCATTCGAGCGCGTTTATATAGATATGTTTTTAATTTTTTTTTCATACTGAAGCGTTGTTATATAAAATATAAGTTAAATACATTTCGATCAATTCGTATTATACGTGTATTAAACCTTTTTCATATATCGCTTTGTCGAGTACAAAATATTTTAGACATAATAGATTCTACACGTGATGTAGGTATGCATATATATATATTATATATAAAAGTTATTTTAGAATGCTCATATCTCTTAGTGTAGGTAGTTGTTATGGCAGCGTCTCGTTTCTGAATCCCACAAGGTTTGGCTTAATCATAAGAACGAGCCGCGAAAATCGCTTCGGTCCAAACGAGCCCCTAGAGACCCGACGAGCTATCGGCCTCTTTTTGCTTTCTTTAGACTTACCCTTAACAGCAAACTTGCCAAGATCTTGGATTACGCGGACTTACCATCTTAAGGCGTAAAAACTTGAAGCTAAAAACTGTTGCTGCATTTTTTTCACCTTTTAAACGCTCGATTTTAAAACGAACTAGCAAAAGTTTGTTTGAACTTTGAATCATTGCAGTGTTTACGTTTCATTTACATTCACTAATGTTCGTGAAGTTTGAATTTAGCGAGTATTTACTTAATGTTTAAAAGATGTTCGTAGAATTTATAAATGGTTAAAATATTATGTTAGGATTTTAATTAAAATTAAGTTACTTTAGTTTTCTCTATAATACTTCTAGTATTCTAGCCAAAAATAGCGAAGAAAAGTCAAAATCAAAAGTATATTCTTAGCTGAAACTAAAATATTTTCAGAATAAAGGTTAGTTATTTAAGTTGTCTACAGTTTTTTTTTATTAAATGCCAACTAATCCATAGGCATACGATAATTTCCGTTTGGATTACGTAAGATAAGATTTGAAGATAAAAACTGAGGTGAATTATAGCGCATAAGCTCACAGCCTACAGGTAGCGAGTTGCACCTATAACAGTTCCTAAGGAAGGTTAGCATCATGTAGGTAGCCGGCTCAACTAAGAAATCTAGATCTTTCATATTCAAAATCAGAATATAATATACATCCATAATGTATCTAAAATCTGCATATCCTATAGTCAGGCATATTATTAAATTTTCGTTATTTATCTGGAAAATATTTACATTCAACCTTTTCCCAGCAGTTTAAAAAGTAGTTTGAGTTCTCGTGAGTGCGTTTTTCACACTTGAACGCCAATAGATCTTTGATTTTTAGAAATTTATAAAATTTTAAATTGTTTTAGTTTTTACTGGGACGCTACTTCAAACATCGTGGCAGGTTGTGGACGTGATTTCGTAGAAGATTCATGCTTCATGCTCTTAAGGAACTTAAGATTCAAGTTCCTTAAGAGCATGAAGCATGAAATAATAGTGAACCAATCAGAATTTACAGGTTTTTTTAAAGGTGTTTTGTGTTCTTCAAAGTTTATGAAAGATAAAAACACAAGATAAATATTTAACATATTTTATATTTCGCAGTTTCTACCGTGTCATTTTTGTACAGGGCACAGGACTATCACTACTTTTCCGCATAGCACGTCGGTTTAGCAGGAAAATTAGGCAAAGTGGTCAAATCTTATTTATTGTTGTTACTTATTCTTTAAATCAAGAACATGATTTGAAAACAGTCTTCTTCAACAATTTGTAAAACTTATTAGCTTCAGATTTACGGTTGGCCATATGAAGCCTAACCTCTCTGAGTGATTGCGCTTAAATATTAGTAATAACTTTGATATTTCTGGGAATGAGGGCTGCAAGATGGTTAAAAACCCCAACGTGCACCAGCTATAAAGTCACACTACTCACCATAACGTGAGACATAGCATGTCTTATTTGCTTCAGACGTTTTTATAATCATCTAACGAAGATGAGAGAAGAAGAAAGAATGTGGAACAGTCAGATTACGAAGCTGTACGATCTTCGGAGTCAAAATCATAAAACTTATGCCAATAATCGACAAGGACGCTATTTTAAAGGTCAATTGTTAAAATTATTGGATTGTCGTAGGCCGAAATTTATTGCCTGTCAAACCGTATTTTGCGTTGCATAATTTAAATTATTATTGATGCCAGTCGTCATTAGTATCCTGTTACATACGACAGAAACAAATAGGTGTACACTTAATAATGACGAAACGTGAACATAAAAGCCTATTCGTCTCTGCGTCGGAACCGCTTTCACGTACCTTCACACATTGCAATAGAGTTTAATTTCGAGTGAGCATAAAATTTAAATTTGATACGGTAAATAGAAGTCTGAGAACGCGGCGCTGGGTATTAGAGCTGCCTTATGGCAGTGTATTAATTTTGAACCGTAGTAACTTAGGTGGTGACAGAACTAAGACACCGACGCATAACTCACTTTGTAACGCAAATGAAACTAGCGCTTAATTTACTGTTATAATTTAGTGAATTCCTTTACGGTCCAAAGCACGTACGGGGTAAGTGTGGGCGCAGTTTACTATACTTCAGTCGTATGAGTTTTGTAGTAATGTTCTATTGGAAGAGACAAACGTTTACTGTGCTTCCGCTAAAGAATCCTTTATTTTTACGGTTCCGTATCCAGAGAGCAAAATGGAACCCTTTTAACAATACTCAAAGAAGTGCGCATATGAAATGAGCTACAAACCTGAAATTTTGGTGTAAAATGTAGATCCAAAGTGGATTAAACTAAAAGCTATATATACTATAACTATACCTACTTAAAGTAGTTTTTAAGAAATAAGCATAAAAAACCTTTTTTCATGTTTGGTGTCATCTTCTAGAACTCATTAAGTGAAATACAATATATATTATTTAAATAAGTATGTCTAAAAATATAAGTTACAGGTTTTTTATGTGATTATGACGGAACAAGCACGAGGCCCCCTGATGTTAAGCGGCAACATCTGCCTATAACAGATTCATTTCGTCACAGGTGATGAACTGCACTGCGTCCGTCACCCTAAGACATGCTGTTGTTAAGTCTCATGTGTCTGTTTTTATAATTTTACTGGCTCTCAAGGATTACTTCCAGAATACACTGTTAGGTGCTTGGCGAGAGATATTCTACTTCAGGATGGTAGCTAGCCCGTCCAGCATTCGCTAAATGCCCTCTCACCATACGGTGAAGCTCGAGCCGGCGGTGGGGTTGGAACCATGGACATGCGGCACTGCTGTCCGTAGGTATAAGCGCATAGCTATCATTGCTTCAAGATTAAGGTTACGGGGTCTATTTCGAAAAGACGGGCTTTTGCAAAGTGGAACCCTTAACAAATGAGGTATGACTTGCACTTGGCCAGTTTCTTTGTTTGCAAAATAGGTTTCTGTTTCGTACAGTTCTTGGCTTAGGTATACAAAGACTGTCATATATATTTCTGTTGGATGTCGAAAAAGGCGACAATGGAGAAACTACGGCCATTGATCAGCACGCTATTACACCAATTGATCAGCACGCTATTACTCACATTGATGAGAACGAAGTATTACTGGACTTTGGGCTCATAATAAGGCTTACTGTACTCCAAAAGGAGTGGATATCTTACAAAGAGACATTTTATTTGTTTCACAAAATCCACAGCCCTTAATATAATATATACAACAAGTTCATACTAGCATATCCTAGGGCACCTTAAGCGGTTGGTCCCTGTTGGTGTCTAAGGATGCCAGTCGTTTATATATACAGTATGTTAATAAAGCATTTTTAAATGCCCGACTTGCTAGCTACTACCCGCAAATAAAAAATATGTCGCCAAGCTCTTGATGGTAAGTTAATGAAAAATTCACTACGTTAAAAAAGAAAATATATTTCCCGTGACTGCTAGGTCTCGTCCATCGCCTTCCACTCTTTTCCTGCACCATGTCTCGTCGTCCAAGTTGATAGCCGTTCATATTTACTTAGGCAAACTTAAAAAAAAATGCCTTCTTTTATATCTGACTTCAAAAAAAAGAAGAAGGTTACATGGTGCGTAATTTTTTGTGTGGATATTCATATTTTTATTAAACAATAAATATTAATTAAGCATAGTGGTAGGGCATTTTGCAAAAACTCACCTGGCTAGCTTTCACCCTCAAGTAGAAAATCGGTCGCCAACAGCTAAGGGGGTGTTATGGCAGGTAAAAAAAAATGTTTATTTATTTTTAGTGTAAGTAAATTTTAAATTCTATCGAGTAGTTCGGCCATTATTCCTACACATAGATGATTTAGTAATTATTGCCAGCCTTGCTAGTGGTGACACAATTTATCTTGTAAATATTAAGGTTAAAAAAAAATATATGTTATAAAAACGAAGCCAGAACTGAACAATCAGTACTATCAGTACTAATATTATAAATGCGAAAGTAACTCTGTCTGTCTGTTACGCTTTCACGCCAAAATTACTGGACCTATTTGAATGAAATTTGGTATGGAAATAGTTTGAAATCCGGAAAAAAACATAGGATAGTTTTTATCCAACTGCGCAAAAAGAGGTAAATGGTTTTGCGCGATAACCGACATACGCGCGGGCGGAGCCGCGCCCGGAAAGCTAGTATTAAATACATTTTAGAAGTCGGACAAAGAAAATGTGAGCTCAGGCTTCAAATCAGCACGGTGACTTTCAAAAGTAATTTCATACTTTTCAATATTGGAAGCCGGTTATTTTAAAAAGAATGTGTTTTTTTTTATTTTCATGCAAATATAATATCTTGATGCAAATTTGATCATGAATACTTAATTGAATCCCTAATGTGATGCAAACCATCCCTTTAAGATAAACTAGCTAGGAAGAGTCCAGCTGCTGCAAAATTTGAAAGTACATTTAGACAACCTATAAGTCATAGCAGACTCATAGGCAGTCTAAATGCTCCAGTCCACTCCCAGTTTGCAGCGTGCCCAGCATGCTGGCAGCATTGCCCCGTTGCATTGCAATGCTTATTCGTTGAGTCAAATATGTGCCAGGTAGGTTAGTTATAGACATTAGTTCCCAAATAATTAAACAACTCTAAAAGGTTTCAATAGCATATATTATTATGTATCACTATTTTTATCCCGACGTTTCGACTGTGTGTAACAGTTATTGTGGTGATTAGTTTCTTCCTTCGTCAACAACACTATCGAATGGTAAATAGCCTACTTCAGAATAAATGGATCCCAAGTCATTGAGAAAATAAAAAAGGGCAAGTGCAACTCGGGCTTCACTCTATTAGGGTTCTGCATTGGAAGAACTTAATAAGTAATAAATAAATAAATAATTTATTTCAAAAAAAAGTTTTACATGATGTCGCAGTAAGGAATACATAATGTTTACATATAACTATGAATAAGAACAACATAAAACAATGTATAGGTACAATGTAGGTACATTATGCAGGGCACAAGTATGCTTCAAGACGCAAGCCGCACCAACCGCCGAAACACTACCCTCAGAACTAAGAAAAAATCTTGTATCTCAGAGAATAGGCCACCTCCTGACAGCCAGTAAAACAGTAAACGTCCCGAAACCATTTACATAGGTGTGATATACACTTCTTAAATCTGCTTACAAAATGTGCACTATAGCGATCTCATTATACATCTTAAGTGCTCCTACCGCGACGGATCCTGATGCCCTGTATAGGTTTTCACCTGAGTTTGGGCATCAACAATTTTAACAGTTGGATTCACCTCTGTCACACAGAGTTAGACGAGGAAAAGCGACTACAGTGATCATTAAATGGCTTGGTATGCTAAATTATTGGCAGAGGTTATAAATGAACGTGATAATAATACAAGTAATAATACATATTAAAAAAGAAAAACAATAAAAAAAAACTAAAATAATAATGTATTAAATGGACCAAGGTCATCATTGTTTATAGTAATTTATGTTATGTGTAGTATTATTATGTGTATGGAAGTGTTTCAATTGAAAATGAATGTGTAACAGGTAGGTTAATGTGCGTGGATTGAAATGTGAACAAGACGTCATGTTTTACAAGCGTAAAAATAATAATTATTGGATAAAACAAACAATAAGTGAGATAGATCTAATATTTTAAACGAAATACCAGGAGATCTTCGGTTTCACTATAATTAAGGCCAAGAAGCCAGCTGGTAACTTTCATTTTGCATTCATGATTTGAGAGGGGGAAAATGTTCAAACCTTTATTTAACCGATTGTATAGTTTGTAGCTTAAAATGGGAAAACAACGAGAATAAAATACAGTATTGTATTTAATATCTAAACAGACTCGATCTTTTATTCGTTTTCCACCTTGTAATAGTGGATCGTAAGTCAAAGATTTGTGTTTGCGCATTATAATTCTGAAGATAAAGAGACGTCTCACTGAGAGAACCTTAGTGTCGAGGTATAGTGCAGAGGTAGAATATCTATAAGGTTTTTTGTACATGACTTTTAGCACAGCTCTTTGAGCCCTTTCTAGTTGAAGTATTTTTACCACCCCATACTGAGACACAGTACCGATGGAGAGACTCGCATAGAGCGTGGTATACCAATTTTAAAGTCTCTTGGCATGCAGAAATCCTAAGGTATTTAAAAATATAGATTAGTTTTCGGACTCGGGATGATAGGGCGTCAATCTGAGCATTCAGAGATGCGTCTACACTTGTTAAGAAAAGAGGTTTATGCGTTTGAGCACAGCTTAAAAACAGAAAATCGACATTCTTAGTATTGCTGGATTAAGTAGAAGGGTAGGTGAATATTTAACTGAAACTCACAGTTCTAGTTTACTTTTTGAGAGAACCCTGAGACCCTTCAAGATCCAGATCGAAAGAAACCAAATCTCCATAGCAAAATTGTTTTGAAATTTACAACTTTGACGGCCCCTCCTTATTTTATATTATTTTGATAAATTATAATACCTTAATGGTGTTGAATTAGTAAGTCACAGACAATCACACGTTTTTTATAAAATAGTTTTTTCCATTAACTTTCTTATGTACCTGGATCCACCTAAAAATGTATATATTTGAATAAAAAGTCCAATATTTGTCTTCAGGAAAACGCTCTCCACAAAATATCTAAGTTCAAAGTTTGTTGGTCATTCCGTTTACTCGCCAGTTTACGTGACATACGTAGGGTCAGATAGAGAAACAACTAATTAGAGTCTTACTAATAGGGCTCTGTTTAACCCTTTGGGTTCGATACTCTAAATAATGAGCCCTTTCCTTTAGTTTGCCGTACAATATTGCCTTCCTGAATAAGGACACTATCGACTTGTGGCTCAACAAGATTACATTCTACAAATCACATACGTATAGGTTACTTGTACAAACTCATCGGGTTTTATTTTCAGCTAGGGTTATGTTTTTTTTTTAAATTAATAATGCATACGGCTTATTTCATAAACAAAAAGGGCCAATTCACCAATTTAAACAGAAGAGTATTCTCAATATGCCCTACCACCTTGCAGTGAAGCTTAAACCCCAGCAAATTCGAAATATGGACCCCAGCGCGTGAGTCCATATAAAGCTATCTAGGCTACTAGGCCATCATTTTTACAAAAAATAGTTATTAAGCTACTTTGACTAATTGATATGAAAATATTACGAAATCTTATAATTTATTCCATCATCTTAACTTAGTCACTTTACGTCATTCCGCTAGAACTAAACAAGCAGCAGCACGTGAAATTGGTAACAAACAAAAAACAAAAGAAAATCACACGGAGCGTATGATCGTGGGCCGACTCGGTTCGCGAACTACATTACAGTTTACATAAAAACATCGTGTTGAACGACAACGGGGCATCAACTTTCCCAGCGAAGACATAAGCGAAATTGAATTACACATATTGAAAAAGAAATGTGTAGCTCCTTGGTAGGCGTGGTTTTAGCAAAGACTCCTCCTACCATGCGATCCGCGCATGGATCGCGGCAGTATCGCTCCCAAGTCGCCGTGGACTCGCGGCAAGCTTGCTCAGTGCGAAACGAACTACGCAACGGGTCTGTGTCGCGTCAACCCATAACTTGTTCACAACGAACTCGTATTTCGTTCTAACCGGAACCAACAAACTTTCGTGTTTGACTTTCCACAAATTTAATATAACTTCACCGGATGAACTGAGGAAGTGAGACGGACCAAGTAATGGTCGTAAACAAATAATTTTGTTAATTAAACCCGGTTTGTGAGTTTCTTGTTCAGTGACTGTGGTTTCCAAATGCAAATTGGATTCATGTTAATGTAATTTTAGTAGCCATGATTGTTCGCAGATGAATAGATTTGCAGGTATAACGTAAAGGTGAGTTCGTAGCTTAACCAACATTAGTTTAGCTATAATATAGTATACAAACTCGCCAAGAGCGAGTCGTATGAATTACAAAGGGTTCAGTCTTATGAAACAGAAATAGTTTCGCGTGTTTTAGGATCTTCCACAGGTTATGCTTACCTTGACAATTTTAGTTTTTTTTCTTCCAACATTAATAAACAAAGAAGCCTTTTACTTGTATTTCAGATGTTGGAAAGTGATGATGATTTTTTTATTTAGTGATGAGACGCACAAGTCGCCCGGTCCAATAGTAAGCGTCGAGATTATCCATTACAGAACTATTTTACTTATATATATTTTAGTACCGAAATTGAAAATACGAGTATAATATTATGTTATTAGAAAACGAAAAAATATTATACCGTTATTAAAATGCTTATGTATTAATTTCGTCATTATGTATATGTTGGTAATTGCTGTAACCAGGTGTAATTTATTTACGGGGTGTACTGATTTTAATGTTTTTTTTATATTTGAAAGTTGGTAATGGTCATGTAGTCCCATTAAAATTTGTGTGAGATCTGACAGTGAGATCTGACGCGCAGTATTTGAGAATCCTTAATTATGCGTATTTAATGTTTGAAGTCAGCTGCCTTTTTTTTATATAGTTAGCCTACTACATAATTAATTAAATTAAACTACATAATTAATAAAATTAATCATAGCATTAAAAACAATGTAGCACAAACATAAATATTTAGAGTTTGAGCGTACTTTTATATTTTTAACCGGCTCTAAAAAAGAAGGAGGTTCTCATTATAACTGCATATATTTTTGTGTATGTTACTTACTAACTCTTTACAGGATGTACCGATTTTGATGTTGTTTTTATATTCGAAAGCTGATGCTTCTCATGAGGTCCCATTTCAATTTTAGTGAAAACAGACGTATTTGAGTTATCCCTAATATTGCGTATTTTATGAATGAAATAGTTGACTTTTCGGTAAAATTTTATTATTTCATTTATCTGTATGATCGTTAATTGTAAACCAATGTAGATGATTCTTCCTGGACTATTAAAAAGGAGGTCCGTAAGTCAATGCATATGCTTTTTGTATATTCATTATAGTTATCTCATACTTATTTCTTGACCTAAATTGTATACTTATTTAGATTTTAACTTTCTATGTTCAAAAGCAAGTTTATGTCCGCAATAATGCATAAAAAAGATTTTCAAAAACCTTTTTATCGGTTGAAATGTCAGTTAGTTAACATCCCAGTTGGGTTGGGCCTGGAAATGTGATGGTTCTTCATCCCGCAAAATAAATTTTCTTTCTACATTAGGAAGGATATGAATATGTAATACAAAAAAATACTATTTCAAATGTGATGTGTGTAAAAGAAATCGTACCTCTGGTTCCGTACGCAACCGTAGCCCATGTGGGAAGTCCAGCTGTTCATAGCTTTAATACATGGTATTAAAGAAGTTTGCGAATCCTCACCTGCCTTGGTTTCAGCCTGAAACAGAATATCTGGAACCAATCACCTAACAGCGTTTTCTAGAATATATCCTTGTGAACCATATCTCATTTTAGGTTAAGCCTGTTATACATCTTTGTTCATATTAATGTTTTAATCATGTCATCTTTGATTATATTAACCAACTCGTGAGAGAGAGGTTAAAATTTAGACTACAAGGTAAAAAATACTATTAAGGGGCGCAAAGTTCAAACGTTTGGTACAACAATTACTCAAAAATTTGTAACCAAATTTGTGTCACATATTTTGAACATTGATAAGTTATGTATAATCGCGTTCTTTGTACTTAGAAAATTTTTTAATATTCTTTTAGTTAATTTTAATTAAATATCCACGAAACAACGAAACAAACAAGACAAGCAATACCTACTTCAAAAGAGACAACACAGGTGCAAGATTCCCTTTGACGAGAGAATTTCACATTTTTAAATAGTTTAGTTTTTTATATAGACCACGCAACACACATTTTCTACAACAGACACCTTCGACGGCTCGCTTTTTTATTATTTTTTTTAGCTTTATTAAGTACTATGCCATATAAAACTTCAAATAAATTTTTTAGAAGTCCCAACTTCCGTCCAACAGGGTAAAGTACTATCCACCCATTCCACCACCGGCAGTGAATATATTCACAGGATAACAATACATTTATATTCTTTCAGTTTAGTACAGACCCCTTAGAGGTTAACACATTATTAATTGATTCCGTTCAATATAGGAAGTTATTTTAAATTTTCGAATATTTGTTCCTTTTCTTTTTGTTTCAATGGCTACAAAATAATGTTTTGCTTTAAAAGATCAAAGATTTGTGCCACCGACAAGAAAAGCAAAAATAGAAGAAGGGAGGAGAAAGAAATCCGTCCTCAAGGGTAGTATGCATAGGATTCAAGCAGCCCGACTCAATCTGCGGACCGATATCGCCATAGCTTTTTTTCTATTGGGACAAACCTGACCAAGTGGCACCACGTATGAGACCAGACAGGTTATTCAAATTTTTCGGGGTATGTAGTCAGCAGCAGCTATAACATATAGGGTTGATGGTCTAGTCTAATCGGTATGAACGTAAATCCAGTGACCAATTGAGTGAAACCTATATAAAAAAGCGAAAGGATAATTTCGTGAAGTAGTTCCAGGTACCCAAACATTTGGCATGGTAGGCGTTAAAGTCTCCTAATTCGATTACTTCGACCGAAGGTTTGCCTCAAACTTTTGGTCACGTCATGGACATCATTTAACTAAACCCTAATTTGTTTGTTAAAACGGTCAATCAATAAAGAGATTAAAAATAACGTATGATAAAATACCTGAAGGCAGGTAGCAGCTCCTTCTGAGGAACTGCTGTTTTACACTGCAATACCTATTACGCATGCCAAGCGTGTGAATTGTGGCATATCCCCTCTTAATAAGGGAGGCTGTGCTCAACATTGGACAATCCGGCTGCAGGCATTCCTATGTAAAGATAATCATGTAATAGCGCTACAAGAAACATAGTTCCTCGCTTACGATATTCCGTTCCTGAACAAGGTTAGCACTTTGAATGTTTGGATGTGCTATCCCCAACAGTGTACTAAACCATTCACTAAGCATAGCTAGGCATGATCAGAATCACTGCACGAACTACTTATACGTTATCCACCCTGAAACCGATCACTTAAAACCTCTTCTGTGCTTTGGGCTGCACAACGTGTTCTTTTTCTGCTTCTTCTCCAAAATACAGCGAAGAACTGACACTAATTGAGAACATGTGTAACCACTTCGAAGCATTGGACAAGTGGCTTCTTTTAGAAGATATACTAAAAGGACAATATCGTCGGCCAGAGTTGTGATAAAAAAGACTAAGACGAAGTTTACTCAGAGACTATTTCTACTTGAAGCAATGATGGCTGAGCTGTAATATCTATGGACTGACGTGCTGGAGGTCATGGTTTGATCTCCAACGCCAGGTTGACCTTCACCGAATAGAGGAAGAGTATTCTGGGAATGCTCGCCCAGATTGCTACTACTCTCAAATAAAAAAATCTGTCGCCAAGCACCTATTATTGTGTTCCGGCTGCAGTTTTTGAGAGCCAGTAAGATTACAAACAAATGAGACAACTTTATGTCTCAGGGTGACGAGTACAGTGCAATTCATCACTTGTGACGAAATGCATCCGTTATAAGCAGAGGTAAATCCGCCTTACATCAGATAAGCCTCGTGTTTGTTCCGTCTCAACATTAAAAAAAATACTAAGAATGTAAATTATTTAAATACTACCCACAAACGCAAGCAAACGTTAATTTAAATAATAGTTATGATATATTATGTGATCTGATTAAGCTGATATTAGAATAGAATATCATTTATTTGCTGAAATAAGGTAACATGTGCAGATTTTAATATTACACACAGAATTATAAATTTCTCTTATTCTACCTTTACAGGCGTACAAATGTTTGAATGTTATAAACAATCATAAAAATTGTTAAAATACGTCTCAAAATATTTTAATGTAACAAATTCAAAGAATTAATTATTTTAAAACAAATGTCAATTAGGTATTATTTATTGCATGCATGTCAATATACAGGTTATTAATTAGTCAACACTGTAAAAACATCTTTCAAGAAGCCACTCCTTTAAGTTTTTCTTAAATTGTTTTAACTGTTGACTTTTTAGTGTTTGTGATATGTTATTATACATTTTAATGGCCATACAATAACAGTTTTTACTATATATATTTAAGTCTTTTAAATTCTCTTCTCTCTTAACTATATATATTTAAAAGTCTGTTTTTGTGTCGAGTGACTTTTTCAGTCACGTCCGAATGTTTTGCAAAAAACAGTATGTATTATAGGTCTTACTCACGCCTACAAAATATTTGGCTTTGGATCAAACTATACACTTTATAAGGCGATATTCTGGTAGCAGATGACACTTCAAGGAGAAGTATTACAAGGACACTCTTCCATACGGCATATTATATGCATTTTTTTGGTTTATTATAGTTTGGCCTAGCTAGCAAGGCGGGCATTCGCAAGATGCCCTACCACCATGCTATAACGACTGCCATCCTAAGACAACAACCGAGACCGACGGCTTAACGTGCCCTCCCAAGCACGGATGCACTCAGTAGTATGTCACCAGCGGTCACCCATCCAAGTCATGACCGAGGCGGACGTTGCTTAACTTTGCTGATCGGTTCAGATCGTCTAAGCAAACTTCGCTACGAGCGATTCAAAATTAAAAAAATCATAGAATAAAAAAGTCCAATACTTTAACATTAGCCGTAGTTTGCTAATTGGGTTTGTCAAACTTAAGTAATGAAAAGTGACGGTTTTCTATATCCGTACTTCCCTTTTTGTCTAAAATATCGAAATAAAGAGTCAATAGATTTTTTTAATAAGTTGTTCATTAACTTAAAAGCTTCTTGAAAGCCCAACAAGGAGCTTCGTCAGTTTTACAAAAATACGGACCAACATAATTTAATATTCTATTCATTTTCTGTATGAATTTCTGTACGAGATTTTTTTCGGGAGCTTTGACAAATAAGTCTCTATGCTTTTAATTCCTCACATTACGTAGGTAGGAGAATATTCTAAATTATTTTTCATGTAAGCCTTTTATGAAAATTTTATGTAGGACTCGTTTTTTATTCCTATGAACTGAAAAAACTTGGATTAAGTATAATGAAAATATTTGTTATTCAAATGCTTGGTTACTTTTAAACTTATGTGATATTAATTAGATATTAAAATGGCCCGACAATATGTTAGAAAGATTAATATTTCTCTGATCTGATCCAATCGTACAACAATGATTAGTCATAATTGTTTTTTTTTTTCGGCGGTATTTTATTAAACAAAATACTATGAACTAAATAATTGGTTAAAAATGACCATGATTTTATTCATCATATTCATGATATAGATAAAGAATAATTTATATTAAAAAACTTTTTTATTTATATAAATACGTGAGACCATTTTACGTGTACAATTGGTACTGCAACAATAATCGAAGAAACTATAATGTGACTTTTTATATTTATATGCCTTCTAGTTGAGCCCTTAACCTCTTTTCAATCTCACCTCATGGTAAGTGATGATGTGGTCGAAGATGTTGTTCAGGTTAACTTAGCTCTCAAGGACAGCTGCCGAAACATTCTGTTAGGTGCTTGACGACATATTTTCTACTTGGAGGTGGAAACACTTTTTAAGCCGAGATTCTGGAAGCAGATGACACTTCAAGAAGAAATATTACAAGGACACTCTTACATACGGCATATTTTATGCATTTTTATTATACCTTATTATATTGGTCAGCTTTGACCACTATGTCACCTGATGGTGAGTGATGACGTGGTCGAAGATGTTGGTCAGGCTAACCTAGAATTATTGGAACACACCGTTAGGTGTTTGGCGACAGGTTTACTTGAGGGTAGTAGCTAGCCAGGCGGGCATTCGCAAAATGCCCTACCACCATACTATGACGACTTAAGGGACAGAATTCTAAAACCAGATGTTAGATTTTGTCCCCACTTCTCCTCGCGTGTTTACTTCGCGGTGTACATGGCGCCACGTCCGCAAGTCAACGGTAATATTTTATTTGATTAAAAATTTAGAGCGCTCTCTAGTAGAACTAGTAGAAACTATCTTGTCACACACGAATGTGATGTGTGCTGAAGCGCCATCTAGTACGCATACATGATACCAACCATTAGTTGATTGTATGCTGTAAATATCATAGTGTGACACAGTTAATAAATTTACCATACCTACAGTAGAACAAGTTTAGTCTTGATTATTACCAACTTGTTTGATTTTTGCAGTTTTTGTGTATGTTCATTTTTAATGAACATGAACTATGGTTTTGATGAACATGAACTATGTATCTACTTTGATGCAAGGCGTAAGCTGTTACACAAAAGATGGTTTATTTATTACAAAAACAAGTATATTGTGTAAAATTTACAAAGAAAATCATAAAAAAACTTTTTTACCCCTGATCAAAATACAAATAGCGGGTTATACTATTGGGTATTTTTAACTGACTTCAAAAAAAGGAGGAGGTTCTTAATTCGTCTGTTTTTTCTTATATGTTTGTTACCTCAGAACATTTGACTGGGTGAATCGATTAAAAAAAATCTTTTATTGTTTGAAAGCTAATACTTGTTGTTTGGTTCCATTTAAATTTCATCAAAATCGGTCAAGCCGTTTTTGACATACACTCCAATAACTGAAAAATATTTACTTATCTTGATGATATAGTCGTTGACAATGAATGAAAATCGATCCCGTAAGTAGCAAGGGTCATAAAAAGAAGTGTTTTTTTTTTAATAAAAATGGAAATGACTTCATCACCAAAAAGTGTGAATTAACTTGTCGAAGTCCAACACTAGTACGACGTGCACAATATTGTGATAATAGGTACTTTTGAACTATACTGGTACCGACTTGAACAAGTTATTTCACACTTTTGGGTGTTGGAGTCGGTTCCAATTTTTGTTTTTTTTTTTATCAAGTAGCGTAGTTCATTCAGATCCTGGCTTTGTTTCCGCTAACAATCAAGGGTACCTGCTCGTGTCATTACTACAAGTCATTATTAAGATTTCACTTACAAAAATCACATGGAGAATGTAGTAGGTAGGTACAGTTATTGTTTCAATTTGTTAATAATAATAAATACATCTCGTGGATGCTATTGTGTAGATGGGTGGAACAACAAAACTTCTAACAAAATAATACCATTATTGAAATCACCCAAGGAGAAAGATAAGTATTTTGTTTGAAAATTTATTACTTTGTATTACTATTCATACGTAATACCACAATATTACATATCGATTATAAAACCGTGGTATTACTGTTATTAACTGTATTTGTCAAAGATTACGAAAGATACGTTTATGTTTGTAAACGACACCCGTGCCGTCACTTGATGTATGTACTTGTATAGGTAGATTATGTTGCGAAGATGCACCGGAGTGCGACATAAAATCGGACATTCTATGAGAGTAGGGCTGCCATCCGTCCGGGTTTCCCTGGATTTAGCATTTTACCAATAACCCTGCATATTAATAAAAAAATAATCGAAAGGTGAATGTTTCGAGATTTGTCTTAATATACTCTTTGTGTAATAGTGTATATCAACAATGCGTCGTTCTTCTCCTCCATTTTCTATACTAGAAAAATAACAAGCTTTTATTGATTTTCAAATAATATTTTTGGTGAAGAATTTTATTGGTAAGTAAGTTATGGGATAATATCAATAACCAAGAAGCATCCTCCTATCCTACAATATATGGGGTTGTTTATATGGCTACCATATGTTGTTTATACAACACAGAAGATGTAACATTTAAAAACATAATGGCTATAATGTGTATAATTTTAACTTTTGTTGAATTACCGGCCGCCCCTTAACACCAAAACGTCCTGGGGAATACTCTCTTTGGTAGTATATCCGCTACACTTTGGTTATTAAGGGCGTTATAGTTAAGTCCCCTATAATGCACCTTACTCGATGTTCTTACGTAAGTATTGGTATGGTGCTAATTATTTCATTTTCTTTTAGTCAGTTCTTAATTCTTATGCTATTCAAGAAAACCATGGAAAGTCTCATTCTAAAGCAGAAGCTTAGGCTTCTTCTTTTTGTATTAAGTTTTCATTTCAGAATTTCATTATCTCTATCGCATCAAACGTTTACAGCCATCTTTTTACTACTAATTTATATGTACTAATATATTACGTACTCGATAATACCATGAATATTTCAATAACTTTCCATGTATGAAAGTTTGTGTTTTCTATAGTAGTGGACAGAAGGACGGTGTTTACTCAACATAGCTTTGTAGTTAATTGATAATGTTGTTCTACTGTAACTATTACGCTGTGGCTACTCGTGTCCATCCAAGACATACTTTTTCGAGATCTATGAAAAAACGTGTTCAGGTAGCTAGATTAGGTAGTACCTATTTAATGTTCACGTTCATTAGATATACTAAACTCTCTAATTATATGAAAACATGGAAACTCGAGATACCTAATAAATTTGCAAGCATTGTAATCGTAAATTGAATACGCGTCAGAAAACTTAATTATACGTAAATATAATACGTATCAAATAAAAAGTAATACAAATAAAAAAGTCACCAAAAAGAATCTAGGTATGTGAGATTCGATCCACGGTACTCGATCTTCTGATTCGACTTCAGTAGTTACACACTATACAATCATTGACCAAGGTGTCGAAAATTACACACATATCGTTTATGCCTTACTGTCAGACACATTATATTGGTCCACGTACATACGTAAAATTATTATTGTATTATTAAGAATTATGTCGTAAAATTAAAATTTGACCAAAAAGAATCTCTTTTCGTGGATTCGATCCACGTACCTCTCAATTGCGAAGCGATGTCACTTACTATGCGCTATTTGAATGACGATTGATTAGTCGAAAATTATGTACATAACCTTTGTGCCTTATTGTCAGAAACTGTATAAATTAATCATGATCCATCTAAAATAATTACAACACATTCATTACGAAAAATTCTGAATATTGCTTATAATAATTATTTTAGGTAGCTAAAGTTGTACCTATGTCTTGTAAAATGTTTGAAGTGTTTTTTATATTGCGTTAGGGTTCACAATCACATGATAATTTCATTAATATAAGAGATATATACATAGGTACATGGAGAAAGGAAGCCATAGATGCTTACCTTATTATGTCCATCATGCGTTTTTGACGATTTTTATACATATTTTTTGCATTCCCAAAGCGTTTATTTATAATTTTACCCATGTTTTATTTTAATTGAGATCGCCGAGAAAAGTGACACAGGTCCGACGCATGACGCGGCTGACCGCGATATGAGCGAGGATGATAGCAATATACGTAGATCGCTGGAGTAAATAGTGCGACATGATGTTAACGCTTCTCGGAATGAAAGGGCGTATGTGACATTTTGTAAACAGGCTCAGTACGCATTAACTGTGCTTTTTTTGGATTAAAATAATCAATGAAATTTATTGTACTTAAAAAATCAATATTTTAGAAAAAAAAAACAAATTTTAATACACTAAAATCTGGCGGAAAAAGTAGGAATCCTCTATTTTCAGAGGTGTTTTTGAGATTTTTTTCTATCGAGCCAATTATTAGGAAACATGTTTTGAAATCGATGAAAGTATTAATTATATCCTTGAGTATCGTGTATTTAAATTGCAGTACCATCCGGTACCTGGTTTATGAGATTTTCCATATCATGTTGGCACTATTTTGTAATTTCCGAGCCTTAATCATGATCCATCTAAAATAATTACAACACATTCATTACGAAAAATTCTGAATATTGCTTATAATAATTATTTTAGGTAGCTAAAGTTGTACCTATGTCTTGTAAAATGTTTGAAGTGTTTTTTATATTGCGTTAGGGTTCACAATCACATGATAATTTCATTAATATAAGAGATATATACATAGGTACATGGAGAAAGGAAGCCATAGATGCTTACCTTATTATGTCCATCATGCGTTTTTGACGATTTTTATACATATTTTTTGCATTCCCAAAGCGTTTATTTATAATTTTACCCATGTTTTATTTTAATTGAGATCGCCGAGAAAAGTGACACAGGTCCGACGCATGACGCGGCTGACCGCGATATGAGCGAGGATGATAGCAATATACGTAGATCGCTGGAGTAAATAGTGCGACATGATGTTAACGCTTCTCGGAATGAAAGGGCGTATGTGACATTTTGTAAACAGGCTCAGTACGCATTAACTGTGCTTTTTTTGAATTAAAATAATCAATGAAATTTATTGTACTTAAAAAATCAATATTTTAGAAAAAAAAAACAAATTTTAATACACTAAAATCTGGCGGAAAAAGTAGGAATCCTCTATTTTCAGAGGTGTTTTTGAGATTTTTTTCTATCGAGCCAATTATTAGGAAACATGTTTTGAAATCGATGAAAGTATTACTTATATCCTTGAGTATCGTGTATTTAAATTGCAGTACCATCCGGTACCTGGTTTATGAGATTTTCCATATCATGTTGGCACTATTTTGTAATTTCCGAGCCTTAAGATAACAACCGGGACCAACAGCTTAACCTGCCCTCCGAAGCACTACTAATATTACCAGCGCAGCGGTCACCCATTCAAGTCATGACCGCGTCGAACGTTGCTTAACTTAGCTGATCGATCCAAGTCTTTAAATGAGTATAGCATCGTTAAATACTTTTTTTTTGCTGCTACTGTCAGAACTTAGTTATATATTACAAAATTACAACGAGAGAAATATTATGTTTGCTTAGCCGTTCTTTAGTGATCAGCAAAGTTTCATCAGACGCTATAATATTTATATTATATATATAGATATATATAACAATATTATAGCGTTGAAACAATAAAATATATAACAACGTGAACAGTATCTAGATACACTAAATAAATGGGATGATACAGATATTATTATTTTAAAAGTGCTTTAGAAATAGCAATATCTTTCAACGATCGCACGATATGCTAGGATATTTATATTTAAAGTTATATATATAGTAGCTATGTATATTTATAGTTAGTAACTTATACTGCGTTATTGGAAAAATGCTAACAACCTCTTAGGGTTGACTTCTACTAGTACTAATGAGCATTCGCAGAGACGGGGTCACACACCGTTCTAAAATTTTGCTTTAATACACTTAGTGCCAATTTCACCAAACTGAGGTTTAACTAATACGAGGATAACTTTAACCTTTGTAATCAAAAAAATATGATAGACTTATTATGGCAATAACGACGTCCAATAATGTTAAAAAAGTCAATACCATGGTATTGACATTAGCATTTTGCGAGTGCTTGCCTAGCTAGCTACCACCCACAAGCATAAAATCTGACACCAAGCACCCATCGGAGTGCAGTGCATATAAGAGCCAGTGAAATTACAAGCACATGAGACTCAACTACTATGTCTCAGAGTGACGGCCGCAGTGCAATTCGTGACTTGTGACGGAATGCACTTATTATGGGCAGAGTTTAGTCCGCTTGACATCAAGTGAGCTTCGTGCTTGTTCCGTCACAAATTAAATTTAAACATGAAATTTAATTGTTATCATTATCTATGATGCGCATGGATTTACTGTTGAGCTTGTTTTAATTTTGTTAATTAGTACACTCTTATGTTTTCTTAATACAAAAGCGACAAAATGACAACAAATTAATGCTATACAGAAACAAATACATTTCACTTGTATTTCAAGTATTAAAGTTTTAATTAAATCTAATAAATTATCTTAGGCAGCGTGCAGTAGGGTGCAAACGCACTAGGGAAACGTATCCACATGTTTCCAATATTAAGACAATGGGACCGTTTTTGTTACACGACTGCCGAATAAAAGAGGGTTACGTTTTCAGTGTTCATGTATGTATGTATGTTTGTGAGTGTCTTTATTCCACTATAACTTCAAATTCAAAGTCAAAGTAAAAATCATTTATTCAATTTAGGCGTCTACGACGCTCTTACGAAGGTCAATTACAAATTTTAATATTTAAATATACTACATTGTACTGCCACGTTCAGCAAACAAAAATTATGGAGCCACTGCGAGAAGACCGGGCAAGAAACTCGGGGCCACTCTTTTAAACGTTTTTTAACAATGTGTTAAGTACATACTATATAGTAAAATTATTACAATAATAAATTTACATTACATAGGTGTTAGGCGCTAGCTTGGCAGAGGCGAACCAGTCCAAGCATTTTTGTTGTTTAAGTAATCACAAACTGTGTAGTAAGTTTTCTTTATCAAAATATTCTTCACATGCAACTTGAATTTTCTTTCTGTGAGCGTTGTAATATGTTTGGGCAATTTATTATAAAACTGCACACAATTGCCGAAGTACGACCTTTTATTTGTCTTTGCTAATCTAAAACCTGGCACCGCTATTTTATCTTTATTCCTAGTGTTATAATCGTGATTGTCACTGTTTGATTTAAATTTGCTCAATTTTTTACGAACATACATAATATTTTAAAACATATACAGACTTACAATTGATTAAAACTAACGTAAGTTTGACACATTTTTAAAGATTATTTTATCCGATTTAACTTACGGTTTGTTAACGTCGAGAAGGCGTCTCGACCGGTTTCGCGACCTGAAATTGACCGCCATCCCAATTTCAACCGCGACCGTGGATGGAATTTACCACCAGCGTGGAAACCAGTTCTTAACACTGTCTCTTGGAATAATGCACCCGTCATCTTGCCGCAAGACACAGTCAGTGCTGCGTGTACGGGTCTGGTAGTATGGAACGACAGCAGTACTAGTGATGAAGAAAACAGTGATGCACCTGCGCCGGCGCCGCCGCCGGTGACGTCAGAGCGCGCGAGGAGGGCAGTAGCGCGCGCGGCTCGGTCCGCGGCCGCCGCCGGCGCCACCACCAGTGCATGCGTGGGCGCAGTCGTGAGCGCACGCACTCCGTGAGGAAGCGACTTTGAAGGTCGCGAAACCGGTCGAGACGCCTTCTCGACGTTAACAAACCGTAAGTTAAATCGGATAAAATAATCTTTAAAAATATACAGACTTGGCAAAGTTAAAATATCAATTTCTTTAAAAAGATCTCTCAGGGATTCCCTAGGATCCATTTCATATATTCTTCTTCTTCTAAATGCCTTAACTGATTTTAATGTATGATATCATTAGATTCGTCTTAATAACGCAAGTGTCGCTAGGTACATAAAAATAATAATAGAATAAAACTTTGGGATTTTAGTTTTATTAATTTATTTTCATTTCAACTGTATATAATTTGCAATTTTAATGGAGTGATACAATGTTTAACGAAAACAAATAATACTTGTTCCCAACTGAATTTGTAAAATAGTTTGTGACTACGGTAAGATCGGCAGTTTCGAAAACCGTTAATTAAAGTAAGATAAATATCAATTACAACCCTAAAATGTTTAAATGGTGATAAAAATATTTTTTTATTACCAGTTTACGTTATCTAAATAGTGTTAGGAATACGCTTAAGTGGATTTGTAGTCACGAGTAAGGTTCTGCTTCCTGAACAGTGAGTAATTTAAAGACGGTAACCTATAGAGATGGAGGCGTCCGGCTATTTTAAAATATACCGATTTATCCGGCAACAGTTAACTGGAATTTGTACTGTACTACATTTGTACATAACTATTACGTTAAATATTCATAATACTTTAAGTACATACAAAGAATATTCTTAGTAACTATAGACGTAATCTACACTATAAATAATTATTACACACTGCCCTTATTTTCACACTAAGTTATTATACTAACCCGTATGTGTATATATGATTAGTCGTATCAAATGCTCAATGAAAATTGTAGATATTTTAATTAAGCCTCTTATTATCCTTTTTCTGTGTATGTGTTACAAAATGTTTTTGACCCAAGAACATATTATGGTGGAAAGTTTTGGATTTTCTTTTATGACCGGTCACTTGTTTGACGAGAACCCTCCCTCTTAGTAGAAGTATATTAAATACCATTAATTAAGTGAAGGCGTTTAGATATTAAAGATATATATGATATTCCCATATATTCATGTTAAACTCACATTACCGCATACTACTCCTTCGGCACAGTCCTCGTTTTTTATAACCAGCTCCATAACATTGTTATAACAATTCTTCTCGTATTTAGTACCTAGTATTTTTTGCTGAATAAGGCAGAAGAAAAGTCTATTATTATATATTGTTTTTGTAAATTAATAAAGGGTTATTATTTTATTTGGTTATTTTTTAAAATTGTGTCAGTTAAAATATTCTTTATTGTAAAGTGTTATCTTTAATAAAACAATTAATTCAAATTTGGCTTCGATACAAGCTTCGTCATTTGTGTAAGTATGTCTCATCCAAAGAGACGGGGTTTGTCATAATCCCCATGGCTATCGAGGGCGGAGTTTGCAGTACAGGTGAAGACGGGCAGTGAAGATGTCCCATTTATATTTTTTTCAATTTAATTGTGACAAGAAAGGCAGCTCGATATATAACAAGTTGTTTTTGCAAATCTTCTGTATTTTTTATTTAATTTTAAATTTAATGTCGTTGGTACTAAATTTGATTTGGTCGAATATCCGGCCAATAAATTATCTATCTCATCTCTATCAAAGTCGGTTACCACTGATATCTGAGGGCGCATCCATTACCCTCCACTAACCGGCTAGAGGTGTGCCATAAATTATATAGAGGAATACTTATTCGCTGATTTATATTGAGCTGTAAATTTCAGTCATAGGTAGTGGTTAGCTCCATAATCATGCGAGCGATGTCCGTCTAATTGCCAGAAGGTGTAATCTAGGATTAACAGCGTATTAAATTATACAACAACATTAATATAATAATATTCAGTTACATAAAATTAATTTACAGGACATGGTATTATATGGTGGCTAACCAGGTGATTATTAACCAACCTGCCAAATTTTCTAAATTTTCTTCCGCCATGAGTAAAGCACCAACATGGTCGCTGAGTCCTCAGCGAGAGCTCTAATAGCGTTCTGAGTTCAGTGTTCTGCGTGCTGCGGTTACTGTATTACATACAGCTAACGCAGCGGTTGAGTTCTTCAGTTCAATCAGCTTCTTCTACATAGATTTAGAACTAGAGAGACATAACTAGAGATATCAATAACAAATCTTTGCTAGGCATTGCACTTATAAAAATGGGAGTAACGGCCCTCAAACATGGCAATGTCAAATTAGGTGACGTCTTCTGATTGAGTTTCAGTAGTGTGTCTATGAAAGTTTATCTTTCTGTTTTGTCATTCATTAAAACGCATCGTATACAATGAAATGTAGCTGTGTGCGGTATATATTATGCTAGTGATATTTTTCACATTATATTGTCGTAAAATTAGAGCGTACCTGCTGCCCAAATTAGTAGTAAAAGTGAGTTGCGGGAACTTGTAAGTCATCTTGTAAATATAATAATTTTATTTTTAAATAAAATAAATGTATATATTATGTCTACATACTTAAGTAGTTTTCTTAAGACAACTGAATAGGTTCACACAACAGTACGCTATCATCTTTTTTTATTTAAATCGATGTTGTTAGGTAACAATGTTATCAAAAAAAGGGTTGCATACTTTATTTTTTAAAAAATCTGCACTACAACAGATTCAAATATAAATTCGAAAGAGAATCCGTTCTTTTTGACCGCTTCGGTCTGATAGAACGCAGACTCAGAACTCTAGACGCTATGTGTGGCCCCGGCGCGGCGCCAGGGTTGAATCTCCGGTTACAAATATAGTCATGGGGTTGACCCCCTATGACTATATTTATCTATAATTATATTTTTTCCTTTTATTTATTCATTTCATTTATTCATTTATAGTATTGCGAGAATAGGTATATTACAAGTAATGGTCTTATAAATAGAGTTGTCCGCTATCTCTGCTATCATTGCATGCAAGATATTTACATAAAAACTTTGAAAAATAACATTATGAAATTATTAGATATGACTACATTATACATATCAAATTCAAACAAATCATTCATTTAATAGATAAAATGTCAAAACGATATTAAATTATAAAACACAATAATAAATTTACCCATATTTAAATTATAACAAACATTTACTTTGCACTATTACATAACAAATACCTACTTATAATATATCCTTTAAAAATTCGTCAATATTATAACAAGCTTTCTCTATTAAAAATGTATTTAATGCCTTTTTGAAAGTCACCACATTATCTTCAGCACTTATATTTGATGGATTTTTTTTTCCTCTCACATATTTGTAATTTTGTAATGTATGAGCTTGCTTTATTGCAAAAATAAAAATATTCATAAAGTGTTATTGTGTTGTTATCTGTGTTGTTAGAGAAGACATATTATACTGACCCCACAGAGGAGGGGATAAAGGTAGGAAGAAAAAGATTGTATCATCACGTATTTTACCACTTAAATAGGCTATGTTGGGCTAGCAAAAATTACAGAACGTACATTTTATTTGAACAAATGCTTTGCTCTTTCTCAAACAGATGAGAATTTACGATTGTACGAGTACGGCTCTTTCTGTAATATGAAATTATAGTTTATTGAATTGTGTGTTTTTAAAATGCCAGCATTTTAAAAACACACAATTCAATACAAAGACACAAACAAAAAATGCGCACCACCCCAGCCACAGACTAAAATGAAGAATTAAAATAATATTATTTTAATTCTTCATTTTAGTCTGTGGCTGGGGTGGGAAAATAATATTATTTTAATTCTTCATTTTAGTCTGTGGCTGGGGTGGTGCGCATTTTTTGTTTGTGTCTTGAATTCTAGGTTGGGCTTGTTAACACCTTCGACCACATCATCACTTACCATCAGGTGAGTGGTCAAAGGCAATAAAAAAAAGAATGTATTGTATAAATGTTAAATACCATTTCTACCAGAAATTTTAATAGTACTGTGATTTGATTTATTGCAAGTTATAATATTATGAACTCAACTTCAACCTTTTTATGCATCAGTGAATCGTTTTATCAATTTTGTACCCAATTTTTTTTGTAACTAATAAAAAAATTAAAGCCGTTGAATGCATCTAGTTTTTTTTAATAGTTTTTATTAAAGTATTTTTCACAGAAAATATTAGTTTGTTCAAACAACCAATTTTGTAGACTACCAAACACAGTTTCAGGCCGGTAAAGTCATACTTCTTACATTTGTTCTCCCATTGCTAGTGTAGGTGTGTATTAGGTTATGTTGACTGTGAGTAGATTAAAGTGACAAGACGTTCAGCTGATAAAGATGTGTTTACTTAAGCACAATTATTGTTGACTGGCACACGGAGACGAACTCTCAAACTTTTCCATTTACAATTAATTCAAATTATTCGTTAACCACCCTGCTGTGTGGTTTAGGCATTCGGCGAGAAATCGGAACACGCGAGTTCGATTCCCGCCCGGGACAAAAATGTTATTCTCCAATAAAGTTCCTCCTAAGGAAAATGTTTTGATTTGACCCACTCACTGACTTGTTTAATAATGAAGCCGCTAGCAGCAACATTACTTGTCCATATTTAACGACTTTAAGCTAACTTGTTAAGCAGCGACAACAGCGAATATATTTTCATTTATTTTCCTCTTACAAGCATCGTCACATTTTTAAGCCAGGAATTAAATATCTTGGTATCACAAATTTTTCAAAAAACACATTTTTTATTGCATTTAAAAAGTATTTTTTCTAGAGAATGAATTCCATTCCAAATCTATTAAAAATAAGGTTTGACAACATAACTCTTATCTATATAGTGCCGTAACAAAACCGTGAATTAAGCGTCCTACTTTTCCAGTAAAACATCTGTATGTTTATCCATCAATATCCACTGAAAATAAATTCTGAAAGTTTGTCACCGTCTCTCGGAAATCAATAGCCGGCCAATATGTGCTCATCATTTTGACATCTAGAATTTCACCCACAACTTTTGGCAACAATTTTGGGTGGCTTAAGTTACAGCAGATAGCGATTTTCAAAGTTTTTTTTTATGTTTTTGACGGAACAAGCACGAGGCCTGATGTTTAGTGGAGTAACCTTTGACAGATGTATTGCGTCACAAGTGACGAATTGCACTGCACACGTCACCCTGAGCCGTACAGTTGTTAAGTCTCATGTTCCTATAATTTTACTGGATCTCAACAACTGTTTAGGTGCTGAGAGACAGATTTTCTACTTGAAGATGGTAGCTAACCAAGTCGCCATTCGTAAAATGACCTACCGCCATGCTGTAACTATTGGCATTCTAAGACAACAACCGGAGCCGTGGCCTCCGAAGCACGAAAGTAGATAAGATATAATAAAAAAATATTTTAGATAGAATATTAGAAGTCCTTGGTAGTAATGCCACTAGCAGTCACCCATCACGACCACAGCGGACGTTGCTTAACTTAGTTGATCAGTTACCAACGATTAAGCATGCTAAGCCACAAGCACTTCATAAAATAACAGCTAAACCAAATTCAGCATACTCGTATGTTGTAGAATTTTATCCGCTCATATCCTAACAGTGGCGCCAGCCCCGGAACTCGACGTGTAGTATGACGGTACAGTTTTTGCACGACATGCTACACCCGCCATTCATTAGGCCTCACTGTCCGCGTCAGCATTAATTACAGGATGCCGCTGACGAATGACACGCTGACACCGTATAACTGGCGGTACAGTCCCCTGGCTTTAAGTTGCACGTAGTAAAATGTTAATAAGCCAAAAATACACGTGTACATAAACGGTATTTTCTTCGATGTCAAGAACATGTTTGTAAAGTTTTAGAGGTAAATTAATAAGAGTCTTAAATATTTTACGGCTGAAATGATGCTAAAATATGTTTTCCTCCTTTTTATCTTTACTTAATGGTAACGTAAGTTTTGTGACAAAATGCATCTGCTGTAGGCAGAGGGTTTATCCGTTTAACATAGGGTGGAACTCATGTAGGGTATAGGGGCCGGTATGACACAAAACATTGTCAATTCCATCTATCTTATGAATGTTAGGGAATTATGGTTAAATATTGTTCCAATTCTCAGTTTTAGAAACATAACATTTTAAGATCTCTGTTGAATTACCTAATCAGCAAATCCGGTTTAAAATCTTTACCGTATAGGAAAGATAAATGTTTTGATATTACTGGCTTTATAACTGCAACTTATTCTAGTTTGGACACACAGCTTATCATTTCATATAAAACATTTTAATAACAAGGCTCTGCTTATCTTCACCAATAGTACTATAAACATCCACGTTACACATTTTTAGATATAATGTAATAGATGGCAAGCCTATGTACGTGCAAGCATATACTTATTGTACATACATACATATGTTAACATAATTTAAAAGCGTCATTTCTAGTACCACAGAGTAAATAGCCCATTTTCAAAAAGTAAAATAACGAATTTTAAATAATCTGCCCGTGATTATGTACACGTTTGGTTGCGCACTTTGGGGAACTCAGCATATTTGAGAAAATAACTCTAATATAGCGTCTAGGTCATTGACTGTCTTTAAAATTTTACCAGGAACGGTGTGCATGACCCTGTTTCGCGGATATATACATTTCATAATGCACGAATACACAAACTAACTGGCATGTAGACAGACAGTTAGAATTTAGTTTAGGCTCTTAGGGAATGTCACCTCCCTCCATCTCTACCCGTGGGTGTCGTAAGAGGCAACTAAGGGTAACACACCAGAAGGAAGGCAGCAGCCCTTTCTGAGGAACTGATATCACATTGCGATCCCCAAGCAGCCAGCCAAGCGTGGGGACTTTGGCAAATCCCCAATATTGGGGTAGGATGTGTTCAGCAGTGGACTATCCGTATGATACAGAATAGATCTCCATTTTATTTTGCTTGTGACCTTTTGATTAGTTTCAGTTTAAAATTTGTACCATAATGGTATAGTATAGGTGACAACACGAATAATAACATTTAATGCTTAATAAATTATTCGAGCAGTCCTGAAGAAGTCTGCAGAAGTCCATAATTAATATTAATATAATATTAAACATAATACTGTAAAAAAATATGTATATAATTCCACGATCGAGAATGATCCATTTTTGTCCGAATAAAATTCTTGCTCAAATAATAAAAGTTTTCTGAATATGTAACGTGTAGATATGAAATGCGTTGATTTCATTTTGGAGTTTCTGAATGACGTTACGTTGGAAATTCAGGCGGAATGATCACTACATATGTTTCTAATTTCTTAAATGAACATAACATTTGTTTAAAGTACTGTCGTAATATTTGTACATTTCGTGCTATTATACTATTTACCAAAAATTATGCACGTACTCGATTACTTAACAAACTATAATCCGCCGTTATTATACATCATCTGAATAAAATTCACAGCTTTTGGATGATAACATATTATCAAAACGTCAAATTTCTGGTATTTCCGCTTAATTTTCACACGATAAGTATAAAAGATAATCCCTGATGTACCTCAATATTTCAATTTGAAGAGCAATTAACTTCTGCTTAGAAATCTGATTTGAAGCGCTCGTATTGAAGCTTACTAACGAACATCGTTAAAGCAAGATAAAAATAAGAAACGTTAACAAAAAAGCCGACTTCTATTCTAAAAAACGTATTATTAAGAGAAACTCAAATACTACTTGTCAGATTTCACTGAAATTTATGACATGACAAGCACCAGCTTTAGAATATAAATAAAATCATTAGAATCGGTATACCCTGTAAGATTATTATTTCGAGATAAAACACAGAATCAAAATATACAGTCTAATTGACAACCTCGTACTTTTTTGACGTCGATAAAAAAATTAAGGCAACGTTTGCTGCGATCCCGACTTGGATGGATGACCGCTAAAGGCATAGTTTACAACTGAACACTATCGGGCTTTGAAGAGCACGTATCATCTTTCTCTGTCATTGTCTTAGGATGGTAGTCGATATGGGTATAGTATTAGTATATAGGAGCAATTGCCTGCCTGGCTAGCCACCACTGTCAATTAGGAAATCTGTCACCAAGCACTGTATGGAATGGATCTGTATTTGAGATTCTAGAATAGTCTGAACAAAATCTTCGACCACATCAGCACCATCAGGTGAAATAGTGGTCAAAGGATAGCTTTTAATATTTTAGTTTAATTAAACACACTACATATTTTACATAAATTTATTGTAATTCTTTGTCATTAGCGTTACAATGCAATGATTTCAAATCCAATTCCCAATTAGCTGATTAGGTGCCTGTGGTCGTATATGTTTAGTCAGATGGACTATTCATCATTTTGGATGTCACTAATCACAATATTGGTCCGAACCAGAGTTCGCGACCGCAGCCCAGTGGCTGATTACGCGGATTTATAATTGCAGACCTTACAAATGAGGCAGAAATGTCAACTCGTCGTTTGTACAGTATTTTTATTTAGGCAGTATTGAAAGTCATGTGCAGTGTGTGATGATTTATTTTGTTTGAGTATGTACACGTAAACAAAATAAATGAAAGAACGAACAAATAGTCATAATGGAGACGATTAACGCGTACTTATGACAAGCTTTCCACGGATGATGAAGGATGAATTAAAACTCAGTCCTCATCGCACTTAAGAAAATAATACTTGCAGAAAAGAAGTCGAGTTTGAAGATACGAGTATGTTTCATGCCATCCTCGTAGATTGAGTGGCGAAGAGTGTTGTTTCTAAATCTCTTTGTCCATGGTTTAGTACCTCGATCGACCAGTTATCAGGTATTTTCTGTCAAAGAACTTTCAGCAACAATCCGGAGATCGTAGATAAGCAAAAGGCTTGCCCCCTATAACATGACATTTAGATATATCTTGTCGTGGAATATTTATCGTGGAACGTAGGTGCTTAGACAAAGATATATAATTTCATAAAAATGAAAGAGGTGGGTTAATGGTAGCTAAAAGGGGACATCAAGGGCCTTAGAATTGGTAAGAAAGCAGTGATGGCTCAGTAGCATTGTTCGTATCCCGCCTCGGGCTTGAGCTCCACCGCAGAAGTGCATTTTGCAAATGCCCACCTGGCTTGCGAAACCCTCAAGGAGAAAATCTGTCACCAAGCACCTTACGGTGTGCTCCGACAGCTGCCCTTGAGAGCCAGTAATTCTAGTAACACCTTCGACCACATCATCACTTACCATCAGTTGAGATTGTGGTCAAAGGATTACCTATCAGCAATAAAAAAAGAAGAAAAGGGATCATATGCCAGATAGGCAGATGTCCTAAGAGTTTTGGAAATATATTATAGAAGAGAACAGATCTGGACCATAACAGCTGGCACAATAAAGGAAAGGAAACAGGCATGTCTTACAAAATAGATGATACAGGGCTGGCTTAAAGTTTGGAGGCAAAGAAAGGCGTAAAGGGCGTTAGACCGTGAATTTGAAAATGGAGCGTTAGACATATAGAGAAAAGCTTTGGACCTTGAGAGATTTTGAAGCGCTCGTAGCGAAGTTTGCCTTACCATTCTGAATCGATCAGCAAAGTTAAGCAACGTCCGCCGCGGTCATGAGTTGGATGGGTGACCGCTGGTGACATTACTACCGAGCGCTTCCGTGCTTCGCAGGGCACGTTAAGCCGTCGGTCCCGGTTGTTGTCTTAGGATGGCAGTCGTTACAGCATGGTGGTAGGGCACTTTGCGAATGCCCACCTGGCTAGCTACCACCCTCAAGTTGATAATCTGTCGCCAAGCACCTAACGGTGTGTTCCGGCAGCTGTCCTTGCGAGCCAGTAATTCTAGGTTAGCCTGAACAACATCTTCGACCACATCATCACTTACCATCAGGTGAGATAGTGGTCAAAGACTAAACTATCAAGCATAAAAAAAAAATAAAGATAATGTAGCAGGCATGTCTAACAGTACTAGTAATTTGGTTTATGATAAAAATACAATGCATATCTGATTGTTTTATTTATTGTTGATGTTTAATTCTTTGACCACAGTTTTACTAGTAAGTTATTTATTTTTTGTTTATATATTCAGATAAAAACAATCGTTCACAGTTATTCTTTCCCACACTAAGTTATGATAAAGACGAAGGTATTAACAAGTTTAGTCTATAACTACTGGCTTCTAAGGTCAGCTACCGGAATGTACCGTTGTCTGCTTATTTCTGCCTGCAATCGTTGCTTCAAAATATTACTTTGGTGAAAAATCTCACGAACAGCTTTTGCCACCGGCTCATTTACAGAAAAAAGCCGCCGCCATAATCCCAACGCTTGGCAGACGTCTTGTGGATTACAATATGAAATAGCAATTTTTCAGAAGGCGCTGCTGCCCTCCTTTTATTAGATTTTTGCCTTAGTTGCTTCTTACAACTCCCACAGAAAGATATGGGAGAAGCAATTCTAGCCCGCCACACTACGGACAACACCAGCATTCTACGAAATTTGTAGTATTTTATTTTCATTTGCTATACAGGGTTATTGGTTAAATGCTAACAACCTCTTAAGGTTGACTTCTGCTAGTCCTAACAAACATTTTGAGATAAACTTTTTCTATTTTGTTTTTTTTAAATAATTTTTATAAATTAGTTATTTTAAAGAAGTATAGTTTAAATTAGTTTTGTGTTATTTTAAATATTCTAACTTCTATTCAAAGAGACCGCGCCGCACTTTCTTTGAATGGAGTTTTAATATTTACATCGTGCAAAGTAATAAAAAAATTAAATAATAGATTACAGGCACAAGAGACTTAACATAAGGTTATTTCAAGCTTATTTCGTCAAAAATACAAATAAAAATTAAAAAAGAACATTTTAATATGTTTGTTACGACTAGCAGAAGTCAACCCTAAGAGTTTGTTTAGCATTTTACCAATAAAACTGTATAACAAAAATGTATATAGTCATTTTCGTGTATATCTAATCAAATTATTCTACATTAAAATTATCATATGATATGACACTCACTAATTTGTATACACGACCAAATTTCACATTCAACAATAGTTTCGTGTTTTTAATCGTTCACTCATTAATTTGAACCTATTGTGTACTGTTAATTGTTCGTTCAAACCAAATGAAATTTGTTTTCAATGTGCTTACTGTATTTTATATAATTACACAAAAAATAAATTGATAAATATTATAAGTACCTACCCTGCTTAAACAAAAGTCTTAAATTGTTGGTTTTTATTTCTTTTTATTACTAATATTCAATCCTTTGACCACTTTCTCACATATCGGGTAGTAATGATGTGAATTAATCCTTTGGCATCCGAGATAACGAGAACAATAGAATTTCAATCATAAATAGACGATATCTTCCACGTGCATGCCAATGAGTTAATATGTTTTTTAGGCCTGGAATGTAGAAAAAATCTTGGGTGCTTAGGTACAGATTGTCTAGTTAAGTATAGTAGGTATCCTGATAGGAGCTTATTCTCTCGTGCTTAATTTAAATAATAACGATAATAATGTTCATGGATGGTTGATTTCACAGTGAGCCGAAGGTGAATGGTGACATCGCGGACTCGCAAATTTCTTTGGGGTAAATGAGAGCAGAGGTCTCGCTGTATGATGCATCGGTTGGGATTCCATCGCGTATCTAAGCAATGTGCGCTGCGTTGTCATGCCGTGGCATTGCATATCATGTCGTGAAGGGTTTCGTTTTTTCCTTTTGAGGTACGGAACCATAATCGGAACCTTTATGTTGGTTGTCCTTCTGTCTGACTATCAAGACCTTTTTTCCCAGGAACGCGTGGAGGTATCAAGCTGAAATTCATATCAAATACTCAAGTCTACTGTCCCTTAGAGATGTGAAAAAATCAAATTTATAAGCCCCCGCAATCAAAAATATAGCCGTTTATGCCGCAAACTTTCGATAACCACAAAGGAATCAAAATCTACAGGGGTAGTTCCCGTGAACTCAGAATCTTGAAATATCGAAGCAACGTCTTATAGAACAAATAAAGGAAATATGCGAAAAACATAAATTTTTAGTTACAACATGTATTAAAATTATTTGTTATAATCTTAAAATGTTATGATTTAATCTCGCGATAAAAATACTATAACTTTTACTTATATCAGGTTCGTACAGAACCCTCGGTGCACGAGTCCAACTGGCACTTGGCCCTATTTCATTTCCTTTTGAAGTACGGCACCATAAAAATATATATACCTATATATATATCTAGTGACAATTCCGTTTAATTTTGATTCAAAGCCAACGTGGCTTCATTAACTATACCTAGCCTAATCAAAAGCTTTTTCGATGCGTTTGGATTCTACACGAACTACCATCTGAAGATCGAACGAGTTTCAAGTTACTCGTCTCAATTTTTTTTAATATTTAACTTAATATAAATTTTTGGTATCTAACTTAAGCCTGAATCTATATTGTTATTCAGACATTTTTCAGATAAAACTAGAAATCCTACCAAAACAATCTTTTAATTTTGTGTTAGTGTAAATCAATAAACTATATCTCTTATTATATACTTATCTTATTTCAAGAAATTAACAATAATACGAAAGGACGCTACGTCGGACTGCCCACTACAAAGGCAGATGAAACTTCCGTTGATCTTGTTCAGGTTCTCGGGCCTCGGTCCATAACAACTATAGCTGAAAGTTAAAGTTATGCCCCGCCCGGGTGAATTATTTCAATTTGCAAGTCCTACAACTATTTCAGAGTGGGTAAGTTTTTAACAGTTTGTTCCGAGCGACCAGTTTTTGGAGCGCGTGTAGGTTAATTGAAATTGTTTGTTGTATGGTTAGGTGTATCTATGTTGATGAGTTAAGCTGTTTGGGTGTAGATACTTACATCCTACAACATAATCTTACTTACCCTTTTTGGGTGCAATGTTTCTTACTCTAACAACATAAGGGATATATTAAATGGGTGGGTATCAAATATATCACCTATGTTGAATAGATTGTTCGGAGTGACCAGTTTTTGAAGCGCGTTTAAGTTAATTGAAATTGTTTGTTGTATGGTGAAGTGTATATATTTTGATGTCTTAAGCTGTGTGGGTGTAGACACTTACATACTCTATTATGATCTTACTCACCCTTTTATGCTGCTATATTTCTTATATTAGCAACATAATATATTTAATAGGAAAGTATTAAAAATATTTTGCTGTAAGAGATATACAAGTAATCTTAAAGTTTTTCCTTCGATTTGTAATCGAGTGATTGCAAGACGATAACCAAGTTGACTGAAACGAGCCTAGTGAGCCTAATACAAAATTGGTCGAAATCCCATTAGGAAGCAAAAAATCTTATTTTTACTTAATCTTACCGCTAGGAAAATGTTGCATATTATAAAACAAGTCCTGAAGCTTGGTGCTTATCGTCAATATACAGGACATGTCCTAAGTAAATCATTACCTTTGCTTCTGGCAGAAGTCTTTGAGAGCAAATTTATATGTTTACATGCACAAGAGACTGATATGTATGACTCAGGGAGACAGCCGCAATGCAATTCGTCGCTTGTGACGAAATGCATCTACAGCCTAGTGTCGAAAACGTAGTGTTGTCATATCAAACTCGTCGAAACGATTACCACTGTTGTCGTGGTTCTCGAAAAAGTGACTAGGGTTGAAAACTGGAAGGTAGCAGCGCATTCTGATTTTGAGGAATCGTCACCATTAACTGGCGCCTGGCAAACATTCTGGTTGATATGATGTTGAAGCATGTATTTCTAACTGAGCTTGTGAAAGTACATGGAACAGTTGAAAAGAGAACAGAATCGGCAAACGTATTCTACGTTCAAAAAAAAACATTAGTAGTCTTGGAAGGAAAGTTATGTGTTGCTTAACGACGGCTATGTATGAAAAGTGTGATGAGAGTGAAAGAAGCACAAACAATATGCTAGATCTTAGGAAGCGAAATCTGTGATATTTGCCTACCCTCTTGAGAATCAAGCGTTACGTTATACAGGGTCATTGGTAAAATGCTAACAATGGCTACACTGGACAGCGCCGCGCTCTCCTTGAATAGAGTTTTGAATATTTACATCGAGCAAGGTAATAAAAGCTATGAAATAATAAATTACAGGCACAAGATACTTCTCACATCATGTGGTCCTCGTGCTTATTCCGTCAAATACACATAAAAAAATACAATATATATATATATATCATTGCAAAATTTTTGTTTTTTTGTGGACTAGCAGAAGTCAACCCTAAAAGAATGTTAGCATTTTACCAAAACCCTGTATTATATATTTAGTTATTGAAAACCGTTATATTACCATTACCGTTATCTTAAAAACCTAAATATTCGCAAATGTTCTATTACCAATTCTAAAATGTACAACAATATTTAATTTTATGTTCATTTGCTCACAACTGAAAAGCAATTGCGGTGCTGCTATTGATTACAACTTTGATGACATTCCGTCACCAACCGCGGACCCACTACATATTGATAAATTTTTCAATGCCACGTGTATTTTTAAAATAAGCACGTACCTACCACATTATGTTTGAAATATGCAAACCTAAAATATAATTTTCAGAGTAAAATTTTTAAAATTGTAGATATATGCACTCGAAATTGGATCAATATTACAAGAAAAGTTTTTGAAGACAAAGGAGATTTTATTAGGAAGTAAGTAGCGCACTTTTATTAAGTAAAATACGGTCTTAATTTTATAGCATTGATAATCTTTTCGTCAGTACTTTTCGAACGAAGAGACTAAGCAATTCTCAGAAAATGTCAAGCCGATACGTGTAATTGTTCGATAATATAAAATGAAGATCGTATTCGTTGTTAACGTCTTTTACAAATCTACTTAGAATGTTTATACTACTGTCGTGCCTGTTGGTTAGCTACAATATGATACCGGTGGTAAATTAGCTGAAACTTGAATGAAAACTTATTAATACATACATACATACATAAAATCACGCCTCTTTTCCATAGGGGTAGGCAGAGACCACAGATTTCCACTTGCTACGATCCTTACATATCTTTTTCGCGTCATCTACACTCATCAATCCTTTCATACATAAGCGTCGTTTTAGTGTACTCCTGACCTGGCCTTTTTTAAGAACATCTTCAATCTGATTTCGAAACGTTCACCTAGGTCTAAACTTATTAATTATATAAAAAATTAGGCATAAATCATAAATACGCAAAAATAAAACATAATCTATATCTCAAATCATTTAAGATGTTTGATAGCACATAGGTAAACTTTTATCCAAAGGGGATTGGACCGGATATAACTAGACGATTCTCTGAGTCGACCGTGATTTGCCAGTTACGGAACCTAGCTCGGTGATGACCCCTTGGATAGAAGCCTCCGTCTTAGCCAGCCAGTGAAGAAGACAGCGATGTCTGCTGCAAAGTACTGGGGCTGAAAGAGGAGTAAAAAGCACCCTTAATACGGTAACAAACGCTTCAGTCCCTGAGGAAGTCATATATGGTGAGGACAAGACGTGAAGTGCCAACCTAAGCACGGACAAACTTAATAGTAAATGGTACTACCGATCACCCAACCAAGTAATAGCAGCATCCAATATTGCCTAATCTAGGTGATCGGTTTAACATTACTAGACAAACTCCGCTAGATTGCTTACAACTCATTATCGATAGGCAACACACATTGATAGTAGATTTATTGCGTCTGGCAGAGACAAGGTTAAGTATTTTAGGACCTTCCTTAAATCGACAACCTTCCTTACAATTTATTGGCTTCCCTTTTATCCGTTTTGCAGCGTCAAATCTGAACTTTAAATGGGGTCGTTTTCACATTTGCAGTGTAGAAGAATTAAAAGCACAGAAATAGACAGTAAACATAGAAGTATTTGCACTGATATCAACGGATATGTTAAAGATTGAGATTGCTCAAGGTGTTCTATATTTTTTTATCATATTATCATTTCAAATATGAACTAAATTTATATTGCCTGATGTACCTTTTACGACTCTTATATCATTGTCAAAAACTGACTGACACTTTAATTTGCGTCTACATATTTTTTGGCCGCTCGAGGCACAAGGTTTGTGTTTAGGCTGTCTGGAGTGACATGCCCGGTCTTTGATAGTATTTTTTTAGAACAGGACCGCATCTTAACGTCGTACATTTACGCATGATATCATATTATATAATGTTCAAGTGTTTCTACGGAACACTGTATCGTAACAGAATTCACATAAAAATACGAATACTTTACCATTCATGGGTTGTACTACAGACATTTACATTTATTGTAACGCTCGAGCTTCATTAAAGACGAAGCAAATTATATGCTTGTCTTAAATCCACCATTTTAGATTTTTGACAGCCGTCATGAAAATATTCTCACGATTTGTTTCCAATATACAAATCACTAAAATCAATAGATCGGCTTGGCGGGATTGAGACAATGTAAACAAAAATAGTATTTTAAAGATTTCAATTAAAGTATTTTGAGCTTGAATATAAAATCATACTAACTAATAAATAACATAATACAATCAAAATCCTAGATATAAAGGTGCTGCTGTTTGGTAGCATATATTTCAATAGTGTATTTTTTTTATATTCCTACTAACCGGTGATGAGCAGGTTAACAAGGTGGGGAAAACATTTACTATAAATGGTCTGAAATTAAATTAACTCTTCGGGTTGTCATAAAATCCGAATGAAATAAATCTCTGCATTCTTAAATGAATGAATTATTTAGCTTTCTTTAAAGTTAATAGTGATTTTCGAAATATTCAACAGACTAATGCACAAAACTTTGTTTCGAAAACACGCACTGTTCATTTAACTAGTTCAAATTCCAGTACCTACGCGGAAAAATAAAGTTGTGGATGTTTACCACAAGCCACGGAAAGAATGAAATCAAGTTTTTATTTCAACTGTACACAAAAGTTTCGTAATTTTGTATTGTGTTTCGAGAAAAACAATCGCAGCAGACGTGGCTTATGTGAACCAATTAAATCCTTTTCCAGGTCTTTCTACCACGTGACTGGATGATACATTAGCACAATGAGAAGAATACGCGTCACGTGGAAGTTGAAGAGTGGCAGTAGATGGCAGCACAGGTCGGTGACGCGTTGAGGCAAGATGGCGGTTGGCGCGCAGGCGTGCGGTGCATCACTCGCGCGCCTTCTAGTCCTAGCTGTTCTACAGGTGAATTTTGTAGGTGAGTATCACATATATAGGTACTTAATTGTATTTTAATTTGTTAAATAAATACAGATAAATAGGCTACTACAATTCTAGCCTAACATCCAACAGCTGAAAGTTAGAAAATGGGTATCAAGCGTCTTCTGCAGATCTTTCAACAACTAGATATATTTTAATAAGCGTGTCCCCATGCTTGTAGTGTTATATGTGTTAGAATTTGAGTGACGCAAGTGATTCATTGCCATCGATACAAGTCTGTTTTATTCAAGAGTTGTACACTATATCCCGTTGTCATGGTATACATTTGTACCATGACTACGGGAAAAAGAAATATTTAAGCGAAAATAGACATTAATTGAAGAAAAAAGGAAGGTAGGTTAAATTAAAGGTACATAAATATTGGAAATATACTAAAATTAGGAGTAATTTTCTTATTAATATTATTAGAACAATGGTCAACTTGTGAAGCAATATTTGTATTTTGGAGTTTGTATGTCGAGCATTATTTGCACAAGGAGTTTGTATCGAGTAATGTTTTGCCTAAAGAGATTGTGTAGCATTAAAATGGATGACTAAAAAGTGCTTCAATGTTTTCAATGATTCTTATTTTATATAAGCTTTTTAGAGAAGAAATGATATAAACTACTATAACATTTTGTTGTAAAGATGCATGTAATTGTAAAATTTCCTTAAAACTATAACGAACTAAAGTGATAAAGTGTTTATTTACGCACAAATAAACATCCTATGGTTCTAGAAGTGATAGCACGTAACGGTTACAAGGACAACGGACGATCAAACCAGAGTGTTAGGCCTGTCTTCTTATAAAATTGTGTTTTTCTAGTGTTACATTCTTACACACGCTGTCAAAAAATTAAATAAACAAATTAAACAATTAGATAAGCTGAAAAATATCTAAAGCAGTGATTGCCGGGGGGTAACAGCTATGGACTGCCGCACCGATGCCCATTATTTTTAACTTATTTTTTTATTTCGCACTGTTTCTCTAGCTCATAAGCAGAATTAGTGACCAGCCTACAATATTTTATGCACTTACTTGATACAGTCCCATTATTCTCGCTTTAGAGAGTAAATAACAATAGTAAGTAAATAACAATAGTAAGTAAATAGTAGGTTGGGGAGCAGTGTCTTCCATCCACTTCCCGGATCACACGAACACTACTTTCTGAGCATGAGAAAAATGGATAGTCAATAGAAGTGTAATGGGTGTAGGTTTCATATATGTATGCGACTTTCACTATCCCACCTTAATCTTGTAAAACCTGAACTTCATATTCTTATTCGTCTTCCAGAAGATAAGATTTGGAAATCTTTACATCATCCCGATACTAAATTTTGGCAGGCATTTTTGGCGGCTATTAATTTTTATTGTGTTCTTATTTTTCTCTTATGTCTATTGTTAAACTATTATAGCCATCTCTTTTACATATTGAGCAATGGTCCATAACAATTCAGACAGATTACCAACATAACGAGCCAAAAGGTTCTCACACAGATAAAAAATTCAAAAAATGTTGTATATTCTGTAAATATCTTGATTGAATGTTACTATTCAATTATTGATCACTTAACAAAAAGTACAGATACAAACGCTTTAGTCAGTAAAAAGTAAATTGACTGTAAATGGTTATAATTCTTGTTGTGGTTTTCATAATAATTAATAAATAAATGAAGCGTTGTATTATCTTTTCAATATTCTGTAAAAAGCAAGTATTGTGACGTCAACTTAACACATAGAATCGATTTTCATTTATTTTCTGTTTCTATAAATAGTTTTAGCAATGAACACAAATAAACCTGTTTACTTAGGACCCACTGCGGGCTACCATCAGCCTAAACCCAATGAATAGGGCACGCGGTTAAAGCTAGCCACACATTCACGGCATTTGCGCCCCAGAACAGGGCCGACCGCCACCGACCAGCTTTGTTTTGAACTCTCATTTCACAAAGTGCAAGCTTTCACAGCGTTTGCGTGAATCGTGTTTCATGACAGTAAACTATTACCAGACTTGCGAGTTGCAAAACGGGCGTAAATCTCGAGGGACTTAAATTTTGTTACGTAAATTAAGTCCGGGATTAACTCCAGATTTTATTGTCGTGTCCATGTTTCATGGATATGCTGAATTATGTCTATTAGCTGCTCTGTACATACCATTTCCAAGCAGATCAATAAGTGTGTCTACCAACATTGAAATAATCATAGTTATCTTCGACTAAATGTTTGCATTAAGGTTTTTCTGAAAATAACAAGCACAATGAACTGTCGGGCGTTCATTGGATTAGTCTAGTAGAACTTACAAAAAATATCGATTATATATTACACGTATTTTGGTTTAGAATATAGGTAACATATGAAATGATACCAATATATTTGATAAATGCCTTATTTTTGAGGCATAACGTGTTTGTTATACACGCCATAGCAGACTAGTTTTACTGTATTTTTTTTCACTGCTGTTTTTCCGATGAAGTTGCTATATTTTCTTCTGAAGCCTTTATTTTTTATGCAGTTTTTTAACTATGAAAGTAATTTTCAAGTAAAATTTTCAATTGTTTTGTGTATTTAAATTGCTGGAGTCAAAGAAACGCTGGAGAGTATAGTGGTATATAGTAATGTGTTAGTTTTTTAAAGTTAGTAATATATGTTGAAGATTTAATATAGACATTACGATTGCATGCAATGATTTTACGAATACTAAATTGAATCGCGTTTTTTCAATTTGCGATTTCTTAAAACCTAATACATAACCTAATAACCTAACCTTTGAACCAATATATTTTTCAACTCGTAATACTAAAAATATTTAATAGAGCATAGTACTCTCAATTAAAATGATTTATTCTCAACCCTCCATATAACATTTATACTCTGAAGATTTATTTTACAAACAACAATAATATAAAAGTTATTGTTAAGGGATATGTTACACTCGGCCACATATTTTAATGTTACTCTCGTTCACCACATTCTCGCCCCCATTTGTAAAAACTTGAATTATAAGAGCGTAAATTATTTACATTGTATCATTGTTTGTGAATAAGAAAAACCGCCGAACCAACCTTAATTACTTAGCATTCTATTCCAAATTTTTGCTTATTCACACAACCAAAAAGCGCTGAGACAATTTGCAAATAGATTTTTTGTACAACATTTTAAAGCGATTCATGCGGCGATGATAAAAATATAAAAGAGCTGGTAGCATGGATAACCCTTTCAGGAGTCAAAGCGATGCCAGTTTGGAATCCTCATTGAAAAACGGCCGTCGGGTCAAAATGTCACAGCGTATAGGAACACGCGTCCCTTGTGATGTATAGATTATGGATGGATTGCCAGTGTTTTGGAGTGGACATTTTTATAGGGTGTTGTAGTTATACGCTTTGAAGCATCTTGTTTTGTCTGACACTTAACGGAGTGAATATACCATTTCATATATCTTGTAAGTAATAACCATGTCAGTTTTAATTTCAGCATTTAATACATATATGAACAATATGATAAATGAATAATGAACAAATATGTAAGTAAATGAACTAAATGTATACGACTTAATATCGTTTATGAAATCGTCCTTAAGCTCTCATGTGTTTTCACCCATATTATAGTATTCAATCCCAATGTTATCTTATGTTCACAAAGTTTTGCACCTAATTTAACGAAAAAGATTATATTTTGATAATATATTTTAAATAATATTTTAATTAAGAGAACAAGAATATTTAGTTCCTGTATTTTAGTTTATTTTTGGATAGAAGTTAATTTAATGTTAAGCTTATCCGCTTAAATCTTTCCACCGTTGGACTAGTTCAGCACCCTTTACTATCTAGACAGAACGCAAGATGGAATTGAATTAATCCTGTTGTAAAATTTTCACTTGCCACCTTATCTCCCGTCGTATTGTCGTTTTATTGTGCCTACCCTGGAACCATTAGCGAAAATGTCACTGCGAGGGCATTGTAATCGCGCGCCCGCGGCTCGCCCGCACAATGATGCGGCCGTTCGACCCCGCTCGTGTACACCCAGCTTTTACCTTTACGCTATCATACAAATTCGAGTTTCTATAATAAATGAGGAAGACCTCTCGTATTTACGAAATGGATAGTATATTTTAACCCACAAAACCGTACTCACAAAGTGGCTCTGAAATCGTCGACGCGTCTCCGGCTCCGACCGGCTTTGAATGGGTAAATAGAAACACTTTTGCGAATCGTGTCGTCTACATTTCACCTCTTGAATTCTTCGCATAGTGTTAGCAAATCTCATGTGGTGATTCACGTCACGTTGCGAGTGAGTGGCCGACAAAGGAAAGAGGGCTTGCATACCTTATTACCGCCTCTTTGGTAAATCCCTACTTATGTGAAACACGACACACACGCGTTGGCATCTCAGAATTACAATTACACATTTACATAATATGTGTCCTTTTTTGTGCAACTGACATATCAGGAAGTTATTTGTCATATAATGTGGATATATTTGGTTTATACCCTTACCTAATAAAACTGATCATGAGCAATGTACCAAATAACAGTGTTAATTATCTGTATTTATTTTCTTGCCCATAATATTCCACATCGGAATGTCACCGTCGTTTTCCTTCCAATTAATCACAGAGTCAATGAGCCGTTTTGTTTGGCCAACGCCGATGAATAATCCTTCCCTGGCGATTTACTGACAGGCGCAAAAATGGACTAAAAGTTATGGTTTTTATAAGTACCCTAAAATTTATGTCAATGGAATTTGCATTTTATTTTGAAACGGTTTGGCTTTTAGAAGGGAGGAGACTTGCTCTGAGAGTAAATGATAATAACTTTTTGAAGTGTTCTTGTATCCGAAGTGATATTGTGTATTTAGTATCATTATTAAAACTAACGTAAATAAACCATAGTAGGTTAGAGTGTAAGGCCACATATTAAATGCCGAGAAGCTTGCAAAAAAATACCGAACACACATTGAAAAAACCCAACTGATGTTACTAAAATCCGTATATTAGTTCTATAAGTGTAAACAGAAAGTATATGCAAAGTATCGCATAAAACATATAAACATAACTATATATAAACCTACTAACGTTAAAAAAATAAAGAGACAAGTTCACATTTAGGACAATTATTCACAAAAGAATCATTACGTTTGATTTAGTACCACAACATAATGCAAGCTAGGGTCAAGAAACCCATAAACTTCTTAAACAATAAGGAAATTCTTAAGAGCAAAGCAACAAATGCTCCCATTTATTACTGTTATCTTATTTGCATGCAATTCTGTGTATTGCTGTCCCCAACAACACTGTATTGAAATATCAGTCAAGAATCTCTACACAAGAGCAAAGTTCTACTACAATACACACACTGTCTAAGCGAACGGTTATTCTCCGATAATTTCGGGCTACGTACTTAGTATGGTAAAAATACTATTAAGTTTTAACAGACTATAATTACAGTACGGTACGGCCCTACAAATAAATATACCAATACTTTTATAATAATATTAATTAAATATAAAACAAAAGTAGCATAGGTTTTTTAACGCGGATGTAATAGTATATTTTTAAACTAGATTGGTAAAGTAGTAAAGCATAAGGCTTCAGGTTGTAATTGATTACGTCACCCAATTGTAATTCTACTTTTTATATAAAAATACAGAAAGTATGTTTTTTTTATGCTTGATAGGTTTTTTTTAGCTTTGACCACTATCTCACCTGATGGAAAATGATGATGTGGTCGAAGATGTTGTTCAGGCTAACCTAGAATTACTGGCTCTCAAGGACAACTGGCGGAACACACCGTTAGGTGCTTGGCGACAGATTTTCTTCTTGAGGGTGGTAGCTAGCCAGGCGGGCATTCGCAAAATGCCCTACCACCATGCTATAACGACTGCCATCCTAAGACAACAACCAGGACTGACGGCTTAATGTGCCCTCCGAAGCACGGAAGCGCTGAGTAGTAATGTCACCAGCGGTCACCCATCCAACTCATGACCGAGGCAGATGTTGCTTAGATTTGCTGATCGGTTCAGAATGGCCAAGCAAACTTCGCTACGAGCGCTTCAAAACGAGTTTATATAATGTATGGATATAGTCTACATAGAAAGAGCCAACTGTCGTAAAATGTTTGCAAGCATGCTCTGCTCTTTGACGGGGATATGATATCCTCCTGAGGCCAATTTCCAAGAAAATCTAGCTTGGCTGCATGAAAAATCTTTTTCAATAGTCTAAATCATATTTACTTCGTATGGGCTTCAGGCGGCAAAGGATAAAAAAAATCTATTTCAATAGAGTTTTAAGTCTATATCATATATATTTTATATGGATAAACTAAGAAGAATTCAATTAATTGCTGGCACAGATTCCCACTCATTGATAAAAAATCCATACTGCTATCATTTCAAATACTGTGACCAGAAGCGACGCCTGCTGACTTGTTTATAGAATATACCCTCATAAACATGCAGATTGCGGATGAGACGCGTTTTTATGTAAAATGGGGAAAGGGGAACAATTTTATTTATTGCTCTCTTGACTTCATACGTCACTGCTGTAGGTTATATAAATGAAAAATTGCGAACGCCATATCAGGATTAAACAGTTTTTGAAGAGGTTATGGCAGGCAGTGGTAATGACTATTGGCTGCCATGCAGAAAGGTCATAGTTTGATTTCCATTGCGGGCTTGAAGTGGAAAAGTTCAAGAAGGCAACTGGGCATACAACCGAGGCACAATTCTGTGTGTTGTTAGTAAGATAATATGTTCTTTTTTTTACATACAGTACCTGACCCTTCATGAATGGAGTAAGGGTAGAAAAATTATAGTTTAAAAGCAATTTGCGTTTTTCCATGTTCTCTGAGCTTTTTCTGTTGTTTTTCTGTTCTTCTGAACGATCTGGTTTGCGATGTGGAAGAAATTGAATTGAGATTGGCCAAGTTGAATTTTGTGCAACAATTGTGATTAATCTTTGAGCCCTTCCGTAATTGGCAACTTTACTGATTTATAATTAATATCTAATCCCATCAAACAAGTCAAAATAACTTTAAAACGTGCAGATCCATTGACTGCTCCGTTAATTTATGTAAGTAAAAACCTCGCTTTCTTGGACTTCTGGGTTTGATTCACGGGAATGATGGATTTTTTGGACAAAGAAATCATAAGTTACAGTCCAAATTTTTAAACTTTGCCCGATAGAGGGCAAATGGAATCGCAGGCGATTTATAATAATTATAACAAAACGAATTTATGCTATGTTGTCTGATCTAAAGCAGTAGAATCCTTTGTGCGACTTTTTCCCGGAAAGTATTGCCACCATATTTCTACGGCAAAACATTCATGTTCACATTAAACATTGAATGAAGGATATGGATGCCAGATAAATTACAGGCACATAAGATTTAACAACTTTATGTCACAGGGTGACAGCCGCAGTTCAGTCCACTACTTGTGAAAAACTGTATGTTTTATAAGCAGAGGTTACCGCTTAACATCAGGTGAGCCTTGTGCATGTTCTTTAACGATAGAATAAAAAACGCTATTTTAGAAAATGTTTAACCCTTCGAGCAATACCAGAATGGTAGGTTTTTCTATGGTATATTTATTCTAGTAAATTACATCAAATTAATCAACATAGTAAATGAATTTTAAATGAAAAATAATACATGAATAATTCTCTTTGACGGCAAAGTTTGCCGTCTTCACAATGCCCGGTAAATGGCAATAGGCTCGCCTCACTATTACATGGGACTTAAATAATTTCAGGCTAAAAGTGTTTATTCAACGATTCATATATTTTTATCTGTGATAAAAGCTCCTACGCCTTCGGGTAATATCAGAATGATAATATGCTTTTATGGTAAATTTAAACAAGTAAAATCCATCCATTCTAAAAACATAGGAAATGTACTCTCTGATGGCAAAGTGTCTCCTGTAGTGAGCTGTCAATACCATAAATATTTTATCACCACTCTGAAAATAAACTGACACAACTGATGCCAAAGATTGAAAACACTCAACGCGCTTGAAAATTTATGAAAAAATTTAACGCGAGCTATGTTATACAACAAAGTTCACAAATTTTATTTTATATACAAAAACTACCTACACTTTTAACCATTGATGGCAATTGCATGAATTTGTTTTTGAATTAGTGGGTGTTATAAGTCTTAAACCCGTGTCCAGTCTTAAACGAAGCTCTGTAAGAATTTTTTATTGCATTTAAAGTAAAGCATTAATGAGGACTAAAATGTAGCATGTTTACCTAGAATAAACTTTTACTCTTAATTTGAAGACACACATATCTTATTCATCGCAAAAAACTGGCCACGGGAAGGAGTTCCCCTCTATCGCAGTACGCACAAGAAAAGTGGAATATCAACCATGTACGAATGGTGCCTTTCCGTTTGACTGGAGAGTCAATGGAGGTAGGGGGAGAGCGGAACTAAGTCATGCACTTTTTATGCACATTCACAAAAATTTATCCGGTAAAAGATCGATAGACACCGACATTACGGCGATACACGAGGCTTTACATCGAAAACACACCCAGAGAGCTTATCAACCTCTTGACGCGTCTCTCATCGACTCAATCGCTCATGCAACTATAACGTTACCCGTTACAGTTGCATATCAAGTCAAGTAACCAGCGATGCGCTGTGAAATTATTAAGTTTAAAATTGTTCAACAGAAAAACGGAAACGAATTTCTGCAACGCCCATTTTATCATTGGTATCGGTTTAAGTATCTCTTGCCACATAATTACACCGAAGAGCTCTACAATTATTCGTAGCAGTCTCGTAGCGCGTAGCAATTCATCGTAGCAGTAAAATTGTCGTGGTACCAATGCTCTGCAACGTGGTTACACAGATACCACCTCGTAACTTAAAAATTGCGGATTTCATATTATAATTTTATAATTTTCTTACCCATATCCCACTCATGAAGGGTCATTGTTTAAGGTCATCATCACATGGACAAGAACATATTAAAAAAATATTTTCGGTAACAACACATAGGTCAGTACAAGGACATTATGCGGAAGCCTACTGTCAAATTTGTTCCACCCAGGTGACGCTAATTACTTTAACAATACAAATGGTAAATTGTATACAAAACGGCACCTTAACTCATTACATACTTACATGATTTATAAAGGAGATGAATAAAGAAACTGAAAAAAGCTTCTCTTATCTCAAACTGTCAAATTAAAAAGAATATAGCCCTGCATTTCCAATTATTGCGCAGAAAGCCATTTATTGTTTCGCATGGTTTGAAACCAAAAACAACATCGTTGTAATAGATAGATAGATAGATAAACACTTTATTGAAACACCTTAAAATTAGTTTAAGCAGAAACACAATTTAAAATATTGTAACAATTGGCGGTCTTATCGCTGAAAGCGATCTCTTCCAGACAACCATTGTAATATGTACTGATGAATCTATATTTTTTACATGAAAATTTACAGTTTATGTTAAGTACTCTCAAAACAACAGTTTTTTTTGTTATTGCAGCTTAGGGAAATCCAACAATTTGTACATGTCGCATGTGTTCTTTCAGAGCATGCAGCTGGAAGTCTCCAAAGGCCTCCACCATAGGAAATAGGGTAGGGGAAGCTGGTGATCCCCGATTTGACAGGCGTCTAGGGGATCAAAGCGTAAGATGACAGAAGGCGCTAATGCCCACCTTCTGGCATTTTTCTCTTCGTCGACTCTTATGACTCCTACATAAGATATTGAGGAGCTGCAATACTAGCCCGGCACTTCACGAGTATTTCCATCTTAAAAGTAACGAGGAAAACCGCCATACTTTTTAAAGTCAATGGATTTGAAAACAATTATACTGCCGGTTAAAATTGTATAAAAACAAAAGAAAACAGTAGAAAAGCAAAATACTATTAGAAAAAAGACTAGACAAAGAAGAGGATGTCCCTAATATATTTCTATTTTTATAAAAACCAGTTTAACTTTTTTTTATTACATAGTTTAGAGTGCAAAATTGCTCACCTCGAATCGCCGGAACCGGAAACAAAATCGAACCGCTTTCCCTTGGGAATCTTGATTTAAGGCAGTTTACATGGTAGATTTGATTTTGAGGTACACTGTCACTCAAAACCGTAATGGTTTTTCGACCATACGCACAAAAGTGAGCTTATATTCGAATATAATCTAAACATGGACAAACCAATTACAATACATTATTCCTAGGTAACATTTCTATGCACGCAATTAATTTAAGACGTATTTATAACATCGTGACAGCTTAAACGTTGTGACACCATATTTTTTTCTTATTTATTAGAGGGTTAAACTGGGATTGATATCTGGCATACCTAAACAAATAATCAAAATATTTCAACAAACATCAAATAAAATCCAAAAATAGTCCACAATGTGTTAAACTTTTCATATTAATTATAGTCTCAGAAAGTTTTGCAATTTATGTTTCCACTTAGCTCTTTGACTACACGCTCTTTAACTTTCTGAAATATTTACTCTTAAATTATAGAATATTTTTAAATTAATATAATATTTATAAAAATATGTAATCGTTTGTAGTAAACTGAAGGTTTAATTCTATTTAAAACATAAGAATGTAGTTAGTGCCTAAAAACATTGCAAGTAAAATTAACTTATACCTATTTGTTTTGACGTTGAGTTTTTTTTTTAAATTGAGTGGCAAACAAGCATACGGCTTACCTGATGGTAAGCGGTTACCGTCGTATGGACATTTGCAATACCAGGGAAACCAATGCGTTGCCGACCCTGTGCTTCTATAAAATATTATCAGTTACGTGATAATTAAAACTATCATTCTTGTACAGAATATTCTCCAAGTCTTGCGGATCGCAGTGTCAAATACAATTAGTTACAGTAGTACAATCCAAGCCAGCTACAAAATAAATAAAAAATCCAACTAAAACGTCAACGTTCACCTTAATAATAACTAGTAGTTCGCCCCGAAGTGGACCTCGCGATACCCTTAAAAAGCAACTCTTGTATGTAACATTTTGTGACGATAGGGCAGAAGCTACTGTTTAATGTGAATACAATGATTATGATTACTTAACATTAGACGTAGGCGTTTCAGTACAGTAACAATACACTTAAAATAAATAACGATTATTTATTATAATTCAATATAATTTTTACGCAGTGATGGCTCAGTGGCATTGGCTATGAATTGCCGCGCATTAACTCACTACTGCATGGTTCAAATCCCCCCGAGGGCTTGAGTTTCACCGCATGGTAGAAGGGCAGAGCCAGTAGTTATAGGTGAAGGCTGTTAACACCTTCGACCACATCACCACTTACCATCAGGTGAAATTTTGGTCCAAGGCTTAGCTATCATATAATATTTAATATAATATTGCAATTTTATTGATAAGTTTTTTGTTTTTGACACCTTAGCGCAATTTCCACATTATTAAAGATGTCTATAATATTGATATTTAATCATTTGAGCTCCAAGGATAGCTACGGCTTAGTCTTATTTTTTCTTTGAACAGGCACTCGAGGCTTCTTTGTAGTAAATCATCAAAATATAAATATTCCTTAGCTTAAATAAACATACACACCTAAACTTAAAAAAATATCTTCTCTCCTATCTTTTCAAATATACACTTCAAGTATGTAAAACAGAAGTCTTGAAACTAACCATTAATAATCTAAGAACTTAAGACAGTCTTGCCTTAAATTAACTTTCAGAACTTTTCACACATCGCCTACGTAAACCTAAGTTGGACGGAGCTGAAATGGCTACAGGGGATTGGAAGACGTATACGAGTACATATATGAGTACATACTATATTACAATACAGCTAGTAATTAAACAACGAAAACCTAAGACAACATTATTACAATACAGTTTTGAGATTATGGTTACCGCTAAAGCCTATGGCGGAGAATTCAAAATTTCATTTTGCTTTTTTCTAGGTTGTCGGTCTAGTACCGTTGTATACGCGAAATCAAGTCATACGTGAGATTTTTAAAATATTTATTACGGTATTTATATATTTGGAATAGGTACATACTCATTGAATTTATTAAATTTTTTACGAGTGTTGTTATTTTTTTTATGTAATATATATGGAATCATGTGCATTGATACACTTGTTTTTCATGATGTAAGGTATGATGAAATGGTTATCTGGTGTCGTGGCGCACGTCACCTATGAAGGTTTATGTGTGCGCCCTAGTTTCTTCTATATGCGTGTTCTTGACTGTCTACTGGGATGAGTAAATCAAAGTTCGGTGATCACCATTAATTATTGTCCGTCGGAATTACACAAAGTTAGTTAAAAAGGTTATAGTAATAAGGTGGGCTGAAGTACGGACGCTCGGTACAAACGTGAGGGGGCAACTGAGCGCATGAGGCTACTTTTGCAATATCATCAAATTGCGCTCACGTAGCATTTGTCCCTACAAAGATAATCGTGCAATATCATTTCAAACTCGCGAATTAGAATATTCATCATATACAATGATTACCAAACTTCTCTTAATCCTTTTTAGGATTGATTTAAAATCAGTATTTAACGAGCGATTTTGAACAAGTTTCCGACCGAGCCACTATTCGAAGAAATCTGATAGAACCTATTCTACCTAATGTCGAGTTAATTAATACTTGACATTAGATACTAATCAATCGCAATCGCAGTGTAATCATTGGGTTTGCCACATGAAATATGAATTAATGGCTATTTCATGTGGTATATTGATTCGGTTTAGGCAGAAATACAAGAAAGTGAGATTTGAGAGATATCAAGTAACAACTTGGGGTACGTAACCACTGAAGTAACGCTAAGTAAGCATTTCTTTCTTCTCGCAATTAGTTTTGATTTTGGTACACGGGTCATTTGTGGTCAATCATCGTCAGTAAGTAACTGCAACAGGCCAGCTCGATCAACCACATTTTCTTCTGCTAGGCTTTTCTAGTTCCCACAGAGGATAGTGTTATTAGGTTCTTATGAGAGAAAATTTTCTACTACAATGTATAAGCTTGGGCCAGTTAATTGGTGAAAGGCTTATGCCTTATTTATTACATGGGACCTAAATACATTACTGGCAAAGTAGGATTGAGGGTACCGACTTACGCATAAATATTATTCGTAGGTACCCACCCAAGTTATTCCTGTCCAATATATTTTTTCGCCCAAATCACGACCACTGGCATCTCTAAACTAAAAGTACACAGTAAGGAAACTCCTTTCAGTGACACGTTACGGATGAGAGTCGGGTAATTAAAAACGTGACCGTCGTCACTTGTCGACGGAAGCCCATAAAGGTTTTATCTACTTCACGCCATCCACTCAAATGTTTGTTTATTAAAAAAATAGAAACCCAGCCAGTTTGAGCTAGATACAAAATGATATCACTTACATAATAATAACAATATATAATATCATTAGGTAGCTTCAGTGGAGTCAAAGTGAATTGTACGGGGGCCATCTTGAATTCCGCCATTTTAGATTTTTGACAGGTATCATTCGTCTGCTCTCTTGATTACCTGTAGCATTTGTTCAAATAGCCCCTTCTACTTGTACCATTTTCGAGACACACCATCCAACTTCACTTGGCAGATGACATTTAATGTTTTTTTATGATTTAATATGAATGATTAGTTGTGCTATAACATATAGAGTTTCAGGCTGTGTTGTGTAGCTTATGTTTTGAAATCCAATAATATTTTAACAAAAATAAACCGACTTTCAACATTAAATACGCAATGTATAGGGATAACTTAATACAACTCGTCAGAACGTCTCTCAAATTTATATGAGACCATATGACAAGCACCAGTCGAATATAAAATCTGTATAAAAAATATATCAAAATCTGGAAAACCTGTAAAGAGTTATGAACACATTGAGTCATGTAAAATTGAGTACCTCTGCCTTTTTGAAGGTGGTTAAAATAGAGGGAATTTGTGCTTCATACGCAATGGGAACCGGTTGTGGGGGTCAAAGATGTTCTTTAGGCTAATAACCCGGTTAAATATACGAACGAATTGAAATTGGCGTCACAAACCATGACATCTATTTGCGCACCATAGACAATTTATAGAGTAGAAGTGAGATAAAATAATAAAGAAACAACTTAAATGACTCAAGATGACTTTATAAGTTTTCGGCTCCTAAATCAAGCGACTGTTTAATATCTTTAATTATATTAGTTCTATCTAGAATTACTAGCTCTCTAGAACATTTACCGGAACACAGCGTTAGGTGCTTGGTGATATTTTTTGGGTAGTTAGTCAGGCGAAAATTCAACTGAAGCAAATGCTTTGTCGTCAAACTCAGTGTTAAGTAAAACGACAAATTATTATAAACAAAATAGAGCTTAATTATTACAAACAAATCCTTAAGTCTACACATAAACATAAACATTTAAACCAGCAATGTTATTTTATTACATCTATAACTTTTGTGGGATTAGTAAACTAGGAAAATATGGGACAAAATATGCGATGTAAAATTGTTATGTTGGGGGACAGGGTCGTGTAAGCTGACCCCAGTTTGGGCACGTTTGCGATTTTTATTAACTGTTTATATTATGAACTCATAAACTTGAGGATATGTCTGGCGATAGCTGAAATATTCCATAATAAAATTCTAAACGGAATTAGTTAATGCTATTGCACATTTCAAATTAAAGTTATACGTAGTATTATTATATGATCTATGGTAATACTTAGTTGCTTTGTAGTAATAAAATCTTTTAGTGGTCATTTTGTTAACCAGTTATTGTACATTCGTGTTCGTTTTAAATAAAATCAATCCTTCATGTTTTTAACTAAATAATCGGCCATAATACGAAATGGTCAAACAAGTATATCAGCACTGTATTATAATAATATAAATGCGAAAGTAACTCTGTCTGTCTGTTACGCTTTCACGCCAAAACTTTTGGACCGATTTGAATGAAATTTGGTCTGGAAATAGTTTGAGACCCGGGAAAAAACATAGGATGGTTTTTATCTAACTGCGCAAAAAGAGGTTGATGTTATACTGACATAAGCGTGGGCGGAGCCGCACCCGGAAAGCTTGTATTAATTAAAAATCCCGTTTGCAAATTATTTATTTTTGATGCGTTTTATCGTCCATTCAAATTATATACATCATACCCCGATCGATGGGTTTGGGAGAAAATTATTTTTTTCACACAATGTGGTGTCTAAAATCCTTCAATTTGTTTTTTTTACTTGTCACTTGGGCTATTAAGATGAATCTAATGATATATTATAGATTAAAATCGGTTGAACCGTTAAGTAGTTATGGTGGAGTAAAGAAACTCACATACATACATGAACCCTGAAAACATAACTCTCGTTTTTTTGGGCAGTCGTGTAATAATATCAAAACGGGTAGAAGACCCCAAGGGTAACGTAACGTAATATAACCTACTAAATAGTACGTCAGATAAATATCTATTTGAGGATTGTGAAATCCTAACTTTAACACATTTAAGGCGATTCACGGATACATCTGTGGTCCAGATTATAATCTTACCGCAGTTCACGGATATATCCGTAAATAAGAGTTAAAATTCAGTATAAAATCTGACGTCAAACACCTATCGGTGTGTTCCGGTAGCTAATCTTGAGAGCCAATAATTCTAGGTTAGCCTGAACAACATCTTCGTCCGCATCTGATGGTAAGTGATTTACCATCAGATGAGATAGTGGTCAATGGCTAGCCTATCAGGTATTTAAAAAAACCATACAGCGTAACGCTCACGCAATATGGTGTGCTAAGAAGCTCAAAGTTTTATGCGCGCACACAAATAAATTTAAATGTGTGCGTGAATATTTGCTCTCGAGTCCAGGTGGAATCCACACACACAGTTGTAAATAAAACCAGTTCCAAGAAACCTAGTACGGTCAAAAATAGCAACTTGGTTCTAAACGTAATTTTCACTTTTTATCATACATAATCTCGTATCTCTCTAAAATATTTAACAATTCGATAATGTATCTCACGAATCCATCCTAAAAGACGTTAATTAATTATTTGTACCCGAAGGTAAAATTAAATTAGGGCTTTTTGCTCATTTATTAAAAGCTCCCTCTAAGTTGCCGCAGCTATTTCATGCGTCAAACTTCGCGTTGACAAAATTTATTCATGACGTGATCCCTCGTAAATACATTTGGGAGTTTATTGTTATAATGAATTTGATATGGCTTATGAACTTCCAAATTTGCCTGTGATGTTTATATATGTAGTTTTAGATGCCTGATAAGGGTTTTGGGCATAATTATATATTTTAAGCCCCATTCCAAAAAAGGATACATGCGGATTTTCCAGAAGAGCGGATAAAAAAATATAATAATTTTAATACTGATCACAGTATTTATAATATTATTCAGGATTGCTTATTTTGATATTATGATCCGTAACTCTTAATTTAAATAATTGGTACCGATCACTAAACTTGTTGTCCGTTTATAAGTGTTAGATCATGGATACAAGAACAATATACTTTTCATGTTGTTATTTAGATAATGGATATAAGAACAACATACTTCCCATGATGTTCTTTAGATAATGGATACAAGAACAACATACTTCCCATGATGTTCTTTAGATAATGGATACAAGAACAACATACTTTCCATGTTGATCTTCAGACAATAGATACAAGAACAACATACTTCCCATATTGTTCTTGTATTCATTCTCTAACACAAATAAACGGAAATCAAGTTAAGTGATTGGTACCCATTTTCTATATTTATGGTTGGAAGTATCGTGTTGGTTTATATTAGAACTAGCACTGCAGTTTTACCCACGGAGACTATGATGAATAGTGATAGTGGTGGTATCCTATGTGTTAATTCATAACCTAAACTAATTAAGTTAATTCAGAATCTATATTCCAAGTTTCATCCAAATAGATTGATTCTTTTCAAGGTTCTTCCCACGCGCTGTTTTGCATTTATTATACTCGTATTATAAGGTCAATAAAGAATATATTTTAACAAAGATATTTTTGTAGGGTAGGTCATTTTGCGAATGCCGCCTGGCTACCTACCACCCTCTAGTAGAAAATTTGTTTTGACGCACCTAATGGTGAGTTCAGGCAGCTGTACTTGAGAGCCAGCAATACTAGGTTAGCCTATCCGCAATAAAAAAACAGGTTTATGCTTCTGGTATTATTTATACTTTTATATATATGAGTAAAACATAGATACATAGAACATTTAATAAATTATATTATTATATACTTCATTCTAAAAATACCGCTTAATCATACAAATCTGTAGGACACTTACCAGAACATCTAATTTTGAAATTTATATCCACAATAATACATATTACGAGTATGTCTCTTAACATTTCAAAAATAATATTACAAGAGATACTTGACTAAATATTATTACTTTTTACATGACAATTGTCCTATAATTGGTGCAAAAATATAATATATTTTTAATATATTGCTACAAAACCGTCACATCAGCTAGGAGTCATTTTCGCATTAGCCGTCCTTTACTGCGCACGAAGCTAGCAAACGCGAATTCAATTCGAAAGTATTATACACAAAAAACTCTAAGTCAAGTATGGTGAATATTTTTAACAGGCAATCCATTCCTCCTTTCTTATTCCTCTTCTTTTACCTCACCTCGGTTCACGTCGTCTATTTCACCTAGTCTATCGCATAGCGCCTTTGTGCAAAATTGATACAATAAATTGGAAAGTAACTCGGTAAAGGCGAGACATGCAGATCTCAGCGGTTCTTTCTTCCGTGGCCGCATAGCTCGAGCCAATTGGAAATTCCAATGGGTTATCTATAAGTATTGTGAGAAGGGTGCTGCTTTTACTTGTGAAGAAAATGTTGGCAAGCTAAAAATATTCATAGTGAATTCTGATGATAATGCTGAACAATAGCCATAGATCAGTTTTGTTGGCAGTTTGGTAGCAGGTAACTGTATGGATAATTAAAACAAAATTTATTGTAGTAGCGGAGATTTGGCGGCATCCAGGTAGTATATATTGATATGTATTGTTGAGGTCTATACGTAATACGAAACGGAACGCTATTACTAAGCCCTTATCCGTCCATCTGAAAAGGGTGGTTTTCATCATAATAGGTAGCGTGCATGGAATATATATACAGCAGTGGATTTTACCACAAACAAAAAACGTAAATAAACAATAAAACCGCGAGTAGAACTCGTTCACTGAGGCTTCCGCACTAACACAATATGAAACCAATTTTTTTTTATAATTCGTTATATATTTCTATAAATTCAAAATCCCTAGCTTAAGCCTATGTCCAGTTCACATTTGTCCAGTTTTTATTAATTTACACGTAAAATTTCGTTGTATTTTTTTCAAAAGTGTGTCTCTTGTATATTTATGTTTCTGTTATGACGATATCGCAACGATAAATTTCGGCTCACTTATTGGGTATATTGGCTTCCTTACACTCGTAGTAGGCACTAGAACTACAAATAATAATAGGCCACTAAGTGTGACTCGAACCTATTTTTCAAATCTCGAATTGAATTAAAAAATAACGTTTTTTCGGTAAATATAATTAATTCAATTATTTAATGTAAGGAACTCACTGAGATTTTGTACGACAAGCAAAATGCCTACTTAAAAAAATGTTTTATTTAAATATAATTACAACATTTATATATTGTTAACGGTGGTGTGCCTCTATTAACACACACTACAAACTATATTATGCAATACTACAGCTACTACAATAACTGTAATAACCGGATTGTCCACTGTTGTACACAGCCTGCCCTATTAAGGGGGTATTTGCCATAATCCTCACGCTAGGCAGGCGTCTTGGGGATCCCAGTGTAAGTTGGCAGGTCTTTAGAAGGCGCTGCTGCCCACCTTCCAGCATTTTTCCCTTAATCACCTTTTACGACACCCACGGGATGATATAGGGAGGTGCAATTCTATCCCGGCACCCCGCGGGGCTACAATAACAGCAGGCCCAAATTATATCTATCTATGAAAGGCTATCCAAATTCTCCAGTCAACAATCAGTTGGCAGCGTGTTAGCAGCAAGGATGTTTCTGTGTATGTAGATTAAAAAAATACAAAAACTAAATAGGTTCAAGTTTCAAAATGTACTCTTCAATGTTTTAGGTCACATTCATTTAAATCTGACATCTAAATATTATCAACTTCGTCGCCCACAAATTCTCATTGAATAAAACCACTTAAAACATTTTAATATGTTAAAAGAAATTTATTCGCTTAGGAACATGTCCTATCAAAATATCTCGGGCCACACGTTATGTCGGCACATTCTTCTCTTAAATTGAAATTCTCGAACGCTCCCCCTGCACGGGACGGGGTCAGAAAGCCGAAAGACAAATACTTTGAATGTTCGATTAATGCGATCAAATATCATTTTTTCAGCACTCGTAATAACGTCTTTCCTGAGAGTTTGGTAAGCGTTTGTTTGTTGAGTTTATAGGTGATATTGATCTTTTTATGAAAGTAGGTATCCAATTTCGTGGTTGCTTTTTGTGATAAGAATTTTTGCAGGAACAAATAGCTTTTTCCTTCTTATTTCAAACGCATCTTATCTAACTCAAAACTTGTTGTAATATGTAGATGAGGAATGATTTTGGTCATGTCGAAATGAAATTATAAGTACATATACGTAGAGTGCGAAATTTGCTCATTTGAATTTGCTAGGTTTGCTAAGCCGCAAGTGACCCGCGATAGTACGAGTAGATACTAAATGACAGGAGCTTCAGAACCTTTCTTCTATTGGCCTATTCTATTGTTATTGTTTTAGGCATACGCTCAGTTTTCTTGGCAGTTTACTTATATTATTATGTAGCTAGGTAGTGTAATTATTGTTTTTTATCGTGTATGTCACGAATTTTTGAGAATATTCGTAATAGTACCGGGATATAATTTGGAAGGGATTAAATTTTTATGTTTTGTAATCACTATTGTAATATAATTGTTAGTCAATAAATGTTTTATGTACTTGTGTAATCATCTTAAAAAATTATATGACCAATATTTTTTCATTATATAGATGAGGGTCAGTAAAATCTAAATCATGATTATGTCTGTTTTATATTAACAAAACCTTCTCGCTATAAACAGGATGTAAGTTGAGCTGAGCCAACGTTAGTCAAGTGGCGTAAAGTGTCGCTTTGGAATGTTGTGATCTTTCCTGGGTTTGCTCCAGAGAGGGTAGAATTTACGTTTTTCTGGTAAATAAATTTTCATTACGGAGTCTGGGACTATGCGTAGTAGATGGCGCTTCATACGTGTTAGTCAACTATTGCATAAGAACAGACCATAATATATGGTAAAATCAGAGGTTTTCGTTCGCGGCGAACTAAATACTTGTTATTTATAGTTTTTATCAACAAGTTTTAAACAAACTTTTCCGTTGCTCTAAATTTGATTTTCTTTTTTTAAGGTCCATGATTCACTAATATGCAAGCTGCCTGTATAAAGTTTGGATCATAAAGAGTTACCTCAAAATTTTTCACTAGTATCAGTTTAATTAATACGTTTTTTTATGGGAAAGGAGGGCAAACGAATGGCGACAGCCCTGTGGTAAGTGCTCACCGTCGCCAACATATCCGCAATACCAGAGGTCTTGAGGGTGCGGCCTTTAAGGAGGGAATATGTTCGAATAAGAAATCATATGGTTCAGAAATATATACCTATAATTCACATTGTGACAGTGCGAGTGGCTACTATATTCCAAGCGGCTGAAGTTATCATTGCCCTTATTACACAGATTTTTTTTATGTGGTGCAAGTTTTAATGATTTATGAATTAATGATATTTATTTTTATGTTCTTTAAAAATTATTAATCAACTACGTTTTATTGAACACGATGTAGCTTACTTATAAATGTTATTTAAGAATATCTTCTATCAAGTAGTCTCAGTAGCCATGCATGCAATAGACCATAATATATTGATTATAAATAGCTTATTATGTTTCAATTTCCACAAACCAATAAGGATCAGTAGAAAAAAAAGAAAGAGATGCAATAATAATACAATGTCATATCGTTCAGAAACCATGTGACACTGACACTGACTCACACTGACTCATTCCGACCTGTGCCGCCACGCCGTGCACACCTGTCTACAACTCCGCCAGTATCTCCCAGTGAGACCGCAATAGTCCCCGCACTATTGCCGTCTCACTCGGGTCATCGTTCCGACGCTAGTTGCAGACCAGTGCCTTGGAATACGCAGTCCTGACGAAGTTTTTGTTTTGTGTGCAGAAGCTGAGCAGCCGCCGAACGCCGAGCAACGCGAGCTACGAGCTCGCCGTGCCGTCGCGCAGAGGCGCTCTAAGACGTCTGGCATTACCACCTACCCAGTCCCTTGTTTCGGACGAACAACATCATATCGGGCTGGTGGTCTTGCTTCGACCGCACTTTTCGGTGCGCATTTCACCACTTTACTATCCGACACAACATAGTAACAGTCGCGTAACAACACACTTTGTGCTGTTAAGCGACGTCGTTCAGGCGTGGGGTAGCGTCAGCCAAACCCGTCTGAACGATCAAATCCGCCATTTGCTGCGGTCGCAGTGTGACACCCTACGGTGACAACGGCCACTGTTGTTGTTTTGGTTTAACCTTGCACCGTGGCCTTTCCCGCTTCACGGGTCAGCCGAAGCAAGCTGGGCTCCGGAATTCTGGCCTTGGGGTCGCCCCTAGTCAAACCCGGAGTAGCGCTTAGGAGCACCCCTCTCCGCCGAGAAAAAAGCTCGGAGAGGGTACACAACTAGGGCACACCGTAGGTACACACTCCCTCTCACACAGTGAGCTCACAAGGTGTGTGAGGGAATTCAAACCCTGGATAGGGCGTCCTGAGTATTCCCCTCAGGATGCAGTCCCGTCCCTCTAACGGTGAGGTGCAGGTCCTTCAGACCTTCGCCCTCCGCCACCCCGATCTATACGTTGCACATATGCAACTCCTAGAAGAGGAAGAGAATGCCCGCTTCACGGACACTCTCATCGCTCCCTCCGGGACTTCAAACCCGGAGGCCAACGTCCCTCCTCTGACCCGGTCCTTCTCAGAGGACAGTCCGCTTTCGCCCGCTCCGGGCCCAGACAACAGACGCACGGTGGTAGCCCCTCCCCGTGAGAGGTCTCGCTCGCGCTCACCGATCGGGAGGCCAGCGAGCACCCGTCCCTCCATCGCCGTTGTAGAGCCCACTTCGGACTCCGAAGCGGAGATGGAGGTAGATCCGAGTCGCGCCTTACGCACTGACTCGGACTCAGATAACGACGGCTATACCGTCGTAGATAGAAAGCGCAAGCGTGCTCCTAAAGCCGCTAGTTGCGCAACTTCCGCCCCTCCCGCCAAGGCACCCGCTAAGGCCCCCGCCTCCGGCAAGAAGCCGACCCCCGCCCCGCGCCCCGCGTCTCCTCCCTCCGCTCCGGCCACCACTGCCGCGTCCCCTCAGGACGCGAGCGCGCGCCGCGAAAAACCGCCTCCGCCCCTGTTCATTCAGGACAAAACCAAATGGGACATGCTGTCCCGTTTAGTTTCGGATCGTGGGATCCATTATACTAATGCCCGCTCCACGCAGCAGGGCATTAAAGTCCAAGTCTCCTCCATTAGCGACCACAGAGCGCTAACAAAACTCCTCCGCAACGAGAGCATAAGTTTTCACACTTATGCGCTCGAAGAGGAGAAAGTCCTCCGAGTGGTCATCCGCGGTGTGCCCAAGGAGGTACATACCGATTCGGTATGTGCCGACCTGAAGGCACAAGACTTCCCCGTACATGCAGTTCACCGCATGTACAGCGGGAAGGACCGCAGTCCCTACGATCTAGTACTCGTAGTACTAGATCGTACTCCTGAAGGCAAGGCCATTTTTAATTTAAAAAAGGTCTGTGGCCTCTCAGGACTCGATGTCCAAGCCCCATACAAGAATGGGAGTCCCTCGCAGTGCCACAACTGCCAACTATACGGGCACGCCTCCCGATTCTGCTTCGCTCGCGCTAGGTGCGTTAAGTGCCTAGGCGATCACGCGACAGCAGCGTGCACTCGCACCCGGGATTCGCCGGACCCACCCAGCTGTGTGTTATGCGGCGCTCAAGGGCATACCGCGAATTACCGTGGTTGCCCTAAAGCACCACGAGTGAACCACAGGGTGGCAAGGCATAGGCCAACCCGTCCCTCATACGACCGTTACCAACGGGTAAGCCCCAAACTAACGGTAGTACCTGCCTCACAGGTAATACCCGCGCCGCTCCCAGCCCGTAACGCATGGTCTAAACCACCCAGTATGGTTAAGACCGTCGCTACCGCCCGCGCCCCGGCCCGCGCGCCCGCACCCGCGCCCGCACCCGCACCCGCCCGCGCCGCGGCCCCTGCCCGCGCACCGGCCCCGGCTCGCCCCGCGCTCCCGGCACCCGTCGCCAACACCATTCGCGCGCCTCCCCGCGCCGCTTCCCGGCCACAAGCTCCACCTATGCCATTGATGGCTGCCCCTCTTCAAGAGGCAATCAACCTAGTCAGCGATCTGGCTATGTCGGTTGACATCAATGAGGTACAAGAGCTATTCCACAAGATGCAATACGCCCAATCCCCAGCGGACGTGATCCAATACACATTGGAACACGCGAATTTACTTAGCGCCCTTAAGCGCTTCGTTCCCCAGGCCCCTCCCCAGTACAACCACTATGGGTAGTACAACCGAACGCACGAAACCGTACTCAGTTTCGTTAGCGTCATTTAACGCTGACGGCCTCTTCAAACAACGTGACCTCGTCCACGACTTTTGTTGTACCCACCTTATCGATATCATATGCGTGCAGGAAACCTTTCTAAAACCGGGGAAGGCGAACCCTAGGTTTGCCAACTACAGAACGGTACGTGATGATAGAGTGAACTCCCGTGGGGGAGGCACTCTTATCTATTACAAAAGGTCCCTGCACTGCATTCCCCTACCTACCCCGACTCTTGTTAATATGGAAGCATCTTGTTGCCTCCTAGCTATGACTGGTCATCAACCTATAGTCATAGCATCCTGTTACCAAGCTTGCAAAAAGCCGATCGTCCGAGCTGACTTAGAAGCCCTATTCTCATTAGGAAGCGCCGTCATTCTGATTGGCGACTTCAACAGTAAGCACATCCTATGGAATTGTAACGTCAACAATCCCAGAGGTATTGCACTTGAAAACCTAATCGCAGAACTTAACTTTGACATAATTGCGCCCACTGAGCCCACTCACTACCCTTATATGGCAGACCACCGATCTGACTTGCTTGACATGGCACTATTCAGAGGCGTAACACTCCGGTTACGCTCCATAGAAGTGGTTCACGAGCTTCACTCTGACCACCGACCCATCATACTGCGACTAGGTCCCGACCCAACGACTGACCTCCCCCGCCCCACTAAGACGATAGTGAACTGGAAGCAAGTAGGCGATGCCCTAAAGGCTATCAGTTCACCGGACCTAGACAAGATCCCTGACGATATCCTGACAAAAGATGACATAACCCTTGCGATCGATTCGTTCACCAATCACCTCTCCACCGTAGTAGGTGCATCCGCAAAGGAGGTCATAGTGCCGGATGACCGGCGCCTTGTCATTCCAGCGGATGTGAGACGATTGGTGACGGAGAGTAAAGCAGTGACCCGACATTACGACTCTTACCCCAGTAAAGAGAACAAAACTAAGAAACGCCACTTTGAACGCATGGTTCAAAGTCGCATGTCTGAGTTGCGTGATCAACAATGGGGCGATAAACTTTCAAACCTCGTGCCAAGCCACCATGCTTACTGGGACTTGGCGCGAGGCTTGAAAGGAAGTAACCATAACGACATGCCTCCCTTATACAGACCAGTCCCACTTGTCCCAGCGTTCTTTGACGAAGACAAAGCTGAGTGCCTAGCTGATAGCCTAGAGGCTCAGTGTTCCCCTAACGTAGATCACGTTGACCAAGCTCACCTCGATTCGGTGGATGCTGAAGTCGAACGTAAAAGCTCTGTGGTCACCTCTGAACTCCCACCAATCACCTTAGCGACTTACGCTGAGGTGGAGAGACTGATCAAGGCCCTCCGACCGCGCAAATCCCCCGGTGCCGATGGCATCTCCAACAGGGTTCTTAAAACCCTCTCTCCTCCTCTCATCCATCTCTTAGTCAGCATCTTCAATGCTGCTATGAGCCACTGCTTATTCCCAGACACCTGGAAATGTGCAAATGTCATTGGCATTCACAAACCAGGCAAAAGCTCATCTGACCCCACCAGTTACCGCCCCATCAGCCTCCTCAGTGCCTTAGGCAAACTTTACGAGCGGTTACTTGCAAACCGTCTCCAGTCCCATGCTAAGGAACACCACCTTATCCCAGATGAGCAGTTTGGCTTCAGACCCGGACACTCATGCGTCCAACAGGTGCACCGCCTCACGGAGCACATCATTGAGGGCTTCAATAAGTACCCCAAACCCCAGACTACGCTAGCAGTCTTCCTCGACGTAGCGAAAGCTTTTGACAAAGTCTGGCACAACGGCTTGATCTACAAGCTATACCAATTTGGCGTGCCAGAACGTCTTGTGCTCATCCTACAAGACTTCCTTAAAGCCAGAAGCTTTCGCTATCGCGTGGAAGGCACCCTCTCCTCCCCCCACCCAGTCAGAGCCGGAGTCCCTCAGGGCTCCGTGCTATCACCTATTCTCTTTGCACTGTATACCAGTGACATCCCACGCTCTCAGCCCAAAGTATTCCTAGCCCAATATGCGGATGACACCGCCATTTACACCACTGGGTGGCATATCAACAGACAGTCCTATTTCGTCATGCAACGGGCCATCACCGAGATCGGTGACTGGTTCCGAAAATGGCGCATCGCGGTCAACCCAGCTAAAAGCACAGCTATGTGCTTTACTGAGAAGACACGCTCCCCTTACCCGAAACCGCTTATTTTGTTCGACGAACCCATTCCCTGGGTTCCTAGAACAAAATACCTCGGAGTCACCCTTGATCGTCATCTCACCTTTAACGATCACATAACAACCGTCCGTAACAGAGCGGCCTTCATAATGGGTCGCCTTGGTCCCCTACTTCGCAAAGAGAGTAAAATGTCTCTTAGTAATAAGAAGACACTTTACACTGCCTGCATCCGCCCCATCATGACTTACGCATCAGTAGTGTTTAGTCATGCTAGTGAGGCCCACCTTCATAAACTTCAAGTCATCCAAAACCGTTTTCTTCGTAATGCAACCGGCGCCCCGTGGTATATCCGGAACACCGAGTTGCATTGCGACTTAAACCTTCCCTCTCTAGCGCAGTTCAATAAGGACTGCGCCCGCCGATACTTTGATCGAGCGCCCCACCACCCGAACCCATTGGTTGTCCAGGCATCGAACTACTCGACTGCCTCTTCTATCCCATTTTTCAAACCCCCCCGTCGCCGACCACGGCAGGTATTAGACGACCCGGATGACCCCATCGCAGTCATTACATTGGCAGCTTTAGCGTTATCCGCAAGTCGTCGAGGTAAAATCCCCAGGTGTGAGGTAATTAGAGGTCACACAATCAAACACCGAGCTCGCCGGCGAGCTCGAGGCAAAAACAAGGTCACGATAAATTGCTCTCCAAATAATCAAAGAGTATTATTCAGTAGGGCCCAATTGTGCAACACTGCAGTTGCACAGAGGCATTTTGCTCCGATCCCCCCCATGTCTCTCGACAGCGAGACAAGCCGAGGTCCGAACCACAGTGGTGCCCTTGAGCTCGCTGTCAACCCCTCCTATAATAGCGGTACGTTTTCGGCGTCCGCAGGAGACGGAGGTAGAAAGCGCTTTTCGCCTTCTACGCCCGTCTCGGGAGAAGTGCCTTCGGCACTTCTCCCTCCCGGGCTATTGTAGGGCCAGGCCCTCGCCCAAAACCCGGTGGAGCTGGACGACCGCACAGGCGGTAGCCAGCATCTATGTCCTCCCTAAACAAAAAGAAACCATGTGAGTCCAACTCGCATTGGACCGTTTTATTTTTCTATTAGCAATATCTCATAGCACTAATTATAATGATGATTACAGGTTTTGTTATCAGAACTTTAACGAGACAGCTGACAAGGAACTGGTACCCATAGAAGTAGGGACAAACTATCGTTATTGTGTTGAATGAACTTCACTAAACAAGAAACAAAAGCAACCAAAGACCAAATTCACCGCGTTATTGAGAAACCATATTTGGCTTATGACTTCAAACTAATGCAAATATCAAATGGGTATTGACAGATACAGAGAAACCTACTTAAGGCTGCTAAAATACTATGTACTCAAACCAGTACCGTAAGCAAATTGGTTAGGATCGATACCGCTTTCAAAATGAACTTGTGCTCTAAATGTCTATTCTAAGAGTCAGTTATTTGAATATTTTTATGTTTGCAATAACACATGCTCTGCGGTTTACATTACAAAATTACAAATTTACGACAGGTTTTTTTTAAAGTTACAAGTTTAAAGTTAATTGCAAAATTAGTCTTGTTTGTATTACAACGTAAGTTGAACTATAGATGTCGCTCCATCCCAATACGATGGTTAAAAAGAACGATAGGAAAAAATGTAGTAATGGACTCATTGTCATGTTAGCTCAATTGGATTATAGCATACCCCGGCTAAAGGGGTGGATGGACGTGGGTTCGAATCCCGCACATGACTCAAATTTTTCCCCTCGTAAATTTGTAATTTTTTAAAGTCTGTTATTTACTTCAAAGGATGTGTTACTTATGTAAATAAAAATGACAAGCGTAAAGACAGGCTCTGTGATACTATAAACGTGCCAAAATATTAACTCGAATTTCTCGGATTTCCGCAATAGACTTCAGTAAGCTATTTATTCATAATTTCAAATAATTTTAAGTTGAAACACACGTCAGTATTGCACAATACTGACTGTGTCTTTTATAGGCGATATTCTCCACTGTTTACCACATTCGTATCGTATCAGCAGGATTTTCTACTGCTGAATACGGCCTTTCCCATTAGGAGTCGTTTGGCCATAATCCCCACGCTTGGCAGGCGTCTTGGGATCGCAGTTTAAGGTATCAGTTCCTCAGAGTGCGCTGCTGCCCACCTTCCGGTATTTTTACCTTTACTCATAGTAATGGGGGGGGGGAGGGGGGGGTGACATTCTAGCTCAGTACCTCACGGGGGATTTACCACATTTTTATTAGTACCATAACTTTTCATATAATATTTCTTAGTTTTCTTACCAAGCTGATCATGTTAAATTACGGTGTTTACCTCATAACTTTTTATTAATTCAAGCTTTTTCTGTTAGTTTTCACAAACTGAAATTATCTATGGTAAAACAGATACGCTTGAAGTCATTCTTACTACCACATCCACAGATAAATAACCACTGAATTAAATAAAACATTCTGTAGTTTCACTCAGATCAATGTACGTAGGAGGGTTCCTGTTTCCTGTAGCAACCGACACGAGTATTTAAAAAAAGCTCATCCTGTCTAACGCCTTTGTGTGGACTTTTATCGAACAACTCGGACGGGACATAAGCAGTGTTTTTGTTATTTTACATAAGATAGTCGCCTCTACTCCAACATGCTACCAAATTGTTTTTAAAGAAGTTCTTTAAGCTATTTAACAGTGTAAAGTTTTGTGTCCAGATTATTTTACTGCCATGCGGTTATCTACATTTTCATTGTTTTATAACATTCAGTTCATCGTATTACAATGAATTGCGGAAGTAAGAAGTAGTCGATATTTGTATGCTCCTTATTGATGTAAAATAAAAATTTAATATATATTTTTGATGCGCTCGTAGCGAAATTCGCTTAGCCGTTCTTAACCGATCAGCTTATTTAAGTAACGTCCGCTGCGGTCATGACTTGGTTAGTGAATTTACTACTGAGCGCTTCGCGATGTAGAGTATTTTGCCAATGCCTGCCTGGCTAGTTACCACCCTCAAGTAGAAAATCTATAGCTAAGCAACTAATGGTGTGTTCCGGCAGCTGAACTTGAGAGTCAGCAATTCTAGGACCACATCATCACATCCATCAGGTGACATAGTGGTCTAAGGCTAACCAATCAGGAATAAAAATTATACATAAAAAGTATTATGAAAAACCGTTATCCACTCACCGACTTCCTAATTAGGTGGAAGATTCTCAGTGAGGTATACACTATCTAACAAAAAATATACATAAAGATTGACTTCAGAGCCTTTTGAATCCGCGCGGTATCGATTTCTTTAAGTTATTTCATGTTAGAATTTGGTTCTGTTTTATTATTTTAATGTTTTTTTCACATACCATATTAAACTCTCTTCAGGATCAAGCTATCATTCTTTTCACACACACAAAACTCACATGCATCTTTTTGGTTCAAAGAAAGGACAGACAAGATAAATTCCACACAGTTGTAGCATTTTCAGGTACTCTCACCTCTTTCTAGAACGTCTCCGATGTAGTGAAAATGCGTTTTTGAGGTAAAATATATCTCGCCTTGCTAAAGTAAACAGATACAGGGATATATATACAGCAAAAATACCTACTTTGTCAATCATTTCACACTGTGTAAGCTAATCATATTACATCTGCTCCGTTTGTTGGGACAGCAAACTATATCTTAAGAAAGTTGAGATGGATTGTAAGGCTCAGTGTTCATCCCTCGTGCCTATGTTGTTAGTGTTAATTGTTATTTTCCTAATTTCGATGGATTATTTTGGTACGATCGTCAATGACTTAGAGTATTCAAGTTTCAGTACCAAATGTTTCAACATATAGCAACTTGACTTATTAAATATCTTACGAATTGTTTTATAATATTTTTCAATTTCATAATGTCAATAAATGAAAATATGTATTGTTGGTATAACGCTTACTAACAATAGACACAAGATTCTTTTTTCTGTCTGATAGGTTAACCTTTGACCGCTATCTCACCTGATGGTAAGAAATGATGTGGTCGAAGGTGTTGTTCAGGCTAACCTAGAATTAATGGCTCTCATGGGCAGCTGCCGGAACTCACCGTTAAGTGCTTGGCGACGGATTTTCTACTAGGTAGCTACTAACTATCTACTAGGTAGCTAGCCTGGCGGGCATTCACAAAATGCCCTACCACCATGCAAAATTATTACATGTTGTAAGCAATTGAAAAGTTTTGTTTCACTATTATATAAGCCTTTTAAGACTTACTGCAAAACTACTGTACTTGGAAATTAGAAGCATTTAAGGAATGTATATCAAACAAATAGGATAAGCTAGTTTTTCTTACGAAGGAAGTCGTTAACGCAAGTTTTGTAGTTACATTCCAATCTCCGTGTTTATGAAGCACGTATTGAGCACTCCACATCAAAACAAAACCGTTCGTTCCACAAAAACATTTCTTTTCATAGCTCATGTACATTCACCCTAAAGTAATCCATCTAAGAGCTTGTAGAGCTAGTCAAATCGCATAAAGTCGCCCTCTATCATAACTTCCTCTGAAACTTCCTACAGCCAGAGGCGAATAGACACCGCCGACATTTTTCATTCCGCTTTGCTTTTGAATAAAAACCAATGCAGCGAACGGAAAGTAATAAATAATGAAGTATTGGTATTTTAAATTTGGAAATCTTAAAATTGGATAGTAATAGCGGGTATTTTTGGATCTTCATATTTATTATGTGTACATAATATATAAATATATATATTATAAAGTTTTTATCTGCTAATACTGCTTAAATGATGATATGTACATAACATATAAATACATATATATATATATACCAATTCATAAAAGCACCGATCCCTAAACAACCTTACAAAATAAACATTCAAACATCCAAAGGTAATCATGAAATCGGAGGCTTTTTCCAAAAACCAAACCTCGCAAAACGTGTTCAAATTCCGATATTTTATACAAAACCGTGAAAATTTGCAAATAAGTGGATGAAGCAATTATTTAGCTTAGTCATGCATTGTATTTCCGCTCATTAGGTGTATATTTATTTAATTTACAACGGCTGCGAGCTGACGATAAGCCGAGGGGCGTGCGCGGGCCGGCATCGTTGGTAGAATAACAATGCAAAACGTCTAAAATGCCGCTTTCGTAGTATGCAGAAGTACCCTACCAAGAAAATACTATTAGTGCGGTAATTGTGCTGCTGCATTTTTAAACTAGAACTCTATCACGTTCGTAATAGAACAAAATCAAATTCAGTTCCTGGGACGTCCATGATATGAATGTTTATAGAAATTGAAATATCATGCGCGTTCTTTTTGTAACATTTAATGCAATAGATTTAAAATTCAAGAGGTGGCAATCAGTACTAATATTATAAATGCGAAAATAACTCTGGCTGTCTGTCTGTCTGTCTGTTACGCTTTCACGCCAAAACTAATGGACCGATTTGAATGAAATTTGGTATGGAAATAGTTTGAGACCCGGGGAAAAACATAGCATAGTTTTTATCCAACTGCGTAAAAAGAAGTTAATGTTTTTGCGCGATAACCGACAAACGCGCGGGCGGAGCCGCGCCCGGAAAGCTATCGTTAAATATTCCTGCCCATGAAAAGTAGGTACCCACAGTCTTTTACAAATATGTAAATATTTTGCGCTATTTAGCACGACGAATATTTCGCGTAATACCGCACGACTTTCTTCAGCTGAATTTATATTTTAAAACTAAATTGCTATTCTGCCAAGATCAGGGCAGCAGTCGTTCTTCCATTCGGGATTAAAACACATAGACAAAGCGCTTATACTTAATCAGAAGTTCCCCATAACTTTTCCTGCTACCTAGTGCGACAGCTTTACTTCATACCTACTAATAGCAAACAAAGGTGAGATATATTTCAATGATTTGTAAGTATTAAAATTTAAGAAACAAAATAAACGTCACTTTAACACAAAAACATAAAAAAACCAACGTACTCGTATATGACAGTCACCTGAATAAATACCTCAGGGTGGTATGAAACTATATATAATTATAATAATTGTTTGATTTTATGCGTAAGTTAAATCTACAAAAATGTTGACCATTGCTGACCTCTGCATATTTCTATTTTCCTCCCGGTCATATCTTAAAATAAGTCACCTTAATAGGAGAAACGTGGAAAGTGGTGGAGGGAGTAATCCCCCATGCCGGATATGCGTAAATTTAATTTAATTTTAAATTGAAATATTTCATTGAAACGTTTCCGGGCTGCATATGTCCAGCATAGAACATATAGTAATACATAAGCAGCTAGTGCTAATTAGGTCGTAATGATCTAACTAACCCTCTGATATAATATTAAGAAATGCCTTAAAATTATTCATCTCTCGCCGCCAATAACCTAACGGTTTTCCCCACTTCACGCGTCGTCGTATCTATTTATGAATTTACCCTAAACAAGCTATCAATCCAGAGGTTATTGCGCCTACCATTTTATTTCACGCATTTTAACGAAAGCAATGCCAAAGATGTTGAGATATATGTATATTTGAATGTACCTAATATTAAATATTTTAGCAGCTAAAATTTTACACTGCTCAACACTGATTCCATCGATCCCCATAAACTAAGAGATTTTAGAACTTGATTCAAGGCCATATTATCGTGTGCTAAGTGAATGGACACTTACATTTTTAAAAGCACAAACTACAGGCATAGAACATATCTACAGGTTATTTCCGGTAGTCTGGTTGAAGAACGCGCTAACCCCTATGTTTTTTAAATAATAAAATAAGAATACTTCTCATTCCATAGTTCAAAGGGTTAACGCACCCTCCTTAAAACTGAGATACGCAAATTCGATTCCCAAATTACTCGTAGATAAAAATTTCGTGGTCTAAAAAAATGTGATTGACAAAATGTTGAACCGTTACATATAAAATCAGTACAAATAGTTGAGGATGGCAGACATAATATTTATTTCCCTCGAAACCCTTTGGCGGTAAACATATACCGTGGAAAATACAATTAACTCAAATTGAAACGGTTCGCTCATAAACAGAAACGGCGTGGGGCGGCGGTGGCGTAAAGATATTAAGCTTAAGAACAATAAAATCATATCTACATTACAATCAGTTGTATTCGTTAACGTGATATTTGACATTCGAGAAACAAGACTTCATACGAGTATATATACAGGGTTATTGGAAAAATGCTAACAACCTCTTAGGGTTCACTTCTGCTAGTCCTAACAAACATTTTGAGAGGAATTTTATTTAGTTTTGAAAAAAAAAATAACAATTTTCTTAATATTTTTTAGTTATTTTTTTGTGTTTTTTATATTTTTTTTACGGAATAAGCACGAGGACCACCTAATGTTAAAAGTTTCTTGTGCCTGTGATGTATTATTTCATATTTTTTATTACTATGCTAGATATAAACAGTGAAAACTGTAGCGCGGCGGGCGCTCTTGACTCGGAGTACGCTTTAAAATAGTTTTATTTTTTCAAAACAAGATCATCTCAAAATTTTTGTTAGGACTAGAAGAAGGCAACCCTAAGACGTTGTTAGCATATTACCAATAACCCTGTATATATATTAGCCACCACACTCATATGTGTCATAGAACATAATAGTAATACTACGGTGTCCCGGACCTAATCATATAATTTTTTTGTTTTTGTTTGAAAGTTCCCGTGAGTAATTAATGTTTTAAATAACCGGCTGTACTCACACGTATTGGTCGAGATTGTCGACCTAAGTTTCGGGCATATCCGATGCCCTTCATCATGTGAGTACGCGTCTAAATGGCGGTGACGACTCTCGCGACAGAGTCGGATGGCATCGATGGATCGAAGGGAAATGGCTGAAACCTAGGTCGACAATCTAGACCAATACGCGTGAGTACAGCCGGTTATTTAAAACATTTATATCAAAATCTGTTTAGCCGTTTCTAAAGTAAGAGCAAACGCAGATTTTTTTATGTTTTTAGGGGGTATTTACATTATTCATACGTTGATTAAAAAAAAAGTCAACGTTTGGTGCAAGTTGACCAGATTGTTATCTATGCTACCGCACGTTATAGGAATATTTTTGGTATGAGTTTGAATATATTTAATTAAAAAACAACTAGCAGTTACAAGGTAAGTAAAATATATTTTGTATAATATCTATAATAGACAGTCAGAATGTGCCAATGACATGTAACGATTAGCGGCACCATATTCGATTCATTTCTTTACTAAATCAAGTTATACAAATTTATTAAAACATGTCAAAAATTAGATCAATATAAAACAGCAAATGAAACACGAAACAAGCTTACTTCACCTATTCAGAAAATCAATGGCCCGTGAAGAGAAAAAAACTTTTTATACCCTCAAAACTGTGTAAAGCCGTGTACAACATGTTGTATTAGTTGACCCACGTCAGGGTGGGAAGCGCAAAGTGCCCCGATAACCGGCGAAACCGCAGCCTATCGCTTTTTGATAGCATCACTTTGCCCAACTTGCCATCTGGCGGCCATTAGGTTTCGGGATATTGAAAAAGTGAGCCACTCCGATCGCCGTCGGACGAATATGTTGAAAATATTCCATCCATACATGTAATGCTTCACATCGTACAAGTTCACCTTATCGATTCAAAAGACTCCAATCCTATACCAAAGTATTCACACGAAAACGCGTGATTAGATACATCAAGTAAAACTATTACTTAAATCAAAGCACTTTCATTATCAAACTTTGAAAGTCACTCCAATTTAGATATTGCGCTCTAATAGACAAAAACACGCAACTTTGTAAACAAGACAGTGTAAAATCGATTTTATTGTATTCATCACATGTTAAAACAAATAGTTTTCTATACGAGCAAATACGTTCCGGATAAGTAAACAAATACTTTCCTTCCATCTGTGAAAGACCAACCGCACTTAACGGTACAATTTTTATCCCTTCTCTCCTTAATTGTTATACGGTTTATCCTTGTGCTCGGCAGTTTCTTTTATTTACACAGAGCAGGTAATTCGTTTACTCGTGAGAATAGTTTCAACACGTGCCTTCGTCTAGACGAATTGACCGTAATGGACTTTGTGCCCGGACGAATGCGGCCCATCGTTTTCAGAGTTTACGCATCGAAAAATATTTATTGGATGAAGTAGACATGAATATAGATTTATTTTTGTTAGAGTGAAAAACGCGTTTTGGACCATCAGTATTTTATTTGATTGAAAAAGCTCGTGTCCATATTATTTTCTGTATCTGTACACATACCTGATGTACCTTATTTGTAGATTGCTTTAATGAATTTTATGTTTGAATTTACATATCTCTTAAAATAGATTTACAGGTTCGATTTATTCAAATATTAGCACACGCATGAATTTATAGACGCAAATAATTGTGTTAATCCTTTCATTTTAAAAGAACTCCATTTTGTAAAGTAATAATAAAGTTTCAACTCTTTGATCTAAATGTTCGTGTTTTGTTCATCTTGACAAATAAAAGGTAAATCGAATCTGTTCACATCAAAACTTGGTAGACGAGCGGCCTCAGCAATTAAGTCACTTGAAATATTTAATGAACAGTGCTAGTTCCGCGGCGGAAATGACACTTAATCGACTTAACTTTGGTTCAAAACTTGGCCGAAGTAACCCCCTTTTACCCTAACTTGACGCTCGACGTTTCTCGCCAGAAAGATACCTACACTGCATCAAAGAAGTTGGAGAATGTGCAATTATGAGATTGTTTTAATTTAGGAACAATGTTGTCGAAGAATTTCCCTACTCCAAGGCGCTCCGAAGCCCCAAACCAGAATTCTTGGTTTCGTTCAACATTGTTCCTTGGTTATTGCCCGCCTTTCGATCATGTAATTTCTGTTTTTCTTTGGTGGTTCAACTATTTTCGCTTCGAGGCACTTGTACTATATTAGTAATGTTTATTAAGTACTAGTTCTTTCAAAAGTATAATATCAAATATTTTGTAGATTGTTAAAATAGCATTTATTGTAAAGTATTTTTTTTATGCCTGATAGATTAGCCTTTGACCTCTATCTCACCTGATGGTAAGTGATGATGTAGTCGAAGATGTTGTTCAGGCTAATCTAGAATGACTGGCTCTCAAGGAAAGCTGCCGGAACACACCGTTAGGTGCTTGGTGACATATTTTCAGTAAATAATGTTGTCTTTTTATTTACGTTTTCACAAAATAAATTATGCATGGTGGAAGAGCGTTTTACATACCGACCTAGCTTCAACTTTCAAGTAGAAATTCTGTCTCCAAACATTTAGAGGTATTTCTGGGCTAGTCTGTATATGATTACAGGCACTATCATGTGCTGAGCGGATGCAGTTTATTGGCGAGCAATTTTTACTTGTTCCGGACGGGAATCGAACCCGTGTCCTCTGCTTTCGTGCCGCTGGATGCTTATTTCACTCGGCTACTAGAACCTTTCGATCTGTAACTTTGTGCACGGCACGTAGTCATCAACCAGACTACTTGATTTCATTTGATGGAAATAAGTGCTTTTTCAAACACTAACTTCGTGTGTGTGTCGGGAGCTGTCCTTAAAAGTCCTTGTCTTGTCCACGTGATCATTTACCATCAATTGATGTTATTGTAGTTAACTAGGTTATGTATATGTTATGTGCCTACTTCTTTGTTACGTTACTAATATTAAATTGAATAAACTTTGCTTTTAAAATATTGCTGTTATTATAATGATATCGTACTTAAAAGTCAGTACTCCGCTGTAGTAATATTTATTTTTCTCAGATATATCCAGGATAAACACCACTAGCATTCTATATTCAGTACCTCTCTATCAAATGACAAATGTTTTCTAAATATATCGATACTCCGGTGACTTTAATATTGAATAAGGCAGACTATTGTCTTCCCTGCTCTGTTTAAACCACTTTCGAATATACTCGAACAACAATAACAAGGGTGGAACATCTCAAAGTGTTCGTCGTCCGAAATAAAGTTTGGGCCAACATTTAACTAGTTGAAGCAAACAAATCTAGAGTGGGACTCCAAACTCTAGAACTGCAACCGGCTTGGACCTAACTTGTTGGTAACGACTTCAAAAACGTCTAGCAAAATATTTGTTTTTCGGATGATGGAAGATCGAAGGTATTTTCTAATGGATATCAGCATTTTAGTTTTGAAATTTAGATTATTTATTTTTATAGATATTTTACTGATAAGTAAGTTTGACCACTATTTTACCTGTTGAAAGTGATGATCCGTTTGAGAATGGTAAACAAGATAAACTTAGAACAGGACAGCTGCGGCCTATGGTGTAGTGTTGTGGGGAGAAGCAGCTGATAAAGAGATTATCTTTATCTTGCAAAAGCTTTTTACTACAGCAAATCGCAGAAGGTTATTTAAAGAAATCAACATAATTACTTTACCAAAAAAACTTTGTATTCTAGGATCGTATATTATGATACGAGCGAGCTAAGTTGCTCATTACGAGGACGTAAATTAGCCGAGTGTATAATGAGCAAGTTGCTCACGAGTTTTGTACGCATTTTTTTAACAACCTTGAGAGGAAAAAAAATTGCACAAATGCGATACAAACAAGTTTTTTTTTTTTGCGCGTGGCAAATTTATTTTTGTTGATTACATATAATCTTCTTTGTTGTTATAAATCTGTATTACCCGGTTAAGTTGAAAATATTCTGTTTACACGCATATAATTTGCAGTTAGGTACTAACATAACTTTGTAGGGATAAATCACCCGGTTCAATTGAAAATGCTCTGTTTACTCGCATATAATTTGCAGTTAGGTTAGTTAACTTAACTTTGTCGGGATACTTCTATTACGCACTAGTGTATAATATTAGTATGCACGATGGTGTTGTAGTTCAGTTTATGGCCCTAAGAACTATATAATAAAGGTCACTTTACGAGCAAGGGTGTTGAAAAAAAAAATGTATGCTCGAAAGAACTTAGGTAAATTTAAATTAATGATGACGATCACCACTATGAGCAAACACATTTAAAAGCCTTTTCTAGGTATTGTGTGCGTTCTCACGTCATAAATAAAATGCAAGCTGCAAATAAATCAACAGCGTTTTATAAAACTGGTTTAGAAGACATAAAATCTTACGAATATTCACCTCTGGCAAACCACCAATCAGCAATGTAATAAATATACATTATAAATAATAATTTAGGTACCTATGTAATAATGTTATAATGGACTTTAAGAGAAAATGTATAAGAATAAAAACATATAAAAATAATGGTCCAGAGTTTCTTGTCCGTTCATTTCTTTATTGAACGCGGCTTTAGAATGTTTTCAATATAAAATTTATTTAACTGACGTTTGTAAGAGCTTGGTAGAAGCCAAAATTTGATAAATGATTTTACTTTGACTTTAAAAATATGAATGGGTGTTCGCGTAGCTTGGAACACCAACATTATTGTGTTTCATGTCGATATCCCTATATGCTTTTTGGCATATATTAAATATGCCTATTCTTTACCCCTATCATGTGTACTCGGAATAATACAACTATAGTTTTTATAACTATGTGTTTACAACACAAAAGTTAACGCCAGCACTCGAGACTGCTTGTTGATCGCACGTGGGAAGATTTCACACACTAAAACAACAAATTAAAATCAGGTGAGATCTTTTCTCACGCACCCAACCGGTATATGGATAGAATTGTATACCAACCCAATTTAAAAAATAGAGTTGGGCATTAGACATCGTCCAACAAACCTGCACACTCTAGAATATTCTATCTCCTATATCAACCTTCCCTTCAACAATAACGTAATAGAAACAAAATAATTAACACTTTTTGCCATAAGCTACCGCTACAAACCAATAATTACATAGCACTGCGGTAAATTACTGGAAAAGGTGTCCGTGTTACCGGCGCTAAAACCAAGCAACATAAAATCACCACATTCAAAATGTGACATTACTCTAGTCGCACGAGATAAATCTTGAAAACAATGCAGACCAACGCATCCCCTACCACTAAAACAACAATAGGCACTCGTAATTCACTCCCGGAGGCTTCGTAGCTCAGTCGAGAGGCCGAACGGAATCACTGAACCAAATTGCAAATGAAGCCCGCCCGTAATAACGTACAAGAGATCTTACACAGTTACGGCATGTTATGGGTTCACGCATTCGAGTTTACTACCCGCATAGCTTTACAGATTACAGGTCGCAGCAAGGCACAGCAATTTTATTTGAATTAAGAATTTTAATAAACATTTAATACATTACATAAAAACGTTATCTGCATACAAAATATTAAAAAAATATCGCCACAACTTTAAATCGCACTGAGGAAGGAGAGATGGCTTAACATCCACGTATTAACAATGCTTTTGACCCTACGGAGCGAGTATTACCATTTTGCAGATTCAGTAACAAAAATTCTGTGAATAATAAAATACAAGGACCTACTGTTTACCACTGATCAGACTTAACCAATAAGACAAAGCTTGTTCTTAGTAGTCCCTTTAACTGTTCTTAATGCTACTTAGGGAGTGACGAGTATTCTATCGGAACGAGTCAGTTCAAAAATGTCGTTAATATATTTTAAATATAACCCAATGCGCCGGCAACCAAGAGTACCTTCTCTTTATGAGTGTGTGTGTAACAACATACTACGAAAGGAAATTGCAGACATGAAAAAGATGTTAGTGTTTACCAGCTCTGAATTAAAGGGGGTTAAAAACAAAACCCTTAAGGAAACCAATAACTCACAGTCAGGATTAAGGACTAGAAGAACAAAAGTTAAAGCAGCAACACAGCGACTTTTCATAATCTTGAGGTTACGGGAATTCCAGTATATTGTTCTGAAAGTTGCTGAACATATCAGTGTACCCATCGACCCATCAGATGTAGAGATTGCACACCGCGTACCCATCGAACCATCAGATGTAGAGATTGCACACCGCGTGCAAACAAGACATGCCACAACTCGCGTTCCATCGTTGTCCGTCTGATCACCAAGGATCGTATCGTGGCTGCAGCTAGCAAACATCGCAACTTGAATGCTAAGGGGTTGGGATGGGGTATGGAGGCTAATCGAATCTTTATAAATTAGCATCTCACAAAAGAAAATTCAATTTTGCTAACGTTATGCAAGCAAAGAGCCAAAAAACTTATTTTTAGTTCGTATGGACAAAAACCTGTCGAATTTACTTTCGAAGAAACAATACTTCTACTGTTATCTATATAACCAGTCCTTATTATCCGATCTATCAAAAAAAAAATATTGTTTTTCTCACTTTTTTATTTGCTTTAACTAAAACAACAATATCGAATAATATATCAATGCTATTACATTCTCGACAGAATTTTATAGATAAATGTATAGTAAACTGTGCAGTAATTAATCATAATCTCACACAAATAATTATCTCAACGATGTCTCCAAAAAAAATATAATTCCTACCACAAACACACAAACAAAACATGCATAAAACTTACATTCATCCTCCAATTATTTTGTTCATTGTTAATGACAATATTTCTGTTAGTTTCCAGAATTTCCTCTAAGAGTCCGAATAATAATTGAACCAAAACAGTCGTATAACATTGTTTTGCTGAAAAATCTGACTCTGGCCCATACATAACGGTAGAGTACGTATTATAAGAAATATATTAATGCACACCAGTATGTAAGTGACAAAATCTTAAAAGTTATTAATTATCAAATAACTCATCTCCGATTGTTGCCGGCAAAAAGGTGTCCTCATGTCATCACACTTCGTTCTCACTTTGAATACCGATTGCCAACCTCTGCAACAGGATCGTACGGCAGCCGGGTTCGCACGTCTTTTCCTGTAACCTACGCCTAATTACCCTACTGTGCACCGGTGGCAACTCATTCCTTCGTGATCATCGCCCTCCACCGTATAACTAATAACAATATAGAAATTTTCACTGGTATTAATATCACTTAACTACCAAAAGTAAAAAGTATATCAATACAAAAATTGTTGGATTAAATTTTACAAAATGGTAATCATAATAGTCTCTGTTCTCTACCATAAGATAAGACTCGCATTTGTTCTCAGTTGTTCCTTAAGCAGTAATTATGAAGTAATTACGGCCCTTCTTTGGTTTTAAAATTTAGTAAAATGATCCTGTTCCTTCAATTCCTCCCTACAGAAACAAAGAGGTAGTAGTTCCTTAAGAATAATTGCTAAATAAATCTACTGAGAACTAACGCCAGACAGTTTTTATTTAAAATGTTATTGTATTAAACGTTCCACGCGGATCACGTATTTATACGGTTGCCGGATTTTCATCCCACACGAGGTTCACGTATACGTAACTCACTTCTAGGGCTTTTTACTCTAACCTTATATCATTAAATAACTCCTAACCTTAAACATTTCCAACACATTATTATACAATTATTTCTATTACAAAGGACATGATTTTTCATCCCTACATTTTAGCCTAGAGTCTTACTGAGCCGTGAGTTTGTTTTCTGGGTTCTACAATAATCACTCAAGCGATCGAAATTAAAAACTTGTCACGGACACTTCCTTGAAATGAAACAAAATAAAAAACATATTGGATTTTGAGGTTATAATTTATTGAATGTTTGACAGTGGGATTGGCCTGTACTAGGTATACCGTAAAATGGGGTGTATAATGCAATACGTAATGCATGTAGAATGCATGAAATACGCAAAAAACGCGGCAACGATGGTAAGCAAAGAGAATATAAATAGACTGACCATAGCCATACAAGAATAGAAACAACACAAAAAAATGTCACATATTATTAAGCCGAGTGTAGATTTTACTTATTAAAGCGTAGGTCTCTTCTGCACAAAACTGGACTACGATGAATTGTTCATAAATTGATTCGTGTAGAGGGGACCTGATGGCTTGGCTTTAAAAACGAAAAAAAAAACACATCATGTGGCAATAACATGTGCGCTGTAGAAGCCATCAAAAGTCAACCTTACAACTTGCCACATTTTACAGCGCGTTTGTCATAAAATTAGTATTTTATTGTCAAAAATTATTTCTATGAAACGTCGCGTCATCGATGAACATCGATTGGTGGCGAAACATCGATTGTGCGCCCATGAGTGTAGTTTCAACGCGAGTTTACCATAACACTACAACTTACTACTTGGCCAGCGGACCAATATGGCGATCGGCGATCTGTGGTTGAGTCAATGAAAATACTTGTTTATATGCTATTAATATTAGGAAGTGTCCGTCACATTATATTAATAAATTGAAAAATGATTTTTTTTAATAATTATGAAACAAGAATCGAGCGTGTAAGACCATAGGCCGGGTTCTGCTATATCCTTTCTTAAATTTCAATCATTATTAAGACCAAGGTCTAATCAAGGTTTAGCCCGTATTATATCATTTGATTTTTCATCCTATGTCCAGGCAAAAACTAATTTCAATTTATTGCTCAATCTAAATTCTAACCTTTTAAGGTAAAAATAAACAGTCGCTTCAATTTCAATTTTACCTAATACTCTTACTTAACTCGTACATCTATTAAATTACGGCCCTTACCTAATACTTACCTAATACTCTCTACTTAACTCGTACATCTATTAAATTACTTTCACCTCTAAATTAAACTTGATTTTTTACTTCAGGCCAATCAAAGTATATTACGAAATGTATCTGGCCAAAGGACTCCCGGTCAAGAGTAGTTAGGTGTCTCTAGTTTGGATCTTCTGAAGTACCAAATTATGTTAGTGGATTGTTTTCAGTTTGACCTGCGTACAACGAGTCCGAAATACCTTCGGTACGAGATTTGTGTGAGTAAACAGTGAAAACTTTTTGGTAGACATTAGTAATTCAGTGTTTGATTCTTTTACTGACGAAGTTTGATTATTGTGAAATAAAAAGGAGCAAATGGGGCACATCAAATACGTATTATTCTAGATTATCCTAACAGATAAGGCATAATTTTTCGTCGTAAAATGCATGTGATTTATAGGTAAGCAAATAAGTTGCAAGGTATTAATTTGTGCCATTCGTGGACCGATAACTTCAAATCTATATTTATTATGTACTGTACTGCAACAGCCGGATCGTCCACTGCTGAACACATCCTCCCCTATTAAGGGGGTATTTGCCATAATCCCCACGCTTGGCAAGGGTCTTGGGGATCGCAGTGTAAGTTGGCAGTTCTTTAAAAGGCGCTGCTGCCCACCTTCCAGTATTTTTCCCTTAGTCGCCTCTTACGACACCCACGGAATGATATGGGGAGGTGCAATTCTAACCTGGCAACCCCACGGGGCATTTATTTATTATGAAATGAGATATATCTTATAGGTGTTTGACTGGTGATAAATTTCAATCTCTTTAATATTTGATTATTTCTGACCTCTCGATATTTTGCCATTGTCACAGAACATATAATCAAGTTTATTGTTGCGCCATAATCAAGACAGCGGTGCAAGTGACCATGACAGCCAAAAACGTATTATTTTGATTTTAACTCAGAGTTTAGTGTCCCCGCATCTATTATAAATGCGAAAATGTGCTTGTCGGTTTGTTGGTTTGTTTCTTTCTTTTACACTGCGATGCATCGATCGTAAGCAACGAATCGACGTGATTTTTAGCACAGATATAATTTAAAAGCTGGAGAGAAACTAAGACTTCTGTTTATCCAGAAAATATCACCTATCACTTATGTAGGGGACATCCAACAATACAATCTTGAATTTATTCAAGTGAAATCATATTAGAAATTCTCAATTCCAAAATAAAATTTAAAAGAAAACTGTTTCAGGTTAAAGTCAATCTTCTATGATAGATGGTTTATGATGACATTTTTTTGCTAAGAAAAGTTTTCCAAGATTTTATCTAGCTGAAGTATTTTTATTAAAAGGGTTATAATGAATGAAGACCAAATTGATCCCCATTATATTCTTGTGAAAAACTATTTTATCTATAGAAATGAGGTATCACAAAATTTTTACAAGAGGCAAATTATATTGGGATTGCTCTCAAACAAAAACTGTGGTTTTAAGACTATGTGTATATTCCTATTTTTCCATTTTATAAGAAAAATATATGCAACAAGTTTTGAGTGTCGTCAGTTTTTCTTCATTTTCAACTAGATGGTATATAATAAATATTTCATAATTTTTTATGCAAAAATAATAACTCCCTAAGTATTGTTGTTTCCGTGGTATCTTAATAAGTTTTTAGTTTTTAATTAGTATGAGAACTTTCGTAGGATATAGTACACATGGTGTCTTCTTCATACTCAACAGCCTCAAGAGAACATGACTGGCGCATATAAGTATAGATAAAAAATGCTGTAGAAGTGCGTTGGGTGTCTTATTTTGTCATAGCTGCTAAACTACATGTCTTACTACGAATTTGTGCTATGACTCACTCACTTTGATAGCTCGATTGGCAAAGAATGTCCCGGTTATTAGAGACGGATGGTCGCGGGTACGAATACAGATCAAAATTCAAAATTTTATACTAATATAAAGATTTTAATTGAGACAACATACTCGTAGTACAGGTGAATGAATGCAGAGTTTGAAGGATTCAGTACTTGATTATTATGAACTATAGTTTTTTACCACGCGAGCAAAGCTTCGTGTAAAAGCTAGCTTCCTTAAGGGTCTTTCATGAATCGCCTCCTATCTTCAAATTTAAATAAAATTATCTTACTTTTATTAAAATTTGTGTGAGATATCATTAAAATTATTTATAAAATAATTTGAATAAATTCTCGACTAATAAGTGCCGGATATTGTAAGGAGTAAGTATGACGAAAGAGACAGATTTTTTGTTTTATCAAACTTAACCGACTTCCAAAACCACAAATATGAAATAACTCGTGAAATTCAGACCATGATAATTCAAGGTCAGTGTTTCAAATCGGCATGGTAACGACTTCCACAAAAAGAATCATACGATTTAAAGTCGATTTTGATTAACAGCTCCTTTCAATTTGTAACAAAAACAAAAACTTTGTAACTTCCTTTCATATATAATTCAGTAATATCGTTAGGACAAAAGTTAACATACAAATTAAATAACGTATATTCATTCTTTGGCACATTTTCACTATAAACTAATTCGTTTGAATACAAAGGTTGACAACGAACGTCGCTTATTATTACAAAACGCATGTGACATTAGCGTGTTGACATTTACCCAACTGACCCATACCCCATTACCATAAAGGCTGATGAGAATGTACTAGTTTACCTAAATGTGACATGGCCGTTGGCAAAACCGTAGAACTTGACACTGTTTTATCTAACTAATTAGTAAGCTGTATAGCTCCTGCCTTAAAAATATAAGGACTGCACCATATATTCTTGCTTGCAAAAGGCGACTTAGAGAAAATCTGAAATGCACCTAAAGAATGTCGTTGACAAGTCATACTATCTTCTTTTTTGAAAACATACATATATTAGCGACCCCACATGCCTGGGGATGAAGGTAAAAAGAAGATGAAATTGAATCCAGTAGCGCATCGTCTAAAATGAGGTTTATTGCTTAAATATCTTAATAAGCCTTGAAAAGCTCGGGGTTTTGTGCATTGTGCGGTGGTATTTCACATTGAAAGAGCTTCATAAATCAAGTAAAACTGTGATGTTATTTGGTATTAATTTGTTGTATGACACTGCTCAACTAAATACCAGCTCAACACCTTAAACTCTTTACATGTAAATGTGCAAAAAACCTCATTTTGGTCAATCCGCTACTGAGAATTAGATTTCGAAGCTTGTTAATAGATGAAAAGTTGTCATCTAATAGGTATTTTAAAGGTTTTATTTCAGAGAGTGTGTGGCACAACTTATTCCTCCATAACTTTATTATATACCTACTTACACGAAGTAAAGTCCAATTTATAAAAAAAAAGGTGCTATTTATAGTGGTAGTGCCACACTGTAGCTCTATGGGTTACAGCTGAATGGGCCGGCACGACCGGGGAAGTACCACTCTCCCACATGATATCGACGTGAAATAGTGGCTTTGCCATTGCGTTTCGATCGATTTGTGGGAGATCCGGAGGCCCAATCTCCCCCCCCTAAAGGAATATGGCAGCACAGTTTCACGAGACATTACTCCAGGAGGGTACCAGCCGCGTAAGCGCTGGAGAATCCCTCTCCGAGCATCCACCTCCAGGACCTGAACCTGAAGGTGGATGCTCGGGCTGCCCTGCGTATTCTGGAGGGGGCAAAACCGTGCTCAACCCTATTTCTGCTGCTCGAGGTAAACGAAGCAGGAGGCTTAAGTCACCCCACACCACGCTAACCATGGACTTTTGCAACATATGGGGTCTCCGTTCTAACCTGAACGATGTCCATTACCATCTGGAGACTGCTAAGCCGGCCTTGCTCTTTTTGACTGAAACACAGATATGCTCTCCGACAGACACCTCATTCCTCACATACCCTGGGTACAAACTGGAACATTCCTTTTTGCCGCGGGCGGGGGTGTGTCTTTACGTCAGAGAGGATATCTGTGCTCGTCGTCTCAGCAGCCTTGAAGGACGGGGCCTATCTGACATTTGGTTGCGCGTAGACTGCGATGACCATCCGCGAATCTACGCGTGCCTTTATAGGTCCCATATGAACGGTAATGCCGAAATAGATCAATTCGTGGAGCACCTACAGATGGCTACAGATTCCGTGCTTGAGCAGATCCCCACCGCAGAGATCGTGATACTTGGCGATTTCAACGCCCATCATGCCGAATGGCTTGGTTCGCGCACCACCGATCATGCGGGGAGATCTGTTCACGACTTCGCTTTAGCGTATGATCTAACACAACTGGTCACCTCGCCTACGCGAATCCCAGATGTGGTTGATCATACACCTTCCCTGTTGGACCTTCTGCTGACCTCTCACCCGGAAAACTACACAGTATCCGTTAACGCTCCTCTCGGATCGTCGGACCACTGCCTGATCCGGAGTTCAGTGCCGGTTACACGCCCAACTCGACCCCGTTTTGTGGGTTGTCGTCGCGTGTGGCACTATAGGTCTGCAGATTGGGACGGGATGCGGTCCTTTTTTGCATCCTACCCATGGGGGCAAGTTTGCTTCTTGCCGGATGATCCAAATGTCACTGCTAACTATGTTGCTGATGTAGTGCTTCAGGGTATGGAACTCTTTATTCCATATTCTGCAGTGCCCATCGGTGGCAGGTCACAGCCCTGGTTTGGTCGCTCTTGTAAAATGGCCTCTGGCCACAAACGAGAGCGTTACCAAGCTTGGGCTGATTCAGTGGCATCTAAGGATTCAAATACCAGTAATCTCAAAAAGAAATATAACTTTGCCTCCAGGTCCTTCAAAAGAGTAATCGCAAGAGCGAAGTCGGAGCATATCGGCAGAATTGGCGAGAGATTAGCCCGCCTTCCTTCGGGAACACGTGCGTTCTGGTCTCTTGCTAGGGCTGTCCAGGGAAATTTTTGTCAGTCATCCCTACCGCCCCTGCACAGAGAGAATGACACACTGGCCCACACCGCAAAGGAGAAGGCCGATCTTCTGGGCTCTCTCTTTGCGTCTAACTCGACTTTGGATAACCAAGGGAACTCACCACCGACTATACAACGGTGTGATACCTCGATGCCGGATATAATTTTCCGGCAATGTGCAGTACGTAAAGCACTGTTCTCCTTGGACATTCATAAGTCGAGTGGGCCTGATGGCATCCCTCCGATAGTGCTGCGGACTTGTGCTCCAGAGTTGACAACGGTTCTAACGCGTCTTTTCCGGCTCTGTTACTCATCAGGCGTTGTCCCAAAAATATGGAAGACGGCTTTGGTGCACCCGATCCCTAAAAAAGGTGACCGCTCAGATCCGTCCAATTACCGACCTATAGCTATAACGTCTCTGTTCTCTAAGATAATGGAATCCATTATCAACAACCAGCTCCTGCAATATCTAGAGGAGCACCAGCTGATTAGCGATCGCCAGTACGGTTTTCGTCGCGGTCGCTCAGCTGGTGATCTTTTAGTATATCTTACGCATCGACAAGGGTGAGACGTTGGCGGCTAGTTTGGACATAGCGAAGGCCTTTGATCGGGTGTGGCATAAAGCGCTTCTTTCGAAGCTTCCTTCCTATGGGCTTCCCGAGAAATTGTGCGAATGGATCTCCAGTTTTTTGGCAGATCGGAGCATCAAGGTCGTTGTCGACGGTGCATGCTCCGACTTAAAGCCGATTAATGCTGGCGTTCCGCAAGGCTGTGTGCTATCTCCGAGTCTATTTCTCTTGCACATCAATGACATGCTGCAACTCAGCGATATTCATTGTTATGCAGATGACAGCACCGGAGATGCCTCATACACCGGCCGCGCTAATATTTCTCGGGAAAGCGTTGTCGAGAGTCGGAACAAACTTGTGACTTCAGTCGAGACCATGCTGTCAAATGTTTCGAAGTGGGGCCAAATGAACTTAGTCCAATTTAACCCCAAGAAGACACAAGTTTGTGCGTTTACCGCTAAGATATCCCCCTTTGTCGTATCCCTCTGTTTTGAAGACACTCCCCTTGCCACCTCTACTAGCATCGGAGTACTTGGCGTCGACATATCGAACGTCGTCCAATTTCGCTGTCACTTGGAAGATAAGGCTAAGTTAGCCTCTAAGAAGCTCGGTGTGCTCGGAAAGGCGAGGCGGTACTTCACGTCGGCCCATCGCCTGCAACTTTATAAGGCTCAGGTTCGACCTCACATGGAGTACTGCTCTCACCTCTGGGCGGGAGCTCCCCAGTACCAGCTTCTTCCATTTGACCGCGTTCAACGCAGAGCGATTCGAATCGTTGACGATCAAGTTCTCTCCGATCGGCTCGACCCTTTGGCTTTGCGTAGAGATGTTGGATCACTCTGCATCTTTTACCGTATATATCACGGGGAGTGTTCTGAGGAACTGTTCGATTTACTACCTGCAGCTCAATTTCGCCACCGGACTTCCCGACAAAGCGTGATGTTTCATCAATTTCATGTCGACGTCTGGAAGTCCACAACCTTGCGATTTTCACGGCATTTTCTACCTCGCACTGCCACATTATGGAACCAGCTGCCAGGTGAAGTATTTCCGAACAGTTACGACTTAGGAACCTTCAAGAAAAGAGCATATTCCCTCCTTATAGGCCGGCAACGCATCCTCGAGACCTCTGGTGTTGCGGATGTTTGTGGGCGACTGTGATCACTTACCATCAGGTGAGCCGCCTGCTCGTTTGCCCTCCTATCCCATAAAAAAAAAAAAAAAAAATATATTAGTTCAAGGACAATATTTTAAAAATACACCCGAATCGCTTGCGCTGGATATTTATCGTTAGTACGACTATTTATAGGACACCGTACCACTACTTTTATTAGAAGAACTCTTCAAGTGCAGGAAGAAAAACTATCTGCCGGCTAGGCGTGTTTCAGCGTGGAGAGGGTTGTCGAATTCTACCAGATTGGACAGTGATCAAAAACCTTAAACTGTGGTAGCCTAACTGCAAACGGTATAGACTGCTGCGCAGGTGGTTTTGATCCTGTAGGTATAGGTTTCTTCATCAGAAATCCATCATTACCGTTCCTACTATACTAATATTACGATCTAACGATGACCAACTAACCAAACGATCAACTATTGATAGGTAATTAAGTATTTATATAAATCGATTCAAGTAAAATTTTGAACAAAGACAACTAAACCTTTAGACGAGCACGAGCAAAATCAGAATGAATGGCATAAACTCTACGACTAAATATGTAAAGAAAGATGTGTAACTCTCGTACAGTTATCGTTTTGATATTGCACTCATCAAGACAATAAATTCACAAAATACGCACAATTTTCCCAATTCAATTGGAATGGTTAATCGTTTTGGCGCTTAGAAATTATCGCATCCGAATGGTCGCTGCAAGGTAATGTTGTTCCGCCGCACGGTATTATACATTTTAAACCACGCCCGCCACGGTAATGTTTGCGTTCTGCTGTTCTTGAGCTTTACTTAAGTTTTATTCGTAGCTCTCTTCATTTCTAAGTTACAAGAAGTGTTTAATAAAAGCTAAATTTAAAATCCATCAATCCAAATACTACGCACAAAATTGCATACTATCTATCAAGTAAGATATAAAACGTTTTAATAGTGCCCAAGTGATTCCTTTTAGTCTAAGATATAAAGCCAGAGACACTCATAAACTAAATTTTAGATTCTCTTGCAAACCATTCATATTTATGTTCCCTAAGAGAGTAATAGAAAATATTTTCTATTTAAGAAATTGGTATGTATACTGTATGTTTATAGTAGTCGCCGACGTCTTTGCCGATTTACATAAATAGCGCGAAGCTCATTTGAATTCGATTCAATATCTGTACAAAAAGAACTTTTGAAATAATTGTTAAATAGATATGATAATCTGCATTGATAATAAAGCTATTTTTCATTTTTATGTGACTCGATATAATGTACTAACATGTTACCAAGATATACTTTCAAGGAGTTTGTAAATTCCGATGGTCCAACAATAATATTATTGGACAATCGAATTAAACACTTTCAAAGAAAGATTTCAATTTTTCCTTGTTTCAGAATGAAGAACATACCTGTAGTGAAATTACAGGGACAATTTGAAAACAAATATATATTTGTTTTCAAATTACATTTTAATTGCAACATCCAAGATCTAGGTCTGGGATGTTGAACTTAATGTATTATTTTTATCAAACATACCATTTCAGGTGCAGCTGTTTTATATTGTACTTGCTTAGAGCAGAAGTAGTACAATAGTATCTAAAATACAATATCTAATTTCTTCACGCATCTTAAAAAATCTCACATAAGAATCTGAATATCACATTCGAAAGAAACATTATCGTGACAGAAATCAAATATATAAAGAACAGTCTGTAATATTAAGAACAACATCAGAGGGTTTCGTACAAAAACGTCCCCGTGCAGTGTATAGGCATTGTCCCCAGCGAATGTATGGCTCCGGGCGTCAATATTCTACGTGACCGGTTGTGCGCCGTCCGAGGAAACATGTGTCGGAAGTGAGGACTATCTATTTGCTCCCGGAATGGACATCGCACTGTTGAATTATTCGCGAATGTGCAAGTGTCGTAAACTATGAGATTACATCGCGGATGTCTGCTTGCGATTTGCGATTGATGATGTCAGAGGTAAAGGATAAAATTTTCTTTGAACCTGGTGGAAGTACTGTGTTAAAAAACAAAGCTTAAAGAAAGTTAACGATTATATTTTTACTATAAAATATTGTATTTTTAATATCTAGTGTATAATTAATATCTACATAAACAAGGTTTACTTTTTTCTTTTTTCTTAGTCAATCCGTTTTGCGATGGTAGTATCGTGGATAATTTAAAGTAGTTTACGTCTCCGTTTTCCGCTACATAATTTATATAAAATATTTAAAGTGTATAAATATACTTTTTAGTTCGCGATTCATTTTGTTTTTTAACTTTACTTCGAAGATACGTGAATCATGCTTTTCAGTTATATTATGATTGCTTACATATTCTATTTCATTTTGAAGCAGTTATGTTCCTGCTGTAATCATTGTGAACTGCCGTAGCCATAGCGGGCAGAAAATTTTGATAACGCTCGACTGGCTACCTAATACCCTTAAGAATAAAATCTGTCACTAAGCACCTAACAGTGTGTTTCTGGAGCAATTTCTTAAGCCATTTTCCATTCTATGAATTCATCCATCACAAATCGCATTCCATCTACAAATTACATTTAGGTACAAATTTACCTTCTAATAAGATTGTGGATATGATATCAGCCAAAATAAATAACATATAGTTCGTAGATTAAACATTTTGTTATAAATTTTTATTTGACATGTGGATACAGATAAATAAATTATAGTAATAGTAAATAGTTTTTTAAATATATTTATTTCATATTGGAGCTGAAATTGGCCATATTATTTGTACAGCAAAATAATAGGTATAAATGATCTTACACAAAAAACTTCTATATTCAAGTAACTCTATAAGTAAGTAGCTCAGAGTAAAAATTTAAAATTTAATCAACCTCGGTAAAGATGTTTTTCAGATAAACTCAATAAATTGAAAATTTATTGCCATAGTGCCTACCTTGGCTTCAAGTGTTACATATGTCGAGCATTATTTTTATAGAATAACACAATCGATTTTGCAACACAAGAGAACGAAAGGGCCATTTAAACACGGTACCTAATCAAATTAATTTAAATGAGAAATAGCGTGAGTAAATAGGGGCATAAAAAACGATATTGAGTTCATCATGTTGAAACCAGTTTACTACCCCCTTCAGCAAATAATTTTAAATGTAAAATAAGTGTTGAAAGTAGCTTGTATTAATAAAAAGCTTCTAGTGCCGTCTATACGAAAGACGGTTTGTAAGTCAAACTCAGTCAAGTACATTTTCAGAGTATAATATATTGCCAAAACTCTGCAAAATAATCAATTCTGTAAGAGATGTAGATTTTGTTGCAATCATAGATAATTCTAATTATTACTATGATGTGTTGAAAACTATATACAACAAAAGAGAAGCTCAAACTAAATTATATCTCTGAATATATCCTCAATTCAATAAATAAAGTTAATCACTTTATTCAAATCTGCAATAAATATATATATATAGGTATATATACTTTTTTAGACTATCAAGGTTTTGATCATAAATATTTTTATCACTTACGGGATTTGCACCGTGGCGATTTTTATTTAATAACATGTGCAGTGATACTGTGAGTGTATTTTGTCGAAACTTTCAGTCGAATTCGAGTTCCAGTAGTACGCGTAGCAAAAGACTAAGAAAGAGGGTAGACCGTTTCGTCTGCTCGTGATTTGTGTCAACCGCTCGTCTCTTCAGTCACCCTGCGATCATGATGCATGTAACTGCGTCGAAATATCAGGAGCTCAAAAATAAAAATTGCCACGGTACAAATCACGTAAGTGATAAAAATATTTATAAATATATATATATATATATATATATACAGTCGGTTTTGTATGGTAAAATACTCCAAATACAGTATGAAGAATGAGAGGAGCATGTCAATTCGGAGCTCGGCCTTCGGCCTCGCAAGACACTAATACGGCTCGGCCTACGGCCTCGCAATACGCTCGCCCTTCGGGCTCGCGCGAATATATATATATATATATATATTATATATCGGGTTTTTAATCACCAGATAATACCAATATGACTGTATGAATGTATATACTCAAACAATCTAAGAAAAATGAACATTGGTTGTGTAAAATAATAGTTTTTATTGTTTTTAATTTAACATTTTATCAGTCCTATCTTTTCTTACGATGATTGATAACCATTTGAAGCAATTATAGCCGAGCAGGTCCATAGTTCGATCCCCAACGCCGCGCCAGGTTGAGCTTCACCACATTGCGGGAGGGCATTTGTACCTCAACTAGAAAATCTGTCTCAGGGTTGTAGAGTCAGTTCGTCATTTGTGACGAAATACATCTGTCATAGGCAGAAGATACTACTTTCTACCAAGTGAGGCTCATGCTTGTTCCGTAGCGTAACAACATCTCTCAGTCTACAATAGACTACGAGAGGCTGTACGGAATTCTAGTTCGACGAAATCTTTTAAGAATGGCTTGAAAAAATGGCTTATAGAACTAGCTCCTTATGAGTTCCATTTCAAAGAAGAAATCGTTGTATCTACTTGACATTTAAATATAATTTAATTAATTGTATTTTCTAATTTATATTCTAATAATTTTTCAATTAATGAATTTCAATATCTATCTAATTATGATAATATAATAATGGAGTACACTTTTTTAACATCTTATTCTAATAATTTGATAGCTCTTTAGGTAATGGACAATACATATTGTATAATTGATTTTAATTGAAATTGGACGTTATACTATTGTATACCTGCCCCTATTTCTGTTAAAATGTATTTTGTAATTACCCATATATGACATGTAATTTATTTGCCAATAAATTACTATGAACTATGAACATGAAAAAAATTCTGTATGAATTTTTAACGTTTATCTTACAAAATAAAAGTTCATTTAGAGCTTGCTCTGTGTAATTAATCATTATGCCTGATTATCATCAATGTGGGTTTGTCCAAGTACATTAACGATAACACCTGGTCTTTGTTTATCATCCTCAGTCCACAACTATACTTATTATGGACACAGAAAAGCTGATGAAAAGTCTACAGTCTCGTAAAGCATCAAAAAAATCCCCATTTACTCATATTTGTTTACCTATGTCAGTATATCTAATAATAATAAAGTAATTTTTTCTTTGCAGCACTGGGTCTGGAGCCTGACTTCTTGTATCCCCTGGAGAACGTGACTATCGCCCAGGGACGGGACGCGATGTTCACGTGCGTGGTTAATAACCTGGGCGGTTACCGGGTGAGTGGCGACTCCGCCACAGCCAGGGTGTGTATCAAACTGATCAGTTACAGCAAGGTAGCAGCACCCAGCACACTTCTGGTTTGAGATCCATAATTGCATTCGGAAATTTCATAGATTTAGGTGCCACTGAAAATTTATACTCAGCCATCATTACAATTATTTCAACCCAAGAAATGCCTTCAATCTGGTTCTAGCGATCCGTGTTTTAGCAATCGAGTGCTCGGAGAAAGAAAGCTTCTTGACATCGCCAAAAAAGCAAAAGGCACCAAAGTTGATGAGTTTGGGTGATGTCATGATTTTGACCTAACTATGACTGGATAGAAGTTAACTTTGTGGCCGGTTTGGCACTTAATATTTAGTTTGAACAACAACAACCGCATTGCCATAGTGGTGGGGAGATGATAGATGCAAATGGATTAAAACTATTTATGCCGTTCAATAATGGAAGCATTTAAAATGACTCGTAATCTCATGGTGACTCCCTGTTGTTCAGGAATATTAAGCGTTACTCAATTATTACCAAACCTTTACTACCTGCAGATTTTTTCCAATTTAAATTTTAATTAAATTAGTTCTGAAAAGTACAGAAAAGAGAATAGATAAATAGAATCCACGAAAGCGTTAATTTTAGAATAATAATGTAGGTAGCTTGTTAGCGGATTCTGAAGAAATTGTAGGAATAATTTTCCATTGATAATTTCAACCTTCAAAGTTTATATATGAAGAAAGGTTAATTAGAGATTAGCTTTATTTTATAAGGCTTTTTTTTCTTAATTTATAGGCATATTATTTGAAACAAGCATTTGTATTGTGGTTAGTTATGTTACAATAGATGATATGTTTTAAATAATAGGAATGTTCTAAATATTTACTTGACGTATCGATGATTATCACAATACTACAAATATGGTAATTTAAAGAAGAATTACTGTTTTATATAATTATTACAAATATATAATTATGGATCTCAACCAATAGACCTCTGCACTGACTTTCACACTATCCTAGCACACAATCTTCAATGCACTTCTTCAGCACTACTTCAGACCCAGCACCGATAGAAACTCTCTCTATACTAGAATAGAACTCACAGAAACTGTAATTGCACAATAAACCATAAGTTTGTCCACAATAGTTGTAGCTCTTAGATTACTGAGCACCACTTGTACTAGACACTTGTACACTTGCACATCGAACTAAGACCCAAGAGTACAACAAAAACCATATTCGATACAACCAAATAGTAAAGACACAATCAAACTGTTCTTGGGTTTTTAGTTACTACTGCACTGTCGATAAAGATACTGTTATTTCAGAGCATGCAATGAATACAAAGCACTTTATTTTGATTTTCTGAATTATTTCCAAGCACTTTCATTAATTTTATTTTATATCGATTTATAATGTCCGCAAAGCTACTATGATTGAACTGTTCCACTAGGGCAAGGAATTTACGTTGCAAAACAGTCACTTTACGAAATTAAAATAAAGCCACGACAAACCCCCTTAGTCCCCGTTCAATCATTTCGAGAGGTCCTGCTCTCAAACTGTCTCTAGAGTTAATCTACGGGCAGTATCGAAGAACCACTCGATATCATGTCACATGCGATAATGCAGAAATATCGAACAATTTTTACTTTACTATAGGCTGAAAATATTTTGGTAAAGTTAAAATTTGGTACCAAATAAGCTAGGCTCTAGTTAATTCGGCCATTCAGACAGGTATAATGCAATCGGGGGAGTCGTTTAGTTAAACAAATAGTTTGAGCTGCGTCCCGAGCGAATTTTATCTGTTTTTATTGCTCCTGCTATACATAGGCCATTGTATTTTGATCGCGTAAACATTGTTATTGGCGGTTATCTTGTACATTCCCGTGGGTTCGACACAAAACAAGATACTGAAGCTATAAAGGAAAGATAAATACTGATTCCGCACGCGAATCTATTCGTACAAGGAGAGAGATTCGATAATAGTCTCTTTGGGGCCGTTCGGTCAGGTCACTCTATTTCCTCAAGATACATGCAATATCGAGATCTCAGTATCGATAGACGTTTGGGTACACATTTGCTCATCGGTATCGATTCACCTAGAGTAATCAAAATCACACAAGACTAATAACTTCTGGGCAGACGTTCGACCCGAGTTCCCTTGAGTTTCCCGAAACTATTTCTATTTCAAATGATAGCCTACTTGTACGTAGATAAGTAATATAACATAGCATTCAAAGCTCTAAACTACTTTACACTATTAAGAAATCTATACAAAATACACACAATAATTTCACTTATTCCAACACGAAAAATCGATATGCACCACTGGTATGGATGAGTTCGAAAAATTGGTAAATATTATTTGTATATATTTTGTTTTTTTTTCGCAATTTTATTTTCAGCGATGAAATTTCAAAAAATACCTTATAATATTGTGTTAATGTATAACTGCTGAGATTTCATCGCAGCATTTTAATTCTTTACAATCTCACTTTCATTTTGAATACAGCAATTAAAAGTACTTTTCGAGTCAAAATTTGATTGTAAAGACTTTTGTTACAAAGCACCGATATTAACCTGTGTTTTAACAGTTTCAGTTTTATTTATTAAACACTTTTGTAGACCTTATGCGTCCAATACATTTTAGACAGATCTTTCTTTCGAATGGTTTTAACGATTAATTTCATTTTCCGTACGACATTTAAGCATTTAAACCGAAAGGCTAAATTTGAGCTTTGACTCATTTATCACGGTAGCTCGGAGGTTTAACATATCTCGGTTTAGAGATGGATAGTTTCGGGTTTAAATCCGATCGTGGTTAAATTTTTTCTCTAGTTGTGTTTCTGTATGAACATCAATATGATTATTCCACATCAAAATCTGTCATTGAAGACAAAGTATTTCAAGTTGTATATAAGCACTACAAATTCAATTTATAATAATAGTCAATAAAGTTCATAACGGCCCTGAAATCTGAACTGAGTGTAATGGACGCATTACTCTTCACTAAGCACCAATTTAGTGACAATACTATTAGTGTTCTTGCACAAGCACTATAAAATTGTAGTGAAACTTTCTGAATTGCACCTCTTTTAGTGCACTCTTTCTCGCACTATCTGATCTAATATTAATATAACGATTTCTTATGAAAAAATATATGACAGCGTTTCACAATTCCCCTGTAAAGTAAAACTCAGCTGCAGCTTTTCACAAAGTAATTTATGTGCCATTGAAATCTTTTCGAGAAAAGGAATAGTTGCAATAAATAAAATTTCTAAAGATAAAGTTTTAATACCCAACTCCGAGCGTATAGAAAAGCATAAACGCCATATTTCTGTCCGTTTTTTTTTGTTACGCGCTATGCAGGAAATTAGCTTCTATTGCGATGTCGACGCTTTTGGTAAAGCGAGTGAAACGAGGGCGTTCGCTCGCTGAACAGAATATAAAATTGGACAGTATACTAGATAGCAAACCTTCAAAAATTTTAGCAGAAACTTGAATTCGGGCCAGAGTTATTTTGAGAATTTTGGCTACAACTTGAATAAGCCAGATTGATTTTCGAATCTTTATATTGCTATTCTAATAGGGAATGGATGCCAATTAACAATAAGCTAAGTAGTGTAAAAATCTTTTCATCGTAACTTGAAACAAAAATAGCTGAACCGTTGAAAAAATCTCACAAATTATGTAAAAAAAACATATAGATGTAAACTACGATTCATACAAAAAATACATTATTTGATTTCAATTAAGGGGGCGTTGGAGGCGATCAATTAGGAGCTTATAAAGGAAAATAAATCAGAACCTTTACTTTGTCCAAAAAGGGCTAAAATTAGATAAAATAATACTTTTCAAATGGATGCGGTTGTCCAATTAAATTTTTTCAGCACGGATATAATAACCTCACATATAAGCGTTAGTTAGATGTGAAATTCACTTTTGAGGAAGGTTCCAAAAAATCATTTTAAAACAGCTAGCTACATTTCAATATATATTTTTACTAATTAATCAAGACGTTATGAAAATATTTTCAGCATGAATTTGTTGCCATAATGTCTGTTATTGGTATACAGTTTTTTTGAATTTCAACAATGATACAGTTTTTCTGAAGTTCACCTTCTAAGTGACCAAAATCATTGAATCACCCAAACTGCTCAGTGTTGTCTTTTGCTCTCATATCCTATAACAACATAAAATAACTGATGCCTGACGCTAGTAATATGAGGAGATATTATTACCCTTCAATTAGTTTGCTATCAGTTCCGGATATTTTGGAAGTGCTATGTTCTATGTGCTACTGACCTAACCATTCCTAGAGTTACATCTAGTGCCATATTATAGTAACAGTTTTAAAACTAACGCACGATTAGGTATGCCTATAAATATAAACTTTACCGTAGAACAATCAGTATGTTTACGTACTACTAATTTATGATAGTTAAAATAATCAAAAATGTACTCTGTGTAAAGTTTCTAAACTGTTTTTATATGACTTCGCGAGCGTTTTCATCGCGCCCACAGCGAGCCTCATAGCGGCGACCAGACGAAAATGTAATTAAAAATTCCGAGAGCATTTTGCGCGGCGCTCACAACAAGATAGTGTTGCGCACTCGAGGACCGTTGTCGCAACTGCCTCTTGGGGAGCATTCGCTTGTAATTAGAATTGTTCGCTGAAAGTCTTCATCGCAACAACATACGTGATCGGGGATTATTACGGAAATGTGGCGTTTATTGTCTCTCCCATTTCATGTGGTGTTCTGAATTCCTAAGCGCTTGCACTTTGATATAGTTTTTTTTTAAAACAATTCTAAAAGTCATTATTGTTTTTTGTACTAAAATAAGACCTTTTTTAATCATCTATTTACATGTTATGTAAAACATATCTGCAGTTTTCAGAACATTAAGTGAAAATTAAACTTGAATGCGTTTTACTTGTGTTATAATATGGTTTTTGCGTTTGGAATTTTTGCTGGGTGCGGGGTATAGGTTGCTTGGATCAAAGCAGACACAAAAGCGATCCTGGCCATCCATGAACATGTCATCACGAACAATGCCCGGCTGAGCGTCACGCACAACGACTACAACACGTGGACCCTCAACATTAGAGGCGTGAAGAGGGAAGACAGAGGACAATACATGTGCCAAGTGAACACAGATCCTATGAAAATGCAGGTAATTATTGTTGAATAATTATGATACTCCCCGTGGGGTGCCGGGTTAGAATTGCACCTCCCCATATCATCACGTGGGTGTCGTATGAGGCGACTAGGGAAGGAAAAAATACTGGAAGGTGGGAAGCAGCGCCTTCTAAAGAACTGCCAACTTACACTGCGATCCCCAAGCCGCTTGCCAAGCGTGGGGATTATGGCAAATACCCCCTTAACAGGAGAGGCTGTGTTCAGCAGTGGACGAGTCGGCTGATAGAGTGTTTATGATACACATTACTGTGTTATTTTACTTTACAATGAACTTATTACACTGTATAGTTGACGTATATCCGTATACATATTAAAATTACGTGTCACGTTGTTTGTCCCCGATGGACTCCTAAAATACTGAATTGATTTTAAATTTGTTTTGCACAACGTGTGCAATTTGATCCAAATTGAAAGATAGAATAGCTTACGTCTCAATTTATAGTCGCAATTACCCGTGCAAAGCCGGGGCGGGCCACTAGTATTATATAATAATTACATAAATTCATATATCATAATTACAGAAATTCATATATATTAATTATAAACATTTAATTAAATATATTAATTATATATTAATATTCGACTCTACACTAATAATAAATAGATTCAGGCGTTATCTAATCCATAATATAGGATATAGGATTCCTTACATAACTGTTAGGAAACATTAAATTAGTATTTATATTATAATATTTATGTTTTTCTAAAACAATTAAAACACTAAAACATATAAAAAAGTATATGTTGTGACAATTCTGCCTAATTTTCTTGCTACATATTATATATATTTTAAGTGTTTTTCTATTAAATTTTTTTAATGAATATTTCCTCTACAGTCTACACTTAATATACTAGAATATGTGTCGTATTTTTACTATTCACTAATCATATAACACCGTTTGTTTAACATATTTTAATTTTGCACTACCACATCTGGTTTCACTGTATTTTTAACGTATTTTTTTGAGTTATTTATTGTGTTTTTCTGAAGTTCCGAAAAGCTTCCGTTCCATTTCAACTACAACCGTAGTTTGCAATGTACTATTTAGAGTAACAAAGTAGATTGCAATGGGCTTCCTTTTTATTGAATTACCGGCACTCCCGTGGAGTGCCGGTACTTGAGGGTTAATTATACAAACCCGATAATTTATTGTTATATAAACATTTTAAACTATACAAAGCACCTTGAGCGGGTTTTTTTACTAAAAATATGATGGTGCTGTGGATTTGTTACATGGCAGAAGACTAGCTTAAAAACTGATCATGTTTTTTATTTCACTAAATCTTTGGTTTATATACAAGATTTTCGAAGTCCCCAGCAATATATTGTATACCGGGCATAACTATAGTATACCGAGCATATGCTATATATTATATTAAATGATTCATAAAAAAGTGTAAGTCGGACTCGCGCACGAAGGGTTCCGTACCATTAGCTATACAACATTAGACTTCAAATTTTAACTTTGTTTTGTTTTAACGTGCGCAAGTCCGACTCGCACTTGGCCAACTTTTTGTATTTGTTGTTATAGCGGCAACGAAAATACATCATCTGTGAAAATTTCAACTGTCTAGCTATAACCGTTCTTGAGATACAGCCTGGTGACAGACGGACGGACGGACAGCGAAGTCTCAGTAATAGGGTCCCGTTTTTATCCTATGGGTACGGAACCCTAAAAACGAAGTGCTTTTCACAGTTTATATTGACTCAGTTTTAATGTCTGCAAATTACCAATGAGCAATTATTATCAACCCTTATATTAAATTAGGTTATACTTGATAGTTTGTATTAGACAACTACGTAGCTGTAGATTATAAAGTTCCATATAAACGACCTAAAAAGGTCAGACTCTTAAACGACGTTTTTAGGGTTCCGTACCCAAAGGGTAAAAACGGTACCCTATTACTGAGACTTCGCTGTCCGTTCTTCCGTCCGTCTGTCACCAGGCTGTATCTTAAGAACGGTGGACCCTATTACTGAGACTTCACTGTCCGTTCGTCCGTCCGTCTGCCCGTCTGTCACCAGGCTCTATCTCAAGAACGGTGTGGCTAGACAGTTGAAATTTTCACTGATGATGTATTTTTGTTGCCGCTATAACAAAAAATACAAAAAGTTGGCCAAGTGCGAGTCGAGCTCGCGTACCTTAAAACAAAAAAAGGTTAAAATATGAAGTCTAATGTTGTATGGCTAACGGTAAGGAACCATTCGTGCGCGAGCCCGACTCGCCCTTGCCGAGTTTTCTTTGAAATATATAAGTTCTTTAAACAAACAAAAGATGTTCAAAGAATTGTTCCCATCTCTTAATCAAGAATTCGTTAACGTTTTTTTAATAATTTTATAATTCTTAATGCTGCAATATCAATAATATTTCAGTACAAATTTACCTTATCAGTGTAACAAGAACTTAGCGCCATCTAGGTGAAACTAACTTGACAGTGGGCTCCATTATTGATGCCAGAAAATTTAATATAAGGGATAACCTAATTAATAATAACAAATATTTTTAAAATATTTTAAGAAAACATTAAATTTATATTTTAATAAACACTTATAAAATATAAAAATATTTAGTGACAATTCCGCCTAATTAATACTTACTTACTTTGCAGACAGCATTTCTGGAAGTGGTAATACCACCAGACATAATCTACGAAGAGACGTCTGGTGACATGATGGTACCGGAAGGTGGATCAGCTAAGCTGGTCTGCAAGGCCCGAGGATTCCCGCCCCCTAAAATTCTGTGGCGCAGAGAAGATGGAGGTGACATCATCTCAAGAGGTGGCCCTCAAGGGAAGACAAAAGGTAAGAAAGGTAATACAAAAAAGATTATGTAAATACGTTTCTCAATATTAGATTCCTTTTAACTGCCTGGAAAGACGAGTGGCGTCAATATTGCTTCCAAAGCTTAAGGTTTGATCCTCGAGGCGGAGGGATGCTGTGTTTTACTAACAAAGATATTTTCGTTAGCAATACAAAGTCTACGACTGTGGTCGGTAGATATAATATGTGGCGTGCCAGCTACCTTATTTATTTTTAATATGATTATAACATACGCTGAGGTACATAAACATATGCTTTATGCCAGATGCTTTGGTCCCTTGCGTCAAAATTATTATTTTAGTAAAATACTAACTGTACCCCTGGCTTAGCTCGCCAGCTATTAGGGAAAAACATGAATAGCGTAAAACAATAAATTTCTATAGCCATATTTTTCATTCAGGATAGGTCAAAAAGACAATTTTAACAATATCGTTTTGCAATAATAATACACATCAGTAGTACTTATTTGTAAGAATTTTAGATATTATTTTATTCTTTGTCTTTTTTGTTTCTTTATCCCACGCTCAATGGGGCTGGCCCCCTAACATGTTCAAACGTAATATCTTGAATACTGTATAAGCCGGATCGTCCACTGCTGAGCAGATTTTTCCCAATTAAGGGGGGGTTTGCCATAATTCCCACGCTTGGCAGGCATCTTGGGGATTGCAGTATTTTACCTTTAGTTGCATCTTATACGACACTCACAAGTTGCAATGGGGGGGTGACATTCTAGCCCGGCACCCCAAGGGCGTTTATTCTTGCATAAATATTTATATATAATTATACAGCGCATAATATTTGTCTAATTTAAAATTACATTTATGTATTTGATGCATAGCGAACAATTTAAAATGCATGTAGTCTAAAATCAGGGAGTTAATATTTAAATTAAATGTGCTGTGTAGTTGCAAAATAATCATAAAATGGAAACCGACGGCAATAATTTCATTAGTACAATTTCCACCCAAATCCGAACACAATACTTGACAAGGCTTGTTTTCAGCTTGTTTTCAAAACATTATGTCCGCTTGTTAAGCGCTCACAACGAATAATTTTATTTCTAAAGGGCTATGATGATTTTGTGGAATAAGAATTCAAATACAGTCTCAGAGGAGTATAATTAAATTTATTTATACTAAAAACCTACCGGCGATATACCTTTATTCACAAAATACTACGAACTATATACAATACTACAACTACTACAGTGAAAGCATTTAGACAACCTATAAGACATTGCAGACTCACAGGCAGTGCAAATGCTCCAGCCCACTACCAGTTGGCAGCATTGCTCCGTTGAATTGCAATGCTTATTGGATATTATTAATACTTACATAAATTTTATCGTCATGCTTGCATTTCACGGGCAAGTATGGTTTACCAACTGTCTACCCACGTCAATTTTTACTTGTTTATACATAATACATATTTCATCGCACAGGTTTCATAATTTTATCATTAATGTACCTCTTTACGAATAAGGGGGAAAAGTCGGTAGTCTTGAACAACAGGTAATCTCTGACACTTCAAGTTTAATTTGATTGCACAAACATACATAGTAATTGAATACATGTTGAGATAATGAGAGAGCAAAAGAGGTTATAAAATTTGATATTCAATTCATTATTGCAACAGATATTTTGCCTAAACGTCAATTTTTCACTACTACTTCCAAAACTTTGAGTCAGAAATTAGGCACTTTGGTCTGATTACTTTTCATTAATTAACTTATAAGTCTTGATACTTTTCCATTAGTTTCAAAGTTTGGTTATAGTTGGTATGTATATAGAATGTTGGCGATTAGATCGGACAGCGGTTTGACGGGTATATCCTTGGACACTTTTCGAAGTTTGAAATTTTTGATGGCGGTATGGAAGTCACTGAAGATTGAAGTATTGTCGTCATCTTAGAAAAGTTATTAATTGCTATTAGAAAGCTATTACCCTACGTTAAAAGTTGTGGCAAATTCTAATAATAATTATAGAATTTGCCACATTTATAAATTACTAGCTTTCCGGGCGCGGCTCAGTCCGGGCGTATGTCGGTTATCGCGCAAAAAAATTAACCTCTTTTTGCGCAGTTAGATAAAAACTATCCTATGTTTTTTCCCGGGTCTCAAACTATTTCCATACCAAATTTGATTCAAATCGGTCCAGTAGTTCTCGCGTGAAAGCGTAACAGACAGAGTTACTTTCGCATTTATAATATTAGTACTGAAAGTACTGATATATATATATATAGTACTGGTTATAAGGCCTCGATTTTAATATTCTTATAATATTAATATTTTGATTTTTATCTATGCTATGTTTCAAATGGTCATATATATATATATTTTGCATTTTTGCATTTTTGTTATAAGTTTAAATTGTTAAACTTTACAAAACAAATGGATGTTATATATGACTGGGGTCGGAATGGATTTGGTTCCGCATTTTTAGAAATATTGAAGGGCTTATTTATTAAGGCGTTACTTTTCGGATTTTTTATAATTTTAACAAATATTACAAACAGGAAAATTAAGCGGAATTGTCGCGAGGTATATTTTTATCAGTTTGTTTTGTTTAGTGTTTTATTAAAATATTTATAAAATGTTTTCTTTCCAAATATAATTTCTAGTACTATTGCATGCTAAGCTACCATAATATTTACAAATCTACTCAGCGGTGCGACAATATTATCTGAGTTTAATACTTGGTAAGTAAGTACTTCTTTCGGTCAGATGAAGTCTAGTAATCTGGATGATGGTGCACCGTCTCCTATGACGGTTGAAAATAATAAAATTAGAACCCAAAATTACCGTCTCTAATACCGCACCTGGTGTGTAAAACCGGAGATGCATGTTTTGAACCATAAAAATGTGCAAATGTGATATTTGCAAACATACATAATATTAATATCATAATAAAGGGTTAGAAAACGTTTTTCGAGGAGTTCCAGCGCCTAACTATGGCTCCATAACTACATCAATCAAATGATACTAAATTATTATATGGTTATGAGATTGTGCAGATCTGATAACGAAAACACTGCCATCTATAAAACAACACTAGAACTACTACAACGAAAGCATTATACAAGCTAGCCCAGCATGCTATCTGCATTGCCGCGTTCGATTGCATTGCTTATTCGTTAAGCCAAATAAGTGCCAGCACTTTAATCAAGCGTAGCTTCGACCAAGCGCTCTGATAAATTTGTAAAAAGACGATGTGCTCGCTATTATAACCCACCAAATGCATGGTGGTACAACAATTGAAGTTTCACAGATTTTACTAATTTTGCATGCGAACCATCTAATTTTAAGCTTATTAATCTTTGTGTCCGAATAAATTGCACTGCGCCCGTCACACTGTGACATACAGTTCCTAAGTCACATATGCCTGTATTTTTTCTGGCTCTAAAGGACTGCTGCCGAAACACACTTGTAGGGCCTTGGCGACAGATTTTCTACTTGAGGGTGGTAGCTTGTCAGGCGAGCATTCGCAAAATGACCTTTCACAATGCAGTGAAGCTCACCGGCGCGGAAGTGGGGATTGAATCATTAACCATCGCAACGACAATCAATACCTATTACTGTTCGGCCATCATTGCTTCAACATAGACATTAAAGCGGATTTATTTTATATTAATTAATATTAGTAAAGTTTCTTTAAGCGATGTGCAAACTGTAACTCTAAACTAAAGGTCATTATCGTTTGCGTGCTGTGTGCGAATTATTTACGCCAATGAAGGGCACATAAACTCAAGTTAGTAGCGATTATTTCTAACTAATTCATCTGATAAAAACAAAGGGTGAATTACGTGTGCAGCAAATAAACACTAAGTTATTTATGAGACACGTGTTCGCTCGTTTCGTGTCGAATAATACTTATTATAATATTAAAGAAATTTTAGAAGACTGCATTCACACGTTAGCGTTAGGCTTTTAAGAGTTACTGTTAATATAAATTATTTTGCTGTGGTTATCAAATTCTGTGAGTAAGTACTTACAAAAAAGTTTTAAAATTACTCGAATTTGATTCACATGCCTTGTTTCGTTATTTTATTCGATTAGTTGTCTTAGGTGTTTTGCAAATTGACCCTGCAATAAACTACCATACCATCTCACAGTGTTTTTGTAATTTATAATATACTTGCGGCTCGCCCCGTCTTCGCACAGGAATTTCTCAAAAATTTCATATTTTTTTAAACTTATTTCAAAATGAAAGTATTCTAGAGTCTATGTTCATCAGGGATAAGGTTGGATTCTAATGATGAAAGATTTTTTCAAATCGGTCCATTAGTTTTTAAATTTATCGTTACATGAAAAAATACAAAGCTTTCCTCTTCACAAAATTAGTGCAGATCATTAACCATGTATATAGCTCAGCTGCCAATACCATATATTTTATTAATGAATGTATTCATATTAAAAATCACAAAATGCGTTAGTAAAATTCTAAGAGCAACACGATATTCAGCTATTCCGTGTTGCTTCAAGGTAAATTGAATGAACGCACACTAACTGGTCAGAATAATTTCTAAGGCAATAAAACCCATTTAATTCAGACGTGTACTAGGTATATTTCGATGAAATACCTATATCGTTACTAGGAAAACTAAAAACGTACAAGATAAAAAGTAATTTAAATTGCAAAGCACGTTCTATTTTCAATTTCGCATGAAAATGCATGCTTCTGAAGTGCGCGGCTTCATATAAGTTGTGCGAGCGCTACCCTTCTCAAACTGTAGAGCTCTGAAACTGGGAAGCACCCTAACCCAGTTCCCGCACCCCGCGTCATACTCACGCTAAACTATTTCAGATTAAAATATCGTTACAATACACTAAGCTGAGTTATTTGTCGATTATCTATACAAACTTCCTGAATATGTAACGAGAAAATTTTAAGAACTTTCTGGATAATCTGGAAACAGAACACAATCTGCAGCTTATTAATTTAATTAACTTAAAAAAAAACGATATAATTATTTCATAATAAATTCTTTAAATACACGATTATAGCAAGTATCGTTTTATGTTTCTTACGAGGGTATGTAGGATATCTATATAATAGAGTATGTATGTACAAACCTTGTTTTTAAGTAAGTTAATATCTAAAAATGTTATTCTTTGTTGTCACCGCCGTGTTACTTGAAATGTGACACTGTCCATACAAAGGTAGTCTGGAGGAAAATGCTATATGCGATAAGTCTGCCCATTCTATATCATTTTTGTAATATATAAATAAATATATAAATTCCACAACCATAGTCTTAGAGTACTATGTATAACATTTTTTAAATGTAAATTCACTGTGCAATAAAGAGTTTTGTATTGTATTGTATGTAATTTACTATGTCATGGAAGATTTTTAATGCCTGAATTAACAGAACAGCTTGTTTGAAAATAATAAAACATAATAGAAAAAAGCTCCTGTAACATCGTGTCGGTTACATCAATAGCTTCGGCCAAAATACACGAAGCTTAGATAAAGCAATATTTTTCATATGAACGCCATAGTTTTATTTCAAAATCCAATGTACTGGTGAAAACTAGTAAGTTTATCTATTATTATATATTGTTGTTAAATATGACATCTTATTAAAGCAAATGGTCATTGTAACTTTGAATGGGAGAAATAAAAAAGAATGACGTTTATTTTTGAATTTTTTTGGGCTTCTGACAAAATGTAATCAAATCAAAAGTGTAGGCAAGGATTCATATTTTTCCTTTCTAACAATATAGGAACATTTGAAGTTATTTCAATACATGTAAAAATAGACCCATTTAAATGCTTAGTCCAATTTTTCTTGGGTGTAACAAACACAACTAATATTATTCAACGGGGCAATGCTGCGAGCATGCTGGGCACGCTGCCAACTGGGAGTAGGCTGGAGCATTTAGACTGCCTATGAGTCTGCTATGACTCATAGGTTGTCTAAATGCTTTTATTGTGGTAGCTGTAGTGTTGTATATAGTTCGTAGTATTTTATTTAATAAAGGCATACCACCGGTTAAAAAAACTAATATTATGTTGAGTTAAGAAAACAAGTCACATTAACGCAGTCACAAAGTATCTTTTAAATCTAAATTCACGCGAACAAATTTATGGGTACGTATTTGAAAGTACCTAGTTTATTTCAGACACAGCAAAAAAGAACCTATACTATTGTTTTTCGTTAGACAGTGTTCTTAAATCAGTTGTCAAAGTACCTGATCAATTTACTATGATAGCGTATGTAGGTTCTCCAGCGCTCATCATCCTATCATAGGTACGAGTATATTGTTTTTCATTCATTTATAACTATAATAGTTCACGTAAAACATTCATTTGAAATACATTTATTCGTAGTTATTTTTATATTTATTAATCCCTATCAAATTATGGGATTCTTGGTTTAAAAATATCGGTGACAAAGTTGTAATAACCATTTACTAACTTAAGCAATAAAAAAATGTTAATATTGACTTTAAAAAAACCGGCCAAGTGCGAGTTGGACTCGCGCACTTCGGTTCAAGTTTGTACGGAACTCCGGTTCCTTACAAACCTGAAGGTTAAGAAAAAAATATTACTAAAGTTAAAAATATTTTTATTATATGATGTTACTAAAAATTTTAGCATTTCGCATTTTTCCTTAATCTGTGCTAGAAGACGTTGCTTGTTACCAAATTTCAAGATTCTGAGTTCACGGGAAGTACCCTGTAGGTTTTGATTCCCTTGCGAGTGTCAAAATTTTCGGCATAATTGGCTGTATCTTTTGATTGCGTTGACTTAGAAGTATTTTCTCCACAGCTCCAAGGAACCTTTTGATGTATAGAATTTGTAAATATTGAATTCATGTCCCTGTAACTTAAAAATAAGTCCACATTAAACATAGTCAGTTCTATGCATACTTATTTGCTTCAAGACAATCTATGAAATAAAACTTCTATTGAGTATCGTTTAAAGAACTCCCAAGAAACAAGGCGACGAATAAATCAGAGCTTAAAATATTCACTATTGAATCTTAGCAGTAAATCACACCGCAGCACCTCGGGAACTCCTATTACCATTCACGGCGCCCTTCGTAATCCCACGGGATTACAATCTCGAGACGGTCCGGGAATAATTACTTACCTCATCACTAGTAGTCAAATAAAGGGCTGATAACGGGTCAACACTGACAATCAAATTAATTGACTCATGAACATAAATTCTTCTAAATCTTGTTTATTGTCATTAATTTTGGGCCTAGGTTTTGTTTTCCGATTAGTGAAGAATATTTTTGATGTACTGTATTATAGAGTAGCCCCCCCACTAGATGGACTGACGACATCGTTAAAGTCGCGGGTAGCCAATGGTTACAAGCAGCTAATAATCGTTCTTTGAGGCGTTCTATGGAGGAGACCTTTGTTCAACAGTGGACGTCTTCGGGCTTTTGATGATGATGATGTATTATAGATCTGCTGATTAAATAGTGAATAATATTCACTTCTTATGTTTATGTTTGCTATAATTATTCATGCCTAAGTGCTCCACCGTAAGTACAAAATGTAGGCACATAGCTAGTTGTTTTTGTTAGGAGAAGTAAGTTAAAGTTAGCAATATTAAAAATGCGATAATAGTCCGGGTCGAGATCTTAGGATCAAAGACAAAGTCAAAATAATTTTAGTAAATAATAGGGGATAACTCATGTGGATCATTCAGACAGCTCCGACTTTAGTTCAATTATTTAATTTTACCGATTACGACGCTCTTATGTATGAAAATTACAAAATTTTACTATCACAATATTCTACTGCTGCGTGTACAGAGCCACTCCGAGAAGAACGGGCAAGAAACTCGAGGCCATTTTTTTATAAGTCTTTACTCTTTTACAATTTTTAAGTCTTTTATAAAATTATTACAATATTAATTACATAGGTGATTGGCGATGGTATAGCAGAGGTGCAATATACCAAGCATTTTTGTCTAGTAAATAATTACCATATAATATGTTTTTTAAATTAAAATCTTTTAGTTTTACATGCAGCTTGAATGTAACTTCTGTGACAACTGTAATATCTTTAGAAATATTATTATATAATGGCATACGATTACTTAAGAATGACTTTTTATTTGTTTTTGCTAATTGAAAATCTGGCACCGCTAGTTTATTTTTATACCTAGCGTTGTAGTTGTGGTTCTCGTCGTTTAATTTAAATTTACCTAAGTTCTTTCGAGTATACAATATATTTTCAAGAATATGAACATTTGGCGAAGTTAAAAGGTAATTATATTTTTGCCCCGGCGAAACATTTTGTACTCCAATAATAACTTAACAAAAAAATATGATTTTCGCTTAGCACGTGGTAGTGCTTGTAATCATATAAGAACATTTAAGGTACTTACCTATTTCTTTAGAAAAAAAAAAAATTGCCTAGAGGTAAATTATATATTATTATAATTATTATACAAATATTTTTTGTTTTTGAAAGAAAGTTATGCCTATAAATTATTAAATTATTATACATATAATATACTATAGTCGTTACCTTCGTCCAAACCAATTTCTACGAAGGGCGAAGCTGCAAAAGGAGACTAGTTTTAAATATTTGTTTTCATATTGATTAGGTACTTCGGAAATATGGAACTTGAATCCGATTTCAAAATTTTCTCATGTATTAATATTTTTATAGGTTAATATTTTTAGATTTGCCGAGTTATTGAGGTATAGCTTCGTCAATTGAAATATTTTGTTTTGTTCTCGCTTCCTCAGTGAAATTAAGGAGTTGTACGGATGAAATATATTTGGGCAAAGTCAAAGATACCATCGTTTATAAAGTAACAAAAATGGTATTGTTTAAACTTTAGTAAAACAAAATATAATAAATTACGTTGTTGCAAGTTGTGTGGCTGATCTCATTGTTATTTGACCTCTGAAACATATGGGTATGTTAAGCATGAAACATTATTTGCAAGTAACTGAAAATTTTGTATATAGTTTTATTACCTATTTGAGTTCAAAAATACTCCAAAATTTCATTTCTATTTCAGACCTGAATAAACAAATCCCTTATCTATATTTCAGCAACCTCTACCGTCAATTCCATTTAATGAATTGAAATCGCCATGACTATTTTAGAATGCCAGCGGGCAAACACTATTTAAATGTAGCCAAGCGAAAGCTCAACACAAAAATTATACAAGCAAAGCGAATCCGTGACGAGTGGCAATTGGAAACTGTACTGACAGGGTGATTAATCAATAGCTCCCACTTAACCCTACCACTGTTGAGACCTCCTCTCGCCATCAGTCAATTCATTAAGCTAACAAAGTACTACCCGGTAATGAGTTTCACAACGAACAGCGCACTTCAATACTACAACCAAGATTAGAGCGCTAAGCCGTTTTGAATTCTCCACGGCAGACTCGGCGATACATTCATCTTAGAGTGTGTGCGGATCTAAGACTGCAGCGCCAGATTGTATTCTACAAAATCTCGGTGAAAATCCGGAAACTCCATTACGGAAAAGCTACAACAAATCTACTACAAATGATCAATACCCAAGGTGAAACCCCACAGCTACCTATTTTAAATTAACTAACATCAATAACAATCATCAATTTGAGTGAAGAAGTCTAATTAAAGAAGCCGTTACAAGTTACCGCCATAAATCTGAGGAGGAAACAATACTAGCTATCCATTACGTGGGCCAATGTTTCTTTAGTAATATTCCAATGAGGAAAGTTTGGGGTACCTCCTACAAACATAGTTTTTAATAAGGCTTCTGACACTTTAAAGTTATTTCCACCTAGAACGGTTCCGTGGGTTGTTTGAATCACTTTAGGTATTCAACTGGTTTAAGTAGGTATTACATCGCAGCTATTAACTATGGTTGGTAAATTGATTAATACCAAGGCAATTTAATACATAATAGATGCTGAATAGTAATTTAATTTGACGATACGTGGAGCTTCGGTAAGGAATAAACCTGATAGCAATATGAAGGCAGGTGCTATCAATATAGATTAAAATTCTATCAGTGTTCCACCAGGATGTAGCTCAATTATAAACACCGTAAGTAATTATAACAAGTAATTATATAAACTTTCAAATTAAAAATAGTTTTTCTGTGTATTTTTTTACCTTTTCATACTTAACCACTGATAAGGTTTTATGAAATTTACCACAAATATTTACTCATTATGCGTTTTGTATCTCATAACCAGACAACGTGTTATTATTCATTTCTTTCTTTTCATAAAACTTAACACATACAACAAAAAAATAGGTTATAATAGCAACATATGTACGGATTGTTTGTCGAAGAAGTTTTCACAAACCAATATTCAATTTTTTTTTTTTTTAAATACAAAGACAGTACCCACGTAACTGGCAAAAAATAACATTACAACTGATAACGATAAATGTAATACACCATGCATACACATTAACAGGCTTAGTCATAAATTAAGATATAAGCAATACTTTTAATATATTTTGCATAATCATCTGCATAAACAGCTAATTAAGCAGCTGTCAAATTAAACAACGCTTGGACCTTAATAATTAAACACCAAAAAATCATCCGATCACCGACACACTTTCACTGTGCTACTTATGGCGAGCAGTCAAGTTTTTTAGTTCAATCAGTTTCATTAACATAACAAGGGAGACGAATAAGTAATATTGTTGATGACAAAAGTTACATACTTTTACTTATTTGATTCAAGGATACAACATATTCAAATATTACTTCGATGGAACGTGAATGCGACCGCAGCGGTCAAAAGATTGTGCTATATTATTGTGTGTGCTTTCACCATTGATTTTAGTAAAGAATAATATATTGCTTTCACCCAAGTGATTACATAGGTACTTCACAATGAACACAGAACTCAACTCGGAACTCAGAATAATGAAGTTTCCTGACACCAATCATGATAAAAATAATTTTGGTCTTAAATTTTGAACTCGTCTTATATTTTTCAGTAGCATTCTAGAGTCTGTAACCGTTCATTTCAGATGGGTATAATCTCGCCTTCTATTACATGGACTAATGAAAAAAAACGTAAGCAAAAAAACCCTTTTGAGGATATAAAGGCTTGATAAGTATACGTAACATTACTTCTATAATGCACCAGACCGACACGTCTTCAAAGTAGTTAAGCTTCAACAAGTTTTAAGTCCCAAACAAAACCTCGCGTAGGTAGCTACACCCAGAAAAGGGATACATAATATTTCACAGTAAGTCCGGGAACAAAATAGGCGTCACAACACACAGCAATAATTATTATAATGATGACAGAAAACAGTGGTAACAACAATGGGCTATTATTCAAAATCTGCCCTTTGTTGTAAAATGTAAACATGTTAGCTGCGACAACAATGCCGCGGCCTATATGGATAGTCAGTTTCTTATGTCAAACGTTTTCTTGGAACTAATATAATAACCAATACAATTCTTAATTAAAACACGACACAATAAGATCGTACAATATATTTTTGTTTTTATATTAATACCTTATTCAACCACGACTTCTTTATAAAACTAAGAAATGTAGTGGAAGAATATTGACTTACTACGTATATTTTCAGTCTGAGAATTTGCCTAAGGCACGCAAGGAAATTTTATATATATATTATTTATAGTCCCAAATCTAATAAGCAACGTAGAATTTGGACATCATGACTATATAGACTTATTGACGTTACTTATCCTATATTATTTACTAAACGAGCAACGTTAGAATGTTTTTGTATTGCTTATATATACAGTTGTATAAACATTACTATCTCCGTAGCGGTATCGAACTCTGCGAATGCCAGCCTAGCTCACTACCACCCTCAGGTTTAAAATCTTCCACGCATCATTTATCATCAGGTGAGATTGCGGTGAAATGCTTATCTCACCTCAACAGCTATAACGCTCACCATTGAACAAAGGCCTCTCACGTCGGGAGATTTGCCATAATTCCACGGAGAGAGTTCTTCAGAATGCTGTTTTTGCCCCCTTCTATTTTTATTTCTTTCGTCACCTTTAACAATAGCAACATGGCGGCCCTTGCTTCCAATGCATGCGCGTGACCCCTTCCACGCTAGAAGCTTTCTTTGGGATCTCCTTGCCACAACAAAGTGGTACACTTCGGCGAGGATCTTCGCTTGGAACTTCCAGGGAGTTCACCATCCAGAACACCGTCCGGTATCCACGTATCGTCCTCGTCGGGACAACCCGCTGCGGACGTCACCTCAGGGTTTTATTACCGCTGTTGTTGACTCGGATAGTGATCCGAGTCAACAGGCTTATGCTCCAGAGTGCTGGAGCATAAGCGGCGACAGTTGGCGTTCAGGCAACCCCCGTTGGGCCTTCCCAACCTTCTTAAGGCGGCTGCATCTCTCACAATTTTTTGGGGCAACTGGGTTAAGAGGGTCCCAAAAGCCCACCTCAAGTCCAGGATGTACTACCATCCCAACTGGAATGAACTTTAAATAACTGCGTAGAGTAAAACAACTGATTATAACTAAACTGCGTTATTTGTTTCATGTTCTACAGCAAATTATGCAGATAAGCGAATGAATGGTACAAACTTAGTCGTAGATTGATGCAAATTAACTCTATCCTTCTATTAGACGGTTTTCATCTACTCAACAAAGTTTGAAATAGATACGAGTAGGGAGCATCTAACTGCTTTATCCGAGACTTGTTAATAACCATTATAGGATAAGTTGGGCAACGGCTGAATATTGAATGCGGCTTTAATTTAATTAATCAACTGGAAGATCTGGGAGATTATAGTTAAGTATATGTTTATATAAAAGTTAACCTTGTTTTTACTTAGTACTTATTGCAAATAAACAGTAGTAACCAGTAAGTCTTTACCAGAAAGTTGTGCTACTGCAGTGAGTGAGTTAAAGTTATAATTTATTATTTAATTATTATTATTTAACCGTAGCACGGAGACGGAACGATTATAGATCAATACTTAGGTTCTGTATTCTAAACTTCCGCAAGCTAAACTCAAGATTATTAAATATATTAAATATAACCGGTATTTCACGCACTCATTCAAATCAAAAATATTTCAAATCGCTCCCGCCACTTCTAAAGACGGTGAGGCCGCTTCTTTAGTTTATTCGTGACCACGATATTGATCGTGTCTAACAAGTTGCCAATGCAACTTGAAACGTTTACGTTAGAAAAAATGTTTTGATGTTGTTTAGGTATATATACCGTTTAGTGATTTATAAATATTATATGTAGGTGATGTATTTTGTATAGGTAAGTACAAATATGTAATAAAAAAATCTTTTTAGAGTTCTGTAACCAATGGGCAAAATGAAGCCCTATTAACGAGGCTCCGGCGTCTATCTGTCCATCCATCTGTACGTTCGGGCCTTGTTCTAGCTTGTCAAACATAACATTTTGTTATTTTGTGTAAAATGTTGTCGCAAACATGAAAATTGAACTAAAAACCCATTTAAATTATTTTAAGGGGTGGTCCAATATGTATTTACTGTATCTGCCGAAGTGTCCCGAAGTGCTGAACACAGCCTCGCCACGCTTGGCAGGCGTCTTGGGGATGGCAATGTGAGATATCAGTTACTCAGAAAGCGACGCTGGCTACCTTCTGGTATGTGACCGTTAGTCGCCTCTAACGACACCCACGGGTAGAGATGGGGGGTGACATTCTACTCCGGCACCCCACGGGCAAAATATAAAACTTTATTGCCTATAGCATTTGAGGTGTCATTGTCTGGAGCTCATTGAATATAGCACGTAGAGCAGAGATATATTCTAATATTAATTTGTGTGGTCGTAATACAATATATATATATATATGTATATTTATTTATGGTTTTGTTTCTGTTATTTATTGTATTGTTATTTAATGTCATACACGTTCGTGATGTTGGTCGGGAGTGCAGTCTGAAAACCAGCGCTTAGGGTCATTTTTTGAATCTGGCACATGCTGAGACGGGACTCGTATCATTGCAGATATACTTATTCTTGGTCATTTTTTCAGTGACGCAGCCTAGCCCAAAACTTTGAGTTAAATGCTAAATTTTTAAATGCTAATCTGATAGCTCACCTTAAACTAACCATTAGAAAGTTCACCGATTATTATGTCAATGAGAAAACTTAGGACCGTTTTCACCAAACTAAAGTATAAACTACATGAGGATAACTTTAATCTTTGTAACCAACAAAATATGATAGATATTTGTCACCATAGACCATTGGTATTGCAGTAGTTTTAATTTGCTATGGTATTTACAATATTAAAATTTTAAGTCAAGCAAACGGCTGTAAGAAAGGAAAAGATCTTGTCAAGGATTTAAAAAAAAGCTAAAAACCAACTAAGTCAAATTTGGCGGTATAGCTACCTTAGCTAGAACTAAAACAAATCCATATTTGTAATTATCATATGTATTGTAATTATCAATGTAGCAAAAAGGCCATCCTTTTTACTACATTGATAATACATGCTGTTTAGATGTTTCGATGAATTTCGATGTCCACTTTGCTGTCACATGTCATACAAGTCCAATAACCAAATTTAAAATCTGCTTTAGGTTTGACATTCAATAGATGGCAAGAATCTATCATATTTTAATGGTTTATAGTATAAAATTATGATAGTGAAATGGAGCGTTTGACCCGTAAATGATTTAACTGCTTGATTTCTATTCAAGGTTTACAGAATCTTTCAAAAGTCCAACGATGAAATAGGACATCGACACGTTCCACCCAACTCTTAATTAAAAACATGACTTAAAGTCACGAAGAAGGTAATGGCTAAATGTTGCCTTTCCATTTTACTTGAGGATACTTTAGCGAGAAACTCGGTCCATAGACATGAAGACTTAGTTGTCTTTTCATAAACTTCTATAATTTTACTCGTAGGTATATACTCAATGTCACTTTGGTGAGTTTCTGAATGAGCTGCCTTGTTGGTTGTGTGGAAAACATGTCAGTTTTGAATAACGAGGGTGTGTTCAATCTCTGGGTCAAACAGTTAGATTTTTGTGACAAATATATACTCAATAGCACTCCAATAATCTTGCAATCAGTTAAAAAGTGTCTGTATTTTAAGTCTTGGGTTTTCAATCGTCAGATATAATAGATTAATAAAAAGTAAAGCAACTAAATTTGAAACAGCCAACTTTCGTTCTCTTTATACATTTATTAAGGAATAGTAATTAACTAATTATTGAGAAATCGTGACTCAAAAACGTGAGGTGCTAACTCTGTCTTCAATCAAAACCATCGTCTGTGGTCTTGTAATAAAAATATATTTAATAAAAATATATACAAACATATTTAGTTATCCTCGTTATATTCAAAAAAGTTATACTCGTGACTCAGGCATCGTCAATAATACTATATTGGTCAAAATTTGTATGAACATAAAAATATAATGAGTTTCAATACAAATAATGCATGCATCGTAAAAGTTCTAAGATTTCGATTTGGCGTGGTGGTTATGTTCTTCAAGTTTTTGTGGTCGTTATTGCAATTATTAAAAATCTATCACGGCCGCTACAATGATGACATATCTAATCTATTTAATAATTTAAACCTCTTCTTAATTGATTGTATGAGATTTACATGATGGAACAATGCTTTAGAAATTTGATACCAAATTGCTTAACAATATATAATGTATCAAACTTTATCATGTTATATTAAAATATAAAACCTTAAAACAATGTATAGATAAATATTTGATTCCTATATTATCTTTTATAAATAATGAAAGCCGAAGGAAAACCACTGGGGTCCGTTCCGCACAAACGTCACTTGACTTATGACACATCGACAGGCCAAGTTTATTCAACGGCCCGCTCCGAAGACGGCACACAAATCCATTGAGAAGCTAACATGACATAAAATATAATTAATTGTTAATTAAAAGAAACCAACTTTGGTGGTCCAACTGTTTTTTGCGCGCTTTTGTATAACCCTATCGCACCCTAGTACCCGCATCCTATTAGACCAATTTTAGGTGACATCTTTCCAATAATGAGGCACGGTTTCATAAAAACAGCGAGTTATGTTGGCCTTCAGAAAGGCAATTTACGTAGGTACTTAAAAAAGCCGAAGAAAGTTACGTCACACGATCTCGGACGCCAATTAATGTCACCGCCACATAACATGATGGAACCTTTGAACATCCCATAAATTCAATGCATTCCGTTGACCATCAGTATAGCAAGTGGCGCCATCTTGATGCAAACGCATATTTGTGAGACCCTTAACATTCACAAATAGTTTGTTATCATCGTCTGATATTGACCGCATTGACAGTGAGTTGCGCTTTTTCGAAGAAAAATTGATGTTTGTGGTGATCCATAGCACACCAAGCACTGTTTTTTCGGAGTGTACTGGCATAGATTTTTGTCCGTCTATTTTGGTTGTTTAATAAGCCACTTAACTAGAAATCGGCCTCATCACTGAAAATATGCCGTGGTAACGACTTAAGAGCAGGACTTTTACCGCACATCATCGCGAGCCCCATCAAAATTTACACATGTTTAATTCTACGTTTTTCCGGTAAAGATAGATACAGATATATTTATTGTTCGGTTATCGGCAAAACGTGTGTTTTCCACATAAAAACATATATTAGGCACCAAGCATACTTCGTGCTCAAAGCGGGAACCGAGGTGAATTATCGAATTATGCAATCTCTAAGGTTGCTGATATTTTAATTGATAGGTATTAGTACAACAAAGCATAATTTTAGGGTTCCGTACCCAAAGGGTAAAAACGGAACCCTATTACTGAGACTTCGCTGTCCCTCCGTCCGTCTGTCACCAGACTGTATCTAAAGAACGGTGACAGCTAGACCGTTTGAAGTTTCACAGATGATTTATTTTTATTGCCGCCATAATAACAGCCATAGTAAAAATAAAATAAAATAAATACTTAAGGGGGGCTCCAATACAACAAACTTGATTTTTTTTCTGTTTCTTGCTCGATACTAACGGTGACAGATGCTTTAACTATTCACAGAATATTAAGTTTTGTGTTCTCTTTAAATATGAATAGTTAATATAAAATATAATAAATAATTAAGGGGCTAATAAAATAAATAATATAAAAAAAGAGGTTTTTGCCGTTTATTTAATTTTAAAGTGTCTAACTTACAAGATTAGGTTATAATAATGGTACGGAACCTTTCGTGCGGGAGTCCCACTCGCACTTGGCTGGTTTTTCATTTAACTACTATACACATCACGAGGTGATACACAGCTTGCATATTGCGGGCTGTACAAAGTAAAAATTGCTCAAAATCAAGCGCGTTAAATAAGTTTTTGCGTGTACTGATCCGAGAAAGGGTAGTAGTAGGTCATTAAATGCGTAGGTATTTCTTTTTGAAAGGACAGAGGTGTATCTGTTAGTAGAAAATCTGTGGTATTATGTCGTATGGTGTATTTCTGTGGGTAGCTGCTGCTGAAATAGACACAATCTTCATCTTACACAAAAGCATACAATTCGAGCAATATATGCAATTGTATAATCTAGTTTGTAACAAATTGTTAAAAGACGTTTAAAATGAATAGCACCGAGTTTCTTGTCCGTTTTTTCTCCCAGAGGCTCAATTTTTTAGCTGAACCGGCACCATGTACAATATCTTAATATTAAAATTTGTAACTGACCTTCATAAGAAGCGTCGTAGATGTCTAAATTGAATAAATGATTTTAACTTTGACTCTCTTTAAGACCGGCGAGTAAAGCATGTACTGATTGTTATTAATAATGTACTTTTATACCTCCGAAAAACTAAGCTTTTGGTACTTTCAATATGTATCTACTATCTCATACAAATGTTTACTCATGTTCTCTCCAAATTAAAAATCCAGTTGTAGGAACGTAATTTACTATTTCATCAAATCTTCAAAATGTTTTAGGTAATAATTTTGTTATTCACATAAAAATGTTTCACATTCAATATTCATAATGGTACGGTTATTGTATGTTACAAAAGCCGTAGCACAAAAATAAAAATAAAGTGCCTGAACTATACACGTTTGCACAAAGGCCTTTAACCTATTTTTGTGTCGTGCTCGATACAACACGTTATTCGATTACAACAGCCACTCCACAGCTTCCACTGTGCTCGCATTGTTTGCTAACGAAGCGGCGAGGCCGAGGGCTCTACACTTTAAACCATCACCCTACAGTTCCTTCGGAAAATATTGCCACAGCTTTTTATCCACTTGTTTGAATAATGGCTGTACGAGTAAACGTACTCGGGCGCCATTTTGAGGCAAGGTGTCAGAGTTGGAAACCACTAACGGGACTTGTTTGCCGAACCCGTCAACTTTTGGCGGTTAGAAGTGTTCTCTAGCAGTTATTGCTGAAATGTAAAGTAAGCACTAGAGCGCTGCTCGAACGGTTTTAGGTTTGTATTTGGACGAAATGAAAATCGCAGGTTTTTGTGTTTCACTTTGTTTGTACCGACTAGATTTTTTTGGTTTCGTAATTGCATAATTTAAACTAAACTCAATTAGAGTTCAATGCAAGTTGAGGTTAAGTAAAAAAGAACTTTTAAATTGTATATGCTTATATAATTACTAAATAACACAACAAGTCTACTAATTGATAGCGCAGATATGATTGACTTTATCCCAATAACCAGTTCAGCTCCAGCCGATGCTTGATAAAAATATGAAAATAAAAATAACTTATGAACATCCCTAATATTAAGTAGCGTAAAGTTCATCGATTTCATTTTAATACAGTACATTCATCGATTTCATTTTAAAACAGTACATTCATTTTTTATCACCAAAATCTTTATGTATCCAAGCTAGAAAGCTGTGATAAGTAAAAAGATTTGAAAACTTACGTGCTATCTTTCTAACACAATAGCAAAGAATCCTAGTTTTTGTTACCGTTTTTTGATGAACGCAGCACTCGAGTCTTTCACGTTATATGTACATCGTAAGTGCCTCAATTAAAAGTTAAGTGTGACTCGGTAACACTGTACTATCAATTTCACAATAACGAGGTTTCAGCCGGATTAGCAAGTTCTTTATTCTTAAATGAAATGTCTGTAACAGTATGAATATTTTATAGAACTTTATTTGTTCCCAGTGACATCACTAGAAGGCGACATCGTGAACCTCACAAAGGTGACGCGATCAGAGATGGGTGCTTACCTCTGCATCGCAGCAAACGGGGTTCCGCCATCAGTCAGCAAAAGGATAATGCTGCATGTCCACTGTGAGTAATTGACAATACTTTGATAAAACTAACAAATAGCCCACGACTTGATGTTGAGTAAAGAGTGAGAGCGAGGCATTGCCATATCGATCGCTTTCTAGACCATTTTTTTTTATTTTTTTTTATGCCTGATAGGTTAGCCTTTGACCACTATCTCACCTGATGGTAAGTGATGATGTGGTCGAAGATGTTGTTCAGGCTAACCTAGAATTACTGGCTCTCAAGGACAGCTGCCGGAACAAACCGTTAGGTGCTTGGCGACAGATTTTCAACTTGAGGGTGGTAGCTAGCCAGGCGGGCATTCGCAAAGTGCCCTACCACCATGCTATAACGACTGCCATCCTAAGACAACAACCGGGACCGACGGCTTAACGTGCAATCCGAAGCACGGAAGCGCTCAGTAGTAATGTCACCAGCGGTCACCCATCCAACTCCTGACCGCGGCGGACGTTGCTTAACTTTGCTGATCGATTCAGAATGGTTAAGCAAACTTCGCTACGAGCGCTTCAAACCATAATCTCACGTTATAGCATAAGATAATGTAGTCAAATATTATAAACAGACTTTACCTACAGCGGGAACTGGATCATAACCAGTATAACCGATATAACTGGAACACTACTACAGGCTGGCATTTGAAAATCACCTTACCACCTCGCAAAGTCCCAGAGTTTTCAGGCCACCCAAAGGCATCTTAAATAACCTAATAAATGTCATCCTAAGACAAAAACCAGGTTACAGAGGTTAATGCCACTAGCGGTCACCCATCCAAAATGTGACAGATTGCTTTACTTATCAGTTAGACACGACTGCGCAATATTTACTGCAACCGCTTCTATGGTTGATTGTCCTTGTAATAGCACTCCTTACCATTTGTATCCATCTAAGATGCAGCATAGAAGAAAACTGATATGTTTGTCAACTTAAACAAAAATACTACATATTTTACGTAAGTGACATCAGTGCCTTTTTACAAATGATACCAACCGCGTATAAGCGGGATAAGAATAAAAAGAAGGTGTTTTTATTCCGAACTGAAATCTCGCAACTCCTAAACTAAGTTTCCTCAGTTCTCCTGGAGCTTCAATACCATGGGAACCTTGCAGTTAATATCATTGGAAAGCGTGCTGTAAATATCATTGAACAATTCTAAAAGGTTTTTTCTATTAACCGACATTTCAATTTCATTAAATTAATTCAAAAATATAACATTCCAACGGAAAGTCGTAGTCATTAGTGAAGAGAAGAAAAATCACCTATCTGTTACCATTCAGCTACCATAACGACGCGATTATGATCCTATTCTAGTAGCCAAATTGCCTACCAGCTCCGAGCACAGGGTACAATTGATAACCCATAAACATCAATATCGCTTGTAACGATCGCCGATAACCATTCATACCCCATGTCTGGTTCTTACGCACAAAGCCCGTAACATCCGACAAGTGAAACCATCAACGGTGCAAAAAGCCGATTATTCATTCTGAACACGTATCAATTCAATCATCGATAAAGTCTACTCACCTGCGTAAAGCACTGGCAAAAAGCATTTACCGAGCTCACTTATCAGAGGATCGTGGGCCTAATTTATAACCACGAGTAACCGGGACACCGATTCTATTATCTCAATTGGTCCACAACAGAATAATTTTGGTGACCTATTTTATTTAATAAAAATATTTGCAAGTATTTTTACCGTTTTCGAAATAATTAATCTTGCGGGGTTTATGAAAAGCACCTTTAGCGTCCTCAAATTAAAATTTCCCTTGACTTTGAAATTCAGTTTTGTTTAAGTGAAAAACATATTAAAATAATTATTATCAGATACTTTTAGTACTTTCAAAAATACTGAAAAATACTTAAGCGATTAGATATATTAGTGGTGTTTTTGATAGTCACCACAGATTAAGCAATCAAGCTGCAATTATGAATTTAGTGGACTGATCAATGTAGATAAAAAAAACTCTTGCCGAATATAAATTATGTTAGTTGAAGAGTTGCCCAGTTAGATATTTCCTTTTTACTGACCACAAAGAACATTTCTCACTACCTATGTTGAAGCTAAACAAACTTTTATGAACTTCGATATTTAACTAGCCATTTAAATAGCCATTGAAACATGATAATAACTATTAAAACTACAGAATTGTGATCTAGAGTTACTCGGGCGGTTAGAATGGGGAGCCGCCGGGACAGACATGACTCGAACACGTAAGCAATTGGGAGATTTTCGTGTTATCACGTATCATCTGCGGTGCGTGGTGTGCATCTTAAGTGGCAACACTGAGAGCGTTTACTTAGTGAAAGTTTTTTGAGGAATTTAGTTCGCGTTTAGTCAGCTTTTCATTATCTCATTCAAAAGCAAGGCTTTAGAAATGGTAAACAAGTATATTTCTATTTTAATTTACTTATTCAAAGTTTCTTTGATTATCTTTTGGCTAAATTACAAAGATTCTAGAGCGTTTCTAGCAAAAATATTTATAGTTTTAGTGGATTACTCAAAGATCCATTAATCTAATTATTTAGTTCCATTAGTGCGATGCATTATGGATTGACTCGAAATATAGATTGCCTGACTTTACACCTTTCAACACAAGAGCTAATAACTGGCATTATTTATGTATTAAACACGCCCAAAGGGTGACACTACCCTCGCTTCTCTAGAATTCCGCATTTTAACAGCTTTTGATCTTAGCATCAAACATTAAAAATCTGTGTTTATAGTATTAGCTGGCTGTATTGTACTGTCCCAGCCGGATTGTCCTCTGCTGAACTCAGCCTCCCTCATTATGGGGGTTTGCCATAATCCCCAGGCTTGGCAAGCGTCTACGGCATCGCAAATAGCAGTTCAGAAGGCGCTGCTGCCCACCTTCCGGTATTTTACCTTTATTCGTCACTTACGACCCCCACAAGTATCAAATAGCAACAGAAGGCTGACATGCTAGCCCGGCACCCCACGGGGTTCCGGCACGCCACGGGGCACTCGAAGATATCCTCTCCGCTACATACTAAACCGAAATATCAGATTCCTAATAAACACTTGATTGGTCAAACATTTAGCATTTCGTTTGTATTGTTATATTTTTAAACATACACACACATAAATAATTTTAATATTTTTTTAACATTTGCTATTATATAATCAAATAAATATATTTAATAATAATTAAGTCAAACTTTAAACTACCCTAATCAAATAACCCACCCCTTTTCTCTCCCGGTGCAAAGGTGACACTTGCAGCGTTTCCGCGCCTAATGGCAATGGCCATCCTCTGCACCAGGGACGAGCTGTAGCGGGAGTAACCAAGTCGTTAACCTGCGCCCAATTGCTAATTTATTTAATTTTTGAGATGAACCTTGTAACAACCCTCCATATATTTAGGTTTTAGATTAAAATATATATAAATATAGATATGTAATCTACTTAATGAGTTATAGACCAATGACATCCGACATGCTTGGATGCAATATCTTTTTTTCTGCTACACACTTTTATTTGGAAAGTAGTTATAGTATTTTTAGTCAGCCTTCTACAGTAGCGTCCAAGATTCATCAATACCCAAATATTTTCGGTGTGGTTCGCTTCAGGCGATTTTGACGGCCAGTCATATAATTTTCTTGTTTCCCGAAAATACTATTTTATCCTAGTCACTCACAATCCCAGTTTTTTCGTGCCACATTCCAAATGCAGTGATTTTAGTCATGTTAAATGGACTGAAATTATATAATTCAAATAAATTTCGTTAAAATTCATACCAATGACATCAAACAGTTGATTATAAGTTTGAGTGAAATTTGCTATGAACACTTCTATGGCAGTCTTCCTTTATTTTTAATAAACGCAACAAACTATTCGATTACTACATCCACTATATTGAGAGTATTAAAACAACCTAACAGCCTTTGCAGGACTGTCCAAAATAATTGATCTATCATATATCTAGATCTATCAGTGCCTAGCATACTAGCCGTAAAATTAAGCATATTTTACGAGTATCACTATGTAATTTTCACAACAGAAATTGCTTTTTCATTAATTGAATGCGAAAATATTTTACTCGTTACAAACAAAAATGAATTCTTCGCAGTTTCATCGGCACTCTGTAAAATTAATCCTGTGAAGCGATGAACGAATTGCATTCGCTGGAGTTCTGGAAACATCTATGAAACAATATCTCGATCGGAATTAAGACGTAAATTGTAAATGTACATAGTTCTTATTATTTAATTCTATATTGTACAAAGATCAAAGAAGGTTAAATATGGGTACTTATTGCTAAGGCATTCTCTATCAGACATCTAGCGGAGCGGTTTAGCAGTGACCATATTGTATTTAAACAGGTATTATTTGAAATAAACTGATATTAAGTATTGTCATTAATATTATGTATTCAACGAGAAGATTATACTTACCGATATTTTATGATATCTACAAGACTTCAATATTTTTTCGCCCTTACGGTACAATTTAGTAATAGTTAAAAGTTCAATCCCTGGATCACACGGTTATTGGGTTTTATTGACAACTAGTTTTCTGTAGATTTTTGGAGTCTGGTACTCTGCAGATGGTAACAGCCTCGCCCCTGATAACGTAGGACTAAATGATATCTTACAAAATAGGTATGGTAGAATTGTAAAGACGCGTTGGCTAAAGGCTTACCCGTGACTTAAATACATTGATAATAAAAGGCGTGACAATATACATATTGTATTGGTACAATTGCCTGTTGTAATTTTAATACAAAAGTATTTCTTGTGTTTGGTTTATAAATATTTTTACCAAAGAATCTATTTGTCTGAAATCTTCCACTGAAGTCTTTGGTTAAATTAAATTGGTTCCTCTATTGAGTATTTTCAGGTAGTATGTATGTTTTTTCTATGTGATTGTGACGCAACTAGCACGAGGCCCACCTGATGTTAAGCGGATTAGCCTTTGCTTATAATAGATGCATTTCGTCATATGACGAATTGCACTGTGCCCGTCACATTGAGACATACATTTGTAATTTATCCGGCTCTCAAGGACTGCTGCTGGAACACATTGTTAAGTTGCTTGGCGAAAGATATTCTACTTGAGGGTGGTAACTAGCCAGGCGGGCATTCCAGATCCAGATTTTGATCAATTTGACGTTAAAAAAACGTTAAGTCACTATAAAATAATTTATTAAATTGGGGCGTCTACAACGCTTTATGAACAAATAAGACCTTGTGATAAATTATTATAATTGAAATACACAAAGATTTTCGTGATAATGTTTTACAAAAGTGACATAAGTGTTGCGAGTTCGAGTATAGATATAGACATTGTTGATGTCAGATTTACATGGATAGTGGTTTTCCACATGAACGCGTGGCGCAGTCCATGAATTTCACAATGTACCAAACCAATACAGAAAAAAATTATCTAAGTGTTGTTTTTGAACTACTCGTATTTAAAACCAACTTTTAAAATAGTGGAGGTTCTGAATTGGACAGTTTTTTTTGTGTGTAACTTCTTACAGGATGTACCGATTTTGATGATTTTTTTTGTCAGTTGGTGCTTGTCATTTATGGTTCGATTTAAATTTCAGTTAAACGATTGTTATTTGAATTAAAACTAATGTAGTAATACGTATTTATTTGGCTTCAACAACATTGATGATGATGTCATTTTCACTTGTCGATAAAAAAAAAACTTAAAACTCTTTGTATGGTTCAGTTTTTTTTTACTTTACCTAGTGATTTTTTTATTTTAGAATACCTTCTGGCTGAAGACGGTTATTTTAGTTAAACTTTTTAATGTTTCTAATTATAAACTTATTTCGTTGGAAGGGGTATAGTTTCAAGTTACGTCCATTTAAGTTTCATCAATTTGAAACAGCAATGGCCCAGTAGTAATGACTATTGGCTCTTGAACAGAAAGTCCATGATCCTAATTCCATGTTCCAAAGTGACGTTCTGCGTCCGATTCACGAGGATCGGCGTTCTACACCTGTTTGCTTTTTTACCAAAACTCCTTGCTCAATATTACGGAATATAATATTTATGTATACCTTTGCCCGATAGAGACTCACCTTCTATCACATGGAAGCTATAAAACTGGCAAAATTTCAGTGTATACCATTTTTCCTTCCTTTCGCGGATAAACAAATGATATGATGTATTTTCAACTTTACATTATTAAATAAATAAATTATTAATAAATCCCATCATTCAAATGTAGGTTTCAGTATGGATCTAAATTTATAAAATGATATTATTTTAACAATCCATCAATTTTCATCAGATATAAAAGGGTATTTTCAACAGTAATATCAAAAGCATTTCCATCATACAAAGTGTCAGGAATAACTAATTAGAAACAACGTTACATACTTCGTAAGGATCATTGAAACATTTTTCATACTCGAATTGGAGAATTGGCTAATGAATAGGCGTAACTTTGCGGAAATCCATATTTCATAATAAGAGATATTTAAAAAAAAACATTAGATGAATATTTTAGTAAAACGCCTTTTCCTGCTAAGCCGATGTGACGTCACAAACGCCACGCAGGCTAACTGGAAGAGTTTTCGACGCGGTTCCATTCTACACGAAGCAACCTCAGAGGTTTGGACTCTTCGAGTGCACGATGTTTTACTGAAATATTAATTTTATGTTTTCTTAAAATATTTGTTAGTATGGGAAATTGGCCTTTAGTGTTTTTTTTTCCGGTACACTATTGTGTATTTTTTGTTTTTGTTGTCGATAGGCTAGCGTTTGACCACAATCTCAGCTGATAGTAAGTGATAAGATAGTCGGAGATGGTTAACAGGTCTGGGACTAGGACGTATGCCGGCTTACCCGCTTCGGTGCAGACGAACAGGGACCAGGAGGCGGCAGTTCTCCTCCCTTCTCCGTAGTGGGATCACTGGTGGAGAGTTGGGGGATTCTCTACCAGCTTGCACGGCCCCACACGTTTGGGGGGTGGCCTTGGTGAGACGGGTCGCCCCTCCATACGCGCAGAGGCCCGATTGAGATCGGTAGCAAGATAGTGACTGCTAACGCGACCCTATCTTGCCTCACCTCGGCGGAGGCGGCTCACGGGGGGGTTTTAGTGGGTTCGAGTCCCACACATCCGCTTCCACTGCACCCATGGTGGAGGGGTAGTGCGAAGGCATTTCCCTCAAAAAAAAAGTTCGTTTGCCGGACCACGCCATAGGTGCGCTATGCAAAACATTTATAGTTGAAGTTTGTTTGGGTATTATATATATAGTATGTACATAACTTGCAGTTCAGTAGTAGCACCGCGAATGCATTGTCCGCTAGGTATTTGCATTCCGTTATTGCCAGTTCCGATGTAAACACTCGTCTGATTGGATACTATATATTTATATGAGCGCAGATACTGTAAGTTCTCTTCAGGTCCAATTTGCATATAACAGCGTTTGCAGGTCACAACCAGGTCAGCCAGTGTTCATTTAAGAAATACAATCACATTTACACATTTTTAGTGCACAAAATTTTCATTTATATCGTAAATCAAATCCATCGAATACAAATATGAATATGTGATATTTGCTTAGCATGTAATTGTGCTTAAAATCTTATAAGGTACTAGTAATACTTCGTCGTGAGAGTTAAATGTTCGATAAAACACTTCTTCATAACCGACTATCAAAAAATATTATTCATTTTGACTACACTTTTATTGTTGTATGTTTGTTACGCGACTACTCCAGCAAATGTGAACTAATTTTGATGATTATCTTTTTGTCGGGTAGAGTATGCTTTTAAGTTAGTTTAATATAAATTTCATTAAAATGGATGAAGTTGTTTTTAAGCTACAGTCAGTAACTGAAAATGTACTTGCATATCTCGGTGATTATTATTTATCTAAGCAATTACTTTCGAAAATAACATTTTCTTAAAATACGCAGCACTTTCATATCTCATAGAGATAAAATAAATTAATACTAGTCGACATCGTTCTCGACAGCAGCCGGGAGAAGAGAAATTCTCATCATAGGAAACGTAATTTCAAGCGAACAAACAAACTACTACCGTCTGAAACCCTTCCACTCAGTTTAATTACTTCACAAAGAATGCGTCGCGCTCGCTCGATGAGGAGACAAAATTAACGCTCTCAAATATTTAATTTAAATTTCCTCCCCCCGAAAACGAATGATAACAGCAAGATAGGCTGACTTGCGGCCGCATCGCTGTGGGTGTAACCATAAAATACTTTTTAGAAGGCATTGCTTCAAGCAATTCATTTTGTGGCTCCGTAGCACCCGTAGCCTGATGAATTTCTTCACAGCTAAGGTCACAAATCAGTACATATATTAGATCTGTTTTGACGTTTGCAGAAGAAATGTTGCAGTTATTCAAACGAATTTCATAGGTGCCAAAAGTTTAATTTAATGCGCTGAATACCATCTCTTCAAACTAAAACTAAACTGCTACACCGTAGCTGTATTCTAACTATATAATATACTTACACAGACTTATATAACACCGTCTAGTTCTGTAGTACAACATTCCAAAGTCAACTTAAGTCAGGTAATAGCTACAAAACGCCAAGAAATCCGAAAGCGTGTGCGCCGCTCGGTTAATCAAACTGTCACTTGAAGAATTCCGCGCGGAATCCTTGCCGAGAAAACTCCCGGTAACTTTTGATTGCTGTTGAGAATCCCTACCTACTTATACAGTTTGGGATTGCTTAATCACGTCCTTAAAATTTGTCTACTAAAGTTAAAATCGTAGTATAGACGTAGAAACTTTTGTATACGGTACAGACTTAAAAAAATGAAGGGTGGTTATAAATCAAAACTGAAATAAAATTAACTCCATGACAGTTAATTACTCCCCCTTTATTTAATAAGCAAAAAAACACCCCTCGTTTTGCCTTAGAGTTATTAATTAGAAGAAAAATTCTGATCGTTCAGATTTTGTTCACTAAATTGGCCACTCAAAGCCGTAAAAGCCGTCTAAAGGAACTTAACGACGGTCAAAGAGAATAACCGCAAATAAGCTCCGATCTTAGGTCGTGGAAGAAAATTCCGTTTTCCTTAATTCAGACCGAATGGACCACGGACGGCGTTGTTGCTACTGTTTACATTTTGAAGTTTAATCTGCATAGTTAGTACTACCGATGTTTTTATACATATTATAAATTTGCTACGCAAGATATTATATAATAAATTCAGGTGTCAATTCAGGATTCACCATACAGTGAGCACATCGTGACTGTATAGTATGATAAGTATAGCTCCCGGTTTAAGAACTTAAGGACTGTTCCATATCTTAAAATGCGACTAAGGGTTCTTTATCCGCTATATGAGCAGCATGCATTCACTCACGTCGATGTGTATGGAGTTGTGCTGCACTTGGGTACACAAATGGGCTATTACCCGGAAGTTAGCGGGTATACTACCATTGAAAGCATACCAAACCTATGAAATTTACAAGGTAGGATTTATTTTCATAATTTGAAATCTGTTTTCATGGTAGTTGTTTAACAGTTACAAGATGACTGTTTTTAAATAAGCTTTTGCTTATCATAAATCTAAATTTTCATTGAATAAATAAAACGACTAACCGTACAATAATTCAGCATCATCTGAACTGAAGAATTTATCTGACTTTGAAGACATCAAAAGCTCTTCTTCGCTTATTTTTTTTTTATGGGTTGTATGCCTTAATATATTATTACTTTTTTCGATCAGATGAAGTCTAGTCGTACATCGCATCGTCTCCTATGCCAAAAAATAGCATAGGTAATGAAAGCCCAACATTCGTGCCTCTGTTACTGATTTTGGTGGCTAATATTGAAAGGCGACTGGCGTGTACATATAGCCTTTAGACGTACGTAGTTCAATCTACACTGAGAAGTTGGCGTCCTAAAAATATGTGAAGTCTTTATTCGTGAAGCATACAATAGTTTTATAAAATCATATTGCATGAGAAATGCAAAAGGGTAAAAACATCATTATCAAAGTCTAGACCTTACAAATACAGTACTTTCAACCAATTTGTAGTAGTGTGATAGACGACTGTGCCATCCCTATGACGGAAAACATAATCAAATAGGCTGCAATATCTGCGGCTTTGCTACCAATCTTGGTGGGTGACGTGATGACGACCAGTGTGTATATATATATATCTATATTTTAAAGTATATGTAAGCCTTTGACCACAATTTCACCTGATGGTAATTGATGATGTAGTCGAAGGTGTTAACTGGCTTAAACTCAAATTATTGGCTCTGTAAGACAGCCGGAACACACCGTTAGGTGCTTGGTGACAGATTTTCTTGAGGGTGGTCGCTAGCTAGGCGGGCATTCGCGAAATGCCTTTCCACCATGCGGTGAAACTTTACGGATTCGAACCGTGGACCTGCTGCGCGGCAGTTCATAGCCAATGCCACTGAGCCATCACTAAATATGTATATGACTCGTAAAAGTGGGCTTTAGCGCTAAACAAGAAGAAAATATATCGATTTTTTTTAGAAAATGTTATGTTGCTATATGTATTCTTTATAAATCCCACATTTTACCCAATCCTATTGTAGCAAAGTAACCATCCCATACGATATATTTCTTTTGTAAGATTGTGACGAAGCATAAACGTTAAAGAACTTAACGGTTCACTCGATACAGATCCTTTGAAACCCTTCCTTTTATCACAACAGATTTATTTATCCTCTACAGATAAAGCAAAACAATTCACGCTTTGCTTCTACAATCGCAAGTCACCCCCATCGCAGAGATCGACTGAACTCAAGTTTAATTGCTTACAAACAAGTCCGGTAGTCCAGAAATAAGTAAATACATTAGCAGTACATAAGCTAGTGGGATATTTGTAACTGACCATGAATAAGGAATAGAGGTGTGTGAAACATTGATGTCCTCACAAATAGTCATATATTATAAAATAAAATAAAATAATATATGATATACAATATAAATATAGCAATTTATACATATTCAGTTTAAAAATAACCATAAAAACAGCATTTTTTTGACAATGGCAGAAGTTCAGTTATTCAGAAACAAACTAAGATGAGGTAAAGTACGTAAAATATTTTTTTATTCTGTCCACGTTAAAATCCAAATTGGTATAAGAACAATCGTTGTACATATCTATACTACGGCATAGAACATATAATAATACTACTACGACTAATTGTACGTCATGATAGTTTCAATTTACATGATAATTACACTACTTACAATAAAATTGAAATAAGTCAATTTTAAATTTATTATACCTACCTAAGTGTTAGTGTTAACATAAGGTTAACATTATGTGATAATTCTTAATTCACGTAATTTTAGTAATCTAATGTCAAATATGCCAACAATAGTTGATGATAATAATCAGTCACTTTAAAGTAAAATGTTTTCGTACCTGCTAGAAAAATCTAGGATATTAATATAAGTGAAAGTTGTGACAGAAGTATAATGAATTTAACAATTTCAAATCAGCCCCTTAATTATTTGTCACGAGACGGCAAAGTCGTGGAAAGAACTTAGAAAGTAGAAAAAAACTAAATAATATGAAAATAATTCCGAGTCTTTCTACTCTTGCGTCAAGTTACTTCAAATAACAACGATGCAGGTAATTTCCCGGATAATGTTCAATGTAAACACCTGACGGTTGCAGAGTTTTCCACCAAGTGCCGAAGCGCGAGGAATGTGGCTTGTGTCAACATGTGATGCATTCGGCTATGGCACAGGAGTAAGTTTCCCTGCTAAGTAATCACATTATTTGGGACTCAGAGTAAAGAAAATTTAGAGTCTTTTCAGATTCCAACACCGAACTCTATTCGTTCATCCGTATAGCCCTTGGGATGCATTATATTTTAAATCCTAAAAGCTTTTTGTAATATCAGCATAATAAGGTGCATATTCAATCAAATAATAAAAAAAGTATACTAAACTAAACTAAAAGTAAAAAATAAAAAGCATCCAAGCAGAGTTCCCTTAATGGCACGTACCAAAAACGTGTATATGCCGATGAGTTTTTTTTTTGTTTGATCGTGTATAAGAAACTAGCGCAAAATTGGATTTGATTAAAGTGAAAGCTGTCATGTAATATCGCATTACTAAATTATGCAGCCGCTGTCATGCATATCGCATTACTAAGTTATTCAGCTGTTGTCACATGACATCAAATAATATATAAAATATCTGTATAAAAGATCGCATTAATAGTAGATTGTTTAACAAGGGAGCAAACAATCATTTTAAAGGCGAGAGTGTTTCTTTGAATCCAGAGTCCGCTCTGATGCCGACGAAGGATTCTAGAGTAGAATTACGAGCGTAGCGAGGGATTCTAAAGTAGAAGCACTCAGGTGAGTGCAGTGAGGAATTCAAATTTACTCGAGCTTAAAATAGTTGTTGGCACCCGAGGTGGACACTCTACTTTTTATCACCCTCTATGAGAAAATAAGTAAGTGCACCTTATGAATAAGATTCGTGCGTTTATTTATTTATATATAATCAGGAAATAAAAAACATAGCATAGAAATAGTTGCAAGTGCATCGTAGCAATTTAACACTACCATCCGTAACAGTTTTCGATTTATGTACAGTTTGAGAATTAGAAATAATCTCAGAAAACGTCGGCGCCTCAGGATGTAGTTTTTGAGAAACTATATTATATTTAGATTGTATAAAAATATATTTAAGTAAAAAGAACAGCCTGTAACTTGTTGATACAATGTTTGTGATTGATCTCTTTGGTGATTGGAACTTTTACTAAATATATCTAAATTCAAATCACTTTTAGTCCCTCGGGGATTAAAAAGCTATTTTAGCCTGTTTTACGATGAATAAACTAGGTCTTTACGAAAAGATGTGATAAAGTATTACTTCATTATTTTACAGGTAATTTACAAAAAAACTAGTTTTATATAGATACGAATAGCTGATTTGTATTATTCCCTACATATGAGAACAATACTGTTCCGCAAGAAAATGTCCGTGTTTTTATATATTACACAATATAAAAACAGGAAATAAACGCAGCATGAGCACAATGCTGGTACTCATATCAGTGTTTAGTAGAATTGATAGTATAATATTGATACTGCTATTCAATAGACGCAGCCCCGTAATCTTTTCCACCTGGATATACTTCCAAACGAGTTTCCGAGCAGCATGCCAAAACTTATACAAATGTACACGTTTGATTAGCGAAAGGTACATTTACTGTCTTTTTCATGTTATTGTGACGGAACAAGCTCGAGGCTTTCGTAGCACTCGTACGAAGTTTCCTTTGATGTTCTTAACCGATCAATAAAGTTAAGCAACGTCCGCCGCGGTCATGAGTTGGATATGTGACCGCTAGTGGCATTACTACTGAACGCTTCCGTGCTTCGAAGGGCACTTTAAGCCGTCGATACCGGTTTTTGTCTTAGGATGGCAGTCGTTTAGCATAGTCGTAGGGCATTTTGCGAATGCCCGCCTGGCTAGCTACCATCCTCAAGTACAAAATCTGTAGCCAAGCAACTAACGGTGTGTTCCGGCAGCTGTCCTTGAGAAACTGTAATTCTAGATTAGTCTGAACAACATCTAATACCACATCATCACTTACCATCAGGTGAGATAGTGGTCAAAGGCTAACCTATCAGGCATAAAAAAGGCCCACCTGATGTTACAGATGCATTTCGTCAAATATGCACTGCGCCCAGCGTGACCCTGAAACATACAGATGTTAAGTCTCATGTGCCTGTAATTTTACTGGCCAAGGACTGTTGCAGGAACACACTGAGTGTGCTTGGTGAGAGATTTTCTACTTGAGGGTGGTAGCTAGCCAGGCGAGCATTCGCAAAATGCTCTTCCAACATGCGTTTAAGCTCAAGTTGGCGGTGGGGATCGAATGAGGGACCTGCGGTGCGACATTCCTATAGCTAACTTAATGAACTTCCTTCAATGTGGGAGAGTGGTAGGATGATAATAGAGTACCGCAGTTACATTACTCAACATTATTCAATGAAACATTATGTTAATAATGTAGGAACAGTCGTTATAGCATGGTGGTAGGGCATTTTGCGAATGCCCGCCTGGCTAGCTACCACCCTCAAGTAGAAAATCTGTCGCCAAGCACCTAGCGGTGTGTTCCGGCAGCTATCCTTGAGAGCCAGTAATTCTAGGTTAGCCTGAACAACATCTCCGACCACATCACATCACTTACCATCAGGTGAGATAGTGGTCAAAGGCTAACCTATCAAGCATAAAAAAAGGTACATTTACTATGTTTTTATATTCGATTGGATATCATGTTCCGTTCCGGCAGCCTCGTAACAAGCTTTCAGTAAAATCACTGTAATTGTTCCGGCTCACATTACGAACGAACAATAATACCTCATTTGGAGCTTTACCAATTTGGAAAATATTGATATATAAATTTGCAGTGTTACAAGTGGTCAAAAGAATTTTCGTTATGTAAATATCAGGAAGTAATAAGTGAATTCAATTTAGGTAAAACCAATCCTAATTTGAAGCAGTGATAGCTCAGTGGCTTTGGCTATGGACTGCCGCGCAGCAGGTCCATGGTTCGAATCCCGCTGCGGGCTTGAACTTCACAGCATGGTGGAAGGGCATTTTTGCGAATACCCGCCTGGCTAGCGAACACCCTCAAGTAGAAAATCTGTCGCCAAGCACCTAAGTGTGTTCCGGCCGCTGTCCTTGAGAGCCAGTATTTCTAGGTTAAGCCTGTTAACACCTTCGACCACATCATCACTTACCATCAGGTGAGATTGTGGTCAAAGGCTTACCTATCAGCAATAAAAAAAAGAAAAAAAAAAGGGTAAATTAAACATGTTATACAAGTTGTTCGCTCTTGGGTTAACGGCACATAGAGCTTAAAACAGGTTAAATATCTACTCATAATATATCATAAGACATACTGGTCCAGCGCTGTTCTCCATAAAGGTAAAAGTGTATAAGCACCTATATTTTGTAAATTTGTTTCGGTCTCATGTTATACGGGGCGAGCCTATCGATAGGCCAGGAGTTTCGAAAATATGCTACATGAAAATGTATTCGTCAAAAAACCCAAAACCTAATTCTATTAAAACTACTGCCTGGAGTAACAAAACTCTACCTACAGTTTGTACAGTGTGTACAGTTAGAAAAACTATACACAGAACTACAGCCTACGAAACCTACAAACAATTGCTGGCTCACAGGTTGTCCAAATCCACTACCAGTTGGCAGCGTGCTCATCATGCAGACACAATAGCCACGTTGAATTATTATACTCCTTCATTGAGCCAAATCATCGTCATCATCAGCCGGAGGACCTTCACTGTTAAACAAAACCTCCTCCATAGAACGCCACAAAGAATGGCTATTAACTGCTTGTAAATATTTCGAAGCAGTGATAGCTCAGTGGCTTTGGCTATGGACTGCCGCGCAGTAGGTCCATGATTCGAATCCCGCCGCTGGCTTGAGCTTCACCGCATGGTGGAAGGGCATTTTTGCGAATGCCCGCCTGGCTAGCGACCACCCTCTAGTAGTAAATCTGTCGCCAAGCACCTAACAGTGTGTTCCGGCAGCTGTCCTTGAGAGACAGTAATTCTAGGTTAAGCCTGTCAACACCTTCGACCACATCATCACTTACCATCAGGTGAGATTGTGGTCAAGGGCTTAACTATCAGCAATAAAAAAAAATTGGCTACCCGCGCCTTTTAAGATGTCGTCGATGCACCTAATGGGGGGCTAATCTGTTGTCGAGCACCTTGCTGCAGTCCTTGAAAGCCAGTAAGAAATTACAGGCAAAACTGTAAAGTAATGTAAAAACTGTCTGAGGGTGATAGGCGCAGTGAGTTCGTTAATTGTGATGAAACCCATCTGTTATACTTAGAGGTTACCTCTTAAATCCCTGTGTGTCCTGTAATAATTGGAATTATAAAAAATAAATCTAATCAGTAGTAAAGCTGCTGTCTTATGGCAAAGTAATGCCATGTTGTTAATCTAGTTTAGCTGAAACAACTCAAAAATAGACATGAATTGGGGTTGGTTATTTCGTGCGGTTTTTCTTCTTTTTTGTTTATAATACATGTGGTATTTAAAGCTAAAAGCATACATATAAAATCATCATATTTCATATCAAATTTCAATAAGAATGAGCTACTAAAATGTTTATTCACATAAAATTCCATGCCGGATTCAAAAGGCTTTGCATCCGCATACGTAGGTATGTAGATACAATGAATGCAAGGCGCAAACAGAGAGTTATGAAGCAAAAATGCGTCGGAATCAGCTTTTGTAAGCATTCAGTGCAGAATATGGTTTGAACAAATATTTCTAGTCTCTTAAGTTATGAGATGAAGTCGTGTAATTTAAAGTAGCAAAAAAAAGAAATACCTAATTGTTACAATAAAAAAGCAATAGTTTTATTTAAATACAAGGGAATTCAAATATGAACTTAATGGAGCAATGTATTAAAAGAAATTAATGAATATAATGAAATACATATTTAATAATAACAAATATTTTGAGAATATTCGAATAGTTTCGCTTCTAAACGCACGATCTCGAGTCTCGATCATGCGCTCGTAGACTCAAGACCTCCTCAAGATGCTTCGTTTAGAAGCGAAACTACCGAGTCGAATATTGTTCCGGTTTAGCTGCGTGGCATTAGTGACGTCACGTAGGCTTAACAGGAAAATTTGGTGGAATTGTCACTAGATATATATTTTTATACTTTTTAAGTGTTTTATTAAAGTATTAATTTAATGTTTTCTAAAAATACTTTTAAAAAAATTGTTATTATTAAAAGAAAGGCTTGGCCAAGTGCAGTCGGACCTCGTTCTCTTTGGGATCCGCATCGCAACAGCCCGTAAATTAATAAATTGATGGTTTTGATCACAGTTTTTAAGCACATATATTTTCGAAGCGCTCGTAGCGTTTGCTTAGCCGTTCTTAATCAATCAGCTAAGTTAAGTAACGTCCGCCGCGGTCAGGAGTTGGATGGGTGCACGCTAGTAACATTACTACTGAGTGTCTCCGAGCTTCGGAGGGCACGTTAAGCCGTCGGTCCCGGTTGTTGTCTTACTATGGCAGTCATTACTAAACTTAATGGTGGTAGGGCATTTTGCGAATGCTCGCCTGGCTAGCTACCTCCTCAATTAGAAAATCTGTCGTCAAGCACCTAATGGTGTGTTCCGGCAGTCCTTATAAGCCAGTAATTCTAGGCTACCCTTAACAACATCTTCGACCACATCATCACTTACCATCAGGTGAGACTGTGGTCAAAGGTTAGTCTTTAAGCAATAAGCTATAAAAAAAGGTCATTATACTTTTGGTTTATAACTACATTATAAAGCAATTATATACATTATACTTTACCATTTCCAGGTGCGTGTACCAGCCAATGAGATCATTATAACATCTTATAAAAAATAATTCTTTTTGTTTCAGTTCATCCCCTGGTACAAGTACCAAATCAACTGGTAGGGGCACCAACGGCAACAGACGTGACACTTCAATGCCACGTAGAAGCTTCGCCTAAAGCCATCAACTATTGGACTAGAGAAAATGGTGAGCCAAATATTCTGTTTCTATTTTTACCGCATCTTTAGGTTACGGAAGAAGTACGAGGCCCACCTGGTGTTGAAAGGTAACCTCTGCCGAAAATAAAATTCTCTAATGAAAGTGAAGAACTGCACAGCGCCCATCCCTTGAGAGATAAAGGTGTTAAGTTTGTTGTGCCTGTAAATTCACCATTTCCCTAACCCTTCAACCACAGTAATGTGACAACTAATGCACGGCGATAAAAAAAATTCACCTCAAAATGGAACTGACTTCAATACTCAAAAGTATGAAATAACTTGCTGAAGTGTCATGATAGATCAAAAGTACCTATTATCACAATATTGTGCGCATGGTAGTCATTTCGATAAGTTATTTCACACTTTTGAGTGTTGAAGTCGGTTCCATTTTGAAGTGAAAATATTTTTTCACCCTTTTTAGATACCCTTGCTACTTACGGGATCAATTGTCATTCACTGTCAATGACTAAATCATCAAGACACTTTTCAATTATTGGAATCTAACTCAAAAAGGGCTGGACTGATTTTGATGAAATTTAAATGAAATCACACGGTAAGCAAATAAAAGCAGAATCATTAAAATGAGTTCACCCAGTTGAAAGTACAAACATAAACAAATCGAATTAAATACCTCCTAATTTTTATAAAGTCGGTTAAAAAATTGGTAGTATCTTCCCGGACGAAGTCGTTCACAAAGAGTTCTACAGCTACTACTAATATATGATTCGATGGCAGTAAAATTTAACTGGTATACGATTGTCCTTGTGATTCTTTAAGAACGGTCTGCAGTATGCTATATAGCATCAGATTGTTAGATGTTTGTCTTGTAGTTATTAGATTTTTCTGTAGTTGTTAGAGTTGTATGAATGACCGTGCGTTGTTAATGTCGCTGCGACAAATCCAATCCTTTTTTTAACAATTCTATAATAACAATCTGAATTAAAGCATGATGAGTCCGATTGATGCAATTCAAAAGTAATTAAAAAAATAGGTAATGTTGGCTATACTCTGTTAAAATTATGACAGCGGTGAGTATTTTAAATCAAGAAATGAAAATTAACAATGCTCTCTATACATTTTGTTGCCAATATACTTACCGGCGGAAACTTTCGTCGTTCATAACTATTTCTAAACTTCTTTTATTTGTGTATTGTCATTTCAGTAGACATTATGGAATAAAAAGAAATCATAAAGAAGCGTTCGGTTTTTGTTTCCAAAGAAACTTTTCAGCAACTTTTGGTGAAAAAGTTTGTGGAAAAGTAAATTTTTTGACCTGAATAAAACGTGACTATGACAACAATATAAAAAAAAACATCCTTTTTTTAAATACTCAATATTGTAAAGAAAATTGATTCACTATGTACCTGTCGCAACTGACAAACTGGTTAGCTGGAAACGAACTATACGCTTCCTTATTGTAACGAAAATTACTCGTCCTTGGCTATAACTACAGTAATGTAAAAATGTATTGTTTATATATAATCTGTGACAATTAGAGTATTTTAAAACACGAAATGAAAATGCGTAATTTCTCTCCATACATTTTGGCACCAAAATAATCACTGGCGGGATATGCATAATAATATTATTCACATAACTACTTATAAGCTAGCTATCTATGAAATCTGTTTATATGCAGAGATAAAAAGAAAATTATGATACTGAAACAAAATTTAAAGACGTGGGTGAAATAATTTACAAATAATTTTAAATTACATTTACATCTGAAGGTACTCAAAATAACTTATCTGTCATGTTTTCAAATTATCTACTATCCAGCAATTTTTTTTCATTAAAAATTTGTTTCTATATTATTGCAAAGGTTAAATAATCAGAAATTACAACGATATAAAAACATATATGACTGTGAAAATTATAAAAAAAATATAATACACTACAATATACAATTTTATGAAGATGAACGATGTTATTCATGTGGTCTTTCATTTTCCTATTCTGGGACAAAACTAGAAATCAAAAGAAAACAGTCTATTACTTTGTACATTTGAATAACACACCTAATATATTACATAATATAATTATAATTACCTACATTTCGTTAAGTTACATAGACTAATGACAAAAAAACCTATTTATCATAATTATTCTGATATATATTTTCCACTGAATATAAAATGTACTGTGAATATTAGATGTAAATCACCGTATATTTTATCTGACATCTCTTATTTGTAGTTCCATTAATTTAAATAAAAAACTGCTTTATCTACGTGGAACTTTATTACGAAAATTAAATTACTGTTATTATCATTGAAATTCATCGCGATGTCGTTAAAAATATTACAGTACACGAGCAGTTTATATCACTTTGTACCAAATCTGATAACAACAAGTTTTAATAATAACAATCTACGATTACGCTCTATAGATGTTTACGAGGACTCGTTACTCATAAACCTTATTAAGCTCCGAGCACGAAACTCAAGAACGGAATAAGCAACTAATTTCATTATTCATAAAGCACATTGAAAGCGTTAAAGCACTCATTAAATAGGCCGTTTTTCATGTTTCTACTATCCTGTTTGACAGGCCGCGGGGCTAGTGCTTGCTTACAAGTTATGGCGTTTTTATGGTGTATTTAACAGGAAAAATATGCGGTTATTTCATGTCCGTTTTTCATTTCGCAAAGATTTATTTTAACATTGATTATATGGCGCCAATGTTATGGTTTATTAACGACCTCGTAATTATAGCAGTGATGACAGCGTAAATAATAGCCGCGCTACATCCCTATTAATAAATTAACGGTTAGATGCCAGATTATATCGGCAAATGTTTAGCTTCGGGATCTAAAAAATTTCGACTAATTAAAGTCAGAAGTGAGAGCGCGTTCATCAGGCGGAGTAAATTAAAAAACGTGAAAGAATTAACTGCGCAATATATAAAAACACGTGCTAACTAATACAAATAAGGCTCTTAACCTAACAAAACATTGGTGGGGTCGGGAACTTCATTACTTCTCATTTAAATGGTGCCCTCGGGATAAAAGTTGCTTATTTAGTGTCCCTGTGACAGATGGACAAAAGCACTCCTCTCTCTGAAGGGCGATGAGCTAAAGATAACCTCAACTGTGTTAAGTAACACAAAGATGAAGATAAATTTATTCTACATCTGTTACAAATATAATGTCTTTTGATAAATCGTATTTCTTATCAAATAAAATAAACTATTAAATTATAGAGTCTATGCTGAACATAACTTGAGTGTTATTAAATGACGAGTTAGCTGCTGCATTTTTTAATTGTTTGAGAAAGGATTTTTGAAGAGAAGCCTGGCCTGCTTTTCATTACATTCTAACCAAGAATGGGAGCTGGCTATCTAGGACTGCTTCAGGAACACACGGTTAGGTGCTTGGCGACAGGTATTCTACTTGAGGATGGTAGTTTGCCAAACGATCATCAACAATGCGAGAGCTTTTCATTACATTTATATATTCAAATATTAAAATCCAGAAAAAAACACAATTGAATACCATTTAACATTGCAAAAATATTATATTTAGCTATCAATAAATCAGTAACGTGTGAAGTGAATAGAAAGTATTTCTTCAAAACTTTTATTATTAATTATTATGAGATAAATCTACCATAGACATTTGAAAAACCAACGAAAATATATAAGAATAAGAGTAATTTTACAACTGTATAATAAATATGCCAAAAAGTGGCCGCATACACTCCTAATATCTCTATTGAAACAGCTTTGTCTACTGATTTTTGTATAAGAATCAGTAGACAAAAGTATGTCAAACACTTGCCAACAAGCCGATCAAAAGGCATGCATACATTTTTCCTATTTAAAAAACAAGCTAACTGATGTTTTCTAAGCAAAGTGGATCTTTCTAGTTGCTGTTAATACCTTAGTAAAGTAACCTTTACTCGTGCTTTCTTTGGACATAACACGATTATACTGTAATGCCTTGGGAAATACCAAGAAAACGGGGATAGTAGTACATTGTTCACCGAGAGGAGAAAGTGACCGATTACCGTCGAGGGTGTCGTTTGAAGCCCGAGCCGTAGGCGAGGGCTTTAAAACACCCGAGATCGGGAATCGCACTTTCTCTCGAGTGATACATAGTGCTTTATACTACACCTACCTTTTATTTTACATTTCTACGAAAACGGAATCCTCAAACAACACACAAATTGAAAATGGCGCCAATGGCGTCAATTTTCACATGTTCTTTTTTCAAATTGTTTGACACCATCCAACACACAGCTAGTGGCCAGTGTCATTTTGCGAACTCTGAGATAAAAACTCACTGTAAAAACTTTTTGGCTTTTGATATTTAGGGTACCAGCGCATAGTCTTACCCAAAATTAAAAAAGAAAAACCACGTAAGAAATGGATTTTCATACACTTTTCTCTCCCGCTCAGATGCGTTTTCTCCCCGCATATTTGTTCGATATGCAATGACGTACTTTCTAGCGTAAATTTGATAAAGTATCAAGGTACTTTCCGAGCAGGTGTAGTATAAAAAGTCACTCTTCCATCCTCTAAGCAAAACACCATGTTTGGCCGTTGCTCCATTTCTGCATGAAAAAAGGGACAAAATAACAAACCGACAATTACTGTGTTGCTTGGGAATTTAAGGTTAGCGATGAGTATTGACGGCTGTTTGAGTTCCTTTGCATAATGGTCCTGCGTTTAGTTGGCTAAGTTAGATTTTTGTGAATTTGGTTTCTAGTTACTACTCTCACGCAAAGTGGTTTGCAGCTCACTGGTTGGCTCTCAGTTAATACACCTAACGATATGCCGCGGTTTTTTTTTTTTTTTTATGCTTGATAGTTTAGCCTTTGACCACTATCTCACCTGATAGTAAGTGATGATGTGGTCGAAGATGTTGTACAGGTTAACCTAGAATTACTGGCTCTCAAAGACAGCTGCCGGAACACACCGTTAGGTGCTTGGCGACAGATTTTCAACTTGAGGGTGGTAGCTAGCCAGGCGGGCATTCGCAAAGTGCCCTACCACCATGCAAAAAAAAAACGGTAGTCCTTGAAAACAAGTTCCAATTCTAGGTTTACTTTGGTTAACATCTTTGATAACATCATCACTTACTAAGATATGAGATAGTATCCAAGACTAACTTATCGGTAAAAGGATCCTGACCACAGATTCTTTGCCTGCCAGTAATCGGCACTCAGGCCAGGCGTGTCTGTTTTCTGCTAAAAGGAGACCATTCCAACTGTCTCCTACATTCCGAGATGTATCCGTGCCGGTCACAGACCACCTAGACCTCCTTGGTATCACTCTATCCTCGACTCTAAATTTTGGCTCGTATATCGAGTCAAAGGCTCAGCTAGCCGCTAAAAAACTTGGCATCCTCTCAAAGGTGAGACGGTACTTTACACCGGAACAGATGCTTACTTTGTACAAAGCTCAAGTAAGGTCTTGTGTTGAGTACTGCTCTCACCTCTGGGACGGTTCTGCCAAATACCAGCTTGAGGCACTAGAGTCGATTGAGAGGCGCGCCAAGAGGTTAATAGGCAGCGACTTTCTGAGGGAGTCACGGCTGCAATGCCTCGAGCACCGCCGTAAAGTTGCTTCCCTATCGGTATTTTACCGGATACATTTTGGTGAATGTGCACAGGAACTACACGACCTAGTTCCGCCCTCCTCCTTTTTCCATCGAACGTCCAGACAGACGGAGAGGCGCCACCGTACATGGTTGATATTCCAAGGACTCGTACGAAGCGCTTCGCTTCCACTTTTCTCGTGCGTACTGCGAAAGAGAATGAATTCCCATTGTTATCAATTTCTTCTCAATTGCTACTTTTTTGTGTTGTACTTTCTTGATGACGTAGTTTAGCTCACAACATAGGTAAGTATTAAGTTAGTACCCGATATTATATTTTCGATGAAACGTGTAGATATGTATACCCTTTATTTTTACACATTTTATGATTGTCTTGAAATTGTATTTTCTGCATTATTTGCACTTTGTACTTAGGTTACTTTATATGCAGTTTGACAGTTGACACCATCATTGCACCATCACCAAAACATTCTGAAATGTCAAATGTCAATTCTGACGTTGACGAACCTTAATACTTTTTAATTTTATTTTTTTTTGATTCCTATGGTTCGTACATTTACCAAATGTAACTTACGAATAGTGTAGTAATGTTTTACTTGTGTTGTGAGTACGAAGTAGAAAAGTTTATTTACATAGACATATTATATTTTCTATCTTTTTAAAAATGTTTAAGTTTAAATTGAGTGTAACTACGTATTGTGTGATTTATATAATTTTTTCTGATAATCTAGCATTCCGTTATGTAACGATGATAACCGGCGGGTAGAAGAGCAAACGCGAACTATAAATTATAGCTATATTGCTGCTTTAATATCTATATAATATTATTATTAATTTATATTTATATAAATACATAAATATATATATATATAATTATTTAAGTAAGTACGTGTATATATGTTTGTTTATTATGTCTTTGCCTAGCGATGATAATGACATGTCTGAAACATTCGTAAATTTTATATCTTTTGGTGATAGTAATGACGACAGTTTTATAAGTATTCCTTCTCTGCCTGAAAATCTAGAAGCCCAATTCTCCGATGTGCCAAAAAATTTTAACGTAGTTCATTAATATGAACTACGTTAAAATTTTTTGCGCAAAGCGTTCCGGCTCATTTTCCCGATATGCTGGCGTCTTTTGACAACAAAAATATTCATGCTATATTAGTCTCCGACTCCTGGCTTAAGCCTTGTCTCTCTTCAGTTTTATCATATCCGCTACCTGGTTTCCGTTTAATTAGAAATGATCGCACCAATGCCCCTGGTGGTGGAGTAGCTATCTACCTACGTGCTCATATTCCCTCCTCAGTAGTAAGCACGTCAGCTCAACCTCCACCTCCAAATAGCGGCGAACATGTTTTTATTGAAGTTCTCCTCTCCCACACCAAAATACTTCTCGGAGTCTATTATAGCCATTCCTCACGTGTAAACTACTTTGACTCTTTTGAAATGATGTTACATAATCTCAATCCTTTATATAGCCACACCATTATCATGGGTGATTTCAATACATGTCTTATTCAAAACGACTATCGTTCCACCAGACTTAGATCAGTAATTGATTCAAGCAATATGCACATTCTCCCTTCCACAGCTACTCACTTCTTCCCTAACTGTTCTCCTTCACTACTTGATCTTCTTATTGTATCATCTTTAGAGCATGTTGCTAAGCACGGTCAAATATCTGCCGATGCGTTTTCTTATCACGATCTGATTTTTTTGTCCTACAAAATTCGTCCTCCAAAACCTAGGCCCACTATTATTCTGCAACGCAACTTTAGCGGTATTAATGAAGAACATTTCCTTGCCGACGCAAAGAAGATTGATTGGTCTCCTGTTATGAACGCCAAATCCATTGATGATCAATTATGTATTTTTAATACAATAATAACGGGACTCTTATGATATCCATGCTCCACTGCGACGTATTAAAATAAAACATCAACCAGCGCCGTGGCTAACTACTGAAATCAAATCACTCATGCACAAAAAACTATTGCTAAATTAAGGTACAAGTTTTATCCCGATGATGTTCATAAAGAAAAATATGCTCAATCACGGAATCGCTGCAATAGGGTGTGTAGAGATGCACAACGTCACCATATTCATAATTCTGTCGGAAATGAAGATCCAGCTAAGGTCTGGAAGTTTCTCAGGTCGCTTGGAGTCGGTAAATCTCGCCAAAATTCTTCTTCTAATAATTTAGATATTGATTCTTTAAATAAACATTTCTCTTCATCTTCCAATATAATAGACTTAAATAAAAATATAACGTTACAACGTCTTTCTACCATTTCAACTCCTGACCATCAATCATTTTTCTTTAGTCAATTTTTTGTGATGTTAAGAGGAGCATATTGTCTATCACTTCCAATACCGTTGGAACAGACGGCATTAGTCGAAACATGATAGTTCCTATCCTTGATATTCTTCCTATCCTTTGCCATATCCTAAACAATTCCATATCAAATGCTACAGTCCCTTCAAGATGGAAGGAAGCACAAATTATTCCCTTACCGAAGAAACTAAATCCTAAATCTTTTTCTGAATACCGTCCAATATCCATACTTCCTTTTCTGTCCAAAGTCCTTGAGCGTCTAGTTCACAAACAATTAAACTCATTCCTTATTCATCACCAACTCCTTAATCCTTTACAATCTGGTTTTCGACCTGGACATAGTACAACGACGGCTCCAGTAAAAATAACCGATGACATTCGTTTTGGTATGGAAAACAAAGAGTTAACTTTGCTGACTTTGCTTGACTTCAGCAACGAATTCAACACCGTTGAGTTTGATGTCCTACTCGCTGTACTTCGCTCCATTAACATATCTCCAACGGCGATTGACTGGTTTCATAGTTATCTGTCTGGTCGCCGACAGCGGGTTCGCCTTGATGAGTCTGTGTCCTCTTGGTGTGATATCACTGTCGGTGTGCCTCAACGCGGCGTATTATCTCCTCTTCTTTTCGCAATTTTTATAAACACTATATCTCAACGTCTTACTTCTTCCTACCACCTCTATGCAGACGATGTCCAAATTTACTCCCAAGCCCCACTTAGCCGTTTAGATGAAGCCGTTAATGTGGTAAATAATGATTTATGTTACATTTCGGACTGGAGTAAATCATACGGTCTAACAGTAAATCCACTCAAAACTCAAGTAATCATTTTAGGCAGTTCACGGACTATTTGTAAAATAGATTGGGACAATTTACCAAATATTCTCTTTGAGGGTGTGAAAATTCCGTACAGCAAAACAGTAAAAAATCTTGGGATTATTTTTGATGAATGCCTTACCTGGATCCCACAATTGGAAACCGTTAGCCGTAAAACGTTTTCTGCTGCAGGTTCACTCAGAAGACTGAGAAACTTTTTGCCAACAGCCACTAAAGTTGCGCTTGCACAGTCTCTTTTGTTACCGATTCTTGATAATGCAGACGCCTGCTATTTAGACCTTACGGAGGACCAGCTTAACAAACTTGAGCGTCTTCAAAACTTTTCAATAAGGTTCATATTTGGCTTGCGCAAATACGACCACGTTTCTGAATTTCGCACCAAGCTCAAGTGGCTTCCTATACGACGTCGCCGGAATGCTCACATCCTATCTCTTCTCTACAATATTTTGTTCTACCCTTCTTCACCCCAGTACCTTAAAGAGCGTTTTGATTACCTTAATGCCTATAATTCTCTTTGCTTACGGTCATCAGAGAATCTTATGCTTAAATTTCCTCCACACACTACCTCGTTTTATGACCGTTCGTTTTCGGTCGAAGCCGTCAGACTCTGGAATGCATTGCCACTTGATACCAAACGAGCTCCGTCCTTAAATGTTTTCAAAGACAAAGTTAAAGCTTTTTACCTGTCGTGCTAGCATAATCTCCATACGTGTAAACATCATATTTACGTACTGTATTTGTATATATGTATGTATTTTTATATGTATATGTACGTATTTTTGTATATATATGTATATTTTATGTAAGAATACATTAATTATCTATATTGTATATTATACTGTAGATATTTATAAATATCAGTATTATTAAGGATATTGTATACCGCAATCCCTTGTAAAAACTTGCTCCTCTCCAAAGGTTGTCTGGAAGAGATCGCTTTGAGCGATAAGGCTGCCTATTGTTCACTATTATAAGCTAAATATTTTTAATTTTGGTATAGTTGAAGGTGGTCAATAAAGAGTTTATCTATCTATCTATCTATCTAAGAGTGGAACTCCTTACCGTTGTCAGTTTTTCCCGATGAATACAACATGGGTGTCTTCACATCGAGAGTAAATAGGTTTTTTCTAGGTAAGCGTGCTCCATCTTAGACCTCACCAATGCTTAACATCAGGCAGGGTGTGGTCAAACGCTTCATGATAAAAAAAAAATGATGCACCAATAAATAATACATAGTTGTAAACCATTCTTAAAGTGGAAAAGTGCAACCCTATAATGTATCAAAAAGAGCCCGTGTATGGAGAAGCTTGGCCACTAAAGTCTAGTAAGGTTAGGAACAGATTTACGGTTTAAGGGCGTCCGGTAACAGTTAGCCGCTTACTGCTGCACTGTAGCCGCTACACTGTGTTGGTCCTGAGGGTTGCCATAATATATCTTTAAAAAACTTAAAAAAATATGACTGACATCCCACTTTGATACGTATTTCTCCATAAAAATTACAATAACATTTGGGATTGTATTACAAACCTGAGGCAACATTTTATTTCGGATGTTTATCAATCCAAACGCAGCGTTAGGCTACCCAATTTAGCGGTTACCCGATATTGAAAAAGTATGTCAACTGATCGACAAAGTTAGCCGGCCAATATCCAATTTATTTGAACTGCAACATAACCCTAAAACTCGTATTGTCACTTTTCGTATTAATGTCGTTCCGGTTTCAATTCCCGGCTTGAATCTACTGGCAACCCTGACCACAGCGCGCCCGCGACATGTGTGAGCGGTCCTCTCGCTTGCCGCTAACCGAATACCCACAAAACGAACAAAACTTTTTCGCAATGCGGTCTTTAAACTTATATTTTTCGTCGCTGGTCTAATCGAACAGTTTATGTGCTCAAACGAGAGTGCAGTCAAACTTGCTAGTCTGGACTTAAAAGCATTCAAATGAGATATTGAAACGAAAATCAAGATGTCTCTGCTGGAATTCTGTTCACAGTTACATCGCTAATTTCATTTGCAGCAAGACCGTCGTCTCTCGACATCGAGAGCTTTAGGTAAATTATTCTGAGTGTGTTTGCGTAATTTTTGACCCAATTTTATCACTTTATTTGAAGAAGGACTACAATGTTTTATTGAATTTTATTCTTTTTATTTACATAAAATAATTGTGTAGGTAGATATATAACATTAACGTTTTTCGCTTCCGTTTGTTCTAATTTTAAATATTAGTTATTCAAAATACAAAGCCTGTTCAAGTGACTGAAATTGTAGAACGTAGTTATTTGGCTTATCATTGCTCTGTTGGATTGGGTAACGGTGCCAGCTTGCTGGGATATGCTGCTGATTGGTAGTAGGCTAGAAAATTTCTATTAGATTCCTTAAAAATTTTGCTGTAGCAATTGTAGAAACATCACAATATTATAGGCGCGAAAATTTGTGAGTGTGTGTGCATGTTGATGTACATATAGATCAAAGCCTCACCAAACCATTCAGTAATTTAAGAGTGCCTATGTGTGTATAAGAGTATTTTAAATGCTGAGATTTCAAGTCGGACGACGTAAGAAATTGAAATATATAGATTTTGACCTCGAATTATTTTAGTAGAGTCATCAGGTACTATTTCCATTTTTCCATTTACCAAGCGACCATTCATTATACAAGTCATATAACATTAAGGTATTTACAAATTCTGAGTGTTTTAACCGACTCTAAAAAGTTATTTCACACTTTTGAGTGTTGAAGGTTCCATCTATTGATGAAAATTATTTTTTTCTGAAGTGCGAATTGTTCTTTTACGAGTAGTTGTAATTTTAAAGTTATAAAATTAAAACGATGGGAAAAATTTGAACCACGCACGTGATTTATACTCTTATAAAATTACAATTTTACAATGACTTCTTCAGTAACCCGCACAGTATTTTTTTTGTACCGAATGGGTGATTCACCTGCTGAATGGTTAAATATGATAAAGCTGTGCTGAATACAGCAACTCGGCCAAACGTATTTAGTTTTAAATGTTTGTTGTTTGAAAGATGTATGTTTTGAATGGTTACCAATTTATATGATAGTTCACTCTACAAACGTACCGCATACAGATAATTGGTAATGCCATCACCAAGCTTGTACATAGAGGGCAGATTTAGATGCAGTTACAAAAGCAACCGAGCTTCCTATTACACGGTCGGAGCGAGCCGCGCAAAAAGCGGACCAAATTCTATTACCATCCGATATGCAACAAAGACCACTGGCTCGCCCGCCTCAAATTGCTTTAGGCTTCAGTCACAATGTTATTCTGGTGAATATCTATTACAATATGGGGTGCCAAATTTTATTCAGTTTTATATGTCGGCAGCGTAAAGGCAATAAATACAAACTCAGGATGTGTTTTATTTTATCATACCTTTAGATTTTTTTATGTTATTGTGATGGAACAAGCTCGAGGCCCAACTGATGTTAAGTGCTTATAACAGGTGCATTTTGTCACCGTCAAATCACGAATTGCACTGCGTCCGTCACATTGAGACGTAGTTGTTAAGTCTCATGTGCCTGTAACTTCACTGGCTCTCAAGGATAGCTGTCGTAACACACCGTTAGGTGCTTGGCGAAAGATTTTCTACTTGAGTGTTGTCGCTAGCCAGGCGGGCATTCGCAAAATGCCCTTCCATGGTGCGATGGAGCTCAAGCCCGCGGCGGGATTTGAACCATGGACCTGCTGCGCGGCAGTCCATAGTCAAGTGAGCCGTCACCGTTTCAAAAAAGAGTTGCATGCGGGAAAAACGAAATTTTCTCAAACATGCTTGGAAATGCTCGAGATAAATCGAAATTGCTATACTGACTAATACATGCGCGCAGCGGCCGGAAAAAAATGTATGAAAATCTATATCTGTCGTGTCTAGTGGCCAAATAAATTGCATATTAAACTCATATCTGTCGTGTAATTTAAAAATGGAACGATCTTATACTTCGAAGTATGGCAACCAAGGAGGTAACTTATCAAAGGATTTATTTGAATTTCGATCTGGCTTGCAAATAGAACGCTGTTTATGGAAAAATAAACAAATGAACACTTTAACGCGGGCAATTTTATTGTTGTTTGTTGATAGTCATAGATTTTGAAAAGTAATTGTTTCTACGAAATGAGTTCAAGTGAAGACAATGAGTGTGATGAACTTAATTCAACGCCACCTGAAATTCAAGAGGCGGCAAGAGCCATAATAGAAAACTTGTTACCGCAAAAATCAAAAGGAAAATATTTGAAAACCTATGAAAATTTTGTTCAATGGAAGAATGAAAGAAAATTTAAATCCTTATCCGAAAACGTTTACATTTAACAACTGTATCTTCAAATAAAAAGTTCTGCCTATGTACTACTTTGTTTTAATTTCCGCGCATTATTTGAGAAAAGCACTATATTTGTATACCTTGGCCACAACTAGGCATTGATGGACTTACGTATGTGTTCGCCTCGGCCCACATTTACACGTTTGTCCATCAATGCCTCCTTTGCTGGCCGCTGCAGTAATGTACTATAGTCATATTTATGTTGTTCCTTACTTTCGCTACAAATCGCTGTGCGTATTGTAAATACAGAAGAAAATAGTTTGATATCTATACTTTTATTTCTTTTATTTACATGTAAACTAATTAATAGATTTTAACGGAATACTTCACCTTTTTGGGACTTGTCGAACGGATATGTTTTATCTCATCTAAATAGGTACTATAACTATATAAGGCGTTTTGTTTTAGAGAGATCTTCGTTCGGGAAACCGAAGTGCAATGGGACGTAGTTTATCTACTTATACGTATTTAACATTTTGATATATGATTATCTCAAATTCTTTTGGATCGAATATAAGAGGGCCCAAAGTTTTTTACGAGTATTGCAGAAGTATCTTCAATATAAAGATAAGCTAATTAAATATTTTCCAAACCAATGTTTGTGATGTAGATAAAACAAAAATTTGTTCAAATTTCTTATAAGTCATAATGGGTTGCATTCCACTTATCATTCAGTTTTGGAAAATTCATACTACAAGAAGTTCAAACTCAAAACTTTAATTTTTACTGTTCATTTATTATTTTTATCGTGTATATAAATATTTTATGTAACGCTTTGGATTTTTTAAGCTGTAATGTTGCATATTTTTTTAACTGAATAAACAAATACTGAATAAACTCAAACGTCAAAATTGTCTTATTTCGTAACAATTTTGGAAATTGTAGAAGGTAATCAAAATAAATTCTGCAAACAGATTATTGAAATTAAACCTCTTGGCTCTCGTGGCCGCTATAAAAGGGAGATTTCAGGTAAATTCTGAGATTATTAGAGTCTGTTTTCCTATGTTTTACAAATATACTGGATACAAAAAACTGCATCACCCGTGTGATTTCATCATTTATTATAGAGCGCAGTAGGAAACTCAATCTCATGTGGATGCAGTTACAAACGGGTCTGTATATATATATATATATATATATATACAGACCCGTTTGTAACTGCATATTTGTACTTATATATATATATATACATAAGTACAAATAAAAACACCTTATTGTATATCAAATGAACCTACTCAAATATCCCAGGAGGTAGCTAAAAAATCCGCTTATCCATCACCGATCACGCCCGTAAAACGTATCTGTCTGGTGTACATTACAAACAAATAGAGGGAGGCAGACGGCACTTCTGTGCCCATAAATTGCGGAGAGTACAAATTAAATTAGGTAATACACGGCTGTGACGAGATGGGACAAGCGGCCGGACCGACGGACATGGAATGGGTGTAACCGTGCGCTCACTGCCAGCCTGCAAACAGACCACGCAGTAATTTTAATTTGACTTAATTTAACTCTATTGATCTTCTACTGTTTGAGCGCAGGCTCCCAAATGGCAGCTTTTAGTAAAATGTCTACTTGTACAATGTTCTTAATGATAGCGTGGCTTTGATATAGATTATCTAAAATGCCTTTAAAACCATCGCATTTATTTTTATGAATACGACATGGTACATTGATAAATTGATCTAAGTATCAGCATTTACATGTCATGGAATCGAGTACACTAATAATTCTGGGGTTGGTCCTTAATGAGTTGAGAAAGAAGTGTCTGAAATTTTCAGCCATAACCTGCATCTAATTCATTCCATGTACAATTGAGGCTGGAGTTAGTGACCGTCACGTTCAGGGTGACTGTAAAATACACTAGATATAAGCTTTGACCCGTATTTTTTTCGAAAGTTTATTAATTTACTGACATTGAATACACAGGACGAGGCATTCTGGTGCATACATTCTGTTTGCTGATGACATTGGCCTTGGGACAAAAAATGCAATCGACATCTCGGACAAGTTAGAAAAAGGAGTTATTGAAAATAAACAGTATACGAATCTGTTCTGCCAGTAGTACGTTTGTCAAAAAAACTTATTCCTTATTCCAGTGACATAAAAATCATAGAAGTAGCACTCGTATGAGAACGGATATAAAACCTATAACAAGAAGAGTTATGAGTATAAATGTTGATGGCTATAGAGGAAGAGGAAGGCGAATAAACGTACGACTTGGTGAAAAGTACACATACATCATCAATCCATTCATAAATATGTTGTGAATGTAATGTTAACAGGGTTGACTTAGAATTCCTGGCTCTCAAGGACAGCTGCCGGAACACACCGTAAGGTGCTTGGCGATAGATTTTCAACTTGAGGGTGGTCGCTAGCCAGGCGGGCATTTGCAAAATGATTTTCCACCATGCGGTGAAGCTCAAGCCCGCGGTGGGGCTCGAACCATGGACCTGCCGCGCGGCAGTCCATAGCTAATGCCACTGAGCCATCATTGCTTCAAAAACAGACAGTGATAAAACCTCATTAAAACATTAAATACCAAAATTACATTTACATATTAATGCAGCATAAAGTTTCGGCCCGAACGAGTATGTTCCGCTGGCTACGTGGATTAGACATCCGGCGCGAAATCGGAGGAAGCGGTTTTGATTCCCGTTCGTGACAAAAACATTGTGCTCCAACAATTTGTCAATGTGATATTCGCTGAGCACGCCATAGTGCTTATATGTAATATGAATGAATGAATGAATGAATGAATAACTTTAATTGCAACAAACACTTTACATAATGGTAAAATATATAATTATGGACACATTGAAAAATAAACAAAGTGTTTGTCACAACCCTATACTAACTCAGCAAAAAGCTGTTTGCTTGCAACCAGCGCTGGTCTTCCTTTAGTATAGGGAGGTGACCTCACGCACGTGTAAATAAACAGTGCACGCTCAAATAATACATATTTAGAAACAAAAGCCCGTTTGTCCATATGAACAGACATTAATAAAAACATTTATTGATATACTAACTTAATTAATTAATAATTCTAATCTTGTCTTTCTAACAAACTTAATAATAACTAAATATGATTTCACTAAATATAAATTTTCTAATATAAGTGAAGATCACATACAACTAGCTAAATTGCAGTGGTGTCATGAAGATGAAGTTCCTCTCTTTTTTGATGGGCATATACAATTTTTTTGAGATTACTCCTAAATGTATGCAAACAATGCAGATTTCTTATTGGTGGTGGGATGTTGTTCCAACATTTCGATGCAGCGTATCGGAAACTTCCTCTAAAGGCGGCTGAGCAGTGCCATTCAGTCGCCAACTGCCTCGAAGCTTGTCGGGAGCCTTGGGGCCCACGACCTACCAACCACTTCAACTTATTGCTCAGATAAGACGGCATTTTATAATTTATAACGCCAAACAGGAGACACGCCAAGTGTACCTTTCGACGATGCACGTTTTTTAACATCATAGCGTTGTTAAGAAAAGGGGTAACATGTGACCTGATCGGGATGTTAAAACAGAATCTGGCACATGCGTTCTGCACCCGTTGTACCAATTTTTTAGTTTTGGCAAGTAGCCTCGGACCGTAAACTGCATCCATATAGTTTAACTTGGATAAAACCAATGACTCAATCAACTGTATACGCAAACTTTCTTTTATGTAGGGTCTTAATTTATATAAAACTTTTAATTTATAAAAGGAAGTCCTCATACAGTCAGCTATATGTTTTTGGTACCGCAGTTCACAATCCATGTGTAAGCCCAGGTTACGCGCCTCATATACTCGTTCGATGGGTTCGCCTAGTATTGTGACTCTTATCGACGGAGGGAGACTCGCAAGTTGGTATTTGCTACCGAAAACCATGTATTTAGTTTTGGTTGGATTCAACAACAGGCAGTTACTCGATGACCATGCGGCCACTGATGAGAGATCCTCATTCAGCTTATTTAGGGCATTGTCAATGTCACACGGTTTGCAAGAGATGTAAATCTGCATATCGTCTGCATATATATGCACCTTGCAATTGCGAATGTGTTTCACAATGTCAGCAGAGTACAAAATAAAGAGAATCGGACCCAAAATTGATCCCTGAGGCACCCCCCGTGTAACTGCTAATTTGTCTGACACGAGTGAAGTGCCATCGGAATGTCCTATTTTTACAAATTGATACCGCCCACTGAGGTAACTGGTAAACCATTCGACAGCTTCAGAATCAAATCCGTAGTAACTTAGTTTTGACAACAGAAGGTTAATATTCAAAGATTCAAAAGCCCTGGAAAAATCTAGCAAAACCAAAATTGTACACATTCCCTTGTCCTGAGCACCAAGTATGTTATCGGTAACATCCAAAAGAGCGGTTGTGGTACTTCGACCTTTCCTAAATCCCGACTGAATTTCTGGCAGAATTTTCTGTTTTTCAAGAAACTCTGTTAATTGTATACATACAGCTCTTTCCAGAATTTTAGATAGACACGGCAAAATGCTTATAGGTCGGAGATCTTTTAGTTCTACTGGACTTGAATGTTTTGGCAACGGACGTACTATTGCCAATTTCCAGATTTCGGGAAACATTTTAGTAGTGATGGAGGTATTTATCAATGCCTGTATAATACCTATTGTATGCGGTAGCGTCAACACCAGCATATCTAGACTAATACCATCGCAAGCTAGGGCATTAGATTTAAGACTTTTAATTATTTGAATCAAACGGTTCTGACTCACCTGATCAATATGAAAAACCGCATCACTATATCTATGATGCTCCAAAAAAGACAACTGTGTGATAGAAACATTTGCACTCGCAGGTAAGGTTAAAAAGTGATTATTTATTACATTGGGGTCATTGAAAAAGGATGGCAATTCACATTCTTTTCTAGGTAATAATGTATGTTTAAGATTTTTCCAGAGCAGTTTGGGATTTCGCAAGTTATTGTTAATATTTTGTTTGAAATATGCTGACTTTTCGTGGTAAAGGGCTTGACTAACTGTTGATTTTAGTGACTTGTAATACTCTTTTTTAACCTCAGATTTAGTTTTATGGTACTCCGCAGCTGCTTCGTCGCGCAATCTCATCATAAGTTTTACAGTATCTGTGACCCAAGGATAAGAGCGCTCTTTTATAACTACCGACTTGATAGGCGCATGATGGTCGAAGAGTGAAATAACAATATGATTAAAATTGTCCACCATTTCATTAATGTTAGTATGCTGCATTAAAAGATCCCATCGAATAGTTTGAAGATCGTCATTAAAATTGTCCATGTCAATAAATTTTATAGGTCTATATGTTACAGTGTAGGGAACGTGTTTTACCCGCTTTATATTAAACTCACAGGCTATCAAACAGTGGCCATGGAGAGTACCTACTAATTCCGCGGTAATACACTTCGGCCGCAAGTCAGTGCATACTAAATCTATCAATGTTTGGCTAGTTTCTGTGTAGTGTGTCGGTTCAGTCACTAATTGATCTAACTTAAAGCATGAAAGAAAAGTTTTTAATTTAATAGTTTGGCCACTACTGGCATCTAGATAATTTATATTAAAGTCGCCTAAAAGAATTAAATTGTCATATTTGGGAATCGAACTAATAGAGTCGGAAATCGCGTCAAAAAATAAATCAATATTCACCCAAGAGGGTCTATAAGCCGTGCCTACGATCAACTGTTTGCCGTTGAAGTTTACCACGAGCCACATCTGTTCAACGGTGGTGTGTAACGGGTCCACCGGGTGGCGCCAGGTCCGCACGGTAAGTCCGCTTCTCACGTAGAAACCAACACCGCCACCACGCGAGCGATGTGTGCGCGTCCTCGGCGTGTGCCTCAACCGGTAGCCGGGGATAGCGGGCGCTCGCCCCTCCTCCCCCGCGTGTAACCAGGTTTCGTTGAGCGCTAGGATGTCGACACCAAACCGACAGACTGAAGCTATAATGTTGTCGTGGTTGGTGCCAAGAGAACCTGCATTGTATACTCCAACACTAAAATTTCTGGTAGCCATTTACATACTTAAAAAATATTCAAAACAATAACGAGGGTAATGTACACGTAAAGAAATTGACACCAATGCAATTGAAGAGAAACATAAAAATATAAGTAAAACTAAACATTTTATGAAATAAATAATATTAAAAAATTTAAAAATAAAATCTTTCGATGTATAAATTACTGTAACATAGTGATTTATTGAACCACAGAGACAAGATTCAAAATCTTTAAAAACAATGGGACTATACAAATATAATATTACCAAACCCGATAGTGCGCAGGGATAAAACTTCCCATATAGTTCGTACCCCAAGCATATTAGACCGGTGGCGGTGGCACCGCACCGCCCGCGCTCGCGCTCCCAAATATTTTCTCGACGTCCTGCTCTGAGCGCACCCGGAAGGACGCCCTGCCTGTCTCGCGACGAACAAAGATGCGCCCGTCCCTGGACCAAACATACCTCCAACCGTATGTGCGCGCCGCCTCGCGTGCTTTGAAAAAAATCTGTTTATTATGCTTGGAGAGGCGCTCGTTCACATAAAATCTGGTGGGAGCAGCAGCGAACCCAAGGCCCTCTGTTGTGCAGGCACGCCGAACACGCGCTGCGTGCAGAAATGCGTCGCGCAGCGCTCGGCGCACCAGCCTTACCACCAGCGGACGTGGCCGGGGCGCCTCTTTCGGCGCGCCGGCACCGTTTGATTGCACACGTCGGACGCCTATTCTCTCTGCTAAAACGAGATCACGGTCCTCGTAAGTCACGCCCAACTTCTCTGCAATTCTGCCCACGAGATGAACAGCGTTCTCTCCCTGCTCTTCCGGTATTCCGCTTATCTCAAAATCGTTGCAAACGGCATCTTGCTCCCGATCGTTCAGTTGTGCCTTTAAGTCATCGATGGTAGTGAGCAGATCGCCTACTTCCTGTCCAGCCTGCCCTGCCTGTAACTCGGCACATTTCCTCTCCACATACACCAGTCGCGTCTCCATACTATCCAGACGCCCACCGAACCCTTCGACGATGCCCCGAAGTACACTAAATTCTTCTTTTATAATTGTAAGGTCATTTTTAAAAGACATCATATTTTCGTTCACCAGTTTCATCTCTTTCAACACCTCTGCACAAGTGCCACAGTCCCGGCTACCCTGCTGATAAGTATGCACCTAAACTGCGCTCTCATCGCATACTGGGTGCTCGGTGTTATCCTTACTGGTGGTAACTGACTTGCAATCCTGACATAGCCAGTCGGTTGCAACCTTTACGTCACCCGGAAACCGTACACAAGATTTGTGAAAATATGCCGAACATTTGGAGCAGCTAACGCCCTCTGCTGAATTCGCAAAGCGACCACAAGAGTTGCACTTCTTGGGCATTTTGTGCAGTGGTACTGGATCTGATATTCTCAATATATTGTGGATAGCAAGCAGTGCAGAGTCAATCCGCTAGATGGCGTGACGTTATGTGTATGGTGTGTCGTTTCCAAGTTATAAAGTACCCACTTATAGTAACAAACAAAATAGTAAGAAACTGGGACACAATTATCAACACTATAAATAATTAGTTCGATGTAATTAGAACACACCAATCCTCGCACAGCTGCACGATACAACACAACACAGTTTTAAATTTATTTAAGGTGAAAAAATGCAAGGAAACTATAATTTACGTTATAAAAAGCAAGAGCGCACACTGTCGTCGATTCGTGCGCGACGTCACTCAGTGACGTCATATAATAGAATATGTACAGATAATAACTGTACATATTACATGTTCAAACTTCGGAGCCTACTTATGCAACTAAATTACAACATTGATGTATCTAATTTGTCGCCAAGCACCTAGCGGTGTGTTCCGGCAGCAGTCCTTGAGAGCCAGATAAATTACAGGCACATCAGACTTAACATCTATGTCTCAAGGTGATGGCCGTTGTGCAATTCATGACTTGTGACGAAATGTATCTGTTATAGGCAGAGGTTAGTCCATTTAACATCAGGTGTGCCTCAATCTTGTTCCGTCATAATAATATTAAAATATAAAACAAAAATATAGTTATGATCTGGTAACTTAAATATAATATACAATTTGGATTACATACTTTAACAAGTATATCAATAATATATTTATTTATATGGAAAAAGCATCAAATGTTTTGGGCAAATTACAGTTATACGCATTTCAGTTTATACCAGCTTTTGGTTCAATTTAATATTGCATGTTATTTGGCCCGTTTATGCTATCGCTATTTTCACCACCGTAACTCAACCTTCCCAGGCCGTAATCGCCTTTATAGTTCCATTGTCTGTACAACGACCTGACCCTAGTTCGGGTTGTAATTATTTTCCTGACCATAGACCCCATTTACGTTATTTAAATCCAAAGCCAGGCCCAAGGCAAATAATCCCAATCAGATTCACAGTTCATTAATAACAGAAGTCACAGCTTAGATAATACTGTTGGTGGTCAAGCCGAAGATAGCGGTGCTTCGGGAGACAAGGCCACAAATCTATGCCACTCTGTGGTCACTGCAACTGACACCTCGCCGCTATGCCCGCGCCAGACACGCCCACTTTTGTGTATACCCTGACAACTTTGTTAATTAATTATTGTGATGTTACAAGGTCTGGAATCGAAAGACTGGACGCTTTACTGTATACTTTTCGTACTGAGTTTCAGAAACAGGCTTTGTTCTTTTATGATCTGTGGCATTGCCATAGGGCCTCAAAGACGCTTACAATTCAAAACATCTTTAAGGTTTTCTTGTAATAAAGCTCTAAATTTAAAAATGAAATTGTTGAATTGTTACTAATTTGTACTAGCGTGTTTGTAGAAGCGAAAAAATATCTTTGCTATAATTATCTAGTGAGTGTGCCAAGAAATTCAGTGTTTGAAAAACTCTTCTTTCGGTCAGATAAATCTAAGTAGTCTGATGGATGGCCTTGTAGTCCCCTATGAGATTTGAAAATAAATAATTTATAAATAGTTCAGTACCTTGGTAGTTAAGTTACTTCTTAAATTGTTTTGAACGGAGTATACACATAACCCGCGTACATCGTAGTTTTACAAAACCTTATGGTACATATTATATATATACGATTTTGCGTTTTTTCTATTGCAAAAAGAAAAACGTAAATTAAAATTAGCTCTCTAATTATTATATACAAAAAGAAAATATTTTAATGCTAACTTGCTAAAAATAAAACGATGTTTTTTATACCAATAAAGTAGTTATTACATTTGATGCCTAGATATGATGTGGTCGAAGATGTTGTTCAGGCTAACTTCGAATTACTGGCTCTCAAGCTGCCGGTACACACCTGTAAGCTCATGGCGACAGATTTTCTACTAGGTAGTTGTAGTCAGAGAGGCATTAGTATAATGCCTTACCACCATGCAAAATTCAAAGAAACAATTTGAATATATTTTTAAATTGTCATAAACTCTATTGTATATCAAACAAGAAACACAATTATAACTCTACGTTAAAAATAAAACAATGAGGAAGTAAGCAATGTATAATATATCAACCTAGTTTATCCGAAAAATGGCAATTAAATATCTTCGTAAGCCGCGGCCGACGGCTAGATGGGAATAAAAATAAAACTCTACCCGAAAGCGAAGCAAGAATGCAAGCAATTTTTAATGTAGAGCGAGTAGCAACAAAACTGGCCGTGGTAACAATGTAGCGTAAAACAAAAATCTAACGACATCGCTGAAGCCAAGGCTAAACTCTTTTTCCGCAATTTAACGATGAAAATGGTTTTGATAAACTTTTAGATTATTTTCCGCGTCCAATTTTAAACTCATTGGTGCTCAATTTTTTGTTTATAATACATGTTTACAGTACCACGATATTTTTTAACATGATTACAGTGTTACCTCCAAATATCAACCATATTTTGGTACTTGCCTGAAAGAACACACATAACATCTATACGTCTCTAGGAGTATAGTAGAAAGTAGCAGTAGCATTTTTCTAACTAAAAGTGTGTTATAATGTTTATAGTAAGTATACTATAAACATTAACACCATTATAGTGAGAAAAATATTTAAATAAAACGAAGCATCATCTAACAAAATTAGATTGAACTTGTTGAAGTTTTGCGCTCCGAGTGTTAAAATCTAAAAATATTGTGATAATTTTGTGAAATCTTTTCTCTTTTCCACGATTGTTACTGATTTATTTTGCGTTCATGATGTATTTCACTAACATAACACTTGCCATGAAAATTAACTAGAGCACAATTGATAAAGTTTACACACTCATATAGTCTATTTCCCGGAGTGGTAAACATAAATAACTGATTGTTACTGAAATCTTGATACAACTAACTTGCTTCCTTCGCTCTCAATACATTCTTCATACAAATGATATAATTTAACGAACAGTAATTCGCTCGTAAATGATTAAATGCTTAGCGACAGATTTTCTACACATGAGTTGTACCTAGCTAAGATATTATACTGCCTAGCTGTGAAGCTCGTAAAGGCAGGCGTTGAACCACATGCAACTCAGCAATTTTCGGTTATATTCGTAAATAGTCGACAAATCCGCCATGATACTCGTAGGTACTTAATAATAATAATACTTATATATTTTTAAAGATCCTTTTGAAATTAAATATACTTATACAAAGTAATGAAAAGCAGCATCAGCTTCCGTACTATTTGTTCCAGGATCAAAGCTATACATGAAGTTAAAATAATATCCCATTTGGGTCCAATGTTGTAATATCAACACAAAATGTTGATTTTGAGAGCAAGTGTTAACATTATTTGTTTGGGATCAATTTGTCAGTCAGAAAGCTTAATGCGCTTCGCAAAACAACAGTAATTAAAGCGACAAACCGCCGCTTTGCGATTGTTAATCTATTATCAGATGTAACATTATCTGATGCCGCTTTGTCTGCTGTTTTGACGTAGGTAGAATAGACACTACTCCTGGATAATGATGTAATATGACAGCTAATTATTCGCTTCGGAGTAATATTTGAATTTATCAAATCAGTGTATCTTTCTTTGAAGCCAAATAAGCTGTATGGCTGCATTAGTATAAATTTTGTGTAGCTTACGACTACTTGATCCATTAGGTAACTCCACACATGTATGTTTTCACAAACCGACAATTAAATCACTACGCGGGCCAAGATTACAGTGTACTCTGTAAAACATTTAACAAGTCTAGAAAGGCAAATTTTGAACATGCTTTTTAGAAAATTAGAAAATGACCTTACAAAATTTATAAAATATATATAATATTCTAGAGGATGAGACATGTGCTATGCTGGATCCAAATTTACCATTGAATAACAATAGAACATCATGAATACAACTTTGAAATTTTGCATTATATTTTTATTTTGTGTATTATATTTTTATTGCTAATCAATATATGTATTCTATTTAAAAATTACAATTTTTATGAATTTATTTTAAAATATTTGCTCACGCTATTTCATTATTGGGTGGTTCTGTTTCACTCGCTCGCATTTGAAACGAACTCTCTCTGTGAATTCAGTCTGTCATTTTTCAAAGATCTCTTCATCTTAAACTGTTATGAAGACTTAAGAACTAGACTGTAGAATCAATAAAAACTTATATCACAGCTAATAACATAGTGTCAACTTTTGGCGATTACAGTAAATTATTGTGAATGCATATGGACAAAAGGACAAAAAGACCCAATCGAAATGCAGATATTATACGAATAATTACCATTGTTATTTATTTTTATTATTACTCTTGTACCTAGTTATTTATAGTCAGTACAACATAATATAGTTACCTGATATATAAGTATAGCTTCTACACTCCACTTTATCAGCTGTCATTTCAGTATTGTTTCGGATAAACATTATCTTACTAAATAGAATCCATAATCCTACCGACCTTATTCACCCATATTCACTTAGCCTCCCTCTCGCCTTAATAATATATTTTTCATCCACATTACATGCTTATACCATACGGTATTTCTGACGTAATTATTCTATGTTCAAAATAATAAAAAAACAGTTCGTAATAAAATCTGACAACGGTCACACAACTATTTATCGATAAGGGATACATTAAACGTACGGTGTTGTTCCGCATACGACATGCAAAACAATATTTCAATACGATATCGGCCGGACAGTGGCCGGAAGTTGCCGAATATAAATGGACGGAAAGGCTTGTGCGTTCGAATAGAGGCTGTCAGCTAAAGTACTGTAATATATTACGCAAGAAATATGATTTTATTCGCATAATTTATAAAATAGTGCTGTGAACTTTCGTTCTGAATGAAATATCCCAGAATACATCGACTTGCCTGTACATAGAATAGACATTTAAATTTTTTATTGGTGTAATAATGAACATGGTAAAAACGAGTTTTACGTAACATTATTATTTTATATGTCCCCTAAAATGGACATTGTTAAAAGGAGGGTCTGCTCAGCTGTCTATGTCATTTTCCAAGTTTTCTAGCCCTCGACGTGCCGTGATGTTTGTCTCCAGTACTTATTTGTGTTCCATTACCTAAACATGTTACCTACATATGCAGAAACTGCAATAAATGTTCTAGAACACACGTAAATAATATTGACATCTTTTCTTTGATATTTTTTTTTGTTTGATGACATCTCCAGTGGCACATATACACTTTTTGGTACCGTTACAATTTTGACCATATAAGCATTACGAAAATACCAGTTTCTTTTTTCTTGAGACCAGATACTCAAGATAACATAAATTTAGGAAAAACACAGGAAATTATTATTTACATATATACACATGAATTATTGCAGATTCTTAAGATAATAAGAAAATTTTATAAGCCATTTATACATGAGAACCCGGACGTACGAATGGACGAATTAACAGCTGAGGCTTAGTACTCGTAATAGGGTCTTGTTCTTTAGTACAGAATCCAAAAAAAGACAGAACTATTCAAATTGACTATTATGTCTCGTTACTGAACATACCATTAAATTCTCCTTATTTTATGTAAATTATCTTTTTTTTCTACAGGTGAGATGATCATCACTAATGACAAGTACCAAATGAGTGAAATCAACAGTTCCGCGTACAGCGTACAAATGCGCCTGATCATACGGAACATACAACGAAGTGATCTGGGAGGGTACAAGTGCATCTCCAAGAACTCCATTGGTGATGCTGAAGGGAATATTAGACTGTATGGTAAGTTCTACTATATAAAGAAATTTTCTCACTCACCAATGGATATTTTCGGCACGAGCTGAGTTTGAACTTTCGGGTCTTTACCACTCGGCTATCGAGACTGGCTGGACAACCGCGTTTTTCTTTCTTTATTTTGATCTATTGAAATGTTTCTTGGCGCGAAACTACTCTTTCGACGGAAGTTACATATTTTAACGCATCAAATCTGGATGACACCAAATTTGACAATCGTAAAATCTGTGAAAAATGTTCTAGAGTCGTCTTTCTTCCAAAAGACGATCCAACTGACGATCGATTTTACGTTATCCAGAGGTAATCAGTACTAATATTATAAATGCGAAGGTAACTCTGTCTGTCTGTCTGTTACGCTTTCACGCCAAAGCTACAGGACTGATTTGAATGAAATTTGGTAAGGAAATAGTTTGAGACCCGGGAAAAAACATAGAATAGTTTTTATCCAACTGCGCAAAAAGAGGTTAATGTTTCTGCGCGATTTACTGACATACGCGCGGGCGGTGCCGCGCCCGGAAAGCTAGAGCTTAATATTACAAATGTGAAAGTTGGTGAGTGTGATTACTTATACGACAAAACTGCTTGAACAATTCCGCCTCTCCGAAGCTATCGCCCGTAACAGCGTTATATAAACATATATTATTGTAAAAAAAATATATATTATAGTTTGTAACACATTATCAAAGGGCATTTAAATGTGGCCCAGAGTTTCTTGCCGGTTTATCTCGCAGTGACTGGATATATAAAAAAAAATAAGAATACCTTATAAGTAACAACGTAAAGATCGGAGACTCAAATTAGTGATGGTTCAGTAGCAACAGCTTAAGACTGCAACGCAACGCAGTGGTTCCATGGTATAATGCCTGTCGAGGGCCTGCATGATAGTAGGGCACTTTGTTCGCCTAGCTAGCATCCTCAAGAGGAAGTTCCGTCACCAAACACCTAATGGCGTGTACCGGAAACTATGCCTTGGACTTAAACCATAATAACTTTCAAAATTTTTTTCCTACGACAAAAACCGACAACTTTGTCTTCATAATTAATTTTCTTATTGGCTTGCTGAGGACATAGACCTACCGGCCAACAATTTATCTATCTATAGCACTGGTAAGACGAATGGAACATAAAAAGGGTGAATGTATTTACCAAAATCCATTTCATAGTAAAACAATGTCCTGGAGTTTCAACTGAAGTACCTTAATATCTCTTCCGTACAGAAATGGAGCTTCCGAACCGCAAGAAAAACGAAGATGACAGAGACTACACCATGGAGGAGACCAATGACGTCCGGTCCAGCCTACAGGGCCCGCTCCGAGAAGGTGGCCCTCGGGCTGAAGACGCAGGCTTCCTCGGAGGGGGAGGCCCACAAGCCTCCATCTCTCACCGAACTGCCCCCACTATATGTTTAATATTGGTCTTAGTCTACGCCCTTTGCTAAACTTTCTTGTCGGAACTATGTGCAGAGTTGAGGTGTTAAGTACTCAAAGTTTAACATGAGAAGCTTTTAATATGAAATATATAATATATGCAACATGTCCAACGTCTTTGTCGGGATATTCAAAACATTTATTTGTTTTTTCTTTTGTTGCTTTATAATTGTCCTTGATTTCGTATAACGCGAGATTTGATAAAGGATTTTTATATAAATACATTTGTTACGATTGACTTAATTTATCATATTGTTTACAGTTTTAGAGGTAATTTATGATGTACTATGTGCTATGATATCATCTGTCCAATAATTATTCAAGACAATACTAGCAACTTCCTTAGGTTTCTTCTAGGTAAATGTGCTCCATCTTACTTTGCTCTCATTACCACATCAATGCTTCACATTAAGCAGTTTGTGGTTAAACGCGAACCTCTTTTGAATAAAAAAAACATACATATTTTTTACTCGCGAATCCGATAATCTTCTACAATGGTTACGAAACCTAGCTGCTAGTGTGAAAATCTTCCCGCCAATTATTTATGAACGCGAGAACATAAATTTAATAAAAGTAAATGAACATTTTAAACATAATTGAAAGAGTTTCGGCACATTTTTTATCTGGTGGCTCAGTACTTAAATTTAAATTGAGTGAAATATTTTTTAGTTTATTTGACATATTAAGGAAATATTGCTAGTAAATCTAATACTCCTACAAAAAATCTCGTATTTATGGGCTAAGTAATACTCATGCCCATTTTTCACGATATGCTTTTATGTAAGTTTTCTTTTGTTATCTAGATTCATTCACGGTCAGTACTGAAATTTAAGTTGTATAAAATATTTGGTAATCTACTTGACATGGCAAATTAAAAAAAAATACTAGTAAATCACATACTCCTATAAAAAATCTCAAATTTTACGAGTTAAATAATATTTATGAATTATTTCACTACACGCTTTTATGTGAGATGTCTTTTGTTTTCTAGAGTCATCTTTGTTCAGTACGGAAATTTAAATTGTATGAAATATTTCTTAATTGGCTTGACACGGCAAATTAAAAAAAACTAGTAACACTCATACTCATACGAAGAATCTCGTATATTACGAGTTAAATCAAATTTATGCAATTTTTGCGATATGCTTACATGTGAGTTTTCTGGATTAATCTATGCTCAGTGAAATTTAACTTGTATGAAATATTTGGTAACTGAAATAATAAAAGTTGCTAGTAAATCTCATACTCCCACAAAGAATCTCGTATTATACGAGTTAAATAATACTTATGCTTATTTTAAATCTATATAATGCTTTTATGTGAGATGCGTTTTGTTTTCTAGATTATAATAAAATAATGAAGTAGGCGTAACTCACGCTATGATAACCTGTTTTAATTTTTGCACAATATTGATAAAGGAGAATAAAATTAATACATAAGTATCTGTACAGTTTAACATTATATTCATAGATCATTGGTTCCATAACTAAATCTGTATGATTGTATATCAGAAAATATAATTAATGTGTATGTAAATACAATATAGTAGCTAATCAGATGTACTCGTAATCAATTAGTATATTAATTTAACGAATTCATTGTTTTGAATATATTTGATTTGTTTTGCATTCTGACATAAATGAAATACAAAATATAAGTGCTATGTATTTACTATAATGGTATAGGAAATTTATTGTAAATTGTTAATGTTTTTTAAAATTGTTGAACTATATGAAAAATCATTTTGTAAAAGTCTATTGGGTAAGAAAAATAATATGTAGAGAATATTTTAAGTTCCACATAGTTGTTAATTGTGAATATTATTTGATGTTTGGTTTATTAAATGTGGTTTTGAAATGTGTATGTTTGTTAACTGCAAGTCTTAATTATCGGCCTTGTATGAATGTAAAATATTTAATGCCTGCAAAATGAAATATAAACTGAGTAAAATTATGTTTTTATTTCGTTCCTTTTTAAGCCTTCCTTTTGGTCCTTGATAACTATAATAACCATTATTCTATCTTAATATATAATGAATTTTTCAGCAACATCTGATGAAATAATAAACGGCCAAATGCGAATCGGACTTGTTATAAGAGGGTTCCGTACGCAACTCTAGGTTAGCCTGAATAACATCTTCGACCGCACCATCAGTTGATGACCATGAGATACTGGTCCAAGGCCCTTATCCTATCAGTTACAAAACATATATTATACTTCGTTTTTTATAACTTATAGTAAAACTATATACAGAGTTTGTGATATAACTTAATATTTTTTGACGCTTGTACCGCGTCTACAAAAGAATTAAGTATTCACATGCATCCGCTTTTAAGGCTAGAGTACACATAGCTCATTCCATACAAATGGATTTTCGTCATATTTTAATTATCAATTGTTCGCATAAAGAATAGATTCAGGTGTTATTTTGCGGAAATCTATATTTAATACAAACAAATATTTTAAGAAAACATTAAATAAATATTTTTATAATACATTTAAAAAATATATCTAGTGATAATTCCACCTAATTGTCGATCATGCGCTCGTCGAGTCAAGACCTCCTGAGGAGGCTTCGCGTAGAAGCGAATTCTTCCCGTTCGTCTGTGTGTTTGTGACGTCGGCTTAACAGAAATGTCACTAGATGTATTTTTATATATTTTAAATGTTTTATTTAAATATTTGCTTAATGTTTTCTTAAAATATTTGTTGTTACCAAGTGTTTAAACTATATGAAACTTTGCATGCATATTCTTGAACATAATATGCTTCTGGCTTGCCAGTTTTTCATTTTATCATATATTTTATCCCTAAATGTGAAAATAAAGATCTCTATTCCAAACGATATTTCCGAATATTTTTGAAAATATTTTGTCTTGCGGTAAACTGGCAAACCCAAAGCAAAGAAATTAGATTCAAGGACAAGCATGTTAAATTTCACTGTGTTTGAAAGCTTGATATTTGAAATATACCGAAACTACGTTGTATGCAAAGCGTTACGTGCACCTTAAGTCACGAGACCACTGCTATTTATTTTCTATAAGTATTAATATTATTCCGTGAAAAATCAAATAGATACCTAATAATTTTTAAATCATACAAACCTACAAAGGCAGCACGGATGTACCGTGTAGGCAAAGTAGTAATAGGGTCCCATTTTTTTACCGGAACCCTAAGAATTATTTTGTAGCTAAATAAATAACAGAGAAATAGATTACAGAATACTATATTCCAATCGCTACTAAAATTTTATTCACCTGGCAACAGGTAAATTAGAAATACACATAATGGACCTCACATACCTGCTCCTTGGAAAATTCATATACCCAAACTATCCCAGGACGATCCTGCCTTAATTTAACACTTAGTCAAAATAGACAATTTCGTGGAGGGTCTGACAATATCATGTGAGTCGACCCTCATAATAGGTACCTTCGGGCGAAGCTTGTGTAAGTGCGATGTAGATAGGGTGTAACCGCTTGCATTAGCGAAATTACCTGAGGCTTTGTTATTTTCATTGCGACAGCCCTATCCGTGTATGGGACAGTGGAAAAATTACACAGTGACTAATGTTGCGCAATTTTGTATATCAATGTCATGAGGTGATTTAATTCCGAGGTGACTAGAGAAAACTTCTAGTTCCTGTATACTAAAAAAAAATCCGCTGCCCAGAATATGTTGGGATACATATACTATCAAAGTTTTTTGACATATGTTTTGGTTTCAAGTAATAGGGGTCCCCATAGATTAGAGAATTCCTGACCTGTACTAGGTGAACTGACGACTTTTATTCAACAGTGGACGTCTTTCTGCTGATAATGATGATTAATAAGGTGCGAGGCAGTTTCATATTCCTAGCCGTCGGTGAAATTTTTTGATCAGTACATAAAATAACTGAACTGGAGTTGAGAAAACCCCATAGTCTGTGGTTCCACAATTCCAGAACACCTCCTTGTACTTCAGTCAAAGCATTGGGATCCTTGGCGTCGACATTTCTAGCGACGTTTTGTTCCGAAGACACTTGGAAGACAAGGTGAAGCTGGCTTCCAAAAAGCTTGGAGTGCTCAACAGAGCGAGGCAGTACTTCACATCGGGGCAAAGGCTGCAACTTTATAAGTCGCAGGTCCGGCCTCATATGGAGTACTGTTGTCATCTGTGGGCGGGAGCACCTGGATACCAGCTTGGGCCTTTAGACTCGGTTCAGCGACGTGCCATCAGAATTGTCAACGATCCCGAGCTCACAAGCAGTTTAGAGCCCCTTAGTCTCAGGAGAGACTTTGCCTCCTTATGTGTGTTCTACCGTCTGTACAACGGAGAGTGTTCTAAGGAATTGTTCGACTTGATGCCCACGGCTACCTTCCACCATCGCAACTCTCGCCATCGACGGGGAGTCCAACCTCACACATTGAATCCAGAACGGTTTCGTACTGTGCGGGCTCAAAGGAGCTTCCTTCCGCGGACGCTCCGATTGTGGAATGAGCTCCCCGCCGTGGTTTTCCCAATAGAGTACAGCATGGGGTTCTTCAAAAAGGGCGTGAAGAGATTTCTTCAGGGTCGGCAACGCGCGAGTAATACCCCTGGTGTTGCAAGCGTCCATAGGCTACGGTAACTGCTTACCATCAGGCGGGCCGTATGCTTGTTTGCCACCATAGTGGTATAAAAAAAAAAAAAAAAAAAGAGTTGAAATCTCGGAATTCCAAAGGCTCTTTCGCTACTCCATTAGGAAGTCTTTCTGTATTTGTATATTAAATAGAGACTAAGTATATGAAAGGTACATAATATATTGAAATTGCAAATTCCTAAGTCATTTAGTGTTTGAGACCAAGCCTATAACAAACTGGTCAATGTTATGTCTCGTTTTGGGTTCAGGTGGTTTACAATCAAACACAGAAATCCATCCCATCATCAATTTATTTAGTGTATAAAAATATAAATATATATAGGTATATGTATTTTACCCAAAGAGTTCTAGACAAAAATATCCTATATGATAGAGTAAGCACTAACAATATTTTTTTTCTATTGCATATTTTTTGCTATATTTATTGCCTTCTGAAAAATAATGTCAATTAATTTCTAGTCTAATATTCTATTTTAGGTTAATATTTTACACCAAATATTAAACTTCAGGTTGTACTAATTCATAAGCTCAAGACCCGTGACTTACGGAATGACGGACTGACAGACAGACAGACAGACTGACTGACATACAGGTAGATAGACTATACTAATATATAATATATACTAATAGGGTTCGCTTTGGGTACGGAACTATAAAAATCAAAAACGAGTAATAAAAATTAATATAACTTAAAAATATTAATATTAGGAGGTCTGTCCCAAATTTACGCACTCAAATTATATTTTTTTTAGTTTTGTGTCAAGATTCACATCTGTACGTATTTCACTGTGTAAAGTAGTGAGAGAATGGAGCCGGGTCCAATACTGATAGGCGAGTAACACATGGTTGTAGGGTTTGACTAAAATATTGGCTGACAGACTGTGTGCCGATGAATAAATCAGAATTGCTATTCAATGACTCCATTGGTGCTGATAGATGGTGATCGCAAGCTTAATACATTTTCACGTGTCAAATTGGTAAGCTCGTACATTTCAATGGATATGGGATATTGTTCCTAGAGATAGGATCAGTATGAAAATGTCTGATACCAGTAGAGAAAGAATTACTTTTTATATAAATACTGCTTTGACAGATTACATAAAATATAAAAAACCCATTTGAATAGTATTTTAGCGTATAGCCGCTGCTTATTGTCCCATATCTTCTTCCTGGATCCTAACCCCATATATAAGAGACGTGACGAAGGGAAAAATACCACAGGGTTGGCAGCAGCGTCTTTTGATCAACGGATGCCATCTTACACTGCAATCATAAAGACGCCTGCCAAGCGTGGGGATTATGACAAACTACCCTCAATGACAGCTGCACACTATTATATACTGTTGGGTGCTTAGCGACTGATTTTTCTACGTGAGGATGGTAGGTAGCCAGCATTCACAAACCACCAGGCGGTGGAGCCCAAGCCTCAAGGTTGCAAGATTCAAAGCATTGCCCTAAACATGGAATAGCCCAAACCCAATGGCGATGTGACTGTGACATAGTAGAACGTAGTACGCTACTACAGGTGCGGATAGTTTCATTACAATCGATGCTAAAATATTGTAAGCCCGAGTCATAAACGGGGGTTTACTAGGCCTTTATCCTCGAGCCATAGGTGAAAACTATAGCAGATAAAGCTGAGATTGAAATAACTCTCGTACTGATTGATTACTGTCATTCGACTGATTCGATTGGTATTGTGGATTTTCACACAGAAAAAAACATTTACTCACAAAAAATCCAACAGGTCTTTTGTGAGTGAAAATAATGAAATATCGGATTTTGCCTATCAACTTTTATGTATGTATATATATATATTAAGGTATTCTATAGTTTTCTATATTTATATATACAAATATTGGATTATGAACACCACTAACACGTTTTAATTGATTTGTAACTTCAACTCAATACGTATTAAACTTTTAGTTTGTTATTCTCAGGAAAATAAATGTAACACGCAATGAAATTAAATTTATAAAAACTAAAAATCACATGTGTGAAATGTAAGTACAGTAGTTACTGTACTACTGTTTCATACAGATTATGCTCATATAGAGCTTTTATTATATACCTCAATTATGAAGCTTACAAAACTATAATGAAAGAAAACATTTGAACCATGAACGGGATTTGAACCCGAGACCACCCATCCCTATAGGACATGCTGTGCCAATCGTTAAACAAAATACTACGAACTATATACAACAAAGACTACAGCTACTACAATAAAAGCATTTAGACAACCTATAAGTCATATCGGACTCATAGGCAGTCTAAATGCTCCAATTGTTTGTAGTTCAGTTTAGTTTGGCTGCAGATGTCACTCCATCCTCTATCAATTGGATCAGAATATTTTATAAGATATATTTATAGATATATTTTAAGATAATAATATATTGTTATAGCTTCTCACTTACAAGTAGTTCGTGGTAGCGTATAAATGTATTTTATATAGTATAACAAGGTAGGGATATGCAGAGATTATTTCTACCCACGGGAGGTGTCCTGGTGACCTGAGATACAGATTCTTAGAAACCTACTTAACCTACCAGCCCCTCACAAAGTTAGGTTTAATTTTGGCACTCTTGTTTCTCGTATTTTTTTGTATGTAAACAACCTTTTGTGAGGAGTAAATAAATATATTTTTGATTTTGATTTGAGAATAGTAAAATGGAGCTATGACTCACTTAACACGCTAGCTCAATTGGCAGAGCATATGCTAGCTATAGGGACTGAAATAACTATAAATTAATATTTTTTTCCATTCAATTAAATAACTGCTCAATATGCTTCCATTGAATTATTGTTTTATGAGACGACCAAGAAGAAAAAAGCTCTGTATGAGCAGTATTCCACAATAAAACATGCCAGTATCTGGCTTCTTCAAAGTTCGAAGAAGTGCTACGAGTATCTTATCAACCTCATTAGCTAAACACAATGTACAATTGCAGGAAAGTTTAACATCAGGTAGGGTAATCTGTCCAGTTTACCGGCCTCCACCAATGTCACATTTTTAAATTAATTAAGAATAATCAAACGATTTTGACTCTAAAACCAAATTCCTTAAATACTTTGATGTTGTACCTATAACTTAGACGTAGCGGCATCTTCCGTAAGTAATCAGCGGAATTTTAGTTTTCATTTAAACGGCGAGGTAATTGCAAGCATGTCGAAAAGACAAAATTAATAAAAAAAAATAGTGGACTGGTGTTTTCAAGTGGTTAGTTCATGCTCTTTTAATCATTGTACTCCTATCAAAAGAGGTTTATGTTATATACCATATACATACGTCTATTTACTCAATTTAAGTGTAAAGTATGCGTTATTTTGTACAGTAATTTAAAAATATCGGGGGCCGGTGCACTGGGGGAAAAAATGTTACTTTCAGTGTCCGTCGTACCCCGGCCGGTCACTAGCTTTGAAGGGTGGAAGTATTTATTATATTTTATTGTAATCAGCTTGCTGTGATATATAAATTTATTAGTAATGTCGTTCTTAATATTTAGCTAACCTTACGTCCAGTCTTCGGCCACAAAAATAGGCTGTATATATATTATACGTAAAACTTAGTATTATACGTAGACTTTGTTTGAGGATATGGTGGCCGGACTACTAGTAGTATTGTTTAGTTCACTGGCCTGAAAAAGACTTAGTGGCCGAAAAACTGGCTCTAATTCCAGTCTCCGGTTACTATCTATACGTAAATCCGTTGTATAAGCGTGTCTGTCTGTACATTGAATATATTTATAAAAGTGATTGGTTGAATTTCAATAAAATTCTTGGATCTACGCCACGTTAACCTTTGATACGATATTATTATAAGCGGAGCTGTAGCTAACACAAAGAAGCCGCTTATATATTAATATTTTAACTTCAATAGAGCTAAAATAGTATATTATGTATATACTTATAAATATTTGGGATCTTCGGTTTGATTTTATTCTTTGGAAATGGATCTTTTATATAGTTAATAATAAGTTTAAAAAAAATATTAACATTCAAAATGGCCATAGGACTCTCGTTATATAAGAACTGTCTTATACAACGAGAGTCCTATGGCCATTCACTAGCCATTTAGAGATATTAGTGCCCTGTGGCCAGCCTCTAGGTTTCTGTTAGGAGGCCGGCCACTAGGCATAATGTGGTCGGACACTAGATTGGGACGGACGGATACTGGAGAAAACATACTTTTCCAAAAAACTATTTTCTATATAAAAACTGACTGTCTATGTGATTTAATCAGTATTAAATATGTTAAAAATTATATTTATGACTTTAAAAAAATATACTTATTCACGTATGCCTCTAAAGAACTTAGTTAAAGGTAAAATAAGTTACCTAACGTCTTAAGAGGCCGGACACTGGGCATGTTATCCTACTCGTACAAATGCCTATGTGATTACCATTGTAATGTTAGATAAAAAATGGAATTGACTTCTAACACTGAAAGTATGAAAGAAATTGTTGAAGTTGGTACCATACTGACTCAAATTACTCTCGACTCACATTGATCAAGTTGAACAACTGTCATGGTTCGACTTCCAGTTATTTCGTATATTTCACTGCTGGAAGTCAGTTCCGTTGTTTTTTAACGTTAAAACTGTTTTTGTATGTAACGTGTATGCATACGTTATAGAAGACACGTTATTTTTCAGGGTTCCGTACTTAAAGGGTAAAAACCGGACCCTATTACTGAGACTTAGCTGTCCGTCCGTCCATGCGTCTATCTGTCACCAGGCTGTATCTCAAGAACGGTAGCTAGACAGTTAAAATTTTCACAGATGATGTATTTCTGTTGCCGCTATAACAACAATAAAAAGTTTGCCAAGTGCGAGTCAGACTTGCGCACGTTAAAACAGAAAAAGGTTAAAATATGAAGTCTCATGTTGTATAGCTAATGGTACGGAACCCTTCATGCGCGAGTCTTACTGGCACTTAGCCGATTTTTTTATTTCTTTTAAGGAAACTTTAAGTAATCGTGTTTCCACAGTGTATGATTTATAGAATGAATCTTTAAATATAATATATATGAATTGCATAACTCAAAATTTAGATATAAAGATACAGTAAGGGATCAAACGAAACACAATTAGGTATCGCTGCCTCGGTGCAGACTTAAGTACATTATCACGTCTTGGTGACGCCAAAGCCTTGCAAGTAGTATTATAATTTTGCTGGTTCTAAGAAGAAAAAAAACATGGAATGTATTATAATGTTCGTTGAGAAATAATGATGAAGCTTGTTACCTTTTGGTGAGTTGTAGGACGCTAACGCTGGAGGCTGAAGTCAATCCATCACATCAAGATAGGTAGATACTTTATATACACTCGGAATGATGTCGCTACCCAAATATAGAAATATTCTAAATATGATTACAAGCACCATTGCGTGCTGAGCGAAAATCACATCTGAAAATTATTGGAGGGCAATTTTTTATGTTCCGGGCGGGAATCGAACCCGCTCTCTCCGATTTCGCGCCGGATACCTAAACTACTGGAACATACTCTTTCGAGCTGAAAATGTTGTGCACCAATAGTTTTTAAATTTGGTTTTCGTTTGGCACGCGGTAGTGCTTGTAATTATATCTAGAAATATTAATACTCATATGTTTATTAAGATGTCATAAAAATTACCATTGCAATAGTTTTATAGAACCCAAAATGTTTGCCTCTAGAAATATTTTTTTTTACAAACTCACTCCTTTCGTCTAGATGTAATATTCGTATATAGCATGCGATTATAGACGAAAATCATATCAAGAAATACCTTAGGGATAATCACGTTGGAATACCAAAGAGACATATTTCTGTGTCGTATTTGTAAGGAGCCGTTCCTGTACTGGTAACCCAATATAGGCGCAAGTCCCTGAGTATCTCCAGGGGATAGCCGTCGAGTCGCAGTTTGCATCTTAACTGACCCATCCGTCCATACTCAGATGACTGCTTGTATTGACTTGTTTTAACCGTTAATATACATCAGTTCGTGAACGGTTCATGATAAATGTGTCTAATATTTAATTTCATCAAAATGAAATTAGCTCCGGTAGTAATGACCGGTCACTGATGGTTTAATATTATAATTGTAATTTATAATTCTGGGATTACAAACTGAGTAAAATAACAAATCAGGACACTGTACTCACAGCATATCATGCTATGTAACTTTGGATTTAAGATACGGCGTCATATTTTGGGGTAATTCTACAAAGGAACTGTATGTATTTAAAGCGCAAAAGACATGTATTCATGCTATTTGCAACCTAGCTCAAACAGACTCTTGCGAAACTTACTTCATCACACGTAATATATTAACATTTCCGTCTGTATATATATACGAAACTGCCTTGTTGTTGACAAAACTTACACCTTATTACCAAATATGACTTCCAAGGTAGATGAGGAAAGGATCTACGAAACCTTGCTTCAAATACGTAACTACTAAGTAAAAGTGTATTATGTATAGCTCCAATTGTATATAATAAAATTCCCAACACCATACGTGGGTAAATAAGATAATTATTTTCGAAAAAACAAGTTACATGACTTTCTGGTTATTGCATACGGAAATAATTCATAAATATTGTCAAACTTACATTCACAATTTTTATTTCCATATAATTTATGATTCAAGCCATATTAAAATAGTAGTATAGTCCAAGTACACATATCTATGTTAATATATATATTATGTGTTTGTTTACAAACGTCCGATAATCTAGGGAATACCTAAGCTCGGAGCGCGCGACGTCCGGTTACAATCTGCATAACAATGGCGTTCCATAGTTGCTCTCCAGATGGATGCTAATGCACTTTCCATTCATAATTTATGCTTTGATGAAGAGGACCAACGCTTCTTCTATGTATAGCAATGGCGAAATTTGGGAAATATTGACATAACATGACTTAGGCTAGATTTGTAGAACGAGTATAAAAACGTGGATAATTTCTGCCGTGCCGTTCCAAAAATGCGATAAAAAGGTTTCGCGCGGTTATTTCGATAGCACTTCTTATTTCGTTCGTAGTGCCTAAACGATAATTGCTTTAGGCACACCGCGACGGAATTATCTGCGTAATGTTAGACTGATTGGCCGAATCCAGCTCTAATATACCTTCTAACTTGTGATAAGAACTATTCGAGATGTCCACCTTAAGAAGTAAGCTAAGTAGTTACAAAAACAAAAAAAAACAGTTAGAATTTATAAAATTCAGATTAGGATCCTACCGCCATGATAAGGTTCTGACAGGGGCTATAACCTTTTTGATGATCGCTACAGTAGAATCTTTAGAAAAGGCGATACTACTTTGATGAATAATAGAAATGTCAATCATCCAAATTTATTTTATCACATTTAAAGTATGCATTTTCAGAAACGATACATTATGACTAAATAGGCATCCGGCTGGGACTCGCGTTATATTTACCGATTCCGACCAGTTTCGGGCTATATTGTAGCCCTTCGTCTGGGAGTCACGGTTGCGCGAGGCGGCGAGCGCGGGCCTCAGCACGTAACTGACGTAACGACGGCGCTGTCTTTCCCGGCTCAGCTGCACTTGTCAAATTGTCCGATATGTCATTAGCTTCGTTGTCACTGTCACTGTTATGTGCCGTGTAGGGCTGTAGACACACCACACTAATCTTGTCAATTTCCTTGTCCACACGTACCGTATCCGCGCTATTGGTGTCACCTATCTTGAAAACTGTTTTCCATGTGAAACGATACATTACGCCAACTTAAACTTTTATTTCAGGAATTGAGTTCAGTTCTCGCCGCCAATTCTCCTTCATATCTTCTACCGAATGAAAACGGGTACCATGAAGTGGTAACTTGATTTTAAGAAAAAGAAAAAAGTCAGCAAGAGTGTTAACTGGTGTATAAGATGGTTGCTTTGTGGTATTTGTTGAGTTTTTTCAAACCAGTAAAAATACGTTTCATGAATGTTGGGATATAATTGACTCGTAGCATGTTTCTCAGCAACTTTTATGCGATTGAGATTTTAGAGAAAATTCAGATATTTTGGGACAAGTCGAGAGGCAACACGTTTCATACCCACGTGACTATTAAAATGGTATGGATTGACTCGTGAGACACAGAGTTAGTTCGGCAACTACCTCTTTCAAACTTGAATGGGGATTTAGGTCACTATTTCCTTCACTTTTGCGATGTGCAGACGTTGATGGCCTACCAGAGCGAGGCAAATCTTCCATAACATCTCGAGCGCTTTTGAGCGCTTTTTACCACTCATAAGCACGTGTTTTTGATAAATCCCTAAAGCCTTATGTAAAATTTTTAGTGACTCCGAACACGATATTCCATTGGCGATACTCAATTTAAGACAAACTGTTTGTTTGATATTCTTGTCCATTATGAAATTCACAATATACACTAGCTATGATATAACTAAAAACAGCACTGTATTTAATCTAAATAACAGATGGAGCACAAACCCCGCGCCAAAATTTAAAACAGTCTAGTACCGATTAAACAACTACAAAAAAAATATAACTAAATTATCCATTCCCGATACTTTTTTGACTGAATGTAGATAACATGAGCAAACATAAAAATGTCTTATAATCACATAGAATTCAAACCTGTAAATGCAGTTTGCAATAAAAATGCAGATAATGTTATTAAGCTGTTGCATAGCTTCTATCGCGGGCCTTGAGCGTGGAGACCGAATCCAGAAATTCCGTAACGAAAATTACCTAACACCCCCACTCTGACCGGCACAGCGGTGATACTATATTTGATCAGCGCTTCTACAGTGCGTAAAAGGAACTAAATTATTGCAGAAAAAAAGGTTTTGACAACTAACGTGTCAAGATTTATAATTGCATAAGTTGAAAAAAAATGCTATGTAATAGCTTTACCGCTGCAGCCTCCGAGTGCCACACGTCTTTAGTTTTTTTGTTTATTTTTTTGTTAATCCATTCATAGTTTTACGAGAATAGCTTCAAATGTCGCAATATCAAGTCAAATCTACATTACCGTCTCTCACAATTCTCGGTCTTAAGATGACAAGATCCTTTGTCTGAACCGTGTTCGTAATACAATATACTTTAATCGGATTTGCCGATGCCATACACGCCGGCATAAACGTTCTAATTGCCAAACTAATGGACTCTGTTATTACCAGCGATACGGTCGAAAATGTAGAATATACCGGTGCACATGGCGCATGCAGTCCTCGCTAAACATTGTGAATTGGATGCCATAATAAATGCTGGCTCACTGCGGATTGTGATAACCCTAACTTAAATTTAAATGAAAATATGTAGAAGTATTTAAAAATATATTTTAACTTCGCCTCGAATACGTGAAAATATCTGGCAAAAAGTCTTATTTTATACAGTTTTGCATACAGGGGTATATTACAAGCATATTGCCATCCACTAGATACAGCGCTCTGCGCTATACGTTTATGCTCAGGTCCTTTTCTCATCTGATTTTCTTGTCCTAATATAATCATGACATTTCTACCTTTATTCATTCATTCCTCATGTGTGTTTATTGTCGTCTTCGTCCAATATAATATAGGGCGAGCATATTATTGCTATCCTTAACCGAGAGGTGACGAGGTAGACAGCAGCCCAACTGAAGAACTCCCATATTAAACTCCGATTCCCAAGACGCCTGCCAAGCATAGGGGTATTGGCAAGCTCTCGACGCTTTCTTCACCAGTGAACGTATCCTGGCTATCAATGTACCATCCGCCGGGTTGATTTCCATTCTCTGGTCTGCTACAAAAAAAATCTTTGTCAAAAAAACCACGTGGTTCACTCCAAAAGTTGTAGCTCCTATATAGTTTGCCAAGCACTGATGATCCGCTTTTAGTCAGTTTCAACCAATAATGTGCATTGTAGTGATAAAGACAAAGTCGAAAATGATTTGACATTCAAACTTCAGCCGCTGCCACTTCGGTGTGAACTAAGCCTAAAAATCTAACCTAAATTCGCAGAATAGAAAAGCAGCACTTTACACTACTTCGCTATCAGCAGCAAATATATTTGTACATAACAGTTAATTTTGTGCAAATTATATGTTGTACAAAATTTACTTTTATGTTTGTAAAACATGGGTTATTCTGTGACATGGGTATTAGCGTAAACAACTTACTAAGTTTCAATATCATGATCGAAAATGTTTAGATTCCTAGGTAGAAACACACTGAAGATCCTGAAGGCTTCACCTGAAGCCTTCAGTCTTTGGATGGCAGTCGTTATAGCAGGGTGGTAGTGCATTTTGCGAATTCCCCCCTTGCGACAGATTTTTTACTTGAGGGTAGTAGCAAGCCACTACTACCCTCAAGTAAAAAATCTGTCGCCAAGCACTGAACGGTGTGTTCCGGCAGCTGTACTTGAGAGCCAGTATTTCAAGGTTAGCCTGAACAACATCTTCGACCACATCATCACTTACCATCAGGTGAGATAGCGGTTAAAGGCTAACCTACCGAGCATAAAAAAAATTAAAAAACATTCACACTGATCGTGATATCAACTAATTTATATATAGAACTTAGTAAGTTGTATATATAAATTAGCTAATGTAGAACACGGGTACTTATACAATATACATGTGTTTACACAATCATAAACATGTGTGTAACTACTTAATCGTATAATAGTTTTGTTTCTATTCTGAGTCATAAACGTATTAGTTTAATCTTTTTCGTATACCTTTATTAACAACATACTACAAACTAATACAACACTACCATTTTAATTTATTTAAACCATTTTAAGTACTACCAAAAGTATTTATTATTCAAACGAATAAAATGCGTTTTCGTATCAACGAGCTGTAACCCTTGTATGCTCAAAAATACTCACAAAAAAGAAATCTCGCTATTTCCACCCGACCCGAAGTGTTACTATTGTATATTCTTTGCGTTATACAATTTCGAACCTGAACAGTAAAAAGTGGTTTATTGTGTTCTTAAATAAAGTTATTCAGTTTACTTCGGTAGCGTATTGTGTGGGCCCATTGTCGGGTCTCAGGTGCTCCGGTCCTTCCATTCACTTACAATAACGCTATGAATGTCAAAAAGACGATATTTTTATTTACCTTTAAATGTTGGTAGGTATTGTTACAGCCGATAACCTCATACATTATTATTGTTTATTGAAAATAAATTCGGAAGTCGGGTTTGACGATAAATCCAACAAGAAAAAATCTACAGGACCTAGAATAAACTGTACTCCATAATAAAACCAGAATTTACTATACCAATGCTATTACAGTAGTAACAGATTCGATATTAGTCAAATGCTAGCTTATCAGTTTTTTTATACCTGATAGTCTAGCCTTTGATCACTATCTCACCTGATGCTAAGTGATGATGTGGTCGAAGATGTTATTTAGGTTAACCTAGAATTACTGGCTCTCAAGGACAGCTACCGGAACACACCGTTAGATGCTTAGCAACAGATTTTCTACTTGAGTTTGATGGTAGCTATTCGTAAAATGCCCTACCAGCATGCTATAATGACTGCCATCCTATGACAGCAAACGGGACTGAGGATTTCACAATTATTCCAAATAATAATGAAACAACTTTAAATAGTTAAAATAACATATAATCGTCACCCCGTGAACACTGCAATGTATTTGAAAAGTTAGAAAAAATACACCCCAATTAGTAAATGTTACGGATTCTCTGTACAGCTAGATGGTTTCCGCATAACTTGTATTGTACTGGAACGATTTTGATCAAATTATGCAAATAACTGGTAACACATACGTGTCTCCAATAGTCTCACTCTAGTATGTCAAATGATACCTTACTACTCGTTCTCTATAGCATTCCTCGGCTAAATGTTATTCTAAGGCTCCATAATTTTTGTTTGCTGAGCGTGACAGTACAATGTAGTATATTTCAATATTAAAATTTGTAATTGACCTTCATAAGAGCGTCGTAGACGCCTAAATTGAATAAATTATTTTGACTTTGACTTTTGACTTTGAATGTACTTCTTGGCAGGTCGAGTCTGTTGAGGGGCGCTAGTCTGACTCGCACTTGGCCGATTTTTTATTATAGCTGTAAGCCCGTGACCACTACCTCAGCTGTTGTTAATAAATGATAAGGTCAAGAGTGGCAAACGGCCTTGGCCTAGAATTACTGGCTCTCAAGGACTGCCTGCTTGGTGATGGTAGCTAAACAGGCAAGCATCCGCAAAATAACTTCTCACCATGCGGTGAAGCTCAAGCTGGCGGTGGATATCTAGCCTATGGACCAGCGGCATGGCAGTCCATAGCTTTTACCGCTAGGCTAACACTGCCTTTATTAACTTGATTTTAACATTATAAACTTTTTAAATTTTGTTCTGATGGCTGGTTTACGCTTATGTCATTAATGATGAACGAGAAAGAAAATTTTCATAAAAACAGGACTAGGTTTCAAAAAATACAAATAATAAATAAGTCGTTATTTTCAATGGACTATAATAATAATAAATTATAAATTATAATAATGATAAATTAGAGGTACAAGATACTATTAACATCAGGTGGTTCTCGTGCTTATTGTGTCATAAACATATAAAAATAAACGGTCAAATGCGTGTCGAGCCACGCACAATGTAGGGTTCCGTAGAAGCCCGTTATCATAATATAGAACGATTCTGTAGTTCTTTATTCTCCTCCACTTTCTTTCTACTAAATCTAAGAAATAAGAGTACGATTGCCGCCAAGTTATTATTTCAATTGTAATTCGAAAATTAAACAAAATTCGTTTGTGAATTCTATAGGTAGATACTCGAATGAATACTGTAACATAAAAACTTTTCAGCTTTAGAATTATTTAGGATTTGGAACGCCTTAATTACTTTGAAATTTTCTTTAAATTTCGCGCCATTACATATATTATTTCGTGTTCATTATCAACTAAAAATATGAAATGAGGTGTTAAAGAAATTAGTATAGTAGTATTCGCTTTGTGTAAAGTAGGTATTGAGCTGTCGCATCGGTCATATTCCAGACACTTCAAAGCTTGTTCGTATATCGTAATATCAACAGATACAACAACACTTCCTCTGTCGAAGACCATAAAAGATCAGGGCAGCCGAGTGTCTTAGAACTACAAATAAATGATGTTAAAGCCAGAATTGGTCGAAATCCCATTAGGAAGTAAAAATATTATGATAACTCAACAATAATCATATTGCGAGTAATGAAGATTCCCGCTAGGAAAATATCGCGTATTATAAAATTAGACCTGAAGCTCGGTGCTTTGTCGATATACGAATACAGTACATGCCCTCAATCAATCTTTTAAATTAAATAGAGTGCCTTCCGTTGCGATACGCAAGTGAAGGGCACATAAATATTCTCTTTACCGATAAAAAAAATTACACTATTGGAGAGCACTACAATCAGCAAATTGATGATGTGTGTGAATTATTGGTATGACAGGTACAGACAGCAAACACTTCTAGTGTACCGCGAAGATGAGGTCCAAATAGTACTTTACTAGTACTTTATACCTATAAGTCCAATCTTTGTACTGTCATATTTATATCTATACTAATGGAAACAGTTTGAGACCAGGGAAAGGACATAGGATAGTTTTTATCCAACTGCAAAAAAAGAGGTTAATAGTTATGCGCGATAACCGCAATACGCGCGGGTGGAGCCGCGGCTGGAAAGCTAGTATTTTATGTATGACATCATCATCATCAGCCGGAAGACGTCCACTGCTGAACAAAGCCCGCCCCCCCCCTCCCCCCATAGATTGCCACAAAGAACTGCTATTAGCCACTTGTAGCCATTGGCTACCCGCGACTTTCACGATATCGTCAGTTCAACTAGTCGTATACATAGGGTATAGTTATAGTTTTAAGATTCTTTATTTTTAGATTAAGTTTTCAATGGCAGTCTTTACCCCTTATAAACAACCAACTACTTCATCTTAGTCACTTTACAGGATTTATTCTATAGATTTTATATTTGGTACAAAATTATCCAACACCCAAGTTCAACGACTATTACTGCTAAACTAATAAAGTTATCTCAACCACTATACTTTTCCTTTAAAGTTCATAAGACGCTCTATCAGCTTGAATTTTTTCTGATTTTTCAAGCCCGCAGTTTAGCTTTTAGAGGGACGCCCTGCTGGAACAAAAATTTGCACTTTAAAGTTTAATATTTCGTAAATGAACCATCACCATACCACACACGAAGAGATAGATGACGAAAAAAAAATTCATCCCCACATAACATGAATGGGAGGTACCCAAAAAAAAATATTTTCCAAAATTTTATTTTACCTCTTTCTCGGCGTAATTGATTTACATATCCATACGAAATTACAGCTTCCTAGTACTAACGGTCTCTTAGCAAAACCTCGGACAGACGGACAGACAGACGGACATGACGAAACTATAAGGGTTCCTTGTCAGGACTACGGAACCCTAAAAAGGAACAAAAACATACTAAAAATGTTTGTTAGGACTAGCAGAAGTCAACTCTAAATGGTTGAAAGCATTTTTCCAATAACCCTGTATATCATGACCATGGATGAGGCAACTCAAATGAAACGTCGACATAATAAAATACTTTTTAGTTTTTAGGGAGGACATAGATGCTGGCTACCGCCTGTGCGGTCGTCCAGCTCCACCGGGTTTTGGGCGAGGGCCTGGCCCTACAATAGCCCGGGAGGGAGAAGTGCCGAAGGCACTTCTCCCGAGACGGGCGTAGAAGGCGAAAAGCGCTTTCTACCTCCGTCTCCTGCGGACGCCGAAAACGTACCGCTACTATAGGAGGGGTTGACAGCGAGCTCAAGGGCACCACTGTGGTTCGGACCTCGGCTTGTCTCGCTGTCGAGAGACATGGGGGGGATCGGAGCAAAATGCCTCTGTGCAACTGCAGTGTTGCACAATTGGGCCCTACTGAATAATACTCTTTGACTATTTGGAGAGCAATTTATCGTGACCTTGTTTTTGCCTCGAGCTCGCCGGCGAGCTCGGTGTTTGATTGTGTGACCTCTGATTACCTCACACCTGGGGATTTTACCTCGACGACTTGCGGATAACGCTAAAGCTGCCAACGTAATGGCTGCGATGGGGTCATCCGGGTCGTCTAATACCTGCCGTGGTCGGCGACGGGGGGGTTTGAAAAATGGGATAGAAGAGGCAGTCGAGTAGTTCGATGCCTGGACAACCAATGGGTTCGGGTGGTGGGGCGCTCGATCAAAGTATCGGCGGGCGCAGTCCTTATTGAACTGCGCTAGAGAGGGAAGGTTTAAGTCGCAATGCAACTCGGTGTTCCGGATATACCACGGGGCGCCGGTTGCATTACGAAGAAAACGGTTTTGGATGACTTGAAGTTTATGAAGGTGGGCCTCACTAGCATGACTAAACACTACTGATGCGTAAGTCATGATGGGGCGGATGCAGGCAGTGTAAAGTGTCTTCTTATTACTAAGAGACATTTTACTCTCTTTGCGAAGTAGGGGACCAAGGCGACCCATTATGAAGGCCGCTCTGTTACGGACGGTTGTTATGTGATCGTTAAAGGTGAGATGACGATCAAGGGTGACTCCGAGGTATTTTGTTCTAGGAACCCAGGGAATGGGTTCGTCGAACAAAATAAGCGGTTTCGGGTAAGGGGAGCGTGTCTTCTCAGTAAAGCACATAGCTGTGCTTTTAGCTGGGTTGACCGCGATGCGCCATTTTCGGAACCAGTCACCGATCTCGGTGATGGCCCGTTGCATGACGAAATAGGACTGTCTGTTGATATGCCACCCAGTGGTGTAAATGGCGGTATCATCCGCATATTGGGCTAGGAATATTTTGGGCTGAGAGCGTGGGATGTCACTGGTATACAGTGCAAAGAGAATAGGTGATAGCACGGAGCCCTGAGGGACTCCGGCTCTGACTGGGTGGGGGGAGGAGAGGGTGCCTTCCACGCGATAGCGAAAGCTTCTGGCTTTAAGGAAGTCTTGTAGGATGAGCACAAGACGTTCTGGCACGCCAAATTGGAATAGCTTGTAGATCAAGCCGTTGTGCCAGACTTTGTCAAAAGCTTTCGCTACGTCGAGGAAGACTGCTAGCGTAGTCTGGGGTTTGGGGTACTTATTGAAGCCCTCAATGATGTGCTCCGTGAGGCGGTGCACCTGTTGGACGCATGAGTGTCCGGGTCTGAAGCCAAACTGCTCATCTGGGATAAGGTGGTGTTCCTTAGCATGGGACTGGAGACGGTTTGCAAGTAACCGCTCGTAAAGTTTGCCTAAGGCACTGAGGAGGCTGATGGGGCGGTAACTGGTGGGGTCAGATGAGCTTTTGCCTGGTTTGTGAATGCCAATGACATTTGCACATTTCCAGGTGTCTGGGAATAAGCAGTGGCTCATAGCAGCATTGAAGATGCTGACTAAGAGATGGATGAGAGGAGGAGAGAGGGTTTTAAGAACCCTGTTGGAGATGCCATCGGCACCGGGGGATTTGCGCGGTCGGAGGGCCTTGATCAGTCTCTCCACCTCAGCGTAAGTCGCTAAGGTGATTGGTGGGAGTTCAGAGGTGACCACAGAGCTTTTACGTTCGACTTCAGCATCCACCGAATCGAGGTGAGCTTGGTCAACGTGATCTACGTTAGGGGAACACTGAGCCTCTAGGCTATCAGCTAGGCACTCAGCTTTGTCTTCGTCAAAGAACGCTGGGACAAGTGGGACTGGTCTGTATAAGGGAGGCATGTCGTTATGGTTACTTCCTTTCAAGCCTCGCGCCAAGTCCCAGTAAGCATGGTGGCTTGGCACGAGGTTTGAAAGTTTATCGCCCCATTGTTGATCACGCAACTCAGACATGCGACTTTGAACCATGCGTTCAAAGTGGCGTTTCTTAGTTTTGTTCTCTTTACTGGGGTAAGAGTCGTAATGTCGGGTCACTGCTTTACTCTCCGTCACCAATCGTCTCACATCCGCTGGAATGACAAGGCGCCGGTCATCCGGCACTATGACCTCCTTTGCGGATGCACCTACTACGGTGGAGAGGTGATTGGTGAACGAATCGATCGCAAGGGTTATGTCATCTTTTGTCAGGATATCGTCAGGGATCTTGTCTAGGTCCGGTGAACTGATAGCCTTTAGGGCATCGCCTACTTGCTTCCAGTTCACTATCGTCTTAGTGGGGCGGGGGAGGTCAGTCGTTGGGTCGGGACCTAGTCGCAGTATAATGGGTCGGTGGTCAGAGTGAAGCTCGTGAACCACTTCTATGGAGCGTAACCGGAGTGTTACGCCTCTGAATAGTGCCATGTCAAGCAAGTCAGATCGGTGGTTTTCCATATAAGGGTAGTGAGTGGGCTCAGTGGGCGCAATTATGTCAAAGTTAAGTTCTGCGATTAGGTTTTCAAGTGCAATACCTCTGGGATTGTTGACGTTACAATTCCATAGGATGTGCTTACTGTTGAAGTCGCCAATCAGAATGACGGCGCTTCCTAATGAGAATAGGGCTTCTAAGTCAGCTCGGACGATCGGCTTTTTGCAAGCTTGGTAACAGGATGCTATGACTATAGGTTGATGACCAGTCATAGCTAGGAGGCAACAAGATGCTTCCATATTAACAAGAGTCGGGGTAGGTAGGGGAATGCAGTGCAGGGACCTTTTGTAATAGATAAGAGTGCCTCCCCCACGGGAGTTCACTCTATCATCACGTACCGTTCTGTAGTTGGCAAACCTAGGGTTCGCCTTCCCCGGTTTTAGAAAGGTTTCCTGCACGCATATGATATCGATAAGGTGGGTACAACAAAAGTCGTGGACGAGGTCACGTTGTTTGAAGAGGCCGTCAGCGTTAAATGACGCTAACGAAACTGAGTACGGTTTCGTGCGTTCGGTTGTACTACCCATAGTGGTTGTACTGGGGAGGGGCCTGGGGAACGAAGCGCTTAAGGGCGCTAAGTAAATTCGCGTGTTCCAATGTGTATTGGATCACGTCCGCTGGGGATTGAGCGTATTGCATCTTGTGGAATAGCTCTTGTACCTCATTGATGTCAACCGACATAGCCAGATCGCTGACTAGGTTGATTGCCTCTTGAAGAGGGGCAGCCATCAATGGCATAGGTGGAGCTTGTGGCCGGGAAGCGGCGCGGGGAGGCGCGCGAATGGTGTTGGCGACGGGTGCCGGGAGCGCGGGGCGAGCCGGGGCCGGTGCGCGGGCAGGGGCCGCGGCGCGGGCGGGTGCGGGTGCGGGCGCGGGTGCGGGCGCGCGGGCCGGGGCGCGGGCGGTAGCGACGGTCTTAACCATACTGGGTGGTTTAGACCATGCGTTACGGGCTGGGAGCGGCGCGGGTATTACCTGTGAGGCAGGTACTACCGTTAGTTTGGGGCTTACCCGTTGGTAACGGTCGTAAGAGGGACGGGTTGGCCTATGCCTTGCCACCCTGTGGTTCACTCGTGGTGCTTTAGGGCAACCACGGTAATTCGCGGTATGCCCTTGAGCGCCGCATAACACACAGCTGGGTGGGTCCGGCGAATCCCGGGTGCGAGTGCACGCTGCTGTCGCGTGATCGCCTAGGCACTTAACGCACCTAGCGCGAGCGAAGCAGAATCGGGAGGCGTGCCCGTATAGTTGGCAGTTGTGGCACTGCGAGGGACTCCCATTCTTGTATGGGGCTTGGACATCGAGTCCTGAGAGGCCACAGACCTTTTTTAAATTAAAAATGGCCTTGCCTTCAGGAGTACGATCTAGTACTACGAGTACTAGATCGTAGGGACTGCGGTCCTTCCCGCTGTACATGCGGTGAACTGCATGTACGGGGAAGTCTTGTGCCTTCAGGTCGGCACATACCGAATCGGTATGTACCTCCTTGGGCACACCGCGGATGACCACTCGGAGGACTTTCTCCTCTTCGAGCGCATAAGTGTGAAAACTTATGCTCTCGTTGCGGAGGAGTTTTGTTAGCGCTCTGTGGTCGCTAATGGAGGAGACTTGGACTTTAATGCCCTGCTGCGTGGAGCGGGCATTAGTATAATGGATCCCACGATCCGAAACTAAACGGGACAGCATGTCCCATTTGGTTTTGTCCTGAATGAACAGGGGCGGAGGCGGTTTTTCGCGGCGCGCGCTCGCGTCCTGAGGGGACGCGGCAGTGGTGGCCGGAGCGGAGGGAGGAGACGCGGGGCGCGGGGCGGGGGTCGGCTTCTTGCCGGAGGCGGGGGCCTTAGCGGGTGCCTTGGCGGGAGGGGCGGAAGTTGCGCAACTAGCGGCTTTAGGAGCACGCTTGCGCTTTCTATCTACGACGGTATAGCCGTCGTTATCTGAGTCCGAGTCAGTGCGTAAGGCGCGACTCGGATCTACCTCCATCTCCGCTTCGGAGTCCGAAGTGGGCTCTACAACGGCGATGGAGGGACGGGTGCTCGCTGGCCTCCCGATCGGTGAGCGCGAGCGAGACCTCTCACGGGGAGGGGCTGCCACCGTGCGTCTGTTGTCAGGGCCCGGAGCGGGCGAAGTCGGGCTGTCCTCTGAGAAGGACCGGGTCAGAGGAGGGACGATGGCCTCCGGAATTGGAGTTCCGGAGGGAGCGATGAGAGTGTCCGTGAGGCGGGCACTCTCTGCATCGTTAAGTGATTGCTGATGATCAGCGTAGAGTTCGGGGTAGCGGAGGGCGAAGGTCTGAAGGACCTCCACCTCACCGTTAGAGGGACGTTGCATCCTGAGGGGAATACTCAGGATGGCCTAACGGGTTCTGTCTCCCTCTCGCAACTCGTGAGCTCACTTGTGTGAGAGGGAGTGAGTACCTATGGTGTGCCCTAGTTGTGTACCCTCTCCGAGCTTTTTTCTCGGCGGAGAGGGGTGCTCCTAAGCGCTACTCCGGGGTTGACTAGGGGTGACCCCAAGGCCAGTAATCCCGGAGCCCAGCTTGCTTCGGCTGACCCGTGAAGCGGGAAAGGCCACGGTGCAAGGTTAAACCAAAACAACAACAGTGGCCGTTGTCACCGTAGGGTGTCACACTGCGACCGCAGCAAATGGCGGATTTGATCGTTCAGACGGGTTTGGCTGACGCTACCCCACGCCTGAACGACGTCGCTTAACAGCACAAAGTGTGTTGTTACGCGACTGTTACTATGTTGTGTCGGATAGTAAAGTGGTGAAATGCGCACCGAAAAGTGCGGTCGAAGCAAGACCACCAGCCCGATATGATGTTGTTCGTCCGAAACAAGGGACTGGGTAGGTGGTAATGCCAGACGTCTTAGAGCGCCTCTGCGCGACGGCACGGCGAGCTCGTAGCTCGCGTTGCTCGGCGTTCGGCGGCTGCTCAGCTTCTGCACACAAAACAAAAACTTCGTCAGGACTGCGTATTCCAAGGCACTGGTCTGCAACTAGCGTCGGAACGATGACCCGAGTGAGACGGCAATAGTGCGGGGACTATTGCGGTCTCACTGGGAGATACTGGCGGAGCTGTAGACAGGTGTGCACGGCGTGGCGGCACAGGTCGGAATGTGAATAAAATACTATTTTTTTATTTTTTTTTATATTATGGGTGACAAACAAGCAGACGGCCCGCCTGATGGTAAACGTAACCGCCGCCTATGGACATCTGCAACACTAGATGCGCTGCCGATGCGTTGCCTGCCCAGAGAGGAATTTGTAGATGCCCCTTTTAAAATGGTCCATGTCGTAGCCTCGCGGAAAGACCTCCGGAGGTAGGTCGTTCCACATCCCACAAGTACGCGGAAGAAAGGAGCGACAAAAGCGAACAGTGTGTGATGTCCATACTTGCTGGATGTGGGGATGGGACTTTTGACGGTGTCGAGATGTGCGGTGGTAAAACTATACAAAACGTTGTTATTAATATTGGAAATAATGTCTATCAATCGCACGGGTCGGGTGCCATAAGAAATTTTTCACTTCAGTAGCTCAAACATGTAGGTATTGCTGCCTGAAATCATAGAGCAAAATGCGATTTTGCTCACTGAGTGAGACAAAGTAACTTTTTAATTATTATTTTTTCAGATACTTGCGAATATCTTATTCAGCCTTGGGTTAATCATACAATTCGAAACATTCACACTCTATCTCTTTCCCACCATTAGAAAGAGAGAGAGACACAGACCATATTTAATTTTTAACGTATTGTTGTATTTAAACGATAATAAGTATTACTGCAAATAAAACTGATATTTAACCTGTAAATATTTAATTCTTGTTTCAGAAATGTTACGTAATATATTTTGAATAATAAAATATCATTGGAGCTATTTCCGAACACGACACAATTTAAATAAAAGAGCGTGAATAAAATTTCTTGGCTGGCGTAAAGAGTTGAATTAGTTAATAGTTACTTACTTCAATCTATTCCTGTTTATTATTTTATCTCCTAAAGTGTTCTCGCTGTTGATGGGAAAAGTTATGTGTGTTACACGAGAGCAAAGCTTTTTGAATCTCGTGCCTTTGAATCCGTCGCCACACTCAGGATTCACAATCAGCACTCTCAGCAAAAACGACTTTGCTCTCTTGCTGCACCAATAACTATTCCTAACTATATGTAGAATTTCAATAAACCAGCCCTTTTACTGGATAAAGTGCATGGAACACAGATAAACCGCGACATATTAGCGTGCACTTCGATGATTGACCAATTAGGCCCCTGAGCCGACTATAAATGCATTATCAATATTAACATCAACCGCTGGAATACAACCTCTCAATTGCCGTAGCTAATCTAAAATAATGTCTGACCATAAATTATAATGTTATTATTTTGCTCGCTGGCAGCGGTTAACGGGAATTATTCATTATAAAGTACCATTCAACTGCAAATCTTTTATATGAACCAAAATTGTTATTTAAATAAAATTTAATAACTATTAGACTCTTCTTCTTTAACATTTGACAGAGTTATTTACATATTATCTACTCCTACGTCTACACTAATATTATAAAAAGGAAAAGTTTGTATTTTTGTATGTGATGAATAAACTTAAAAGCTACTCGACCGATTTGAAAAATTCTTTCACCATTACCCATTCTTTTACCATAGAATCCAAACGTAGGCCTTATAATATTGTCAAAAAATCAGGGATCAGTATGAAAACTTCGACAGTGTTACCCAACGTGTGAAAAAAATACCCAAAAAGTTCGGGTACGCTGTGGAAATTGTTGATAATAATGTAAAGTGATTTACAACACTTTTACAGAGAACATAAATATCTACAGAAGAGTCTCCACTATCATATGTCTAACTATAACAGTTATGTCACAATATCTACTTTAAATGTATTCCAATTTATAGTTTTTGTGAAATACCCGTACGAAGCCGGAGCGGGCCACGAGTATATAGCTACATACAAAAGTAAAAGTCGTAAAGCTACAGACGCTAACCCTGATTTATTTTATATTTATTGAATAATTTTTTATTTATTTTAATTTCGACTATTTAGATTCTACTAGCTTTCCAGGCGCGGCTCCGCCCGCGCGTATGTCGGTTATCGCGCAAAAACATTAACCTCTTTTTGCGCAGTTGGATAAAAACTATCCTATATTTTTTCCCGGGTCTCAAACTATTTCCATACCAAATTTCATTCAAATCGGTCCAGTAGTTTTGACGTGAAAGCGTAACAGACAGACAGACAGACAGACAGAGTTACTTTCGCATTTATAATATTAGTACTGATTAGAAAACACTGACACTAAAACTGTAATATGCAAGCGTTACGCTAACCATGAGGCGAGCTACTTATACGAATAATCACTTTATACCGTAAAAAAATGTGTATAATGTGAAATATAAATAAACTTTACGCGGGTGAAATCGCGGCCTGAAGATAATGCAATAATAGAGATCGTTAAATGTCCAGTGGAATTGACCCGGGTAATACGAGGCTAGAAGCAACCTTCTATAAAGTATTATTTTCCTGGTATTATATTGTCTTACTGGGTGAGTTGTAAGAGGCGACGACGGGAAAAAGAATTCAATGGGTTGTTATACCCTAAATACTAAATTTAAAAAATCTATAGGACTATTTATACTAAAATCAATGCTCAAGGTCATGACACAATTAATTTGTTATCATTATCAAACAATGTCTCCCCCATTGGTAGGTATTTGTCATAATCACCACGCATTTAATTGCTAGACAGGCGGCTTGCGGATCACATTAGAAGTTTTAAGTTTTTCAGAAGACGCTGCTTTCCACCTTCTGGTATTTTTACTCGTACGTCACCCGCCATGGGAAGAAATAGGGTGACATTCTAACCCCGGCACCCCACGGGGTAATTTGTTTGTAAACAAAAGTATTTTTTATGTCAACTTCAATTTCTAAGAGTTTATATAGATCATCATGACACGCTGACATAACGAATAATGCAATGTAAGCGCATTGCACTATTCTTAACAAAACTAGACGAGCTAGCGTACATTTGCAACGCAACATTGTCAACGCACACACACAAACATGTATATCGCATGCACTCATAGCATCACTTGAAAAAATCCATGCACTTAGCGCTGAAAATAAGCGAGGCTTTCGACCGCATTCACTTTTAGCGGTGTAGTTTTTCTCCTTTTACGCCCTCCACAGCCATTCTCCCATCTGGCATCCCCCATCTCACTCCGACTTGGCGTCTCTTCAACTATACTCTGTTCGCTTTAGCGTTCGTGACACAAAGCAATATGTGAGTTAACTTCAGTGTAACGGTTCTTGTTTGAGTTGCGATTTAATGCCTCCTTAAACTGAGATGGTTTACGGGTTAACCCGCTCGAAAAGGATAAAAGTATCCGCGTCTGTTTACTTTTTGGATCGGGCTCGTTCCAATAAAAACTTTCAATCCTTTAAAGTCAATCGCGCACTTTGGACACGCGCTTTATTATTTTGCGAGCTGACTTCAACTTCGTAAGTTAGATAGACGGAAATTGACTTTGATCCCTTCAGTACGCTTCTGTCATCGATTTGGATATTAGATTCCAAAAATTTTATCCGTCTTTCCCATTAAAAGTTACTGAGATTTCTGATGGATTTGATTTATATTTTAGAGGATAAATTAATTTCGTCGTTCTTTTCTGTTAGGTACATATTCAGTTCAAATTAACAAAATAAACATAGACCTAAATTAAAATCATCCCTCAATTATCTTAATGTGCCCATAATAAAGTATTACAAAAGCTACTTGACCTGAAGGACCCAAACCCGACCGATCCGACCTTTTTCGTTCGTCTGGAAACAATTTCGTAGAGAATTGGTGAGATTAAGAGCTAATCTATATTTACCAATGAAACAAGCATCATCCTCGGCCGCAACTTGTCCAATTTACATGACGAAGGTGGCGATATCGCAAAAGAAAGTTTTAGACAACTTTTATCTGATCCCGGCCCACTGCGGCTGATGAGTTGGCACAGAACTTTATTTACTGATACGACGATACGATTTAATGGAAAGGGACATTTGATATAGACATTATTAATTCGGTTCTCCAAAGCAACTTTAAAATGAATGGTATACGAAGGGTTTCAAAAGCTTTTTTCAACTAATTACAAATGCAATAAAGCTTTTGTTCCATTTTTTAAGTGAAAATCGTTCAAAAGTACACACGTAAGTCCATTCAAACATCATTTGAAATTCAAATTCACTGGAAACAAAAATATGCATACCCCATTAAATTTATGTGCCGTGTTGAATGTAAACAAAAATAAAGAATCCATCTCCATATAATACGAGTAGGCTACCCGACTCGAGAACTGGTTCCGAGGGACTAGGATTAGGCTCTTCGTACAGCCGAGTACGTATTACACGAAGAGATTTAAACTGAATTAACCATTCGATCGTAAAATTGGAATGCCACACAGATAATTACCTGACACTCACAGAAAAGGAAGTCTCCCAGAAAGGAGATTCAAATAGGCGTGTAGGGAGCGGGAGCGGACCGCGCCACTTCGATCAAGAGAAAAATAACTGATACCGCAGAATCACAGAGCCCGATCGAGCAAAACCAGGTATCGCCAATTGAATTTGGGCCCGCGCCGTGAAGTGTTTGTGATTGGGTTAGAATGTTGCGGTATTTGCTCTTCTACCCACTTTAACTTCGTTTCCATAAGTGTTAATCCTAAACCGTTATTTCATAGATGAATTTCTACTAAAATTTTAGCTTTTAATTTGTTTTCTCTATTCCAATTATTCGTATCGACAAAGTGAATAGTTTTTGTGTGTAATCGAATACGTGAGTATTTTCAGCACGGACGCGGCGCAGCGATGTTATTTTGGTTATTCACAATAATATTTCAGTTATGGACCGAAAATATAAAGGGTAAAAATATATGACAATGGAATTTTAATAACGGAAGATAACAGCGTTGTGATTTATAATGTTGTCAGCGCAGAAATTCCGGGACGATTACATGTGGGCTCAGGCGTTCCAGACGTTTTATTCGTTACATGACATGGCAACGGATTGGGATCAAGCAGTGCAAATTTGTCTTGCGGAAGGAACTGCTTTGCTCAAACCTGACACGCTTGATGAAGTGGAAAATCTTAAGTTGCTAATGAGTAATATGAGAGCTCATTACACTGCTGTTTTTATTGGAATCCATGACAAGTATTCTAATGGCGATTTCGTTTCACTTAAAGGTATGTTACAATGTATTTACCACGTGTCACGTAAAATAAAAACACGAACACCTCTTTTCATATGCAGCTATCTTTGGGGTTCGATTCAGCAATACCTTGGGCAAATATTGGTCGATCTATATTTGTGTTGATGCTCCTGGAATAACTTTTATAGCTACTGACAAAAATGAGTTTGAAAGCGATATTTTTCAGTGGTTAAATATTTTCTGCATGTTTTTAAAATCCGGTTATTACGTAGTTAAACAAATATATTACTATTATTTGGCTTAGCTTGTACAAAATTTATTATTTACTATAAAACCTGTCACATTAGACAGCTAGCCAATATTTTTCCGATTCAAAAGGTGGTAAAATTTATAATAAGAAAGAGATATGATACTTTATTGCACCTTTAAAATGACTACTAGTTACAAAAAAAATATCTTTAAAATAGTAATATTGGTTACCTTACTGCTAGGCAGCAAGCTCTTCTAGGAAACCGTAGGCTGAATAGCTATTCTATAATTAACTCTGACAGGTCGAGATTCAATCTTGTTAGGATAAAATTAAGCTCAATTGGAGTGCAGGAACAGCGTGTATTAGTGTATTTATGTGACATAGGCAAATATTACTTTAACCACGGCGTTAAAGTAAAATTTCCCTTTGCCGGAGGAATGCACGAACGTACCCCTGACCGACACGGTTTTTTTTATTTCTTAAAGATTTTAATTTAAGTATGTATCAATTTAATTCATCTTTTGTGGTATAGCCGATAACGGGCTTGTAATAACTGAAGAGCTTTTATTTGATTAATGGTTTATTTGTTACTCGTAATTAATATGTAGTCGAAAATGATTGAAAGTTACGTGACAGACTAAGAGGTGCAGGATCCGGGCCCAGTCAGAAAAATAGTTTTTTAATCTATCTATAGCCCGCAATATCGCAATAACAACAAATACATTCTAATCTAATCAACTCTCACAAATATTGGAAGTATAAAGAAAATAATCTTAATTTTTTATGTATATAGCTTAGTATATAGCCCGTGGGACGCCGGGCTATAATGTCACCCCCCATCTTTATACCCGTGGGTGTCGTAAGAGGCGACTAGCGGTAACACACCAGCAGGTGGGCAGCAGCGCTTTCTGAGGAACTGATATCTCACCCTGCGATCCCCAAGACGCCTGCCCAGCGAGGGGATTATGGCGAATCCCTCCATAATGAGAGAAGCTGTGTTCAGCAGTGGACGATCCGGCTGATAAGTACAGTATATAGCCTAGTAGGTCATTTTAAATGGACGAGGCGATTTTCTTAACCGCGACTTTGCAGCATAGCATGACATGAAGTTTATTTCAATGACAGTCCATTCGATTTTCAAACTCACCTCAATGAGCTGCTTTATTTTGACAACTCATAATAGGCTCAAGATGAAAATTTTGTGCTTCTAAAATTAGCTTGCAACAGTTCTACTTACAATCATGTTTAGATATGTACAGGTGTAGCGACAACATTACGAGAGTTAAGTGTTGAGAAAAGCATATATTTCGGACAGAAGAAGTCTTGTAGTCTGGTTGATGGCCACACTGAACCTTACGACAGTTAAAATATTATAATAAGAGCCCAAAATTCGTATCTCATCCGATAGTCTCGATGGCCGAGTGGTTAAGCCACTCAGTGATTTAAACCGGGAGTCGTGTGTTCGATTCCTACTCGAGATGAAACTTTAGTGCACAAGAAATTTGTAAATATAAAATTAGATTTGCATACGATAGTGCTTAAAATCATATTTATACTCATAATGGCTTAACATGGCAAATTATAGCTTTTATAATAAAGCTCCCAACCATATAACAACGCTCATAGAAGGAAAATTCTACACTTGGCTCCAAAAATAACGGGTCAGTCACATAAACCCGAATATCTCCCGAACTACGTATGCCATCCTAATGAAACGAAAACTGTTCAATTGAAAATTTAATTATACAGATAAAAAATAAAATAAAACTTAGTTGTACCCACAATATTAATCTCTAAATTAAAAAAAACTAAAGTTGTCATATTTTTCTTAAGATTACATTTTTTATGATTGTTTTTTTGCTGTTTTTCATCACTTTCTTCATTTAATACTTTGTATTGCCTCCACGAGCTCTTCTGACAGCTTCCAGGCGATTAGGCATGCTGTACACCAAATTTCGGAGCCGGTACCTTCCCATTCCTCCACCAGTGCTTGTTTGAGCTCGGGAAGCGTGATTGGTGGGGGGTTTTGACCTTTCACGCATCTCTGAAGCTCGTCCCAGGAGTGCTCGATGGGGTTTAAGTCCGGGCTTCGCGCTGGCCACTGCATGAGTTCGATACCGACCTCTTCAAGGTAGTCATGTACAATTCTGGCGGTATGGGGACGCACATTATCATGCATTAATATGCCATGCCGGTCCATCCTGGCCATGAAAGGACCTACATGTTCATTGAGGATCTCTTCCACGTACCTATCTGCATTTAGAGTTCCATTTTGAATGTACATAGTACCAGCTCGGTGCGGGCCTCAGCAGAAATCCCAGCCCAAACTTGTACGGAGCCTCCACCGTACGCAACTTTTTCCTCCACACACGCTTGATGGAAGCGCTCCCCTGGTCCTATAAGCATGATGGTAGGCAGTTGGTATACAGAAGCACGCCTGGGACGAGCTTCAGAGATACGTGAAAGGTCGAAACCCCAATCACGCTTCCCGAGGTCAAACAAGCACTGGTGGAGGAATGGGAAGGTATTCCTCAGCACCGGCTCTGAAATTTGGTGTACAGCATGCCTAATCGCCTGGAAGCTGTCCGAAGAGCTCGTAGAGGCAATACAAAGTATTAAATGAAGAAAGTGATGAAAAACAGCAAAAAATACAATCATAAAAAAAATTAATCTTAAGAAAAATATGACTACTTTAGTTTTTTTTAATTTAGAGATTAATATTGTGGGTGCAACTAAGTTTTTTTTTAAATTCTCAATTGAACAGTTTTCATTTCATTAGGATGGCATACGTAGTTCGGGAGATATTCGGGTTTATGTGACTAACCCGTTAATTTGGAACCGAGTGTAGTTGCACATAAATATTTTTATTTTTTAATTCTATTACAGTTTGTAATTACTTAAATTACTAAAATGCTTGAAGTATTCTGCCTCTGCCAAACTATCGCCTGTCGTCACCAACGTAGTTTAAACAAATATTATATTAATTTTATTATATAGTATGCAACATTGTAAACAGACGTTTTAAATAATGGCCCTGAGTTTCTAGACCGTCCTTCGCGCTTATACATTTTTTTGCTGAAAGTGGCAGTACGATGTGGAATATTTCAATATTAAATTTTGTAACTGACCTTCATAAGAGCGTTGTGGGCGCCTAAATTAAATGAATGTTTTGACTTTGAGTTTGATATGAACAGCATGCTTATAGTTTTGCAAGTTCTTGTCGCCTCACATAACTTTGACAAACGGATAGGTACTATTCGTACATGGTTGATATTCCCAGGACTCGTACGAAGCGTTTCGCTTCCACTTTTCTCGTGCGTACTGCGAAAGAGTGGAACTCCTTACCGTTGTCAGTTTTTCCTGATGGATACAACGTGGGTGTCTTCAAATCGAGAGTAAATAGGTTCTTCTAGGTAAGCGAGCTCCATCTTAGATCACATCAATACAACATCAGGCAGGGTGTGGTTAAACGCGAACCTATCTTTAATAAAAAAAAAACGTTAGCGAGATATCTTCAGTTCATATCTATTTTCAGGAGAGCCAATAGCAGGAACTATAATGGACCTCCTGTGGGCTCCAGGAAGCCCCAATAACGAGACTATATCTAGCGCGGAACATTGTGTCGTTATGTCCAGAGAAGGCATGATCGACGATCGGCCTTGTGGCTTCATTTACCCTTTTATTTGTAAAGTATTAGGCAATGACACGCGTTATAATGAAAATTGTGGAAACTATGACAATGGTGAGTACGATTTTTGGTATTAATAATCATTAATTTAACAGGAATACTGCCTCGTATGGGTAGGAGGTATTTTTTATAGCTATTTGTATCAGTGAGTTTAAACCATCGACGTTTATATCTTTTCACTGAAATTGAGAACTAAGTTTCTAATATAAGATTTAACTTACATGTGAAGCAATCATAGCCGAGTGGTTATAGCTATGGATTGAGGTGTTGCAGGTCCATGGTTCGATCCCTACCACCAGCTTGAACTTCACCGCATGGTGGGAAGGCATTATCCGAATGCACCCTATGCACCTGGCTAGCTACCACCCTCAAGTAGAAAATCTGTCGCCAAACACCTAACAGTGTGTTCCGGCAGCAGTCCTTGCGAGCTAGTAAAATTACAGGCACATGAGACTCAACAACTGTATGTCTCAGACTGGCAGGCATGGTGCAGTTCATCATTTGTGACGAAATGCATCTGTTATAGGCAGAAGCAAAAACATATAAATATTAAATGCAAGTCATTGCCCCCACTGCCATCTGACTGTAAAACTCACCTGGTAAAGAACATTGGATAAGCCTGAAACTCAATATATTCTAAATGTGATTTGGTGATTGATAACGGAGAACAGTAAAATGTATCAAAATTATGAGAAATTACACACAAAGTTACTACAAGTTTATGATAAATACGATATGGATTAATCGACTGAGAGGACAATTATAGTAGAATATCAATAGAACAAAGTAATGTTCATACTGTGCAATCTTTTTATTATCAATTGTTTATAAAATGTTTCTAACAACAAACAACCAGTACATAATATGTAGGGTACACATCTGTTATCGTCTTCGTTGTACTTAAAAAAGTATCAGCTTCATATTTTTTGGAACTCAAAAGGTACTGTTCTTTTTTGTAATAGCGATTTGGATTGTAGATTTGTAATGTCCGAATAGTGGAAAACTCTACTTCCCACTTTAGTTACTATGCAAATGGCAAGAATTAGTTATATAGGGAGAGAACTTAGAATGCAAGTATTGTTTGTAAGAATGTCGTATCTCATTTTTATTTAAAATAAGTTATTCGTGTTTTACTACGCGTTAATATATTATAAACCTAAATTTTTATGGGCGGGCAGTCAGTATATGTTATTTTTTGTTAATTTTGTAATTTTAGAATTTGAACTTCAAGAGAACGGAAAATGCTATAAATACCATGCGGAACCATTGTCATGGCATGACGCCTACATGACCTGCAAGGTCGAAGAGGGCAACCTACTTATAATCAACTCTGAAGAGGAAGCCACTGCAGTTACCGGCATCATGAGCCAGCATTTGATCAACAAAGCCCCTAATCCAAATATTCTCCTCATAGGATTTAGTGATCTCATGTTTCAATATGAGTACAGGACTATTAAAGGTATGGATACACAGATCTACACACCACATACACATTAAAGACCTGAGGACAAATGTTTATATTTTTTTATTGGCTAACCTTAAATTACTAGCTCTCAAGGACTGCTACCAGAACACCATTAAGGGCTTGGTGACAGATTTGCTATTTGGAGCCGCTTCTCGAAGCATTAATCCGGCCAGTAGCAAGGTCACTAGTGGTCACCCATCCAATTCATGACTGCAGCAGATATTCCTTAAAAGTGCAAGAGCAAAATGGTCACCCAAGTAGACAGGATTCGAACTGACAAGCTTCGTAATCAGAGTCACTATTAACTAACCTTGTCGTAATACTCATGTTTGACCAAAATTTCAAAAGATTGCAGTAGATATTAAAAGCTCTGGTGAAGACGCTACTATATTCTGGTAATGTCATTATGATATTATAATTTTTCTGCAGGCCAAACATTGGAAGAAGCGAACTATTCATCATGGGCTGCATTCAGTGACGACTTAAATGAAATGCAGCAGAAGCGCTGTGGAGCTATATCACTTAACGGACATTATCTGATGACATGGTGCGAAATACCCGCCATGTTTATCTGCGAAAAAACCGTGGAGCGGGCAGCAAACAAATCCGCATAAATATTTGACAAATATATAGTAAGAAATAAATTTTTATTTTTATTATATTACAGACATATTTAATGAATTTATAAATCAGATATAACACAACACCAGCTCTGCTTTCTACTTTCCGGAACAAATGGTATACTACCAGGATCAATATATAATTTACAATTGGAACCTGGAGCGTCTATGAATTAAAGCCAATTGGCCGATTCTGTCCCAACTGCAATAAACAAAACAATCGTAATTCAACAGAATTTGTTCTTCACATCGCCTCAAAGTGCTCTTGGATGTAACCAAAATCTTCTATCCTTTCATTTCCTTGTGGAAGCGAGAGCGGTCTAATCTAACGGTAGGTGATTGAAGCATCTACGGTTAGAATATCATAATGTAGAAGTCGTAGTACTGACGATGCCGCGATGATTTCGAAGGTTGGGTATCTTGGGCACGGTTGAAGACATGACATTATAACAAAAAAGGCATCGGCAAAATAGAAAAAGAAACGCTTATTCAGAGAAGAAAAAATGCATAGTTAAGAAATATCAGAGAGTTGACTAATATTATCTTTGAGATCGTGTGGTGCAGGCTAGTTATAAATACGCAGAACTGATAGCAAACCTCTCATTTATTAAGATGCAAGCTTGTAGAAGAAGAAAAAGAAGATGAGTGCTGATGGGTATTAATTCAGCTATAATGAGCAAACAGTTTGCAGTGGCCCGGTATTAATGTCAGCTTCCCATTTCTTCCCGTGGGCGTCATAATAGACGACTAAAGAAAAAGTACTCCAAATGAGTAGCATGCCACTTCTCACGTGGATGTGAGTAGTGTGTTGAGAGCAATAGATGCACAACATGCCTTATCCTTAAAGTCTTGATGTAAGTGATATTACTATAGAATACATCATCACTCTCAGCATTCAGGCAACCAGGTGCATCATAAAGGGCGGCATTAGCTGTTAATGTCAGTCATCGTGCCCGTACAGGCACTCATCTCACCGTGCGGCTGGCAGCTGACAGGCCGGTAATGCACAAGCCAATACATTTAAAACCAGCCATGCGAGTCGCGACTTTGTCGATTACAGACCCAATCGATGAATGACAATAAGCGTGAAATTTGAACACTGTTTCTGTTTGGTTATCGCATTTTAATATTTCTTTACGATCTATACTGGTTTTATATATAAAGCACATGCAAGGTTAGCGTATATCAAAAACATATCGTCTCGCCTTTATCGCTCGCAGGGATAGGTATAAATGTAGGTCCTATATTTGGCCTGACATGTTTTGTTCTTATGTAGTAGGGGTTCTAGTAGCCTATTGCCATTTAACAGGCTCTGTTCTGGACTCCAGGTGAGATTTGTTTTCTGGGAAAAACGTACTAAGTGTTCTCAAAGGGATCAGCACTAGGACAAAATAGAAGGGTAGCCATTGCGTAAGTTAAATGTTTGAAAAATCACTTCTTTCGATCAGACGAAATCTAGTAGTCTGGTTGATGACCGCACACAGTTCCCTATGATCGTTTAAGTAACACGATTGGAGCACAAAGTTCTGGCTAGAACAAGTATGTTGCGGTAGCCGAGTGATTAGGTATTCGGCGTGTCATTGAGAGCGAGAGACGTGGGTTCGATTTCTGCCCGACAAAAATTTCGTGCTCTAATAATTTGTAAATGTGTTTTTCGATTACCACACAAAAGTGCTTGGAATCATATTTATGAATAATATATATATATTAACTATCATCAACAACGTAGAAATACAACATTACAATGAAATTTTCCAACATTTCGTTCATGTTCGACTTCAAAGTGAGTAAAGCTGAGTGTAAGAAGCATTGAACCAAAATAATTAAATCAAAATATCGACAACATTTTCACCCGCATCAAAACTAAATTTTCCACCCTCAACTTCACATGTAGCACACAATCAAGGTAGTTAGACACGAGACGGTTGATTAGGACATTCCATCCTCGCTCGCGGCTACTTTTGGGTATTGTTTCAAACAAATTATTATTGGGCTTACACGAGCTACTGACGGCTTGTATTTGAAGCAACAATGCTGAGAGGTAAAATGAAAGTTGAAAATATGCTTTTATTAAATTATTACAAGCTATTTTTAATAACACTGCTGCCGCAACGCAGTTGACCAACCTATCGGCCGTTGAAGATCTATGAATGTCGAATTGGTTAAAAATAGAGATAAAATATTTGAGAAATAATAAAAATACATAGTAATAATTTAACCTAAATTATCACTTTATTTTTAATGTAATTATTATTAAATAGCAAAAAGCTGAGCAAACGGGTCGCGTTTATTTTACAAACTGATACTATTGATGTCATCTAGTATTTAAAAGATTGACTACGATATATTTGATTATTGAGAATTGTTCTGTTGCAGTGGTATTAACTCTTTGGTTTTCTAACAGATGGCGTTAGTAGTAACATTCTATCCATTGAATAGATAATTGTTGATGTTTATTTTTTAATGCTTATAAAATTATATTTTTTGACAAATAAAACATTTGGATATGAAGTTAAATTACTATGTTAAAGCCTCAATCTATTGGCATAACACTTTTTCAGTAAAGTGTGCCACAAAGTGTTAGGGCTCGCTTCGCCCGCCCTGATGTAGTCATTATCTTATTGGTTTATAGACTTATTGGTATAGTGGTATTGATATTAGTTTTACTGTCCATTTGTAGTACAGCATGTTTACTAATTGAGTCACTAATCAAGTGCATGTTTACTATGATGTGTGCCAGGTATATTTCATTCATTAAAATTATATATTTGTTATTAATTATCATCATCATCAGCTGTAAGAAGTCCACTGTTGAACCATAGAACGTCAGTCCACCTAGTGAGGGTAACCAACTTTTATAATTATCAAACATAGTTAATAAGTTCATTTTTGATAAATATATGAGCGCTTGCGAAAAAACTGCTCTATTCTTAAATATTTTTTTTTACATATTACATAGAAACGCTTTTGTGTATAGGTACTATTACTACGTCTACCCACTATTGATTTATATCTCCAGGATGCACTAACGGAAAATACTCATTACCAGTTGCTACATATCGTCAAATCCAAAAAATTGGCATACTTTTTTTTGTACCCAAGTGTATTCAATATGAATAAAACATAATAAGTTACATCGACGTTCAACCCAAAATGTTCAAAATATCCACTCTGAAATTTTGATTGAAAATTCAGAATAAGCAAAAACTTCACACAAATAATGCAATCAAATAATATAATGAACGAACATCAACAGTCCTTCATTCACTGCAACAATAACGTCAATTAAATCCATGCAGTCTCAAAAATAACATCAGAAATCAACGAATACAATAAACAGCTTACAATATGCGAAAGCTTAACGCTTTTGAGTTAAATTTTATTTGATTGCGAGCCCGTCGGCTGCCGGCCTGATTGATGTATGGCCCGGCCGCCGCTTCGACGGTCAAAGATTACGTAATTGATGCATGCCCGTGCAGAAATCCATAAATAGTAAACTGTACTTTACACCTTAATGTTTTTGTATAGAAATGAATCAAGTTGAAGAGTGAAGAATTGACCTGGGAACAATAAAAGTCTACAATAAAACAATTGCTTTACGAGTCACTTTTCCTAACCATTTTCTAGATTGTCGACAAGCACCTAACGGTGTGTTCCGGTAGCTGTCCTTGGGAGCCAGTAATTCTAGATTAAGCCTGTTAACACCTTCGACCACATCATCACTTACCATCAGGTGAGATTATAGTCAAAACAATCAATAAAAAAATGCAGCACAGACAATTTAACTTCTTTATTTAGCTATAGCTATTTAAAGACGATAAATTGTCTTTGACGGAATACAACAGTTATAAGGCAGCAAATGTTTTGTTTCATAAACAGAACCCTGGAGCTTAGCTATTACGTTTCAAAGGAAAGTAGACGTAAAATAACTTTGCTGCAGAGTGAAAAACATAAGTGTTTTACCTCACTGCAGCGAAAATATTGCTATAGATTCAAGCAAAACTGCTTATATCATTTAGTAATTAAGGGTAATTTTTATACACAGAAACTTAGTATTAAACATTGAAAATAATATTATAATAGTCAGTAAAATTGCTATTAAGGTTTCAATTATAGAAACCTTTTCCACGCTAGTGGATAAAAAGCTCTGTTGCATGCAGATTTCTGGTGATAAGCAAAACCGAAAATATAATATAATAATAATAATAATTATTATATTTTATTTCGAGCATTTAACCATTTCCTGAACTTATAGCACACAGTGTCAAAAAACGGGTTCAAATCTGACATATAATGAAATAAGTTATAGTTTCAAGGCAACAGAGAAAACATATGTTGTTCCTTGACTAGCTTTTGAATACTGTCTCACCGGATCGTAAGTAAATATTTGGTCAAAGAAGTCCAACGACTAGAGTAGTCAATACAGAGTAATCGATAGTAGTATAGATACTACAGTATGAGTCTCTTACAATAATACCTACGCCTTTACTTTTCAAAGTTTCGTATCCAAAAGCAAAACAGAGCCCTATTAATGAAATCTATTATATATTGTATATATGTATTATATATATATATATATATATATATTATATATATATATATATATATATATTATATATGTAATACTATAACGATTAATGCTATCTGTCTGTCCGTCCGTCCGTATGTCACATCACGGGGCTGTAACTTGTAAACGCAGTGTATATAACCTAATATTTTGATATTTGGTGTAAAAGTTGACCCATAGTTGAATATCACTCTTATATTGGAAAGACGAAAGTTTGTGAGTGGGTTTGTATGTTACTTCTTCACGCCCAAACAGCTGGACCAATTTTGATTAAACTTGATATGGAGGTAGATGAGACGCTTTATTAACACATAAGATACTTTTAATCATCACCATCCATCAAATGGGGGAATTTCATGGTGGCACCTCGTGACAAAACGGTCAATGCTAAACTAGCTTGGAACCTAAAATTGTGTTATAATATGTACGATGTTATGTACTATTTAAGGAATACTGAAATCACCAAGTTAAATATTTAATTATCGAAACAAACAAACAAAAGAAAAAACAATGCGGAACTTTAAATGACCAAAGCCCGACTCGAGGTAGGATAGATTTTTCTTGTTTTTCTATGAGCTCAACATTATAAGCATTAAAAACATCAAGGTTATTGTGTTCTTTAAGGATTTAAGAACATAACGTATATTTTTCATAGAAAAATAATGATCTATATAACTCTGATTTATCCTTGTGCGAAATTGACAAATAATTATCAAGCATTCGGAACTTTTTGTTGCGTAAGTTACTTTTGGACAACTTTTGCTTAATATATAAAACTCATTATAATTTTCAAAGTGAAAACGCGTAAAATCTAAATTCTTAGAACAATTATTTCTACTGAAGCTTACCTGTAAAGCGTATTTCATTCGACGGTCTTCGAAATAAATTGCTGATTTATTTGTTTTAATCACTCGATACTCGTTCTTATACCCAACATGACGTCTGTTTATGGTTATTTTTATGTAGATAAATATTCGAATTATGAAGAATTAGTCATGATGTCATTAATGACATATTTACAATCATCTTGACTGGTACTTCATAAGTCGGTACTTTATTCATCTGTAATTGACGTTATACATACTTTGTCAGTCAGTACTTTATTCACCAATCACGTCATCCAGAAAACTGATTTTAATCAACACTTTATTTGTCCATCAATGACGTTGTATATACGTCCAATATTGATACCCAGTAAGCGTAATATTAAAAGCACTTTGCTTCTTTCAAGCAGTTATCTATTTCATTCGTGGTAGAGTATGTCTATGACCGACTTACATGATGAAACCCAGAGTTCGCGTCCCAGTAGCCGTAAAATATTTCATGCTGCAACGCAACGACAACGTCATATTTGTAGTTTGTTTTTTTTATTCTATTATGATGGATTAAGCTCGAGGCCCACCTGGTGTTCAGCGGGAATCTCTGCCTTTAACAGATGCAGTTGGTCACAACGAACTGCACTGCGCCCATCACCCTAAGACATAAAGCATGAAATTTCTCCGGAACCCATACCCTTCAAACCAGAACAGAAATAGGTAAGGTGGCAATTCATCCTCGAATGAACACGCTCAAAGAGTTCTACTGTTACTAAAAATATAAGAATTGATTTTGTATGCATAACGAACAACACATAAATAAAATATTTTTTTAAAGTTTAGTACATGTTACAACAGAGAATATATAGAATAATAATTTGAGAATTTCATTATGAATTTTGTACATCATTACAACTTTGACTTTACGACATTGAACATCCTTTAAACTCCTTCTAAAGCGGGAGGTTTTGTCATAATCTCTACGTTTTTCAGGCCACCGCAAGATAAGGGGGGTACAATTATATTTTTAGTATTTTTATTTTTGCAATAACGCATGCTCTGCGGATTACATTACAAATTTACGAGAGGAAAAATTTCAGTCATGTGCGGGACTCGTACCCACGTCCATCCACCCCTTTAGCCAGGGCTAGTTCTGACCGACTGAACTGTCATGACAATGAGTCATAACTCAAATCTTTCCTATCGTTCTTTAACCATCGTATTAGAATATAGCGACATCTATAGTTAAACTTACGTTGTACTATTATAGTCTGACACGCACCAAAAAGATCAGTGTTTACCTACAATCTACAATCTGTGTTTACACACAGACCATTTTAGATAGAGCATGGTGCTATAAAAGAGACATGACTAGAGGACTTAGTACATTTTCTCTCACAATGCGTGAGCTCGTATAAACATTGTATGGCGAAGACACAGCGCCCCTGGTGACGCATAGATGAATCATGCATTTTGCTTAACAAAATTATGCGCACTCGCGTATTACGATTAAAGGTTTTAGCTTAATACGCGAGTGTGCATTATTTTTTTACTATAAACTATATGCTATACGATAAAAACTTCCACTTAGCCAACTGGTCAGGACACTTTTATGAAATTATTCCCATCCCACCAAGTTCCTTCCTAAGACGCCGCTTCATGCCTTCACCACCAAGTTTCACGCCAAGTTTCACCACGCCGCGCCTGTCTTTGCACTCTTCCGACTGCGTCGCTCCTTAAGTAGACACTGAAATGAAAACAGGTTTTCAAAAGCATTATTTCACAAAGATTGTTCTAAATAAAATTGAAGTAGCGGGAACAATTTACCAGGCGGTCTTTCATAACTATAAGTTAGAAGAGTCAATCAAGGTTTCTCATTTTTATGAATGAGTCCACGATTTGTTGTTGTTCGAAGCATCCCAATAAGAGGCATACAACACTTCTTTCTATAAGATGGAGTCTAGTAGTCTGGTTGATGACTGCGCACTGACCCCTATGACGGCTATATCATATTTAATTTTATTGGAGCACAAAGTTTTGACTTATCCTTCGGACGTCGTAAGAGGCGACTAGAGAAAAATACCAGAGGGAGGGCAGCGCCTTTGAACTGCTATCTTACACTGTGATCCTGAAGACACCTCCCAAGCATAGGAATTATGGCAAACTGTAGGAATTATGGAGTAGACGTTATGGCTGCAGAGTACAGTAAACAAAAACATAGCCAAAAGCCATGGAAAATTTGCTCCACTAGCAACTATATTCTACCCAAAAGTCTTAGCTGTTGACAAATAATAAATTATAATAATCCAAAGCGTCTCCAGGCACATTAAATACCGAATACCACTAATCATTTATACGAGCACATCTGACATGAGACGTCGTGATAAAGCAATAGCGCCCCTTTCATACGACATTAGGTACATTAGTAACGCAACATTTCGTAACAATCTGCACAGTGGTTCATTCGCGTGTGAATCCTTAGATACAGACGCTCATTTCCTTCTACGCTTTCGGGTTGAACGCGACACGATGTTCTACATTATTAATATTTGCAATTATTCGCTGGAGCTGTAATAATTTTGTAACATTATTATTATTATTATTAATGTGCACCGCTGAAGCTACATTGACAAGTTAAAAGCTTCAGGTTCCAAATTTTGTTGATTGTTTGTTTATAACAGGTGTTTGCATGTTACAGCTGATAGGGTAGCCATTGACCACTATCTCACCAATTTGTGAGTGATGATGCGATTGAAGACAGTCCACAGGCGTAATGACTTTCTAGGCTGCCGGAACACACCGTTAAGTGCTTGGTGACAGATTTGCTACTTGAGAGTAGCCAGGTGAGATAGTGAGTGTACCACCTGATCAGGACCGAACAGGGTCGAGCCCTGGAACCCCAGACGGTAATTTGCATCAATTGGACATCATTGAACGCCATTGCTGATATACTTCAGCCTGTTACGCGGTGGTTCCTGGTGGTTGTTATTATTAAGGGGACTACAGATTTTGAATCCGTTTACATAAAGTTTTCGGAGAGCATCGGAAAAAAAGATTTATTTCAAGAAGGTTAAATCCCTCGAAGAGTAATTAATAGATTCAAGCTTCACATACAGGCGTTACCCTGATGAAGTATTCCATGATTGCAGTAAAGGTATCCCAAAGTCATGGGTAATATGGTAGACCATCAAACAAGAAACTTGCTGCTGGGCTGTTAGTTCCTATCTCATCCCTCCAAATAATCTAGGTATGGTCACAGGCAAGGTCAATAACAGAATAATGCCTTTGAGCCTGTCGCCAACTCTTCTATTCTTAGCGGTGTATTTTCGGCACCTACAGATTATGGAATCAGAAGTGTCTTTGGCCCTTCTCGCCTTCTGTGCCCGTTTCAGCCTTTCAATCGCTTCCCCAACGTCTATTGGAACTAAAATTACCGAAAGCCGTAAACAGAATCGGTAAAAAGCAGTGAAATGAAAGAGAATGCAAGCAAATCCACTGCCCTTAAATATTTCACATTGAAACGGCTCGCGAGAATGCTCTTTCTACAAATATATGTAGAAAAATCAATTTTGCTCTTGACGTATTTCAAGCTGATTTTTCAAATACTACCTACATTCTTTGCTCTTTAAGCAGGCCCACGGATCCTTAAAGTAAAGATTAGGTAAAGTTATCAATATAGTAACTAATTACGTTACAAAATATTTTCATTTAGTTTAGAAAGTACTGTAACAGAAACCGCAGGCAAAACAGAACTGTGTACAAATTGCTTACCTACTTCCTTTAATAGGGGAATGTGTTCTTCCATCGTGTACATTACGTTTATTTACGAGAAAGCAATACGAGAATAATAAGAATTTTTCAAGTGGAGCGATGTCTCAGGTGCCGACCCGCATCTGAATATGTTTCGCGTCGAGTGTGATCAGAATCGAGATGCAATTTTTATTGTCACAGAACGCCTGAGTAAAGCCATAGAAAAAATAAACCAGTATGAAATCTTCACTAAATAGTAGATAGAATTAGGGTAAGAAGTAAAATACTTTGGAATTAGCTGTTTTTTGATATTTTTAAGGCAACAATGTTTTATGTATTTTAACATACTTTCGTTATTATTTATTAATAATTAGACATATAAAATGAATTCATTACATGTACGAGAATGTTTCATAACCGATGCAAATATATGCAAAACTCTTATAAAAAGGCAGAACAAAAATAATTAAATAGTAAAATATTATTAGTAATTGGTGGCAGTGTTATTCATCGGAAATAGTTATTTCCGATTCACCAATGTCAACATTGATTTTACGAACCTAGACTTTATTATAATTTGGTAGATATTAGACGAGCTAATTAATCGTAGATTTTAAGTGTCAATGGTTCTTTAAAACTTTCTGAAAACTCGTTTTTCACATTCATAAGAGCGTCATAGATGGCTTAATTGAATACAAATAAATCAGCATTCACTATTTTTTCAGCAAAAAGTACATTATTTCGAAGTCACAGCTTTCAACTATTGCACTAATTCCAATTTATAGTACGAGAATATTATATACATGTACTGTTCAGTGTACATGACAATTGTATATTATATTATCACAGACTTTTATTGTCGCAAAAAAATATTTAAACAAGTTAAAGCAAATATTTAGGGGAGTTACTTACGTAATTATCACTTCAAACTTTATAAAGCTACTTTACCGCTGAATTTATCTAACTGCTTACATTTTACTGTAGAAAAGCTATGAACTTTTATTGCCTTAAAAATTCCAAGAAAATTCTGAATTGTTACAAGGAAGCGTAAGCACATGCTATTTAGTTACAGAACATACTTCATCACTTGTATAGCAGGCTTCAGTGGTGCCACAGTTATTTTTTCACCATCATTCATATTTAATAATGTTTATGAAAATCACTATAATAAGCAATTTATAAGAATATCTGTATTAAAACTTTCCTACTTATTTGTTATTTAAAATCATATTCCTGAATTGAATAGAAACATTGGACCAATGTTAGCCGAGCCGATTTGGACTGCCGTGCTGTATGATTCGGTCCTCACCGCCGCCCGTCTTGAGCTTCACCGCATGGTGGAAAGGCGTTTTGCAAATGTTCACCTGGTTAACCACCAGGCTCAAGCATAAATTCTGTGGCTAAGCACCTAACTTCCAGTAGTAGTCCTTGAGAGCCAGTAAAATAACAGGCACCAGGTACAACAACTATATATCTCAGGGTCACAGGCGCAGAGTAGTTTGTCACTTGTGTCGAAATGCATCTGTTATAGACAGAGGTTACTGCTAATCATCAGGTGGCACCCGTGCTTGTTCTGTCAAAACCGGATAAAAAAACAAGTTCTTTTAAAGTTCATATTGTAAAGACTATGGACTCAAACACGCTTGTGTCAATTTTTATTATAGATAATTTTGTAGATCAGTTTTTGTTATTTATTATTGTAATGAACACATTATGTATTCAGAATCAGAATCAGAATATTTATTCACCATTATAACAATGTTTGTTACACTAGGTAGGTCATTTTACATAAGTGGTAATGCAAATCAATTTACATATAAGTTTGAATATACACATACATTATAAACACACGCATACACAATTCATTATTGTAGCATTAGTTAAAATTATTTCTGTCATTACTGTAATTAAAAACCATACTATATAACTAACATTATTGCAATTTATGTTATTTCCCTTGTGAGGTCAATAATTAATAAAACAATCAAATTAAAATGTCAGAAACTAAAACACTTCATAACATAATATAATATAATCAGCCGTCTCAACACGTCACAAAACATTATAGTGATAATATTTAAACCTATTTATTACTTTTCCAATTTTTCCAAACAAAATTTTAATTAATATATATATATTTCTTTTCACAAAAATGAAGCATCTCTTAAATTCATAGTCATAAATTCATTCAGAGAATAGAATGGGTTATTTTGAAAGAAAAGTTTGAGTGTCTTCTAAAAAGCATTAAAGTTTTGTTGTGTGATTTTATCAGGCATTTTTATTTTCATACATTTTCCTTGCTTACTAACTTTTACCAATCTAACCCTAGGTTGTTGTTTTTGTTTCTTAGGTTGTAGTCATGCATGTCTCTATTTTTAGGTAAATTTTCCTTGTCCGCGTGTATTTCTAGGAGACTGCTATAAATGAACAGAGATACAACGGTCATAATTTTGTTTTCCTTAAAGTGCTCTTTGGCAGATGTGCGTTTTCTCAGACCATTTATAATTATTCTGATAGCTCTTTTTTGGCACTTTAAGACGTCAGAAGTTTCTTCTCAAATTACAAACGGGATAAAATCTACATAGTGATAGATGTAGCGTTTGACACCCGCCGAATTTTTTGAGTTGAAATTCCCCTACTCCTAAAGTAATTCAATCAAGTTCGATCCGCGAAGCGTCCGACAGGCGTCTGCTATTGACAAGGTTTTGTAGTTTTTAATCTCCTACTTTATTATGCATTCCGCACACGCCTATTCCTTGTAGGGCCCGAGTTGGGTGCGTTCGGCTACCGCCGAGAGAGAACCGAGCTCCCGAACCGACTGCCGAGTCCGCCAGAGAGCCGGTAAGCTGAAAACAACGCGGAACTTTTCGCGGAAAACTAAAGTTTTTGGATTTTTATTGCTTTTAAACAACGTGAGACGCAATATTATTAAAATTTTAGTTGAACCCGGTAGTATTTACAGCTGTTTTATGTACGCAAAGTTTCCGATGCAAGTCGCGTTTTATTCTTCGGGATTTTCCTGACTTTATTGTTTTATATTGGTTGGAAGTGTTAATTGCTGCTATAAAGAACTTATTCAAAAAACTTCGCTCAGTTTTATTCAGTTTATTTTACTTTGTAAGCTACAACTTAGGTACATAGTAAGTAAAACGAACTTAATAGCGACTATTAAAGCAAAATAATCATGTTCAGTAAAAATGTACCTACCTGACGTTGATGCACTAGCTTGAGTGTCACGTCAAAGTTAGTTTACAGGTTCGATTTTTAAAATGGACAAATGTTATTGGTATTTATTATGGGACATTTTCAGAAACTGACAGGAGTCTGGCACTCCAGTAGATGGCGATAGGCTCGCCTGTATTTGGGAATCCATAACATCTGCCAAAACGTGGGTATTATACATATTCGGGGAAACATATACTTTTATTTTTTTTATTTTTAGGTACTTAGGTAAATTGCTTAGGTATTTTTTCTGTTGGTCTGTTCGGAACTTTTTAACGACCTATCTACTTATTTCCGTGAATTTTGCATCTAAAAATATTTCATGCAAATGTTTTGATAACCGCACTCTTCCTATCGTTGATTCTATACATTTACTTACAGTTACAGTACTTATCAGAAATGAATTTAGTTGGTCGAAGTCTACCCTCATAAATACGCCGTAATGCTAACTATTTTTTGTATATAGTAGTCGAACATTTCTTGAAGCGCTCGTATCAAAATTGGCTAGTCGTTCTTCTCATCAACTAGGTTAAGCAATGTCTGCTGCGGTAATGACATGGATGGGTGATCGCTAATACCATTTACTACTGGTGCTTACGTGCAGGAATCACTTTAGCCCGTCTGTCTCGGTTTATGTCTTAGGATAGCAGTCGTTAGGTTATGATGGTGGAGCATTTTGTGCATACTCGCTTAGCTAGCTGCTACCCTTAAATAGAAAATCTAGCGCCAAGCGCGTAACGGTGTTTTTTCCGCCAGGTATAATGAAGAGCCTGTAAGTCTAGTTTAGACTGAAAGATAACTTCGACCACGTCATTACATACTATCAGGTGGGATAGTGATCAAAAGCTAGCCTCACAGCGACAAAAAAAGTATATATCATTACTACCACTATTCGACATATTTAAGTTGGGACGGTATGATATATGTTCTCTACCAACTCAAAATACGACGCAAATAGGTATTACTAACCTTATATCGGTTTAAAGATTGGCCACTTACGTGACGCTTATCCTGCTTGGTAATGATCTATTCGGTAGTATTCTCGTCACCTTAAGAATTAATTTAAAGAGGCTTGTTGAACTCTGAATTAACAGATACACCACATACGTGTTGACGTGCATGCTGCTTATTCAGCGCAATATTGGCCTTAGTCGCCTTTCAGGACAAACTTACTACAATAGTATTTATATTTTTTAAAGATGTCTTACATTAGTTCTTGAACTCGCAACACCATAATACCGTCCTTTCCCGTTATCAATTATGCTATGGATAGAACGGTATCGTGTGGTTTTGTGTTCAATACTATATTCGCTGGAATTAATCATTATTTTTCCGATATCAAAATATATTTTGATATCGGAAAAATAATGATTAATTCACTTAGCATGCGTCAATGCATTTAAAATAATACTAAGTAGTTTAAAACATCGTCATCGAAATGGTGTTGAGTGTTGATCAAATATGATGCTACTTTTTTATGTTATTGTGACGGAACAAGCTCAAAGCCCACCTGATGTTAAGCGGACTAACCTCTGCCTGTAACAGATGCATTTCGTTACACGTCACGAATTGCACTGCGCCCATCACCTTGACACAGAGTTGTTAAGTCTCATGTGCCTTTTATTTGACTTATATTTTATATTTTACTTGCCTTTAATTAGTTAAAAATTATTAGGGTAGATATCACCACCATCAAGCATATGTGTGTGCTATCAAAAGGTATAGAAAAAATTCCGCTGTTTAGCTCGTCCATAAAATAATTGGTAATGTGACAAGATGGTATCCTGAGGTTACTTAGCATGCATTAATTTTTAGTATAAAATGATACTAATAAAACAAGAGGATAATATAAAATGGTCCTCGTATTCTTAAACCAAAGTACAGTATTTGACATAAGAAATATAAACTAATTAAAAAAGTAATAAACCTGACTACAAATCATAGATTTTCATTAAACGTTTTATTCCATTGAATATAAACTGCAAGTTATGTATATTTATGAGATTGTATTATAAAGCCCTTCATTTTGAAACACTACTCGATAGGTCAGATGAAAAAAAAATTACAACTCACAATATTACGTCCTTAATCCGCCAGTTTTTTTATTTATTTTTATGTACCTAGAATCACTTGCGCTGTCAATACGATTCTAACGATATCTCTTACTTTGATATCGGTTAGACCGTTTAGTAGTTATGGAGTAATAAAAAAACTCACAAACATACATACATATATACATGAACCCTGAAAACATAGCTCTCCTTTTTATTGGCAGACGTGTAAAAATACAAAATATTGCAAACACAATCTAATTCAATAAAATTAGCTTCCCTATAAAAAGCGGGTGTCGATCCATCGTCGCACGATCATCCGTCTCACAATCCGTCTGTTCCAGACGTGCGTTCGTACTTTCGCTAAAAATGCAAATTTCTCTTCGGAATGCCACCACGCCCTCAGACCGGCGCTGACTTAGGGACCTACAAGAGTGGGGGCTCAATTTTTCACGAAACCGAAATGAGCAAGACACACCCCTCGGAGCCGTGAAGTGCGTTGGAGTCGGTCCTTTGTCAGTATTTCATTACACGCTGTGATTTTGGGAATGAGCTTGGTTTTATGAGATGTACTCGTGTGGCGGATGAATGGGCATGTTTATGTAAAATTGTCTTTGATATAAATTTTGCGTTTTGTGAACAAAATATTAATCCTACGTTACTGAAATCGAGCAATATTTTGATGCTACATTTTACTGCTGATAGCCTAGTCTTCAGCAGGAAAAAAAGGTTGACCGCAATCTCATCTGATAGTAAGTAAGTAATAGTAATTGGTGAATAATATGATCGAAAGGGATACATCAGGCAGTTCTAAGGAAGGGAACGGGCGCTCAAGGACAGCTCAAGGACAGCAGGAACACACCGTTAGCTATTTGGTGACAGAGTTTCTACTTGAGGATTGTAGCAAGAGAACAATGCCCGAAAAACGAGTATGCTGCAAATTTATACTTTTATGCAGAGTATGTTTTTTTTCTGTCCCATATGTTGTTTGATTAATCATTATCATTCCGCTTGTTTTCCCTGATGTTGTTGAAGAAGAAGCGGTGTGTGTAAAACACCTACTTTTTGCCAGACATGTTTTGTAAAGGGAGATCTGCCTATTGTTATCTACTGGGCATAGTCCTGCTACTAAACAAGTATTTGATGTAAAACCTAATAAATTGTCAAACAAACCCCGGAGAAAATCTTGGAGATTCCGAAAATGCGCTTAAAAAAACGTTCATCAGAGATACCACCGGTTCCATGTACTGGTGTCATCTTTTACACGGTTGTTGTATTGTTTTATTTTTATTCATATCCGTTAACCTAGCATTTTCCTAGCATCGCCGTTGATGTAAAGTGATGATTGCTGCCGAAGATGTTGTTCAGGCTCACCTAGAATGGCTCTCAAGAACAGCTGTAAACTTGCAAATAAGATAAGCGTAGAATAATGTTTACGGCATACCAGTACGATTATACTCTATATATTTATAATCACGTCTTGATAATTTGTTTTCGATGACGATTTTAATCGATTTAGCTATCATACCATGGCGAGAAAAACTCATTTCACGTTGATACTTGGCTGATGATGAATTGGCTGCCTGAATACTTTAGAGAATGTACACAATATAGTAAAATATATTATTATGAAAAAGGAAATGCTATGTAGATATTTAAATATATTTTACTGTGAACAAATAGGTTAAGGTATCTAAATAAATAGTCTAACAGATATATAACCAACTTTTCAGACAGAGTTTGCCAATACAAATTACAATCGACATATACAATGTATTAATGGTGTTACCGGAATAAGTCATGTAGTGCTCTATTTGAGAACTACTCATTAAAGAGGCCTAAGAGGAATGCTATGTTCTTATCCAAGACCTGAAGAACTTTTATATAAAACACATTACGGTTTCAGAACTAAGAGGCAACAACACGAACACCACACTCTCAAATTTATAATTTTGAAAGTGTGGTGTTCGTGTTGTTCTTGACACTTATAATACTAGTTTGATAAAATTGGATTACCAAAGTAAGTTTAACCATTTTATTAGAATAATGAAAAAATTTATTAGACATAAGAACTAATAATAACAATAATTTGTTTATTGTGATATAAAAACGTTCATTACAAACAATTACAAATTATCACACAGTAAAATTTACATTAATCATTATATAATACAATGTCAAAGTAATCAAATGTCAAAAATAATAAAATGTTAAAGTATACATAATTTAATGTGAAATTGAATAAAATTACAAATAAACATCATGCCAATATTAGGGCGCATCTCATTGGTCTTTGAGACCCTCACAATATTGTAAAAACACAGAGAAAGTAACCTTCCATTTGTCACACATTATCAATTGCGGTGTTGGCGTCGAGAAGTGCATGAAAGTGGCGTCGGATTCGAACTAATAACTGATTACGTGTGAAAGCTCACAAAATTACTATAATATACCGTAAAACATTAAAAATAAAGTTTTCCCCACAAACGTAGTTTTGTTATATTTAAAATACCCAGTTTTCAAACTACATTTGCATGCATCTCCTTGAACCCAAAATGTATGGTTCTTGGTTGTCAGCTTTCCGTAAAAATATGTATTTCAAAATTATTTCGAAAAATCGTATAGTATGGAAATCTTACTGTCACATTTAGACATAAAATCAAAGGAGAAACGAAAACTGGCAAAAATGATTTTAAGCACAAGTATATACAAAATATCAACGAGTTTTAACATTTGTTATTTAAAATATGACGGAAGTACGTTGGGTTAGAAAGAGCTACGAAGTCTTAAGCTCATTTAATGTATTCAAATCGCAACTTACTCGACGAATAATCGTTACAATGACCTGTTATAAACAAGACATTAACGCGATGCCTACTTACATAACTACTCGTGTTATATACGAACGCTGCTAGAAATATTTCATGTTAATACACTCTTGCAGTATTCTTGTACTCATGCAGTTTTTGAGAATAAATTTCTTTAATGATTTGAAACTAAAAGTTTTCGACAAACATAACAAAATCTTGAAGAGTAAACGGAATAGATAATTGTAAATACTTACATATTTAATTCACTAATCATAGAACGCTCATTATTCAAATTTCCAAGCTGTATTTACACAGCTAATTTTCTAAACTATTAACACATTAGTATTGCAGAACGGACGGTATCGTAAATCAGAAGTGCAAACAGTGTATTAATTACAAATGCAAACAGCGAGTGTGGTCTGCCGCAGCCGTCTCTATCCTGCTAATGATTTGCAGTGTAGCTGTGGAAGCCATGCTTACCAGGTGCGAGTGAGAGATGGAGGTCCAGCTCCATTATTGATACAGCTGTTACTATTAATTTTTTTCATCACAATTCCCGTGAGATGTGCGAAGGAATTACTCCCCCCTATAGCTTTCAGTTGGTTTCTTGCAAGGTGCGGCAAAGAGAAAAATACCAGAAGAAATTTGGGCCACAACGACTTAAAATAACTGCCATATTACTCTGTGACCCCAAGCCGCTTGCAAAGCGTGGGATAATTCCCACCGGTGGTCCGCCATAATTGGCGAACCACCGGTGATGAGGCATTCGGCGCAAAATCGGAAGATGCCGGTTCGTTTCCAGCCCAGGACAAAGAAAATCGTCTTTTTTGTTGCTGATAGGCTAGCCTTTGACCCCTACCTCACCTGATGGTAAGTGATGATGTGGTCGAAGATGTTGTTCAGGCCAGCCTAGAATCACTGGCTCTCAAGAACACCTGCCAGAACACACTGTTAGGTGCTTGGCGACAGATTTTCTACTTGGCCAGGCGGGCATTTGAAAAATGCCCAACTACTATGCTGTAACGACTGATATCGTAAGACAACTACCACGACCGACGGCTTAACGTGCCCTCCGAAGCACAGAAGCGCTTTGTTGTAATGTCACTAGCGGGCACCCATCCAACTCCTGACCACGACGGACTTTGCTTAACTTAGGTAATCGATTACAAAATTACAAATTTACGAGAGAAAAAAATTACAGTCATGTGCGGGATTCGAACCCGCGTCCATCCACCCCTTTAGCCGGGGTATGCTGTGACCAATTGACCTAACATGACACAATGACTCATAACTGTAATTCTTGCTCTCGTTCTTCATGCAACCATCGTATTGGTACTACAAAACAAGATGTCGAGCTAACATGACATCTTGTTTTGTAGTACAACGCAAGTTGAACTATAGGTGTCTCCCTCATCCCAATACGATGGTTGCATGAAGAACGAGAGCAAGAATTACAGTTATGAGTCATTGTGTCATGTTAGCTCAATTGGTTAGAGCATACCCCGGCTAAAGGGGTGGATGGACGCGGGTTCGAATCCCGCACATGACATTAATTTTTTCTCTCGTAAATTTGTAATTTTGTAATGTAATGCGCCTAGCAGGCGTCATTGCAAACTTAACAATATTAAAATTAGCTAATCGATTTAGAACGGCTAAGCAAACTTCGCTACGAGCGCTTCAAAAACTGTGTTATTAATCTATTATTATGAATTAATATTTCAAATCAAATGACTTTAACAACTGATATTTATTTATTAGAACCAATGTACTGTTTTAAAACATCCATAGCAACTTCACCCTGCTCTTCGTCTACACAGATTAATCTATCGAACATTAGAATATACCCCTTTAGATTGGATCCGTGTTCTTGACCCGTGATATTTTAAATAGGATTCCATTTTAGGAGGAGCTCCTTCTTCGTGTTCTTATTCCACAGACGTTATTTAAGTAGAAGTACTTTAATAGTACATATCAAAATTAAGAAATAATAGAATTACGTAAATATCTTCATTGTACTTATCCATCAGCTAGTTGAGACTGAGAAGATATATGCTTTTAAATAATTTGACTAGGTAGAAACCTACATAGTCAAATTACAAATAACTATGTTATTCTGTAGCCCAAGCTCGAACATATCGATAGTCCGTAACGTAAACGTATCGAGTTTACAGTACGTTTACGCAGGAGGCGATGGTTGACAGCACAACGCATCGTTTGTTGGCTAACGTGAACTCGATAGGATTACAAAAGTGACGTCATCCGACATTAATCATATTTATTGTACCTTCTTTCTAAGAGATACTGATTATTCCAAAAGAGGTTTGAATTAATTTTCGGCCTATACCTCTATAATATACATGGAAGTAATAAGTACTACGGTTGTACGTAGTACTTATTACTTCCATGATAATATAATATTCCTCTATGATTGATATTTGTCAATTTTGCCGTTTTATTTCTACGAGCTTACGTTAAAATTAGGTTCGTACTCGAGATTTCATACAAAACTTTTTACGTGACGAAATGTTCGTTTTAGATGTCAAAACCTTTAAATCTGCCAAAATGTAGTTCCTTTTACGCACTGTAGGGGCGCTGACAAATCCTATACAAAATGGTGATATTTCGATACGTTAACTCACGTTAAGATCCACTTTAAAAATAAACATCACAAAAAAAGCTTCCAAATCATCAAACGTAATATCATCTTTAATCCAAAAGGAAAACCCATGTATTATATATTCCAGCAATAACACTTAGTATTAAAAACAATTTATAGGCGTTTAATTCAAACGCGATCTGACAAATGTATCTCTAAAGCGTAAAATTACTTCCATCCATTCTCAAGATGAAAAGGATCATAAAAATAATAATCTTCATAAAAGGTATGGGTGTAGTGCGCCGAAGCCGGCGATGCGATGGAAACAAAACGTTCGACTAAAAGCACCCGCTTTAATTTCATCACCATAACTCAACCGTGTAAAGATACGGTTTTTCATGGAGACTCGAATAAAAAGAAGGCGGCTTGGTATTCGAAACAATAATGTAGGTACCGAGTACGACTGTAGTTGCTATTACAATGGAGACATGCGGGCGGGGGACGCAGACGCAAAGTGAAATCGGTCCTTTCAAAACATTTTGCTCTGCGAGTTTGAAAAATAAACCGGGAGCACTATTCAACTACCCACTGTGTGGCCGTGGAAAGTGTCTACGATAAAGAGCCTTGCAAAAAAACCCCATCTGCGAAACTGGGACGGTTCGAGGAGTCGTGCATCTGTTTATTTCACATGTGAAACTGATATTGTATTTACATTACCTGATGGAAAACGTCTGAGCCTTTTTCCATTTTTTACTCGATATTTCTGCTGCTTCTACATAAAGCAACACCATTGACAAATAAGTTAAAGCGACTTCTGACTGGCGTAGTCTAGGCATGTCATAAAGAGAGATAAAAAGTGTATAACGAAAAGGGTTTTGAGTGCGTATCAGTGAACTACATGGAGTTTATTTAGGCGATAGATGTGAGTATCAAGATGACGGGCATCAAAACAGCATGAGGGAAAATTACATGTTGCTTCGACACTATTTAGCGTAGAAAATTTAGCTGATTTTATAGGTAATATCAGGTGAGTTATCGTTCTCACCATATCCAAGAATTATATCTAAAATCACAAACATAGACTTAAATTACTTGTGTGCTGCCATGTAGAAAATATTATGTAGAATAGAAAGGGCAATCTTTACCTACAAGTCTTTTCTTATCAAAAGATGGAAACCTAATTATGTTCTTGTGTCGTCTAATGAGTTGTTAGTGACAACAAAGCACTAACCCTACACCAGAAGGATAATGTCAGGAAGATGGTGAATGGAAATTATTACATATCGCTACAAAGATAAATAATAAAATGCAACAGACAATCAATCAAGTTACCGATGTTTATTTGTTTTAGACAGAACACCTCAAACAATGAAAAATGAATTGAAAGCAAAACATACGAATACGTGCTAATAATAATGTGAATTAACGTAAAATTTAAAGTATGACGTAACGAGGGCAAAGCAATGCCGTACAGAATTTCAAAGCTTTATACTATGAGTATCGAAGCAACTATTATGAGCTGGTAAAAATGTATGCAATACAGCATTTTTCCAAATGATTATATTAAAATTGCTTGCAAAATTTAATGTACAATTTTGAACCTTATTACGATATAATTAAGATTAGCATGACAAAGGATTTATTTCGAAATACTGTCTCAAAACTTTCAAGCGACTTAAATTCAAATGTAAACTCAGGAATAGAGTCAAAAGCCTCCCCGGATCGCTTTCCGCAAGTCTCGAATATTCGATTCAATCGTCTCACCTCGGCTTGGCTAAATGGGAAACTATTTTCGTAAAGGCTGTGTGGATAGTGTAGAACTCGCGCAGAGTGGATATAATGGTGAACATACATTTTAGTTAATTTGTCTTACTAAAACAATCTTGCCAAATTTGGTTACTTCTTAATATTTGTAGGTGTATACGATCAATCGAAATATATATTCTTTTATATATTCTCTAGTATACGGAAATACGACATGAATTAATAAATTTTCACAAAAGACCTTTTGTTAATGAAGTTTTAAACGCTCGTAGTTTCAACTAGGCAAGAACCATACTCAATTCAGACCTGATTTTAAAATCTATATTGTATTAAAATTGCAATATTATTAATACAATATACATTTCCTATAAATATACTTAGTAGTTGAGTACTGTAAAGTCCTTAAGAAGGACTAGACAATGTTCTCTGCAGTCATGACTTGGATAAATAAATGATAATGGCATTCAAAGAGCGATCCGTGTTTTCGTGATTTTAAAAATATCCCATGTGATCACGAATTCTTCAAATGTTGTATAAGTTCCGTCTTAGATATAATTAAGGGCGCACCGAGCTTTTTAGGCGCGCCGCGTATGTGTGCGTAAGTAAGGCACGCCAGCAGCATCCGTCCCCGTCCGACGGCCGAAGAATTTACTAAAGCGGATGGGGACAAAGCATCGCCGCTCTGACTAAAATGGACGGAACATGCGTGAATTTGAGTATTTCCTTCGTATAATAAAAACAAATACCTATTTGAAAAATGTAATGTGTATACGTTATAGAAAACATGTTGTTTTTATTATTACTCAAATACAATGACTCTCCGTTAAGTATTTACGCCGTACTAAGGGTTTATTAATTTTTTAGATGTAACTTTGGATTTTTTTTCTATAGCGAAAATTTTACGTAATCGTATTTCCAAGGTGTATGATTTATAGAATGAATCCTTAAATATAATATATATTAATTACATAACTCAAAATCAAGAAATAAAGATACAGCAAGGGATCAAACGAACCACAATTACGTATCGCAGGCTTAAGTGATAGCCAAGAGGTAATAGCTGTTGACAGCCGTGCCGTAGATACATGACTTGGTCCCCAGCGCTGGCAGATATACACCGGATGGTTGAAGAGCATTTAGCGAATGCTCGCCTGGCTAGATACCCAATTTAAAGTAGAAAATCTGTCGCCTAACAGTGTTTCCGGCAGCAGGCCCTGAGAGTAATTCTAGGCCTGGTCGGTTTATCTTCCTGGCCCACATCATCTCTTACCAACGGGTGAGATAGTAGCTAAGCCAAGTCTATGAGCTGTAAAAAAAGCACTGCTCCATATCGTTCAGAGGGACGTCGGAAAAGAAGACTGAGGGAAAAATTGTCTATATCTAGCTTGCATATGTGGTGGCAACCACATACGTTCATCTGAAAAAGGTGTTGTTATAAACTGATTACCCTCATTACCTTAAAGGTAGTGGGTATACCATCAACGAGAGTCCGGAGTCATAACTTTTTACAATTATGTCCTCGGATTGTCCTGTATGTTGCTACCGAAAACATCATTTTGATATGTTATTACATGTCTTTTGTGCTATTAGCAATATAAGTTTTTTTAACCTCTTCCCTTGCACGTGAGATATGTATATATATTGACTCTAATAGCACAAAAGACCCGTTTATATATATATATATATATATATATATAGTTGATTTTTTTTTATTTCCTGCCACAGACGTGACTTTCAACCTTAAATGATATATATATCACGTCTATGGCAGGGAATAAAAAAAATCAACAGTTTTTTCACATATATCATTTAAGGTTGAAAGTCACGTCTGTGGCAGGAAATAAAAAAAATTAAACAGTTTTTTTCACCTATATATTTCCTCTACCTATAACAGACGCATTTCGTCAAGTAACGAACTGCACTGCGCCAGTCATCCCGATACATACAGTTGTTGAGTCTTATGTGCTTGTAATTTTACTGGCTATCAAGGACTGCTGTCGGAACACACTGTTAGGTGCTTGGTGACAGATTTTCTATTTTATGGTGGTAGCTGCCAGGTGAGCATCCGCAAAATGCCCTCCCACCGTGCGGTGAATCTCAAGCAGACGAGGAACTTCAAATCATGGACCTTCGGCAGGCAGTCCATAGCTATAACCGCTTGGCGATCATTGCTTCAATACCACAAAAACTATCCACTAAATTACCCTATAAACGGTCAAAATTATTAATAAATTCGTTTACCCGTAACAAATGTAATAAACTCAATAACTATTTAAAAAGTTGAATTAGTTATTGTGAAAACCTTTCTCAAAATCTCGTGTATTACGCGATCAAGTACAATAGTCAGACAATCTAGCAACAAAACTAAAAATATATTAGAATTTAGAACTTCCCTCCAAAGGCGTTTGCCTTAAAAGTGCTGTTTGTGAACAATATTGAAATGTTGAAGAGTGAAAAACCTGTGTGTTCCGTTTTGACAACAGCGACCGGTTCCGGCGCCGCCAGCCATCCGACCAATCAACAAACATTTTTGTATCGTGGTTTCAAACGAACTTGCACCTATATTCATACGTGAGGTGGTGCTTGGCTGATATATCGTAAGCATTGACAGTTATTATATAGACAGGAGTTATTTTAACAAACTTCAGAAAAAAGAGAAAGTTAACGTTTTATTAAGCCAGACAAATACGGAACAATATATGTATATTGGTCTGTGTTGACAAAGCTTATATTTTTTAAATTGTCTAACTTTAATGATTATTTTTTATTGAATTCGGTTTTCTTACCACAGAGTTAGTCTTAGTTAAATCACGTAATCTACATATTAAATGAAAATATAGTAAATATCTGGTGATGTAGACATCAGTAATGGCTGACTACACTAACTACGAGTAAAAGTTCAAACAAAAACCAAAGTCTTCAAAAAGTTTTAATCGCTAATATATTGAATCAGGCGTCTACGACGCGTTTATGAAAGTCAATTAGAAAATAATAATGAAATATTCTACATTCTACTGGCACGTTCAGCAAAAGTGTTGTAGAGGCACTGCGAGATGAACTGGTTAGAACCTCGGGGCCATTCTTATTGAAACATGAAGCAGTGATAGCTCAGTGGCATTGGCTATGGACTGCCGCGCAGCAGGTCCATGGTTCGAATCCCGCCGCGGGCTTGAGCTTCACCGCATGGTGGGCTTTTTGCGAATGCCCGCCTGGCTAGCGACCACCCTCAAGTTGAAAATCTGTCGCCAAGCACCTAACGGTGTGTTCCGGCAGCAGTCCTTGAGAGCCAGTGAAATTACAGGCACATGAGACTTAACAACTGTGTCTCAAGGTGACGGGCGCAATGCAATTCGTCACTTGTGACGAAATGCATAAACATCAGGTGGGCCTCGAGCTTGTTCCGTCACAATAACATTAAAAAAAAACATAAGCGCAGCTAGTGATTCTAAGTTGGAGTCCTGAGTGTATCGAGAGATTCAATAGCACGAGATGTAAAAAAAGCTTGAGTTGTTGAGGTGAAAGATATGCTATAATTTATAATTATTATTACAATCTTAGTTAAAATTACGTACGTGACAATAGGCTTTCATAATACAAATTATTTCCTAGTCCAACCTGAATTTATATTTGTGCGCATTGTAATATGTTAAGCATATTAAGATATTGTGTTCGTGGTTCAACTTCATTTCACTATTTTCGAACGTATCCGTTTATGGGTCACTGACCCAATGTGTATTACAATAATTTAATCTGAATATTTCCAGTCTTATCACGTACCATTTATTTTTGTGTTTCGGCCAATCCGCCATGTTTGTTTCAGATTCAGATCACTTGAAGCTTTCATAAATGTATCACAATAATATGTAGAATGGCATATATGAACCATTTCAGCCACAGCAAAATTTGAATGTTAAATGGCTAATGTTTACTACTTATGCTTATGTCACAAATAAGTGTTACTAGTGATAATAACGTATAATTTATGTTTTTTTTCATATAGTTTAAAAAGAATTCAAACCTGTTAAATAGATCGAGCAAATGCGACCCCTATTACTACCCCACATTTTGTGGCACACTTTTCTGAAATATTAGCACCTTTAGATTTGTGCTTTAAGATATTAACTTTAAATATAGATGTGGCATCTGTCAAAAAAACATAGTAATAAAATCGATGAACATTAACAATATTGTATTAATTAAATATAATGTCATTGTACTACTGTCGCCATCTGTTTAAAAAGCAAAGAGTTAACATCGCTGCAACATAACTAAACTCAATACTCAAATACATCGTAGTTCATCTTAAAACTTGAGGCACCACTAGAATTAGGTTGTACAATAAACGCGACCCTCACAAACCTCAGTTTTTTGCTACTTATACAAGCATATAATTATATAAGCAAATAGTTATATAACGAACCAAATTGCTACACACGATCAGCATAGAATATCAAAGAGCTGTCTTTAAACTGCAGTTCCATATATAACAGACACAGATCACTGACCATGTAGATTGATTGCGTTTCAAGCGTCATCGCATAGAAAATATTGCGAATGTGTAATTGGATATGCGAATACGCGTCGCTCGCACCCGGTTCGTGCCGGTGACGCGCGTGACAAATAATATGACGGACGATGAAAACACGCTATTGGCTAAATGCAATTTCATCTGAGTGTGCCGCTTTTGGAACGCTGTTGGTGTGATGAGAGAAAAGCACTTTGTATTATTAACATGCTGTCATTAGCTTTGTAACCTATCTATAGCCAATACGTGTACCTTCCCATGTTATCATGACATCGTGATAAATTATTTAAACCATGGAAGTATTAAAAATGACTTCCATGTTATCAATGTTATCATCCAATGTCGTTTCTGTCCTTAAAATTCGGTCAACCCTGTTTTTTTTTGACAGCTAATAGGTTATCCTTTGACTACTATCTCGTCTGATGGTACGTGATGATGTAGTCGAAGATGTTGTTCAGGCTAACCAAGAATTACTGGCTCTCGTCATCTTTGCAAGGTTCACTAATTACATTGTTATATGTAACTAATTTAAAAGTCCGTGGGGCGCCGGGTCAGAATGTCATCTCCCCATTTCTTCCCTTGGGTGTCGTAAGGCGACTGACGGAAAAGTGCACCAAATGAGCAGCATGCCACTTCTCACATGGATGTGAGTAGGGCGCTGTGGGTATCAGACGCACAACAGGGCTGTATACCATCTTGTCCTTTTGCTTTTTAGTGCCCTGCCAGGATTTCATACAATATGTTCTTATGTTCCTGTCTTATATGTTTTGAGTGCAAACATGTTAAGTAAAAATATGATCTTGTTTTTCTTCCAGTGTATTTGATTAAATAATTTGTATGACTCTGAAACTGTGCCCGTTCAATGGCAATAGGCTCGCCTGCTTTTACATAGAACCAAAAGCCGATTGGCGAAACGTGGGTGTTTACATACCTCTGACTACCTACCTGGAATACAGACGTGATTATATGTATGTATGTAGTATTATATAAAAGTTAATTAAAAACGGCTCAATCTGTATATAGCTTAAGTTTCTAAGTTAAATATTCACACTTAATGGCTTCAGAGATATCTAAAACAGGGTAACGTATTCTAGCAAACTACCTTTGCTAGAATACGTTACCCCGTTATGGGTTCAAGTGCATCCATTTCAGCTCCATCTGCATCTCTAGCTCAAGTAACATACATGATGTTATCAATATGCAATGACTAAAAGTGTTCTACAGTGTTCTATAGAAGTGTCTATTCAGTTCCTTAAATTGCTACGTACATACATATAAAACTAGTAAAATATGGTTAAAATATATATATAAGTCATGAAATGTCAAGACGCACAAGTCACCCGACTATCGCGCCTGACCATTACAGGTGATGAAAACCATTGTCGTTCTGCTTGATACTGCATTGCGCTTAACACTCCGAGACGCTAGTTCTTTCATCTCGTTTTCCTATGAAAAATCTGTAGACAATCACCTAACAGTGTGTTCCAGCTGCTGCCTTTGAGAGCCAGTTATTCTAAATTATCCGGAACAATATCTTCTGCCATATCATTACCTACCATCAGATGAGAAAGTGGTCAAAGGCTAGCCTATCAGGCATCAGCAATAAAAAATACTTTACATATTTTGCAGCGTAGCGAAGACCACTTAGTTGTTCTTAACCAATGAACTAAGTTAGCAACCCGCTGCGGTCATGATTTGTTTAAGTGATCGCTAGTAGCATAATAGCGCTTCCGTGTTTCGGAGGGCATGTTAAGCCGGCAGTCCTAGTTTTGTCTTAGGATGGCAGTTTATAGCATGGTGGTAGGGTATTTTGCGTAAGCCCGGCGCATGGCTAGTTACCACGCTCAATTAGAAAATCTGTTGACAAGTCACTAACGGTGTATTCCGGCTGCTGTCTTTGAGAACTAGTAATTCTAGGTTAGCCTGAACTACATCTCTGATCACGGCATCACATACCATCAAGTCAGATTGTAGTGAAAGTTCAGCATATCTATATACTATATAAATAAAACATGATTACGTATACCATCGTCATTTACATTCAAAGGAACTTAACACAAACCTAAACCTATATTTTCAAAGAAGCAGGGTTATAATTTTATCACTTAAATCAATTTGCATGCTACCGATATTTTCAACGGATTCTGTTAGATAAAACAGACACAGATAAAAAGTACCTATTGTATTTCGGACTGTGGCTAAAACAGACCGAATCTAGCTTCGGAACTTTAAACTGAGCTGACTTTTTGTAGAGGGAGGTTTCTGTTACCAATTTATACATGATGTTAGCGCAAAAATGGATCGTGAGAATCGCCACACTAATACTAACAAACTTAGGGCATGTTTCAGAATGTCCGAGTAAGTTCTGGTTTTACTACCTAGAACATTATGTAATAAATAAAACACTATCTTTGCGTTTCACTGTCATCTATTTAGCCTATGCATCGGTTAAAACTTGAAACTCGCTGCATATTAACTGTAATTTTTATTATTCAGTTATTTTATATGTTGGTTAGCAACTCGAAACCTTATTAGGACATTCTGAAACGGACCCTTAGTAGGTTATTATTGTATAAAATGGAGCGTCAATGTTAAAAACATAAAAATATTACCTAAAAATGGAACCGATTCAAATTTTAGTGTCCCTTGCTACTTACGGGATCGATTGGCATTCACTGGGAATGACTATACCATCAAGATAGGAAAAAAAAGTAGTAATTGGAGTATAACTTAAAAACGGTTAAACCGATTATGATGAAATTTAAATAGGACTACACAGCAAGCATCAGCTTTCAAATAAAAAAACACATCAAAATCGGTTCATCCAGTAAAAAGTTCTACAAATATAAATAAATTAAAACGAATTGAGAAACTCCTCCTTTTTTCAAGATGGTTAAAAATCTGAACAAATCTTTAACATTAGCAAACAAACTGTAATTGCTTTTATATTTATTACGACTGATTAAAGCCAATGTTATTGGGATAGGCTCCCAAAGCTAAAGCCTGAGTTTGTAAGAAAATACATTGTCAACTATAAAGTAGGTACTTTACAGTATTTTCTCTACCTAATTTACTTGATTCGTTGTTGTTTGTTTTACTAAGCATGATGAAGAAAATTACAATGTTCTATTCATAAGTCACTTAAATATCCACATTCCCCATCAAGGAACTATGTCAAGTAAAATAATAAATAAAAACACCAGTAAATTAGTACATTTTACTAGAAAATATATTGAAGACTGACTAAATTACTAAACAATATGACATTTAAACATACTACGTTCTAAAATTAAATACTTGACATACACAAGTGACAACACATCTCGAGTATTTTATTTTAAATTATTGGTAAAATAAATTATTTTAAAAATAAAATCAAAATAAAGGTTCTTATCGACATATAGTAAAATAAATTGATCGATTTACAGTGCCTCCAAGTTTCCACTTCACTCCAAGCTTCCTAAGGCGGTACAATAATGACTCTAAAAAAGAGGGTTACTCAATTGACTTGTATTTCGTTTTATGTTTGTTACCTCAGAACTTTTGACTGAATGAACTTAACCGACCGTTTTTAACTTCAAAAAAAGGAGGAGGTTCTCATTTCGGCTGTATTTTTATGTTAGCAATTCAGAACTTTTTACTGGTTGAACCGATTTTGGTGTTTCTTTTTTATTTGAAAGTTGATTCTTGCCGTGTGGTCCCATTTAAATTTTCAAAATCGGTGAAGCCGTTTTTTAAGTACACTCCAATAACTGAAAAGTATTTTCCTATCTTGATGATATAATCATTGACAGTGAATGACAATCAAATGAATGAATTAACTTGTCGGAATCGGTACCATACGCACAATATTGTGAAAAAAGGTACTTTTGAACCATCGTGGTACCGACTTCTACATTTTGTTTCAAACATTTGAGTGTTGAAGTCGGTTCCATTTTTTTGATAATTTTTTTTTTAGTTTGATAGATCAAAGACATCTATTCCAAGCATCCAAAAGTTGCCTTAATGAAATTTATTTTAATAATAAGACCGTCTATTGTAACATTTTCATAACATAAGTGAATACTTTTTATTTTGTGTGGTGTAACAAAAAAAGTTGTTTATACGTATATAAATAATAATTTCATTAAAGGTCCTAAGGAACAGGGACAAGTGAGATCATATTGGAGTGTGTTGAATTTAACAGTCTCTCAAAAGTCACCCTTATTACTCCCAGAGTTACACTCGCTCAGTCAGTCTCTACAATAATTCATAAAAACATCCGCTTATTATCGTCACATTTCTCAACTTGCCGGTCATAAAACCAGCAATCATACATTAATTTCCAAGCAATTTTATTATTAAGCTGCATGTAATTTATTACACTCTGTTTATTTATCCAAATGTACAACTCTTTTGCTGCCAAGCCTCGCTAAAATGTATTACTTCCTTGGATGCAATCCAAAATAGGTAATGCAACTAGCGCCTTTTTAGACGATATGTGTTTATTTATGTTTTGAGAGAAAATATTTATGTTATTATTTTCCTGATCCTGAAATAAAAGTTTACTTTACAGATAGAATTCCGTTCTTTCAAATAGATTTATCAACAGAAGTGGCTATTCGTTAGATTAACCTTATGGTTTCTTCATGTCAACATATCTAACAAAAGATTAACTTTATACGTGCCGATACCAACAGTAAGATCTTATGAAAATGAATACATATAAAGATATATTAGTTGTATATAATGTAGTATAGACATCTTGCAACTAAAATAGTACCTTATGATCTCCTATTGTTGCAACGTTAGATGCAGGGCCAGGTTTATTGTATTTTTTGATAGAATAGCAGTAGTTATAGCAGGTCAATAGGGCGTTTGGCGAACGTTCCTATGGCTAGCTACTTCTCTTAAGTAGAATATGTGTAGCCAAATACCTAATGGTGTATTCCGGAAATTGTCCCTGAGAACGAGTAGTTTTTGATCAGCCTGAACAACGTCTTTGACCGCCTCACTAACCATCTGATGAGGTAGTGACCGAAGGAAACAATGCCATAACTATCGGTAAAATGAAAATGTAACCGATCCCTAAGAAACCTGCGTATTCAGGCTGCGCCAAAACAATATGTATGATATACAGAGTTATTGGTAAAATGCTAACAACCTCTTAGGGTTGACTTCTGCTAGTCGTAACAAACATATTGAGATGTTTTTTTAGTTTTGAAAAATATTTTTATTTTCTGTTTTTTTTTGTGTTTTAATGCCTACTCCGAGCCAAGAGCGCCCTCCGCGGCAACACTGGCCCACCGCTCCCTTTGAATTGAGTTTTGAATAGTTACATCGAGCAAAGTAAAAAAAATATGAAATAATACATTACAGGCAGAAGAGATTTCTAACATCAGGTGGTCCTCGTACTTATTCCGTTGAAACATATAAAAACACACAAAAAAAATATACTACAAAATTGTTTTTTTTTTTAAAACAAAACAAATATCGTCTCTTAATGTTTGTTGGGACTACCAGAAGTCAACCCTAAGATGTTGTTAACATTTTTCCAATAACCCTGTATATTATGAGACAAAACCTTGAAAAAAAAATTAATTGAGTATGCGCCACTTTCTTGATGGTCAATTGCAGTTTGATTGAATGAATAATGAAGTTTAACTTTAACTAACTAAAATGTACATAACTTGCTCATACACAACGAATTCTTTAACGAAATCACTGAACGATTTTACCATTATACCTCCCTTCCTAAATTTAGGTTGGCCACCTATTTATTTACATTTTATCATAAAAAACGCAGCGTTAATTAACACCGTTGCAATCAGCCCCCGTGCATATTGTTCGTCAGCCCTCGGACTAATGAAATCGTAAATCAACAGTGTCCGCGCAATCGACAGACTTTGCGAAATATTTAGTTGTGCTTTAAAATAGTTCAGTTCTTTATTATTATATTTATTGACAATAATAGTAATGGAATCGATTTTGTAATTGTACTAGGAATTTCCCCGTGGGGTGCCGCATTAGAATTTTGTCCTCCCCATATGAACGTTTTTTTTATATCTGATTTGTTAGCCTTTGACCACTATCTCACCTGATGGTAAGTTATGATGCGGTCGAAGATGAACCTTGAATTACTGGCTCTCAAGGACAGATGCCGGAACACACCATTAGGTGCTTGGCCACAGATTTTCTACTTGAGGGTGGTGGCTAGCCAGGCGGGCATTCAGAATGCCCTAACACCATGCTTATCTTCTTCTTTAAGTGCCTCTCCATCAATGAAGGTTGGCAGTCAGCTTCTTAAATTGTTCCTTATCAAGCGCCAATCTGAACAGTTGCTCGACGGTCTTAATCCCCGTCCACTCCCTGATATTACGGAGCCAAGACATTTTGCGTCTACCCGATTTACGCTTCCCGGGTACATTTCCCAACATGATGGTCTGTAGGAGGGAGTAACGATCATGCCGGAGTACATGTCCGAGGTAGGCGACCTTTTTCTGCTTAATAGTCCATGCTTATAACGACTGCTATCCTAAGACAACAACCGGGACCGACGGCTTAATGTGCCCTGCGAAACAAGGAAGCACTCAGTAGTAATGTCACCAGCGGGCCCCCATCCAAGTCATGACCGAGGCGGACGTTGCTTAGCTTTGCTGATCGGTTTAGAACGGCTAAGCAAACTTCGCTACGAGCTCTCTGAAGTGTCATTTTTCTTTATTATATATGTGATAGGTCTCTAAAGTATTAATCCGACTTGATGGACCAATGACATTTCAAGTAGGCGTGTAGGCGAACGATACGTAAGAGCTTACATCTTGGAGTGACGACCGCAGTGCAGTGCTGAACAGATTGTGAACGGTAACACTGCAACTATAACGGACAGGTGTTGCTTTACCATCAGGCGGGGGATATTTCCGTCTCGTCACTTAAGGACATAAAAAAAACACGAAGCTGTACCCTTCTAAATAGTCTGCCCTAATATTTAGAATTCCACTGTGCTAAGGACTGCTAAAAGTTTATCCGGCATTAAAATATTTTTTAAATATGCGAAACGAGTCCATAATGCGTACTATATACTACTAGATTATCTATTTTTAAATAATTAACATTATACCATCATTCAAATCATGCATGTAGAGTTAGCAAAACGACCGCAAAGCCAATATAATATGCAGGCTAAAATCACCTGCTCTGGGACCAGATTAACATAGTGGATTTATTTATATCGAGCAGGCTCTCCACACACGGATATGTCGGCGTCCGGTACTACATCAAAAACGGTGCACTCAAACTAATTGCATCTGCTATTGATACGGGCATGTGTAGACCTCGGCGCAGTACAGTCAGCAAAACAAGTCTTATAACTAGGTACGGTAGCTAGTGTATCCATATAGATCCCGGTTTTAGGTACTAATATATATTCTGTGGTACATGTTGAACCACAACAGCTTTAAATAAAGATACCCATTTAAAAAATAAAATAACTTTATCGCCTGATTTACCATGTTATGCAAAATGATCATAGTTCTTATATCACCATCACTACATAGTATAAATTATAGTCGCTTCCCGCTGTCTGTCCTTATGTATGCTTAGAACGTTAAAACTACGCAACGGATTTTGATGCGGTTGCTTAATAGATACAGTGATTCAAGAAGAAGGTTTATATGAAAAATAACAAAGAAACACTGATCATTTTGGAGATTTCTAATGTGATGTCGTAAATAAACTCATTGCAAATGCAGGCTGAACCCTACGAAATTGATCAAAATACTATATTATTGTACACCCTAAACAGGTCTACAAAAAAGTACGCGATTATGAGACATTCTGTAGGGAGTATCAGCATTACATCCGTGTAAAGCCGGGGCGGGGTCTCGATCGTGGGCTCGGTGAGTCAAGACCTCCTGAAGATGCTTCGTTTAGAAGCGAAACTAGTCGGGTATTCTTCCGCTTAGGCTGCGTGATGTTTGTGACGTCACGTAGATAACGAATTGTCACCAGATATATAATTTTATGCTTTTTTTAAGTGTTATATTGAAATAAAAAATGAAATATTATTTAATGTTTATTAAGATACTTTTAAAAGTGTTTGTTATTATTAAATATGGATTTCCGCAAAGTAACGCCTGAATCTATTCATTACAAATTTATTTATTATATGTTCTTTACCTAAAAGCCAATAAATAGGAGGTGATCAACATTGTAAATATTAGTCGATCACTTATTATGGGTTCTACCATAAAACCTAAAGTAGTTAACGAACAAATACTGAAAATCTTGATTCACAATAAAGTTTAGAAAGTGTAGACGAAACAAATGATCAGCTCTATGTTTAACGGGTTATTGCAATGCGGAACCCTTAAAAAGCGAGGTCTGACTCACACTTGGCCAGATTTCTCAATAATTGCAGCTAATTGCATAAGCTTACAAAAATACAAAAAAGTTCCAGTCCTAGAAACCATTCAGTGGAAAATTCTAAAGGTGCATACGAGTAGGTACGTATCTAGGTCTTTAATTTTGATAAATATGCCTGGAAGGGTGTTGTCATTATCGTTAAGGACGTCATCTATACGTTTTGATTATAATTTATGTTGCGCTTTTGTTTTATTTGGCTCTAGTGTTTTATTTTATTTTAATTTCTTAGAATGGGTTGCTTTCTTAACTATTGAACTAGAAATTAAATTTAAATAAATACACAAAAACAAACATTACTTAAAAGAGAGTTTATTAAATGATATATAAAATGAGCTCATTCAAGTAAATATGATCATAATTTAATTGTGTAAGTTCACCTTCCTTTCCTATTAAGTACTACATTTCCAAGCCTTATTTCGCACATTCTTAGGCCCACCATATTTTTACATATGGACTTACTATAACAGCCGGATCGTCCACGCTGAACACAGCCTCCCCTACTAAGGGGATATTTGCCATAATCCCCACGCTTAGCAGGCGTCTTGGGGATCGCAGTGTAAGTTGGCAGTTCTTTAGAAGGCGCTGCTGCCCACCTTCCAGTATATTTCCCTTAGTCGCCTCTTACGACGCCCATGGGATGATATGGGGAAGATTCTAACCCGGCACCCTACGGGGCATATGGACTTACATCATAGAAATTTTTAATGGTCTTAAATAAGGCCTCTAATAAAAACTATTTTTTTATTGTATAATGAGAAATGGCTCTAATAAGTTAAAATTCTAAAATATACTTTCAAAACACACCCGTCCTGGAAATCGTTCTTCTGTAATCATGAACACCACATGCGTCGTTTCCAAACCTATAGAAACATAAAAGGTCTTCTAAACGCGGTTCAATTTGTACCTACCTGCCCCTGAAATTACTTAGTTAATGCTTATTCAACAACCTATAAAAACAAAGAGGCGCCCGCGACACAAGAAGGGTCAGAAAACGCTATTGTATATTAATGGGGGGAGGGCTTTTCTCTCGCTAGTTTTGGCAAAGATGCAATTCCATTTGAATATTGTGCAAGTACGCTGTTATAGCTGTGAAATAGTTCCAGCGTTCTTTGTCTCGTTTTTTAGTGATGCAGTTAAGCGAAGGTAACTCCTATTGTCGTCTGCATAATGTAACTATAGATATCCAGGTAAGGTTATTTATAATGAAACGGCTTTAGCGTTGGTTATAGAACTTAGTGATTGCTTGCTTCTACCACAGATTACTCACACTGATTATTATTGTCTAATAAAAATATCACTGGATAGTGTGAGAGTCACGAAGAGTAACTGTTTTAAATCCTTAAAAAGCGTTTTAATACATACCACATGAAATAAGTTACTTGAGTCGGTACCCCGCTGACACAAATACCCAGACCTTATCTGATGAATCTTGTATATATAACAAATATATTTATTATTATTTGTTATATTGTATATAATAAATAATTATTTCTAATTTATCAGTAATAAAAGTGGAAGACGTTGATCAGGCTAACCTACGAAAGACAATATTTATTCGTAGAGGTTAAACTAGAATTACTGGTTGCCAAGGATAGCTGCCGAATCACACCATTAGATGTTTCGCGCTGTTTTTCTACTTGATGGTAGTAGCTAGCCAGGCGAGTATTCGCAAAAAAGTTAAAAGATGCTATAACGACTGCTATCTATAGACAACACCCGGGCCGACGGCTAAACGTGCCGTTAAGCTTTAAGCCCTTAAGTTAAGTTCATTATAGTCTCATAAAAATATCGCTGGATGGTGATAAAAAAAACTTCTAAGACAAACTTAATGAAATAACTTATTTGAGTCGGTATGCTGGAGGCTGACACAAATACCCTGACCTCAAAATCGTGTTGATTTTTCTGAACCTGATGAGATGAAATGAAAATAATCTTTTATAATACATCAGTAACAAAAATAAGTTGCGTATTTTTTAGGGTTCCGTACCTGAAAAGGAAAAATCTAAACCCTTATCGGATCACTTTGTTGTCCGTCTGTCTGTCAAGACCCTTTTTCTCCGGTACGCGTGGAGGTATCAAGATGAAATTCATATCAAATACGCAGGTTTACTGTCCCTTGAAGCTGTGAACAAATCAAACTTGCGAAAAGCATACATTTTTAAAAAGGTACATTTAATGTTTTTTTTTTTAATTTTATAATTTTATGGATTTCATTAAACAATAATAATACCATAACTTTTACTTATATACCTACAGGTTTGTACGTTACCCTCGGTGCGCAACTCCGACTCGCACTTGTTTTTAAATGTTATATGTGATGATGTGGTGGAAGATTTTGTTTAGACCAACCTACAAATAACTAGCTTTCAAGCATAGTTGCTGGATTACACCGTTAGGTGCTCAGCGACAGATTTTCTGTGAGGGCAGTTGCTAGCCAGGCGAGTATATGTAAAATAACCTACCAAGATGCTATAACGACTGCTATCTATAGTCAACGACCGGTGCGCTAACGGCTGATCGTATCGTCCGAAACACGGAAATACTCAGTAGTAATGCAACTTGCATTCACCCATCCAAACCATGACCGCAGCGAACATTTGCTTTACTTGGTTGATTGGTTAAGTATAACTAGGCAAGCGTCACTACGACCGCTTCGAGCTATTCATGCCGATTAAGTGTCTTTGAAGTTGAACCTTTCAAATGGCATGAAAAATGTATGAATGCAAGCCAGAACCGACTTGCGCCAGTTGAAAGGTGGGTTGAATTGAAAGACGCATTATGATACGAGTATTAATGATATATTATATTTTAGAATAGACTGCACCAAAACCTATTTCCCAAGCAATACAGGTTGAGTTCACAGAGCCAAATGTTAATTGATATTGAACACTGGCACGTAATAAGGCGGTCGTACGTCGAGGCGACGATTAAAAGGAAATTTTAGGGTGTTCTTGGCGAAGACGGCGTAGATGTCTCTCATTCCGCGTGTAACTGCGCGCTCGTCACCGTGTCGCTCGATTTATGCTCGCAGTATTACACGCCATTCGACACTGTGACACTGAACACGTGGAACCAAGAATGAAGTGTAATAAATGGAGGAGAACTATTAATTTTTTCACACAGTTTTTTTTTGTACGCCTTTTTATGGTAAAGTTAATTGGGTCTCAATCGCAGCTTCCGTAACACACTGTTCGGTATTGTTTAATAACATGACAAAACGCCCTACCACCACACAAATTGGTGAAAAGCAAATTTCTTTGTTTATATAATTGCTGATATTGTCATATAAGTGTTATTAAAAATATATATTGCAGGGATGACTTCAAAGTAAGTATATAAATTATTTTTGGTAAGACTATAGATTTCTCACATGTCATGTATATCTGCTCAATGGTCCATGCTATGTCACTTGACTTAAAATCTCACTAAAATCTCCCAGTTTTACACGGACAAAAATATTATATTACTGTGATGGCTTCAAATCTTTGGCGATGACGTCGTGTCACATCTCTCAGCCCATCATTTGTACCACATGAATAAATACGGTTATTTATTCATGTGTTTGTACCTCGGTTTATGCCCAAAGTGTTGCATGCTAGTTGTCAGTTTTACTTTGAAACATGTAAAGTGTAATGAATCTCGCTTATCCCTCCAAGGAGAATAGATCAAAATATATCTATTAATAAAGCTGTAATCTCTAACAAGGTTCATAAGCATTAGTACACTTATTAGTTTACTAGTATCTTTAATACGGCTTTGAGTAACTGCTCTTTCCCTGAGATCAGGAAATGTGGTAAAGTCATTGGCTTTACCAAACCTGACAAAAATTCTACTGATCTCGCCAGCTACCATCCCGTCAGTTTCCTCACTGCCCTGGAGACGCTTTACTAATGGCTCCTAGTGGACAGTTACGCATCCCATGCCCGGAAACACAATCTTATTCTCGACAAGCAGTGACCCTTGCGTTCAACAACAGGGTGATTATTTGCTATTGAATGTAAGATAAATATTGCACACCCTAAAAAGGCGGATTACATTGAATCCCTTATAACTTATAACATCATTTTACACATAGAATTCAGCAATAAATATACTTTGACTTTGACTTTGAGGGGGTAAGTTTTGAAAAATAACTGTCATCTCCACTTACTTCAGTTTCCATTCATACATCTAAGACTCCCCCTAGGATGATTGTGCCGCTTGTCTAATTGTTTCTTGCTACGCGACTATATTAAGCAGTGAGACGCCGCCAACTTTATGACTCTTAGAACGGGTCGTTAAGTTGTCGAATCAATTCCTCTCCACCCCAGCTATAAACTGTATAACTGACAAAAGTGTGCTTAACACATAATAACTTTACTCGCTCTATTCAAATATTAAATACTAAAGAATAATTTATATAAATTAAGTGTAAAATGAAGCGGTTGATATTCCGGTAGATACTTTAGAAAATAACTTAAAGCATACTATATATAAAATACTATTCAACTTATCATGCGGAGCGTTGAGTCGATGCTGAAGTCTCTTAAATAGTGAATATATATTTTTTTATCGCAAATGAGTAGCTACATTACAGAAGGTTGCTGTTACTAAAGTGATTCCGGGCAAATACCGCACATAAGCATACATATCCTCTTATTCTAATTGCAATGCTGAAAGCACGTTTGCTGGTCGTATAGATACAACACTCGTATTAAAGACTATTATTATTGTATTTCCTACAAACTTTTTATATGCTTCTTGTATGCATTTATCGCCTATTAGCAACGGTATTAATAAAATTTAATGTGAAATAAAAATAAATGTAGGTTTTTATTAAACTAAAAGTTGGTAGCAAGAACTCGGGTTAGATTCGCTTGGGTAGATAAGCGAAGGATTCTCGCTTTGAGAGGCGCATTCCAAGTATGAAAACATTTCCTTTTTAGCTTTTATTCGGGGTCATGAGGGAGTAGGAATTAATAAAAACAGGCTGGGGGAGTTCATAAAGAAAAATGTCACTGCAGTGCAAAGTAATGCTTTCTCGTTTTAACGGTATGGAGGAAATGCGTATTCACAAAATATTATTGGCTATATTAGTCGGGGGGAATAGGAGTCACTTATATGATATTCCGCTGCATACCGAAAAAAAAATTGTAGAGCTTACTGCCAATTCATTGTTTATATATTGTAAAATGTAGCTTTTTTTCTTTTACCGGCGGTATGCCTTTATTAAACAAAATACTAAACTATATACAACACTACAGCTACTACAATAAAAGCATTTAGACACCTATAAGTCATAGCAGACTCATAGGCAGTCCAAATGCTCCAGCCCACTCCCAGTTGGCAGCGTGCCCAGCATGCTGGCAGCATTGCCCCGTTGAATTGCAATGCTTATTCGTTGAGCCAAATATGTGCCAGCATTTTGATCACGCGTCGCATCGACCAAGCGCTCAGATAGGTAAATTAAAATATATTAATAAATAATAAATAAATAAATGTAGCTAGATTTCTACAAGACAATAAAATTATTTTTATATAGAACTCCCCACAGACGTTCTTAGAAGTTCGTCAATAATTTCTTTATTATTTCATAACTAGTCGCTTCATAAATATGGACTAAAATTATGTCACTGTTCAGCTGGATGCCTGCTAACCCCATCTTCTCTCAGCTTGCTAAGGATATACATCTGAGAGCATTAGTAGTACCTACCAGTAATATCTCCTTTAATAAGGAAGGGTAAGGAACATTTCGTTTAATAAGATTCAAATTCAAAATTCAAATTCAAAATTGTATTTATTCATTTAAAGTACATGCTTCAAATTTGCGGCTCTACCTACCAAACTGGGTATAACAACACCCGTATCTTGGTTGGTAGTTCCTTCCCTATAATATTACAGGTTTGTACCTACAATGTACGTATGAACATTTAATGTTTTTTTTATATATGATTTTAATCTAATCTTAATATATATTGGAGACATTATTATATATCTTCACTTTATAAAATTATTAGCTATTACACATATTTTGCTATTTGCAACTACAGTTTTGTCCAGTTACAAATTTACAGTAATTTATATTGTGTATCTACGAGTATCTACATAATATGATGCATATGTATTACCAGTAAATATTATAATAATTATGATTACAATTAGATTAACTATCTATTTGAATACCTATTTTAGTCAGTTTAGTATACATTTTAAACAAAAACATTTTGTGTTACAGTTTTGATATATGTTATCCTAACATTTTTTTTTTTTTAGTGTTGATAGGTAAGCCTTTGACCACAATCTCACGTGATGGTAAGTGATGATGTGGTCGAAGGTGTTAACAGGCTTAACCTAGAATTACTGGCTCTCAAGGACAGCTGCCGGAACACACCGTTAGGTGCTTGGCGACAGATTTTCTGCTAGCCAGGCGGGCATTCACAAAATGCCCTTCCACCATGCGGTGAAGCTCAAGTCCGCAGCGGGATTCGAAACATGGACCTACTGCGCGGCAGTCCATAGCCAAAGCCACTGAGCTATCACTGCTTCGTAACATCTAGTATATTAATGTAATAAATTGCTAAAATGGCAAAGTACCCTACAAAGCAATGGTAGCCGAGCGGACTGCAGTGCCACAGGACCATAGTTCGATCTCCATCGCCGGCTCGTGCTTCACCGCAACATGGACGGGCATTGTGCGACTGCTCTCCTAGCTACCTACCTTCAAGAAGAAAATCTTTCGCCAAGCACCTAACAGTGCGTTCCGGTAGCAGTCATCAAGAGCCAGTAAAATTACAGGCATATGAGACTTAACAATTGTATGTCTGAGGGTGACGAGTGCAGTGCAGTTCATCACTTGTGACGAAATGCATCTGTTATAAGCAGAGGTTAACGGTAAAGCCAGAACATTTAGCAATACTGTGTAATATTCATGTATATTATAATAATAGCAATAATAATTAACATAGCATTTTGCAGTTACGCCACCACTCGGCTCAGTGTCGGTATTTTGTTAATATATGAATACATTATAACAACTTGGAGGAAACAGTTTTCTAAATTAAAATCTCTCGCGAGCGAATTAAAAGCAGGAAAGTTTTCAGCTTACTTTAGGCAAAATGATATTAAATTGTTGATTTATTTACAACTTGGGCGTGAGTTACGGCTTTTTAACTGATTTTATGGAAACAACGATTGTTATTGCTTCTGGCTAGGTGTTTAATTTATTTTTGGTTTATAACATCAGTTTTGAGCGCAGTTATAATTATTATTTATAATGTTCAATAAGGGCGAGTAGAAATTTTGGAAAATTATTGTTTTAGAGCCGCATTGTTCTAATACATATGTCATCACTGGTAACACAGTCTTTAGGCACAGGTATTTTGGACGAAAAGACTCCGTAAAGTTTCTTCTGTATAACTTGCCGCAGCGTATGGATGTGGTCTATGGTATAAACTTTCCGGGAACCAGCTTGTTCGAGAGGCTGGAATTCATCAAACCTGTGACTGAGACGGTTTGTGTTGACCCTTGAAAATAGCTTATAAACATCACTCAGAAGCGTGATAGGTCTGTAGTACTTCAGCAAAGTGTTATCACCGTTTTTAAAGAACAGCACCACCACGCCTCTGTTTCATGCTTCTGGCGTTGTACCTCCAATAAGGATCAGCAGCGTCGGAAGACCACCTACAAGGTGGGCGGACGACGTAATTAAGGCCGCAGGAAGACGCAGGATGCAGGCCACTTCCAACCGATCTATTTGGAAATCTATGAGGGAGGCATATATACAGCAATGCACTGCTTGCGGCTGAAATGATGAATGATGATGATGATTGTTGTAATCAAAATTTAGCAATGTTCCTAGTCATCATAGTTTTTGTTAAATATTAATTAATATTTCTTTAAATGTATCTAACCTTAAGAGTCAACACTATACTTTGATAACTGATTCCCAAAATGTCTCATTTCAAAGTGTTTTTTTTTTTCATTTATTACATGACCACGCATTTTTTGTCAATCATCTGATCTTGATTTTTTGTGATCAGGTAGATTGACGAAACATACATTTAAACTGAAGTATGGGGCCAACAAGGCGTAAGTGAAATAAAAACAATTTAAAAACGTTACCGCAAATAATTATAATTTACGAAAGGTTATAGAGTTATATGTATTATGATAACTTTACATTGAATTATCAAATTTTGATGACTCTTTGTTTGTTGGGTATATAATAAAGCCATCAGAATCGGTCCCATTTATATTTTACCAACATCAGTGGAGTAGTATTTAAGTTACACCAATTAACTTATAAAGTATTTGACAATAAGCCTGGATGATTATTGATAATTGCATCTCTATTATCCATAGTAACCATGAACTAGTGGAAAGCATGTAAGTAAAAATAGTGTAAAACCTTTTTTTACAAAAAAACAAATCGACTACTACGTACTTGCTACCTAATAACTTGTTGGAGTCGGTACTATGATGGTTGAAAAGTACATATGCGCATGGTACTGACTTTGACAAGTTATTTCTCACTTTTGTGTGTTGAAGACGGTTTCCTTATTTGTAAAAAAAATTCACCCTATTTTTCAAACACTTTGCAGTGATCGTGGTCACGGGGTGACTAAATTATTTAATTACTATGTGTAATAATAGCGAAAACCTAAGACTGCATCATAAACATGTAAGTTTAGAGTGTTTGAAGCAGCCGTACCGACTTCAACAAGTTCAGTGTAGGAAATCGCTCCCGTAATTTATTAAATGTTTTAAAGTACTCTTTCAATCCAAGATACCTACTACTCTTTCAATCCTTATCTCACAGCACAGCTCACCAGACAAAAACTATTTCATTTACTTCTCTTAAATCGTTAGTTCCCTGAACAAAACCGACGCAACATCCAGCAACTAACGCTACGTAAAAGGTATCTCCATTACTATAAATAGATAAATAGGTAACAAAATATTTTCAAATTTTCGTTCAGTACGGTTAGTTTATAAGACCGTCGACAGCGGGATGGAGGCGTGCCGTATCTATCATCAGAGTCGCTTCAACGCAAACACCGCGTTACTACCGCTCATTTTATTAGGGGCCGCGGCCCTAATAACTGTTACATTAACTGTGGCCGCAGAGTGTGGACTTCTGAAAGTCAGCGTATAAGATTTCATATTTGATTTATTGATTAAATTCTTTGTGTAAAGCCGAAAACATATGATATGCCGTTTTTCTATTGAAATTTGACGGCTTGTCGGGATCAAAGAGAACACAAAACTGCATGTTGTGGGTTATATTCCCACCTTGTTCTTCTACAATATGGTCCCCTCCCCCCACCCCCAGGTTACTAGGTTAAGTCTATATACCTTCGACACATATCAGTAGGTGTTTGTCGTTAGATATTCATGTAATATCATCGGAACAAGTTAAGTAAGTAAATGATTATTTTTAGACATTAGTTTTACATTTGATGTACGATCAGATATTTGATAAAATAAATACGATTTGTTTGGTGTGTGGCTCAATACTAACCATATTTGTATTTTTTTTTTTTTTTTTTTTTTTTTATGTTATTGTGACGGAACAAGCTCGAGGTCCACCTGATGTTAAGCGGTTACCTCTGCCTATAACAGATGCAGTTCATCGTTCGAGTGACGAATAGCACTGCGCCCGTCACCTTGAGACATAGTTGTTAAGTCTCATGTGCCTGTAATTTCACTGGCTCTCAAGGACTGCTGCCGGAACACACCGTTAAGTGCTTGGCGACAGATTTTCCACTTGAGGGTGGTCGCTAGCCAGGCGGGCATTCGCAAAAAGCCCTTCCACCATGCGGTGAAGCTCAAGCCCGCGGCGGGATTCGAACCATGGACCTGCTGCGCGGCAGTCCATAGCCAATGCCACTGAGCCATCACTGCTTCATGCAAAAATGCCTGTATATGCATAAGTTCAAAATTAAGCGTTTTCTTGAGCTTCACCGCATGGTGGAAGGGCATTTTTGCGAATACCCGCCTGGCTAGCGACCACCCTCAAGTTGAAAATCTGTCGCCAAGCACCTAACGGTGTGTTGCGGCAGCTGTCCTTGAGAGCCAGTAATTCTAGGTTAAGCCTGCTATCACCCTCGACCACATCATCACTTACCATCAGGTGAGATTGTGGTCAAAGGCTAACCTATCAGCAATAAAAAAAAAAGCCAACTCGAGAGACGTTCTACTCAAGCTTGATAGCCGTTACAAATATTCTATCCAAAATTGTCTTTATATAAATGTAAAAGCATTTTCTCTGTGTTACACTGTATTTGAATCATATTAACTAGAAGATAATCTGTGGTTGTGGCCGTGTCGACGAAACTGGAATCTTTGCACACCTACCACTGGAGTGAGTAATGGACTAAATGAAACCAGATTATTCCTAGATACTAGATGTTTAATTTTGAATTCAGAAGATATTATGAAAGAAGCGTGGATTTAAGTAAATTAATTGAGAATCTAGTAATTCAGACGACCCCAAAAATCAACTAAAGTGATGTACATTTATCAGTTTAGTATAGCTAATGTTAGTAAAGAAGATATTGTACAAGGCCCACATGTGAGGGTTAAGGGTAAGAAGAAGAAGATACTGACCCTGTTGTCAACTATTGGTATGTGATGATAAGGTTAGGAATAGTAAACAGGTATAACGTAGAGGTGGGGACCACGAATAGCTGCCGGAGCACAATGTTGGATGCGTGAGGTAGATTTACAATTAACTAGAGAGCGGTTGCTATATCAATGAGTATTTGTATTGTTATACCGCTATGCAAAAATAGAAACTACTATGCAGAGCATAGAAGATAGCGTTATATGTATACATCAACAGTTTAAGTGTCATAATTCTCTTTAATTCGTTTTCTTTTAAATGTAATTACTTTACGGATCAATCATGAAGCCCACCTGCTGAAAACGGTAACGTCTACCAATAACAGGCGCCTTTTTTCACTAGTGACGAACTGCCTGTAATTTCACCGGAACATAGTAACACCCTTTGAACCGGAATACAGTAACGATAACTTTACTGCTTAGCGGTTGAAATAGGTACGGTGGCAGTTTTCGAACCAACTCGTTCAACTGCTACTAGTTCAGGTGTTCGTGTTTTTTATGCTATCATGGTGGAATCAGGAGGAGGCCCACATGGTATTAAGCGGTAACCTCTGCATATAACAGATGCCGTTCGTCGCAACGAACGTTCGTGGCTAATTGCGCTGCGCCCATCACCATACGACATAAAGTTGTTAAGACTCAAGTTTGAATTTTTTGATTGCCTGTAATTTCACCAGGGCCGCAAGTGCCGCAACTACAATTTGCCGAAATTTTGTGTTTCGTGTTTGGAGTGACACTTTAGACAACGAAAATTGAATTTGCAATATGAAGTTCGTTGTCTATGGTCGGACCGCATTATTCTTCAGACATATATAAAGACTATAAATGTATGTGGCAACATCATACTTAATATACACTGTAATTCTTTTTTTATCCGTACACGGGGTAGTAATTAGGCAATTATAGTTTTATTACCGATATAAGTATACTTTTCATCTCGATCCAAGAAAACATATTTGCAACATGCTCTTTGCGTTCTCACCTGAACTCCCTATCAAGATTTAATAATGTAGCCATAGCTTTAAATAATGACTTTAAACATATCAATAAGTAATGACTTTGACACGACTATGATTTATTTTATTTCTGCATATCGAAAACACGACTTTGAAGTTTGACTACATAAAAGCAAACGAATAAATATTAATTGTTTCATATTTGAGAAATGTACACCATACAAATCCGATAAAAAAATTATATTCAAAATGTATATATGCAAATGATTGCTAGTCTATGCTAGGAACGAAGTTAAACAAAAGTAAGCCAAAACTTGTTTTGCGGATATCTTTCTTTCCAGCCCGAAGTTCGAAACATCGACGCATTATAGTACCTTTTTTTTATACCGAAATGGGTAGCACTTGACCACTATCTCACCTGATGTTAAGTGATGATGCGATCGATGGTGGAACGCGCTTACCCAGAAGATACCTGTTCACTCGCATTTTGAAGACCATATTGTACTTAACCGGAAACACAGACTCACTGCAGGCAGGGTATTCCATTCCCTGGCGGTTCGTATAATGAACGAAGAAGCAAATCGCTTTGTTCGGGTAAATGGAATATCTGCCATATACCGGTGGCGCTTCTGAGTATCCCTGGGTGTCCGGTTATAGAATTGGGATGGCGGAATCAAATTGTTAAGTTCCGTTGCACACTCACCGAAATGTATCTGACGGAACACAGCAATGTGAAAATTAAGCTTTGGCGGCAGATATAAGTATGGTGGCAATACTTTCCCGGACAAAGTCGCGCAAAGAGTTCTTCCGCAAATATATTGAAAAATTTATCAAACATAAAAATAACTATCAACTATTTTACGCCATACGTCTTCTGGTTTAAATTAATTTGGCATTAATAAGATGCTATTAAAACAGCTAAGAGTTAAAATGATAGATGAGCAACATGCCAATTCACGGATCGACGTGAGCAGAATTTTACTGCATATTAGGCGCACATTAATGATTCATTATTATTATTGACACATTATTATCCTTGAGAGCCAATAATTCTATGTTAAGCCTGTTAACACCTACGACCACATCATCACTTACCATCAGGTGAGATTGTGGTCAACGACTTACCTATCAGAAATAAAATAAAAAAGGGTACTTTATCATCTTTACGCCCTCATTAACCAAAAGGTGACAGTTTTTAAGATTTTTTTAGCCTATTTAACTAACGGTTTGTTTACGTCGAGAAGGCGTCTCGATCGGTTTCGCATTGTGCATGCGTCGGCGCAGTCGTGAGCGCACGCACTCCGTGATGAAGCGACTCTGTAGGTCGCCAAACCAGTCGAGACGCCTTCTCGACGTAAACAAACCGCAAGTTAAATCGGCTTAAATAATCTTTAAAATGTGTCAAACTTACGTTAGTTTTAATCAATTAAAAGGTGACAGAAATACTATAGCAAAAAGAATAGGCCTCACGTAAGCGACAGGTCAAAAAACCCAATCCTATTGTATAGTGAGATATAACATGCAAGTACTTTTTTGCTATCGTATAGAGTAAGCAGGTAAAATAAAAGTTAAATTTACTTATAATGTATATAAACGGTTGCCACTTATGCCTAAATAACATGATAAAGGTTTAGCTAATCGCAATCTAGATACTTATTACTATGTGTGTCGCGAAAGTCTTTAAGTTAATATAGTTAACGTTAATGAAATTGCTATAACTTCTTACAGTTTACGTACGTAATACGAACATACTGCTATATTAAAAGTTTATTTAAAAGAGAAAAATAAATGTTTTTCAAAAATAATTGGCTACTTCTAACGCTTACAAGTAGGTACCAAATAACATGTGAAAGTCGGACTATGCTATGCGAGGTCGGTGTTCTTCAGCATGGTACCAACTTCCATATATTATTTCATACTTTTGGTGTTGGAAATCGGTTCCTTTTTTTATTTAAAAACTTTGATTCTTGTAGTGGAGCCCCTTCTATTTTTAACTTTTTGTTATTAACCAACTTTTAAAAAAGGAGGAGCTCCAATTACTGAAAAGTGTTTTCCTATCTAGATGATACAGTCATTGACAGTGAATAGCAATCGATCCCTCAAGTAATAAGGGTAATGAAAGATGATATTTTTAATAAATTTTTTTTTTACATATAAATGAAACCGACTTCAACACCCAAAACTGTGGAATAACTTGTCAAAGTCGGTACCATGCGCACAATATTGTGATAATAGGTACTTTTGAACTATCATCGTACCGACTCCAACAAGTTATTTCACACTAATGAGTATTGATTTTTTTTTTTTATTACTTGTTAATCCACCGCACCAATCCCTAATCTCTTACAGTTTTCACCAGCTAGCTAATACCTACGGTAACAAAGATACGTCCCTTTAAAGGTCAGACAAACGGATGTTGTCAAGCAGAACGGAGTCTTAGTAATGGGGTCCCGTTTTCTAGTACTGAACCCTTAAAATTAAATGAATACATGATGGGCCCCTCACACAAATCCCGTACTTGTGTTAGGGCACACAAGTACGGGACTTGTGTGAGGGTATACTGTGTATCGTCATGTGTAGAAGTAAGAGTGAAGTAATATAATGACAATATAAAACTGTGGCAATAAGTTACAAAGCTTGCAGCCCCTACATCCGGTTTACACGCCGCACCTAATTTTTTGACGTATCGTCCCCTTGTGCTTACTTTTTTTCTTTGTCTCTCATCCCTAGTTAAAAGTAGGGTTGTTTCTTTATTTTATCACGCCAGATTCCTTAAATCACAAACTTTTTAAGATAAAACTTTTTAAAGTTTGTCAATACTAGAGCTACACTAGCATGTTCTTCAAATAAATACTTGTATTTGAAACGATATTAATGTCAATAAATCCAAATCATACGCGTCTCCTTTTATAATTATATGCAAAGACGTTATTAATGAACCGATAACCTGGGTCATGATCCGTTATTGATCAAGATATCAGTTAATCAGCAATTAGCCAGTGGTTAACCGTCCACGTTGGACGGTACAACCCTGGCAAGCGATTGCGATCAAGAGCGCGGTGGAAATGAGAACGGCCAACCGGGGACCGACGACGCAGATAAAAACTTTCACTTTTTCCGACAACCCTCCACGGCGACATTCGCGCTGACAATAACGCCGGCTGCGGCCGCATTTACTACGTTATTGTTTGCGTAATTGTGATAAACAAGACTCGTCATAAATGTTGTCTTAGCAACTCTTGGCGGGAGAGACTTCAGGTAATAAAAACCACGTAGTTATGAAGTCTTGTTGAATGTCTAGGCTGTTCAATTTTTGGAACTTAGAATTCTTATTTAGAAACTACTTAGGATTACTTCTTTTCAAATGGGAAGCAATATCCATTGAGGCAAAGTCTGATAATCTGGCTAAAGCCAGGACCGTGCCTTGATGCTTAAAATTTTATCAGAGTTAAACCTACCCATTGCTGGCTGCACAGTATTGAGAAGCGGGTAAGATTTCCGCTAAAAGAAAAAAATATTACGCTGTAAAAAAAATTGCAAGTCCTTTTATACTTTATGCATCGGAAAATAAATACATAAAATGACCTTGAATTCTACTTAATTTAATTCAGGAAGAAAATTACTGCAAATTACACTAACGCAATTTTGCGAGGAAGTAGTATTATCATGTCACACGACGAATCGCCCAATTTTCCGTTAACACGATTATTCCCCTACAACACTCTTAACGTGACAAATACAGCTTTAGTGCCCACTAGCTCATGGTCACAGCAATTTTATTTACGGCCCGGAGCAATATCTGAAGAAGGCAGGCGAGTATACTAATATCAAATGCGCACTGTACTACAGTAAGTGAGTTACGCGCGTTAGTGTTACTCGAATGTAGTTTGTTGCTTAGAGAGAAATCTTTAGTTAAAGTAAAATAATTAAAATACTTTACTAAAATTAAACTCTTTCATAGAGAAAAGAAACAAATATCTCAAGTTTATTTAATAAAAATTGTTACAATTAAAGTGTAACAATTTTTATAATTTTTCTAACCTTAAATTTGTCTAAAAATCCAACTCCATATCACAAAATAACGTGATTCTTTTTGTAACACTACAAGATAATGGCCTATTAAACAAATTGATATAATAAATATGTAAATATTTTGCTTGTACATACACTTCCGAAAGGGGTCTGAATGGACTTTGAAGAAATTTGGCTTGTATATTTTAAAAGTTTTGGATTAGCATTCTTAGGGATGGCCACTAGTGCATATCCATGTAGATACAGGTCTTTTTTTTGTGATTGTAATAAAACTAGTACGAGGCCTACCTGATGTTAAGCAGTAAACTCTGCCTCCTTGTCACAAATGATGAATTGCATTGCGCCCGTCACCCTGAGTGAATACACTTCTTAAGCACGGACGCCATTTTTTTAATAGGATTGTGAGAATGTTATTACCAGGCCCACCTGAGGTTAACCGGTTGCCTCTGCTAAGTTCTTAATTCTCATGTGGCTGAAATTTTACTGGGTCTCAAGGAGTGCTGCCAAAACACTGTTTATGTGCTTGGCGACAGATTTACTACTTGAGATTACTGCCGGGGAAGAATTAAATACAGTGCAGTCAGTTCTCATCTTACGCACTGTAAAATATTTTTATATTACTATAGTCTCACTTTCTAAGAGACGAGTCCACGGTGCGGCGGCTTGTAAGTTAAAACGTCACTTTGAAATACTGTCCTTGTTATGTACTGCTTGCACAATTACAGTGTGCCAGGCATGTGGGCTGTGCCGATAGCCACCCGATAGAATAATATGACGGGTGCGCGACCGACCCGGCGGCACGTAGGCAATAAGCCACCGGCAGCGAGCCAGCGAGCCCGGAAAAATAAGATTGCACTTGGACGGTTCGGACCGCGCGTGCCTACATACGCTCTGGTAAAAGTACCTACTTACCTACAAGGAACTGATGTCTCGTACAGATTGGACAAAGATAGGTAAAAGTGTCTGGGCGATAACTTTCTTAACAGCAGATAAGAATTGTCAATCTATGAATTACCATTTTAGAAGCGCTCGTAGCTTAGCTCTTCTTAACCGATCAGCAAAGTTAAGCAACGTCCGCCGCGGACATGAGTTGTTTGTGTGACCGCTAGTGACATTTATCCTGGGTAAGCGTGCTCCATCTTCGACCGCATCATCACTTAATATAAGGTCAGATAGTGGTCAAGTGCTACCCAGTTCAGTATAAAAAAAAATACTAAGCGCTTACGTGCTTCGGAGGTCATCGGTCCCGGTTGTTGTCTTAGGTAGCAGTCGTTATAGCATGGTTAGGGCATTTTGCGAATGCCCGCCTGGCTAACTACTACACTCAAGTATAAGATCTGTCGCCAAGCAACTAACAGTATGTTCCAGCAGCCGTCCTTGAAACCCAGTAATTTTAAATCGTCTTAACCACATCTTCGACCCCGTTATGACTCACCATCAGGTGAGATTGTGGTATAAGGTTAGCCTGTACGCTATAAAAAAAAATATAGGTACTTACTACTAGTACTATAGCTTGATGGTTCTATTAAGTATAATTTATGATGTGAGATAATGGTCAAAGGCTAACCTATAAAGCATTAAAAAAAACAATTACATGCACTGTTTATGTGCTTATTGATGCGATACGTAAAGATAATCAAGAGCTCACAGCCTTACTTTTAAATGATGTTTGAAAACCCGTTGTCACAAGGTATTCTGCATATTTTAGTATATTTGTTTGAAAGGCTGAATTGATGTCTTCAAATTTGCTTCGTGATGTTAAAGTCATAAAAGTATTTTTATAAAACTTAGTACACAAACTCAAGTTAAGGTTAGTTTACACGTATTCAACAACTAAGGGATTATATTTTTACTTTTATAATTAATTATAATCAGTCAGGGTCTAGCGTTGACATGCCTTTTAGTGAATCTAAGAAATGCTGTAAATTTAAATTGTTTTTAAATTTATGTTAACAGGAAGGAGAATAATAAGAACTAAAAAATAGCAATATTTTTTAAAGATTGTCAAACAAAATTATGACAAAGATGATTTTTTGCTTTATTTGCACGGACTTTTGCTATTCCTGCCAACCATGAAAGGCCAAATAAAGTGGCATAACCGTCGTCACAAACTATTGTTGCTTCAGAATTTTTGCTATGATAATAATACATAAAACCCCCTTATAGCATAGTTAGTCAAGTTTGAAATTTTATGTCATTCATTGACTCAAGAAATTCCCTTGTGTTCTTGAGCATAATAACTCGTTTAAGTTTTATTTTCGCATGAGAAAAGATCGAGTATACTATATCATCACTTAATACTACACATGTTGAATTAACGGATAGGAATTTTTGATAAGTGAATTCCGATTTTTTGGATTCGTTGCGTTCGTGCGTTGGTTGGTTCTGGACTACCCGGATCGCAAAAGTGAAATTACTTTGTTTTTCATAGCGGAATACAGTGATTACTTTCCACTTTCATTAAAATAGGATATTTGGAGTTATTTATCAATATTAGTTTGATTAAGAAACAATTTCTCATAAAATGTTTTTTTTTAATTCTTAACTACTTGATACGTAGTTATCAACACTACAATACAACATAATGAATACATTTTCACTTTTCTTTTTGAAATCCTAACTACCTTTAAAATATAGCATGGATATATTTAATTGAATGTTTGTGGTCAAATTATGTTTTTTTTATTGTTTTCTTTTTTTACTTCTGTTGTTTTTGCTTATATTCAGTTTATTATTTTAATTTTAATAAATAGTACAACGAGTGCATAAAACATGTCATTTTAGCCGAGGCCTTTAACAGCTCGTGCCAAACGAGAGCGCTGATATTTAGGTCGAGGCTAAAAAAAATGTTATGCACGAGTTATACACTCAGCTTTTCACTTCAATTGCGAATAAATAAAGCAATTATATTGTAAATATCAACCTGACATTTGAACAATATTCTATTTAGAGTTTCATTGTTTCTACAAAATAATATATGCCTGGGTCTTTCATAATATCCATAGAACAATGTTGTTATTTAAGACCCGGACATATGTTTTGGTCTAGGTCCTCAATAATTAACTGATACAGATGTTATGAAAGCCCCAACCAAACTTTCTATATGAAATATATCAATATATGTTTGTCAAGCATATTGAATAAATTTAAATAATATAATCACTTTAATGCACTTATAAAGCAGTCTTTTATGCACTAGAGATAAAAAAGCCGTTTAAGTCCGCTAACACCGGCTATAAAGAAGAACTTTACGAGCATGAAATGTAACAATATTTTTGTCTCTAATATATTATCTCATTTGAATTAAATAATTCTTTGGTTCTCGGTCTAATCGTAATAACTTACTTTGAGTCACCACAACACCACCAAGTACCTTTAAGCCCACGTAGGAGTACTAGCCTAGTCATTCATAACTTTGACCTAGGTCATGACTTGGATGGATGACCGCTAGTGGTATTAAATACAAAGCGAAACCGTCACCTTAAAATGGCAGTCATGGTAGCATGGTGTTAAGGTGTATTGTTTAATTCCTGCCTGGCTAGCCACCATCCTTAAGTAGAAAATCTATCGCATCCATTAACGGTGTATTACAGCAGATGTCCTTGACAGCCAATAACACTAGGTCAGCCCGAATAACATTTTTGACTACATCATCACTTATCATTAAGTTAGGGCTTAACGCCTACCCTTTTAGATATAAAAATGGTAAAGTTAAATATTAGAAAGAAAAGTATCTTCCACTGTCTTTGGTTTATCAAAATACAGACGTAATAACTATGGTACCTACAGATGACAACTAAATTAGGTCCCACAACTATTGTAACTGTTCTTAGTGTAAATACATCATAATTTAACATTCGTTGTTTTATTTCATGTAAATTTTATTCATCATCATCATCATCAGCCGGAAGACGTTCACTCTTGGACTATCCCCATAGAACGGCTATTAGCCGCTTGCAACCATTGGCTACCCGCAACATTCACGATGTCGATAGTCTACCTAGTAGTATATTTTAAAAGGTTTGAATTTCTTTGATATGGTATAGTAGAGCAAACAAGCATATAGCTTACCTGATGGTAATGATCACACTCTTCAATGGACATTCGCAACATGAGAGTACAGTTTTAAATTATACTAGCCTCGTATTTTCTTAGTAAAACAAAATCCTCAGAATTTTCATTAACTTTAGTACTGTTTAACTTAACAAATATAATTTTGTTACAAGAAAGTTTGCATAACCATAACGGTTCTCTTAGAATTACATCGTTGTACGTACATTGGGTACTGGAAACCTACCTGCATACGTTTACGAGCAAAGAACGTAGATGCTACATACCAAGATATTATGTAGAACGTCCGTAGAGCGCTCGTAGCGTTATCGTAGCATATTCGCTGCATCTTCGTAGCACCCCGTTGCGCATGCAAAAATTTCAAGCATAATAAATATCAGAAGCCAAAAGTTCAGCTGTAAAAAGAACCAAGTCAAACTTTCACATTTTAGAAGAGTTCGTGGGCAATGTACTGGGTAACGTGAAACATATTCAAAAAAGAAAACGTCCCGCCGAGGCGCGCCTTGTTTCATTTTACGATCTTATCGAAATAATCCGATCTCAGTTGTTATTTACTGCCGCTTTCCCCCGATTCCGGCGCTCACTTTAAACGGTGGTTTTGCTCGCAAATCATTATGGACCTTAATCCGATAGCGTTCGTGTTTGAATTCCGTGTTTTAACAAAGCGGTATAACTCCTTACATTCTTGATTCCATCCTGGCAACCGCATCCTGAGTGCTTAAGAAAAATTCTTTTCATTTCACGGCTTGAGTGGCGGATATACAATTCATTTTTGTGATAACATTCTGCCTACTTGTGATCTTGTGAAATGTGGTAGTTTTGTAGATGTACCTCAGAGATTGAGAGGAAAAATCTAGGTGTTTTATTTCACATGAGGTTGCGGTAGTGAAGTCAGGCGCTATCACAATAAACACTTTGCGGTCGCAGCGAACGCGTAAATTATTCATAGGACAAAAGGTTTGAGACAAGTCTTGGAATAGATACTGCCAATATCATGCGGCAGATGCTGTGTTTATATAATGCCAAGAACCATGAATAAATATAATGTTTTGCTCTGAGTTTTGACTTCCAAAATGGGGGATTACCACATTTTTTTTGTTTAGTTAATTTCCTAATATGCGTTGTTTGTAAGTCAATCAACGTATATGTAGCCGCAGCAATTCTTCGGCGGTTTTATTTTAAAAATTACTTCTATGTTTTATTGAAGCAATTGAAATTAAAACTCATCATCATAATTCGTTACCATTATTTATTGATTCAAACAAAGTGTGAGAAGTTTAAATAGTTTACATAATATTAAATAATTATTTGATTTGACTCGAAGATGGTGGTTACGTAAAGTAAGTTTATTTAATTCTAAATAACAGCTAAATATGAGACTTTTGGATATTGACTGCTTGTTAAAAAGTTAAGTGATCATTGTAAGATTAATTTTGTATTTTTAATCCAAGCATTTGTCCATTTTAAATATTAAACGATGCCACGTGATTTCTGGCGCAAAGATGGCGGGACGAATGCTTGGAGGGGCGAACGGAGCGAGCGGGAGCTCACTTTGTTGCCGATTTCCGAACGAAATACACTGTAAGTAGAAACTTTGCTGATTAGGTTGTTATCGATTTAAATTCAATTATAATTCATTGTTCAGAGCAATTATAAATAGAATGTGTTTACTGGTTCCTTTGACTTTTACTTCATAAACATCCAAGGATAAGTGCCTAGGTTACTTTTCTTACCAGTCAGCTTACTTAAGGCTAAGGTGATTATAGTGTAAATGATAAATAGCTGCAGTACCGTTGACCTTGATGTGGTCAGCGGATCTGCGCTTTTTTAAAAACACTTTCCATCTCGAAAACTCGACATATATATTATTAGTACTAAATATATAAAGATAGCTGTCTTTGATTGACATACAAACAACTGACAGTGTGTGTTACGCGTTCGATATTGAAATATTTTCCGTTTTTTTTTTTATAGCTGATAATCTAGCCTTTGGCCACTATCTCACCTGATGGTAAGTGATGATGTGGTCGAAGATGTTGTTCAGGTTCGAATTATTGGGTCTCAAGGACACTTGCCGGAACACACCGTTACGTGCTTGGTGACAGATTTTCTTCTTGAGGGTGGTAGCTAGCAAGGCGGGCATTCGCAAAATGCCCTGCCACCATGCTGTAACGACTGCCAACAAATAGTAGTAACCAACGACCAACGAGTAGCAGTCACTACCCATCCAACTCCTGACCGCGGCGGACGTTGCTTAAGTTAGCTGATCGATTAAGAACGGCTAAGTAAACTTCGTTACTAGCGTTTATGTAATGTTATAGTAGTTATATTGGAGTTCTAATGTCAGAAATCAAAATTGTCGAATAAAATAAAAATAGCAGGAAAAATATGAATACTAAATTAAGAAACATTTTAATTTTCTCAAATATCCCAATTCTAAAAGGTATTCTTGTAATTTTATTCTAAAGGTTCCCTAAACAAAAGAGTTCAAATAGTCATTATAAATATTAAACAATAATTCACAGAAAATCGGTTATGTATGAATCGCATGCTTGTGGTCCTAGCGAATAATTTTAATCCACAAAGAGTTACATTTTCACTGTTATAGTTCTCCCGTTGCATTTTAAGCAACTGGAATTAGTACAAAAAAATCAATGTTGCTGCAGTGTCTACTTCCAGTAGGAGCACTGCAGACTAAGTTTAACAGTGAGCCACCTACTTAGAAGACTATATTAACATTAGTAAAAGCTAGTGGCGCGAAAAATATCGGACGGTTCAATATTCCTCGACTTTACTTTAAGCTGCGTAAAAATACCCCATGCTGTGCCCAGATCAACTGCTCCAGTAATTTGTAAATGTGATTTTTGCTCCGCATGAAATAGTGCTTGCAATCATATTTAGATATAAAAATTTGCAAAAAATGGAACCGACTTCAACACCCAAAACTGTGAAATAACTTGTCGAAGCCGGTACCATGCGCACAGTTTTGTCATGCGCATTTATCTATCATGGTACCGACTTCAACATGATATTTCACAGTTTTGCAAAAAAACATTTTTTTCACACATTTCAACAAAAAAATCATTTTCAAAATCTGTTCACCCAGTCCAGAGTTCTGAGGTAACAAACATAAAAAAAAATACAGATGACTTGAGAATCTCATCCTTTTTTGGAAGTCGGTTAAAAATGCAAATTCCAAGGCAGGCTTGCCAAGCATGGAATTATGGCAAACCCCCCTCTAATGTGGGAGGTCTTAGTTAAACAGTTATGGAAGCTGATGTATGTTGTGAAGTGAAAATAATATACTAAACCAGTAAAAGGACAACACTGCTCTCATCAACTTTGGTTGTGACCAATACGTACTCAAGTAGCGGACATCTAATGTATTGTGTTATTACATCTACAGTTATAACATCAAATTGTGCTAATGTAATTAGTAGTAGAGATTTTTTAATGAAGCGAAACAATTTCAATTTGATATAATGTTATTTTGTTTAGGTTTTATGATTCGCAGATAGATAATTCTATCTACGAAGATATAATTTTGATAACATAAGATTTTATGTGACCAAATATCTATTGCATAATATGTTAGGAAAATAGTGAATTGCAGGGCATTTCTTTCGTACATAGAACCGTTGTAATCATGTTAGACACAAGTTTCACTAATGAAAGATTTTTCGAACATTTATGCTGATTAAACGTGACTTCGATAACAAAGCAGCTGAAAATTTTGATAGCTAAAAAACATTGATATCTTTTCAATTTATTAGAGAAAACTGTTTTACTTTATTAACATATCATCAAACACCAACCTCAATTGAAATATCAATTGAAATATAATGCTTATCTCAACGGCATCGATAGAAGCTAATTTTGGGTTTGTAATATATATCAATTTGATAGCATGGGAGCTTACTTACTGTCCAAATCTCTATCGCATAATAAGTGCGAAAAAGAATGAAGTAAGAATTCCTAGCATTGTCATTCCGTCCGCGCGCCACTGGTAATGAGCTAAGTTCGCGGTAACGCCTCGTAACTTACATACCAATCGGAGATCCGCCCCGTCTGTCCGAACCATTGGTAATCATGCCACAAACAAGTACAACAAATGAAAGAACTTTGGGACATGTTTGTCAAGATTTCAGTTTTGCAGAGAATTCAACAATATTTGATATGCGAAGGTTATACGTATATATATATATATATATATATATATACATAGGTTATTATTAAAAAAGCTAAGATCGATTGGTTTCTTCATAGGTAACAAGAATAGACAAACATAAGGGATAGTGATGCTAATCGATAAACACTGCTCACCCATACATTAATAAATGTCTGAATCAAATTTATACTACGCGGTCTTTGCCATTTGATTTTTTAGAAATTATTTTTTCATTATTCAGCATCATTTGTGCGGGCTATTCAACCGCCAGATAGTAACTTACTTGTAAAAAACAGAAATAAAAACAATTTAAAATGGTCAGCATTATGTTTATAGAAAGGAATATAATTAAAATTCACTTTGAATTTAGTCAGAATGTGTTATATTTCTCAAATGAAACACTATGGGAATATGATTGAAAAACCGGTGAAAACATTAAAAGTATGAAAACATATTGGAAACTATACACAATATGCTGTTTCACGTAATTATAACTAAAAATGAGGATTATTGATATATTAAAATTATCATTTAGAATCATAACGCTATACCAAAAAAAAGGAATTACATCAGAAAACCTATTGTTATTTTATGCTCAAATTCAAGAATTGTGAACCACAATCTAGGTAACAGGCGGCGGGCAGACAAGCAGTTTCTTGTGACGCCTGGCCGCGGAGTTCGTAAATGGAATTTGCAAGTAATTTCACCCCGCGCCAGCTCCCCTGTTTCACCCCCTCCTGCCCTGGCTTGCTCTCTTGTCTCCGCGTGTCGCTTCCATTACAAATTGTGTTGGAATAAAAATATGGCCTAAATTTATAGAGCTGTTACAACTCTTTGGAATGTCTTATTATTTTGATTATTATGTAACTTGCACCCAATTGGTCGAAGATATTTTTTATATTTTTAATGTTCGCCTAGTTGATATACACCGTAACAGGTAGTAAACTTGAGGATGGAAATTTGAAAAGTGCTAAGCAAATTCTGTGCTCCCATGCCGTGAAGCAAAAGGCTCAAGTCCCCGAGGTGGTGGATGACTCTTGCGACCATATGGGGTTACGACCTCTTATATAAGTTACGGGTACGGGTAAAGTGGTGATAAACGGCGCGGGCTAGCGCGAGCCGGACGACGGACGATGCATTGTCCGCCATATCACGTAAACGACTTTAGCACGTGGGCGCGGCTCGCGGCGCACGTCCGCTGGCCGCACAATCCATCGCTTGTCAGTTTTTCTCATCGAGAAAATAACACTAAGAGATGCAATAAGATTTGGTTTGTTCGAGATGAATTGATGCCAAACTCTGTATAACCTAAACGCGCTCTAATTGGCTAAGCCACCTCCATGCGGTAAACACCCGAGTCCCATAGTGACGGGACATGATGATGCAAATATAATCGATATCAATACGTCGTACAACACCTACCCCGACTCTTGTTAATATGGAAGCATCTTGTTGCCTCCTAGCTATGACTGGTCATCAACCCATAGTCATAGCATCCTGTTACCAAGCTTGCAAAAAGCCGATCGTCCGAGCTGACTTAGAAGCCCTATTCTCATTAGGAAGCGCCGTCATTCTGATTGGCGACTTCAACAGTAAGCACATCCTATGGAATTGTAACGTCAAGAAACGCCACTTTGAACGCATGGTTCAAAGTCGCATGTCTGAGTTGCGTGATCAACAATGGGGCGATAAACTTTCAAACCTCGTGCCAAGCCACCATGCTTACTGGGACTTGGCGCGAGGTTTGAAAGGAAGTAACCACAACGACATGCCTCCCTTATACAGACCAGTCCCACTAGTCCCAGCGTTCTTTGACGAAGACAAAGCTGAGTGCCTAGCTGATAGCCTAGAGGCTCAGTGTTCCCCTAACGTAGATCACGTTGACCAAGCTCACCTCGATTCGGTGGATGCTGAAGTCGAACGTAAAAGCTCTGTGGTCACCTCTGAACTCCCACCAATTGCGACTTACGCTGAGGTGGAGAGACTGATCAAGGCCCTCCGACCGCGCAAGTCCCCCGGTGCCGATGGCATCTCCAACAGGGTTCTTAAAACCCTCTCTCCTCCTCTCATCCATCTCTTAGTCAGCATCTTCAATGCTGCTATGAGCCACTGCTTATTCCCAGACACCTGGAAATGTGCAAATGTCATTGGCATTCACAAACCAGGCAAAAGCTCATCTGACCCCACCAGCTACCGCCCCATCAGCCTCCTCAGTGCCTTAGGCAAACTTTACGAGCGGTTACTTGCAAACCGTCTCCAGTCCCATGCTAAGGAACACCACCTTATCCCAGATGAGCAGTTTGGCTTCAGACCCGGACACTCATGCGTCCAACAGGTGCACCGCCTCACGGAGCACATCATTGAGGGCTTCAATAAGTACCCCAAACCCCAGACTACGCTAGCAGTCTTCCTCGACGTAGCGAAAGCTTTTGACAAAGTCTGGCACAACGGCTTGATCTACAAGCTATACCAATTTGGCGTGCCAGAACGTCTTGTGCTCATCCTACAAGACTTCCTTAAAGCCAGAAGCTTTCGCTATCGCGTGGAAGGCACCCTCTCCTCCCCCCACCCAGTCAGAGCCGGAGTCCCTCAGGGCTCCGTGCTATCACCTATTCTCTTTGCACTGTATACCAGTGACATCCCACGCTCTCAGCCCAAAGTATTCCTAGCCCAATATGCGGATGATACCGCCATTTACACCACTGGGTGGCATATCAACAGACAGTCCTATTTCGTCATGCAACGGGCCATCACCGAGATCGGTGACTGGTTCCGAAAATGGCGCATCGCGGTCAACCCAGCTAAAAGCACAGCTATGTGCTTTACTGAGAAGACACGCTCCCCTTACCCGAAACCGCTTATTTTGTTCGACGAACCCATTCCCTGGGTTCCTAGAACAAAATACCTCGGAGTCACCCTTGATCGTCATCTCACCTTTAACGATCACATAACAACCGTCCGTAACAGAGCGGCCTTCATAATGGGTCGCCTTGGTCCCCTACTTCGCAAAGAGAGTAAAATGTCTCTTAGTAATAAGAAGACACTTTACACTGCCTGCATCCGCCCCATCATGACTTACGCATCAGTAGTGTTTAGTCATGCTAGTGAGGCCCACCTTCATAAACTTCAAGTCATCCAAAACCGTTTTCTTCGTAATGCAACCGGCGCCCCGTGGTATATCCGGAACACCGAGTTGCATTGCGACTTAAACCTTCCCTCTTTAGCGCAGTTCAATAAGGACTGCGCCCGCCGATACTTTGATCGAGCGCCCCACCACCCGAACCCATTGGTTGTCCAGGCATCGAACTACTCGACTGCCTCTTCTATCCCATTTTTCAAACCCCCCCGTCGCCGACCACGGCAGGTATTAGACGACCCGGATGACCCCATCGCAGCCATTACATTGGCAGCTTTAGCGTTATCCGCAAGTCGTCGAGGTAAAATCCCCAGGTGTGAGGTAATTAGAGGTCACACAATCAAACACCGAGCCCGCCGGCGAGCTCGAGGCAAAAACAAGGTCACGATAAATTGCTCTCCAAATAGTCAAAGAGTATTATTCAGTAGGGCCCAATTGTGCAACACTGCAGTTGCACAGAGGCATTTTGCTCCGATCCCCCCCATGTCTCTCGACAGCGAGACAAGCCGAGGTCCGAACCACAGTGGTGCCCTTGAGCTCGCTGTCAACCCCTCCTATAGTAGCGGCACGTTTTCGGCGTCCGCAGGAGACGGAGGTAGAAAGCGCTTTTCGCCTTCTACGCCCGTCTCGGGAGAAGTGCCTTCGGCACTTCTCCCTCCCGGGCTATTGTAGGGCCAGGCCCTCGCCCAAAACCCGGTGGAGCTGGACGACCGCACAGGCGGTAGCCAGCATCTATGTCCTCCCTAAACAAACAAACGTCGTACAACATATGTAAGCTGATCGTATAATTTATTCCTCCGTGACGACCTATGTAGATAAAAGTGATATTTTCTCCCACTTGCGTTGGCAATAATACCTAAATAAGCAGATACCTCGTGTTTTGTTATAATAAAATATAGAATAATGATATGGTTGTGTGGTTCCACAATTCTGTTTTATATATCTTTACTAAAATGATAAACATTTAAATACCTCTTAATATTTTATGTTTGCAATAACGCATGCTCTGATTACATTACAAAATTACAATTAATATACGAGAGGAAAAATTTTATCCCGCACATGACTTAAATTTTTCCTCTCGTATAATTGTAATTTAGTAATTTATATATCTCCCTAACAAATTACTATTGGAGTATATTTCTTATATTTGAAGTACAAATTTCCGACTCGTAAGAGTAAGGTTTCGGTGGCCGAATAGTTTAATGCCTAAACTATTCCGTCGGGAATCGTACCCTCGTACGAGGGTTCGATTCCCATCCGGCACAAAACATTTTGTACTCTAATAATAATTTGTAAATGTGTTTTTTGCTCAGCACGCAATAGTGCTTGTAATCATATTTAGGAATATCTTAATGTATTATTGAAGGAAGCAGACTCCCATGACACAAGATTTTTTTCTTAGTGTGGGATCTGCATGTCATTTTACTGTTAAAAAATCAATACAATTTAGTGTACCGATTGTAATAAAGTTAAGAATAACAACAAGTAACTGTATATTGTGAAATAAATTATTATTATTATTATAAACTCATATCAAACATATAAAACTCTCTTTACATCCAAAGCTAAATATATTTATGGGCCAGTATGACGATATCGATTTTAGTTCCACTATAACGATAAATTACCGTACTGTATAAGCACAACACTAGGAGAGGGCGCGGTTTACAGAAAGACAAGGATGACAATAGGTGAATGTAGTAAGTGGGAGTGAAATGCATTCATACGGGTCTATTAGATTGTCCAGTTTAACTTGACCTTTTAAAATGAAGGAGATAAATTACGTAAATTGAATAATTTTACTTACTTGTGGAAGGTAATTCCATCTGTTTTATAATTGGATGTTTTGCTACTTTTCCCGCACTATTTAAAGGAGCAGGTAGTCATTTTTATTGCACTGAGTGCCTACAATCGTCAAAAATAAAAATATTTTCAAACACGTACGTACGGATCAAGCTTCTGGTCGCGTACTGTTTATGTGCGCTCATGCTATGACTTATATGTGTTAGAAATCACACACCAGTTGCATGATCGGGTGAACCATCAATTCCCCTCTCGGGGGTTTAAATCTCGTTGGTTTTTCGACATGGATCAAAGACGCGCGCGCGGCCCTCGGCGCGGCTCGCGCTAGCAGGCGCCGTGTATCACCTCTGACGAGCCGAGCCTCCAGACGGTGCAGAGCGCTCCACGGATCAAGATCATTTGGAGTTTAATTTTCCATTTGAAACACATAAACGTGAATTAAATGACTTTATTCAACTATATGAAAAGGAACCGGTTATATGAAATCATAAAGATGCAGGTCACAAAAACTGCATCGGACGACGCGTGATAGCGCAGACCGCCCCATCCGCCCGCGACGTCCGCGGATGTAGTTTTTGTGACCTGTATCTTTATGATTTCATATAAACGGTTCCTTTTCATAGAGTTGAATAAAGTCCATAATCATTTAATTCACGTATATGTGTTTCTAATAGAAAATTAAACTCCAAATGGGCACCATGGCTCTGCACCGTCTAGAGGCTCGGCTCGTCAGAGGTGATACACGGCGCGTGCTAGCGCGAATGATTTTGACTTTGACTGAGGCCAACAAATTGGCCAGCCTTTACTAAATTAGAGTAAATGGACATGAGATAAATATAATCTCACCTCCACTCTATATATATATCCTCGAGCCCACGGAAAGAAGTGGGCGTGTAATAGGAAATGTTCCGCATATTGACTCCGGCGACGTTCCGAGATCTCTAAACAATGACACACGGTACTGAGTTGAACCAGTAAACCAGAACACAGTGAACCATGCCTTACGATGAGGTCTTGATTCTGATATTTTGTCCTTTATGACTTTCGAATGGCATGCGTTGGTTATTTATAACATATTAGGTTTTATTTAATCAACTTTACGCATATTATATAAGTAAAGATTGGTTTGCACCTAACTTGACCGCAAGGTCGTAATGTTTTTAGCGCAAATTCTCGTGATTTGGCTCTAATATCCGTATGTAAAATTTTACTAAAATCAGTAAAGTTAAGCAGTATTGGGTGGGCTTGTAAATTATTTTCGTAGTATACTGCAGTTACCAGTATATGATTGAATGGAGGACTGTCACATAATTATTTTATGTCGAGGAAAATCAATTCGTGCATTATTAAAAGATAAAATATATAAGTACATTATAGATGCTCCAATGTCTTAGCTGTGAAGCGCGAATCAGTGGCCTCGGGACCACGCCTTAAACGAGATTATTAGGCGCGCTCTAGTTTCTCCCGAAGTGCCTTAAGTGTTAGAGCCCCTTGGGTTGTACCGGTTAGATGGTTAGCGTCCAGACGGGCTCACATTGGTACCGTCACGGAGGGACAGGTTAATTTTATGGGATGCTGCGTGTGTGTGCACTTTCACCGCTTACCACCTTCATGGGTCCTAGGTGTACAGGTTCTGGGGCAGAAGCTTCTCAATGGAGATAACCTTTGAAATATGCTATTTTAGCCCTGGCATATGACTCTGTCTCCGTTGCTGTTGAAACAGCGAGCCAAAAAATCCTTGAAGACATGGGGCAGCGTCTGATGGAGAAATTAAGAGGTGGTTTTTGTCCCAGCAAATTTCTCTGTCCATCCAGCGCGGTAATATGGTAGCTATAATGGGCACGTTTGAGCAGGGTGTATTGCATGGGAAAGTTTTGACGATACATTTATTTCAAAATTTAATATATATCTATGACTAAGTGTAAATTATTAGAACTGTTACATAGACACGAGGACCTTTAATTGGCTGAATGGTGCTTATTTTTAAGATACTATACTGTAAACGGAAGCTGTAGGTCTTCCTATAAATAAATAAATAAATTACCTATATATAGCTAAATGCAGTATACATATAATAGTATATAGTATTTTTCATTTTTATTGATATCGTCAAAATTTAAAATAAATGGATCCAGATCGTGTATTTAATTGCCTTTTTCACAACCATCTATCGATCTTACGATATGCAGATGCCTCGATTCCATTTGCAACGATTGCAAAACAATTGCAAATCTCTCTTGCTTCCTGCACACTATTCTTAAGAATACTCATGACTTGGCTATTTTCTCACGACTCAAATGTGGTAAGAATATTCCCCTTCCAATAACTGCCATTCATACTCAAGTGTTCAATTCTAAAATATTGACGAAAGAGACATCATTGCTACATTTTAGTTGTCATCTAATCGCAGAATCGACCCTTTCTACAGTAACACCAGCACACGATTTTAATCCAGTTAGAGCTCTATTTTTATCGCGATACGCAAAACATATACGTATATTGTTGTTTACTTATTCAAAAGCAAATTGTAATCTAAATTTTGAGGCAATTTTCCATCCTGTTTAAAAATACCAACGACGATTTTAATTATTTAGTATGATCGTCTTCTAAATAATTAGGTGGCTCTCAAGCCATGCATTTTTTCAGAAAGAGTTAACGGTAAAATAATTTTCAGTAGTCAATCCTAATAATGAATAAGCTGTTCCAATTGCTGAAAGTATTTCCTTATGTGATTTACAATCTGGTACAGCTGCTTTCGTTTATATTGTTGTTAGTAATGTTAACCCTCCCGACCGTGATAAAATATAATTGCATTAAATAGCTTGATATAAACTTAATTCTTCTTCGTAGCAAAGATGAGTAACACAAAGAACGTATCAATATATTTAAAATGTATACGCCGCAAGGCAGAACATGCTAGAAACGATTCAATCCTGACATAATTAAAAAGACTATCAAGTTTCTGATAAATAATTAGATTTTGAAGCAGTGATGGCTCAGTGGCTTTGGACTGCCGCGCAGCAGGTCCATGGTTCGAATCCCGCCGCGGGCTTGAGCTTCACCGCATGGTGGAAGGACATTTTTGCGAATGCCCGCCTGGCTAGCGACCACCCTCAAGTTGAAAATCTGTCGCCAAGCACCTAAAGGTGTGTTCCGGCAGCTGTCCTTGAGAGCCAGTAATTCTAGACTAATCCTGTTAACACCTTAGACCACATCATCACTTACCATCACGTGAGATTGTGGTCAAAGGCGTATCTATCAGCAATAAAAAAAATTAAAAAAAAAAACTTTAATTCCATATAAGTGTATCAGCGCTTGCGTAAGTTTTGAGAACAGATAATTAATTACCTGTTCATATAATGGATTGAAAGATTGAAAATTATACTGCATAAAATACGTATTATAATATTTTAAATGATTTTTTTGCTCGTAAGGGTTATTTTTAAGCTGGACCTAATTCTTGAAGTTCTATTAAACAATTCTAATTATGTATGTATACATAATTTACATTTTTATATAACAACAAGGACTTTGCTTATCTGAACCATGTTAGGACAAATTATTAGCAGTATTAATACACCTTATCAACTACGATAAAATGCAATGTAGGTATAAATAATCAACTTGGTTTGCAGCATAAATACTCACACATTATAAAGGAAGTGAATGCACGTGTAAAAATAATTTAGAAGGCGAATTCATGAAAACGATAGCTCAGATCTGTCTTTAAAAAAAAGCATAACACCAAATTAGGTAAAAGTATTAAATGAAAAGTACTATTCAGGTCTTACCTACGTCACCCCTATATAGAATATAATAATGGTGAAATCAATAAAATATCGTTTACAGAATGGATAGGTATGGAAAAAAATTGGACTTTCCAGTAGATGTCTTAGCCAAATAGTAAACTGTATACGAATGTACAGATACGAGAGCATGTAAATGTTGAACGGATAGCCATTATGGATAGTGCACAACGTTACACAACGCTTTCTATACGAAACAAACGTATTGAAAGTGCTTTTTTTAATGAATGCTTGCATTTTCTTTGAGAATGTTCCGCTGGTATATTTATTTTATCTTTAAATGTAAAAGAATAAAGTCATTAATAATATCGAAAATACGTACATAATTTTGACGATAAACTGGCAAACCAAGAGTCCAGACATTAGTCTCAAGGTAAAGTATAATAGTTTACCGATTTGGAACACTTGGTACCAATATGACGAAACCTCTATGGAAAGTACTACCACACGCTACGCCAATACTATCTAATACAACTGTACTTTATGAAGCCGAGGCATTAAAAAAATAACAAATACAATTCGACTCTATTCATAAGTACGTACTTAACCTACACCAAGCTCTCACCTCCTCTTTAAAAGGTTAGCGCCTTAAAATCATAAAGCCAAAAGGTTACGTTCAAAGTTTCACCACTTTAAATTGGAAGATTGCCCAAGTATAACACTTCAAGTTCTCAGGCCCAAGTTCAGGTATGTGAGAAGGTGTCGTGGTAAGCTAGAACTTAGCCGGTTAATCTACTTGATTAAAGAGCTGACGATGTGCAGCTTCGAGATAATTAGATTCGTCTGCTATTAAAAACATTTGGGGATCTGTTGCCTTAAAAGATTCACAGTTGATTTGCATGTTAGATAAAATGTTATTCGTAGATTAGGCATGCTTTGGGTTAATAAATATTTATTGACTTTTATTCAATTTGATTATATGGGGCTCCATCCAAAAAAAATAGTTAATTGTGATAAAGGGTGTTCCATGGCAATCTCAGTTTTTGTTTTTGTATTTGGAAACAAACGTCGAATTTTTGCTCCGTCATTGCGTGAAAAAAATCAACGTACTTTCACATGTGAGGAAAAGTGAATGTTTTAGAACCATTACCTTTTATATTTTTTTTATATATTTACTCTGAAAAATAGTTAAAGTACCCTGGAATCATTGATTGTATTATTTTGTAATATTGAAACGTTGGAATCATTTGTGATAGAAAAGGACAAAACAGAAAGATAATAAAATATATTATTACGAATTCAATTGCAATCCTTGAAGCAATATACTATATTATAATAATAAATATAAACAGATATACGTACAATATTTTAACGTTCATCAACATAACATCAATAATCAGTTACCCATTGTTTTATTTTAACGGTCAAGGCAGTTATGAAATACCTCAAAAATAGCATATATTCAGAAATAAAAACTTACGTGTTTTTTACTCATTTGACTAAAATAATAAACGGTAACTCACGTAGATAAAGTTCAGATAGAACTGACTGTAGCTTAGAGTTGTGTTTAAAGCGAAATTACAGCACGGGCACCCTGAAGACTCCTTACCTCTGATAAAAAAAAACACCTTATATGGTTGGAATTACAGAAATCCTATATAGTCACAAGAATATCCTATATAGTGGAATTATTCTGATGTTGTTAGCGTGAATAATCCTTTGTTTTTTTTAAAACGCATTTTTTTAAGAACGTAAATACGAGTTTGTCGTGTTAAAACTGTCAAACTCCATATTTACTATAGGGTACAACATTTCCAGCTTGAGTGAGAATCGAACCCACGTCCCCCAATTTCACGCACTGTGTGCCTTTAAAACCCCCTTTTAAACCAAACCTCCTTGCTGATAGACTACTTGTTAGGGTAAGGCTTTTTACTAAAATATTGATAAATTTAGTTTCCTCTTATAATTCTGTGACGTAATTCCCCTATCAATTACGCTGATACTCAAAAAATAAATATTTTTTGAGTATCAGCTGCCCCTATCAATTACGTCACAGACGATCATTTGTTTTGATACTCAAAAAATCAATATTTTTTGAGTATCAAAACAAACAATAAATATTTTTTGAGTATCAGCTGTGATAAGTCTAATAATTCTGTGATAAATCTGTACTTGTAGTAAAAAATTACCTCCCAAGGTTATTATATAAGCACTTGTGGCGGAGCTTGCGGAGCATGTAACTATTGGTGTTATGAATAAATTATTTGTATTTGCCGTTGTTATTTTAGAATGAAAGTCCTTTTGGCGGGGTGGAAGGGCAAATAGTCGCTGGATAGCTTTCACCCTCGAGTAGAAATTCTTTTACCAAACAGTTATCAGCGTGTTCCGACAACTGGTCTTAAGAGCCAGATATTCTGGATTAGTCAGAACAATCTCTGCTTCTTCGACTGCATAATCACTTACGATCAGGTAAGATAGTGGTCAAAGAAGAGGCTATCAGAATAAAAAATAAAAACTTTGAATTCTCAGGAGTACTGTTTCAACATTTAGAAATTCACCGATTATTAACATCTTTTCATCCTCACACAAGTAGATCCAAAAGTTTTGGATACTTGAACAAAGATAAACAAAATTTTGATTAGCCGATGCCAAAAAAGGTTAAGTAATTTGAAAATTGCCGCCGTTCCTAAGGCAAAGTTGAAATTAGAAAACCGTGATGATCCAAGAAATACCTTCGGGCAAACTTTGCCTGAACCCTTTGAAAACTGTAAAACTGTTCTATCCGATCGACGTTATTGGAAAGTGTTTATGCTAAGTTTAAGTAGGTAAGTAACTAAGGCGCCCTTGTCAATAACTTCAACGAAATTTTTTTTTTTTTTTTTTTTTTTTATGGGATAGGAGGGCAAACGAGCAGGCGGCTCACCTGATGGTAAGTGATCACCGTCGCCCACAAACATCCGCAACACCAGAGGTCTCGTGGATGCGTTGCCGGCCTTTAAGTAGGGAATATGCTCTTTTCTTGAAGGTTCCTAAGTCGTAACTGTTCGGAAATACTTCACCTGGCAGCTGGTTCCATAATGTGGCAGTGCGAGGTAGAAAATGCCGTGAAAATCGCAAGGTTGTGGACTTCCAGACCTCGACATGAAATTGATGAAACATCACGCTTTGTCGGGAAGTCCGGTGGCGAAATTGAGCTGCAGGTAGTAAATCGAACAGTTCCTCAGAACACTCCCCGTGATATATACGGTAAAAGATGCAGAGTGATCCAACATCTCTACGCAAAGCCAAAGGGTCGAGCCGACCGGAGAGAACTTGATCGTCAACGATTCGAATCGCTCTGCGTTGAACGCGGTCAAATGGAAGAAGCTGGTACTGGGGAGCTCCCGCCCAGAGGTGAGAGCAGTACTCCATGTGAGGTCGAACCTGAGCCTTATAAAGTTGCAGGCGATGGGCCGACGTGAAGTACCGCCTCGCCTTTCCGAGCACACCGAGCTTCTTAGAGGCTAACTTAGCCTTATCTTCCAAGTGACAGCGAAATTGGACGACGTTCGATATGTCGACGCCAAGTACTCCGATGCTAGTAGAGGTGGCAAGGGGAGTGTCTTCAAAACGGAGGGATACGACAAAGGGGGATATCTTAGCGGTAAACGCACAAACTTGTGTCTTCTTGGGGTTAAATTGGACTAAGTTCATTTGGCCCCACTTCGAAACATTTGACAGCATGGTCTCGACTGAAGTCACAAGTTTGTTCCGACTCTCGACAACGCTTTCCCGAGAAATATTAGCGCGGCCGGTGTATGAGGCATCTCCGGTGCTGTCATCTGCATAACAATGAATATCGCTGAGTTGCAGCATGTCATTGATGTGCAAGAGAAATAGACTCGGAGATAGCACACAGCCTTGCGGAACGCCAGCATTAATCGGCTTTAAGTCGGAGCATGCACCATGTCCGAAATGTCTATTAAAACTAACATTTCAAAGAATCTAATTGAAAGTGGGTATTTAAGAAAACTTTTAGACTTAACCATAATAATACGAACATTAAATAAACTCGCTACTCGCATAAAATGTTAGTGTGAACGAAATAATACAATGTGACTCGATTTAACGCGAATAAATGTACCATCATCATTATGCAAATGATCGTCAAATAAAACAAAATTTAATTCTATTTTTAACAACAAAACAATTGATGGAAATTATCAATTTACTATATATTTCAAAAAAGCCACTGTATCTATAACAAGACTAGGACCACCCACGGTCCGAAACAGTGGTTAGAATGCCATTCGTAATTTAAAATATTTTGTCTTGGATTATTCAATATTGATGGTTATTTTTATGTTGGAAGAGTAGCTATACCTACAAGTTAGTTCCATTTGAATTTTATCAAAATTCATCGATTCAGTTACACGGAATTACGTATAAAAAAAATGCAACACATGTTGATGGTAGAGTTGTGTGTGAGAAATAGATTTTGTAAGAAGTCACTGAAAACAAAAATATATAACAAACTATTTAAAAAACTGTATCAATTTCTATGTGAAGAAAAATAACTTGTAAAAGTCTTCAATAAAAGTATCAACTTCATCAAGTAACCTCATACTTTTAAGAGTTGTAAAATGATATCATTTTATTTACTTTCAGTTAAGTCTTTATAGTAAAAATTACAATATAAGAATCTGTAGACCTTTTGCTGGTTGTAATTTTTCATTGTATTTTCCTTTGCTGCCTATTTGTAATATGTCAACATTTCAATATCGTCTATCAATTTCAATTATGACAATTTATTTTCAATTAACAAAACATTATCTGCGCTCCTCTCTTCTCAGAAACTTCATCCATTTCCAACATTATTAGAAACCGCTTATCGAGCATTTGTTTACCTGCCAAACCGATTCCCAATAACCTTACCCCCATTCTCTAATACATATTCAATTCCACATTTAAACTGCTTGCGAAAAGGATTTCCTAGGGTAAAAGTTTAAATAAGTTTAGGGGAGTTTCTCAGACCCCTTTTACGAGTGCAAAAGGGCAAAGAAGGCAAATGTTTATTCAAAGATTTTATAGATTGTATAGAGTAAAAGGGAGACGAGTTCATAGATCAGTGGAGAAAGAACGACAAAGTACGTTTAACTTCAACTACAGGTAGGCTTTGGAAATTGGACAACTTTACCGTTACCTACATACTTTTATAACTTTACTTTTAGTAGTATTGGTACGGGTATATACGATGTGAATTCCTTCAGTTTTTTGTATAAATTTCAACAAGCATTGGGTCATTATGTATGTCTTTAAAAATTTGAACTTGATATTAACGATATAGATTTCACCAATCATTTGACTCGTTTTAAATAATTTTCCATCAAGTTTTAGTTTAAAACTTTCTAACGAATTTATCTGTATTTCAATCTGCTTAAGCAAGTCTAAGGTAATCAGAGATTGAACAGATAACACACAAAGTCATGTCTCTTGAACTTAGTAAAAAGTATTAAAACTTGGCGATGCTGCGATCCACACCCAACTTTCTTGACACAAATTACTGCGAGTATAATTCAATCTTCACCAACTTCGTTAATTTTTTTTTTTTTTTTTTTTTTTTTTTTATTCTAAATTTTTTTTGAGACTTTTGGTCGCTTAGCGACTATGTCAGCCCCGTTAAGTTACATACAATACTTACCACTAACCTGAATTAAGTACTTCAAGCAACATTTTGCAGAGTACACTAGCCATATCACTTAATGGATCAGCTAATATACCCTGCACTACTCCTATGTCACTCAAATTGAGTCCATATTCAGACCTTATCAAAGATCTCATCGGCTGACTCCGAACACATTCCACCAGTAGATGATGAACATCCTCTGTGACTCCACAAGTATTACAGTTGGGTGAGTCAACCACCCTCATCAGATGTTTGTGTTTGTTAAGTGGAATGTGGCCGGAGCGCAGCCTATGTGCCAAAACAATTACACATCTATGAGATTTCATATTTACGCACCATGGTATACGAGGAGGTTCACGTTGTAAAATTTTATACCAAATTCCTTTTTCGTGTGATATTTCATTAAATTGTTGTTTCCATTTTTCAAAAATTTTGTATCTGTACTTTGTTAAAATTTCCGTATTTTCCGGTATTATATAGGTTTCTGTACCAGTTAAGATCGCATCTTTTGCCAAAGTGTCAACCTCCTCGTTACCCCGGATACCTACATGTGAGGGAATCCATTGCAGTCTCAAGTCCACCCCGTTTGTCCAGAGGTTAAAAACCTTTCGAAGGATCGTATACGCTACCGAAGCACCTCGTATTCCAGAGGCGCATCGAGCGATGTGTTGCAAGCCACTTCGGCTGTCTGTCAGGATGACGATTCTCCTAGACTCCAAAGTAGCTACATATGACAGAGCTTCTGAGACTGCAAAGAGTTCCACGGACATTATGGTGTTATGACCTGATATAATTTTATAACCTTCCTTCACCTTGCGACTGGGATCATATATAGCTGCACCGATACCATCATCTCTTTTAGACCCATCTGTAAATATTTTATGATAGTTTTTATATTTAATATTAAGCATAGCCAATGTCTTCGCCTTTATTACAATATTATCATAGCGATCTTTTCTTTCCTCTATACCTTCTATTTCTGTTTGAATAAAATCCATTTTAATGTTGGATACCCAGGTATGCAAAGAAAACATATTTAAAATATTTGTAGTAACTAACTTTTCATTATTCGTTTCTGTCATAATTGAAATGAGTAGAGGTTTTTTATTCCTGTGCCAACGTCCTAAGTCACAAAGACATTTTAACTCTTTTAATTGTTTTATTGTTATGTTATTAGCAAAGGATTGGGCTTTTAAACAGTACTTGGTCGCAAGATATTGGCGCCTGAGTTGAAGTGGCAGTAAACTTAACTCAGATTCCATGACATGGATGGGTGTAGTTCGTATAAAACCACCGATGACTCTCATTGCCATATTCTGTATCTTATCGAGTTTGTATAAATATGTCTTCGCTGCACTGTCATAAAGAAAACATCCGAAATCTAATCTGCTACGAATCAAGGCAATATATAACTTACGCAAATGCATAGGGTGCAGGCCCCACGAGGCACCAGCTAAGGTTTTCATTAAATTTAACATTTTTATCGTTCTCTCGTGAGTCTCATTGATATGTTTCGTCCATAGTAACGATTGATCCAACCACATACCTAGATATTTAACCTTTGTGACGACTGGCAGGCAATTGTTATTGATTTGAAGATGAATTGGGTCTTCCTTCTTCCCCTTCCTAAAGCTGCAGCATTTGGTTTTTGATGGAGATACTTCTAACCCTAACCCTTCTAAAATGTCTACGACAGAATTTAAAGCCCCTTGAATGGATGTCTCACTTAGCTCTATGTTTTTATTTTGCGTATAAAGGACAAAGTCGTCAGCATACTGCAAAATATTCACATCGTCTGCCCTCGTGGACATTTTGTGGGTTACCATATTAAATAATAGCGGAGAGATTGGATCTCCTTGTGCTAGTCCTCTGCAAGTCCATCTCATCAAACCTTTATCATCTTCATTTTCCTTAATTTTTAAAACTCTATTATTTAAATAGTTCCACAAGTATTTACATGTCAAGGACCCAATGTTCAACTGATCGAGTATTATAACGAGTTGGTCAGTCAGGACATTATTATAGGCACTCTCAACATCAAGGAACACTGCTAAGGTGGGAACATTTTTGGAAAAACCTATTTGTATTTGCGTAACTAGTCTGACTAAACAGTCCATGCATGACTGGTACTTCCTGAATCCACTCGTTACTGGGGCAAATACTTTTTCCTTCTCTACAAACCATTCAATGCGTTTACAGATCATTATATGAAAAATTTTGCATAGACATGATATAAGTGATATGGGTCTAAATTTTGGCATCGCATTAGGGTCGCTATTTGACTTAGGAACGGGGACAACTTTGACGCTGCGCCATTGTTCTGGTACTGTTGATTTCATAAAAATTAAATTGTAAATTGCCAGTAGATATCGCTTACCTACCTCGGGAAGGTTATAAATCATCGAGTAGGTAATATTGTCAATACCTGGCGCAGTGTCTTTCTTCTTCAAGGAGTTTATAAATTCTTGGAAGGAAAATTCTTTGTCGAGAGAGCTATTGCTAGAACTAAGTGGTGGCTGGGGAGATTGCACAAAATCAGGTGCTAGATTACATAAAAGTTCTTGTTTTATATCATATGTTGCGCGTGAGTACTCACTACGCACACCTTTGACCCAGCGCATACGAGCCCACATGTCTGATGCATTCATTGTCTTATCGATCTTTCCACAGAATTCATGTTTCCAATTAGCTGATCTAGCTTGCCTATGAATCTGTTGTGCTTCCGCAATTGCTTTATTGAGTTTTTCTAAATTACTGGGTATTGGGTTACGCCTAAGTGCCTTCAACGCCAAGCGACGTCGTGCAATAGATTGTGATATTGCTGGGCACCAATAGGGTTTTGGTTGAAAGACTTGCAATGGATCAGTACAATTTTTAATAAAAGGAATGCTTTGATGTGCTGCATCGTTGACTTTATCGATAAATAAATTATAGCTACATTGAACGTCGTCTACCCTCATTCTGTCATTAAAACTCTCTTTTAAGGTCTCACGATAAAGATGCCAATCAGCCAACTTGAAATTACGGCGTTTTACATAGTTGCGTGTGTCTCGATATTGCAGAGTATATTTAATTATAAGGTGATCACTACCAAGATTTTCTCGAGTTACTTGCCATTTTTTTATATATATTGCAATATCAGATGACACAAATGTGACATCCGGTGATGTCTTTTGTAAATGTCCGTTAACTAATTTTATTCTCGTAAATTCACCAGTATTTATTGAAACAAAGTTATGCTCTAAAGATGAATCAAATAACTGTATTCCTCTAGAATTAGTTTTACATGACCAGTTTGGATGATGCGCATTAAAATCACCAGCTATTATGGTTTTTTCATGGAATTTAGAAAAAATATAATCCCAGTCGCCTTGTGATGTACTTATGGGTGACGTACAATATACAGAAACTACATATTTTAAATACTTACAGTTCGTAATTTTTAAACATGTTAATTCTATTCCTGTATTATAAATATCCATCGAAAATAGTTCAGTCTTAATTGACTTGTGTATAATTATAGCTACACCTCCATATGAATCGATCCTGTCATTTCTGAAGACATTATAATTACTTATGCGCAATGGAGTATCCGGGGAAAGCCATGTTTCACTAACCAAACATAAACCAATTTTTTCTTGGCTGAGAAATAATTCTAAATCTTGTTTTTTGGGCACCAGGCTCTGAGCGTTCCATTGCGCAACATTTATACATTGCGCAACGGAACCCGCAAAGCCCGATGCCCTAGCTGCAGTTAAACTTGTTCTGTTGTTATCCATAATTAAATAGTCGCATAAACTTACTCAAGACCTCTCCATTCCGCATTATGTTTACTACAAATGACATCAACTCTTCAAAAAGACATTGTATCACCTGGTAAGCTTTCTCTTCAAAACTCTTCTCAGAAATAATAATCGCTTTTGTTCTTTTGAAAATTCTGTTAAAGTACGTGTTTTTGTTAGACTCATTTTCCTCCTGCATTCTCTCTGTTTCTGGTACTGTACGAGGCAAATCGAGCCGCGGCGTATTATTGCTACTTCCATCCTTCTTCTTCTTCTTCCTTCTGCTTTTCTTTTCTTTCGCAGGCACTCTCGTCAATAAACCTTCTCCATTACTGTCGGTACATTCAGTATCACTTTCTCCTGCCCCGTTCTGTATTTCTGAGTATGGAATATTCTCTGCATGAATTATGGCTTTTGTTGTAGTTAGTTTTGTTCCTAAGCTCTGGCTATACAGCATTGTCGGTTTGTCTGTCGTTTCGGGATTCGATCTGTCACCAAAATTAAACACTGTAGATTTCTGCAATATAGGGACATCAAGGCAATACGGTGCCTTATTGTCAATGTACTTTAATAATGCAACTTTATAGGTGCAATTATCTGCGCTCATAATAGATCGTATATGTCTTTCTTTAAGATACAACGGGCAAGATTTATCGAATGATATGTGTGCGCCTTTACAGTTAACACATCGAAATTCTGTAATATCACAATTTGCATGTCCTCCTCCACATTTTGGGCATAATTTTTTGTTGGATGGACACGTACGTGTTAAGTGTCCATATTTCCAGCACGATGAACACTGCGTAACTGGGAAGGTGTAAGGTTCTAATTTGAATCTGCTGCCATAACCGTACACATAAGGAGGTAGTTTCGGGCTCTTTAAGCCAAAACGGACCGTCTCACTATGAATCCATTCTCCCGCTTCCGACATTCTTTTTAACCTTTTAACAGATATAATTTCATGATCGCATTTAAATGATTTCATTAATTCTTCCTCTGTCACGTCGAGCTCCAAATATTTAACTACTCCGTACGTTATGGCAACTTCACTTGTAGAATAACATCTATAACCCATACTCAAAAACTTTTCATTATTAATCAGTTTATCAGCATGTTCTTTGCTGTCAAAAACAATGATCACTCTATATGGTGTCTTATATTTAATTTGAATTGCATTCTGAATATTTTCATTCTTTAACAACTTCGCCAATCCAATTTGTTTTGGTAATAATTGGTATGATGAAACACAAACTTCGAACCGATTTTTGTTATTATTATTGTCAAGTTTCGAGCTCTTGGAGGCCCCGGAGTTAATTATGATCGATTTCTCACTTGCAATACGTTTTGGTCTCCTCTGTACTAGAGTAAAGCCATCCTCGTCCAAAACTTCTTGCCCGCTACTTTCACTACGTAATCTTTTATCTGGCCGCGTCTCACCACTAATCGGTCGATCGGTCGTAACGGCATTTTCGACGCACAAATCTTCGCATTCTGATTGTTGATGCCCCTCAAGAGCATTGCACTGCATATCCTCCTCACTCATATAACTACTGCTTCTGGACCGAGGTCCTGTATCGATTTCGTCCATTGTTATGCACTCAATTAGTCAATATAAAACTGAACGCTGCGCTAGTTAACAAAACACGTATGCACGTATACCTGTTATGACGCACCGCGCGCAACCTTCGTTAATTTTATTTTTCATTTGAATTAATTTAAAAATTCCTTCTGAGATCCGGGCAGTTATCGAACTTTGGACGTCGTCGCCGGGAACTTTCAACACTAGTAATATTGGATGTGCCATTCCGAGAAATTCTGACAGAGACATAGGGTCTGTAAAAGTTTTTTGTGACGTATATATTCATTAGACATATTTGAATTATAGATTTAATTTATAGAATGTCAACCCTAAATCAAATATATAAGACAATTAAAGAGACTACTTTAAAAGGGTATCCAGAAAAACTTACCCCAGTATTTGTGGGATACCTGCATCAGCTAGAACTCATTGAGTAGAGAACAAATCCTTATTATATTCAAAAATAAGAAGAAAAAGAAGAAATGACGGTTCGTTTAAGTAATTTTCAGACCGTTATTGTGACGGGGTCTACTTCAAAAACTAAATCAGTTCATAATCTGCAATTATTGTATAATTTTAATAAACGTGGTTTTCACTCATTTTAATAAATAATACGGGATAATTATTATATAATTATTAACCATATATTTTACTTAATCAATAAACCCTAAAAATGAACTGTTTTTGTACTGTGTTCGAAACAAATTAGTTTTCTTTTACGGGTTGCTATGATCCGAAATTATTATAGGGCGAGGCCATGAACACTTCTTCTTCTTTTCTGCCATAACTGCATAACATACAAAGCAATAAAATGAATAAATAATAATAAACATAATAATAAATAACTTCGAAACATTAACTTAAAATATGTCACTAATTTCAATACAAATAACAAATACAAATAATCAAGATTGACATCCGTTCAAATCTCTGCCTTTAATTTCCTTAGACTAGTATTTTCTCTTCAGAGAAACGATTATGTGTATCCGGTTCTGAAGATAGTCCCGTCAGCGTTTTACACTCGCACTTTACGCAGCAGTAATGCGAAACAATATCGTAAACGTATCGTTGAGAATCAAAGCTATAAAGTGTACCGTCGGTCGTCGGTAGCAAATCGGCGAACGTGTCTCAGAGACTGTAAGAAGGCTTTAGGACGAGCGACGTGTAGCAAAGTTTTTATTTCCCGAGGGACACACCGATCGTAGTGCCGCCCAGGTGCTCCCCACATGGAAACCTATATTATTTGTTTGAACGAAACTTTCTGGTCTCGCGTGAGATAACTAAATTATGTTTGTGTCCCGAACGCCACCTTGTATTCAATGTGTCGCGCGCCGCGATTCGATATGCTCAAATAAACATTCCTTATATTTTCGAGATGGTATTCCAAATGGAAAAATTTCATAAAATTCCGTTATTTATTCATGTAGCATTCAGACATATAATGTATACCGACGCGTTCTAGGCATGACTGTAGGTGCGGGTGGTTTTTGTAGACTAAAAACCCTTTACAGGTTACAGCACCTGGAGACATACTGTTTAAATTCCTACCATAGTGAAGAATTCCCCCTTCCTGCGAATGTTCTCTTTAAGTTCTTTCCTAGATAATAATATAATTATAGAGATATGAGGTATGCGCAGTAGGTATTCTTTCATCTTAAATTGCACTAACGACTTTAAATAATTCTGTTGTAGAAGATTTTCGCTGATATGGGTTTATTTAGAACAGTTTTTCATATAAGTGCTTTATTTAACATTCTTACGTCTGGAAATTTAAAATTCTACATGCAAAGATATGAGCAGTAAAAATACGATTATACGAACAATTTTCTAACGTTTCCGATGTTAATGGTACTAAAAACGCAGTTACGTTCCCGCTTGATTTACCTACATTCCATGATGTATGCTATTAATTTTATTCGAATGTTTAACCCACTGAGGGTGTTGCTACCTACCGTTCTTTTCATGAAATAACATTTTAATGCGAGTTTTTTTGTTGAACACGTGCTCCAAAATGTTTTAGTCCCGTGCAATAGAAGGCGATTCTAATGCCTATACGGGCGCAGATCTAGATACTGAACTGTCTAACACGATAATAAAACCCAGGACCTCGAGAGACCAAAGCGGCAAAATCTACAAAGTCCAACGAGGCCAAAATGTATCGTAATTAATTATACATTTTGCTTACACTTCATCGATGAGCGGGTCAAATTACGACTTACAATGATCTCATTACGTGTTACAAAGCAAAATGCAAAGTAACAGAAGTTAACTACACATTGTTCACGCACTCGTTACGAACTCGAATTGAATTCGTTGACGTGCTGATGTTCCTCGAATGTGCTACGAACTCTGATGAATCTAATTTTTGCGTCGGGCGCAGCGGAAGCGTTCCTTATGAAAATTATGCCCCATTCGAACGCCCCGAGAAGTTGAGAAGTTGAAATAAACTGTCCCGTCGTGACTCGCACGCTGATATCGCTATGTAGAAATGTCTGATGCAAGATTTGTCAGCACTAACTTAGAGAACTGTTAAATTTTTTATTCGGCTTGTAATATTTTGTTTTGCGTGTGCAGAGGCTTTGTAAGATGTTGTTGAGGTTTTCGTAGATCGTAATGTCGTTTTCTGACCACAGATTGTTTTATCAGCTATTTTCAATATGATAAACTACTGTATAGTCCCCATATCAGTTAGACTATTCTCTAGCCTCCTGTAATGTAAATGGTGGCGAAGGGAAAGGAATGTCTAGGAAAAAAGGGATATCTAGTTTTAGCATAACCTCTGTAATAAACCAAATAATAACAACTACGTAAAAGAACTGGTTCATTACAGAATGAATGTGACTTGCTGAAGTTAGTATATCTGTGTTATATTAAAATTTCAGTCACTAATTCTGTTTATAAAATAACGAATATTTTTACTATCTTTGTATTTGTAATGAAAATGTGTGTTAATACCTGTCAACACAGGTAAAAGTCAGAGTCAAACTATAGCCACCCGTAAACATTCCAAACAAAATGTTTACTTCAATGTCGCAAATTGTTCAAACTTCTCTATTAATCTTATATATGAACAGTAGTTAATATTAACACTAATATGAGTACATGTTATTACTATTAATAAATATTTTTGAAAAACTACTTTATTTTACTTTCCTTATATTTATTAAATGAACGGAAACGAAGGGTTCAAGGCTTGAAGGAAATTAGTTCCTTTCGACCCTTGTATAGCAGTCTATTATTTCATCACTCGCGCTTTTAGTATTTAACTGAAAAAGCGTGGGGTTAATTAGCTTGGTTTGTTGATATAATATAATATTATATTTGTACTTCTAAAATATAAAATATTCAGTATGGCACTTTGCGCTTTGTACAAAGACAAGGTAATATTTATAATGATTGAGTGTTTTATATATTTACAGTTATGTTAGCTTATCACAAAAACACTTGCAGTGAATTTTATATAACATAATTTTAATATAGGGTGCTCCTTCTTGTAGTGTACGTGTGTAGTTACTTCCTCAATAAACGAGTATTATTTTTATAACATTCTTACCTATGCTTGCAAGAAGAGGCACAAAAGAGCTTTTGTGCCTTTACGCAAAGAGTTTGGAAGTTGTAAAATAAGGGAATGCTTGGTAAAAACTTGCCTTAGTCTTGCCATCTACTCAATAATTCAACATCTCCAATTATAACTTAAAGTTTGGTATTTGGATCACTGAACATCAGGAGGTGATTTGAACACAGTATTAGTAGATTGCGAGTAGGTATACTTATTGCCGATTTCATATTGGCCTAAAGTTACCAAATGTTAAGTTTTTATTTGCGATAATTGACCGAATATAGGTAAGATTATTGAAAAATTCAATTATCTTGCGGCTTATATATTATTATATAATTAGTAGAAAAATGTTACCCCCAACTTTTGGATTCCCGATTTTTGGCAAATCATTGACACTTTTTATTATTGTTCAGAATTAATGCACATATAGCTTTTACTATTTGTTTCTAAATTTACATAATTTTTTGAAATATTGTCAGCTCAGTGACCTTCTTTCAAAGCTATTCATGCTAGATAGATAGACGACTTAATAAAAGATTCGTGTCGATATTGAATGTTGAGATGGATAATATGGCTTATTTGCAAGCTCTGCGAGGTTAGGAGACATAAATATTACACAACTTTCAAAAGTGGTATAGACAGTCTATTGTTACACATTAGTGGAAAAAATAATCGCACCATATTTTGGCTTTTTTGATGTAGCATATCTAGTGGAAGCCAAAAAATATATGAATATTGGCCTGTCCAAATACCGAATTCCCTAAAGTCTTCTCAGAGACAGTGAGATTGACCCCTCTGCGAAGCATGCAAAGATCATAGATACATGTCCTAGCATCGCAGAACGTGCTCGTATTCTCGCTGTTTCTGTGTGGGAATCTGGTCTTTGGTTACAGGTCATCCCTTCTTTGTGATTAGCACTATTATTATGGTGCAGCTATTTTCATATTTTTATTAACCAAATTGTCAATGCGTGACAAAGTTAAAAAACTTGACGGTATGACTCTAGATCCCTCAGACCAATTCTTCTTGGTTTTTCAGAGCCAGTTTCCATGGAAGTTGGGGCTGCCATTAGTGTGGGACGATGCGTGCATTGACACTTTAGCGCCGTCACATCTTTGTGAAACAAACGTGAGGGCTGGTATTGCGGCTGTTTTGGCGGAGTGACACAAATGGCGGAAGTGTGCTATTGCGGCAGTGGTTACATAGTTATTATAATTGGTACCATCCTTGATTAACACTATATTAAATAATAAATGATTATAAGCATTCATGGATTCATTTCCTTCTCGATGTGAACTATTTTGTGCACTAAAATTTAGTAAATGTGATATTTGCTTAGCACGCGATAGTGCTATAATCATGTGTAGAAATATAGAGGGATAGCGACATCATTAAGAGAGTTGCCATCATCATCAATTTTAGTGGTGCGAATAAGTTCTTGTTTTATTACTTACCTACTCGGATTTTTAATTGAAAAGTTACCAAAGGATTATCCGTTAAGCAATCATTAAAACTTAAAAGAAAATCCGTATATTTTATTATTTTATACAAATATAACCTAATTTAGGTAAAACTGATATATTAACATACATTATATGGCGTCACTAAAACTGCTCTTGATTTAATAAAAAACAGACTTATAAACTGTTAAAGGTGCCTGCTGATAAAATGGTGTAATTAGAAGTAAAGTAAAGTCTATAAAAACCAATAGATAAAATTCTGAAAGTACTTATTATTGAATCGATAGTATTACATAGAATTTGTAAAATATTCCCCACTCCAGCTCGTGATAAGTAACTTATTTTTTTTGTTGTAATTTGTTAGCATTAGGTAATGCGATATACCTTTGGTAAATGCTTATAAAGGTAAATACATAAAAGTGCTCATAGAAAAGTACTTGCTACTCTCTACCTACTTACAGACAATCATATATGTATATTGTCCAAACTTAACGCTCAAGATGTTTAATGATATATTTCCACGTTCGTGTGATTCAACAAAATATGGATTATATCGAAATCGATTAAATCTGCAGATTAATTATGCCCCATCACTATAAACCACGTGGTGATAGCTTAGCCAATTAGAACGCGTTGTAATAAGAGAAAAATTGGCGGAATTTATTTTATAAAAAGCACCTGGACTGGTTTCTCTTTGGGTTACTTTCTCGAAGACCATCTCCTATGACCGTTAAAATAATACAATTATAGTACAAAATTCGGATCAGACGAGCTATTCTCGCTGGCCCAGTGGTTGAGACACCCGGTGCTTAAAACCAGGGGATGTGGGTTTGATTCCCGGTTGAGGTGATCAATTTCGTGTTCTATAAATTTGTAAATGTAATAAACTATTACTTAATAACAGCCACGTTCTTAAGCTCCTTAGAAAACGAGTACTATCCACTTCTCTCAAATGCCACAGATTACGTACGAGCTACTATCAACTACCCCACGAACGGCAAGCCTCAGTGCTAACGTGGTAAGAGTACATTTATTATGTCGAGTCACGGTACTCATTCGGGTATTAGAGATAAAATTAAAATTTACGCTTTGCCCAAAGCAATTTGTAACCGGTCGGTTTGCACCGCGGAAAATAGGCTCTGGTTTATCCGTTCACATTCATTTTCATAAGTGGCTTTCATTTTGCGAATGTAGTTATGAGCGAGACCTGATGTTAGTGGGAAGATTGAGGGGTTCTTCGGTCTCTTTATTGAAAAGATTTGTAGAAATGTTTTGCGAGTTTAGGGCAAAGACTTTCTAACGAAAGAGTTGGGCTCTATTGTATATTTGTAGACTTCGACATGAAACAGAAACCTTACATTTTCTTGGCCTAACAAATATTACTTAATCTAGTTGTTTTGGATTTTTTAAGGTAGACGCTGAAAATGTAAAAAGTAAAATTACTGCAATTGCTAATTGTGAAAATAATTTAAATTTTCACTTATGCTCGTTATGTTTTTTTATACCCAGTGTAAGCGAACTTAAACGGCTTTTTCATATCTATTGCATAAAAGTCTGCTTTGCACAAGTGCATATATTTTTATGCACTTATTTCATTTAAAACTGTTCAAAGAGGTTAAGTTTGTAATACATACAATACACAATTTTAGAAAATTGGCCTAGGTATTTCATAATACCCATAAAATGGGGATATTATTAAAGACCCATATACACCTTATGTCGAAACTCGAAACATAATAAAGAATACAATAAAAATAGAACATTGTTTAAATATCACTTTTAATTTTAATTAAATTAAAATTACTTAAAATATCATTGCTTCATTTTTTCGCAATTAAAGTGAAAATCCGAAAGTATAACTCGTGAGTGTCTATTATACTCTCCTCTTCGTCTCTTTGCCAAGCAATTTCGAAGGATAAACAACAACTTTACGAGTTTGTTAGGTGAAACGTTAACCCCCATTCACAATTAGTCTGGTGCCCCATTGCAAGTAATAATCTTGGCATCGATTTGTCAAAAGAATGGACTCAACAGCAACAAATGCCAAGATAATTTGTCAATGAGAATTCATTGTTGTTTGGTTTAGTGTAACCCGAGTAGTGAGACTGATAAATGTCCTTTCAAAGTGGGCCGTCAGTCAAATCGCGGTTGCCTGCCCACAAGATATATTGTGGACCCAGAGAGCGCCCTTGTGGAACGCCCCAGACCCCGCGTTACTTTAAAATTAACCATTTTGGTAATTATTCCTTACCTAGATTGCTTGACCGCAATGTTTACGGTAGTGTTCCTATAGAATTGTAGAATATAATAGATGTTTTAAATAAGGCTTTGAATTTGCTCTTCAATGATATAATTTGTGTAGTCCAATAAAGGAAATTTAAGCTCATATTTCATAAAATACAGATGGCTAAATTTTTGCTTCTGCTTTCATCATCTTCGTACCCTGATCCCAAGTACCTGAGGTCGCTACAGAAGTCTTCTCTAACAACAGAAATAACGACATAAGTACATAAAAATATGTTTTTTCAAATTTTTTTTACGTATTCTGTTGATTCTCCTTAACTTATTGAAGCAGCGATGGCTCAGTAGTATTGGCTATGAACTGCCGCGCAGAAGATTGATTCGAATCCCGCCGTGGGCTTGAGCTTCACCGCATGATGAAAAGGCATTTTTCGAATGCCCGCCTGCCTAGTGACCACCCTCAAGTAGAAAATCTGTTACCAAGCACCGAACGGTGTGTTCCGGCAGCAGTCCTTGAGAGCCAGAGAAATTACAGGCACATGAGACTCAACAACTATGTCTCAAGGTGTGACGGGCACCTTGCAATTGGTGACTTGTGACGAAATACATCTGTAATAGGCAGAGATCAGTCCGCTTAACATCAGATAGGACTCGTGCTTGTTCGGTCACAATAAAATTAAAAAAAACTTATCAGAGATGTCAAACGTGATGAATATTCGGGCACTTATTTAGCTTAATGAATCACTTTTAAAGAAAAAGTTTGTAATCCAACTGCAAGCATGCTTCACGTTGGATTACAAAAACTATCACTTGGACACGGTGCCTACTGATAGTTGGCTGGAGCATTCGGACTTCTTGTCTGCATGGGCCTTTAGGTTACCTAAATGCCTTCGTTGTAGTAGATGTAGTGTTTTAGATATATGGTGTGGATTTTACTATTAATAACTATTACATTATATTAAAATTAAGTAAAACACAACATTAATTATATATTATTTTAAAAAAGTAGGTATAAACCCGAACGCAAATTATTTATTTTTGTTGTCTAATGGAATAAAAACTGTAAGTTATATATATTTTTGGATTTTTAAAGCTCTTCATTTTGATACAATGATACAATACTTTATTGCGGTAATATGGTACAATGATGACATATTAATTAAAAGTCCAACATATTAACCATTTCTGGCATGCAATTTAACACAAATGTTATGTTCGAGATAATGAGGAAGTTAACATAATTATTTGTATTGATTATTAATTAATGATTATTACTAGCATAAATGTGTCATAAAATATTTTAGTATAATTTTTTTGTAATTCAATGTCAATATAATATTTAAAAGAACATATAAATTTCATTATATAAACCATCCTATTCAAAATTAACAATTAGTCTGTATAATTTTATTAATTAATTTCTATCATTTAGAAACTCTTGTGTGTTGTAGTAACACTTATTTACCAGCCAAATTTGTAATATTTTTTTTAATTGATTTCCATTTAATTTTCTTATGTTTAATGGTAGGGCATTAAAAATTCTCACACACATGCTGTAGGTATTTCTAGAATGCATTTCTGTCTTGCTATGTGGAAGTAACAGTTTTTCAGTAAATCGAGTGATGTAGTGACTCATTACTCCTTTTTTAATAAAAAGTGAAGGTTGGTTTTTTACAAAATTACAAATTTCATAAATGTATAAAGAAGGCATTATTAACAGCTTTAATTCTAAAAATAGAGGCTTGCAGGGTGTCAATGAGCCACTGTCACAAATGGCAACATAAAACACATTGTTTTTGTGCCATGAAGGCTCTGTTTATATTTACAGAATTACCCCACAACACCACACCATACCTTAAGTTTGTACAAACGTATCCGTGGTAGGCTTTTAATGCGGTTTCTTTGTTAGATACTTTTGTTTATCTATATAGTGCATATGCGAAGCGATTTATCTTTGTACAATTTTTTCAACATGGGCTTTCCAGGAACAGTGTTGGTCTAATACTATACCTATAAATGTAGTTTCATCTGCTTCGGTCACCGGCTGGTTATTATATTCAACCCTAAGGTGTACATCCTTTGAAACGGTGTCGTGTATATTTTTAAATTGAATAAATTTGGTTTTATTGACATTCACTTTTAAATTATTTTCATCTAGCCATTCAATTATATTTTGTACAGACTCATTAATTTTGAAATTGTACATCCGATCCTTGTTATCTGAAACAGCAACTGATATATCATCAGCAAAAAGCGTGCAATGATGATCAGTGACTTGATATCCTACATGGTGGGTGTACGAGGGTGCAATTGAAAAGCCGATGTAGTTTCCGAGTATTTATTTATACTGGTTTTTACACCTGAATCAATTCTCACAAAAATTAAAATTTTGAAGCGCTCGTAGCGAAGTTTGCTTAGCCATTCTGAATCGATCAGCAAAGTTAAGCAACGTCCGCCGCGGTCATGACTTGGATGGGTGACCGCTGGTGACATTACTACTGAGCGCTTCCGTGCTTCGGAGGGCACGTTAAGCCGTCGGTCCCGGTTGTTGTCTTAGGATGGCAGTCGTTACAGCATGGTGGTAGGGCACTTTGCGAACGCCCGCCTGGCTAGCTACCACCCTCAAGTTGAAAATCTGTCGCCAAGCACCTAACGGTGTGTTCCGGCAGCTGTCCTTGAGAGCCAGTAATTCTAGGTTAGTCTGAACAACATCTTCGACCACATCATCACTTACCATCAGGTGAGATAGTGGTCAAAGGCTAACCTATCAGGCATAAAAAAAAAAAAAAAAAAAAAAAAAAAATCGACGAGGCTACCGCGCACTCGTGAAAATATCGTTTGCGCGATGCAGGATTTTGTCCCTGCGACGGTGGCGCCATCTAGTTGAAATAGCAAAAACTACCAAGCCCGTCACAGAGACAAACCTTCTACAGTGGGTTTAGACTAAAAAAAATAAGTTTATCGCGCAACAAGGCGTCTAAATTCCGAAAGTTTCTCAGTACCTAGTTATTTAATTTGGTACAGTGCCGTGTGAGAGGCGTATAACACATAAGATACCTATAAAAACAGAAAAAAATATTTGTCACGATCGTGCGCTCGGTGAGTCAAGACCTCCTGAAGACGCTTCATTTAGAAGCGAAACTAGTCGAATATTCTTCCGGTTAGGCTGCGTGGCGTTCGTAACGTCACGTAGGCTTAATTTTTATGCTTTTTATAAGTGTTTTATTAAAATATTATTTAATGTTGTCATAAGATGGTACTTATAAAAATAAACTTATAAATATTTGTTATTATTATATTATTATTATTTGTTATTATTAAGGCTTAAGGCTTGTTAGTCTCTTCGAAGCGCTTTCCATATAAACGTAGTTTTGTTATAAGTTAAACTAGCTTTCCGGGCGCGGCTCCGCCCGCGCGTATGTCGGTTATCGCGCAAAAACATTAACCTCTTTTTGCGCAGTTGGATAAAAACTATCCTATGTTTTTTTCCCGGGTCTCAATCTATTTCCATACAAAATTTCATCCAAATCGGTCCAGTAGTTTTGGCGTGAAAGCGTAACAGACAGACAGACAGAGTTACTTTCGCATTTATAATATTAGTACTGAAACCAATGGCAATGGTTCAAACGCAGTGAAATTTTGCATACACTTTGAGCCTAGTATTTATCCTTTTGATTTGCCAGTTTTCCGATAATTTAAGTGTTTTCAAAAATAATCGAAATAATCGTTTTGTATGGAAATCGTTATATAGTCCGATAGCGCTAGGCTATTTTGGGGTCATAAGTTAAAAAAAATCTAAAGTTGCTAATTTCTTGCATGTGGATACAGTCGTACCTATAAAGCTTATTATTGCGTTTTGTGCCACATCTGTCACTTGCATTTTCAGCAATTCATTTCAGCAAATTAGATTTGTGGCTAATTTGTTTGATTCAAATCAGAACTTCCAAAATTATTTTAAAGTTTAAAAATATAATGGCATCGTATCTAAGATAGCCTGCGTAGTGTACAAACCCAGTTTGTGTCATTTTCATCCAGTGCAAACAGACAAACGGACAGTATGTTAGAACAATGTCAAAAAAAAATTACAATTGAAATGGTAAATATTAACTTCATCGGATCAGCTAACTATGGCCAATAAATAATTTTGTGCCGTTTAAGCCATGGAATTATTAGATTTTTAAAAAATTTGGTTTTTTATGCTACCAACGCTTCAAAAAAATATTATAATCATTAGAGTTCACATATTTAATATTGTGCATGCATGGAAAATAGACACTGTAAATTTGTTTCATTTCCATGCATGGCAATTTAACACCAAAAATAAGCACATACGTTCGTTCTGTGGGTACGAATAATATTCCTTGGATATAAACGACACAAATTCAGAATAGTGTTTCTTTAATCTATGATAATATTTAAGACGTAAAATCTAATAACTTGTATTTTCTTTTGTGTCTTTTACGGGGTGTTCTAGAATAAATATTTTTTTTCTAATGCCATGGATGAATTCGACATAAAACGTTATGCACAACGGATACCAGTGACCTGAAACTAGTAATACCCATTTGACCTATTATAATATTCTTTTAAAACCGTTTAGGCACCATAGTATGTTCTGGTTAAATAACAGTATTCCCGTGGAGAGAAATGACACAAAATACATATGTACATTTAATACTACTTTACGAGTAGTATTAACATGAAAGACAAATGTTCTTGAATTTTATTTTCGTCGGGGAATGTTCGCAAAGACAAATACCTAAATTTCTACCTAAGCAAGCACCCAATATGACACAAACTCCTGTATTACGAGTAGGTTTGGCAAATGGTCATAAAACTATATCCAAAACATAAACAACTTTAATATTTTTGAAACCTAAAAACCTAGCGCTACCGGTCTAATATTCACATTTAGTAGTAAAATCTATATATATATACTAATATTATAAGGAGGAAATATTTGTATGTTTGTATGCAACGAATAAACTTAAAAAGTATTGATTTAAATGAAATTTAGCATGGAAATAGTTTGAGACCCGGAAAAGGACATAGGATAGTTTTTATCCAACTGCGCAAAATGACGTTAATATTTGCGCGATAACCGAAATACGCACGGGCGTAGCCGCGGCTGGATAGCTAAAAACTGTCAAACCAGTAGCATAGGCTCAGGAATATACATGCAAAATTTCAAAGTTTGTACTCTTGGTGTTTAAAGTATGATGAAACGACGTATGTACGGATAGCGTTACGTGCACTTTAGCCCTAATGTTCCTCATAACTTATCTAAATAATAATATACCTCAATCTAATGGAAATTTAAAACATCCACAAATAATAGCGGTTTAATTAACTAAGTACCGAATACCTTCTGGCAACGGACACTCCAATGTAACTGATGTGATTGACACTTCACCCGCCCCAATATCCACATTTAATTATTACGTTGAGCGGCATAAAACTATTCGGCACTGGGATAGTTTGACGTGGGTATTCGGTGAACATGTAATTTGAAAATAGGGAAATGGTAACAGTTTTCGAAGCGTTCACGACTTAGGGCAACCGCAGCAAGCATCGTTTGCTCTAACAAGAACAAACAAAGTAATTAAACACATCAAACGGGTCGGAATTGAAGCTGCGAGTCAAAGCCAGTCGCCACTTCAGTCTGGAGCTGAAACAGCGGTCATGCTTTACACAAGCTGTCAATGCACATAACTATATGAATGGCTAGGAAGGAACGTTTTGGAGATTCCGACTATAAGTATACCATATACTACCGAATCTACTGTAATTTTGCGGGCAAAAATACTCATTTGATGTCCCGTGTGGAATTTTTGTACTGATTTATATTACGTACTACACTATTAATAACTTCTACACTATTATTATAAAGAGGAAAGATTTTTATTTTTGTACGCATTGAATAAACCTAAAGACTACTGAACCGATTTGGATTAAATTTGGCATGGAAATAGTTTGAGCCCCGGGAAAGGACATAAGATAGTTTTTATCCAACTGCGCAAAAAGGGGTTAATGTTTTGCGCGATAGCCGAAATACGCGCGGGTGGTGCCGCGGCTGGAAAGCTATAGTCAAGTATAATTTTGTTGCAGATTAGTAGTGCGTAAACGCTACTTTTGATACTATGTCATTACACGCAACGTGTAATTTTTTTAATTCCCAAATGTATAGGAAGTAGGTGCATTTTTGAGTATGAAATATGTATGGCACCCTTCGCGCTAAAACAAACTACAAACGATCAGGGATCACAGCCCGCGCGTATTGATTACATTTATTACAGTTGAGGTTTATTATCAAAAATATCACATAATTTAACACAGAATAATATGAAACAATAGGTTGAAATACCGGTTTTCTGATGGAATGGCCGTTCTGACTAAAACACTGTGAGCGCACATTTTCATATTCCGACTTTGCATGTTTCTATTTTGGTCACAATGATATTTAAAACAAAAATCGCCCGGACTAATCGTCACACTCCCTCGATAGTGCTCACCTTAGCCTTCATTGCAATGAACAGGTCATCTAAATATATGCATACTTGCTGGTGTTTAACTTTTTAAGTTAATTGAGTTATTCATTCAGAATACTTAATTTCAATTAATGAATTTTAAAATTGCTTCTTTGAAGGCACAATAATCAATAAATAATAATCATCTAGATTTCATAAAAAGTTTTGGTTCACACATAAAACAAATATTCTCGACTTGAGTGCCCACACTTTTTTGGGATTCAGTCAAAAAGCTTGAAGCTCTAGCGAAGTTTGCTTAGCCATATATTTTCACCGTGGTAAAATTATTGCATACATAGACACACTCGACGTAGATATCGCATTGAATTCCAAACCCGTAGAAACTAAGTCTAATAATTTTTGGACACTAATAATGTATCCAAAAATTATTGTTACCAGCAAAACACTCGTTTGGGATTTAATACCGAGTTCAAGCACATCACATGCTCATCATCAGAGCAAGTGCAATGAGCGTCTGATATGCTTAAAACCCGAGTCAACGTTTTTATTATACATTTGGACAACCTATTCCTACTTCGAGCTGTCGTACCCGACGGTAAAGGCAGCTTATTTAGTAATCTTGCATCGCCGGCGGCATCAGCAGCACTCTCGTTTCGCTCATCCAACTGCCTTTTCTTTTTTTTGTACATGGGGAAATGCAGTTATTCATTCAAGATGACGGGTGGCGCGGGACCGCTACTATTCTACCGCAGCCCCCGTCGACGCCGCTGCCTGCTGTAAAGTGGCGGGCCCTCCTCGGTGAGGGGTGTCAATAGGAACACCCCTCCGTCTCGTGTTATGCCCCACGAACACGAAGGGGGCAACAACATCGCGAGAGGACCTACCTCTGAGGGGTGCCGGATGCCCCCGCATCTGACGGCCCAGGCCCTCTCAGCGGAGACGGAGTGCGGGCTCGGTTAGCTCGCCTCCGTGTCCGCGCTCTCCGGAGCGGAAGAGAGAGAGGGTTTCTCTCCCTCTCCCGCTCCGCCGCCTCCTTCTGCGAGACAATAATCTCGCAGAAGGAGGCTACTGCTTCCCAACATCTCTCATCGGCGACCATCCCGGCGAGGATGGACGGCAATGAGAGGTCCCCCCCACGACCGCGACCAGAGCCTGTCGCGGTTCAGCTCCTCCTGGGCATGCATCCAGTGCGTGCTGGGCGGTGTCTACCGCGTAGCCGCACCGATGGCAGGCCGTGGAGGCTTCTCTTCGGGCGATGCGATGCAGGTAACTCCCGAAACAACCATGTCCCGAGAGCACCTGCGTCAGCCTTAATGAGAGCCATGTCTTCGATCGATCCACTCTCGAAGAACGGGCTGAATAGCGTCGAGGAGTCGTCGACTGCTATTCCCCCTCTGAATGGACCCATCGAGGAGCCGTTCCTCCCACCTCGCGAGAGCCGCCGCCCTGGCGTTGTTGCGCCATTGCGCTAGCTCCCGCGGCGCCGGTCGCTCGTCCCGCTCCCGCGCACGCACTCTGCGGCGGTAGACTGAGGCCAAGACTTCGGCCTCGTGGTCCCAGGGGAGCAGGCCGGCGAGGGCGCAAGCCATTTCGTGAGAGATTGTCCGGTATCCCCGGCAAACCCTCACTGCCATGGTCCGTTGGGCTGCAATCAGCAGGGCTCCCGCCGATTGAGCCCCCCGGACCAAATGGGGGCTCCGTATAGGGCCATCGAGCTGACCACCGCTGTATAGAGGCGGCGGCAGCTGCCCTCTCCACCCCCAATGTTGGGAAGGAGGCGGCTCAGAGCGCCAGCTGTCATCCAACTGCCTAATCGTACACCATCAACCTACTAGTTTCGTTCGTAGTCGCACTGTCTATGCATTGCATTTTCTTGCTTGCTGTTGTAATTTCTTTTATTGAACATTGCATTACATGTGAGCGAAAATATTTGGCTTCGATTACGAGCAAAGGTAGGCAAAGCGGTTAAGTTTGTCAACTCAAAACAGGCGATCGCACCGTGGCATTAACATGTACTTACATGCATTTATACTGAATATTGACTGATGTAGTACTACTACTTTACTATAACTGACGTAGTATGCAGTCTGAGAGCTTATTGTCTATCTGAAATACGGTACAGAAATGTTTCAGCCTACAAATAATGATACTATTTGTAGGTGCGCAGCTCAGCACTCGTATATAATTTAATGTGTGAGACGCAAAGCCCGCCGTCGAGTGGCCACAAGGGATGCTCCGAACAACATTTATTAAGCAATTGAGGTTTCGCAACGTCTTTGACCGACCGCAGGATTGCCCCAACACCTTGTTGGAAACGATAATGGTATAATTTAGATAGAGTTGTTGTGGACGTTGGGTTGAGTCGAATCAATACAGGTAAAGTAATTAGCCGAATTAAGGCACTGCGTTTCGACGAATCGGTCATTAGCTAGCCTACTGATATTGCAAATGCGAAAATGTTTGTTTATTGTGTATTTTTGACACTGCTCACCTCCGTAAGAGTTTAATTAGTTTTCATTAAAGTAAAGTTGTCTTAAGATTTCGCTATTATTACAACACATAGTAACACAACTTTTAAAAACAACAAACGGTTTAAATCGTGTATGTTTTTGTCTCGACGCTTCAAACACTTTGCAGTGATCGTGGTCACGGGGTAACTATGCTACAATGATAAATATACGCGATTTAAACTGTTTAAAGTTGTTTAATTACTTTTATATTACTAATTAGTAAATTGATCGAGGAGAAAAATTATGTGCTCTATAATTGCATTAATTATTTTTTTTTTAATGTAATTTTAGCTTAGTAGGCGATAGGGCTTGTTTTCATATTTAGATATATAGATGAGTAGATATACAGGGTTATTGGTAAAATGCTAACCACCTCTTAGGGTTGCTAGACCTAAAAAACATGTTGAGATATTTCTTTTGTTTTCAAATATTTTTTTTATATTTTTTTGTGTTTAAATACCTACTCCGAGCCAAGAGCGTCCGCCTCGGCGACACTGGACTGCGCCGTGCTGCCTTTGAATAGATTTTTTAATGTTTACATGGAACAAAGAAAAATCTGACAACCTCCCTTTAGAGCTATTAAATCAGACACATGGGACTGAGGAATAACTATATGTCTTAGAGTGACGGGCGCAATGCAGTTTGTCAATTGTGACGAAATGCATCTTCCATAGGCAGAGGTAACCGCTTAATATCAGGTGGACCTCGTGAGTGTCCCATCACGATACTATAAAAAAACTCGCTAATACCATGAACATATAGATTACGTTACCAAACCTTGCTGTTGTTCAACAGAGAAATTCTTACTATCTTTCATAGTGAAAATGCTTACTAATAGTTGGGAGTCTGGACCTGTGCCCTGTCGATAGCAACAGGCTTGCCCCTTATTACTCGGAAGCAAATATATCTTACGACACGAGGGTGCCTATAGACTTCTGTACCTACCTATTTGGTGAATATACGCGTTATGATATGCAAATGCACATGCATAAATGCAATTAAACATTCATAAAGGATAATGCGAAATGTTTTAATGTTTAAACCTTTTATGTTATATATCGATAAAAGCCAATAATTTGGGGAGCTTATTGGCCAATTTCCAGACTTCCCTAACTCTGCCGCACTATCTAATCAGCACATAGTTGTTATGAGCCGAACATTGTTAATTAATCTTCAACGTTCTTGAACATTGGTCCAGGGATGATAAGGTACAGTCTCTTGCAAAAGCTTTTGCCGTACTTCAAGACTTCGTTTAACAAATTCTTAAATTCCAAAAGAAACATTTTTCTTTTATTTGTTATCTAAATCTATTCATGACTAGTAGGTATAGTGAGTTAATTTCGTGAAATATTTTTACACCCATTAAGTGATGATTTGGTCAAAGATTACAGATATACTATAGATAGTTAGAGGGTGAATTAAGGTGAATGGTGCCATACTTTTTAAAATATTAGTAAAATACTGGATTTTTCATGTACTAAAACTCACCTTAGGTATACCACCATATATTCAAAAATAAGACAAAGTTAAATCCACATCGTAACATAGCATGTAAATATATGAAAAGTTGCATCTTCAATAGTGCACTAGTACAGAAATTTTACACACGACAGCAAATAACTATTTCGTCTTCCAAATTATAGTAGATTTTTGGGAACGATAAAAAAGATAGGAGGCATAAAACGAAGCGACCCTTCGCTTTGAAGATAAAGATTTAGGTGTTCTATCGTAGACCACTCTAACCGCGGCAAGACAGCTGACACTCAAACCGCATTATACGGAAACGTAACTCAATAAATGATTAGGTTTATAGGGCACGTATTTATGCGAGCTACAATGTCTTAATGAAATGCAAAATGGGCACCGACATTAATAGGATCACGATCAAGAACGATATTGAGACGATAAGTAAAAACAGTAGCCTAATAACAATAAAAAGGATGTATATTTATTCTTACGTTATTCAATGTCAAGTAGGTACGGTCTTATATTTTTTTTTTGATATTCGATCAATTTATGTTCATAATTTCTACGACTATTTTATTTGGGTAGCAGTCAAAATTTAACCTACAAAATCAAAGGTATACTAAGTTTACCTTATGTTGAAAATAGGAATTTGGTTGCCGTGAGTTTAGATTAGCTTTAACTTTTAAAGTATTAGGTATGTATTTTATATATTGATCAAACATTTTGTCACAGATCATTTTTAGGTATCTGTAGTGTATGTATTTCTTTTCTGGAAGCCAGCAATAGTATAACAGTGATCAATGATCATAATTCGATAACAAGAATTAATTGCAGTAAGATATTGTTGAATTGATGATTTTAGTAGATATTACTAGTCAAAATAGCTCCTTCTAATCTTTTTTTATACTTGTTATATGGAGTTTAGTTCCACAAACTAGCGAACTTAAATTTTTTGTATTTCTATATTATTTTACTTATTGCTTTGTAGTTTTATTTGTGTGCATCGTAAACATGCCAATTATATTTTCCATAGGCAGATTCAGCAACAATTTGTTAAGATTGTGTTACTTGGCGTGGTTAAAACATAACCTACTTTCGAGGCAGCGGAACTATGTATCATTTACATTCTAAAGTTTTATTTATGAGTGTCAATAAATATAATTGTCACAAAAATCGTTTTTGCTGAAAAGTATATTTATTAGATACTAATATACACATTCATTTTCGCCGCCGTTTAATTTGTTAGTAAAGTGACAAACTGACCATCCACTATAGTAATGACTTATTTTTGGCACACGACTTCCTCACACGACTGTTCATGTAATCCGATAAAATACACCTATCGCTCGCCGCCCGCTCGTTATTTGTAATTACGTCTTTACACGTTTTCGGGGTACGTGCATTTTCCTTCATGCGCGGCGTCTGTAGATAAAACGTTATGGAGTTTTTTTTCTGTAAACGGTTACACAGAACAAGGTAATAAGGGAGGCAAATGACATGAGAGAAGAGGTCATTGGTTTACGCCCGGATACGGGATGAAGATGGTTATGGGAAAGTTTCAATTGTGTTTGATAACTCACACACTGTTCTCTTATATAAGAATGAGCTGAATATGGAAAAGTACTGAACTTTATTTCTGAATTAAGGTTATACAGTCAGCGAGCAAGTTTTTTTTGTATTTTTTTATGCCCGATAGGTTAACCTTTGACCACTATCTCACCTAATGGTAAATGATGATGCGGTCGAAGATGTTGTTCAGGCTAACCTAGAATTACTGGCTCTCAAGGACAGCTGTTGGAACACACTGTTATTGCTTGGCAAAAGATTTTCCAATTGAGGGTGGTAGCTAGCCCTACCACCTTTTTTTTTTCTTTTTTTTTGACCTGGGAAAATCCTTTATGGATACCACCCTGCCCCGGGGGGAGCAGAGTGGTAATGTGGGAGTCCTCGCCTGAAGGGCCTTAGTACCCCCGTGGGAGGGTAGTAAGTGAGGTTACCAACTAAAAATCCGGGATGAGCGGTCCACCGCCTCGTCGGGGCGAAATGGGGTTGCGTTAGCAGTCACCATCTCGCCCCAGCGGTTGGCCCGTCACCGGTGACGGGCCCCGGCCAATGGAGGGATGACCTGGCTCATTGGAGCCATCCCCCAGACGTGTGGGATCGTGCAAGCCAGTGGAAAATCCCCCGACTCTCCACCGGTGATCCGCACAGCACAAGGAAAGAGCGAGAAGGCGCCCGAACCACCTTCTCCTTCCCCCAGTTCGTCTACGCCGGAGCGGGTCAGAGAGAACGTCAGCTAGCCCTACCACCATGCTATAACGACTGCCATCCTAAGACAACAACTGGGACCGACGGCTTAATATCCGAAGCGCTCAGTAGTAATGTCACCGGCGGTCACCCACTCTCAATCCACTCCTGACCGAGGCGGACGTTGCTTAACTTTGCTGATCGTTTCAGAATGGCTAAGCAAACGTCGCTACGAGCGCTTCAACTTTGAAACTTCAAAATTGTAATAGTATACTGACGTCAGCGAAATATGATCATCTTAGTAGAGAATTTATCACGTATCGGTGTCTTTTTAACATTCACTTTTCATTGTGTTTATTATTCAAAGATGTTAGAGTAGCCTACGCACATAGTATTCTAATCGATCAGAATCTTCACTGTGATCAATCAGTGCCCAGCAGGAACTTACAGTGATTGTTTGCACACGCCCTGATTATGAGCATCGAATCCCGGCTCGACGTATTCGATCGATACGATAATACAATCATATCATTTAAATGTATCCAAACTCACGAAGACTTTCTATTTCAGACATATCTTTATTTACCAAAATGTTACATTTTCTAGTAATAAAAACCGATCACTTGCAGTCGGGCTTCTCTTTATTAATGTGTTTTAAAATTTTAACCATAGCATACAAGTTGCATTATGAATCGTCATTTTCAGTCTATGTAGTTTATAAATACTTATGTAAATAATAAATGTAAATAATATACAAAATTACCGTTATTAGTAGACTCAACCTTTACCAAAATTCTCTTAAAACCGAGAAATCAGTTAATACTCGGCCCCATTTCTTTGTACATAATGAAAAAAAAATTGAATACATATACAGGGTTATTGGTAATATGCTAACAACCTCTTAGGGTTGACATCTGCTAGTCCGAACAAACATTTTGAGATAAATTTTTTTAAACCCTGTATATACTCGACTCAAGGAGCTCTGTACAAACATGTTCCTTGGCGCCTTTTTCATGGAAACATGAACATCTAATGCAATTTTTAGGTCTGGGTCAACATTCTACACAATTTATAAAAAAAATATACCTGATGGGCTAGCCTCTGATCGCTATCTCACCAGATAGTAAGTGATGAAGTGATATGATTGTGTGTTTAAAAGATGTTTTTCAGGCTAATGTAGAATAAAAATAAGTAAAAATCAGGTCTATAACTCATTCCGTCTATCAGTAAGTAGCCCATGACATACGAAAGCTAAAAACAGAAACAGCAGAAGCGTTATATTAACGACACTAACCAGCTAATCGAGCGAGCTAATCCGCCGACAGAAGCTAGTCAGTACTAATATTATAAATGCGAAAGTAACTCTGTCTGTCTGTTACGGTTTCACGCCGAAACAACTGGACCGATTTGAATGAAATTTGGTATGGGAATAGTTTGAGACCCGGGAAAAAACATAGGATAGTTTTATCCAACTGCGCAAAAAGAGGTTAATGTTTTTGCGCGAAAACCGACATACGCGCGGGCGGAGCCGCGCCCGGAATGCTAGTATTAAATAAATTTTAATGTTTGTGTGTTTGTCTTGTCTTAATGACTCTATTGGTTAAAGCTCTCGTAGCGGAGCTTTTCTCGATGCCGATCTGATCCAATCAACTATATCATGCAAGGACATTACTAGAATGGTTATGACGTCATAAATTATACATTATTTCTAAATTTTTGTATTGTGCTGAGTGGTATATAACCTCATTTCAAATCCGATGGTAGAAGCTAGCTTCGTAATAAAGTAACTAAGATAGGTACATATGTCTTTTGTCAATCTCTCGTGGGTTGATTTGAGACCAATCTCTATGCATGTTGATTAGAATTACTTACTGTTACTTTTATTTTTTATAATTGTTGTTTACATACTAATACATATCCTGTGAAAGTTTAACAGACCTATTACCGTTCACAAAGATACAGCCTTTTGTACGTCGATCGGACGTATACAGCCTCCGCTTAGTAATACCATAGTATACGGTCCCGTTTCCAATACCGAACCCTAAAAATCTCAATTTAAATGTTATAAAGAGATTGCATCATCAAATACTAAAATAGTTTAAAACAACAGCCAAAATATGGTCTACATTAACATGCACTTACTGCTGAATGCAAGCCAATAATGATAAAATCTTAATCATTATTTCCGATTAGGCTAATAGAGCCTGGAATTCATATAATAAAGAGTAATACGGGCATTAACGATAAGCAAATAAAATAATATGGATGTTGCGGTTGATTAAACCAAAGATTATTTTATAAAATAAATTTATGGTTGACAACAATCGCTTAGTGTATTTTACGCGAGATGGCCAATGATTACATACATCATTTACGAGTAGATTGTCAGATAGTGCTAAAAATCTGATGTTTCAATTTTGCGCCAAGGTGGCCATTTCATTAGTCTGACTTCGCATCAGCTGGTAATGTTTTGTTGATGTAAGATTATAAATAAATTATTTGGTAAAATATCGGTCGCTCTACTAAAAGGATGGGTCACATGTACCTATAACTTCATAAAAATGTAGTAATTAAACAACTTTAAACGGTTTAAATCGCGTATATTTGTGGTCACGGGGTGTCACCCCGTGACCACGATCACTGCAAAGTGTTTGAAACGTCGGGACAAAAATAATGACAAATATACGCGATTTAAACCGTTTAAAGTTGTTTAATTACTATGTGTAACAATCGCGAAAACTTAAGACAACTTCATAAAAATGTATTTAAGAATAGCATGAACTATGATCCAATAGAATGAAAAAGAATTGAGAATTGAAATTGCAGAAGTGACGTTTTGTTGGATATTAAATAAAAATATCGTCTTGTTAGGCCACCTTATGGAAAAGTCACTTTCTGATAGGGATTCCCGTTGGAAATATGACATTTAGTGAGATCAAAATAACACAAAGTTGCTTTGAAAAAATTTAGGAAAAATCTTCATTTGAAAAAAAAACTAATTAGATGTAAACGGAACTATGTTTGACAGAGACACAGTCACAGGATTCGTTAATTTCCTCATCACCGTCCACTTCAGCATAGTCTTCGCCGTTTATTCGACAGCTTGTACCAGCCTAATTCTTCCTTATCAAACCAATTGTCTGCATATATTTTCGTCAATGATTTTACGTCTTTCATTTTGGCACTACTTAATACACGTCCAATTCGAAGAGTTCTCAAAGTAACATTCTCAAAATATTACGTCATTTCAGCAAATTTGTTATGGGCTCATCCCCCAAACTAATTATAATTTTCAAAACATTGCTAACTAGCTTCTATAGTACCGTCAGGTTCGATATGTTTTTATATAGATATTCTTTCATAATTTTGGATTTTTTCAATACACATGAAGCTATCTTCAAGTCCTTTAATTCAATTAATTCAAATCACATAAGTCCCAATCATTGTTTAAGACATGTGCTTGCCCAAATTTCGAAGTAGGAAGATGTTATTCAGGCTATCTTAGAGTTACTGACTCTTAAGGCAGCTGCTAAAACATACCGTTACGTGCTTAACGACAGGCTTTTTACTTGGGTGGTAACTAACCCGGCGGGCATCAGCAAAATGCCCTACCACCACTCAAAAAATTAAAGAAGGTATTCATAAGAAGGTCATAAATAAATAATTATTCGTACATAATAGAAACAAGAAACAAAATACATCATTTTTATACCCATGTGGTAAAAACTCACAATAGATGACTTGTGATGAGGTACTTCAATATATAAGAAAATAAGTGCACAGAGACATTTTCTATCAATACACCATTATAATAGTACATAAATATGGGGCTTACTTTTTGTTTCTGATTGCAACCATTCTACTCTCAGCAACTGCTCTTTTTCTTGTCCCATTGTTTATTTATTTCACAGGAACACTAGCCATTTTTCCACTAACATTAACCACTACAAAGTCAAAAATATCTACAAATCGCAGTCCTACAATGCAAACGTGAAAATTAAATGAAGGTAGATTTATAACCAGTGACACTGACAACTGACTTTCGGTATTAAAAATAAACCAAATGTTAAAAATCGCGTTTAAAAACACAATGTGAGAATGATTATTTTATCTTGAAAAAGAAACCTTTTGATGGAATCTCGATTGAAGTTGGTTTTTTTTAAACTCTCGTTTTTATGAATAGTAGTTTTCTTAAGTCTATTTTATTCGATAAAAATAGTTTTTTGTCGAGACTTCAATGCATCAAACAATACGTATCAGGGTTGCCAACAAAAATCGAAACGTAAATAAATGGAAAAGTGGCGTTTTGTTCGTATATTCCTGCTTAGTGCCTGCTAGATCCGAAATGACCTGAATTTTTTGCGAAACTAACTATAATGGGAACGTGATTATTTTCGGGCATAACTCTAAATAGAAGTTAATAGCATAGTGTAACCAGAAAAATTGTCTGACTGGAGGCCCATAAGTAATTTAAATACCTACTCTAGTCTGGATACGCTCTAGTCAATATATCAAAAATCTATATAATATAGTGTCCATAGGTATACTAAAGCAAATAAATTCGTGGCTACCTACAGACACGATTTTTATGATTGTTATTAATTATATTCTCATTCAATAAATGAACGCACTCTAGTCACGTTAGATATTTGCCACAGTGTGTGTGTGTGTGTATGCTGTGTCACATGCGAAGGGGGCGCCCACACATGCAAGACGCGTTTGGTACGACGACGATATGAAGTCAGACTTCTTGTTTGGTTTTACTTTGCTTATACCTATTAGCAGTAGTTTGCAGTAAAATCTTCAATACGTAGGAGCTTATATGAATAAAAAAGAGCAAATAATCAAAGCGTATATACGTATACAAGGAAATTGAGAGCTGAAGACGTGCGTCAGTGAAAATGATAAAGAAAATTACGTAACTAACCTTAATTTTTTTATCATCAATATCATCATCATTTGGAAGATGTCCACGGTTGAACAAATACCTCCCCCATAGAACGCCACAAAGAACGGCTATCAGGAGCTTGTGATTACTTTTATTGGCTACCCGCGACTTTTACTATATCGTCACTCCACCTAGTGGTGGCCTACCAAGTTTAGGTACCTACAATTCGCCTTCGAGCAACCACATTTAAAATAAAGAAAAATCGTGTTAGCCCTCTCTTATCAAGTTATTACCTGTGCCTGAGGCGATCGCTTTGTACTCTACTAAAGGTTTTGACTGGCAGACGACAAACCAAAAGTTGTTATAAACAGCGATTTTATTGAAGTCAAGCGATATTTTTGTATCAAATTTCTCATTTTATTACCTTAACGTCGTAAATGTTGTGGAAACTTGTAAAATGTCTGCAAATACAACTTTTGCAATAACCAGGTGTGTAAAGGCAAAAAGTCTTCGTAACTGACGTAAATATACGCAAACTTTGTTTTCATTATTTAAAATACCTTGACTTAACAACCTGTTGTTTGTTACCAGACTGAATAGGGTACTTCTGAGAGAATCTTCAAAATTGTGTGTTTTTTAGTTAACTGAAGAGTCTTTAAGTGGCTTCCAAAAAAAGTTAAGGTCTCGACTGCATGTTTTTTGTGTTCGTTACGCGTTTGTACTGCTAATTATTGATTAATTTTGATGTTATTTTGTTATGCAGATTATACCTATAAGTTATATTACCTATTTAAATTTCATCAATATTAGTCGATTTTTTTTTTAAGTTACAGTAAATTTACTGAAATAATATTTGGATAGATACCATTGCTACTCTATCACTGCTAAACATTTTTAAGCCAGTGACCACGGTCATGTAAGCAGTTTGCATCACAAATAAATTAAAAATTATCAATCTGACTGTTCTCAAAAGACTAACACAAGATTGAAAATTCTGAATTAATTTTAGGTGTAAACTAATTTTCCTTTCGGTTTATAATTTGCAATTAGGTCCGCCTGCTACTAAATTTTTTTTTTTTTTATGCCTGACAGGTTAGCCTTTGACCGCTATCTCACCTGATGGTAAGTGATGATGTGGTCAAAGATGTTGTTCAGGCTAACCTAGAATTACTGGCTCTCATAATACGGGATTCTCAATATTGTTTCGGTAATTTTAGTGCAGATTGGCTTTCATTTTTATTTATTTGTATTATTTTAGAATTTTCAGTGTCCCGTTACAACGTATATAATTTTTTTATCGCCTTTCAATTTTCTTTATTTTGATACCCTACTGGATAGGTTTGGTTCTTTTTTCATTAAATTTTGCGCAAAATCCCGCAATTTTGTTTCAAACACTATCTAAATACTCTTGGGATGTTTGGAAGACAGGAGGTAATAAAAAAATTACGGAAAAACATACCTACTTAAATAGAAAATATGCGGGAAAACAAAACCTTTTCTTAGTGATCGGAGAAAAATATATTATTAAAAAGCTGCACCGACTTGCAACACTGAAAAGTATGAAATAACTTGTGGAAGTTGGACTTCGATAATTTGAGTGTTTTGAAGTTATTTTATACTTCACTTAAGTATCAATTAATATAAGTAATTATTTGTACATCAAGTGCAAACAAAGTGTATAAAAAGTGAAATCTAAACAAAACAGAAAAAGGCAGTTACGTTCCCCCATACATCTCCACTCCATCCTACAAAAAGGATAATTATTTCTCTAGACTGTTAAAAGCTTCAGAAAATACAGGGGTATTATTTAAAGACGGTTTAAATATGTTGAAGGATGAAACTGCGGGTACGTGCGAGTCCGTGAGACCGCTGACACGGCTTCTGAATAATGTCCGGCATTTATTACCCTTGTAATTAATTGTTTGCATGTCGGAAGAAACGTCCCATCCCGAGAATACACCCTTATTGTGTATAGCGTGGCTATTTTAATGGATATAAAAAGAGGTCGAGCTCTTTTTAAGACATTGAGTATGTACTTCTAGTACTAATCTTTGGTATATTCAAATTTAGGCATCATCATCATCACATCAACTGGAATGTCCAACTTTTAACAAGGTCTCCCCATTGGGTGAGATTTGCCATATTCCCACGATTGGCAGGCGTCTTGGGGATAGCAGTATAAGTTGTCAGTTCCTCAGAAAGTGATGGTTCCCACCTCCCGGTATTATTACCTTACTCGCCTCTTCCAACACCCACAGTAAGAAATGGGGGTAACATTCTAACCTGGCACACCACGGGCAATTATGAAATATTGTTTTTGGTACGAAGTGATTTTTTTTAATTCCAATGAACCCATAATACATACTAACTATTGTAAAGCTAACTTTGCTACATCAATATATGAACTGCCTGATCTGACATCGGACTCGCTAGTATAGCGTTACAGTTACAGTATCCAACATCTAGTATACTGTTTGTATTAAAGCATGATGTTCAGTAGTTTTAGTGTTTCGTACCCAAAGGGTAAAAACGGGACCCAATTACTGAGACTTCGCTGTCCGTCAGTCACCAGGCTGTATCTCAAGAACGGTGATAGCTAGATGGCTGAAATTTTCACAGATGATGTATTTCTGTTGCCGCTATAACAACAAATACAAAAAGTTGGCCAAATGCGAGTCAAACTCGCGCATGTTGAAACAAAAAAAGGTTCAAATATGAAGTCTAATCCTTAGTCGTTCACTCTTGACAGAGTGGTCGTGGTTGATGATGCTGCATTTTCAACACTGAGATAGCGATCGGCGCTCTGAGTTTTCCGGGAGGAAAACTCAGAGCGCCGATCGCTACGCGAATTGTCAGGCAAACGTACTTTTCTAATTTGTTGCATTTTCATCATTCAACTCTCGTGGGAATTAATAATGTAGTAGTATCCCGTTGCTTTCTACATCGCGGTACTACAGACTCAATGTCCATAGAAATCTGTAATTGAACCAATTCAGAACATATAGTTCCTGCCCTTCACCACAGTGCTGATGGCTACCGCTGCCCTCCACCAGGATCCAGGTACAAAGCCCCTGTGGCTCGCCTCCTCCGCTGGTTGAACCGTACCGACATCTGTTGTCTCCGCTCTCTCCCACCGTTGAGGTCTTCACCCGTAACCCTGGGCACGGGCTCCGCAATATACCCTGCAGAACTGGGTCCCTGCTGAACTTCGCCATCTACACACTCCGGCCTACTAAAGTGTAAGATGCTCACCCCCACGACGAGGACGCGCCATATAGGAATTGTTGTCTCAAGTGGAGCGCAGAGTCTATTCTCCCAAGAGCCGGGTTAATGGACGTGTATGAAACCACGACCAAAAGCCTAATGTTGTGATAGAAGTCTAATGTTGTGCAGCTAATGGTACGGAACCCTTCGTGCGCGAGTCCGACTCGCCTACGAAGGGGCCTATTTTTTATTCTGCACACTCTAACAATACATGCTGAACTTCCTCAATAATACTACATTCAGAAAAATTAGGAAGTGATTTGGAACTTAGGGTTAATTCGAAAGTGTGGTGCTTAAGTATGTTTGTATTATCTTTACATGATTTTTATTTTTGGTAATTATTTCAGATGAACTGATAGATAACTTCCAGCGAGACTTGAACCTGCAACTTCAGAAGACTGCTCTGGTACATATCGAATATGCTATTGAAGCAGGTGCTGGATGGTCGGTTTTTTCCCCATCCGTTTGAGTGTACATTTTTCTGTTGTCGACATCTACCTAATCAATGATATTTTTTATTTCTTGTAACTTCAGTATTGAAGCGAATTTTAAGCACTCGTAGCGTAGTTCGCTTAGCTGTTCTTAACCAAACAGTTAAGTTAAGCAACGTCCGCTGTGGTTATGACTTGGATGGGTGACCGCTGTTAACTACTGAGCGCTTCTATGCTTCGGAGAACATGTTAAGCTGGTCCTGGTTGTTATCTTAGGATGACAGTCGTTATAGCATGGTTGTAGGACATTTAGCAATTGCCCGCCTGGCTAGCTACCACACTCTAATAGAAAATCTGTTGCAAGTACGTAATGATGTGTTCCGGCAGCTGTCCTCGAGAACCAGTAAATGTAGGTTAGCCTGACCCACACCTTAACTACATTATCACTTACCATCAGTTTTTTATATGGTAAGTGATGATGTGGTCGAAGATGTTGTTCAGACTAACCTAGAATTACTGGCTCTCAAAGACAGCTGCCGTAACACACCGTTAGGTGCTTGGCGACAGATTTTCTACTTGAGGGTGGTAGCTGGCCAGGCGGGCATTCGCAAAATGCCCTACCACTGCCATCTACTGTGTGCATGCTGCTATAACGACTGCCATCCTAAGACAACAACCGGGACCGACGGCTTAACGTGGCCTCTGAAGCACGGAAGCGCTCAGTAATAATGTCACCAGAGGTCACCCATCAAACTCATCACCGCGGCGGACATTGTTTAACTTTGCTGATCGGTTCAGAATGGCTAAGCAAACTTCGCTTCATGAATAATGAGATAAAGCGCTCGTCTTCATCTCATTCTCTATAAGATTGTGGTCTAAAGCTATAAAAAATGATACTTACTACTATTACTATAGCATGATGGTTTTATTATAATATAGAGACGAGGTTCTGAGGTTCTCTTCAACCCTATTCACCGATAACTTAAGCTTTGGTTTGCAGCGGCATTCTCGATATAAGTTTAAAAAAATCTTAACCAGCTATGTATATGACAATAAATAATAGAATATTAGCACGGAGAATATATAAATACTATACTCGTATACACTACACGATATCAAAGCTCCAATATTAATTTTATCGACAAACAAGAACGTATTTCCATTTATAAATTTTATTAAAGAACACTTTATTCACAAAGAGGATCCCAACTGAAAAAATGCGATCGGAAAACATAAAACAATCAAGCACGGTTTGTAAAACACGGGCACGGTAATTTTGTCCACTCAGTGGGGATGTTCGCCCTATTGCCCCAGTGAAGTGCCCTCCAGCGATATGGATCGTAAAATATACGACGCTTCAATATATATGGGCGAAGGCAGTCTTTACTGCCCACTTAGAAAAAAAATGTTGGCTTAATTCAGCACATCGTTTTGCCCTCCTTGCCCCTCATAAATATAAGCGAGCAATTCGAGCGATTTGATGGCGGTGCTCTTATACCGAGACTTGTGGATAATTAGCTTTTAGCTGTACTTGCTTCAATGAGTTATTCATACTAAGCGAACGTGCACAGGACTGTTTTACAATGAAATATAAGGACGTGTATTTGTGTTTCTTTTGACGATTTCATACCATTTTATAGGTAATTGGAAAAGCAGTGAACTTTGTCGTTTTATACTAGGTAGGAAATCGTTTTATGCCTCGAAAGCTGTTTTTAAAAAGCTTTAAATTGTATAAGATTAAAATTAATATTTAATAATTATTAATATTTACTGTCTTCAATATTTATTAACTCATATAAATATAACAGCTATCTTCAGCTCGGATATTATTTGTTTATTTAGTTCTCTATTCCACTACAGTACAAATGGAGGACTTAATGCTACAGCATTTTCTACCAGACATCCACATATTAGTTATAGAGAAAAGGACTTAGGCTTGCATAAAAAATTTAAATCCTCTTTAGAGCAGAAAACTCAAAGAACAAATAGGTACAAAGAATATTACAGATATAAAATATCATAATATACCTGTATGCATAAATACTTTTGTAACTATACAATACATACTATACATAATAACACAAAATATGTATTACTAATTAAATAGAATAATGGCCGCGTGGAGTTTTGTTATGCACTCTTTGGTAAAACTAAGTAATTGAGGTAATAAACGTATTGTTACATTCACGTAACATCATCATATACAACAGCCAATAAGTCCACCGTTGAACAAGTCTTCCCTTAGGCTTGCCATATTCCGCACGCTTGGCAGGCGTCTAAAACTCAAATCACATCGAAATGGCAGTTATACTGTCAAACCATTTTCGAATATGTCTATATCTTTACAATACAAAGTATCGCTTGAAAGACTTGCATAAGTTGCGCACCACAAGCGGCCCATACCCGTTGGCGAACTAGGAGCTATGGCTTGCCTCTTCGTTATGAATCGAGCCTTAGTGATCGCAGTGTAAGATGCCTGTATTTCTGTAGGTGCTACTGCCCAACTTCGAATAATTTTCTCTTCATCGAATTTTACGACTCTTAGTAGATGATATGAAGGGAAGGCATATTTTGTTTATAAACGTTCATAGTGTCGTGACGTCAAAAGTATCACATATTTAATTGTAAAATATATAACCTATCGAACAGATTTAAGATGAAAATGTGTACGAATTGTCATTTAAAGAAAATAAATATAGAGCCAATGAGTAGTTTCTTCAGTCAGTAAATAGTATTCCGCACACGGCATCGATTTCCTGCTGACGACGCGCCGAATATACAATGGACAAAGTCGGGTGCCACACACAATGGTGCTTGAACAAGTAGTGACGCAATAAAAGTCTCCTGAGAAAACCACGAGATCCTTAATAGTTACAACGTGCAAAAAAAATATCGATAAGTGATTATTTTTTTTGACTGGCTGACCGTACATACATGTTTTCTAAGAAAGAGTAGTCAGAGGTATCTAAACATCCACGTTCTTATATAATAGGTAGTGAGGCTATTGCCATCTACTCAGGACTGTTATTAAAACTTGTGATAAATTAACACGTTCGGTGTGTTGTCCGACCAAGGTTCCTCGAAGTTACCTCAAGGTTGACCTCGAAATACAAAGCAGTCACATTTACAAATATATATCTTTCTATACACTATATATATATACTATATCATATGTGTTTTATTCCTATTAAATTATATGCATCTTTATATATCAATGGGCATTAGCTGTATATGATGTCACATATTCAGCAGTGCATCCTATTTTTAATATATATTTTAATTCACTACTTTTATTGCTATAATATGTTTACAGTACATTATGAATTTATCTCTTATTCCATTATTATATTTATATCTATAAGCTCATGTCTAAGATCTAAGTACTGTGACATAGGTTAGAACAAAGAGAAGCGAAGTAAAATTTTTTTTTTTTTCCAAAACCAAAAAAATTATCACAAAATGTTTGTTAGGACTAGCAGAAGTCAACTCTAAGAGGTTGTTAGCATATTACCAATAACCCTGTATAAATCATCATAATAGAATTCACCTTATTATAACACATCAAGCCTGAATGTTTAAGACATATATCAAAAGTTAGGGAATATAGGTATATATACAAGTACCTCTAGATACTTTCACTTCCACGTGGAGGCGAGACTATATCCGACTACTAGAAAATGATTATACTGTTAATAAAATACTTTTAGATGTTTCTTACCACAAAAAATACGTATGTAGATGCGAAAGTATGTGCATTTATTTAGTTAATACTTAAAAATAAATTCTGCCATCGCGTCGCATAGTAAAAATATTGCGTTATCCACAATATTTTTCTTCCATCAGTACCTCGATCAGTGGTGTAGCTTAAAAGCTTCAGTACAAAAGGAAACACGCATCCGGTTCTGGACCCTTTGTAAGTGACGTCATGAGAAAACTACACCGGCACAGTCATTGCTTCACACAAAATATTCGGTTATTTATGTGTGAATAAGCCGAATAGTAGTATGAAAATTACTTACGCAGCGCTATGTAGGTATACCTACTTATGTATCTGCGGCACTATTATGTTATTTGTTACTAACAAAATATGGTTGAAATCTTAATCTAAAATATTACGTTTTTGCTGTAATTCCTAACTGAAGCTCTCATTTTCAATATTATTTTCAATGTTTTCAATATAAACAATATTAGTATATCAATTAAAAACAGTCAGACATTAATTCAATATTTTTAATATTATTATTCAATATTTTCAATATAAACAATATTAGTTATTAAAAACAGCTTTCGCTAGCTACAAATGTGAAAATGTTATCACAAAATCTTAATTTATCTTTGATTGCAATCCAATTTTATTCGTAACAGATTACATAATAGGGCACTGTTCAAACTAGGAGAAAATTTTAGTGTAAGTTTCATCACATAATATTCCGTACAACGTCGATGCCTATAGTAAAATAATGTTTGCTAAACGAAAACAATTGCGTTATTGTTAATATCCAACGAAATAAAGTTCTAACATTTAGAAACACATACAAAAGCGAAGCAAATATAAACCAAATTAAATAATCATTAGACAATTCAACGTGCCCATTGAACATGAAATGGTCCACATATTTACAAAACTCGGCCTCATATAAGTAGAAATTCATTTCAAAGGAATTTCTAAACAACGAAATCCCGAGTTCCCAATGGCATTTCAACAAAGCCTGGAAGTTGTAGAAGTATTCGAAATTGTTTACAAAATTCAATCCTAAAGCTTCGAGTCAGATTAAATCTAATTTCAACTCGAAGGTAAGTCTGAAATAAGTCTTCATAAAACCGGAACCCTTTGATTTAACCCTTTCCTGAGTCAGGCCTGGTGATTGCCCGAAAGTTAGTCCCGGTTGTATTCGGCGCTGTCTTTTTCCGTTGGTAAAAAACAAATCGAAAACAAGCGAGTAAGTAATGGCTTAAAAGTGACTTCTGGGATCCGGGACTCTCCTTGTCGCTGAGAGGGGGAGTCGGGTCGCGTACGACTCGAGTCGTCTTAGCGGAGCGATTACATGCCGCTACTCTCGTAATCACTTCTTCGGCTTCGCTTTCACGTTTTCCTTGATTTTTATTAGCCTTGATGTTTGTAATGGAGTCCTGTTTGCCTTTAACATCCGTAATAATGTTCTAAGAGATTGACGTTGTATAATAAAATAAAGCATTGGAAAGGAAGTAATTTATAATTATTATCGCGAATGTTATCTGTATCAAAATACATTTTCAGTGATAGTCGAGTTTTGTACCAGGTTTTCAGTATAGTCGATGTATGTGTATTATGAATTGATGATCACCGAATGATTATCAAAAATCGCTTATAAGTTATATTATAACAACCGCGACAAGGTTATCACAAAGTTCGCCGCTTTTCCCGAAGGGGCGTTCATTTTTGTAACGGTTCATTTGCAACAGAACTTTTAAGTAGTTGAAGCAACGCTCCAGCTCCGTATTTCCTCAAACAAATACCCACTTAAAGGCGGCCGTCCTTTATAAATTTATCCGAGAAACTACTTTTAAAAAGTCAAAGTTGTATTGGCAAATAAGGCTAAATAAAATACAGCCGCGATCAATAAGTTCGCAGTAGAATAGCGGGGCTAATAATTCGCGATTGCTTGTTGGAAAATTGCACCGACATAAATATTTGTGGAGAGAAAGAGATCGTATTTTTCAGTTGGACGCCGACAATGTTCTAAGCATCGGAGTTATGAATCTAAACCGGCAGCAAAGTGCTGGCAGCCGGAACCGGAAGGGATCCGGCAATTGACGCCGGCGTCCCGCGGAGCGCCAGAAGCGTTGCTCTCAGACCGTGCCGTATTTTTAGAGAGAAAATTGACGCGTCTTTTATGAAAGTCCCCTTTTCGGACGGATTTACCAATTTGTATATAGCTAACTTTGCACTCTGCTGCTCTGTGTACGTAGTTCTTATGTTTCCCACTGATGTAAATAGGTATACGTATAATGGTTCTCACATTAAAGTCAAGTTATAAAATATATTAGTGAATTGATCGAAGGTGAATAATTATATGTTATGAGTATATGTACTGTCACACAGTACTTAAATTTTCTAATTATTAACATGATAGTCATTGTTTTGGTATCCATTATATTTAAGTAATAAGTAATTTTTTTTTTATATATGACATTAGTTGGTATCCAAGAATATAGATTTCTCTCTTATTTTGTTTTCATAATATAAAACATTTGAATTATTTCGTACTATTTAACATAATACCCAACCGATTTTGATGAAATTTAATTTGAGCCAACTTGACTTATACTCTAATTAGCATAAAAAGAATCACCAAATTTTATCCGTAATTGGAGGAGTAATCGCGTAACAAGCATACAAAAAAATACGTACAGTCGAAATAAAAACTTGTTCCCTTTCTTAAAAGTAGGTTAAAATTTTCAGTAAAATCACAACACAAAATCTTCACAAAGTCTTGTCAAAATTATGACTAATATATTATACATATTATGGTTTACCATAATATGTATGCATTTTGTTGTGTATGAATTAATCCATATATTATGTTGTGTATTAAGTAAACTACATTTATGTTGTTTATGTAACCACTCAACTGTGTATTTTGCCTCAACTGCTTTAGATGAAGTACGGGTCTTGAGACTATTTCTAGTTTTCAAAGGTTTAGTTGATATCGTAACTAAATTTCTGACCATCGAGTAGGTTTCCTGAAAAACATACTCTACGTCAGGAAAAGTCAAACTCTGACTAGAAAGTATTTTTCTCATGATTATGACAGACAATTTATTTGGCTCATTAAAAACTTGCAACTTCTAATGATATAGGCTTTATTCATAATTTCCGTCATTTTTTATTTAGTCATAACAGGAGTTCGGAAGTTGTCTTCAGGACAGCAAGACAAAATTGGTTTATATATGTATTTAAATACAACATAAATTATTAACATAAAATGCTTATCGTAACACAAAGCCCTCACTTCTCTGAGTTTAATAACTAAAGTTACTAAGTTATTTCAAATTAAAAAGCTATTTTTACTACTCATAATACCTAATCAAAATGTCACATGATTAATGTTTGCTAAAGGTATACTTATACAAACACCATAGTTATATGTTGTCTTAGGTTTTCGCGATTGTTACACATAGATATTAAATAACTTTAAACGGTTTAAATTGCGTATATTTGTCATTATTTTTGTCCCGACGTTTCAAACACTTTACAGTGATTGTGGTCACGGGGTGACTAATTGGGTTTATTTATCACATGAGTTAATAAGATTATTAACTCATGTGATAAATTATGGACAAAAATAATGACAGATATACGCGATTTAAACTGTTTAATGTTGTTTAATTACTACCATTGGTTATATCCTAAAACTCTTATGACTAAGATAGAAACAATGTCCATCATACAACGGCTCGTTCTCTATTCCTCTCTCGGAGACACCAGTCATTTCCACGTACAGTCCTAAAGTAAAACGGAGCGCGGAACAAAACAAGGCGAGTCGGCTGGTTTTCCGCCGCATTCCGATCATTGAGCAGGATACTAGTTTATTCATGATATTGGAGAGATTTTGATCTCTTAACCTCAGTGATGGGCGAATTTCACCGCTTTGAAAAGTATACACTTTGGTACAAAGGGAATATTGATTTTGAAAGAGTCAGACGCCTTTGTTGGTCACAGGCTGGCATTAAACACCCAATATTATTAGCAATTATTTTCAGTACTGCCACCGAAAGCAATGATGGCCAAGCGGTAATAGCTATAGACTGCCGTGCCGCAGGTCCCTGGTTCGATCCCCACCTCCAGCTTGAGCACCGCTTAGTGGAAGGAAATTTTTCGAATGCTCGCCTGGCTAGCTACCACCCTACTGTGACAAACCAGTCGCCAAGCACCTTACTCAAACACTAATAATATAAACTTAAAAACCACTGGACTGATTTGGATGAAATTTGGTATAGAAATAGTTTGAGACCCGGGGAAGGACATAGGATACTTTTTATCCAACTGCGCAAAAAGAGGTTAATGGTTTTGTGTGATAACCGACATAAGCGCGGGTGGAGCCGCGGCCGGAAAGCTAGTAGTGAATAATGTTGTTGAAAAATATCACGATGCACCGTACAAGTGAAGTCTAAAAAAAGCATGCTCCTATCATACAGTCCACTTCACGCTTCACGGGTTTGCTATACTGTTGTGTTTTATTGTATCGTGTGCCGTGCTACATCAGAATTTCTTTATTTATTTGACTCTAAAATATAGTTCTTAACAGAAAAAATAAATAATATAATTGTGTAGGCTATGAATATCTTTAATATTGCGTCTCATCTATGATTCCAAATCTTTACGTTAAAATGCATTCAAGAATAGCTTTTACTATGATGCTGGAGTTCCGTGCAACGACAATAGGCAATTTTACTGCTCTTGGTGCTGAAACACTCGAATAAAATATGCATAATGCGGCTTGTTGGCCTCAACTACTCCTAAGGTATAATAAATATTGGAGAACTGAATGGGCAAAATTAACCTCTGTTTTAAGTGATTTATGGGTGAGGTTCCAAATTGTTATATTTGAGAGTGAAAATATGTGATATTTAACACAAAATGATCATACTTATTCTTGTTTTTCTAGACAAAGTAAAGTCCCTATATACCCTATATTGTTTCCATTACTAATTCATTATGAGATTGTACGTTTTTTTATGAGATTGTAATTTTTGTGTAAAAATTACTTATTACAGATAATCACAGAATCAGCTCCAACTCCAACCTATAATAAGTCATACAATACGAACAAAATCGGGCTTTCTATGACGTAAAAATGCTTTTTAATTTTATTCACTAAGAGGAAATAGTGACAAGAGATTCACATAGCAAAGCAAAATATGTCACTCTCATACTGCTCAGATGTCATGTATCGTCATTCACAGTGTGTAGCTCCAACTATATTTCATCCCGTCCATTATACGAATAATTTACGTCACAACGCATTCGAGAATCGCTTTTAGTTTAATGCTGGAGTTACGTGCATCGACAATAGGCAATTTTACTGCTCTTGGTGCTGAAACGCTCGAATAAAATATGCATAATGCGGCTTGTTGGCCTCAACCACTCCTAAGGTACGGCCCGCATAAATATTGGAAAACTGAATAGGCAAGATTTCCTTCTGTTGTTAAAGTGATTTATGGGCAAAAGATTAAAGTATTTTTTTTTATTCGTCATAACCTAGCAACTGAGAGATAAGAAAATAAAATTAAACCAACGAGTTCAAAACTTCACTACCATGCAGAAACATTTGAAACCCATGGGTTTACGCTAAACTTAGGCTAAGCCACAGAAAATCAATGAATAGTGAACAAATTAGATAGGCTTGTGAGTCTGGAAACGACCTATTAAAAAAAACGCAGAAGCTATATTGCACTGTGCTATGATTGGTGACTACTGTACGCGAGGTCAGTGTTCAAAACCTTGCTGAAGTTCACAACTTAGAAGGGCAATTTGTGAAATGTCCTGTGTAGTTACCACCCTCAAGAAGAAAATAGTATAAAGTACCGATCCTTTGAACCCTCTGCAGCTGAGGTAGAACGTGAAGTCTATCAGTCGCAAGGTTTATTAGAGTATATTACCATTAAATATTATGATGTTTTATTAGAAGTATTCATTGTATGTTTTTGAATTGGTTTATTATACTTTTAAAATATACAAACATAGTAAAACAATTTTACAAAATTGCAACGGCAGGAAAAAAATCTACGAGTGGGTTTCGTAGCCACGGCCATCAGTCCCTATAGCCGGGTCCCGCTCTGCCAATTGAGCTATCGTAGTGCTCGAGTATAGATATATAGAGAAAGAGCATAGCTCATATTTATCTTCTCGCTCAAATTGAAAATAATAATATAAATTTGAGGCACTTCCACCATGTCCTTAGCGACTCTTATGCGATTGAGTTTTTGGAGCAAATTCAGGTCTTTTGGGCCTAGCCGAGTGGCAACTTGTTTCATACCCAAGTGGGTAGGTATTTAAAATGGTCTGGATCGATACTGTGGCAATTTACATATTAAAAATATTAATTAACACTGAAGTTACGATTGTCGGACACTATGGAACAAAGATAGTCTATATGAGATAACGTCTAACAGAATCTGATCTTTTTATTATACTTACGTCTGACTTACTACACCTTATGCTCTTAGCACCAGACCTGGAGAACGTGGAGAACTCATTTTAGTATCTTTTGCATCGACCCAATACATGAGAGTATTGTCCCAGATATAGTTAGGTACATCATGTCATGTTATAAATTGGCAACGTTGCATCAATTTGACGGTATCGGACATACTACCATCATAGTTGCAGCGGGTGAATAAAGGTCCAATACCTATGTTAACATCTTCGATCACATGGTCACGTCAGCAGGTAAGGTGGTGTGCAAAATCTGGCCTAATAAAAAAGCAATCGCCACATTGTTCTAAGTTCAGAATATTTCAGGATTCTGGTGCTATAATCTGAAATATTTCCGCTGAAAGAATTTGCCAAAGAACCGTTCTAAAGTTTTATATTATTCTGCAGATAAACTTAATGACACAAAATAGTAAACTTTGCAGATAAGTACACTGAACTAATTAGTGAACTTTTGACCAAAGAGACAAACTAATTGCAATAGTGAGATTGGGATATTTCCAATTTTCGGCATGTACATAAGTTATATAATTAGTGACATCACTCTCCTGGATTTCTTTCAAACGATCGCTTGGCGTATTATGAATTTGGTATTAAGCGTTGGTGTAGCAATGTGCGAGCTTTAGAATTTATCTAAAAACTATTTCTTATTTTGATTAGACAATATTTCATGCCCGTCTTCTTACGTTAGTCCTAATTATTTTTGTAAATACAATATCGATGGTGCTTTACTAGCTAATTTCTGATTTTTGCTACTTGGCTCATTTCTCTTCGTAAATGATGGATTCAGATATATGGCATTATTATAAGAATAGGTTTTACTTGAGTATCAGAAATTAATCAATTGTACAGTTATTATTTATTAATTTATGTGTATCTCGTATAAAGTGATGTATTCTTATGAGAATAAAGTACCTTAAACCTCAACCTAAGATATGATCAAAACCAACAAACATTTTATATAGTTTTCGCGAGCCTACGTTACGCACCAAGCCAGCTTTTTGTAACTAAGTAAACACTCGAATTGAATCATTCGTTAAACTAAAGCATAATCTGCAGAGCGATTATGCGACAATAATGTTATAATTTGCAAACTATTGATCAAGAAAAACGGCTCTAGTCGTACCTCCTCATGCAATTTAGTTTCCGAGCACGTATACAGGTGCTAATCCAGCAAACAAATCAAACCGAGAGTTAGGTAGGTACTTGTAGTGCCGGGCATGAATAGGTATAAAGGTGTCCTCTCTACGGGTTGCCGTAAATGTTGTTACGGGCAATATCTGTTACGTACCAGCGGCAACGGACTTCTAGTTTTAAAATAAACCTAATTCGATGTGATTTATACGTAAAAAGGTGAACCTCGTTGGATCTGCATGATCCTCATCTACCAGGAGGCAGGCCACTTCACCAGGAGTCCTTCTTGGTTCCATTGCAGCGTCAGATATTCTGCCTATAAGTAATGGTGTGCTAATACTACTGGTTTTAGGTGTGAAGGGTACTGTATCATTTGAAATTACCTGCCAACGAGATATAAGAACTAACGTCTTGGCTGACGAGCGCAGTGCACTGCAGAACGAGGACACTGTAACTGTCTGGACAGGAGTAAACATCATTATATGTTTCCCTTATAATGAAGTAATTCTAGGTTAGCCTCAACAACATCTACGACCACATTATCACTTACCATCACGTGAGACCTTTATTGTAATTAAGTTAAAAATAATATTAATTTTAATCGACTTATCATTAATATTAAATCAAAGGCTAACCTTACAAATTTTTTTAAACCTTAAAAAAATTACAGAGGTTTTCCTCGATAAAAGAATTATCATATATTGCAACATAATAGGACCAATGATGCTGTGGTATTGTTGAAATATGTACACACATTTCAAAGTCAAAGCTAAAATCGTCAAATCAATGGTGCCTTAGGTTTTCGCGATTATTACACGTAGTAATTAAACCACTTTTAAACAGTTTTTTTGAAGCGCTCGTAGCGAAGTTTGCTTAGCCATTCTGAATCGATCAGCAAAGTTAAGCAACGTCCGCCGCGGTCAGGAGTTGGATGGGTGACCGCTGGTGACATTACTACTGAAAGTTGTTTAAATCAATTTTTACGTACCGGGAGCTCATCGTATTGCCCAAACATATCAGAGCGCGTGATGGATGCGACGCGTGATCAAAATGCTGACACCTATTCGGCTCAACGAGTGAGCATTGCAGGTAGTGGTTTTTTTATGCCTGATAGGTTAGCTTTTAACCACTATCTCACCTGATGGTAAGTGATGACGTGGTCGAAGATGTTGTTCAGGCTAACCTAGAAGTGCTTGGTGACATAGGGCTGGAGCATTTGGACTGCCTGTGAGTCTGCAAGACTTATAGGTTGTCCAAATGCTTTTATTGTAGTGTTGTATATAGTTCGAAGTATTTTGTTAATAAAGGTATAACGCATTTTAAAAACAATATATTTTTATGTCAACAACCCTGCGATCTTAACACGTCAAAAATATATAATATTATTTGTTCTTACAACTTTTATGCTAAGTTTCGTTTTGATTGGACAACTTATTTATTTTGTATTTTTTTTTAATCGTCGTCTATTTAAGTATTTAGGAAGTTTAATTACAAAACGGTCTCATTTTACTGCCATATATGATGTGTAGGCTTTGTGTTTCTTACATCTATACAGCGAAAAGGGTGCTTAGAGACACTGGAGGCAGAGTTACTTTCCTAAGCACGTTTCAGGTGCTAATCCAGGAAACATATCAAACAAAGAGGTAAAGTAGACGTGAAAGGACTGATAATTGTATGGTAGATTTTTATACGTACAATAAGCGACCTTATAGCCTATATATATCTTAATATATATAACTCAAAGGTGACTGACTGACTGACATAGTGATCTATCAACGCACAGCCCAAACCACTGGACGGATCGGGCTGAAATTTGGAATGCAGGTAGATGTTATGACGTAGGCATCCGTTAAGAAAGAATTTAGATTAATTCTACCCCCAAGGGGATGAAAGTTTGTATTAAACTTTGTCAATTTTAAGCCGATCGGGCTGAGACTTTGCATGCATAAAGCTACTATGACGTAGGCATCCCCTAAGAAAGAATTTTGAGATGCAGGCTATATAAGATTAGTAACTTTTAAGTTTAAAATATACGAATTTCTGTATGCTACGCCATGTACATTGAGTTATTTTGGAGAGAACTTGGAATTAACCATTTTTTCATAGTGCATAGATAATATAAATATATAGCTTGATAGTTTTAGCGCATAGTGACAGATTAGTTAAGAATATTGTGTACAAAGAAGTCTTGTAAGCCCTAATTTTTTACACACACAATACAAAAGTAAAGCCGCGCGCAAAAACTATACCTAATTAATAATTATACGCCTAACAAATATATAAATATAATAATAAACCTGTATATATTTATTTATGTGTATCTTATTCGCATCCTGCCTGAATAACCTATTTATACCTATATAGATCTCTTTAATATAACACCAAGCTATTTCTGCCTAAAATTAACATATTTTACTGAAAAACTTAAAATTACCAATATTTCGCTACCATAAGGCAGTGTTCCCAAAATGCTGGCCGCATTGCCACGTTGTATGGCAATGCTTATCCTCTGTGCAAAGTATATGCCAGCATTTTGGTTACAAGTAGCGTCAACCAGACGTTTGACACCAAGCCTAATTTAAAAAACTTACAACTAAAGATAAAACGTAACTAAGTGAAACATGCTACGGCCGATCTCATCGTTTAAATCGATCTCTTGCAGACAACCCAACAATATTGGATATTTTGGAAGTACATGGACAGAGTTTTTAAGTTTGTATGCTATCTACTAAATACTAGAAAAGTGAAAAAAGTTAATGAATTATGTTAAAATTATGTTTTTAAATTGCTCGTCAATAAGCTATTGTTTCATCTGATATAAAAACCTAAAGCTAGGTTCAGGTTACAGGTTTAGGAATACGTTGGTTTAAAACTTATCTTAAATAAAACTTTTATTCGAAATCCGTTTTTATTATCTCGCTACTTTGTTTATCTGTTTATTTTTAAAATATTTTCCTGGTGACTTGGATTCTTGTCTACGCATAGCTGAGATCGACCATTCTTTTACATTTTATCAAAATATTTATGTCATTGATTGTAAAACACAATACAGAAAATTACAAAATATGATGCAACCACACAAGAACCGTCCCATCTTAAAGGGATCCATTCCAATCCATTCATTGGTTCTAGAACTGACAGCAAGCCTGCGCTGACAAAGGCCTGACGAATTAGTAAGTAGAAAGCTAGTACGTCTGGAAGCTGGAAGCGCCTTACGTTCTTATTACACGACAGTCCATGGTGGCAAATAAGTTACTGTTACTGTAACAGCCGGATCGTCCACTGGTGAACTCAGCCTCCCCTATTAAGGGGGTATTTGCCATAATCCCCAAACTTGGCAGGCGTCTTGGTGATCGCAGTGTAAGTTGGCAGTTCTTTAGAAGGCGCTGCTGCCCACCTTGCACCCACGGGATGATATGGGGAGGTGCAATTCTAACCCGGCACCCCACGGGGCAAGTAAGTACTTACTTAATCCAAATTTTAGCTTATAAGCCCTTGCTTACACTACAAACGCCAGAACTACATTAAACGGAAAGAACTTTATATCCATTTAATAAATATAACTTTGTAATTTTCAGTAAATGTCTTGCGTTATGACTCCATACTGTCATAAGAACTGACAGTATGGAGTGTACGCAAGACGCATGTACCACTAAAAAAATACATTGGTCATAACACTCAACCCTACCTAACAGGAAGGTAGGCGTAAAACACCGCACACGTCGTCAGTTTTCACCCCATAGGTGTCAACTCGCCCCACACCCTCAAACTGAGCTCTCGAATAAACAAGAACCGCATTTGACCGTTGACGACATTGCGCCGCAAAAAGATAGATCACTTTAACCAAGCGAGATGGTCTAAGTGGTAAGTGAAGCATTAAAGAAATTATAAGTATTTCATTATTGGTATATTTTTTTCTTTGTAATTGATAACTTTAATTAAATTTCGCAGCAAAGCATGATAATTTTTTAGCTCAATAGATGTTAAGATTTACCAAGGCTCGAGAGGGTTATAAAATGCATCGCTAAAAATAGATCTTCATTTATAAAGTGCATTAGTAAAATGTATAATATATCTCAATAAAATATCTTATCACCTATTGTGTAAATAACTACTTATCACTTAAACCGAGTTCTACTTGATATAGGTACATCAAGTTTCATCATCCAGCCATTTTTATTAAATAAAATGAATGTATGTTTCCTAATTGTTAACGGAAATAGCAATAAGGTTTTCGTGATTATTACACATTGTAATTAAACAACTTTAATCGGTTTATAATATATACTTTAACGGTATATGATGATGGAATCGTATCAACAAAGTGTTTGAAACGTCCGGACGAAAACAATGATAAATACCTATACGCAGTTTAAAAACAATAAGGTAGTTTGACGACGAAACTCAACAAGCGATAGTTTGACCTAAACCTTACAAGAACTCATATTTATAAGTATTTACCAAGCAACAAAATAATATATTTATATAATCTCATTCGGTAATATTCTAATTATGAAATTAAATACAGACTTTTATTGGCATATTTTATGTACATACTTCTTTAAGAAAATTAAAAAGTTAAATTAAAGCATTATTCTCCTAACAAAACAATGCTTTAAAACAATTTTTTAATTATTAAAGTACAATGTGTCCCGACCAAGGAGGTTTCAATTCAATTTAAGTAAACATTATCTGTGGTGAGCGCGCTGTGCGCGCAACGCGCTGGTTTTTATATTGGATTTTATTTTATGTAGCTCCCTATAGCCATGATATTAAATAAAGTAGTGTATGCAACTGCATATAATTAGGTATTAAAACACTCGTGTAATCTTATTTTTAAACTCGCCTGCGGCTCGTTTCAAAAACTACACTCATGTTTTAATACCCTCTATTATATGACAGTTGCATAAACTACTATTATATAATCTCTTTCGATAATACTCTTAATTATGAAAGGAAATACAGACTTTTATTGGCATATTTTGTTTAGGTCCTAACAAAACAATGCTATAAAACATTTTTTTTATTATTAAAGTACAATGTGTCCCAACCAAGGAGGTTCAATTCAATTTAAGTACACATTATCTGTGGTGTGCGCGCTGCGCGCGCAACGTGCTGGTTTTTATATTGCATATTATTTAATGTAGTTACCTAATAGCCATGAGATTAAAAAATGCAGTTGCATATAATTAGGTATTAAAACATAGTAATATTATTTTGAAAACTACACTCATGTTTTAATACCCTCTATTATATGACAGTTGCATAAACTACTATTATCATGCATGAGCGTTTGTGCTCTCTTATCTTTCAGTTACTACGATATCTTCTACTACCCTAAAAACCAAAATTGAAAATATATTTTTGATACTATTACCATCTATAACAATTACTCAATCCAATAACATGCAACATTAAGAGTACCTATATTTCTTGCATTATCTCATTATCATTATTGCTTATAATATGCAATAATTTACACATACATATTATTAATTTTAATAATTTGTGTTGCACTTAACTTAATGTTCTCTAAATTATTGAATTTTTTTATGCCTGGTAGGTTAGCCTTTAACCACTATCTCACCAGATGGTAAGTGATGATGTGGTCGAAGATGTTGTTCAGGCTAACCTAGAATTACTGGCTCTCAAGTACTGCTGCCGTTAGGTGCTTGGCGGCCGATTTTCTACTTGAGGGTGGTAGCTAGCCAGGCGGGCATTCGTAAAATGCCCTGCCACCATGCAAAATTGTACCAGCATGTATTTTTTACTCTGTACGTAAAATTTAAATTCGTATAACGTTTGCGAATGAAACTATGATAGTTCTTATTCTGTTAAAGTTAAAATTCAAATTCCTATAACGCTTGGCGTCCCTAAAGTTGACTTTTGTATTCAATTGTCGTACGTTTTACGGAACCTTTGTGCTCTCTAAACTGATGCAAAATATGCCTTTTTAATATTTTTTTTATATTAAGAAGAATACTCCTTTTTTTAGTAGGTACAGCCATTTGAAGTTTAATACGAATGTGGATTTTAATTGTGAACAGTTTAGGAATAAGAGGATTTGTGTAGTAGCCACGTCAATATCATCGTACACAACTGTCGACTCATTCGTTCTTAAACTGTTTAGAAAACCTCACTTGTTTACCTGTATACGTACCTCCTTAATGGGAAATGAAAGAATATCATAAAATATCGGAACGTAAATACCCCGTTATTTATACGTAGCTTTTGAATGGTGGTGGTCCCTTTAACGGCAGTTTTAAGTGCTACCCCATCTAGTGGACGGCAAGAAAAATTCAAGACAGTACAGTAACTTCCTCGATTCTCAAATATCGCTGTAGTTCAATTTATTTACATATAGTTTGTATACATTGTACCATTGGGTTATATGCCCAGCCACCTTTCTTGAAACTTCTAACTTCATAACCCTCCTGTGGAATGCTCATGTTGTTAGTATACCTACTATATTTCAGTGAATGAGGCCAATTTGATGGTAAAGAGGCCTGTTGTGTACTTTATGTGCAGCAATACCCTACTCACGGGAACGTGAGTGACATGCCACTTATTAGGTGTACCTCTTCCTTTTCTCAGTCACCTTTTACAACATTCAATGGACATGGAACAGTCCTCTTATTACAATAGTTCGAAGCGCACGTAGCGAAGTTCGCTTAGCCGTTCTGAACAGATCTGCAAAGTTAAGCAACGTCCGCCTCGGTCATGACTTGGATGGGTAACCGCTGGTGACATTACTACTGAGCGCTTCCGTGCTTCGGAGGGCACGTTGAGCTGTCGATCCCGGTTGTTATCTTCGGACGGCAGTCGTTATAGCATGGTAGGGCAATTGCGAATGCCCGCCTGGCTAGCTACCACCCTCAAGTAGAAAATCTGTCGCCAAGAACCTAACGGTGTGTTCCGGCAGCTGTCCTTGAGAGCCAGTAATTATAGGTCAGCCTGAACAACATCTTCGACCACATCATCACTTACCATCAGGTGAGATAGGGGTCAAAGGCTAACCTATCAAATAATAATAAAAAAATATTTAAATACGTATGTATTACTAACATTATCCGTATTTTACTAAGATGATATACTGACTGTCTCCATACAGCAACCGGGTGCTGAAACAAGTCGCAAGTGATTGGCGACCAGCGAATGGTCCAATTAATTAGCGAAGAGGTTTTATTTTGTTGATTTAAGTCTAATTAATTAAAGTAAATAAATAATTGAGGTATATTTACTTATGACGATTATGTCACTTTAAAAAAAATACTATTTGGATTTTGCACATTAGAGGACCTTTTATTATAAAAACTGGTTAAGTGCTAGTCGGGCCGCTATTTATTTTACGGTTCCGTCATAGATGAGCCCGTAATAGAATATTTTTTTATGAATTTGTTTAGAGCTTCAAATCCACAATTAGTTTAGTTTTTGATATATACCTACTCCATAACTAAACTGGTATAAATTGTCAACTTTGGTATTACCCATTTTTAAACCCCTTTTCCAACCAGCTTGGCTTTCTTGCCAAAGTTCAAGTCCAAGCACCGAACACTGTAAGACACTGCATGATATTGCTCGCCTGTTTCTACCTCCATCTACTCCATATACATAATATACTATCTACCTCCATACTCTCTCTAGGTAAGTTATGTACCTCTTGGAAAGGTAGGTGCCCAAAAATCTGACAGAGGCAAGTGGGCACATCGTGATACTTCAGAGCCTCCCCGACACACGTCCACGGCATATAATTACATTTATTGGTGATATCTAGTGATGGATGGTCGTTCGACCCACTCGGAATTCGAACTGTTGGTTCCCACTGGGGACAGATTGCGGACACCTCCCAAAGGTGCTTGGCGAGCCGACGGGCGATGACTCATACAAAGAGGTTATGCCAGCCTCGCGATAGGACAGTAGGTGGAGGGAGACTCTGCAGGGATTCAGACATGAACTTCTTCAGAAGGACGGAGCTGCCCGTCTTCCACTGAGACGGAAATCGCCCCGCCTCCAGACAGGCATTGAGCAACCGCCAAAAACGGTTCTCAAAGGTCCCGTGAGACAATCGCAATGCGCGCCCAGGTATGCTAATTTCAGAGCCTGGGGTTTTACTGGCTCTTAATCTCAACAAGCGGCACGTGAGTTTCCCACAAAATATTATACATTTTTGATTGTCAAGTCAAAATCATTTAATCAATTTAGGCGTCTACGACGAAAATAGTCTACGTTGTACTGCCACGTTCAGCAAAAAAAATTATAGAGCCACTGCGAGAAGAACGGGCAAGAAACTCGGGGCTAAACTTTTAAATGTTTTTTAACAATGTGTTACATAGTAAAATTATTACAATTCGTATTTATTTACATTACGTAGGTGACAAGCGTTAGCTTGGTGAAGGTGAACCAGTCCAAGCATTTTTGTCGTTTAAGTAATCATAAACTGTGTAGTAAGATTTCTTTATCAAAATGTTATTCACGTGCTACTTGAATTTTCTTCCTGTGAGCGTTGTAATATGTTTGGACACTTTATTGTAAAACCCTAATTAAACCTTTTATTTGTCTTTGCTAATCTAAAACCTGCATAGCAGATCATTTATATACGCTAGAAACAGAAAGGGTCCTAAAATTGATCCTTGCGGTACTCCTATTCTTACAGTTACCTGTGACGGAGCATGACACTGTTAGGTGCTCGGCGACAGATTTTCTACGTGAGGGTAGTAGCTAGCCAGGCGAGCATTCGAAAATGCCCTACCATGCGGTGAAGATCAAGCCAGAGGTGAGGACCGAACCATGGACCTCCGGCACCGCAGTCCATAGGTATCGGCCATCATTGCTTCAAAGCACTATTACGGTTTTTTTATCTTTTATTAAATTATAATTGGTGATTGGCGTGCGCCAAAATAATTTGAGTATTGAGTCAAGCCCAAGGCAGCGTAAACAGACCGTAGTTCAGACTTTTTATCTATTTATATCATTAAGTTTCTGAAGTAGCAGCGCATAACGTGGTGAGATAAAAATGCGGTAAGAAGTATCACCCACCTAATAAAGTAACAATATCCTGAAAAGCTGGTAACTGTTTTAGGTTATGTGACGCGCTAAATAACTTGAGCCAAACCCCAGCATACACATTCAGAAGTTTAGGCTGTTTTTTATCAATTTTTAACATAAACTATCTGAACTAGCAGCGCGAACTAAATTCTACACTCACAAACTGGTTAAAGAGTTACCTGGCTGATAAAGCTAATCCCAGCTAGTCTGACTGGCTTGTGATTGGTTCTTATGATGTGGCAAGCACTGTTGTATATTTTATTGTATAATTTAACTCATTGGCAATAATTATGACGTGGTGTTTTAACAAAAGAGCCTACATATGTCTTCTTTTCCCTAAACCTCACCTGTGTAGGTAGATTGAGAAGCATATATCTCCCAGGAGCTATATGAACCCCTCTCAATTGAAATGTACCACTCCGTAAAAAATGCTATATCTTGTGAGGGCCGGGCCAGCCTGACGAACGTGGCTAAAAATATGTTCTTAACTTACGAAGAATAATAGTTATATGATTGTTGTTAGAGAGACTACAGGATGTTTCCGGTAGCGTCAGCTAGCTGTCTTGTAAAAACATATAAACTTGTAAAGTTTTCGAACTAAAACATCAAGTTACAAGTAAGTTTGTCGCCACCTACAAAATGTTTCGTATTATTGTCGTGTTATACGTTCCGTAAGTACTTAACGTCGCAAGTGGCAAGTGTCTAGGAAGTCGGTGCCGTCGTTGTTTCGCCAACTTTTAACGAGTTTGTTGGACACGGGCGGGTAGTGTCGACCGACACTGCACATATGGTGTACCATATGTGCTGTGTAATCTATATGTTAACAATATTATATCTTCTTCTTGCAATAGACTCGTTGAAGCGCTCGTAGCGAAGTTTGCTTAGCCGTTCTGAACTGATCAGCAAAGCTAAGCAACGTCCGCCTCGGTCATGATTTGGATGGGTGATCGCTGGTGACATTACTACCTACTGAGCGCTTCCGTGCTTCGGAGGACACGTTAAGCAGTCGGTCCCGGTTGTCGTCTTAGGATGGCTGTCGTTATGGCATGGTGATAGGGCATTTTGCGAATGCCCACCTGGATAGCTACCACCCTCAGGTAGAAAATATGTCGCCAAGCACCTAACGGTGTGTTCCGGGAGCTGTCGTATTTCAAGGTTAGCCTGAACAACCATCCAGGTGTGATAGTTGTTAAAGGCTAACCTATCAGGCATAAAAAAAGGCTGGATTTCTCACTTTTGTAATTTATCCAAAGGCTCTTAGTAAAACCTTCTGAGTCCAGTCACGGTAATACCGTGGTCCAGTGCAAACAGCATCTAATCAAAGTTCCGAGGCCCTAAGGTTCGATTCCCTCGTTGGAAATGTTCACTGATATTTTGAGGTAAGCTCGGAACATGGTGTAGCTGTATCTAGTAATTGCCTTCTGGTTTCTAGAAGCATGTAGCGAAGTATCGGTAATAACATGGGTGTGTGTCCCTCCTTGGGAATCTAAATGCTAGATATATTTTATGTGTATGTCAAAGCTAGTGATATATATGTTAATCTTTTACTTGTTATTTAAAAACTAATATGTATTATAATAATCTTTAATGGAAATTATACATTAAGCAGTGTCTAGATAAAAATGTAGTGTATGTAAAAATGAAAAAATTGTTAGCTGACCAGAAATAAATAAATAAATAGGTTGCCATTTGCCACCAGAGAACGAAGAACTAACCAATACGCATCGTAGAGAATTATAGCAATAAAAATAACAATAGAAAAGAACGATATCGTCCAATGCGGATGCTCAGAGGTTACTTTCCTTCGTTGACGATGTTATAAGTTCTTAGATATGACTGTTCAATTTATTGGTTATGTTATGGCCTCTGCGACTGACGAGCAACATCGCAATTTTGCTACTATCATGGTATCATGTACTACTGTACTAGATTAACAAGTGATGGAGGAACTGCCTCAAATTCATACGAGGTAGAGCAGCAGGTAGTGCTACCACGGTTTTGCATGTCATAAAACTGCCACACCAAGACCACCAAGTGAATCTACTCTATTTGATCCATCCATGTATATATGTCCTTTTTAGAACTTGTCTGCATGGATACTTTGCTGAAACAAGCCAGCTACTTCGCCTTACTTGTTTGACGTTACCACTGATAGCCCCGTGGCAATAACAATGTACAGCCGCGCAGTAGGTCCGTAGTTTGAATCATGGTGCGGGCTCAAACTTCACAACGTGGTGTTTATGTATTTTGTCAATGCCCGCCTGGCTAGAAACAACCCGAAGGTAGAAAATCTGTCGCCAAGCCTCTAATGGTGTACCCTTGCATCGGTTCTTGAGAGCTCGTTTCCATTTAAATTGAGAATTTACCATCTCCTATTACATGATTACTTATTATCAGGTGATATTATGGTCAAATGCTAATTTATCACTAATAAGAAAAACCTTTCTATTCCACACCTAAAACAAAACGCTATGTAGTATATTGCCATTTAACGCTGGCACTCAATCGATATCCATATACCTCTCAATCAAAACAAATGAGCACCAAAATAACTAACCATACCGAGGTAATAAACCAAATAAATAGTACCTACCTTAAGAATATGAAATAAGGAGTAATATACAGGTAGGTGCCAAAATATATCTCACAATCTGAAGAATTTAGCAATTGAAACTCAGCTAGCACCCAGACGTTGTTATTTCCAGAGTAATGGGTTTAATTCGTCGTTAAATTAAAATTATAAATACCGTAGCAGTCACTAACTGCCGTGTATCCCGTTAAGAGGATTCCCAAAGCCGTAAATTGCGTGCGGGAAATATTTACGAGGCAGGGTTCCGCGGCATTACAACGACTATGTGCATACATTGCGGGGCGCTTGTTGCAAAAATGCAACATGGCTCGGCGGACGTTGCATTAACTACGCTACGCTAGTTTACATACATCCAGTAGGTCATCTTTGTAATCTAACACAGTCACTATATTAGGTGGATAGGTTCTTTAGAGATTTATGAGAATCGAAACATGATATAAAATATACGTAAAGAAGTGTAACTCTCATACAGTTACCGTTTTGATTTCGGATTCATCAAGTTCATAATTACCAAATACTCACAATCTTCAAAATTCTATTGGATTAGTTGTATTGATTTAGCGCTTATAAATAATCGCATCCGATTGATCGCGTCAAGATAATGTTCCTGCGGTGCACGGTACACTTTTTAAACCATGCCCGCCACGGTAAGGTTGCGTTCTATTGTATTTCAAAGTGACTTACATTTCTAATTCGAAGGTCATGCTATTTAAAACAAATTTAAGAATTTAACCGATAATATTACAATGTAACATAATAATAATGTCAAAGTTGCATAAAAGTATTCACAGTCAAGTCCTAGTCGGATAGAAGTCGTGTCTATAGGGCTCATATTGCACCGTCATACAGCTATTAAATAGGATTATAATCCAAAGACAACATAATATGACATCATAATATCTGGTTGGTTGTAAACCACCCACAAACTGAATTATCTCCGTATATTAGATTATCATATTATATACAATGGATGTGGTGGATTTTTGAAAATGGACATTTCTTGCTTATACTATTCGCTCAATTGGCAATACTCGTTTGCTTGTACTTAAACTTTATTTTAAATTCGAAATCACACAATATAAGAAAAATTACAAAAAATATCATAGATGTGAGACGTAGTATTGGTAACACCCCTCTTCCAGCAGCGCTATAATTTTTCTAACTCTTATTCCATTTTCTGTCATTATAATAGACACAAAGAAGAAATAGGGATCATTATTATTAACCGACTTAAAAAAGGAGGAGGTTTTCAATTCGAATGCTTTTTTGTGTGTTTTATACGAGTAAGATAACAGGTTGTACCATTTTTTATTTGCGAAAGCTTGTGATATGGTGCAATTTATATTTCAGTGATAAGTATATATATGATTTCCTATCGGACAAGTAGTATATGAGTTATCCCTAATAACGCGTATTTAACTAGCTTCGAGTATATTTGATTATGTTCTCATTTTCACTTGAAGATGTAAAATGAACAAAAATGCTGTATCTGGTTCGGTTTATTTTTGTGCATTTATTGTTTTCGTATATTTTCTGCTTGAGTCGGTTTTATTTTCTAACAATTTTATATTCTTAAAAAACATAAATTTCCTTTAGAATTAGGAATTCACTTTATTTCATACCAATACTCTTTTTTAAGTGGCAGTAACATGGTTGGCTTTTAAAACCTCTTAGAACAAAATTATTATCAGTAATGAAGAAAAATCTGAATCGTCCTATTTTTTTGCAGAGGAGTATATATAATTTAATATTACTGAGAATAAAGGGGTGCTACAAAATTTGATAGTGTCTAATTACGATTCTCTTTATTTTGATTACATTTGAAAGTTAAAATATTGAAACGTGCAAGTTAAGCAACTGCTAAACGATTAGTCAAGATACTGTGACTTTACACCGCAGACTAGATAACTGCACTGTTTATTGGACGAGACACGAATTTCAGGTTTTTGTCGGTAGCTCTAGCGGCCAATTTTGCATGGAAAGATCTCCACCCTATACCGCATAAAATAATACGTAAAAGTACGTAGCTACCTCCTTTCACAGTGCCTATTTAAATGCTTTTCAAGAAAACGAAATAGAATGAACAACGCTCGTTTATTTAAAGTAGTAAGTATACCTACTTACGTTGGTAGGTTTTTATGGGATTGTGATAGAACAAGCATGAGACTCACGTCCTGATGTTAAGCAGTAACGTCTGCATATCTATAACAGGTGCATATCGTCATTAGTGGCGGACTACACTACGCCCTTCACCCTGAGACATGAAGTTCTTAAATCTCATGTGTAGCCGCCAAAATTATTATCATATGTGTACCTACGCTGTGAGATGTGTCACATCCCTAATGACCTTTTCTTGACATTTCCTACCCCCTTCCCTGATACCTGACTTCGCCTCGAGACCTCACCCGGCACACATTCGTGTCCTCGCTTTCCTATCGTCGGTGCGGTCGAAGTCAGTGCAAGACTAGCCATAAATTAAAGTGTTAAAACAGCAGTGCCTAAAATACAGTGATTAAGTGAGCAGGCAGTGCAGCAACGCCCCGAGCCCTTTTGGGAGTTTCAGCGAGTCATCGAGCGTCTATCCCATGTGAATCCTACCTTTCTGTACCTTCCATTTAAGCATATCCCGGCGTATACATCATGTGCCTGTAATTTCACGGGCACCCATGCCTTTCAAACTGGAACACAGTAATGTAGACAGTACTGCTTGGCGGTAGAAATTATGTATGGTGGCAGTTACTTCCCCGCACGAACTCGTTCACAAAGAGTTCCACTGCTTTTTAACCGACTTCAAAAAAAGGAGGAGGTTCTCAATTCGTCTGTATTTTTATTTTAGCAATACAGAACTTTTACTGGTTGAAACGATATTGATGTTTCTTTTTTATTTGAAAGCTGATTCTTGCCGTGTGGTCTCATTTAAATTTCATCAAAATCGGTCAAGCCGTTTTTAGTTACACTCCAATAACTGAAAAGATTTTTCCTATCTTAATGTTATAGTCATTGGCACTGCCAGTGAATGCCAATCAATCCCGTAAGTAGCAAGGGACAAAAGGTAAAAGGTGTGAAATAACTTGTCGAAGTCAGTACCATGCGCACAATATTGTGATATACGTTCTTTTGAACTATCATGGTACCGACTTCAACAAGTTATTTCACACTTTTGAGTGTTGAAGTTGGTGCCTTTTTTAGGTAAAATGTTTTCCAATACTCTTATCAACACATAATACGAACTCCCGACGAAAATATCAGTTGTGTTGAAATACAACTACGCATAGATTTGGAATGGCGAATAACGAGCCAATCTATGAGTACATACTTACGTACCTACGTTGTGTAATGTAAGTACATACCTAATAATAATATCAGACCCGCCCGTACCCGTGTGACTAATTGCTTAATGTTACTATTTTAGCGATATCATAATGTTCGACCACATAGCCACAAGTGAGATAGGTACGTACTCGTAGAGGTCAACTCAACTGTTGTTAATGAAAAAACCTACATATACTCAACAATACCTAACTGCCTTATTTGTAGGTATTATGTGAAAGGTATTTGCGTTTGTGGTAACACAAGTAGCTTTTAAGTACATATTATGGGTATATATATTTATAGCGGTAAGTAGTTATTTTATCGATATAGTTTTTCAGTCAGTGGATTTGTAGGAACCGTAATTATGTAAGTGGTAGAATCTGTCACTCAGGGGCTTATTTTGAAACGCTCGTAGCGAAGTTTGCTTAGCCGTTCTTAACCGATCAGCAAAGTCTACCGCGGTCATGACTTGGGTGGGTGACCGCTAGTGGCATTACTACTGAGCGCTTCCTTGCTTGGGAGAGAACGTTAGTTACACGAGGCATTTTGCGAATAGCCGCCTGGCTAGCTACCAACCTCAAGTAGAAAATCTGTCGCCATGCACCGGCAGTGTATTCCGGCATTTCCGGCTGCTGTCCTTGAGGGCCAGTAATTCTAGGTTAGCCTGAACAACACCATCGACCACATCATCACTTAGGTACTATCAGGTGAGATAGTGGTCAAAGGCTCGCCTATCAGCCATAAATAAAATTATGCCAAGAGTATCAAAGCTTTTCAACCGATCGTCGTATATATTTGGCTAAAACAAACCCAACAAAATGCAACATTGACTGAAAATCGATAAAAGAACAGATTTCTTTGTACATTGGTCTCACTGCAGGACTCCGGTCAGCATAAAAAAGGGAACAAAAACGATTCGGCTAACCGCCAAGCGTTAATAAATTCTTCGAATTTGCCGGGAGAAAAAGTGGAAAACGCAACGCGGAACGGCTGGGGCTGGAATATGTCGACAGACTTTGCGACCGCAGATTTAATGAAAGTTTATAGTAGATAAGCAACCTAATGGTTATAAGACTATGGTAATAAGACATTATGTAAAAGTCACCTGGGTAGCTAAGAACGTTAAGTAGAAAATCTGTCGCTAACATTGTGTAACGTATATCTCGATGGTCGCTAAGGACTTAATTAGTTATCACTTGCTCAATGCGCACTGCACGTGCCTGCTACCACAACCTTTTATTTCCCCGAAATGCCAAAAAATAGAGACAATATAATAGTTCACACGGATGCAATTAAAATTTTCGATAGGTACAAATTTGTTAAGGATATAATTTGGTCATTTTGATTTAACGAAAGTTAGTTCTTAAAGTTCGTTATCTTTGAGGAGTTCGAAAAATAAAATGTATCACCTACTGCTGCACTTCACTTCTTTAATACTATTAACTAGCTTTCCGGACGCGGCTCCGCCCGCGCTTATGTCGGTTATCGCGCAAAAAAATTAACCTCTATTTACGCAGTTAGATAAAAACTATCCTATGTTTTAGTCTCAAACTATTGCCATACCAAATTTCATTCAAATCGGTCCAGTAGATAGATAAACTCTTTATTGAACACCTTAAACTATACCAAAATTAAAAATATTTAGCTTATAATAGTGAACAATAGGCGGCCTTATCGCTCAAAGCGATCTCTTCCAGACAACCTTTGGAGAGGAGCAAGTTTTGACAAGGGATGGCGGTGTACAATATCCTTAATAGTATTGATATTTATAAATATCTACAATATACAATATAGATAATGTATTCTTACATAATATATACATATACATACAAAAATACATACATATATACAAATACAGTACATAAATATGATGTTTACAAGTATGGAGCTTATGCTAGCACGACAGGTAAAAAGCTTTAACTTTGTCTTTGAAAACATTTAAGGACGGAGCTCGTTTGGTATCAAGTGGTAATGCATTCCAGAGTCTGACGGCTTCGAGCGAAAACGAACGGTCATAAAACGAGGTAGTGTGTGGAGGAAATTTAAGCATAAGATTCTCTGATGACCGTAAACAAAGATAATTAGAGGCATTAAGGTAATCAAAACGCTATTTAAGGTACTGGGGTGAAGAAGGTTTGAACAAAATATTGTAGAGGAGAATTAGGATGTGAGCATTCCGGCGACGTCGTATAGGAAGCCACTTGACCTTGGTGCGAAATTCAGAAACGTATTTGCGCAAGCCAAATATGAACCTTATTGAAAAGTTTTGAAGACGCTCAAGTTCGTTAAGCTGGTCCTCCATAAGGTCTAAATAGCAGGCGTCTGCATAATCAAGAATCGGTAACAAAAGAGACTGTGCAAGCGCAACTTTAGTGGCTGTTGGCAAAAAGTTTCTCAGTCTTCTGAGTGAACCCGCAGCAGAAAAAGTTTTACGGCTAACGGTTTCCAATTGTGGGATCCAGGTAAGGCATTCATCAAAAATAATCCCAAGATTTTTTACTGTTTTGCTGTACGGAATTTTCACACCCTCAAAGAAAATATTTAGTAAAATATTAGTAGTTTTGGCGTGAAAGCGTAACAGACAGACAGACAGACAGTTACTTTCGCATTTATAATATTAGTACTGAGTACTGATGAAGCAGTTATGAAGAAACCAATAGCAAGTATTTGATGCCAAAATGTTCGTACTTATATATATTTTTCCGAGTCCAAATTATGATCCTCTGAAAAGGAGTTCACTTTCAAAGTTACGTAACCTAAACCAGGGTATCGCCGCCGTGAGGCGTTGTTTCCTAGATAGGCCACTGTCGGCTGCATTACTCCGCCGGACTTTGGGCGAAGACAGGCCCTCTTATAACCATGGTAGGGGAAGTGCCGAGGGCACGTAACCCGATAAGGGCATAGAAAAAGCGAAAAGCATTTCCTTCTACCTTCGTCTCCTGCGGGCGCCCAAAACGCAACGCTACTAAAAGGAGTTGACAACGGGCTCAAGGGCACCACTGTTGTACATACCTCGGCTTGAGTCGTTACCGAGGGAGAAATTGGGGACTTGTATTGGATTGTCGCGGTACAGTTGCAGCACGGTAATGATATCTATAATATATCTATATAGATAACATTACCGTGTTTGCAGTGTTGTAACGTTGAGTGAGCCCTATGGATATATTAACTCTTTTGCCTCGAGCTCCCCGGCGAGCTGTTTGATTGTGTAACCTCTAATTACCTCCCACCTGGGTATTGTTACCAGAACGAACTGCGGATTACGCAAAAGCTGCCAACGTAATAGCCGATTGATTCCTGTCGTGCTTTTGATGTTATATTCGGCCGTTCAGAGAATACGTTCCTGAAACGTCGCGATTGAACTGACGACGTATGGCCTTGCAGTTACGATAATAATATTGTTGCTGGTTGTTTACCGTTTTAACAATTGATGAGCATTAAAACAACATTATTATATCAATAATCAATGAATGTTATAATTTTGTGCCAAACTGAGTGTCAAATACCTTGGTAAACAATATTTTTCCAAATCTATACTGCGCTATTACAAGGTTATGTCATGTATGCGCATTATATTTGTAGTGCTGTGCTAACAATAACAGGCAATAATAGTATCGTAATCTGTTCTTATACAGTTATACTTTATAAAATAATACGTTTTGTTTTTCTTTTTAGGAATTTGAAAATAATGGACTATAAGATATAAAAATAAAACTACGACCAAACCGAACGCGCGAAAGAAAGTAGCATTTTTATATTTAGGTTGAAAATGGTAACCCCAAATGGCGTTATGGGCCGCCATTTTGTGACGCTAAAACAGTCGTCTGTCGTCGTTTCGTGCGCATAGACCACGTTCTTCAAGTGTTTTCGATCTAATTTAATAATAACAAATACTTTTAAAAGTATCCTAAAAAATATTAAATAATATATAAATAAAACACTTAAAAAAGCATAAAATTATATATCTAGTGACATTTCCGCCTAATTTTCCTGTTATCTAAGTGACGTCACAAACATCACGCAGCCTAACCGGAAGAATACCCGACTAGTTTCGCCTCTAAACGAAGTATCTTCAGGAGGTCTTGACTTACCGAGCGCAGTGCGCTCGGTAAGTATGCTCGTTTGCTATAAGCTCGTTTATGCTATAAGCTCGTTAAGAAGCGAAACTAGTCGGGTATTCTTCCGGTTAGGCTGCGTGATGTTTGTGACGTCACGTAGATAACAGGAAAATTAGGCGGAATTGTCACTAGATATATAATTTTATGCTTTTTTAAGTGTTTTATTTAAATATTATTTAATATTTTTTAGGATACTTTTAAAAGTATTGGTTATTATTAAATATGGATTTCCGCAAAGTAACGCCTGAATCTATCCTATTGTTATTTGACCCGGCTCGATTGTGTTTTGTATTGCGTTATTTTTACTTTTGGTGCATAATAATGCCTAAACGTGGACAAACATTGAAAAGTGGAGCCCGTGAGTTAATCATTAAGCTGCAAGATTACTTTGAGCGGGAGCGGCAAAATTGCGGACCCCTGGTATACATGTCGAACAAGAACAAGAACGCGTCTCTCAGGCGCTTGGAGTTAGCAAACGAACGATAACAAATATTAAAAAGAAAAGCTCGGCTATATTGGCATGGAAGATAATATTTTACGTACTCCGAAGAAGAAACGTATAACTAAACCCGTGACATCTGTCACGGGTTTAGTTATACGTTTCTTCTTTGACATTGACACCTTTGACGCCGATGCAATCAGAAATCATATATATGGTTACTATATTCCAGAAATTAATATCTCAACAGGAAGAAGCTTTTGGCATCGTTAAGAGAAGCTGGACTGTTTAGCGGGGTTAAAACTGCTTTAGCCAAAATCTTAAAAGATATTGGTTTTTCGTATAAAAAAACAGACAAAAGAAAAATTTTATTAGAACGATACGACATAATTTTAAAACGGATAAGTTTTTTGAGAGAAGCAAAAAAAAATTATAACTGGGATAATGTCGTGTTCATTGACGAGGCATGGCCAAACGCCAATCACACGGTTTCCCGTACTTGGACGGATGATACACAAGCTTCGACGTTGAAAGTACCAATGGGTAAGGGGGCCCGTGTGATAATATGCAACGCAGGTTCTGCAAAATACGGCTTTGTGGAGAACGCGTTACTGGCATTTCAATCAAAAACCACAAATGACTACCACGAGGAAATGAATGCCACTACATTTAAAGAGTGGTTCCAGAACGTGCTTTTGCCCAGCCTACCAGAACCTTCTGTAATATTCATAGATAATGCCTCTTATCACTCGGTTCAAATACAGAAACCACCTACCCAAGCTAATAAAAAAGAAGAAATGGTGGCTTGGTTACAAGCAAAAGGCATTGACACAAATATGCAGATGCTAAAAGCAGAGCTAATTAAATTAGTTAAAGAAAATAAAGCGGCAAATGTGCGATACGAAATCGATGAACTGGCTCTGGAGTACGGTCATCGCGTTCTAAGAATTCCACCGTATCATTGCCAATATAACGCGATCGAGCTAATCTGGGCTCAAATAAAAGGTTACGCCCGCGCCGCCCGCCACAATACTTCCCCGCCATTCAGCAAGAAAAAGATGATGACCCTATTAAAAGAAGCCTGCGGGGAAGTCACAAGAGATGACTGGGCAAAGGTTGTTGAGAAGACAAAAAACCTGATTTTGGAACATTTTGACCGAGATATCAGGATTGATTCTGTAATTGATAATAATTTAATTATACATGTAGGCGAAGATGATGATGAAGACACCACCTCCTCAAGCCAATCGGAGTCTGATTAATATTCTGTACGAACATTCAATTCAATGTACTTTATTACAATAAATAATAAACCATTTATTTCAGGCAGCTTAGCATTATAAATAACACAGGCCCATAAAATATATACCTTAAACTCACATATATATTTGTTTATGAGATGACAATAAATTGAATGGTCACGTCTTTTCTACTGACGCGATGCGCGAGGCGTTAGGTATCCGACCGAGGAAACGCCGGAACTTGACACCCTTCGGCCAAAATTCAGCTTCCATGAATGTATGGAGTTCGCGAGTCGGCACTCTCACCACAAATGATTTGAAGGTCACGTTGTGACGAGACTCCAATCGCTGAACCCTCAAATTCATATTCGTTTTGAGCGCGATGTACTCCACCAGGTCTTCAACTTGCGTGGTGTAGTGCAAGCGAGAAACGTAGAGCTGTGTTGACGGCAACTCTGGGCGCAGCAGATGGTTATCGCCGGTGGGTGCAGTACCGCTCTTATTCTGAGAGGAGTTCTTCTTCTTCTTGTTCCTCTCTACTTTTGTGTACCCGTCTTTATCACATTGGCTAATTTGCGGGCGCAAAGGCATAGCCTTACAAACTGGGTCGCAGTGAACCAATTTTTCCCGCAGATCATGATCCGGGGTATGTCTGGCAATGATAGCGGCGTTTATTGCATAGAAATACATATTGTAACTTTGTAACAAATAATAACTAAAACAATTTTATTATATTAATATTACCTTTTTTTGGTTTCCACTTAAATAACTAAAATATATTTTTTTTAAATGATTCCGCCAATTTAAAACGAAAATAAACTTAAAAATAATGCGGCGGTTCATTTTGGAGGAACGGTAACGAACTATGTTATGTTGTGCCCATCACTAGGCGTGACTAACTGATAGGTGTCAGGAACGCATTCTCTGAACGGCCGAACGGTGCGCATTGCTGGAACATTGCTATGATAGTGATGTGCTAAAATAGTAATTTGTTGACAATGAGAATACACTTGCCATTCTAATATCAGGGAACCAGTCTACATATTTTATAACTTGGGTTTTTTAGAATCACATTGCTTCAAATTTTACGCACATTTGTCACATTGCCAAGACATTTCTCTCGTGTATGTGTCATAACTGTTTCCTAACCTACACCCGCCATTCGGCTATCACTGTTTCAAAAAATACAATGACCAACTGGCAATAAAGAGCGAAGGAAATAAAAACACAAAATATTTTATTCAACAAAGGTTTCATTTAATTTATCGTCTATTCAAAAATTTTCATTAATTACAAGAAAGTATACATGTTACCTTAAAATAGTCTAAAATGGTTCCAACTAACCATGTCAAATTTTCGTTTTACATTAAACAACTGTATCATCAAAAAATCTATCACTTGCATGTACCGGTCATTTATTAGATAATAAAATATATAAACCACTCAATTAGAAGTAAAAATGAGGGAAGTCACATATTCAATTTAGTACATGAGAGATAACAGTATTTCAATAATAAGAAAGTTTGAACCCTATAATTAGGTTAAATGGGGGAAATAATCCTTATAATTGACTTGTTTTCATTATCAACTTGGGTATTTCTTTCAAAATGCAAGTAAGATTGCTAAAACCTTTTTACAAACTGCTATAAACCAAATACATAATTATAAATAATACATAAATTAAGATACTATAAAATCTGAAATACAGTCAAGATCACGTCTTAATTATCTTTTCGTGCTACGTTATAAATAAAAGCAAGCATACAAAATACGTCATATAATTATTACGTCTAAAAATTATCCTAATTCTTAATTAAAACTAGGAAAACAAAACAGGTATGTACCTAAAACTTAAAACCTTAAAAAAAGTTCAGTCCAAACTAGATGCAACATTGGCATCAATGTCCTCGCGGATCCACAAAATACTAATATTACACACTCAAGTTATTAATTACTTTGAGTTGGTGTTTTTGCCAGCTCATATATAACGTCGCTTTTTAACTGCGGAAGGCTGGAGACTTTGGCTAGTGAACGGTCTAGGTATTTCTTGTAGACTGCTTGGTGTCTTGACTTCTCAACGTTGATTACGATTCTCGCCAGTTCTCTGATGATTGGTTGAATTTGGTCGAGCGTGTACCCTGAGTAATAGGATAGTGTCTGCGTCCAGACATCTTCGAGTTTCTTGCTCGATAACAGGTACAATGAGAGACAGATTGCAGCCGCCGCAACTTCTGAAGGTCGGTAATGCGCCATTGAGTATTCGACTAGGCTTAGATCGACGAGATATTTCGCCAAATGATGGTTCTTGGAGTCACCGTGCGCAGCTTTCACAAATCTGAAAATTAAGAGTAATTTGCTATTATATACTTGGCGGCGGCAAAGGACATAATTCAATAAATAAGAAAATATAAACCAGTCAAGTGCGAGTGCGTTAAGGTTACGTCTCAACACACTGTATGTTTTTTGTAGCCTATCTGCACTGGTCGGTTTTTATTATTTCTGTTATACTACCAGTATAAATATATGTTTTTTTTTTTTTATTTATTTCAATTACCAGTTACATTTACAGCAACGCCAAGGCATGCAACTAGACAACAATTAGAGAACAACTAGAGTTATTATTTTTATATGACCAACTATCATAGAGTCAATTTATCAAGTATCAAACTACGAGTATTATATAAAATTAATTAATAATGTCAAGTTTTAAATATCATAAAATGAATCAATTTTTAGGTATAGTAAAATTATTCACAAACATTATATTAAGAAACATCCATGATCTTATATTAAAAATGTCAAGATCTGTTAATCAATTATCTAACTATTATATAAAATTTTTTTTTTTTTTTTTGTATGCCTTTATTAAACAAAATACTATGAACTATATACAACACTACAGCTACTACAATAAAAGCAGCTAGACACCTATAAGTCATAGCAGACTCATAGGCAGTCCAAATGCTCCAGCCCACTCCCAGTTGGCAGCGTGCCCAGCATGCTGGCAGCATTGCCCCGTAATTAATAATATAAAATTATTAATTATAATAATAATATATAAAATTAATAATGTCAAGTTTTAAATATCATAAAATTAATCCATTATTACTTTATTAGGTATAGTATATATATATGTACCACATTGGACCACATGACAAATAGCATACTTATGTCATGCGGTCCAATTTATACTCATATTTGGTGGAGATCTTAAGAGTAGTATTTACTACGAGTATATAGCTTGTCCTATAATCACACTAAGTTCGATGCTTGTAAGTTGTATGGATTTCCAAACCAAAAGAGTAAAATGTTTTAGGAGCACCGGTTTCTTGTAGTAGTCCCTTTAAACGGTAACACATACAAGCTTTACTCAGTAGTTAATAAAAGCGGGACCCCTAAGTACAGCCTTTTTTATTTTTTTATTTATCTGTCTACAAAATGACAAACTTGGTACGATTATAGGTAAATTAACAACAACAAATTATAAAAACTGGACTGGATGGACACCCGGATCTCCAACAGCAGGAAACTAAACAAAAACTATTTTTTGGTACATTCTCCAGAACTCACACATGGCAGGTTTTTATTGGTTTTATTATTATTTGCTTGACTAAGTACATTAATAAAACCTTCTGTACAATAACTGACCACCAGCTGTAGATACATCCATCTAAGGGTAGTACTACAAATGGACAGTATAGTATTCATATATATCTTATTTAGTACTAGGGCCCCATAGTCGCGTATGAACCCAACCTAAGAAATCTGAACCAGCCGACCAAAGGTTAGGCAGAGATATCTAAACACCCGTCCTTGTTTAGCTAAATATGTTAGGCCATGAGTTCTAGGCAGTGAGTCTATTGCTAGCTAAACTTTCTTTATCTAAGAAACATTTTTATCCAATCCAGCTCAAACCCAAATCCTTGAGGTTATCTATACTACACGACCATGGAGGTAGTCAATATTATATTTGAAATATATACAACACAATGTAACAATACATATTTTATATATAAGGTGGATATTAATTCATCAACAATACTGCAGGGGATGGTGTAGAATAGATAACGGAATGTGTTCCACTCATGTTTAATTTTCACATTCACAAAAAGTCTGTACTATTGCTTAAGCTGTGGTACGTTGGCTTTGGGCATAACAGCAAGGACAACCGCGGTCTACGAACACGGTGTATTTACTCTATTCACACACATGCTACGCAAAGTCAATGAACTACTATACTAGGCACAATAGACAGCTGTTTTGTGTACCTATTCTGGCTACTCGGTCTTACGGCATTCCTAAGTAGCTGCAACACAATACAGTACGTACCTACGTAAACTTGAAATTAAAAAGAATGTAGATGTGGGAGTGATGTGGGCTACTCCCACACCCAACCGCGGTTCTCGCTATCATACTAAAAGGCAACGCGCCGTGCTTAGAAAATAGTTATACTGATTTTTTGTATGTGAAAATTAAACATGAGTGGAACACATTCCGTTATCGATTCTACACCATCCCCCGCAGTATTGTTGATGAATTAATATCCACCTTATATATAGAAAGCCATGTAACTCCATGCACCTGTAGAAACCAGAGATTTCAAAATTGTTGAGTAACAAATATCAATGCAGTGCTTTGCTTAAATTGTATTGACATACCACCTTTAGGATTGTTTCTTTTTTATTTATTTTTTTTATTGCTGATAAGTCAGCCTTGACCACAATCTCACCTGATGTTAAGTGATGATGTGGTCGAAGGTGATAGCAGGCTTAACCTAGAATTACTGGCTCTCAAGGACAGCTGCCGGAACACACCGTTAGGTGCTTGGCGACAGATTTTCAACTTGATTGATGATGATTCGAACCATGGACATGCTGCGCGGCAGTCCATAGCCAAAGCCACTGAGCTATCACTGCTTCAAAAATAGAGATATACCTCAACAAAATTACAAATTTACGAGAGGAAATAATTTTTAAAAACGGAGATATACCTTCTCAAAAAGCTGAGCGGTATCGGCCTCCCAAGGCAGAATCCCAGCTTGGACATGATATCACGTTCACACTGGAAAATGTCTGCTTTTGTATATGCCTTGCTGGTAACATAGACAAAGTCTGCGACATCTGGTGCATAGATCTCTTCGTATTTGGACGCGATGAACATAGCAGTAACGCCGACGAGCTGAAGCCGCGAGCGTCGAACATTGGGTACCACCTGTTAACACATTGAAGTTATCATAAATTGATCTGTCTGACAATCCCAATGTTTTTGTACAGCTGCATTCAGCTGCAACATTGAGGCCACCAAATTGTCCTACGTGAAGAAACACGCAGCAACGCCAATCAATGCATTAAAATACTATCAATCCAACTCATGCCTGCAAGTGCAAGCATTACGCCAAACTGCAGGGCAAGACACCAGGCTACATCGCAGCATACGCAGCTCTGTGCTTTGTTCATGTTACAAATTCTAATTTACCCTGCATCGCTCTGCGTCGCCTGCGTCTCAGAATCGGGTACCCTAATGTTTAATTTCAATACTTTAAAAATCTGAGTTACAAAGTTATAGGAACTAGCAGTAAAAATAGCACCTGAAACGCTCAGCTGATTGAATTATCCTATTTGAGCTATGAACCACGAAGATTAAACCTTCATTGTGAAATAATTATCTGTATCAGATTACACTATAAGTTATACTTAGTTTTTATTGCCACATACATTCGAAAGGGCTGCACCGATTTTGACGGCAGTGGTACATATGTGTACAAATTGGTACATAATGTGTACATATGGTTTTTGATAACCAATGAAAATCAGTTGTGCCTGCAAAATAGGTGCTCATATTGGTGCTCTCACTTTGGTGCTCACATCCTCATATATTCCTCAAACCCTTGGGATAAGGGATACTTTTATCGCAATTTACTGAAAACTTAAAACTAAAACTTATGCAGTGATGGCTCAGTGGCAATGGCCATGGACTGTCCCGCAACAGGTCCATAGTTCGAATCCCCCGGCTTGAGCTTCACCGCATGATGGAAGGGCATTTTGCGAATGCCCGCCTGGCTAGCGACCACCCTCAAGTAGAAAGCCTGCCGCCAAGCACCTAACGGTGTGTTCTGGCAGCAGTCCTTGAGAGCCAGTGAAATTACAAGCACATATGGAGACTTAACAAATATGTCACGGTGACGGGTGCAGAGCAACTCGTGACTTGTAACGAAATGCATCTGTTATAGACAGAGGTTAGTCCGCTTAACATCAGGTGGGCCTCGAGCTTGTTCCGTCACAATAACATAAAAAAGAATAACCCTAAGGTTCGATTCCCACCGAATAGCAACGGCCATTTTACTGGCAAACCATTTTCTCGATCACAGCGCTAAAAGTAGCCGCGCGACTTTTTTCAACTTTTTCAAGTGATAATATGCGTTATATTTATAGAGACAAGAAAATAGTTTGAAACTTCCGGCCGCTTAAATATACTACTTGCAGGCAGAATACAGAAATCACACATTTGTTTAAGAACTCAATGTATTTTATCACTAATAATGATTTATTTAATTTCAATTAATCTTTCCAGATTGGTCCATACAAACTGATAGAACTACTTGACTAGATAGAAACTTCATTGTTTCAGAGAGCATGTTAAGCTGTCAGTCCTGGTTGTTAACTGAGGATGGCAGTCATTATAGCATAGTGATAGAGCATTTCGCAAATGCCCGCCTGGCCAGCTACAACGCTCAAGTAGAAAATATGTCGCCAAGCACTTAAAGGTAAGTTCTGGCAGCTGTCCTTAAGAACCAATACTGGTTTAGCCTGAACACATCTTTGACCGCATCGTCACTTACCATCAGGAGAGGTAGTGGTCAAAGTCTAGCAGAGTCTAGCAGAACTGTCTCCAAGACCTTAACATTGTGTTCCTGCAGCTGTACTAGAGAGCCAGTTCCAGTTCTCGGCTAGGCCTACTGACCATCTTTGACCACATCAACACATACTATCATGTGAGACGATAGACAAAAGATAACTTATAGGGAGCATATTCCCTCCTCTATGGCTGTCATCCTCGAGACATCTGGTGTTGCCAATGTTCGTGGGCGAGGGTGATCACCTACCACCAGGTGAGCAATGTGATTGTTCGCTCTCCTATCCCAAAAAAGGTTACAAAAATTAATTTATTATATTTTATATATACCTGTAAATATCTGTCAATGATTGCTACAGTCAAATGGAATGTCTCAAGGAGAAGTGAAAACTGGTGGTGAACGTCCACAAGCCAATCAATCAGAGTTGCTCTCATCTTGCCGGTGATGTCCATCTGAAAACAAAGATATTATATGTTGAAACCAACAAGTCAGCCACCCGATTATAAGCGTTACTCCTTGCACTACAGTTGCAATGTCACTGTTAACATCGTAGCCTCCGGCCCCACAGGGCTATTATATAGTTTGCAAGTTCTCTAGTAATGTAATCTATACCTGGCATATCACTGACTAAGAGTTTAAAAAAATTGTATATATCTTTATTGGGTATAGTTTAACTTCATTCATAACTTTACCCAGTTACAATAAATTTAAATTGGTGTATAATAATTGTAGGCATCAATTAAAATGGGTCAAACTTATTAATTTCAACTAAGCGAAGCTCATACTGTAGATTTATAACTTAGCGTATAAACAAACTCAAAAGGTCAGACTCTAGAAACTTTTTGCTTTCTACAGTGAAATGTCACAGTATTAAAATTCCCAGTTTCATAATTTTATCAAAATGAGCTTTTTAATGAACTAAGTTTTTTAAGGATTTTACCCATATTCATTTTTAAGTGGCATAAAACTTTACATTGGAATTTGTTTCCCCAGTTAGACATTATTGGATTTTATTGACAAATTATTTATTTGTAGCATTCTGTAAGTGTACCTGGTCCTATAAATAACACATCTGGCAAAACATGGTGTCCTCCCTTGGAGACCTTCTACCCAATCAGACAAAAAAGATACTATACAAAGTACATAACATAAAAAACAGCGACTTATCATTACTATTATGGTGAAAATGTAATGTTGATGTTTTTTTTGTTATGGTTTTATTTTTTGTTTTAGTAAGAGAATTTTGAGAGAAAAGAGTATATAAGGGCATTTTGCCTGCCTGATAATAAATGTCAAGCCTGTCCGTTACAGTTGAAGTGTCACCATTCTTGTTCTGCTTGACACTGTAAAGAACTCTTCTCTGAGAAGTTAGTTTTTTGTCCTGTTCACCCAGTAATTTCATTTGCTACAGTACATTCCTAGCCTTAACCAAGATGTGATTGCTCACTGCTGTTTGAGCGCAGAATATCTGACACTGTTGTGGTAACCACCGAGATGGACATTCACTAATGTAGACCTATCACCTGGTAAAACTTTACAAACAACAAACCTGATTCTTTAAGTGGTCAGATTCAATCGGGTACTTTTCTTCCAAGTGAATCAAATGTCTGTAAATATCTTTGATGTAAATCGACATAATCAAAGGGTTGTGATCTCCGGCATCTATGTCTTCAATATCTGCAGGAAGCTCTGGTGTTGTGTCAAGTGTGGCGTTTAAAGGAGAATCAATTTGCAATTCAGATGGTTTTGAAGTAGTACCCTTTCCCCCAATCTTCAATTTTTCCAATTTATCCAATGACTCTGTTGATCCTTTTAAAATTGGTTTCAAGGTTTCAGGAAGCTTGCCTGCTTTCTTCGATTCTATCTTTTTGGATTCCAACTTCTTTGGTTGAATGTGAATGTTGATTGCTGTTTCCTTTGTTTCTGTGGACTTTTTCGTCTCTTTGAGGAAAGCCTAGAACAAAGCAAAATATGTATTTGTTTTCTTTACAATGCCTAGCCTAAGAATGCTATCTCACCTAGGCAGTATGCTAAGATGCGGTTGAAGGTGTTGTTCAGGCGAACCTAGAATTACTGGCTCTCAAGGACACCTATCAGAACCCTTAAATAATTGGCTATTATTGGTTATTTTAATAATTGGTAATTTTCTATTCATAAAATGAGTTATGTATTTGTAATATATATTTTCTATTTGTTAATGTAATGACACAAAATCATAAGTTTCAATTAGCTCAGCACAGGCTTTGTCTGTTTAGGTAAAATCTATCAATGGATTTTTGATACAAGTAGTGCACATTTGGGAAATAATAATATTATAAACACCTTATACCACAGGTTTACATGGGCAATGGGGTTTTGGGTGCAAAATTTGTTGAGACATACATTTATAGCTGGCCGCCATGGGGTCCAATTATAAAGTAACCTGTAGTGTAATAGTAGATCATTTCTTATGGGATTGTGATGATGGCCACAAGGCCTACCTGACTTTAACCTCTGCCTATAACAGATGCATATCATCACAAGTGATTAACTGCATTGTATTCATCTCCCTGAGATATACAGTTGTTAAGTCTCCTTATTATATTAAGTGTACCTGTAATTTTATGATTACTTATAGGACAGCTCTCAGAACTTACTTTTAGGTGCTTGGTGACAGATTTTCTACTTGAGGGTGACAGGCAAGGATAAGAAAAATGCCCTTCCTCCATGCAGTGAAGCACAAGCCAGGGGTGGGAATTGTACCATGCACCCTTAGCATGGCAGCCCATAGTTATTACCACTCGATTATAACTGCTTTACAGATATGTACATTACAAATAATTTTATTTCTCACCCGAGATCGGGCAACCATTTTAGCAGTAGCCTGCAGGCATGCAGTACTCTCTTCACGTCGCAGTGGTCGCCTTGAAGATGGTTGTATGGTGGACTTGGCTGAAAGCCCTGTGTCCACTCGTGACTGCACATGACTATAGCTGCTGTAAAAATATAAATATAAAAATAAATATTTTTATAATGGCTGTTTATTATTTAAGCTGATATATCTACGGACTGTGCCATAACCTTCTATTGGAAGAAGTTATGAGGTGATGAAGGGAAAAAATTGCCAAATGAGCAGTACATGTTTCAATGAGCATTCCATAGATTCATTGTGCGGGTGCCAGGTCCATAGCATTGCAGAGGAAGAGGCTAGAGGGGCCTGGGACTTGCAACCCAGGAGTTAAAGGTATATTGGAAGCGCTTGTAGCGAAGTTTGCTTAGGCATTCTGAACCGATCAGAAAGTTAAGCAACGTCCGCCTCACCTGGGTGACCACTGGTGACATTACTACTGAGCGCTTCCCTGCTTCGGAGGGCACGTTAAGCCGTCGGTCCCGGTTGTTTTCTTTTGATGGCAGTCGTTAAAGCATGGTGGTAGGCCATTTTGCGAATGCCTCCCTGGCTAGCTACCACCCTCAAGTAGAAAATCTGTCGCCAAGCACCTAACGGTGTGTTCCGGCTGCTGTCCTTGAGAGCCAGTATTTCTAGGTTAGCCTGAACAACATCTTCGACCACATCCTCACTTACCATCAGGTGAGATAATGGTCAAAGGCTAACCTATCGAGCATAATAAAAAAAAAAAAATCAATGCTCCCCTTCACCGCTCAAGCCTCCTCCCGAAATTTAAAATAATTCACCTTATTAAGAGGCATTTTGCGCCCGTGGGGTGGCGGGTTAGAATTGCACCTCCCCATATCATCCCGTGGGTGTCGTAAGAAGCGACTAAGGGAACAATACTGGAAGGTGGGCAGCAGCGCCTTCTAAAGAACTGCCAACTTACACTGCGATCCCCAAGACGCCTGCCAAGCGTGGGGATTATGGCATATACCCCCTTAATAGGGGAGGCCGTGTTCAGCAGTGGACGATCTGGCTGGTACAGTAAGAGGCATTTCACATTTTGATGCGTGTATCGAAGATTTTAAGCGCTTAATTTACTATCATAGGAAAGATCTACAAATTGTTGAATAATTGATAAAAATAGAATAATCTGTTCCCTTTTCAGTTAATGTACCTATCACATTTACAAATATTACTTCAGGTATTTTGTAGTGACCAATCTCCCGCACCTTGTTTTACGAATTAACATACACATAGCCATTTTCTGAGCTCTATCTCTTGTATAAAAATTTATCAAATTAACTTTTAAAAAAATTCTATACATCAGGCTACAATAAGATTATATTATTGTCACTTAATGTACTAGAATATCGATAATTTATCATAATTATGAAATAAAAATTAAAGACCTTGCGCCAATTTCCACGAATTATATAAGCATTTTAACACGATTTATTGCGTTAAGGAAAGTGTAATTCCAAACAGTATTATATCAGAAGAAAGTGCATTCTTCAATTAATCTAATCTCAATTAACTGTGATACTTACTATGTTTTCTTGATCAGGAAAGAATATTTAAGATGACTCCAAATTATCATAGTTTACTCATGCCAATTACATATTTTTTTATATCACGACTTATATTTATTTATTAATGAGTGCAAATATCAAAATAAGTTACTCACAGTCACGTTATTCCGTCGTCACATCTTTCGCTTGTGTAAGCGATGCGCTGGCATTTACCTAAACCTCAGTAGCGTGATTTTGTGAAATGGCTCTTAATGTCTTGCTCTTCTTGAAACTTCTTAGAATTCTCAATTACAAAACTAACTTATTAATGCTGGCACATATTTGGCTCAACGAATAAGCATTGCAATTCAACGGGGCAATGCTGACAGCATGCTGGGCACGCTGCCAACTGGGAGTGGGCTGGAGCATTTGGACTGCCTATGAGTCTGCTATGACTTATAGGTTGTCTAAATGCTTTTATTGTAGTAGCTGTAGTGTTGTATATTGTTCATATTAATTTGTTTAATAAATGCATACCGCCAGTAAAAAAAGCTTATTAATCTCTCTAATTATTATTGTTGCCAATTGTCAGTTGTGAGAGTAACACAATATAAGTATCACTCAGGCAAATGATTAACTCTAGAAAAGTATTGCTCTGTACACAGTACAGTTATTACCAAAAGTTGTAGCCACAGTCTAAATTTAGCGCTTAATTCCACCTATGTACTCAATCAAATTATTGTTATATTTTTACATAACCAGCCTGCTGATTGTGACAGACTAGGGGATAATGATTCCAAACACTGTCACATGCTTAGAACATATTACTATTACTACTTGAAAAAAAAAATGTTTAATTATTAATTACATACTTATTGCAAACTGCACTTTTATTTATGAGAACTAAGTGCTATTCGCACGATTCTGGGTCAGGGTCCAGTCAGCCTTCCGTGAGGGATGGGAAAAAGAAGTTGCATACATCTTGTATTACTTATTCCATGACAAGGGCATTCAGAGCCCCGATGGATGCTCTGAAGAATGCACACTTCATCAGTGCTGTCTGATTTCTGACACCAGATTGGGTACTTCTAATAGTACATATTGCAGGTGTAGCCTAAATTAATTGTATAATTTACGATACACTACTACAATAATAGGTAGCAATTTCTTCTCTATCAAACAAGCACATAGCAATATGTGCACACTAAAATGTCAAGATTGCACTATAGAGATTTCTTTGAAGTTTAAAATAGGTAAGGCAATCAATGAAATTATGTTGGAAAAATCATGCTTACTTCCAGTCCTCCTGATCTTCCCATCCAGCAATAAAGTGTGAGGATGCATATTGAAAAGTTATTTAACTAAGGTTCCCATATATACAACTTTATATTACCTAATAACTGAGCAAAATAATTATTCCATCACTTGTGAACATACTGACACAGATATATTACATAACGAAATGTCTATAAATTCTGACTGAATTGAAAAGATTCACCTTAATAATTGAAACCTGAATGACTGTATATAGTATAATAATTTTAGTTAGATATGTCTCAAAAATAAGAACTTCCTCTCATTGGATGGTGGTCAAAGAAGTATATTTTATTTAGTTCATATATATTTGTTACATTTGACGAGGAGTAAATATTATTTTATATAGGGAATTATTTTATTATAAAGTTCGCACAGATATTAAAACAACAATAAGCAGCTATATTGTTTGAGATCAGATTATAACATTTTATACATGATGCATTTTAGAATTAAGTGACATAGTCATTAATATTTCAATTGCATTAAGAAATGTGATGATGATTCCAGATTGACATCAAGAATTTAAGATCCCTGTATTGCATTACCTAGTTGTTACCAGACACTACTGTTATTCTCGAGTGTGCAAGTTTAAATATAAATATACTTACAAGATATGGGACTCCAACATAATATCTTATAGAAATGAGTTGTCTCATGTAGGTGTACTCTGCTCTGCCTACCCTTGTAAAGAATACAGGCATTACAATATAGGTATATCTTTTTTGCTAATGTAATTGTCTATGATGTGTGATAGGTAGGTAAATATTTCTACTTTGCTTAGAAATTAATTATAACAATTTTAAAATTGCCGATTAAAATACTTTTTATAATAGGCCGAGGGTAGGATGATAAAAACGTGTTAATTATTTTATACCTTTTCACAGTTCCACGGCATTGAGAGGCTTTCTTCTCGAATTCTGCTGCAGCACCTGCCACTTTGCCACTATGAACGTCACGCTGGCTCAATGGCACGTTGGTGTTCAGCTCGCCAAGAATGCGCATTGTCAGCCCTTGCTTCTTTGAAGGAAGAACGATGTTAGCCTTTCCTTTGTTTGCGTAGACATTTTCTTGATTCTCGATCTGAGCCTAGAACCGCATAACATATAAATACAGAAAAAGAGCATAAAACAATTAACATTCGTATGCAACACAACTCACGGTTCTAGGTCTCCTAATTTGCACCTCCATTTTTATTTAATATTAGCGATTGCTGTTGCGACAGAAAGATTATTGAATGTAGTTAGACAAATACATTCAATTTCCCTGCCGCTAATTTATTTTATCCGGGTCCTTGTTGCTGACTTATATTAGTAAATTTAGCGACTTTGTGTTTGCTTGTAGACCGTTCGACTGTTCACATCACATACGGTTTACGTCAAAAATCAAAATAACGGGCGAAATTCAATTTTAATTTCTGCTGTTGTTACACCTTAACTACGCAACCGCGTAATTGGTCAAATTAAATCAGCTGTGAACTGTGCATTGTGTAATTGGTTTAGAGCTCAGCAGAGAGTAGTATCAACCTTGGTCTAGAGTCTTTGATCAAATAATGCAGTAAAATTTAAAGTCAGTCATAGCACTTACAAGGTAATAAGACTTATTTAAGATTGGATATATATATATGAGAATACATATATGCAAACCAAAAATAAACATAGGTATTCGATGAAAACAGTTCAAGTTTCTTTTTATTTCCATGAAAGTCAATAATTTAGTAACTTTTTATAACATCCGTATCCATTCATACTCAATAGACAAGAAATAGAGCCGCGAGAGAAGGTACCATAGATCAGATAGAAATACTTTCACGAGTTTCATGACAGAATAAAAATGCGATTCGGAGTGTAACTTTTCAATTCACACGTAGTTACTAGTTACTAGTCTCGTCGTCGTTCGTACACGAAGCTAAGACCTTGTTTCACACTGACGTCGTTCATGGATGCCAAACTAGGTGAATTGTTACCATTAAGCTACATTGGGGAGTCAAATGGCGATCAAAAATTCAATCGGCTACTAGGTAGTAACCGTTTAGGCTTAGAAAAATAAGAATGGGCGATTTAGGTTTTTTCAGGATTACCCCAAATTTATTAAATAATTTCTTTTTTTTTTTTTTTTTTAAAAATAATAATCTTTATTCACAAAAAAGTGTACATGAGTTCGTTCTTAAAAATTAGCTAGTAAAATTTTATATTATAATTGTACAAGAGTATCTGCTGCTGAACTAGGTTCATCACCTGTGTTTCGCAAACAGCGCTCTTCCCCGTACGTTGGACTACTAGCAGGTCTGCTAATAATTTATATTAATCTATAGTACAATTCTTTTAACAACCTATTATAAAGCTAGTAGTAAATGGTATGTTCTTGTTCCTCTCTTTGTGTACTATGAAGGTGTGTGTGTGAGATGTAAGAGGGTGTGTATATATGTTAAATATGTCTTGTATTACCTTTGATCTGCAAAGCATAATACTATGCATCCAAAAATAGATACATTCATATTAAAATTATGTAATTAATTTCAGAAGCTCTTCTGTCTCGTCATATGACAGACTTTTTAACCAGTTCGTTACAATTTGTTTCATTATTGATTTGGTACATGGATATATATTTAAATTTTTGTTTATAGAATTATATAAATACGGTCCTAAAAATACAAAGAATTTCTTAATAAAAGTGGTATTAAAACGATGTGGTTGGCTGCAAACACTGTGTTTCCGCCGTTTTGCTAAAAAATGGGGCTCGTAAATTAATGTTATGTGTCTCCAATAAACACAGCGTCGGTATGAAGATGCATTTGATACTATTACCTGAATTTCGCCTTTATAGGTATAAAAAATATCACCTGTATACTGTTCGTTACCCAGCTTGATGTTATCTGTGCACTTCATCTGTCAAGGGTTTTGAAGTTTTATGTCATATCATAGCGTTTGATATTTTTATGGCGGCTTTACGCATTTTCGCAATAAAAATGAAATTCAATGAAATATAAACGATATACGACAAGCAACAGATGCTAAAAGTTCGTATTAAGTGTGGTGGTAATGTATATAGTGTGGATAACGCACAGTCTGTGCTGTGTTTTCCAATAATCTGAAAAGATCTATGTCATCAGTGGATGTTTTCCATTTATTCTCGATAATTTAAGTGCCATACGTAAGTTTGAACTTATATTTTGTTACCTACACACATCAAGGTTAGTTATGGACTTTATCCATCTCATCTTTCTATCTCGGCGATAGTCTGCTTTCCTTTTATTTGTTTTTGACAAAACTTAATCTTCATGATACAACATGTTGAATATAATAGTACATATAAATAAAACACTGTTTGCTGGCAATGCTGACATGATCTTATGATCAAGAATACTAATAAGTATGCAAACTAAGATAAAATACCGTTTCTTATAAGTATGTTTCTATCATAGCTCAATATAACAACACATTGGAAGCTATATTTAATAGCTCTCCAGTCTTATGTATGTTATAAATACATATATAAACTGCAGTATTTTATGAACATTGTTTTATTATTATTAGAAAATGATCGCAAGTGTATTTGGAGCATCATTAACTGATCACTAACTGATCAAGAGAATTAGCAACTAGCTGGTTTAAAGCTGAAGTTTTTAAGCTTTACTGTACAAACATGTTAAAGAGAAGTAATTCTAATTTCAAAAAGGTTGTTTAGCTGTATATTAATCATCAAACCCACATTCAGGGTAAATTTCTTGAAGCTTGCACTGAACATGTTCTCCATATTATACCTTTAATACATGTTAAATGAACGACCCTTTGAAAGTAGGTATTTATTAATAAGAAGAGCAGTGCATTTTAAGTTACAAATAACGGAGAATAAATATTGAGCTTCTTGCTCTTATTAAGTATAAGTTGCTTGAACACATTTAGCATGGAAATTAAACTTTTGTTCCTAACGCATTGTAAAAACTAGGCTAGTGAGAAAGATAATGGATTGCGGAGATCATTTATAACCTCTACAGACCTAGCTTTGAATTTGTTGCTACTAAACCAGTGTCCCATTTTATTTTATTTTTTGGAACAGCTCAAACTAGAGAGCATTGTCTTTGGTAAGCCATATTAAGATCTCATAACAGCTATGAGAACTGGTCACCTAAAATGTTCATGTATGGGGAACACTAACATAGTGTTATAATTAATATTATTATCGACTATATTGATTCATTCCTACTATGGAAGGGAAGTTTCCTGGTTTGGGGCAGACTTTAAGTATAAGCACTTTTTTAGTGCACTTGATATTTATTGTGACACAAAATCAGAAGGGACATATTTTCTTTCTTTCATTTAATGAGAATAAGTGGTGATACTGTACACATAAATGCCCTTACCTAGTAGGGAAGCAAACATCATAAATTTATATCTATAAACTAACCGTAGCATAAGGTTGGCTTTAGAATGCATCAGATAATAATTCAGACTTTCATGGTAGATGCTATAGAGTTGCTGAAGAGACATTTCTCATGCATACAATGAATGATCATTCTACACCTCACCACAATATCACCATATGCATAGATGCATAATCTTAATATTCAATTATAACATTCGCAAAGATTTATTATTAAAAAAGAACTTTAAACCTGCAGCTTGTAGGTCAACACTGTGTTGATATGAGCAAATTTTAGCAGCAGAACACCTCAGATAGTGCAATAATATTATATTGTTAAACCATATACAACACAAGTCACACACAGATATTTTTTCTCATCAGCTTATTACCCTTATTTGGAGGGTCAAAGCATCTACTTCTCTGTGTATTATATAATACAGATGGGAATTTTTCCCATATAAAAACATTATTATTTGAGAGAGTAGAGATACCAGTTGTTAATGTACATGATAATCACAATTACAACATTGTGCAATATATAGACATTATGGGTGCAGAAAACAGGCCGCCTAACAACTACTATGGGATAAATATAATGAACACTACCTCATTACATACAAGTTTGTGGCACTGTTCTGTCATCTTCTTACAGCCCTTCGGAAGGGCATAGTTGACAATCAATGACTGTAGGAGTACATGTACCTAGTACTTTAAAATATTATCTGTACTTCCCTATTCAGATGCCTTCTTACAGCTCTTCTGGAGGGTATTGTTGCAAATCACTTACCGTAGAAGTACATGTATTACTGTAAAATATTATCTGTACTATCCTATTCAGATGCCTTCTTACAGCCCTTCGGGAGGGTATAGTTGCCAATCAAGGACCATAGGAGTACAGGTAGTACTCAAAAATATTATCTGTACTACATACAGATGCAAGTTGTTGATGTTTATAAACCTGACTACAGTTTATAGCACATTACCTTGCAGAAAGGTACAACTGCCGTTCTATGATAAGATCACACAACAAATTAGTTGTGCATCTTTCCGTGTTATGGTCATAGTAATTAAATGCTGCGTGTCACATAGAACCCGATGTCGTCCATTATGAGTGGAATTATGTTGTTGTTATTGTTTACAATCCGCTTGGATTAAAGAGATTTACCCAGGAAAAGAGTTGAATGCCCATTTGACATACACATTCTATGTTAACATTGACTGCGAAATATAACATATCAAGGAAAAAGAGAACCTTGAAATTGGACTTTGGATTGGAGTTGTTTAATATGCAAACTATTGAGGCTTTGATGGCTTTGGATGATTCTTCTTAGCAGCCTAAGTTCCATAAGTACTACTTATGGAAGGATGCAGTTGTTTCAAGATGATCAGGATAACGAATGCTTTTGTAATAGGCACAAATTTCCACTTCATTTAACATGCAAGCTGTAGAGACTTATGGGGCGATTTCCCCATCAGCCCATTACCCTTCGGAAGGGTACAGTTGCTCCAACGTTGCCATGATAAGTATATATATAATTTTGAGACAGCCACACTATCCCACTTAATTTTAACATGCACTGTTGAGACTGGCGGGGTGATTTCCCCCCATCAGCCAATTACCTTTCGGAAGGGTACAGTTGCTCCAAGCTAATCATGACTAGCACAAATTGCATGTTCATGTTGCTGAATGGACATGGTATATTTAAATCTATAATGCAAACCGTTGAAGTTGACAGGGCGACTCCCCTATCAGCCTATTATCTTACAGAAGGATTCAGTTGCTCCTATAAGAACACGACTCATGTATGCTTAGAACAATGTTCTTCTTAATTTAATATGCAAGCTGCTATTAAGACTGATACGACGATACACTCTATCAGTCTAATGACCCTACGGAAGGGTATAGTTGCTACTACATAATAATGTCCTATTTATGTATTGGGACATATATGTTAAGGATACCACCAAGTGCACAACCACAGCAGGATGTAGTTGGTTATATAAGACACAAGGCTCAGCAGGGTTGATACATTGTTAAACAATTTGTCATCATCAACCAGATATGATTACTTGTTGCATAGGTATCAATACCTTAATCAATGAATTACATCTGCCTCCCATGGAACAAACCAATTCAACAAATTGTTGGGGCCCTCCAGACAAGTCTGTAGATATCAGCCATGTTCAACAGACCATTCACTACAAAACAGTGTCAACAGTCTATGATACCAACACTGGAGTAAGTTACTTAAAATTGTTTTCATATTAAGAACTTCTGGCAAACTTGGCTCATTACCTACTTTCAGTAATGTGTGACAAATGACGGGCCAGTAATGGAAACTTGACCTCTAATATACCTACATACACAATGTATGTATGCTAATCTGGTTAGATTAGGGAAGGTATGTACATGCTTTTACATGATAAACTACTTAATTCAAGGCATAGGCCTAAACTCTTAGTTATTATCGTCACAAATTTAATCCAAGTAACTATTGGAAATAATAATGATTCCAGTAGGTATGGTTTAAGCTATTGCATATCATATCACATTGCTCGGAGCAGATTTTCATATGCAATAGGGAATAGCAAACTTTAATAGGTAATTCCTATTAGTATTCAGTAGGTACTTGTAATCCTTCAAAGGACAAGGAGTTTTATTTTTTATTTCCTTGTCATTGCTTAGCACCAAAGAAAATAGCTGTTATTTTTCTATGCTTATTAATTATTTTGCGTTGATAAAGGATTTGATTTTTTTGCAGAGGAAAGTGATAAAGGACAATTATTTTCAACATAGCGTTTGTGTTCGTCACCAGCAGATAACAAACAGGTCTTCATACCGACGCTGTGTTTATTGGAGACACATAATATAACATTTTGCATTAAAACAAAATTGTTATTATGTGTTGGAAGATAAACACAGCGTCGCAGTAATATCTTCCTGGTGAAGACTCTATGATATGACATAAAACTTCAAAACCCTTGACAGATGAAGTGCACAGATAACATCAAGCTGGGTAACGAACAGTATACTGGTGATATTTATACCTATAAAGGTGAAATTCAGGTAATAGTATCAAATGCATCTTCATACCGACGCTGTGTTTATCTTCCAACACATAATAACAATTTTGTTTTAATGCAAAATGTTATATTGTGTGTTGTTTTGTTATAATGCTTTCCACAAACAGCTGACGTACGGTAAGCACGTCACAAAATTTGTAAAGTAGTGCAGTGGGATACAAAAATGGTTTGTTCATGGCAACCTTTAAAACAGCTCGTTGAGCTACCTCCAACATTTTTAAATATGATTTTGGAGCTCCACCCCAAGCTGAGATACAATAACAAATCAGTGATTGACAGAGACTTAAATCTTGATAACTGTATGCTTATATAAACAAGAAATAGACACTTCCGCCGTTCTTTACATGCTGCTTACTTTCTTCTAGGTATTGCATCCACTATTATTAATAGTGATATAAAGATAGACATACGTGTGTGCCAACGAGAAAACAATATTTCTACTATTCTACTACCCAGTCAAATGAGACGTAATGAATCTACCCTGTGTGCCTGTAGCCAGCAGTGCAAGTACCGTAGTATGGCTCGTTCAATTACCGAAACGCTATGATCACTAAATATGCCGAATCGTATCGCCTATTGCAAGTATGGTACTGTTGTCGATAACTCTTATGCCTTTTGCAACACAGTAGGTATAAACTAAAGCAAAAGGCAGGGCTTCAACAAAGAATATTGTGTCATATTTTATTATACAATAAACTATTTTGTATTTGTATCTTATCGACGTCTTACAATCGTACAATAATTATGGACCATATGTCGATTATTACGAAATGGCAACTTCGAAATTAGACTGTTTTTGCACAGATTATTAAAGCTGTTCATTCACTAGGGCAATGAGTTTTTCTGAATACAATTACAATTAAATCATTTTTTTTAGATAAAACAGATAAATACAGTATTTTTTTGTTGAATACAGTATGGTTATGACATAAGAGTATGAGAAAAGTATGGTTATAACAGCTTGAAGCTATCTTCCAGATGCAATTTTTTTTTTAATTTGATTTTTTATTAATAGTTATTATTTTTGTGTAGCGTGTCTATTCGTAAACCAATAAAACATCTCAAAATTATTCTGCCCGCTGCAAAAGAAATAACCAAACACGATGAAAGTGCCAGTGAAAATTTATTTATTATTGTTATTTTCCTAAATAACAAAATCAAACGATATAAAAAGGAAAATTTTAAAGGAGCCAAACCGTGTGTGTTGTCATTGACTTAAGATCTTTTCGCTATGCTCAACTATGCTTATTTCGCTAAGCTCAGACCTACGAAGTGTGGGAGTGAAAGGTCCTAAGCAGGTAGAAACCGTCGTGAGGGAAAAAGAGATAGCGAAACAAGAAGTTTGTATGTAATTTTTTTACGCGAATAAATCAGCGCGAATTTTGTGTATTTGCTTAAATATCTTACGATTAATATATAAAATATTTATTTTGCAAGCATGGTATCTTAGTCAGTGAGTGAACGTGAGGTTACAGGACGTAATAACCCTAATAAAGACACGTTTCACAGGTAATTTATGTTTATTATTACTGCTTGTTGATAATCATTATTTCGTAATTTAGTTTTAAAATGAGTTATAAGAACCATTGCAACATTAGGTCATAGGTTTTTCCTCATACTTATCATCAAATTTCATTGCTAAATGAAGAATTGGTTGAGATTTTGTGAAAATCAAAAAAATCGTTAATGGTAGTGCTTGACAAAGTTCTGATGTCATAAGTATCGATAAAGTCAATAATTTGTGTCTGACCTGTGGGCTCGACGTTACTGCTCGGGTACATATTTGAACCTCAAAAGAAACCGTTACTTAGATTGATCAGTTCATAGCTTATTGAGCGTTTATGACGGATAATAATTAGTTGTCAAATCAGTTTATAGCTTTTTTTTAAAATAAGCTATATTTTCTTTTTATGAATAAGGAGTAAATATTTTCACAAGATATATTATTCAACATTTGTTTTGGTGGTTTCTGTGAAAAGTTTTCTTCTTTCTTTTTTCGTCGTATTCTTCATGTCTGAAAGTCGTGCCCGTCCTGAAATGTCTCAACAGAGACTTTTACCAGCTGCTTCCACACCATACTGTCCTCAGCTTGTCTCAGGGCAAGTCCCGTTAAGGCCTTGATTTGGTCGGACCAGCGGATAGGTGAGCGACCCCGTGGCCTTTTCCCCTCTATTTTTCTTACTATAACCAGCTTATCCAAATTATCTGGTTGTGTCCGAGCGATATGACCAAAGTATCTTAGTACTCGTTGGTAGCAGATTGTAGATAATCTGGTTTCAATCTTAAGTTGGTCCAGAAGTCGTTTTGCTGTCCAGGGTATGCGCAACATTCTCCTCCAACACCACATTTCGAAACCCTCGATCTTTTATCGTTCTATTGCGCGAATTGACCATGATTCGGATCCGTACAGGAATATCGAAAACACCAGAGATCTCACGAGTCTCATCATTGTGGTATTATGCCAGATTCTATCCATTTTGCTCATAGCTGCTTTGGCCATCTGTGTGCGTCTTCGGATCTCTCTATCGCAGCCTTCCTGATCGGTGATCAGTGAACCCAGGTAAACAAACTCGTTTACAAACTCCAGATCTGAGAGCTCCCCTGTGCGTATAATTATTCCAGCTCGATCAACGATCATAACCTTTGTCTTTGACTTGTTAACGGAGAGACCTACCATCTCGCTCGCGCGTTCCACTCTGTCAAATAGTTCAGCTAGCTCCTGTTCTGAGGAAGCAAGTAATGTGGTGTCATCTGCACCACTGTCTGTAGTAGGTTACTGATCTTGATGCCTCCAACTGAAATGCCTCCTTCCCACTGTTCTAAGGCTGTTCTCATGATGTATTCGCCATATATGTTACAAAGCAGCGGAGAAAAAATACATCTCTGTCGGACTCCCTTATGCTTGAAAGGCCTTGACACCACCTCATTCACGAAAACCATCGCCTCCCAGTTTCATATAGGCTTGCGATCAGTGATACCAAGTGAAAAGAAACGCCCATTTCCCAATGGATTCTTCACAGACAGTCCCATCTAACACAATCAAAGGCCTTGGAATATTCAATGCAACAAAGAAGCATGGGAACATTGAATTTTCGGCTCTTTTCTATCAGTTGTCTGATGTTCATTTGACAAAACCAGCCTGTTCACCTTGTATTTGCCGTTGCAAGTACGGTTGTAAGCGTCGGTTAATTATGTAAACCATAATCTTGCTGGCATGAGATATGAGCGCCACTGTCCGGTAGTTTCCGCATATTTTGGTGGAACCTTTTTTGTGTAACGGTATCAGAAGGGACCTTAGGCCATCTTCCCGTTTTCCAAAGCTGATTACATAGATACTGTAAGATTTTGACACCTGTGTCTCCGAGGGTTTTGAGCTCTTCTGCAAATATAGTGTCTCTTCCGGCAGACTTGTTTGGTTTTTATGTTGTCTTATAGTAATTAAACAACTTTAAACGGTTTAAATCGCGTATATTTTTTATTATTTTATCCCGACGTTTCAAACACTTTGCACTGCAAAGTGTTTAAAAAGTCGGGTCGTGGTCACGGGGTGACTAATTGATTTTATTTGTCACATAAGTTATTAAGAAATTATTTGGTCTACCGTCAGAATTTTTATATTAATCATAACGTTCCCTATTCACGCAGTATTCGCTCACAGTGTCCAGAGGTCTTGCAGATTTGTGTCGGCCTTGGGATTTAATTAATTTGATCACAGGATCCCAAGCAGGTGGTACTTGCCAACCTTCAATAGAGCCATAATCCAATACCCAAATTTCAATAGAGATGGTGATCTCTATTGAAATTTGGGTACTTTTTGATCTCAATAGCCTCGCGTAACATTCTTGGTATAAACCGGTTCTCTCTAGCGAGGATTTGTGGCTTGTCGAACCGAATGTAGTGGTTGGGTTTGTCCTGGGCATGTTCACAAACCGCGGACTTGGTCGAGCGTCTGTTCTTCATGTCAGCAATGTGTTCTTTTACCCGGATACCAACGCTCCTCTTTGTTTGCCCAATGTATGACAGCCCACATTCACAATCAAGTTTGTAAACACCTGCATCTTGTAGAGGAATATTGCACTTAACAGGTCTTAAAAATTGGTTAATCTTCTTGTGCGGCTTGAAGTAAGTTTTTATTGAAGCCCGTCTTAAGATATTACCAATTTTGTCCGTGACACCCTTGATGTAAGGTAAGATGGCAGGTTGTCGCTCAACTGTGGAAGGCTTGGGCCGGCTTCTGTGACGCATTTTTGGGAGCTTGTGATTATTGCTTCGCAGTACTTGTTTTACATACTGAAGCTCCTCCTTGAGATTGTCAGTGTCGCAGATGCCATGTGCTCTCTGTAACAAAGATTTGCCTACGGTAGCCAACTGACATAGATGGTGATGGGAGTTACCATTGAGATATTTATCTGTATGGGTGGGTTTCCTATACACTGTATGACTAAGGGAGTTGTCAGGATTCCTGATGACTAAAACATCAAGAAAAGCTAAGCCTTTATTGACCTCAGGCTCCATTGTAAATTGAATTTTATTATGTAAGGAGTTTAGATGGTCTAGAAATGCAGAAACTTTATTACTGGGGAGGATGTTTGTTTGGTTTTAGTTTCCTCAGAGCGTCTCTTACTTCAGATTCCAGGATGTCAGGCTCTGGGAACAGATCTTCACTCTCAATCGACGACTCTTCAGATCTCCTATCGTTCTCATATAGGCTTTTGCAGTATAGTCTCCATCTTTCCGTTACTTGGTTTATTTCCGTCAATAAAATACCCTGATCATCTTCAATAACCCCGGTTTTTGGTCTGAACTCTCGTGTATATCTCTTTACATTCAGAAAAAGATATTTGGTGTGTAAGGTTTGCACATGGTCCTCGATTTCCTGACATACTGAGTAGAGGTACTCGTTGTAGTCTTTACGAAACAAGCGTTGAACCTTTGCTGAAAGGGCCTTATACTGAGCTTGTTCAGTTTTACCTCTGGCTAGTAGATCTTTTCTTTCTTTAATCGTTTTTCATGTATCATCTGATCCATGCTTTCCCTGGTCTATCAGTGTCTTGATCTTGGACTTTTTGAGTATCAAGTCTTTCACTCTAGTCTAATTTGTCTCTATGTCAGCACTGTTATCCAGTTCAACACACGCAGCCTTGTTATTGAAACTTTCTCTGAAAGCCAAAAGTGCTTGATGGCAGGGACGACTTTGATGTTTGACTGTAGATCTTACACATCTTTTAAGCTTGAGGCACAATTCTGCCACAAAAAGTTTGTGATCACTCCCGCTGTCAGCCCCAGGGTACGTCTTAGTGTTTGCTTATGCAGGATCTCCATCGCTTTCCAACAGTGATATAGTCGATTTGATTTCTAAAGCGATCACCTGGCATTACCCAAGTATAAAAAAGTCGTGGGTGGTTTTGAAAACAGGTGTTCATAATGCTGAGGGAGTTTTCCGCGCAAAACTGCAGCCACATCTCTCCTCTAACCTTTCTGTCTCCTAAACCCTACTTCCCTACTACTTCTCGCAGGTGGTTATCCTGACTGGTCGATCCGACTTTTGCGTTGAGATCGCCCATCAAAACCATGATATCTCTTCTTGTCAGGCTTTTAAAAGTATCTTCCAGCAGTCTATAGAAGTCCTCGATTTCTGTTTCCGACGATTGAGATTTGGGAGCATACACTTACAACAAGGTTCAGGTGACATGGTTTCGAGTTCATTCTCATGGTCATTATTAGGTCACTCAATGGGTTGTATCCAAGAACAGACTTATTGATATGGGGAGATACAGAAATACCGACTCCATTTCTACTTTCATTTTCTGGTTCTGAAAAATAGAGTGTATGGCCAGTAGGGGTTGTGTAATAGCCCGATCCTCTTTTGTGTGTTTCCGTGATTCCGAGAGTCTCAAGGTGGTAGCATTCTTGTTCTCTGCCTATTATCTCTATTTTTCCGGATCGAAATTTGCCTCGGACATTCCATGTCCCAAGCTTGATCTTCCTACGAAGCTGTGGGCGTTTAACAATTGTATTGTTGTCACCAGTAACATCCTGTACGCACTGAGCCTGGTACAGTGGACCCAGTAGCATACTTCACACCATGCGACCTGGAATTGACAAGGCGCCGGGTGGTAACCGGATTGCATGCCATCGCTCTTTCATTAACTTTCATTTTCATACGGGTTTCTTGTGAAAATAGTGCAGTGGTTTCCCTTTGCCTTCTGCACCGCAGTGGTGTTATGTGCGTAAGTAAATTATCAGAGTGCTCTGCTGCCAGCGCCCAATATCCGGACTGTGTGATAACTAGGTCCGGACCCCCTATCGCCCTAACTGCTGGCTGACCTATATCTTCAAAGGGGTTGGTTACCGCAATCTCGATAATAGGTTACCCGACGTAACAGGGTTCACCGCGGGTAGGCTGAGAGTGGAGTTGGTGGAGAGGGCTGAGTGACTCTTCTTGATCTGACTCATGTATTGCGCATCATCCACCCTTAAACCCCAAAGTTTTCTACAACTCAATTAATAATTGGGAATATCTCTTACTTCGAAAAAATATTGGTATTAATATACAAATGGTTATTTTACAGAGTGGAATTTAAAATAACTATATGCACGTGTATAATAATGTTTGTTTTGTTACAGATTTCCAATAATTTTTTGTTATGTGATAAATGGGTTCGGATTATATATGGCAGCTGAACTCCAAATATTTTTTTTACAGTTTATAGTAAACATTTTGAATGAAAATGCTTCATACAAAGAAAACATCGACGTATACTAATGAAGCAGATGTTAAAGCATTATATATAGTAGATACCAGAAATTAAAAATCATTGAAATGATGTACACATCGTCTTTTCTACCGCCCAAGTAGTTATATTTATAAAATTCAACCTTTGCTTACTGTAACAGCCGGATCATCCACCTCCCTTATTAAGGGGGTATTTGCCATAATCTCCACGCTTGGCAGGCAGCTTGGAGATCGCAGTGTAAGTTGGCAGTTCTTTAGAAGGCACTGCTGCCCATGTTCCAGTATTTTTCCCTTAGTCGCCTCTTACGACACCCACGGGATTATATGGGGAGGTGCAATTCTAACCCGGCACCCCACGGGGCGACCTGTGCTTACCACATTTGAACACTTTACGCAAATGGTATTCAAATATTTATATATAAAAATATACATATTACGGGATCTGTATGAAACTAAAGAACGGTGTTCACATCTTTTTCCGATGGGATCTCGCAGCAAAATGGCCGAGTGAAACGGTGTAACTCAATTAGTTTCAAACGCTTGCATTTTTTTATTGCAAGTGTTGAAATAACTAATCAAGGAAATTATATTTTTTTCGTGGACAAGGATGAAACTGAATTTAACCTTAAACCCATATGTATCAATTATAATTTACAACATAATTTTTGTTAAGTATGGTTTATTATACAACATGCTAAAATTAATTTAATGTTACAAAAATAATTTAATGCAATATGGGAGATAAATTATGATAGTACTAAATAAAATACGAAACGGACATGACAAAGAAATTAGGATTTTAACATTTCTTTATATATTATATTTATTTCATATCGGTATTAAGGTTTGATAAGTAAAAACAGCTGTAAATTTTTGGAATAAAAACAAATGTAACCTCTAAACATTAATTATATATGTTTGATTTTATAGGTAATAGCAAATGTTAAATATTTCATTAATTACTTATTTCGAAATAAATACCTATAAACATAGATAAAATAATTTTCGTCAACTTGGACGTCAAAAAGTCATAATTTTGGCGAATTAGTCTACCACTAGTATACCTTTAGCAAGATTTAGCGCTGCAGATTTTACGATTTAAAAATGGTCACCCAGTTTCTGGTTTTACTAGGGATGTTCCGATACCTCCATAGTACCAATACCTATTCATATTTCTAGTACATAGATGCTATTTTCTAACTACTTATATGAATACCCTGAAAGTATCGATACCTACTCATATTGCTATATTATTTTTCAGTTTCAAGGGAAAATTTACCTTCTTTAACCCACCACCCAAACACATAGTGTGAGTAGGATTAGCATGAAGTTTAATGTTTTGTCCATGCTTAGATCACGTTATACATTGGCGCTGACTGCTGTCGTGGTATGGCAAAGATTTTGATATCTGATTAAGTTATTATTTATTTGATATTTATGAATTTAGATTTCATATTGCTTTATTACGATAAAATGAGCTTTGTCTCTCGTGTCATGCCGCAGCATATCACTGCAGAGCAAAACTCGTTGAATACACTAGATTGCCTGGGTTTTCTGGGGGATACCACGGTGTGCAGTGGCATACTTAGCCATGCTGTGTCATGCCATAGCACCCTTAGTGCTGCTGAAGCATGCCATGCCGTGCCGCGACATCTATTAGTGCCAGACCAAATGGAACATACATACTTAATGTATTTAATTTATCAATTAGAACACATTTTTTTTGCATTGCATATATTTTAGCATTTAATGTCAGAAAACAATATGATTACTGCCACGATGTAAAACGTTCAATAATGAAATTGTTGAAATATATTTTAAGCAAAGACTTTTTAAGATATTATACAGATATTTTGCCGTCAGTATGTTTTTCGCTTTGGGTCACTCCAGTTTTGGAAAGAAAAAATGGTACTTTTTGAGAGACATGACCGAAATTAGGTCATTCAGGTTATACAATTCAAAAGAATACAATAGCAAATGATAATAACAGCACACAATAAACAATAGTGGTTAACTGGTCACGGAGTGATAAAAATATCACCATAGATAAAACTTCACCAAATATTAGTAACACATGTCAGGTATCGAGTTAGCATGGAGTCTGTAACTCTATTCGTTTTCGTGATATCAAATCAAAAAAATGGAATGCAACAATGATTTACCGAAAAAGCTGGCAAAGATTGAAACATAATATTATGATTGCGCTATTTGTACTTCTTCTATATGAGAAAAAAATGGCCGCTGCGGGAAATACTTATGCATTTTTATCTCGGAAACTATAAAAACGAGGTAAGGTGTTTATTTTTCCAGAAGGACACAGGTAAAAGTGTTGTTAGGAACAGATAAATTAAATATCACATTAATAAAGGGAAAACGTAAGCCTGGTTAGAATCCGAAAACATGAATATGTCGTCTGCAAAGTAGAATTTAATAGCATATTTTCTAAACTACAAATGGTTGAATTCTTTGTAATTTTCAGAGAGAGAAAAAGATATCGTCAGGGCCATGGAGGTTAAAGTAATGTATGTCAAAAGTGAAGCAAGGATTAACCTGATTATGAGGCATACCAGATTATATGAAAAAGTCGTCGAAAGTGTTTAAAAAAAAAATTGTATCCACCAAAAAATAATATATAATTATCATTCATACTCAGAACATTTCACAAATATCGGTTAAGGAATGTGAAATATAGAGGAGAACAGCCGGACAACCACCGGACAGTTATACGAAAAAATGTTTGTCCATGCTTAAACGGAGATGCTCCACTCGTGTTTCTTGCTCGCTTAGTCAATTAAAATCATGTAATATTTTTTTACTTATCACCCTATCAAACTCGCTTTACTCGATAAACAATATCAACTATAATATAATAAAAAAGTTGGCCAAGTGCGAGTTGGACTAGCGCACGTAGGGTCCCGTACCATTAGCTCACAACAGTAGACTTCATATTTTGTCTTTTTTTTTTAACGTTCGCGAGTCCAATTCGCACTTGGCCAATTTTTTGTACTTGTTGTTATAGAGGCAACAGAAATACATCATCTGTGAAAATTTCAACTGTCTAGCTATCACCGTTCTTGAGATACAGCCTGGTGACAGACGGACGGACGGACGGACGGACGGCGAAGTCTCAGTAATAGGGTCCCGTTTTTACTCTTTGGGTACGGCACCCTAGGAACTAGCTTTCCGAGCTCTCCGCCCGCGCCCATGTAACGGTTATCGCGCAAATCTATTAACCTCTTTTTGCGCCGTTGGATAAAAATATCCTATGTCCTATCGCGCGTCCGAAACTATTTCTATACCAAATTTCATTCAAATCGGTCCAGTAGTTTTTAAGTTTATTCGTTACATACAAAAATACAAATCTCTCCTCCTTATAATATTAGTACATATTATAGATAATAAGTTGATACAAGTACTAATGTGCCAAATGACTAAGAGGCATAAAATTATGAAAAATGATTGTGATAAAGGGACGTGTTTTATGGCGAAGGCAAATCTCATGAGCCTATAGACTATCATTTTATAGACTCATATTGTGTTCCGGATTTTTCAAATATACAAGTGAAGGTTTTTGCTACATATTACTTTAACTTTTCACTACTCCTTCTGGGAGAACAAACACTTTATCTCTTATAGTTTCCGAGATATAAGGGTTTGAATTTTTTTTGTTTTGTATATCTGAAAAACGATGAAGAGCGCAATAATATTTTGTTTTTGATCTCATTCCTATGTTTTAAAGTTTCCGAAATATGCAATGCAATTTTACTTGGCAGATGACATTTACATGCTGTCGCATTTTACCCATACTCAAGTTAGCCTCCTCTTCATTTTTTCTGCACATAACTATGACCTTTAACGACTCCTACTGGGAGCACAAATATCCCACTCTAATAGTTACCAAAATATAAAAGTTTAATTTTTTACGAAAGTGATTTCTTTTTATCTAGAAACGACGAAGAGTGCATTTTTGTTCTTCCGACCAATTGGCTATAAACGCCGGAGTCCCTCAAGGATCAGTACTTTATGCAACGCTATTTCTGCTGCATATTAATGATCTGCTTAAGTCCGGTATTTTTGGGTACGCAGACGACAGCACCGTAGTGGAGAGTTATACGTTTAACGCACGAACCAGTACATTACAAATCTAGTCACGTAGGGAAGCGATGGTTCAGCGCTTGCACTTTTCTCTGAAGGCAGTCTCCGATTGGGGCGATGCCAATCTGGTTAAGTTCAATGCTGCTAAAACCCAGGCGTGTCTTTTCTCCGCCAAACGGAGTCCTTTTCAGCTGGCTACTACTTTCAGGGATGTGTCCGTTCCGATAAGTAACCATCTCGAGCTTCTTGGCATCTCATTAACATCAACTCTCAATTTCGGCACCTATATTGAGAATAAAGCCCAGCTAGCCTCAAAAAACCTTGGTGTTTTGGCGAAGGTGAGACAATGCTTCACACCGGGACAGCTGCTTAGTCTTTATCAAGCGCAAGTCCGGTCGTTTATGGAGTATTGTTCTCACCTTTGGGATGGTTCTGCCAAATGTCAGGTGGACACACTGGAAGCTATTGAGAGGAGAGCCAAGAGACAAATTAACGATGACCAACTTGTAAGCAAGAGACTCCAAAGTCTCAAGCATCGCCGCAAAGTCGCTTGCTTATCGGTTTTTTATCGGATACATTTCGGGGAGTATGCCACAGAACTACATGATTTGATTCCGCCATCCCCATTCTATAACCGGACGTCCAGGGATACTCAGAAGCGCCACCTCTATATGGTGGATATTCCATTTACCCGAACGAAGCGATTTGCATCTTCGTTCATCATGCGAACCGCCAGGGTATGGAATACTCTGCCTGAGGCTGTTTCCGGTTAAGTACAATATGGGGGTCTTCAAGAAGCGAGTGAATAGGTATCTTCTGGGTAAGCGCCCTGCATCATCGATCGCATCACTTAACATCAGGTGAGATAGTGGTCAAGTGCTACCCAGTTAGCAGTAAAAAAAAACATATTAAGTTTTGGACCTCACCCAAAGTCTTACAAGTCTTATAGTTTTCTAGATTCACCATCCAATTTTACTTGCCGATGACATTTTAATGCGTTAGGATTTTATCCATACTCATGTTAACCCTGTATTTATTTGTATTATACAATCTTTAATCTTTAACTTCACACGGCTTCTTCTGGGAGACCAAACACCCCACCTCTCTTGTATTTTCTCTCATTTTGTATAATTTTGAATAATGACGAGTTCTTATCGAATTTAGCGAAATCATATATAATTTTGAACCTGAGTCATATAGTTTTCCTATTTTACCTTTGTGTATGAACATGTGACACCGTAATTGCTATTAGGATTGTATATCAGGGAAATCGACTATGGTATAATACTTCATTCTAATTCAACACCAGGGCATGATTTATATGTAGTTGGATAAATCTTGACACTAGTCAAGATTTATCCATTCCATTGTGATAAGTGATTACATTGATTATGATTGGTTCGATTCGATTCAAGTATTTACATTCCGATACCGAGAAGGTAAAAGCAAGAATGATTCGATGTTAAATGTACTGTGTTTCTAAAAACTCTAAAAAGTAGTATCGGAATTCGGGATATCTCTATACATTATCTTGGTTTGGTAAAACATCACAAATAAATAAAAAACATTCAATATATTTCCAGTCAATTGTTCATTACATTTCGAATACGTAGTACGTGTTTGTTTGAATTGGTAGGATATCAAGTGAGAGTCTTGAGAACGTTCCTGTTTTTGAAGTTCATCACGAATTTCATAAGTTGTAAGAATACATCCTGATCTGCAATTCGCAATTCCCGTTAGTATACTCGTTATTAAATTAAAAACTATCCACAGTTATTTCAAGAATGGTGCAGAAAGGACCACGTCCGTTGGTGCTGTGCGGTCCCTCGGGTTCTGGAAAGAGTACTCTCTTGAAACGTCTCCTAAAAGAATTTCCCGATAGATACGGGTTTACGGTCTCGCATACCACGAGAGGTCCTCGACCCGGCGAAACCGATGGAGTTCATTACCATTTTAGTACGAAAGAAGACATGGTCGCGGCTATAGACAGAGGAGAGTTCATTGAAACTGCTACATTCAGTGGCAACATATATGGAACCAGGTTAGTTTATATGAAATGTACTGACAAGAATGATTTTGGCCATGTGCTTGTTGTTTTGGCATTGTTCCAAAATTAGTTATCCACATAATCCTACCACAGTTTTCTTGGATTATTTTTAATGCAAAACATGTGTTGATGTTTCTAGGAAAAAAACAATTTTATGTAAGTTTTTTAGTACATTACATAGATCTAGGCTCTATTGTTTTATTACCTCATTGTTGAATTTACTGATACCTAATAATTATGTACTGAAGTCTGAAAATTAATGAATTAGACCATTACAATATATTTTGAAACCTGTGTTCAACTTAGTAGTAAGGAGATACAGAACACAAATTTGCAAACATCACTCTTAGGAACTACTTGATAGATGATATACTTAAAAACTATCATTCAACACAAATCAACCTCTAGGGGGTTGGTTGGGCAGTACTTGTGTGTCCATCAGCCTCCCATCAGTCCACCAGTCCTCACAACTCCCAATTCAGTCTAATATGTGGACCAAACTAACTTTATAGTAGTAGGGTGTTTGTATAGTCCACTTTTAGCAAAAAATACACCCACAAATGCTATAAATTATCACATTGGTTGTTTATTTTGTGTCTTTCTAAGTAAAAATAGTGTTTTAAAGGTTTTTTTACATTGTTTGGAAAGCTTTGTAAATAGCTCAAATGAAAACCTAGTTCTTAAGTTGCATAGTATTTATATTTGCTATGTTAGTATATAAGAAATCAAATTACTTGTGCTCACATAATCATATGAAAATGACAGCTGTAGCCGAGAAGGTTATAAAAACTATTTCTATATGGGGTATAATTGCCTTAGGATTAATGTAATTACACATAAGAATAGTATCAAAAAGTATACATATTCAATCACTTAAGCATAATTATAATGAGTCTCCTAAGCCTATGTTGTAATCAAAATGTGATACAAAGTAGTTATGTCTGAGATGCATCCAGCATCATCTAAATGGTATGTATCTTCGTCAGAACTAGATATATTAAAATCTGTCAACTTTATAATGAATATATTAATCAAAATTTATAACCGGTTCACATTTTGTTCGTAAATATTCTGCAGTGCTTTTGTTGAAGCTCTCATATAGTATACCCTGTAACATTAACCTTTTTTTGATGCCACTTGCCTTTTTACAATAGCGAAGTATGTATCAGTTCAATAGGATTTAGTAGGTTGTAGTGATTTGGGGGCAATCTGACCACAGTGTACTTGCACTACGGGACTGCACTTCGCCCGCACATCCCAAACTGTCCCAGAGACGAATTACTTAGCATTCCATGGATTCACCGTGCGTGTGCCGAGTCCATAGCATTGCAGAGGAAGAGGCTAGAGGGGCCTGGGACTTGCAACCCAGGTGTAGGGTTAAGAGGCCTCTTTACAATACATTAACGCTCCCCTTCCCGCTCAAGCCTCATCCCCTCTTACCTTCTTGTTGAATGTCGTAAAAGGCGACTATGATTCTTTTTTTGTTGCATAGATTATATACCTACCATAGAACTCCTCCAATTTTGTCCTATTTGAAGTTTATCAAAATCTGTTGAGCAGTTATTAAGTTAGTGTTAATTAATTATTATTAAATTATTATATTTAATGGAAACTGCAATTCTTGTTGATGGTGAACAGTGTTTTAGGCGAGTAAATGACCTTGTATACAGTATGAATCACTAAAAAGAGTAAGAAAAAAATATTTAAAGATTTAAACACAGAAACAACTTCCAATAATTAAAATTTTGAAATAACTTGTGGAAGTTGCACCAACCCATATAGTATGGGATAAGGGTTGTCGATGATGATGAATGCTATATATTATTCACATACAGATTTTTTCAGTTGATGTAAAGCTTAGTCCTTAATCAATACAACATTTAGTAGAACTCTTTGTGAGTCTGTGTCGTCATTGGGGGTACTACTTTCACCATACTTATTTCTACTGCCACGCAGTAATGTTCCCATTCCTGTGTTCCTGTTTGAAGGGTATGGGTGCCGACGAAATTGCAGGCACATGAGACTTGATAACTTTATGACTCAGGGTGATATTCGCAATAATTACACTAATATTATAAAGAGGAAAGATTTGTATTTTTGTATGTAACGAGTAAAATTAAAAATTACTGGACTGATTTGAAAAATTCGTTCACCATTAGAATCTTACACATTATCCCTGATGGACATAGGCTACAGAATATTAAAAAAAAATTTGAAATTATTGTTAAATACCCGTGCGAAGACGGGGCGCTACCCGCTAGTTATATATTATTAGTTAAGGGATAAAATCCGCGAGCTCATGATGCCTCAAAGTCAAAACACATTGCGGATTTTATCTCATAAGTAAAAAAAATACCATGAATGTTTGAAAAAGGAATTCTATGTTAAATTGAATATAAACATAATAATAATAATATAGCAAGAATATTATTCTCAATAAAACCACAACGGAAACTGAGATAAACGATATATTTTACTACAATTTGTGGTACAATTCAACCACAACGGAAACTGATATAAATGATATCTACTTACTACAATTTGTGGTACTTACTTAATTTTAAAATTATTTACTTGTTATCATTTATTAATACCGCAAACCAAAACGTTATCATCGGTTCATCTAAACCTAATTCTAACCTAACCTTGCTGTTTTTTTCCCATCGAATAATATAAACCAACCAGTAATTCATCAAGTAACAATGTTACGCATTGAAACTTTTTTTAAATTGAATTCAAATATTATGACGAAAGTGTACATGAAATTAAAAACGCTATAAATTGTTCCATCCTCCTTTATTTTTTATACATTAACTACTTACCAAAATGTATATGCTCATGTCCTTTCTCTTCTTTATAGCGTTTTGTTCAATCCCTCTACTCCTCTTTATGTCAAGGAACGTTTTCAATTTTTGCACCAAACACATTCTCTCTCTCTTCGTTCCACGAATACACTGCTTTTGGATATGCCTGTATCGTCATATTTTAATAAATCATTTACCAAACATGCAGTCTTCTTGTGGAATGCACTACCTGTTGACATCAGGCAAGCTAAGTCCATTTCGTCATTCAAAGATATGGTGAAGAAGCACTATTTATCTGACATCAGCTGAATATTTTGCATATGAATCATTATGTTATGTATGTATTGTATTATATGAATTGTATATATATATATAAATGTAATATTATTATGTTGTATTGTATGTATATAATACTATATGTAGGTATTTGTATTTATTTTTTAATTATATAATTATAGGCTAAGCACAGTGTATGATATATGTACATATTTTTTTATCACATTATTTTTTGGACACCCTACACCGCTAATTTGTAAATTCTCTCCATGCAAGGTTGCCTGTAAGAAATTGCTTAAGCGATAACGCGGCCCATTGTCCAATCTAATGTTTTAATTTGTTTGTAAAAATGTTAATGTTTTACTAAAGATTGTTGATCAATAAAGAATTTTGTATTGTATAAAATTAACATGCATATTATTTGCAGATGACATTTCCTTTCTATTCAAAACACCAGAAAATATTGACAAAGTTCTCTTCAAAATAAAATAGAAATAGATAATTTTAAACTCCTAGTTTCCGAGATGGCCATTTATGTTAGATGGCTGTCATCATCATGAAAATTGTAATCATAGTATACAACATCAAGTGACACTTTAATAGCTGTTGTATCTAAGACCTACCTTCCGTATCTTTTTAGCAACTTTGGCCTAAATGCGAAATCTAAACCGAAAAATACTACATCAACTACGTATCACTGACACATTTTGATTTATTTTACCATAGATAAATAGTTCTTAAGTTAAAGAAAGTGTCACAGTCTTATTATTACCTATTAAGAGTCGTTAGACTCAAGTACCTGCGAAGAGAAAGATGAAGGATACGCGGGGAAGAGAGGGGGAGAGTTGGAGAGCGCAAAGTCTTGTGAAGTGCAAATTTTGAAGGGTACGCGGGGAAGAGAGGGGGTGGGTTGGAGAGCGCAAAGACTTGCGAAGAGCAATTATGAAGGGACCGCGGGGGAGAATTGGAGAGCGCAAAGACTTGCGAAGAGCAATGATGAAGGGTACGCGGGGAAGAGAGGGGGAGAGTTGGAGAGCGCAGACTAGCGAAGAGCAATGATGGAGGGTACTCGGTAAAGAAAGGGGGAGAGTTGGAGAGTGCAAAGACTTGCGAAGACCAATGATGAAGGGTGCGCGGGGAAGAGAGGTGGGAGAGTTGGAGAGAGCTACTTTGCGCTCTGTAGTTTGAAGAGTTGACAATGACAACGTATGAAATTTGAACGCGGCTTGGCACAAATTGATATTTATTATATATCTTAGGAATTTAACATAGTCTACAGAAATTGTTCTGTTTATAAATGTAAATTTACGTCGAGTATAAATAATGACATAAAATAACATCGATTTCCCTGTGACGACACGTAATCAAATTAGAATTTAGTAAACATTTTACCGTAAATAATTATCCCGCACATTACTATAATTTTCCTTTCATTATAATTTTGTGAAACATCATACTTATTAAATATTTCAATTGTTTTAATGCATGATGGATTAGATACTCGGGGATCTTCGTCTCTTTTTCTGTACCCAACTCGTCTTTTTTTGTACCCAACTGCTGTGAGTAAAAAAATGAAGTACACTTAATTTTTTTTTCAATATGTAGGTATTTATTAGGCAGTTAGGTACAGTTTAGGAAAAATAAGTATTTATGTAAAAAAATCGAGACTGCTGCGTAAAATCAATATATAGGAAAACAATTGGGACATTCATCATGCGATAAACGCTCATACGGAGGCATTATACATCAATTTTGTTCAACTTGTTTTATGACATACTATATGACTGCGTGTATATCGTATGATAGGTTTTTTATTCTTGTTTCTATCTTTCAAGTTCGCTCAGAAGTCGTGCTTATGTTTTTTTTATGGGTCCGTATCTCATTAGAAAAAATACGGTACCAGTATAGAATCACGTTGTTTGCCGTCTAGACTGTCTGCAGTTATTTTTTATATTGTGGAAAGGCTAGCTTTTGACCTCCATCTCACCTGGCGCTGAGAGATAATGCGGTCGTATAGATTATTACTATATAATAATATGCCATAATACTTCGCTATTCTTGTGGCAACCATATATGTCTCCAGTGATGGTACGTGTATGGTGGCTGTATATGTTCAATATCAAAGAGTCGTGAGCCGACTAGGACTGCTAGTAGGTAGTAAGAATGAGCTTATGTGATCAGGTAATTCTAGCTATAAATCGGCGTTTTCTTTATTTGTTGGTATTATATAGGATATTTTACATAAGCATGACATACCAAATTATCAGACTCCTAAATGCTTGTCTAGTTTTTGAAATAGACCCCCAATTATTTTCCTAAATTTACAACTTTATCGGAAGCCAAATCCATAACATTTTAGATAAAAAGATAAATAAAATATATGCATGATGAGACCCCACTTTTACTTAAGAGTAAAAAAATGGTTTTCTCAAACATGCTTGGAAATGTGAGCATTATTTTGACAACCTTTTTCGAGATAAATCGAAATTGCTGTACTGGCCAAATACATGCGCGCAGCGGCCGACAAAAAATGTATGAAAATCTATATCTGTCGTGTCTAGCGGCCAAATAAATTGCATAGTAAACTCATATCTGTCTTGTAATTTAGAAATGGAACGATCTTTTACTTCGAAGCATGGCAACAAAGAAGGTAACTTATCAAAGGTTTTATTTAAATTTCGATCTGGCTTGCAAATAAAATGCTGTTTATTGAAAAAAAAAAACAAATGAACACCTTAACGCGGGCAATTTTATTGTTGTTTGTTGATAGTCATTGATTGTAAAAAGTAATTGTTTCGACAAAATGAGTTCAAGTGAAGACAATGAGTGTGATGAACTTAATTTAACGCCACCAAATTTTTCACAAAAAATGAAATTTTTCACCTCTTTAGAATTATCCCAAACCAACATAATCCCCGGAAAGTCCACTTTCAAATTCATAAATTGTACATTTAACAACTGTATCTTCAAATAAAAAATTCTGCCTAGGTACACATTTACAAGTTCGTCCATCAATGCCTCCTTTGCTGTTCGCTGCAGTAATGTACTATATCTTAAAAGCGAGCAAAATAAAATTTTACGGAGGGGGCGCTATTTTAAAACCAAAGTGAGGACCGAGGAAAAATGTTATGCGGCCGTGTAAAACACCTTACCTTTCATCTACTCACTACTACTAAGAGAAAAAAGCAAAAGAGACTTAGATCTTGGTGCATGGTGAAATTGTATTTTGCGAATGCTCGCCTGGCTAGCTACGATTCTCAAGTAGCAAATCTGCCAAGCATTAAACAGTGTGTACCGGCAGCAGTCTTTGAGAGCCAGTAAAATTACAGGCAGGTGATATTTCAAAACTATGTTTCAGGGTGACGGGCCTAGTTCAGTTCGTCACTTTGACGAAATGCATCTTTTGTAGGTAGAGGTTATCGCTTAACATCTGATGGGCCTATACAATCCTATAAAAAAACCATATGTAGTTACATATATTCTCGTAAATAACACTTACAAGCATTACAGTTCCTTCTGCTCTAATGCTTTTAAATAAAAATTTACAACAAAGAGTTTCTAAAATAGTGATCACGAAAATATTATATAAAATTGTACCTACTATAGAGAAGAGCGTTGAATGAACGAACTAGTTAATTCGACCGTCGACGTACAATAGACGGACGGACAGTTCATCGACGATGAACGGACTAGTAGAATCTGTAGACGGCAGGACGGCTAAATTGTAGTCTATACAAAATTCATAGCGACTGTCAACGCGACGACGACTCGTGAACACAGTCGGTTAATATATTCATTCATTGGTCCGTTACACAACACGCTCAATGTTATTATCAACTCAGAGCTCCTACATTTAAAGTTCAATTTTGTCTGCATGGACGGTCATTTTAACGCGTTGAAATCGTTGAACCGTCCATGCAGACAAAATTGAACTTTAAATGTTGGAGCTCTGAGTTGATAATAACATTGAGCGTGTTGTGTTGATCCTCCGTCATAGACGTAGACCGGCCGCGCGACGCCTTGACTACAGTCGAAACGCGAACGATGCACTTATTAGAAACTTTCTTATTTCGTGTTTAACCAAATTACGTACTATAGTTTCAAAATTTGATTAAATGTTTGTTACATTTGAGTATTTTATTATTGTGAATAGTGTAAATTATATGTAAATAGTTTAAAAAACTTTCAAAACTTTATGGTTGATTTTAATAAGTAGATAGGTGATATACCTAAGTGAACTTTTTAGTGTAGGAAACAGTAAAATGGCAGGACAAAATTTAAGTGAATTATGGCATCACTTTGAAAAGGACATATCTAGTGGAAAGGCGATTTGCAATCTATGCTTAATATATGTATGAAAAATTGGCGTATAAATCTACTGCGGCAAATTTGAAAAGCCATCTAAAACGTAAGCATATTATATCTATTTTTACGTCATTGCCGTCGTAAATATTGTACATAAAACACATTAAAAAAAACTGATTGTAAATAGAATCAGTTGATCTTCTAAATACGCCTAAATAAGGAAAATAATCGACTATTATAAATTCTATTTAGCCAGGCCCTTAGCCTGGAAAAAGTATGTAGGGAAGGTCAAACTTTTCAATAATATGCTTGTGATACGTAACATATAAAACTACGATAAAAAATTCATTTAACTAGAATACTCATTCATTACTACTACTAATGCGTCTAGTCTAGTTGAATAGTCGTACGTAACGGATCGAGTCGACTAATCGTCCATAAAGAAAACGCCGTCGGTATAAATCAACTAGTCGATGAATTTAACTAGTCGATCGACTAGTCCACGAAAGAAAATGGACGGTCTAGTTTCGTCTACGTAAAATGCGTCGACGACCCATCTCTAACCTACTATGTATAAATGATCCGTGCATAGAGTACAAATTATTTTAATTTACATAGACGACGTGGTTTGTTTACGTAATTTGCGCGTATTTATCTGTCTTTTTTTCATACAGTCGGCTCGCCGTCTTTTTAATCGGCCAGTAACTTTATTATCATACAACGTCTCATTTCGATCTCTTTGGTTGGAGGCACGATGAAATAACCATGGTACAATAATATACTACGCCAGGTATTACACTCCCGAGACCGGATGTCCTGTACCGGGACACAAACTTGTCAAGCATACCGTCATCAACGGCTCTCAAACTTTATACCTAATTCCGAACCGGGTCTTCTTTTGACCGAACCAGTCTCTTGATACCGTTGCCAAGTCCTCTGGACAGTTGAACGACTCACATTTAGCCGCTGAGATACGTAAGTTTGCGAACAACCTTCTTAAAGTGGGGCTATAATTTTACCGGCCCTTGTCGCTTTATCACTCATATCAAAAAGTGGTATTTAATATAAAAAGAAAGATTAAATTGTTTAATTTGCAGAAAATATCCAAAAAGTTTTAAAATATCGTAATAAGTTAAAATTCGCACCATTAGTAAAGCAATTTTAGAATAATCCACAATAATCATTATTTTTCTTTTAATAATTTCAAATTTTAAATTTGGAACGTAAAGAATCATGCCAGGATGCTTCAAAAAACATTCCAATACATCTTCAAATTAACAAAACCTATTTCTTGTTCTTCTTCATTGAAGTAGAGAAAAAAATCTAAAGTGCCCGTTTTTTTTGCAAAAGAGTTTATATCGATTGAGAAAAACTATAAACAATTTTGCACTGCATCGCCTACATCTTTTAAGGAGTTTTTAGACGAATATTAGTAATCGGAAAGTGACCATGCTTATCATAAAGAGAGCTGTGTTAATACAAAACATTATGAATTTCTGATGAATAAATAAAGCTATTTTTGATTGAAGTCCATCAGTTTATTAACAGCTTTAGTTAGTAACAAAATATAAAGATATGTAATTGAGAATCTGCAATTTTTCTATAATTTTAAACAGTTTTTGTTACTAATAAATTACATAATTGACCTACAGTTGTATAGCACCGAAAATCTTCTGTGCCTCAATGCATTGAAATCCCATCTCCTGCAAACGTGGGTTTGAACTTGTGTATTCCAATTGCTTTAACCTAATCTCGATAGATTAGTAAATGAGCTGCAACATTTGTGAAGCTGTACAGTTATGTTAAATCGTGTAATTCGATTATGTAGCATACCTACATACTCGAGATGCTAATTCTCACCTTAGGCGAGTAGCTATGCACTGCGATTGCTTTTATATCCGATGGATTATCTTATAAGCTTTTGTTAATGGGTATAGCGATTTGATTCGAATGATTAAGATACATATATGTTTGTTTTAGAAGAATATAATATAAACAAATTAGTTATGAAGCATCAGGTTGAGGAAATTAGGGGGCAGTTATATAACAGTTAATAGATTTCACTATATTTTTAATAAAAAAAATCACGTGAAATTAGTGATTTAGATTACACAGATTAGTAATTCTTGAATTAATTATGGTTATCATATTAAATTCGTACAGAGTGTTTGACACCGAATAGTTTCCTTATGATGGGTACCGTCGAAGCTACTAGGCCTAAATTTTTCATAGACTGAAATCAAGTAATTGTTTCCTATGCCAAAAAATGCAGTTATCTGTATTTTGGTGTTCAGTTTAGTTTCAATGAAAGCTCAAAAATATCGGAAGTAAAAACCAATTAGGTTGGTACGTTATATAACCAAACATACATTTCATAACATATTTAGTAGTTGTTTTAGGTCCACAAAAGCGGAGCCATTCTTCAGCTACAGACTCATTTCTAGGAAATGAAAAAAAATGCAATTCACTGCCTCGTCTACTTCTACTCTTACGAGGGTGGATTGAAAAGTTCGCGGCCTCAGCAAGGAAATTATTTGTAATATAAACAAAAGTAATTTTATTTTTCCACGTAATCTCCACTTAACTCAATGCACTTCTTCCATCTGGTTCCAACGCCTGTATGCCAGTCATAAAAAAAGTTTCTTCAAGGCCTTCAAAAAAGTCACCCACTGCAGCTTCGACCTCCTCATTTGATGAAAATTTTTGACCTCCAAGGTGATTTTTTAGGCTTGGGAATAAATGAAAGTCTGAAGGTGCCAAATCAGGGGAATAGGCGGGATGCGGCAGTAATTCAAAGCCACAATCGCGAATTTGAGCCATAGATTCAACAGACGTGTGAGCGCGTGCATTATCCTGATGAAACAATTTCAACATTGCTGAGTAATCCTGGCCTTTTCGCTTTAATTGTTTCACGCAAACGACGTAAAAGGATGCAGTAATAAGCCGAGTTTATAGTTTCACCTTTTGCAAGGTAGTCCACCATGATGACACCCTTAGCATCCCAAAAAACTGACGCCATCACCTTGCCAGCTGACAAAATTGCTTTGGCTTTTTTTGGAGTCGGTTCATCAGGTTTTTTCCACTGCTTGGATTGCTGTTTTGACTCTGGGGTGTAGTGGTGTACCCAGGTTTCATCCATTGTCACAAATCTGGCCAAAAAATCTTGTGGATCAGCCTCAAACATTTCCAAACAGTCGCGAGAAATCGTGAGCCGTATTCGTTTTTGTTCAACTGAAAGCAATCTGGGTAGCCACCGCGCAGAAACCTTAGAAAATCCAAGTTCATAGACTATGATGTTTTGTGTTCGTTCATACGAGATGTCAATAGTGTCTGTAATCTCCCTGATGGTCAATCTCCGATCTGCCAATATCAGATCACAGATTTTCCCGATGTTTTCTTCAGTCGTAGACGTCGTAGGCCGGCCGGAGCGAGGGTCATCTTCAATACTCTATCGTCCGCGTTTAAATTCAGCAACCCACTTTTTCACAGTCGTATACGACGGAGCAGATTCCCCCAATGTTGTTGACATGTCTTCGTGAATCTCTTTTGGAGTTAGTTTTTTTTAAACAGGTATTTGATGACCGCACGTTGCTCAATTTTCTCCATTCTTTAAAAAAGCTGCACTTAGGCTCACAAAATTCAGTCTAATTTAAAAACTGATAATGCTATTGCGATAAAATTTTACAATGTGACAACCAGAGAGTAAGCAAATCGAATGAGGTCAGTTACATTAAAATAGTTCAAGTATTTATGTGTTAGGCCGCGAACTTTTCAATCCACCCTCGTACATTTCCGAATAGAACAAAGAACCATTTTTATGTTTTTATTACACCAACTCGTAGCAAACAGATATGAACACCGTACGGCCCAACCACACAACACATAGTTTGCGAATCTCTGCGCATAGTGCATGAGCGAGAGCGAAACAGATGCAAATCATTTACGTGAGACAGAGACGGCGATATTTGTCAAAATGGTGGAACCATAGGGAGACAACTTTTTTCATACCATTTACTGTGATGAACATTGATTCATGTGTGACTTTCTATTAGACGTTTGAAATATTGTATTGATATTTTAGAACAAAACATTCACATGAAAAAGAACCATGAACTTGTGTGTTGCTACAATCATGTTTTAATAAAGAGCCAATTTGGTAGTGACGCAAGCTTGTGATTCTTCGGTAGTAGAAGACCTTGTTTTCTTAGACCATGGAAATAACCTTCTTTTCCTCGTGTTTGAAGGGCACCATGTTCCAAATTCAAAATCTTATTACTGCCCTCCATGAAAGTTTTGTGAAAAGATCTACTTTGTTCGCACTTATCTGCGAACAAAACATCGAATTATGTACATGCTGTTCCTCGAGGGCGTTATGTTGAAATCAGAGCGAAGCGAAAGATTCAATAGTTCCCGCGCCAGTTAATATGTCGCTATGCTTGGGATTCTATTTCTAAAGGTCACAACTTATCATAATACATGTTAAAATTTACCTATATATTTTCAGCAAAAGAGCAGTAGACGATGTTCGCCGCACCGGAAAGATCTGTGTCCTAGACATTGAAATTGAAGGAGTCAAGCAACTGAAGCGCACTGATCTCGACCCCCTGCTTGTATTTGTTATGCCGCCATCTATTGAAGAGCTCGAGAGACGACTGCGTGGACGTAACACTGAAACTGAACAATCACTGCAGAAGAGACTTAACAATGCTCGCAGGGAAATCGAATATGGTATGTAGTGATTTCTTAGCTGGATGAGTGCTCATTTTAATTTTAATTTTATTTTAGTGTTGATAGTGTAGTATTTTTTACAAATTATTGGAGTACCAATGCTAGGGCATTGGTACTCGGGAGGGAGTCGAACCCGCGTCCTCCGATATCGCGTCGGATGCCTAAACCACCTCGGCCACCTGGACTCGGCATTTCTAGCCGAAATTTCGTGCTCCACTTGTATTACTTTAACCGCCTTGAGCATAAAATTAGTACTCCAATAATTTGTAAAAAATATGATTTTTGCTTTGTACGCGATAGTGCTTGTAATCATATTTAGAAATATTGATAGTGTAGTGTTGAACTTTTACACTACTTACTCATCATTATCTTATCTGATGATGAGTGATGCTGTGGTCGAAAGTGGTAAAACAGGCATAATTTAGAATGGGAACTGGCTCTAGAACAGCTGCCGAAGAACCATTGTTATTGCTTGGCGGCCAATTTCACAGTAAGAGCATTCGTAAAATGCCCTAGTACCTACCATGCTATAACGACCGCCATCCTACGATTACAACGAAGACCAACGGCATGGCGTGCTTTTGATAGTTTTTTGATTGATAGCCAAGTTAGTGACCTATTATTTTTGGCTGAGCGTGCTTTTCTTCAAAATCACATCATTATAAATACCACTAGCAGTCACCCATCCAAGTCATGACCGCAGCAGTCGTTGTTTGACCTAATTGATCGGTTTAGAAAAGATAAAGAAATCATCTTAATAATAATAATGCTTTATTACTCAGTACTCATTAAATACACATCAGTACATTTCTAATAATAACATAATTTAAAGAAAAAATTACAATGTTTAAAATACGTACATAATGTTTTTACTATATAAAATGTTGTGAATAGCCCACACTAAGAATAATTCTTGTATCTTGAGCGTTTGCTTCCTTCGAGGACACCATTATCAAGTTACAGCGAGAAATCAGCTACAATCAATTACAGTGAGAAACCTCATTGATAGAAAAAATATATACAACTGAAATTATAATTACTCTATGCTCTATATCAAATTGAAAAAGTTATATTGATCTAAGTAAGTACACTGAGAAAAAAAATAGGTAACGCAACCCTAATATTTAACCTAATATTAGGGTTTGGTCGGACAACGTAACGTGTCTAGTATCTACAACCGAGTGCGCTAGGTACTACGTGTTCTTTGTTTTACTTACTTACTGGGTAAATATTAACGTTACTCTCTAAGGTAACGTTTACCTATTAATAGGGTGTCCGACCATTAACGTAACGTTAGGTTAAATATGTAATACCGAATAATTAGGTATGAATAGAATACCTACTAAAGTTTACCGATACCTTACGACTAACGTTAAAAATACGTACCAAAACGTCAAACGTTACCATTGATAGCAGATTAAATTCATATATTTTATAGGTTAGAATTACTGAATGTATTTTGTATCACTGACCGAGTATGATGAATTAAAAATACCTGTTGTGTGTTATCAAATAGTTTAATGTAACCTATACTGTTAAGCAATAATACGTAATTCTAACCATATCGATTAGGCTGCTTTTAATTTGGTAATACGTAATTGCACCATGGATTCGGCTAGATCGACCTAGCTAATAGATTGTAGTAAAGTAGTGTGTTTGTAATTATTACCTAATAAATGCTTTTAAAAAAACCCACTCGACAGGTCATCTGTACCTTTTGAAAGAATGCAATTAGCCGTATCAAAAGGTTAAGTATACGCGAAATAGTTGGTAGGAGTTACTTTTTTTATTATGATACAACAATATTATTAATGAGTAATTGTAAACAAATTACATACGCAAGTAATACGTAGTTGTGCGTAAATGATACCCACTTAGACGGTATCAAGTACCTTAACATATGTGTTGTTCTAATCTAATTGGAATGCTTTTAGTTAAGCGCTAACCAGTTCTTAGGTTATTGTGACCAAGGCAATGGGGCTCTGCAATATTCTGTATACGTTTTGGTTACCTAATAAAATCTTTCAACGACGTCATGGCTACCATACTATAAGTTCAAGGTACTTAATGTAAAAGGTATTAGTAACTATCTACTAGGTTGTATCAGACTTCCCGTGGGACCTTGAGGCTGAAGTCCTAGCCTCGGTATACCAGCGCAGAGCGCAGGCTCGGGAGCGGGACGAACGACCGGCGCCGCGAGAGGTAGCGCAGTGGCGCGATGTCGCCAGGGCTTCGGCTATCACCACGTGGGGCGAGAGGCTCCTCGCAGGATCCACGCAGAGGGGGGCCGGCGCTCGACGGCTTCTCGAAGCAATCCGGCCCGTACTCGGAGAGTGGGTCCGAAGAAGACATGGGAGGCTCACCTTCAGGCTTACGCAGGTTCTCACGGGACATGGCTGTTTCGGGAGATACCTGTGTAACGTCGCACGAAGGGAGCCGACCCCGGCCTGCCACCAGTGCAGTTGCTTGGAGGACACCGCTGAGCATGCACTGGAGGCATGCCCAGGAGGAGCGGGACCGCGGCGATCCCTGATCGCGGTTGTGGGTTCCGACCTCTCCTTGCCGGTCATCATCGTAAAGATGATCGGTGGTGAGAGGTCGTGGGAAGCGGTGGCCTCGTTCTGCGAGACGATTGTCTCTCAGAGGGAGGCGGAGGAGCGGGAAAGAGAGCGAGATCCTCTCTCTGTTCCGCTCCGCAGAGCGCGGACACGGAGGCGAGCCGATCGTGCTCGCACTCCGTCTCCGCTCAGAGGACCTGGGGTGTCGGCTGTGGGGACGGCCGGCACCCCCCATCAGGGTTAGGTCCTCATGAGGTGTGGATGCCCTCGTGTTCCGGGGCATCCCACGAAGCGGCAATGGGGGAGGGGGGTCATTCCCAGAGGCTGGGCCCGTTCAATAGGGTAGCGACGTCGATGGGGGCTGCGGATGAGAGCGCGAGTGACCCCGCAGCACCTGTCACTAGTCGATGACGACGGAACACCATGAGGTTTTTAGTCGGTAGTGGGGTCCCTACCGACCCTGAGCCCGACATAACCACCTGCTCCCCGGCAGGTGCGTATGTGTAAATGCATTTTCCTCATGACAATAAAAAAAAAAAAAAAAAAAAAAAAAAGGTTGTATCAGACTATTGAATTATTTACGGTAACGAACTATGTGCGTACCGGTTACGTTACCTGAACGGTGAACAAAACCTTGTTGATAGGTTTATGTACCTTTATAATAAGTAGTTGTAAACTAATTGATAAGTGTGCGGTCAAATGACTGGTATGTTATTGTAACCAGATATTCGGTTGTAACCGTTTAATTAGTAGTTAACGATAAGTAGAGATAATCTACTGTTAGGTATAATATATGAATAAAAAAAATTGTACAGACCTATTTGACTAGTGAAATATATCTAGTCAGTAAGTTATGGGTACCCAGTTTTATGTTAGGTAACCAACAATCGAGCAAAAATCATAATTATTTTTGATACCCGTAACCCACAGGCTAGGCTTTATCACGATAATCAATTAGGTCCAAAAACTTATTTACTAGTTTATACTATACCTACAACAGACTTATCGTTAACTGTTAATTAAATTACATCAACGGAATAGCTGATTATTATAATACACAAATCACCGCACAATTCTCAATAAAAAAATATACATATGAAAAAGGTCCTTAATCTGAACTTAATTAATTTATAGAGACTGAGAAACAGATTTGTATACATAGTTCAACTTTTTTTTTACACAGTACATCGTATATCTATAATTACAAAACTACCAACTTGCTACCTTTAAGGTTGTTATTTCTACTGATGTGACAAGTACAGAATGCATCGATAAGGAACAATAAACGGAACAGATCACAATTAATATATATTTATTTGTTTCTAATTTCATTGCTTTAGAACTAATCATTACAAAAAAACACAAAAATTCAAATACGATAATAAGTTAACCGGTCAAATTTAAAAAACAAATAAACTCATTTTTCTAGCCTATTGAATTTATTTTTATGGATAGGAACTATCTAATGATTGAAAAGCCGGGCATCAATCAAAATAATTCTTGCCGTCAGTCAAACTTACATTTTTTTATTTTTTTTTATTTTTATTGCTGATAGGTAAGCCTTTAACCACAATCTCACCTGATGGTAAGTGATGATGTGGTCGAAGGTGATAGCAGGCTTAACCTAGAATTACTGGCTCTCAAGGACAGCTGCCGGAACACACCGTTAGGTGCTTGGCGACAGATTTTCAACTTGAGGGTGGTCGCTAGCCAGGCGGGCATTCGCAAAAATGCCCTACCACCATGCGGTGAAGCTCAAGCCTGCGGCGGGATTCGAACCATGGACCTGCTGCGCGGCAGTCCATAGCCAAAGCCACTGAGCCATCACAGCTTCAAACATTACACTAATGCTTACGATCGATAAGTAAGTATAATATCAAATACAATATTAAAATTCTTAATAATATAAACAGCGAATTATTCAGGAACAATGCGACTACAATCACTGGTGTTGATTCAGCCGTCAATTTGTTGTTTTCATTGTCTGTAAAATTAAATAAATACCACGGTAACGATTACTTGCACAGAAAAGTATAATTCAGAAGACTTTAATAAAAGGATTACGACGGCAATAATTTATACACAACAATAATTCTCTGGTAAAATAATGGATACTAACAACATTTTTATACAGCTAATAGGCTAGATCTTGACGGCACTGCCCGGGAACCATTTGTAGGATATTGAGATAAAGGTACTTGGACCCTTGGACGAAGGTGACTCATCCGCCAAAAAACTTAGATGTTTATCATATATTCAATAATGAAAGAGACTAAGTAGTTAAATCTATGTATGTACGTATACACAGATAGACCATGAGCTGGAATAAAACAGGATAATATTTATGACACCATTGATACAACAAGTAAAAGGTTCCAGTATTCAAAAGTTAGGTAAAAAAACAGTACTATGAGCATGAAAATATACAATAACAATACATTCCTGCGTAAAAGACGCTATTGTATAAGTTTCAGTTCTTTTTTAATATACATATAGGTACCTACACAGGAACTAAGAATAAAATGTTATGTGGGTGTACCCAAAGCTAGATTCTTAAATTCTAATTTAGGTATACCTATACACCAAGAAATATGCCTAACTACTGCGAGTATGAATCATACCATTACCTTACAAGTACTTTATAAGAAACTAATGTTAGGTAAACGTATGTAACAATTAGGCAAATTCATAATCATGTCTTCGTAGTAATTGTATCCTTTTTGATGAAAATTTAGCGGAATCATAGAAAGGACCGACTACAAATTTGAAACATTTTATATAACTAACCGCATTCGTCGCTAGCTGGTAGCTAAATCCAACAAGTAGTAAGTAGTAGGTTAGGTATAACTAGAAGTTCCAGTTCAGTTGTATGCATCAAAAAAACTGTTAACTATAAAACCTGATTGGTAATCAATGGCAATCGCCATCTTAATTGAAAATGTGAAAAGCAACGAAACACCTATGCCAAACTTCCAACTGAAATTAAATAGATGAAAATAATTCTCACTTACCAGTAAATCTTTTAATTATGTCATCAGGCATCTCAAAATCTTTTAGTAGTTCTTCCATGGAACATAACACTATCAAACCACAATTCATTAATTTATTCGTCCGTGACTCCGATGGATTTTACTTTGTCGAAACGAATGAAATCAGAAATAAAGTGCGTGTACCTGCGCCGCGCTTTCTAGTCTATAGTGTTACCAGATGTTTATGTGAAATTTCCTCCTATTTTTTTCAATATAACCCCAAATATTAGCATTTTGAAAATAAAACTGAAAGAGTTTTCATTTTTACTATAGAAAGAATACAAAACAAAATATAGTCTTATCATTTTAAACAAACATAGCTTCAACTATCAAGGCCATTATGTAATAAGTACCTATATTAAGTATATATTTTTCTACAACCCGTCTTTGAATGATCGCATATAATTTTCTGTTGCAATCAACTATTCTACCACCGCCGATACAATTTGAAAATAAGTCGTCGGCATAATAGGTCGCTGCGCGCTTAATTTAATAGTGCTATGTTATACAAACTTAAAATTAGGTTTTTTAATGTTATTGTAAAATATTTTTATAACCTTATAATGTTTCCTTGGCAAAAACCAATTCGTACGCTGAGACTTCTTAGTTTTTTCTAGTTTGATCATCCATTCCATTGTGATTTTCAGCTCTCATAATGATTTCAATGTAAAGAAAAACTTACAATTTAGCAACATTATCTTTAAATGTAAGCAATATTTAACAATAAGTAACCCTGGCAACACACCTGAATGGCAGAGGGGAGTAAGGACGTGAAGTATAAAATTAGGTATATCTATAAATGGCGGCATTTGGGACACAGTTGAAGAATGTTCCGTTGTGTTCTGTTATTTTATTATTTATTCTTATGCTCTTGGTAAAGTTTTGAAGACCTACAGTACCAGTATAGATAGTATTAACTGCGTATTAGGATACTTAATAATACTTCAAAAGAACCTAATCAATTTCATTAATACGATTCAGTAACCACTTTATTGATGCAACGTACGTAACGGTTTGGTTGTAGCTACTATTTATTTGGTCGTATTAGTTGCGATAGTTGTAAGTTTAAGTACCTAAATTTATGAGATAACTAACAAAAATATGTACATTTAGCACACGGAGAGATGATACTACATTATAATAAATTGTACATATTATGGCTACGTGAGGATATGAACCTTGAGTTGAGACGTAGGTACCTAGCTGATTTTACTTATGACTCGTGCAAGCATTTACATTTCTTTGTGTGTAACGTAAGTATCAGGATACTGCTTACATTATTTACCCAAAAAATGCCTTGCTAAACAGTTCTTCCTTTATAGTAAAGCTAATGGCAATCTTCATGAGTGGCCTTCATCTAGCAGGTAATCAATAATAAAAAGCTAAAACAGGCTGAAGATAACAACAGGTATACTTGCTTACTCAATTTCAAATATAACTCACACATACCATAATATACATACGCTTATATGTATTAATAATATACATATAATATTTAAATGAATATATATAATTATTATACCACACAGCAATTAAGCAATATCACAGTTTTTAATGAAAAGTGGTAGGTATATGGACTGATAGAACTTTTTTATTTGGTCCTATGTCTCACGTCGTAATGAGACGGGTAGAGGATTCCATAGACAGGCAGATTGAATAGTGAAAGCAGACTAATTCAATAATTATCGAGACTTAATTATATATGGACCTAGCTAATTTTAGCTCTCGGTAACGTTCTGATTAGGTATAGTTACCTAACAATGCTTCAAAAGAACCTAATCGATTTGATTAGTGCGTAAATACTTTGTTCTAATCGCATTATTGGTGCAAGTTACGTAACGAGTAGGGAACCAGTAACTATTTATTAGGTTGTATCAGTTGCTATATTGAGCTGATATATAAATTAAATTATAATAGGTACTTTAGATAACAAACAAACATAAGAATTCACACTCTTTATTGTTCTGCGGGGTACAACGTGACGGGGGCTGCTTGCAAAACAAAGCGATGCTATAATCATATTATCTTTGCCACCCCACGAACCCTGTACCTAGCCTATTATAGGATACCTAGGATCCTACTATTAATATATATGAATGGGAAAATAAGACCGCAGGGTAGGTTAGTTATGGATATAGGCTGTTAGGAAGGTTCGTGTAGGCCGAGTAACATCCACACATAGAACTTATGTACCTATGACACGAGTAGGTAGCAGTCGCTGTTTTGGTTTGTTCGTATCAGAATAGTAACGACTATTTGATATCCTGGGTAGGTGGTAGTGGCCATAGTAGTTAGGTGAATTATAGTCATGTTAGGTTCAAAAACTTAAAATTTATTTAAAGAAACTGAATATGTAGTTGTATGTCACCACATGTTGGTATTTTTTTATTCATGCTTAGTAACAGAGAGTTGAAAAAAAACTTAGCTTAGTAACAGTCGTTTCTTTCACCTTTTGTCATTTTGTCAAGAATACGTTAAAGTGAACATTTACAGTAAGTACGGTAAATTTTACATACCTAGTACCATAGTACATGTGTACACCTAACTGTATGTTACCATTATACAGGTGCATACCTACCTGCTAAACAGATGGCTATTATTACGGTAAACGCTACGAGGTTTCAAAACTGCGAGCAATAAGGTGGGTACATCTACCTACCTATTTTGAACTGGTCAGATAAGTTCATCGTGTTTTAAAAAATAATTGAGTTATTTTTTCCTAGATTTGCTTTCAACATTGATGTAATAAATTAGGTTTTGACTAGATTAAACGTTCGCATGGTAGTTAAAACCTAGTAGTAAGGTTGATTTCAAAGTATTTGAATAAGTTCCGATAACCTAAGAAAATCTTTGTTGTAATGGGTATATATTACGTAATCACCTAATCACACAATTTTAAAGCCATATTAGCTTATATATGGCTTTAAAATTGTTTAAAGCAACTGAATATGTTCGTTTGATTGTACCTAATTATTATGTTACATAGGCCGGCGTCGGTGTCTGTGTCGGCGTCGGTATCTGTGTCGGCGTCGGTGTCTGTGTCGGCGTCGATGTCTGTGTCGGCGTCGATGTCTGTGTCGGCGTCGGTGTCTGTGCCGGCGTCGGTGTCTGTGTCGGCGTCGGCGTCTGTGTCGGCGTCGGTGTCTGTGCCGGCGTCGCTGTCTGTGTCGGCGTCGGTGTCTGTGTCGGCGTCGGTGTCTGTGCCGGCGTCGGTGTCTGTGTCAGCGTCGGTGTCTGTGTCGGCGTCGGTATCTGTGTCGGCGTCGGTGTCTGTGTCGGCGTCGGTGTCTGTGCCGACGTCAGTGTCTGTGCCGGCGTCGGTGTCTGTGTCGGCGTCGGTGACTGTGCCGGCGTCGGTGTCTGTGCCGGCGTCGGTGTCTGTGCCGGCGTCGGTGTCTGTGTCGGCGTCGGTGTCGTTGTCGGCGTCGGTGTCTGTGCCGGCGTCGGTGTCTGTGTCGGCGTCGGTGTCTGTGTCAGCGTCGGTGTCTGTGTCGGCGTCGGTGTCTGTGTCTGCGTCGGTGTATGTGTCGGCGTCGGTGTCTGTGCCGGCGTCGGTGTCTGTGCCGGCGTCGGTGTCTGTGCCGGCGTCGGTGTCTGTGCCGGCGTCGGTGTCTGTGTCGGCGTCGGTGTCTGTGTCGGCGTCGGTGTCTGTGTCGGCGTCGGTGTCTGTGCCGGCGTCGGTGTCTGTGTCAGCGTCGGTGTCTGTGTCGGCGTCGGTGTCTGTGCCGGCGTCGGTGTCTGTGTCGGCGTCGGTGTCTGTGTCGGCGTCGGTGTCTGTGCCGGCAATAAGCTAATATGGCTTTAAAATTGTTTAAAGCAACTGAATATGTTCGTTTGATTGTACCTAATTATTATGTTACATAGCATCAACTTAATATTAGGTGTTTTTAAGTCATGTATATTTTCTGTGTAAAATTTACCAAATTTGATTAGTTTAACGTACTTTTACGATTAGGTAACGGCTCCTTAACTTAGCGATTAGGTAAAAAAAAAGGTATGTGTGACCTAAAGTAGGTGAAATACACCTGGTATTTTTTCCTACCTAACGCTGCACGTGGTGCTTACCTATCGCCAGGTAAATATATTACCTTTTGCTACGTTCAGACAAACTAAGTTAGTTAAAATCAAACAATTTTTTGCATTACCTACAGAATTAGGTTTTGAGTTACCTAATTTTTTTCTCAGTGTAATTTAATAAGTGTGATTGTCCACCTTATAAACATTAAATAAAAACTTGATGGAAATTAGCCTAGATTTGTATACCTAGAAAATGCATTTTTTATGAAGTAATGTAATCTTAATAAAACTTATATGTAATTTTGTTATAAAAACTAACGTGGTTTTCACTCATTTTAGTAAATAATACGGGATAAATCACGTGAATCAGTGTGCTAAGCGAGACGTGAACGCGGGCGTCCCGAGCTCTCCTTGAAAAAGACCACCGAATGTGGTTGAAACTATAGTCGGAGCTATCTGACTGATTCACGTGAGTTATCCCGTATTATTTACTAAAACTTACATGTAGATATTTATTGAAGTCTGCAAAAATAATCAAATCGAAATGGCCTATTTTCTATGATAAAGGCTTTTAATCTATCTGGCTGCGAATCTATGGATTTACGCACTGTTTCGTTGGGTAATTTTGCTCTGCTTTCTCCAGAGATTCAATGTCCGCTTGTCCTTTAGAGCAGGCCATGTCATCTAAAACTGATAAGAATTTGTGTGGCCTAATGGCTTCAGATCTGGGCTAGACGAAGGCCAGTCTTCAGCTCTTATAAAATCTGGAACATTGGTTTCATTTTGGCTAAGGTCTTCACTATTTTCAACCGACTTCCAAAAAAGGATGAGGTTCTCAATTCGTCTGTATATTCTTTTTTTATGTTTCTTACCACAGAACTTTTGACTGGGTGAACCGGTTTTGAAAATTATTTTTTTGTTTGAAAGCTGATGCTTGTCATTTGGTCCTATTTAAATTTCATCAAAATCGGCAAGCCGTTTTTGAGTTAGACTCCAATAACTGAAAAATATTTACCTATCTTGATGATATAGTCGTTGACAATTAATGACAATCGACTCCGTAAGTAGCAAGGGTCACTAAAAAGAGCGAAAAAACAATTTTTTACCAAGAAAATGGAACCGACTTCAACACGCAAAAGTATTAAATAAATTGATGAAGTCGGCACCATGCGCATAATATTGTGATAATAGGTACTTTTGAACTATCATGGTTACCGACTTCAACAAGTGATTTCACACTTTTGGGTGTTGAAGTCGGTTCCATTTCTGGTTAATTTTTTTTTCACAAAAATGAAGTACGTTTACGTTACGACTTCTTGTTAAGACCCCTTGATTAAACAATTTTTCACATGTTCACCTTCAATTCAATCACATGAAGATCAAGTAGGTATACTTATCTTATGTGTGGATCGTGGCGTAAGTTAAAATAACCTCTTGTTGGTTCATCAGTATTAATTTATGCGTAATTAATCATGCCTTCAGCAACGCTCCGATACATAATTGCCTTAATAGGCAATAAAAACGTTGTTGACTATTATTATTCAGCCTATGCGCTGGCAATTAGACAAGTAAATATTCATCGAAACCCGACCGCGACAAGGCAAATATGTTTGCACATATCTGCCTGATTTGTTGTACCCCTGCTTGCCATAATCAGAATGCCCTGTGCGAGAGCGTAGACTAAGCGAGTTTTGGAGCAGCAACCTGAGCCGCCGCGCCGCCCACCTCCCCGTGAGATCCAGTTAACCGTTGCTCTATCTAAGAACTTTAGTTTAAAAATACATCTGTGTGGATTTTAAACTGTGATCAAAGATGAAAACAGGTTTAACCTTGAATGGTAACTGGCTCTCAAGGATATCTAATTAAAATGCCCTACCATCATGAAATATATAAATACTGTTTTGTTTTCCAACAACTTATATAGCAATTATTTCAAATCAAGGTCTAATCTTGGCTCTGCTAGGAGACCGTTAACTCAACACTTGTTTACTAGATGAAAATACGAAATACGAGGGGATCCTATAGTTCAGTATGTGGAGGCTGCCAAGAACAAATACTGTGTGTACTCAATGTTGAAAATTACTGATCAACCCTTAATCACAGAAGCCATCCATCCATATGGTTAAGTAACTGTTGATCTCAATTACCTACCAGGTATACATAATAGGGGTATATAACATCTGTTAAAGTAAACACTGATGCTATCGATTACTTATAAATAAGTGAACGGAATTTCACCCTTCCATATCTTCCTGTGGGTGTCGATAGAGGTGGCGAAAGGAAAATCCGAAAGGTAAGCAGCAGCACCTTTTAAAGAACTACCATCTTACACTGCGATCCCCAAGTCACCTGCCAAGCGTGGGATTTAGCAACCTACCAAGGCATTTGTTCATAGGTAGACGTTATTGCTGAAGATGAAGTCAACGGGTATGAAAGATTTAGAGTAATGTAAATCAGTGTTGAGAGTCTTAGACATCTGACACATGTGCTGAGCTGAGACAAAGCCTTTTTGACACCAACTCATGAACTATGCTTTTATTATTATGTATGTTTTATTTTTAATTATATTGTGTCAAATAAAGAGAAAGATTTTTCTTTCTCTTTATTTCTTTCAAAGATTTTTTTACTCTCTTAGATCTAACAAGGTGTGGGAGTCTGTTGAAAAATAATTTAATTGCATTCTAATATAATATTATTTTATTTCTGATAGGTTAGCCTTTGACAACTATCTCACCTGATAGTAAGTTATGTGGTCGAAAATATTGTTCAGGCTAACCTTGAATTACTGGCTCTCAAGGACAGCTGCAGGAACACACCGTTTGGTGCTTGGCAACAGATTCTCTACATGAGGGTGGTAGCCAGGCGATCATTCGCAAAATGCCCTACCACCAAGCACTGTTAAATTTTGGGTCAGCAATCTGCGGACAAATTGCATACGGATGGACAGACAGGGGTGATATCATTAGGTCTTATTTTGCTTTTTGTGTATGGAACTCTACAATCGCACTGAATCAGCAGCATCTCACTAGTCACATCGATGTGTAAAAGATGTTGGGGCATTAGAGACACAACATAGCCTTAATATGACAGTAGGGGATACTACCAATAAGAGTTTCCGAGGAATGGGTGCATCAGTTGGCCATAAAATGGACCCTTTACAATCTGAACATGTTTTGTTAGGGTAATATAGATAGTACCATCCACGAAGACGCGCCCCACTCTTCTTCTTGATCACTTAATCGAAGTAGAGCAACTTTCTTGCCATGTCTCGATTAACGCAAAGTGAACTAGGCTAATCGTGTGCATCGAACTGTGTCAGCTTGCGACTGGCGCTCGGTTCAGCTCCGCGATTCCCTCTCTTGAAAAAGAGAGGGGCGCATCTTCGTGGATGGCACTATCTATACACTCAAGAATATGGGTAGGAAGATGAAGGTGACCTAATTAGGTGCAACAATAAAAAAAACTTATTTTTAAATTTCAGGTCAAGAACCTGGCAACTTTCACGTAATAATTCTAAACGACAACTTGGACAAGGCATATGGTGACCTGCGCGATTTTATTGCTAAAAATGTGGAAATCAAAGAAGAAGGTATTACTCACATTTATTATTTATACTAAACATTTAGCCCATTTAGGCTCTGTTTATCAATCCTCAGATAGTTACTATTCCTTAGAATAAATGTTTACACGACCATTAAAAAATAATTAATGTTGAAAGAAAAGTTCAGAAAGAAAATTAACAAAATCGTCGTTTTGGATCCCCCTGTTTTCCCCTCCAAAACTTGCCGATTCAATTATTTTAAAAAATATTTCGAAAAACTAGGAGATACTTAATTCGACTGTATTTTTTTTGTATGTGTTACCTCATGACTTTATACAGGTGTACTGATTTAGATTTTTTTTTATATTGTAAAGCTAGTTCTTGTCATGTGTTCCCATGAGATATAACGAGTAGGTTTTGATTTTATAGTTATCCCTAATCATGTGTATTTAATTGGTTTGGACTACATTGTTAAATATGACTAATTTTTTTTATGCCTGATAGGCTAGTCTTTGACCACTATTTCACCTGATGGTAAGTGATGATGTGGTCGAAGATGTTGTTCAGGCTAACATAGAATTACTGGCTCTCAAGGACAGCTGCCGGAACACACCGTTAGGTGCTTGGCGACAGATTTTCTACTTGAGGGTGGAAGCTAGCCAGGCGGGCATTTGCAAAATGCCTTACCACCATGCTATAACAACTGCCATCCTAAGACAACAACCGGGATCGACGGCTTAACTTGCCCTCCGAAGCACGCAAGCGCTCAGTAGTTACGAGGGTGAATCAAAAAGTTCTTAGAAGTGCATATATATGAAACCTTTTTGGATCAAGTTCGATATTCAAATTAAAGAGTGTCTATCACACTATATTTATGCAGACTGTCACTTATTTTTGTCAGTTCGTTCGCATGTAATAAATTTTTTTGTGCAACGAGTTGCTAAAAAGTCAAAATTATGGATAAAAGTGAGTTACGTGCGGTGATAAAATATCTCAGTTTGAAAAAAATGTCTACGAAGGAAATTTTTTTGGACATTCAGCAGACATTAGGGGGTGATGCTGTACCCTATTCTACGGTTGCGTACTGGGTGGCTGAATTTAAAAGAGGTAGATCAAGCTGTAAAGATGACCCGCGTTCTGGGCGGCCTTCAACCTCCGTTACAGAAGAAAATGTCAAAAAGGTTGAGAATCTGGTTTTGGAAGACAGAAGAATGACTATAAAACATATAGCTGAGATCCTAAAGATATCTTTTGGTAGCGTTCAATCCATTTTAATTGATTCACTGGGGTTCAAAAAAGTGTCTGCAAGATGGGTGCCACGAATGTTAACCGACGAAAACAAAAAGCGACGTTTGGAAATTTCCAAGCGTAATCTCGAAATGTTCCAGCGTGATCCGGATAATTTTTGCCGTCGTCTTGTCACCATGGATGAAACGTGGGTCCACCATTTTGATCCTGAAACTAAAAGACAAAGCATGTCTTGGAAACGACCATCCTCTCCATCCATTAAAAAATTTTGAGTTGCTCCTACCGCTGGCAAAGTTATGGCCTCTGTGTTCTGGGATAGTGAAGGAATCCTTTTTATTGATTACATGCCAAAAGGCCAGACGATTACTGGACCCTATTACGCAAATTTAATCCCGAAAGTGCGTGAAGCGATTAAAGAAAAACGTCGTGGAAAACTGTCGTTGGGCGTGTTGTTCCTTCAAGATAACGCTCCTGCTCATCGATCGGAAGTTGCGGTCAACGCAATCCGCTGTGCTGGCTTCAATCTCCTTGACCACCCACCATATTCTCCGGACTTAGCCCCAAGTGATTTTCACTTGTTTCCAAAATTAAAAGAGGAAATTCGTGGAACAAAATTTCACGATAATGACGCGGTTATAGCTGCCGTAGAGGACTTTTTCGAGAGTCAAGAAAATATTTTTTTTTCACAAGGAATAAGGAAGTTAGAAACGCGTTATTCTAAATGCATTGCATTGGAGGGAGATTATGTAGAAAAATAAAATATTATTATTTAAATCTTTGCATTTTTTAATATTGATTCCAAGATTTTTTTGATTCACCCTCGTATGTCACCAGCGGTTATCCATCCAACTCATGACCGCGGCGGACGTTGCTTAGCTCTGCTGATCGGTTCAGAATGGCTAAGCAAACTTCGCTACGAGCGCTTCAAAAATTGTCAAATATCAGTGATCATCCTGATCACACATGATGATATTTGAGAAAAAGAAACTTTGTATGATAGTTTTATTTAATTATTAGTAGTAAGTCGATTTTTTTTGTTAAAATTTTTACACATTGAATACGGCTATCAAAATTTTAAGAAAGAGTATCCGATCATACTCTTTTAAGTTAAAAACTTTTCTGATCGATCATGTCTGTGAAACGGGGCGTTATTGTGATTATTGTGATATCATATTTTCTCAGTTTCGTTGTATCATTAGTTGCTGATAAAAAAAGACGCGTACCTATAGTTGGCCTAGGTTTTAAGCAAAAAAAATAACAATTGAATCGGCTCAGTTTTGAAAAAGAAAACAGAGGAATACGTGAATTTTCTTACATAATCCTCGTAACCATCGTTCCCTAGGTTAACCATATTCTCTAGGTTAATTTTTATCTGATGGTGGATAAACCGTGTCTTATAGAATAATTGGCTTTAACTCGTTAACAAATTGAATGGTGATTACCTAACACTGAGATTAAACACTAAATCAAAATATCTATCGTATTTTGTATGTTTATGAAAGTGCTTGTTACAACTGACCTCTGTAACAGCACATAATAAAAATGACCAGAAGTGTCACTCCGCAAAGCCATTCCAATAAATAAGCGACTCTAGCTACGAGGCAATAAAGTGCACTTCAGCTCGCAAAGCACGGAGTACCTAATATTTATATTCACCTACAACGCGTCTCTTTCTATAACATAGCCACGCATAGCTCTGATCTCTTCTAACGCTCTCGCTTCTCGCGGCACGCGTAGAATAATCCCGTCCGGACTGATACGCCCATGTACAAATAGCTTTGTAGCTAAAGTGCGGAGTGAGACAGGCCTGGTAACAGCTGAATGTAATCCGATACGTATACGAATATATTCTTTCTGTATATAGAGTCTTTTATTATGTCGATGTATTCATATACGATTTTTAAATACATAATTCCTGAGGTAGGGCAATACAGGAAAATTTCATGCGGCCGAAATTGCGCGATGAATACAGTAATTAAAAGTAATGTCAATAATCAAAGTGTTTATCTATTCTGTTTGGCATTGAGTTTTAATAACATTGATAACCAATTTTCTGGGTACTTACATAACAAGATCTATCAGTAGTTCCACTCTCGACATAATACTATTGTTTCATGCATTTCGTTTTCTTGGCTTCATTTGATTATGTTTAGCTTTAAATGTTTTATATTAGGGTTCTGTAATAGATAACAGAACCCCTCAGATTGTACTAAGCCTTCGCTATCCGTCCGTAATATTATGTAGTTGAAATTTTAGCACATATAAAAAAATATAAAAATATATAAATAAAAATACAATTCATATGTAGGTAAAAAAATAAAGGACCCATACAAAAAATGTGATTAGATTTTGCTTTATGCGTCATTATAAAAATGTGACTGTAGTTACATACTCTAAAAGTAAACATATAGTTATAAATAATGAAAGTAGCCAATTTATTTTTAATATTTTTGGTCGCTTAGCGGCTATTTCAGCCCGGTTACAGTAATATTTAACCCTAAAACAGTAATGGATAAGAAACTGAATGAAAATGTTACGGTTTCTAAATACATTCAACAAAATAAACATACATTATTGTTTAGTTGATGTTATTATGTTATGCAACCAAACTAAATTAAAACGAAGTAAAGTGCAAATTTTGTTTGCACTTAAGTCCAAATTGATATAATACTTAAATATGATAATATTCAAATTTAATCTATTTTTTTTGGGTACGGGCAGATTTTAGTCGTTAATAATATAAATTAGCTCTATCTTGACTTAAAATGACCCGCAACTGAATAGAAAGACTTACATTTTTAAGATTATTGTTCTAATTTTGTATACTAATATAAATTTTGTTCACAGTTCTTAGTGTTAGTGTTTGTACGCTTGTGAACAAAATATCTGACACTGCGTAGTTTAAAGTACAACGTGACACGTAATTAACTTCTCTCCCGCCTTTCATGAAGATAGGTATTAGGTACTACGTGCTTTGAAGTTTTTACATAAACGTAGTTTCGTAATATTTTAAACACCCAATTTTCAAACCCGGTGAGCCTTTGTACAAACTCGCTTTGTATTTAAGAGGATTATATAGCGCGTACTTCTCCATACAATAATAAAAATCTCTTTTCTACCTCTTAATATTGCCCGATTTCGGTGATTTTTGTGTTCATGTATTGAACATATCATTAACTAGGCTTCTACGTTTTATTTATTCCAGTTTTCTAAATAAAGTTATAAGAAACTTTTAAAGTTACAAAGAAAGCAGAATATGCTTCTAACCTTAAAGTTATTTAGAAAACTAGAATAAATAAAACGGACAAGCCTAGTCAATGATATGTTCAATACATGAACACAAAAATAACCGAAATCGGGCAATATTAAGATGTAGAAAAGAGCTTTTTATTTTTGTATGGAGAAGTACCTACGCGCTATATAATTCTATTAAGATAATAATATGATGAAATTGTGGATAGCGGTATGAGTACACGTCCTAACTTTTAACTGTAAATATTATAATTCGTACTTGGGTTTTAACTAATCAAATTGTATCAATGTACAAATATGACGCTGGGATTCCTTACTTTTCTCGAAGACCCTTTCATCCCTCTGTCAATAAAGTGTATTGGGACTTCGCTCTGCCTGTTTGAATGCTGACGTCCATGGCTGGAAATTCAAAATTTTATCATTATTTTTCTATTTTGTTTAATAATTGTGCTTGATTACGTAATACGTCAGATACGGAGAATAATTTATATAATTTTTAACATATTTATTTTAAATATAATACTTATTGCGTTGGTTATATTTGTAACAAGCAAACATGTTATTATTTTTTGCACTTTTATGCTATGATATTTTATTCCTTATTTTTTTTTTGATGTTTTGTGAATAATTCACAAAGTCATCCCCGTAAGTCTCATATCATGGTAAAAGCTAATTAATTTAACGATGACTTGTTCCTTCGTAGAGAAACAAGTATAATCTTAGTTATATTCCGTCTTCGTCTGAAGAGGACGAAGCCTGAAGACTATTGCAAGCACCAACATTGGTACGAGTATTGAATAGTAGTGAGCTCTGTCGTACTCGTATCCCTACATTTCAGACACATTCTATTAAAAGATACTGTATATCTTCTTCAGTACCACATTCTATACAATTTGGTGCTATGAATAATGATTTGAACATTGTTGGTAGGTTTTAGGTGTAACTTATGGTATGTTGATGTCAATAAGTTTTAAAGATTATTATTTAACTCGCGAATACGATGATCATATATAATGGCGCTACATAACATGCGCGGTTACATTGTTAAAATTTTAAATTTCCCGCTTTAGACGTGAGCTTCCACTTGGGATTTTAATCAGTTTTCAGTGTGTTGTTAATAACTATACTAACATTATATTCAACAGGTTCTCTTGCCGAGAACGAGACATCCTCGAAGAAGTAAACACGCATGATGCATGATTTAGCAAGGATATGGGTTAAATTAGATTTTTCCTTATATCAGTGTTGTATATTCGATGTTAGATTTTAACTATTTAATATTGGCCCCAATAGTGTAAGACTATACACAACTTGTAACCATTTTTGAAGTGAACCTACCTCTGTATAATATTAAGCAAAGCAGTATTGATTAGATACCATGTGATGGTAAACTGATTGTAAACATCTGATTAGAATAAAAAAACACAGCATTGATGCCATATCTATACAATTTATAATATTGCATTATTAATAAGCGCTTGTAGTGAAATTCACATGTTCCTATTGGTCTTTAGGTGAAGTAAACCTTGTTACCAACCCTGGAAAAAGTATTTAATTATGCTATTTATATTTTAGATAGCATAGCGTAAGCTTATCATTGTATTTTCATTAATTTATACTTTTTAAGTTTAAATTATTTGAATTTTTAAATGAAAGTAATATAAAAATATAGATACTCAAAATTTTCAGCATACTATCTTTGTTGCTATCTCGTACCTTTTGTTGTATTTATTTAATTCGTGTACAAATGTGTACATTGATCATGAATTTAATTCTTTCCTATTTAGTAATAGTAAAAATTATAGCATGTTGTGGTGTCTATAAACATTTTATCTGTCTATGTCGATTAAACTTATCACCTATTGTACAAACGCGTGCTTGGCTTATCGCTTCTTTATCTTTTAATTCCTAAGATGGACCTTTACGGAGCGGAGATGGATTTTTTGATTGGTAAATTCTACACCTCCTCTCCGCGGTACAGATAGCTTTATATATATACCGTGGATATTAATATATCAACAATACTGCGGGGGGTGGTGTGGAATCGATAACTGAATCTCTTCCACTCATGTTTAATTTTCACATACACAAAATCAGAACTAACTTTTATCTAACTAGTGGTGCAGTGTCTTTGAGCATGATAGCGACAACCGCAGTTTAATCCATTCACACACGTACGAACGCCACAGGAAGTCAATGACCGGCTAAAGTCGGCACAACAAAACAGCTGTTTCGTGTACTTACCTATTCTTCTCTGGTCGGTCTTTGGCGGCTTGCGACAAAAGAACGCGCGACGCGGTAGAGGCTTAACACAATACGGCATACCTAGGTACCTGTAACTCAATACAATATGTACTTACGTAGATTTGAAATTAAAAATAGTGTAGGTAAGTAAAGTTTGTGAATTGTGAATGAGTAGATACACCAGGTTCGTAGACGTGCCACAGCTTAGGCAATAGTTAATACAGTTATTACTAGTTGTGAGTGTGAAAATTAAACATGAGTGGAACACATTCAGTTATCGATTCCACACGACCCCCCGCAGTATTGTTGATATATTAATATCCACCTTATATAAGTAGAGATTTTATCTTAGATATAAATTATTACTTCGGCTATGCTGGTTTATATAAATTTGATAGGCAATAGACATACAAACCTATTCCCCATTGGATAATCCACTTCTAGGCTGTGTTAACTTGGAAGGTGTATAGGGTTGGCCACCCCAGGTATTTTGAAAAACCACTAAAAGGGAAGTATGTGGACTTAGCTCGTTGCTCAGGGGAAAGTGACCGACGATGAAAGGTTCTTCAACCTACTGAGTGACTGTTCATTACTGCAGAAGGAGCTTAATACCATTTATACGTTCTGGGAGTTATGCCGACCACCTTCACGGGTCTGCCCTGTTAGAGTATTGCATTTATATGTAGACAAGTAAATTAAACACATTCCAACATAGGGCGTTCAGTAGCTTTGCAATACACACAGTGTCCGTTCAAGTAGACCGGCTCGAAATGCACAGCAAATGTTGATAGTTCTTCCTTTATTTTATCAGTTTCGTTTATTCTTCGTCTTTGTTTGACACGATGTCATACAATATACGTAGATTGACGTTCTTGATCTTGTTTGTTAGAAATCCATGAGTTTGTCAAACATGTTTGATGGAGTGCTTGATGCTTTTCATAATATAAACAACTTTCGGTTTCTCTCGTGTTTAAGGTTACAATTGCGTTAAAAATCCCTATACATATTATTTTAGCTTAACATAAAGTTTTGAATTTTAAAAGCTTGTATGTAAACAATGTTAAAAATAGAATGAAACAAATTTTTAGATAAAATTATATTAATTTATATATGTTAACAATATTCAATATTATCTTATTAATTCTTGTTACCGTTTTAGCAAAATTTAAATAGAAATAACATAAAGCATATCAAACATAAATTATTGTAATGGGTATGCAGGTAAGCAACAAGTTTTCAAATGTGAATGACCTCGGGATCCGTTATAAGTTCATTCACACTAATATTTGGAAAGTGTCTCCATCCAGTTCCTTAAATTTGTTTACATATGGTTTGCGAATACTTGTATAGATCTGAGGTATATATTAATGTATGGAATAAGTCTTCGTTTGTTGCAAATCTTGAACATATGTAGACATGATTTTGTCTAAAACCTCAAAACTACAAGCGGTAGTTGTCGATCCGGTTTCATGATAAAGAACTTTGGACACACGATGGCTTATTACTCCAAAAACTGCAAATACGACTTTTTTTAAATGAATAATTACACAATGCACGACAGCCAATAAGTTTTACAATGTTGAAAATCTCGTTAATGTTGCAACATGAGCTTTTTCTTGCACATTTTATGTGTAATATTATGACGGTTATAATATTTGTACCATTTAAAATTTTTATAATATAATTGTTCCTAAATGTAGATAAAATTCATTTAAAAATTTATTTCATAACTGGTTTCTTTTTAAGCAGTTATCAGAATTGAAGTCTGAAAATAGATTATTTATAACTCAAAATGTAAGTATAACACTTTCAATACTACCACATTCCAATGTTATTGTGAATTATTTATGTTGTAAACGAATGAAAAACCTACTGGATATATTGGAACGTCTATTTAGGAAAAAAAAGGCCAAAGATGTAATATTAAGATTTATATTAAATTTTATCAATATTTGCTGCACTCCGCGCAGGTCTATGTGTTCGGACACTAATGCTGAAATCTACAAACTGAACTTGGACATTTCTCTGTTCTATGCTTACTCAAATAACGTATTTACGGCCGTAACAAGTCTTCATCAACTATATGAAAAACATAGCACATATTTCATTTTGAATATTCCTTCGAGAAGACATGATACTGAAGTCTTAAACTTTAAAACCGGTTTTTAATTTTATAAGATAATTGAATTTTCCCTTGTAATTACAAATATTAATCTTCTATGTTAGAAAAAGTTTCGATACCAGTTTCGTGCATTTTCTTTACTTTTTCAAGGATTTTCTTTATTTTTTTCAAGAAAATGTACGATGACCTTGTGTCCAGTTTTTATAAATTGTAACACATTTATAAAAATACCAAGGCCACCATATAGATTCACATAAAGAAAACTTAAATGCGCTAATGAAAGTTCAGATATTCCAGTTATAGTTAAACTGTTGACAAAATACAGATAAAAATGTCAAAGCCATATAAATATATTCATGCTTGTATTATTTGCCATAAAAAAATCGTGATAAATCAGATTTGGATAATATATTTCCTCATAGTCAATAACTTTATCTACCTTTATAAGCTCGGAGAAAGATACGTCTTAACCATATTGTAAATCTTTCACTTCTGGTTTTATACCAAGTACATACATAAATTGTTTTAATCTGTTTTTCTCAGTGTAGACAAATATTAGTCAAATTAATGAATAGATTCAGGCGTTACTTTGCGGAAATCCATATTTAATAATAACAAATATTTTTCAAATATTTTAAGAAAACATCAAATTAATATTTTAATGAAACACTTAAAAATACAAAAATATATCTAGTGACGATTCCGCCTAATTTTCCTGCTAAGCCGACGTGACGTCACAAACGCCACGCAGCCAAACCGGAAGAATTTTTCGACGCGTTTCGCTTCTACACGAAGCATCCTCAGGAGATCTTGACTCTGCGAGCGCACGATCGAGAAACATAAATCAAATAAGGCGGTCACTAGATATATTTTTGTATTTTTTAAGTGTTTTATTAAAATATTAATTTGATGTTTTCTTAAAATATTTGAAGAATATTTATTATTATTAGTCAAATTATGTAACAAAAGTTTCAAAACCAGTTTTGTGTTATTTGTTTTATTTTAAACTCTTTTATGCTAAGACGAAGATAAGTTTAAGCTCACTTCATAGATTTCAGCGTTAATATCACCATATCCGCCTGCCCAATAAAAGTGCCAACTTAGACATATTTGCACTAATGCCATAAGTAGTTTTTTTTGTTTTAAATCTTTCCACCGCATTATTAATAATTACTAATATAAAAATTTGCTAATGCTATAATTAATGCATGCATGATTTAAAATCTTGATGTGTAGCAAATTGTAGATGTGGTATAACCGATAAAAATATATACGCCTTTGGAATTTAGTGATTTAAATAGGTACTTACGTACTATATAAAAATGATTATAGATTTTTTTTTGATGTATAATTAGGCAGAGAATATTATATGTACTGGGACATAGTGGTCCGTAAGTAGTCTCGTCATTTTAAATGCTATGTACAGACTCAGTGATATTTCGTATACCTGCACGACGGCCTCGTAGTCTCAATTCAAACTGAATTGTCAGTTTTACTGTCAAACCATTTTCGATTTTGTCTCTATCAATATAATGTATAGTTTACGATGTAAGCGTTAACGGTGATTGGCCGCGCGCCTTGTAAATCTTTCAACCGATACTATGCGTTGATGAAAATGGTTTGACAGAAACTGCAACTTCGGTCTTAATTGAGCCTTATTGGTCGAGTGTTTCAGTTTGAAATTGCAAAGTTCCTAGTTCGATATATTGGATTATTTCTGGGTTCCTGGTTCACTTTTTTGTTATTATAAGAATTATTAATACTAAAAATACATTATTTATTATAAGAACTAGTTACTTACCTTACTGGTTTTAATTTTTCAATCTTAAATTTAACTTTTTAATTTACATGCTAAATTTTATTTTTATCAAAATTTTAAGGAAAAGTAGTAAGTAAAGTAACTCCAAAATCTTTAAAACTATTGATTCTGTCTCCTTGTGACACTTAAAAACATCGGCCACTAATGCTAACTTGGAAGAAACACGTTACTATTGGAGAAAATCTGTTTTACTTAATTTCTCACGCCACTGAGCGTCAGAATGAGATGGAATTGTAATGCCCATGACTTGTAAAGTTATATTATAGTACAAAGAAACATAGTTTTCATTGAAATCTAGTGTAGTGAAATGAAGTCTTTTGTAAATTATTTATTATTTAGACTATAATGATAAATTGATCTCAGTTCAGAGAGTAAATATTACTCTCAACTATATAAAATTTCCATCATTTACTAAATGTTATATTATATGAAAACACTTATTCTTTTCTTATATTCAATAAAATTGAAGGTATAATCCTAACTTGTAATAAATATTTTTAACCTACTTTAATGTGGGTTAGTTAAAAGATACATTTATTAAATATATATCTGTTAGTAGTTAACAATTTGCTTTTCTTTATTTACTCTCTGAACAAATCGAATTATGTTCATAGTCTCTGAGGGTCTTTTTAGACATGCCACAGCCACATCTCAGCGTTAACAATTTCGGTCACTGTTCCTGCTTGAAATTTCATGGCCCACAAAATCCTTAGCAGCAATAGCAGAATCTTCATAATATTTCGGAACAATAACACACTTGTGGCTCAAAGAACGCAATCAGAGAGCACGAATTGCTGTTGCTATGACTTTTGTTACGTAGAAGCCGCCAGTTTGGTTGTGGTCAGAGCCATTTTAGCCGCTGCGGCGTGCGTGGTGGTTGTCGTCGCACGTCTAAAAAGTCCCATAGTAATATTTTGCACCAATTCTTCCAGAAGGTTGTTATTACCCATGCTATGGAAATCCTGTCTGTATATAATCAACCGCGCACGCACCGCGTACAGTGTGGAGAGCTTCACTGCGTCTATACCTTATTCTTCTGGATTACGGGCTTATGTTATCATAATTTATTGATTTTAATTATCGTTCTATAGACTTAACCAACCAATGACACATGTATCACAGGATTTATATATCAGTGTATGTATTTATTTTTAAACACACTTGCAATGGTTTTTATTCAACCGCTTTTAGTTTATAACTTGGCCCATAAACAGGCGTGACGCCATTACTTAAATTTTAACTAACTCGTTTTAACTACGATGGCTTGAATAAAAATAATATTAATTCTAGGTTAGCCTGAACAACATCTCCGACCACATCATCACTTGCACACCACATCAGTGAGACAGTGGTTAAAGGCTAAACTATCATGCGTATATAAAAAAGAAAGTTAATATAAATTCAAAAGGTCTTCATTCAATACAACAAGCTGTTTTTTCATCGTCTTTAGTTTTTGGTCTATCGTGGTAACGGTTAAACTTGAAAAATAATAAAAAACAGCCACTTGATTCTGACTACAACTAAAAAAATAACTACATTTTGTCAACATTATCTACCACAATTAATTTGCCTTAGCACGGAACCCGCGGTCTTCGAGTCAACCTTGCACTTACCGGTTTTATTACTTACATTTTGTTTGGAATAGACTTGTTTTTTACTTATAATATTTTATGTAAATTCAGCGGTTAATAAAGTTAACTTATCATTCTTGTTAGCCCTGCACGTGTGTTGAAAAATATTCTATGAAACGCTTGAGTGTATGAAAGTTGTTCATTGCACTTTAGGCCCCAGTATGCCCTTTCCTTCGGTTTGGTCTGAAATCCGGCCTTCAGTGTAATGATCAATATTTCTCACTCGTATATTCACAATTTACCATACTGTACTGTACCTAATTTTAATTTCTAGTTCTTCGGGCGTTGCTGTAAAGAAATGGTCACAGGAGGAATAATCATCTACATTATAAATCCTAAGTAATTTTGTGTGTAAGAATGTATACACCTAATCGTAATGTATTTAATATTTAACTAACGAGTGGAGCTTATTTTTGTAACATGCAAGAACTAAATCATCTCCATATCGATGTCTTTATAACCATTCCATAAAATTGCAGCAATTTTAATTTATGCATAATTTAATATACGAGTATTTTTTTTGTATTTATCTGTACCAAAAATTTATGTATTGTTTAAGCAATGATGTTTTGCAAATTGTTTTTTATCTAAATTATTGTAAATAAATATGTGTTATTATGTGCGTCTTTATTTTACTTGCGTCGAGCAATAGGCCTTGTCGTGCATGACAGATATCCGATCAGATGCATTTGATCATGCGGCTGAGATAGCGTAAAATTTATTGGGATTAAAAATCGAGATCATTACATACATCGAAATATAACGCTTACATACATAATATCTCATGTGCGTATTTTTTTCCGAACTAGAAAAAAAACTTGATAATTTGGAAATTAAAAGTTGTTGAATGTTGGACTTATGATTTGACAAAATTTATTGTGTTACGTTGTTTATATTATTACATGAAATTCACAATAACAGTTTTAAAATGCGACCATAGTGGCTGCATTGAAATCAGTGTATTTATGAGCTCAAAAACTAGTCTAAACAAAATATCTATACAGCACTCATTATTCCACTAGGACAGTACCCTATTCAAGGGACTCAACTAGTAGCAAAAAATGCAATTCCTGTCTGCGAAATTAATATTTTTGGAGGCGCTATACAAATAATGACTTTAATTCAAGTGAATTTCTTTATCAATAAATATATATAATACATAAGTTAATTCAGTTAATTTTCTAAAAAATATGTAAACGGATGCTTCTGAGGGCGATGTTATTATCGTCACTATTAACCAATAATGGATTTAAGATTCCATCCCTCCCTATATACCCACAGAGGCATCCCTGTTTACGTATTTTTTTAGAAAATTACCTGTATTAACTTATGTATTACTACTATCATTCAATGATTAGGTCATTATGAAAAGTAAGAATTAAATAGGGACAGAGATATCACAAGAGATACCTAGACAAACCTATGTTGCATTTTCATCCTCATAAGGGAATTTTGTATATTTTTCATTAACATGTACGTACCTACTTGTGTTGCACAGATTATTCTCTCAAGCTTTACCTAACATATCACTCCTGTATTTTGTCAAAGAGGTAGGCAGAGGTGCCATATTCTCACATCGTATTTATGTTACGTTTTTGAGAGCCAGTAATTCTAGGTTAGCCTGAACAACATCTTCGACCACATCATCGCTTACCATCGGATAAGATAGTGGTCAAAGGATAACCTATCGGGCATAAAAAAAAAATAATAATCCATAATTTATATGCTTATTACTTAAGCTTCAGTTTGGTGAACACACTGTTAGGTGCTTGGCGACATATTTTCTGAAGTGGTAGCTAGTTAGGCGGGCAATGCCCGATCACCATAACATCACTAAGACAACAACCGGGCCCTCCGAAGCACGGAAGCAAGCGTTCAGGAATGCCACTAGCAGTCACCCATCCAAGTCATGACCGCGGCGGACGTTAATAACGACTAAGCAAGCTTCGTTATGAGCTCTTCAAAATAGAACTGAGGTACCTAGATATTTATATAGCGCTATAGTTTCTATTGTTTGGTAGTGGGAAGTCCGTTACGCAGGGCTATCTCTATCTCGAAGTTTTCTTATTATAGGTATATAGTACATATATACCTGCAAGTAGATTCGGAAATGCCTGTGCCGAATGGTGTATTGCATTCTCTGTTACTGGGAAAAACTGACCAACGGGAACAAAAGTACCCGTAAGTCAGATTCGTCTACCACCCTAACCAATGAGATTTTTTTTTTCGCCTGATTCGAATATTTACGTTTATTAAAATTCTAATTTTTAAAGCTACCAGAAGTCCTTTCTCGTTTACTGACTGAACTATTGATTCTAAAGAGTAGCACTAGTTCGGTACTTTTTACCAACCGAACTATTGCTAAGTATTGGTACTAAAAGTTGCGCTAGTTCGGCTACCGGACTCGTGCCACTAAAGGAAATTTAACATTTGTCCCAAACTGTTAAGTAGTTGGATTGATTGAACATCAATAGAACATTCCAATCTGTTAGATTATAAATTTATTCATTCCTGGACAAAAAGCAACAGTTGCTTTGTGGTCCTGGATGGTAAGTGATGATGTGGTCGAAGATGTTGTTCAGGCTAACCTAGAATTACTGGCTCTCAAGGACAGCTGCCGGAGCACACCATTAGGTGCTTGGCGCAAATTTTCTGCTAGAGGGTGGTCGCTAGCATTTAATGCCAATGCCTCATAAGAGATGGCACCTACTTATAGTTAACATATAGGATAATTTTCTATGATATAGGTAACTTATATAGAAAACTATCCTAATGAAGTTTAGTAGTAATCTGTACATAGGTACTATGTTAGTTAATCAACGACTCTTAGAAATAATGGGCGATGCCCCGTCCACCTACTGGACTCTCCCACTGGTGGGTGGACGGGGAATTAATGTTTTAATATTACTTTTTGTGGGTATAGTCAGTTACATAATTTTGTGAATAATTCTACTACTGCATGTTAATTAGGATTATGATTTGATTTCTTTTGCTGGTGTGTATAAGTAATAGAGAAGTACCCGGGTGGACCTATATACAGCATATATAGTGTTTCGCATATACAGCATGTGTTCAGCTGGAGACCATAACATCAGCTAACACACTAATAATCACGTGTAGCATCGAAGTTTATTTGGCACCTAAATTTTGAGTTGGTATTCATAATGATGGTAAGTCATGTTGACAGACATTGTTCAGACTAAACTAGAATCATTGGCTCTCAAGGACAGCTATCGCAACACTGCTTGGCGATAGTTTTTCTACTTGAGAGGGATAGCTATGCAGACATTCGCAAAATACTCTACCACCATGCTGTAATGACAGCCATCTCAGGACAACAACTGGGACCAACAGCTTTACAATGCCCTCTGAAGCACTCAGCAGCAATGCCACTAGCGGTCACCCATCTAAGTCATGCCCACAGAAGATGTTGCTTAACTTAGCTGATGGGTTAAGATTGGGTAAGCAAATTTTGCTACACGCACTTCAAAAGGTAACTTAATAACTGAAGTAAAAGTAAGTATAATATTCTGATCCTATTCTTTTTGCATGGCATTGCCATCAACTGTCTTGTGAGTGTAGAGAGCGGTGGCAGTGCAGATGTTCATTAACGATGCTAGCTAGGACTAGGACTTAATGCTAGAACAAAAATGCACTTACTAAATCAGTTTCTTTAATTGAGTCTTAGTAAAGTCCTTAGGGTAAACATATAAGTAACAATATGTGCATGATATTTTGCAAGTCCAGTAAAACAAAAATTGAATAGTTCCATTAAATGTCCATATCAAAGAGACCTTGTCAGTTTTTTGTAATCCAACTTCAAAGTACAATGCTGCTTTCTTTGTCCCACCTATCACGATGAGAATGAGGCGGGGTATTTTCACAGTCACCACCAATTGATGATGCTTTAGAAATATTTCTTAGTGAAACACTGCTTGCAGTAGGAATGAGCTGAGTAGCTGGCTTTGTTAAAGATTTCAATCTTGGAATATGAGATACTCTTTTGGGTATTTTTGACATTGGTTGCTTCTGGTTTTTAGGATCATATAACATATTAGCAGATTTGGACCTAGCATGACCTCCATCTTTATTTTTCATGCAGGATAAAGGAGTCCGTGATTCACCATTGCTTGAAGACTTAGATTTTTTAGGTGTGTCATTAATGTCTGTGGTTTCATCTTCATAAACCAAAAGTTCATCTCCATTTTTGTCCTGCAACTTTGTCCCTGTCTGACGAAGTTCTGCATTTGTACTCTGGAGTACTTTTATAAGAGAATCATCAGACATTTCTTCAACATTATCTTCATTGCTATTTTCATCAACATTCGCTACAACTAATGGGGTCCTTTCAATTCCAATTGAAGGAGACCGAGGATCGATAATTTTAAACACAGCAGAGTTTCTTATATGATTTTCAGCCTTCATTGAATCACAAGGAGTTTCAATAGCTTCACAGCTATCTTCATAATTTTCATCAGCATCACAATCAACATAATCAAAATTTGTTTCTAATAATTTTGTTGGTTTGTTATAGTCAGATGCAGATGATATGTTTTCTTCTATAACTTCATTAGAAGCAGTAGATGATCCTAGAGGTTCTTCAGTCTCTTTAATAGTACCATTCAGTGATAAATCATTAAAACCATCACATAGTTTTTTAGGTACTAATTCTGGGCATGACTCCTGCGCTTCAATACAACCATCACAGCTTTCATTATCAACTATCGAGTGGAGAGGTGGACTTGCACATGTACTACTATATTTTCTCATAATCTTCTTGCCGTTACGGGCTTCTTCAAGTTTAGAAGTAATTATGACAGGTGTTCTTTCAAAATCTTGTGTTGGAGAGCGAGGATCATATGACTGTAAATGGTTCTTTATAACAGCTGAAAGGATTGGATTGTTGTGTATTACTTTTTCTTCCGTTTTACCTGTATCAAATGTCTTTCTCAGGTCACAATTTTTGGTTATATTGTGTTTGGAACCCGCTTTACCCTGAAATAAGAAACAAAAAAATTAAGCAGACTGTTCTAGCTGGACATTATTATAAGTAGGCTCATTATGCAGATTATGTTAATTATGCAGTTTAGCTTATAAAAACTAATATTCTGTGAGAAATGTGTCAGTACATACATATTCAGCCTCCGGCAATTAACTATGTACGTAACTTGAAATGCAATGAAAACGGCGGGAGAACAATGTTGTGAAATTTTGTAATTTTCGATCAATACATAGCATTGAAGAACACATCTAGTAGCTCGAAGTATTGTGACACTGTGTTATTAACGTGAAAAAATACACACCTGTAAAGGAGTCCGGACAATTTCCGGAGTTGGAGATCTGGGATCTGAACTGTTAGCATCTACATTGGCCTTCAATGAGACGTCACCTTCATTATTTGCTTTGCTGCCGTTGCTCCCCATTATTACATACAATAATTAAAAACTGACCTGAGAGAAATTAATTTTCATTGTCAAAGAAATAATTGAAAATATTTTCAATTCTACGCAATACAAAATCTCAAATCAAAACACGTAACGGCCGAAAACGTCAAGCAAGTCAAACCTAAATATGGTTCTATTTTCAAATGAACATTGGCTTTGTTTGGTTGGCACTTGATACTCGGCCTTGGAACATAATTTCGTTCTAAAATTTATAATTAATAGAGGTGCATTATTTTCTACTTTTTGGTTTAATGTTCAAATTAGGCTCGTATGATTTGTACATTTCTAAAGAAAAGCGGGAGAAACTATAGGCTCAACAGTGTTATGAATGTGCATCACGAGAGTACACAAGTCACAAACAGTAGGTACAAAAGCAAAAACTATAATAGGGCTCATACACCCTACTCATTACTTACGAAATCGAATGCGATTTTAACGGTACAGTCGCCGAATCTCGGATTCGCGATCAATCGCACCTTGTGTGCTGGAGATCGATACAGTTCTACTGAATCGGCCCGTCCAGCCAGCCATCAGCTAGTAAAGTCGTACGTTATAGTCAAACGAATCGACGGAGGAACTGTATCTTTCTATTAAAACGTGTATGCCGGCCAGTCGTGAGTTTCACCTCGATTTCACATTGATTGGTCGTGTCGTGTCGTACACGCGATTTAGCTACTAAAGTGTATACGTGTATTCCGAGGTTATCACCATGTAGTCATTAACATAAAAATGACAAAATATTATGTAGTCCTTTCTACATTGAAATTACTACTCGACGGTAATGAAATTGTTTTTAGTCTGTAGTACATGTTTCTTACATAGTTCATAGATTATATAATATTTGCAGTAGACGCAAGCAACGCACACTTTGGTCAATGGCTAGCCTATAAGCTGTAAAAAAAAAACGAAATGAAACGAGTTCTTCGGCGGGAAATTAAACATTTTAAACTAAGTATCATTTATGGTTTTATTGTTATTGTGCAACATGCGATAGTATATATCTAAATATTAAGAATACAAAGAATAATTCTTTAGAAACATAGCAGAATAGCGACATCTTTACTAAACATTAATCATTGACCGGCCCTTTTATTGGTTAAATGTAGGTAGTTAGGCCTACGCTTTAGACTATTACAAATAAATAAATATGACTAAATAGGCACCCGGCTGGGACTCACGTAATATTTACCGGATAGATTCCGACCAGTTTCGGGCTGAAGCCCGCGCTCGCCACTTCGCGCAACCGTGACTCCCAGAATAAGGGCTACAATATAGCCCGAAACTGGTCGGAATCTAAATAAATTAAATATTACGTGAGTCCCACCCGGGTGCCTATTTAGTCATAATGGACAAAACTTTGAAGTTAAATTACTATTTTAGAGCACAGATCTTTAGGCGTGTTAGATTTTCAGTAATTTAGTCATGTGCGTGATTTGAACCCGCGTCCATCCATCCCTTCCAATTTTATAAGTTTAGTACTAACATCAATACTAGGCACAATTTTATTGTATATTTATATATCCATATCGAAACTTTAATAAAATAAAGGGGAAGGATTTGATTGTTTATTTGCATTGAATAGGCTCTGAAACCTGTTGATACTGGACCTTGGTCCAGTAACCAATTTGAAAAATTCTTTCACTATGAGAATCCTACATTATCCCTGGGCGCCAAGTCTGCTAATCAATATGAATCTATAGTGAATTTGGCCTGGTCAATTTTGACAGTTTTGGTAGTCTACTTACTTCATTTTGTTCATATTGAATCAATATTGATTCAATCTCGGTTTCATGTGAACTTTTAAAACTAAAAAACGTAGTTTGCTAACATCTTGTTTCTCAAATTGGTGGCAAAATCGGTAGTCCACTATTTTTGACAGATGTCACGTGGTACAAATTTCATAGATTGAGCCGAGATTGTTTTCCGACATATTTATTTTCGTAAAGTTTACTGAAACATTTTGTTTGCTGAGTATTTGGTTTTTGGACATGTCTTTTATCATTAGTGAATTCTCTGTGGAAGTAGAACACATGTTTAGATAAATAATTGTAACCTAAGACCCTTAAATACGACAACACTAAATAAATGAGTGTAATAGGTGCGCTGAACCGTTAGCATACCACTCGGAGAACGTCCCAAGGAATCGACGAATCGGAAGGAGACGGAATCGTTCAAGATATTTTCCCCGTATAAAGACGAAAGTCGAAAAAGTGTGGATCAAAACGCTGCATAAACCGTATCAGGCTATCACATTCCCACAGCCAGGACATGGAACTTCCTCAGTAAGGTAGAGAGAAGTGTGCGCCATGATCCACTATGAAGGCGTAGTGTAGAATGGAAGATAGTAGGCATTCTTCAAAATTTACAAAATGTACCACCTCAAGGCCCCACTAACGGTCACCTATCAGTACCTAAATGCAAATAATGTTGTTTAAGCTCATGAACTAGTCAAGCCTCCCTACAATCACTACTAATACTTGACACATGTACCATTAACCTCTTGCAGTTAGATAAAAACTACCCTATGTCCTTCCCCATGTCTCAAATTTTTTATTTTTTTTTTCTTTGCATACAAAAATACAAAGCTTTCCTGTTTATATTATTAGTGTAGAAGTAGATTTATAATAATGTATTAAAAACTTGTTTCAATGCCCTTTACCGTCAAATAATTTTTCTCGCAGCCCTTGCTTTACATTATAGCCATATGGTGATAGGCAAAACATTCACTGGTTGTTGTGTTTTACAAAACACAGAACCATTTGTTGCTTGTTACTTGAGTAAAAATAAAAAACTTAAGATACAAAACAACATCTCTTTATTACATCTGAAAAAACTGAAGAATATACACGATTATTTGATGAAAATAAATTATTAGTTCACCGTTAACTATACAATTATTCACTACATACAAAAAGTTGAGATTTATATTTATATTAATATAAAAGTAAGATTATATGTTCGCCACATATAATAACTATATTTTATTTAAAACTAGCTTTCCGGGCGCGGCTCCGCCCGCGCGTTTGTCGGTTATCGCGTCAAAACATTAACCTCTTTTGGTGCAGTCGGTTAAAAACTATCCTATGTTTTTTCCCGGGTCTCAAACTATCTCCATACCAAATTTCATTCAAATCGGTCCAGTAGTTTTGGCGTGAAAGCGTAACAGACAGACAGACAGACAGAGTTACTTTCGCATTTATAATATTAGTACTGATTATAATTCATACAAGATCCTAAAAAGAGTAACTATACAAACAATTTTTTTACAGAACTAGGTATAATACAAAAAACAGTGCATCTATTAAGCATGTGAAAGAAGTTCTTATAATGATAGATAGGTACTTTAGTTTACAATAGATTTTTTAAACAATTACTGTTAATGTGGAATTATATGTAATATTTTCATGACATGCTTGGATGAAGAGGACTGCCCAGTCCTCGCAGTGCATTATCACAGAAACTGTACTTGGACGTCCTAACTGTAGACAATGTAATCCATGTCTTCAAAGGTAGTGGTAGGTTTGTACTGCAGGAGGCCGTAGTGGTGTAGCCGTGGAGAGAAATGTATTAATTGTAAATGCATTATCTGTGAGGGTTTTTTTTTTATATTTAATTACTTTTATGTTTGGGCACAGATAGTGTAGTCTTATTGCTGTTGCTAAGCAGGGATTCACAAAAAGCCTTATCAGCATATCTTGTCACAGGGCATTCCAAGCTTTTTTGGCCCAACTATATCCGTATCTATCATGTAAATTTTTTTTTTTTTTTTATGCCTGATAGGTTAGCCTTTGACCACCATCTCACCTGATAGTAAGTGATGATGTGGTCGAGGATGTTGTTCAGGCTAACCTAGAGTTACTGGCTCTCAAGGACAGCTGCCGGAACACACCGTTAGGTGCTTGGCGACAGATTTTCAAGGCCAAGTAAATAACCTATAATGATGATTATTAAAAATATTACATTATAAAAACTTGTTTCTTTGTAATCCTATAGTTAGTATCATTGTCACACTATGTTATGTATCCATGTAAGCATGTACACTTTGTCAGATATGTTTCAAAATTCCGTGTTATAGGGGTGAGCTTATTGTCATCTACTGAGGGCAGTTCATACTATATCAATCTCTGACAAAATAGAAGAACTATCAATACAGAATGAACTGTAGTCACATCAGTCAAGCATGTAAAACCAATGGTGTTGTGCATATACCAACTCCTAGTATTGTTGGCAAACATGTTGAGTTAGGAATTATATCTTGAATATGTTCCTGCATTTGGTACTATTCCTGTGGGCATGGAAAATAAGTTATCTATCATTCTTCAAAACTTCTTTCTTGAGTTCTCTCTCAGACGGTAGGTACACATAATTAGTTCTAGCGAAATCTTGAAAAAAGATATTGTAGGTACAGTCGCGGTCAGAAAATGTTTACCACCATAAGGATTACAATTGCATGCACACATTTAGGTCACAAGTTCTAAATTATGTTTGTTAAAGTCTATTTCATATATTATGTTTTTTGTAATGACATGACAATCAATCGCTCTATAGATGGACTGACTACTATCAAGGTTTGATATAGGTATAGAAAACCTTCTTTGAAAAAACAGGCCGAGTCTCACTCTCAAACAAAAGTTTCCGTTCTCCGACCACCATGCAATATTACGATCAAAAAAAATACGCCGAAAAAATCACTTTTCTTCACCTTCTTTAATTTAGGCCTCTATAACTCTACTACTATCATCATTTTTTTCAGACTACCATTTAGCTTGGAAGGTAAGCCGAGGACGGTCAGATGGACGGACATGACGAACCTATAAGGGTTTCGATACTGAACTACGGAACCATAAAAAACAATATTTTAGTTTTTTAAAACTAAGAATATGAAGAAAGAATAAAATAGAAACTTCAAAAATCTTTATTTAATATCTAGTATAACCTCCCTCCGCAGCTATGACGGCACGTAGTCTATCCCGCATAGATGCAACAAGACGCGCTCATAGATCAGTCCCTCTGATATCATCCCACACTCGAGCACAGTGTGATCTAAGACCATGAGGGTTTCTTTGCGAAATGTTGAGTTCTCGTGATATAGCACTTATGCTATGTCCATCTTCAAAGATAAATATTATTTCAGCCCTTTGCTCCAAGGTTAAACTTGCCATTTTATTTCGTTATGAAAAAATCTTTTGTAAAAATTTTCTCTTGTCCAAACGACGTTCAAACAATAATTTCTGATAAATGTCATTTCAACAAATAAAGAAATGAGTTTCATCGTCAAAAAGTGATTAATAATTATTGTCTTTGTTATGCGTCATTTTGCATAATAACTTTTGAAAGGTAATAAGTAACTTGATATGGCATCTTAGACTTTAGAGCGAAAAGTGTGACATAGAATCTAATTTCAAAACTGGTAAACATTTTCAGACCGCGACCGTACATATCAATTATTAGGTAATTTTAGGATAACCAACAAAATAGTAAGTTTATACAAAGTTTCTTTAGAAAACCAATCAGCTGACATCGGTCGTTCATTTTTTAATACTGGCAAATGTAATATGTGGCTGCCATTGCCATTGAAATTACGAAATTTAATATTTCAGTTTATTTCAAATTAAAATAACTGTTTAGATGCATAAACGCATCTAAACAATTATTTTAATTTAAATAAAAAATATGCGGTAATAATAGTTAGCTAAAATGTTAAAATACGTGTGTTTATCGATAGATTTATTTTTCTCAATACACTGACTTAACCCACTCTTCTTTATTTTGTGGTATGGCAATATCGTTAAAACCAGCCTAGATTCATCATAGATTCATATTCATATGGGGTTAGTAGACTACCGATTCTAATCGCAATCGACTCGGAATGAATTTATGCTGAATATTAACCTGTAATTAGTAGACTCGGCCCTCTGATGTGTAAAAATTAGTATTCGGATAGATCATACAAAATAAAAGATGATGTTTAGAACATTTCTTTGACAGGGAATGGGGATGAAACTTTGTACGGAAAGGTACGGTTTGTGAAGTGATAGTGATGAAAATTTGTAAATGGATAGACTTTTTAAAACAAAAACATACCACAATAATATTTTTTGTTAGAAGGGGTGAAAATGGGGAAGAAAGTTTTTCACCCGAACCTAAACCGCTTGCGCTCAGCCGATTCGTCCATCTGTCATATTGATGTCTCGTTTGAACCATAATAGGCAGTCACTTGAAATTAAAACAATTAACATTTAATAAAAAAAGAAAATAAAAACTACTTGACTAAAACTTACTTCAATAAAAACTTATTTCAAGCCGCACAAGAAGAATTTTTAAGAGCTGTTAAGTGCAATATTCCCCTACAAGATACAGGTGTTTACAAACTTGAATGTGGGCTGTCATACATTGGGCAAACAAAGAGGAGCGTTGGTATCCGGGTAAAAGAACACATTGCTGACATGAAGAACAGACGCTCGACCAAGTCTGCAGTTTGTGAACATGCCCAGGACAAACCCAACCACTACATTCAGTTCGACAACCCACAAATCCTTGCCAGAGAGACCCGGTTTATGCCAAGAATGTTACTCGAGGCTATTGAAATCAAAAAGTACCCAAATTTCAATAGAGATGATGGTTGGCAAGTACAACCTGCTTGGGATCCTGTTATTAAATCAATTAAATCTCATGGCCGACATAAATCTGCAAAACCTCTGGACACTGTGAGCGAATACTGCGTGAATAGGAAACGTTATGATTAATATAAAAAATTCTGACAATAGACCAAATAATTTCTTAATAACTCATGTGACAAATAAAACCAATTATCCCATGACCACGATCACTGCAAAGTGTTTGAAACGTCGGGACAAAAATAATGACAAATATACGCGATTTAAACCGTTTAGAGTTGTTTAATTACTATGGTACAAAAGGTTGGTAATTTAACAGTAAGCTTTTAATTATTATAAATGATTTCCAAAATGTCATCTGATAGTGAAAGTAACGAATTTATTGATGACGCCACCAGAAATAAAAACTACAGCTTAAGAAGTCATAAAGAACTTATTGATATATTATACTTATTACTTACTGCTAAGTCTCAAGACAAAAGAAGAAAACTTATAATGAATTTATTTTCCTCGTAGGTGTAGTTTAAGTATCACTCGGGAAGAAGGTCTATTTCTGTTCTCGAGTTTCCTTTAATATATTCTCTAACAGAAATACATCGTTTTCTCCATAGAGATATAAATTGCTTTCTCTTTTCTGTGGTTTTCTCCCATCGGTGTACAATTACTATTATTACTAAAATGTATTTTTTTCCCTACCTTGGCACAACAAAGATTTGAAATACAATGAGGCCGATTCTATACCACGAACATGATTAAAACTTGACTATAATTGGTCTTAGTCCTGTCAAATGCATAATATTGTATTCGTGATAAGATGGACTAATATAATTTAAATCGCCAAGATTAAAATCAAAGAGAAATGAGTGCCCGTGTTATAGACTTTCTTGTTAATGTTACCAAAGATATTCTAGAAAATAATCGATGAGCGTTGAAACGATTATAGAAACACATATAATATCTCCAACATAAATATTGTATATAATATACGACGCCTGTGAAGCGTGGATTATACCTTATATACGCGGCGGGATTCGAACCATGACCTGAAATGACCTACCATTAGTTATTGTAGTGAGCAAAGGCTAGCCTAACGATTTCTAAAATATTTTTATGCAAGTCAGCATGTTGCTCGGAAGATGTTAAGTAAACCCATTAAAATATTTCTTAATATGATTATTATAAGCACTATCGCGCGTAGAAAATCACATTTACAATTTTTTTAGGAAACAAAATTTTTCTCCTCTTGTGGAAATCGAACTCACCTCTTCTCCGTCAACTCACCTTAGTGGTGCCTTAACCACCACATAGGTAACGAAATATAAATAAAAAATGTAGGTACTCCATAAATAATTTGTAAATGTTACCCAATGAAATTGTAAGTACTTACCAAATAAAAATATCGATACTGTGAAATTTGTCGTTTTATCTGGGGCAACATTGATGATGCATAGAACGCTACATGTAGATTCAATCACGCAACAATTTACACAAATTTCTAATTAACTTTTTACATTGGTTTGCAAAACAGATATACTTTTCAACTTATTCGAGTCTAATATTTGTCTCTATGGTCACTAGTTCGTCGACCAAAAACCGTATTCTGGTTTGACTATAATTCGTGTTATTTTCACGGAAAATTATTTTTAATAAAAATTATTTTATACGTTATAGTTTAGTTAAAATCGAACTAAACCCGAATTGGCCGCAATATCACATTACTACAGATAAGACATAAAAACACTAATTGGTATTATTATATTGGTATTCCTGACTAATCAGTTGTTTACAGGGTTACGTTCAGAGCTTCAGAGTTTAGTTGTTTTTCAACTTCCTCTTAGGTACGAAACGGCACAGTTATTTTATAACCGGAAATATCGACATTGATTTAAAGGTGCTTGTTGTATTTTCTTTTTATGGTGGTGTTTATGGTATATGAAAAGCCACTACCGTTACCTACAAAATTTAATGAGTGCCTATGAATCTATTATCATAAAATGTCAAAGTCATGTCAGGTAAGGTTGCAATTCTATAACGACCATGGAAGTAATAAGTACTACGGTTGTACGTAGTACTTATTACTTCCATGATAACGACTGATTTTGATATAAGTTCGGAACTATCGAGTTGACAACTGACTTCTCTAATCCAAGGTTTGTGAACGACGCGTCGTTCACAAACGTTACAGCACATGAGCACAAACTATATAGAGATACCTCGTTACAGTAGAGACGTTTGTGTGTAGCGATGGGCGATTGTTGAAAAAAATACAATCGACTGAATCGAAAATTGGGCTATTGCGCATTCGATTGTCGATTTAGTAGTTCCTGACCATGATTATTCGAATAACAATCGACGAACTACTAATTGTACGCACATCGCAAGCACATCAACTGCAGGCGTAAGAGCCACACGGATTTTTAACTACTGATTTGCAGCGCACTGTACGTAAACCGCACCATGTTATGTTAATACTAATTTAGTAGCACGCACGAGTATAGTAATTTATAGTAAGTGGGCTGCGCTTCAATCGAATTAGTAGTAAAAAAAATTGATTAGTCATTGCAACCCCGCCGCACACCGCTAGTAGATAACAATTACACAGGTTATTGACTTTTATCGACTGAACAAAACAATCGACTTAGTCGATTAAATTCAGTAATAATCGCCCATCGCTATTTGTGTGTAAAGTTGAACTCCGAGTGCGCACTCAGGTTCTGAAGTTCTGAACTCTGAACGTACCCCTGCAATAACCAGTGGAGTATCTTCATAGTGGGGTTAGTAGGGATCTGTGCTCTACGGTGTAGCGTCAAATCGTGGATTTTTGGTTAAATTTTTCAAATTTAATTTTCTTGATAAACTATTCTTATTTTTAGACCAGAGTAGCTGCATTATCTTATTCAAATCCGCCCTCAAGGTGTTTAATTATTGGGATCCAGTATATAAACGGCTTTAATTCATTCACACATTTTTAATTTCTTAATACCTTTGAACACTCTACATCTTTATAAAAAATTACATCGACTACAAACTTATAAGTTGCTCCAAACAATTCTCAAAAACTAGTACAATGAAAATTTTCTTCAAGACATTTGTCAAAACACTAATCGCTCCAAGTTTGAAAATAACTTGCTTTTAAAAACATAGACTATAATCATAGACAATAAGAATTCATCTCTACAACATCCCCTCTGAATTTTATATTGTCTCAAATAAAATTAAAACCAACCTGTATTTAACTTTAACATATTTTCCTAGAACACTCCATATACAACTTCAACATTGAACACATAATTAAAACAAAAATAAAAACCCATACTAGTATTCCCTACCTATCATTACATTCTACATACTATATTAAACCACCCCCTTAAATATAAATTTCAAATTAACAATCAAGACAATCTTAATACTATAACTAATACCTAAATTTCAAATCAATTCCAAAACATTATCTCTACAAAATATAACATCTAACACCTATCATAATTAACTAACTATACCACTAAACTCACTTCATTAAAGTTCACATCAAACTCACTGATCACTCACAATATGCTTTCTTAAACGTAAAAACTTGGTTCTGTCCAATCCTTTTGTCAAAATATCCGCAATATTAGAATTGGTTGGACAATAGAAAATTTCAATTAAATTTTGATCTATCTTTTCTTTAATAAAATGATATTTCACATCAATATGTTTGCTTCTGCGATTTAAAATTCCGTTTTTAATTAAAACAATAGCCGACTGATTATCAACAAATAATTGTGTTTTTGGAGTATGACCTGTAATTTCTTTAATCAGACTTTGAACATAAAGTAAATCTTTGATACATTCTGCGGCAGAGATGTATTCTGCTTCCGTACTGGAGAGAGCGGTGACGGACTGTTTACGCGAGCACCAATGTATGGGACCACCACTGTACAACATTACAAAGCCAGTCGTACTTTTCCTAGTATCAGGATCACCAGCGAAGTCTGCATCACAATATGCAGTCAAAACTAAACTATTTCCACGTAAATATTGAATACCAGAAGATATAGAGCTCTTAAGGTATCTGAAGAGATTTTTAATATTGGCAAAATCATTTAAATTAGGACACTCTTGATGTCTACTGCAATAACCAACATGAAATGAAGCATCTGGTCTAGTTTTGTTTACTAAGTATAGTAAAGACCCTATCAACTGCCTATAACGATGCACATCACTACTATTACCCTTCCCCTCTTGATGTGTATCAACTAAAATATTCGGAAAAATAATTTCTTTTAAGTCATTATATCCAAATTTATTTAACATTTGACCAATATAAGATTCCTGATAAATTTTCAAATAATTTTCTCCAACCTGTATATCAATACCGATAAACTTCTCAACTTTATCAAATTTTCTAATTTCAAATTCTTTTTGCATTCCTTTCATGATATTATTCAATTCATTTTCACAATTTCCTATCAAAATTCCATCATCAACATATATAGCCAAGTAAATTTCCTTTTCTTTACATAAAAACAAACATGGATCTAATTTCAGCTGTTCGAAACCCAATTTCTTTAAATATTCAGTTAGCCGCTTATTCCACATGAGCGGTGCTTGCTTAAGACCATATATACTCTTCTTTAATTTACAAATTTTATTTTCACCATAATCATAACCTAAAGGAATTTCCATAAAGATATCCTCATTTAATTCTCCATACAAAAACGCTGTCTTTACATCAAACTGTTTTAATTTTAGACCTTTCTGTGCAGCAATTGAAAGCAATAATCGTACACTAGTAGTATTTACCACTGGACTATAAGTCTCTTTGTAGTCTACATTATATTTTTGTAAAAATCCCTTAGCAACAAGTCGTGCTTTGTATCTTCCTTCCGACTTCACAGTAAAAATCCACTTACTAGTTATCAATCTTCTATTACCTGCTTCTATTTTATCAACTACTTCCCAAGTTTTATTTTTCTCCAAAGAATCCATCTCTTCTTTAATAGCTTTTTCCCATAAACTTCTCTCATCACTCTTCAACACCTCACTGTAAGTTAAAAATGATGTTTCTAAATCATAATCTTTCAACCTTATTGGTAATTTTCTATCTCTTTTTGACAAAATCCTTTTACTACTAATTTCTTCAACGGACTCCTCCGCATCCACAAACAACTCGTTTCCATCCACCGTCAATCTACTATTATCTTCAATCTCATTTCCATTATTCACTTCTTGACTACTATCTTCCAAATTAACTTCTCTTCTACTATTATTATCTAATAATTCTTCAGCAATACTATCTTCAAAAACATCAATTCCCTCATTTTCTATAACATCATTCCGTTCCTCCTCCAAAACATCTTCTACGACATCATTTCGCTCTTCAAAAATATTTTCTATGACATCATTTCGTTCTTCTTCTAAAATATTATCTATGACATCATTTCTCTCTTCTTCTAAAATAGAAAATTCCTCCTCCTTCGTTGCTTCAACATCTGTCTTCTTCTTCTTACTTTCTCCATACAAACTTCCCCTCTCAACTTGACAACCATCATCAGCTGTGATGACATTTCTTTTCTCGTTTTGTTCTTCCAACTCCTCTTCTTCTTTAAATAATTTATATAAATCTGTAACTTTCGCAATCCTATTACATTGCTTTAAAAATTCCAAAACATCCTTCGCATTATTATTAAAAGTCACATCTCTTGAATAAAATACCTTCAAACCCACCGGATCCCAAATCTTATATCCATTGTTCGTAAATCCTACTAGCAAACCCTTACCACATCTGGAATCTAATTTATTGAGTTTTGTATTTATTTTGTAATAAGCCAAAGAACCGAAAATATTTAAATGTTTCAAATTTGGAATTCTATTAAACCACATTTCTGCTGGCGTTCTGTCATTAATAGTATTAGAACACCTATTGGTTATGTAAGTTGCTGTTAACACCGCCTCGCCCCATAACTCTTGTGGTAACTTCATGTCAAACAAAAGAGCACGGGTTCGCTCCAAAATTGTTCTATTTAATCGTTCTGCCTTACCATTATGTTGTGGAGTATACGGTATTGTATAATCTATTGAAATTCCTTTACCTAAACAATATTTTTTTAAATTATTTGAACTATATTCACCGCCATTATCGCACCTAAATGTTTTTACTTTTAAGTTAAAGTGATTTTCAGATAAATTTATGTATTTAGTAATTTTTGAAAAGGCTTCACTCTTAGTTCTGATCAGATAAATTTTAGCAAAATGTGTATAGTCATCTAGAAAAGTGATAATATATTTATAACCATCATACGTGTCTGAACCTATTGGACCACAGATGTCACTATGAACTATTTCTAATGGCCTAGTAGCTCTATTCCTTTCGGTATTGAATGGTTTTCTGCATAGTTTTGCTTGTGTGCAGACTTCGCAGGTGTCAATATAATTATCACTATGTTTTGAATTTATTCCATTAACTATCTGTTTTGTTTTTGAAATTGATGTATGTGCCAAAGCTCGATGCCAAAAATTTATGTTTTGAATTAAGTTTACTGACTTTGTGCTTGACCGAGTTTTTGACAACTCTGCATAGTACAGTCCGTCACCCCTTAACTCACCAGTCACTAAGCAGCTGCCATCTCTTTCGTATACTTTACATTCTTTTCTGAAAAACACAATTTTATAATTATTTTCTGCTATTTTTGAAATTGAAATTAAGTTTTTCTTCAATTTCGGGACTAGTAACACATCATTGAAGGTAATGTTATGTGAATTTGTGTTAGACTTGCATAACACTTTACCCACAGTGTCTATAATGTGTGTATTACCATCAGCTGTTGAGATTCTATAATTGCACTTTTCTTTCAAATGTAAATATACTTCAGAATTAATTATGTGACTGCTAGCTCCGGAATCTAGTATGAACTCAATAGTTTCCTCCTCATCTCTGTCTAATTTTGTAAAATTACTCACCGAAAATTGTGGTTTCTCTAAACAAAATTTTGAAAAATGTGTGTTTGTCTTGCAAAACACACAATTGTATTTTTCTTTGCAATCATTATTTTTGTGTCCATTTTTCAGACATTTGAAGCATGTTATTATGCTGTTATTCTTCACGCTCTTGGATCCTTTATCATTTCTGCAGAATTTTGCTATGTGTCCTTTCTTACCACAATTATAACAAACATTTATTAAAAATGTATCACAATTTTCTTTATTTTTAGTATCCCGTTCTGTAATTTTTAGTTCTAATTGTATTCGGGAAATAAGATTCACAAAAGTTTTCTCTTCTTTAGCAGTTGATTCCCAAGCTGTCCTAAAGCTCGATAATTCTTTAGGTAAAATGCACAATATTTTCGACACAACCTCAGTATCAGTTAGATTCATCCCAGTACTTTTGATTGAGGTAACTATGTTCATTAGGTCGCCGATATCTTCTAGTAAATCTGTTTTTTCGAATTTATAGTTATAAAAATCTTGGAGTAAATGACACCTCTGTGTGTCAATTTGGCCCAAAAATATCTTATCCAATGTGTCTAAAATTTCTTTTGCGGTTTCACAGTCAATTATACGTCCAATATATGAAGTATCTACAGAATTAATTATTGTAAATCTGGCTTTTGCATCTTTACTAATAAAATCTTCCTTTAGTAATTAAACAACTTTAAACGGTTTAAATCGCGTATATTTTTCATTATTTTATCCCGACGTTTCAAACACTTTGCAGTGATGGGATAAAATAATGAAAAATATACGCGATTTAAACCGTTTAAAGTTGTTTAATTACTATGTGTAACAATCGCGAAAACCTAAGACAAAATCTTCCTTTATTTTTTGTTCATCATTTAACCCTTGTATAACTGAATTTAGTCCTTTTGATAATAGTAATAAATGTAATTTCTTTTTCCAAATAATATAGTTCGTATTTTTATCTAGTTTTGACAGTTCCTCTGTCATGTTTCTATATAATTATTTCCAGTAAATAAATATTATAATAATTTCATCACCATATGGTTTCCAGGGTAGGTAGCTCAGCTCATCTTCATCTTATCCTTGAGGGCAAAGGGCCCATGACCTCTTATTCAAATCCGCCCTCAAGGTGTTTAATTATTGGGATCCAGTATAAAAATGGCTTTAATTCATTCACACATTTTTAATTTCTTAATACCTTTGAACACTCTACATCTTTATAAAAAATTACATCGACTACAAACTTATAAGTTGCTCCAAACAATTCTCAAAAACTAGTACAATGAAAATTTTCTTCAAGACATTTGTCAAAACACTAATCGCTCCAAGTTTGAAAATAACTTGCTTTTAAAAACATAGACTATAATCATAGACAATAAGAATTCATCTCTACAACACATTATAGTATATTAGTATAAATATTATTTGTAGATTGGTATCTTAGCTTCATACTCATCAAGATGAATGAACCCCCTGATTCTGGTGGAACATTAGCTATATTAAAACCTCCTTCTCCAGCCACGTTTGAATCAATAACAATGTCTGTTGATGATCTACCATATGAAACAGTAATTCGTAAGCGTTCGAAAGCGAAAAAAGCACGAAAGATTAATACAGATCATTCTCGTTCCGAGTCAGAGTCGTCCAATGACACACTCATATTAAAATCAGATGTAGTTCTCCAACCTGGTCAACACTCTCTCCCTGATTCAGTTTCCTCTGTCAGAGATCCAAACACCCATATTGACCAACAAATAGCCCCTTCTGTCCCTCTGCCTGATTCCCCTCGAGTTTCTCCACTCCTATCACAAAATTCTTATGTCCCAACTGGTCGCCAGTCATATGGCCCAAATGATCGTGGTCCATTTACGGTACATGTACAGAGAAATGAATCGTCTCCAACTGCTGGCACCTCGTTACATCCGGTAACGTTTGGCAGATTTTTATTTAGTCGTTCCAGAGAGTTTGAAGGAGTTATAGATGGTTCCATCAAAAGCGTCGGTCGAAATAGAATTTCTTTAGATTTTCACTCGGCTGCCTGTGCCAATAAATTTATGGATTCTCCGTCTCTATCTCATAATAAATTTAAAGCTTTCATTCCATCCTTTATTATAACGAGATTAGGCATTGTCCGTGGCATCCCAATCGATATGTCTCCCGAAGAAATTATGACAGAAATGAAGGTTCCCAATGATTGTGGTCCCATAATTAAAGCTCATCGTCTTAATTTTAAAGTTATCATAGAAGGATCTACACATTGGAAACCTTCTCAAACGGTCGTATTGACTTTTGATGGCCAAGTCTTTCCCTCACGAGTTTTTTTGGGTTATAACTCAATTCCTGTTGAGTTATACTCTTTACCTACCATACAATGTTATCAATGCTGCCGATATGGCCACACCAAGACTCAATGCCGCTCAAAACCCACCTGTTTTAAATGTGGTCTAAACCATTTAGCAGATTCCTGTGAAAAAGATGTTGATAGTGCAAAATGCATATGGTGCGATGGTAATCATTTCGCTACCAATAAATGTTGTCCGGAATATCAAAGACAAAAAAATATTAAACTTGTCATGTCTGAAAAAGTTATATCGTATGCTGAAGCTTCAAAAATGGTTCCTGTGTCTAAATCATCGTATGCTGATATTGCCGCACCCTCTGTAAGATCTTTTCCTCCGCAAAATCGCTCTATTAAAAATTTGACAATTGAACCATCTAAAGTTCATTATAAGAAAAAAGTTTCCAAAACTGTACATGTCTCTCCTACTTCCCGTGTTGGGTATGATCGGGCTGCCCACTTAAACTTAATAAGGACTGATTATGATGCTCCCTCCCAAAATGGCTGTGCCCTCCCTAATCCTATAGGTAAAAATTCTGAAATGCCTACTGTTCCTGATATTATAGCAGAGCTCATAAAGCTTTTAAATTTGTTATCAACTGTTATGTGTAATTCTTCTTCCTCTTCCCCAAACGCTTTACCGTCCAACGATGCCTTCAACTTGAATACTCTCTTCTCTCTTTTCCAAAATGGATCCCTCCGACAGGATCCTCCAGTGGAACTGTCGTAGTTTAAACAATAAAAAAACTGATTTAATATTTTTAATTAATAAATACAAACCATGCATCCTGTCTTTCTCTGAGACATGGCTTAGACCTGATTCCCTTTTTAGGTTATCTGGCTATGTTGATGTACGAAGAGATCGACAGGATGGTTGTGGTGGTGTTGCTCTTTTTTTAAAAGATAATATGTCATTTTCACCTATTTCAATTCCTTCTCAGATTGGCTTTGAAGCTGTGGCTGTCCGTACAAAATCTTTTGTAATAATTTCCTTATATATCTGCTCTCCTTCCATATCTATTATCCGTAAGCTTATCCCTATTCTTAACTCCCTTCCTAGACCTCTCCTAGTCCTTGGCGATCTTAATTGCCACCATACTGTTTGGGGCTGTGGTATTTCAGATTCTTCTGGAGTTTTTCTATTAGATTCCCTTGATACTCTTAATCTGTGTATTCTTAATGATGGTTCTCCCACAAGAAGAACCCGCCCAAACGAATTTCCTAATGCAGTTGATCTATCTCTCTGCTCTCCAGATCTTGCATCTCTTTTGTCATGGCACGTTCTGCTTTCAACTCATGGCAGTGATCATTGTCCTATTATTCTAAATACACTCGAGAGCAATGAATCCGGGTCACTTAAAGAATGTTAAAAATCTCGGAAACTAAAAATGATAGGTTAATGCAATAAATTGTATTTAATAGACAATGTAATACTCCTTAAATGAAAGTAAAAAAAATATCAGTCACCATACATTTTATTAACACAAAATTACATAAAGAAAAAAACTGCTGATCTCTCCTTAAAACAAAAATAGGAAACATGAAATTTTTAAACTTTATTACGATTTTCTTGAATTTTAATACTTCTTATTGCCTCCTCGTGCTTCCATTACTGCGTTTACGCGGTTTGGCATGCTGTACACCAAGTTCCTTATACGATTTTGGGGAATATTCTCCCATTCCTCTGTGAGAGCAATTTTGAGCTCACGAAGCGTGATTGGGGGATGGTTTCGTTGTTTTACGCATCTGCCTAGCTCGTCCCAAGCATGCTCGATCGGGTTGATATCCGGGCTGCGCGCTGGCCACTCCATACGAGTAATGTTCATCTCTTGAAGGTAGTCATTCACAATCCTACCTGTATGAGGTCGGGCATTGTCATGCATAAATATAGCATCCTCACCTAAATTGACCATAAATGGACCAACGTGATCATTGAGGATTTCTTCCACATATCTTACGCTAGTTAAAGAGCCGTTTTCTATGATCACCAGCTCTGTGCGACTTTCAGAAGAAATTCCGGCCCACACAAGTACAGACCCACCACCGTAGGCTACTTTTTCTTCGATGCATGCTTGCTTGAATCTTTCCCCTGGTCTTCGATACACTCTGTGTCTTCCATCGTGCTTGTAGAGCATAAATTTTGATTCGTCGGAGAACATAACTTTTGACCAATCTTCAATACTCCAATTTACGTGGCTCTGGGCATATCTTAGTCTCGAAATACGATGCCCACGCTCCAGTTTAGGGCCGTTTGCAGGTCTAAGGGGTTTTAAGTTAGATTCAGCAAGCCGACGTCTTACTGTCCATGCACTTGGGTTACTTCCTCCGAGGCGTCGAAACTGATTGGTGAGTTCAGTTCCTGTGAGAAAGCGATTTCGAAGCATGGTGTTCACCAAGTATCGGTCTTCTCGTGCTGTGGTACACCTGGTTCTGCCCGTTCCTGGTCTGCGTAGGTTAGAACCAGTTTCTTCGTAACGTCGGAGAACTCTTTGTACTGTTGACAGCGACACACCGACAGTCCTGGCTGTATCGCGCTGACTCCGGCCGGTTTCCAGCATTGTAAGTATTCTGGTGCATTCTTCAGGCGTAAGCGACATAATTTCAGCTTGAATAATGAATATAGAGCACTATCAACATGGTTTATGTACCCACATAAATGACAGATTACAAACAAAAGCAAAACCAAATGCTGTAATTTCGTAGTTCCATCTTCGAAAGTGGCCCTTTTTCAAATTTGATTTTTTTATGATATAACTTTACAATAACTAAGAAGTTTTAATACCTTCATTTAAGGAGTATTACATTGTCTATTAAATACAATTTATTGCATTAACCTAGCATTTTTAGTTTCCGAGATTTTTAGGATTCTTTAAGTGACCCGGATTCATTGCTCTCGAGTGTATTTCACTAAATTTGGCTCCAACAGTCTATCGAAATTCACCTCTTCTTAAATATATTTTAAATGACAATGCTAACTGGGATAAATTTAATGAAATTGCAGAGGTCAATATTTCTAAACTACCCGTGATTAAAATCAATAACATTAAAATTTGTTCGGAGGGCCTTGCTAAAGCTCTTTTAGATTGTGCTGATATGTCTTTCTATATTAAAAAAAGTAGTTCGAGTAAAATACCTTCTCCTCCATGGTGGGATAAGGAATGCTCGGAGGCAATTAAATTTCGTAATGAAACTGAAACTACCTTTTGCCTCTCCATGACAAAAGAGAACTTCATGCTATTGAACAAAGTGATTGCTCAATCAAAACGTCTCTTCCACACCAAAAAATTCCATGGTTGGAAATCTTTTTGTTGCTCTATAGGCCCGCATACTCCACTATCAATTATTTGGAATAAAATTCACAGATATAGAAGAGCTTGGTGCCCTCCTCACCGTCGTTGTTGCCCGAGTCAGTCTTGGGCTGACTCGTTTATGGACAAATTAGCGCCTCAATATTGTCCTCTACCTGATGAACTTCCTTCTCATTTTACCTATAGTTCTAACGACGTTTTAGATCAGCCTTTTTCTATCGTAGAGCTGAAAAACGTATTGAAATCGGTCAAAGATTCTGCTCCAGGTATGGATGGCATTCCTTATTCCTTTGGCTAATGACTGTGTCCTGAATTATTATTTATGCCTTGTTAATTCTATCTTTGATTCTGGCTATGTCCCTGATAGCTGGAAATCGCAATTTATTATTCCTATTCTCAAACCTAACAAAGATCCAGATGATCCATATTCTTACCGTCCTATTGCTCTTTCATCTGTTTTAGCTAAAATAGCTGAACACCTTATTAAAAATCGACTCGAGTGGTATGTTGAATATTATGAATTACTTGCTAAATCTCAGTATGGTTTTAGGAAAGGAAAAAGTACCATGGATAGTCTTAGTATATTCACTACAGATATAAGACTTGGTTTCTCTCGTGGTGAATCTATTGTCGGAGCTTTCCTTGATATATCTGCTGCTTACGATAATGTTCAACTTTCAATACTAAAAAGTAAATTAATTAAATTAAAAATTCCTGTTAAATTAAGAAATTTTATTATGAACCTTTTGACGGAGAGATTTATATTTTTCCGCTGTGACAATCCTTCTATTTCACCGAGTAGAGTTATCTGGCGTGGTTTACCCCAAGGATCGGTGCTTAGCCCTCTCTTATACAATATTTATACGTATGATTTAGAGTCATCTGTTGGTCTTTGTCGTATTTTACAATATGCTGATGATATTCTCATTTATAATTCCAATAACAAAATCGATGTGGCAAGTGACTGTCTCTCTGACTCGCTAAAGCAATTGAATGTTTGGCTTAGCGAAAATGGTTTGGAACTCTCTCCTTCTAAAAGTAATATTGTACTCTTTACCCGTAAAAGAAACCCCCCTCCTATCAATATTTTCATTAATAATTGTCAAATCTCAGTTAGAGAATCAATCAAATTTCTAGGTCTTGTTTTAGATAATAAGTTAAATTTTCGTCAGCATTGTGAATACATTATCCAAAAATGTGAAAAAAACATCAACGTTCTAAGATGCTTATCCGGTGTTTGGTGGGGAGCCCATCCTTTTAACTTAAAACTTTTATACAATGCAATTATTCGAAGCGTCTTAGACTATGGATGCTTTCTTTTGGATCCTGCTAACAAACTAAGCCTTAGTAAACTTGATTTGATTCAATCGAAAGCTCTTCGTATTATCACAGGAGCTATGAAGTCTTCTCCAGTCAATGCTCTCCAAGTTGAGTGTGTTGACCCTCCCCTTCACCTTCGTCGTCAATTCCTTGCTAAAAGATTCTTTTTCCGATTTATCCAATTCTCTAATCATCCTTTGATTCCAAAATTACAACTGCTTCATCAATATGTCAACTCTACTCGTTTTTGGAGATGTAAACATTTTCCTTTGCTTGTTAAGAGTTACGTTATTTTTAATTCCTTAAAAGACCCTGTTTATCGTTCTCAAAAGCTTCCAATGTTCAATTATGAATTTAATGTTATTATATCTCAACCTCATATAATTTTAGAATTTGATATTTGTAAAGGTGACCTTTATGCAGATGAATACTTCCGCGAGCTACTTAAAAGAGATTGGCGTGATTGGCATACAATATTCACAGACGCTTCAAAACTTTCACCAGTTGGCTGTGTTGGTTATGGCATTTTTCATGCTCAATACGATATCGTTTAAAAAGTCAAATGTCCACCTGAATCATCTGTTTTTACTGGGGAATGTTTGGCTATCCTTGAGGCTATTAAATATATCCTTCTCTTCAAGCTGCATCGGTCTATTATATTTTCTGATTCTCGGAGTTCTCTCCAATCATTACTTTCGAACCCTTTTTCTTCTAATGCACACAACCCAATTTTATTTCAAATTAAAAGTTCTATTGCTGAATGTTATACTAAGGGTTTTGACGTTATTCTTGCTTGGATACCCAGTCATGTTGGGATTTCTGGCAATGAACGAGTTGATAAAGTTGCTAAAGATGCAGTTGTTTGTGGAGATAAGGTTCCTTTTATTAATTACTGCCATGACTTATTATGTCTTCCAAAATCTTATTTATCAAAATCTTGGTCATTACATTGGAGAACCAGTAGTCGGTCAACTGGATCTGGTTTTGCTAAAATGCAACCTTTGATTCCGAACAAACCGTGGTTTGCCCGGATAAAGTTAAGCAAACGTTTTACATCATCATTAATCCGTATGAGGTTGGGTCATTGTTGTACTCCTACTCATTTAAAAAAGATTCATGTTAAAGATTCTTCTATATGTGAAAGTGGTTTGGATGAGGGGGATCTCAATCATATATTCTTTTCATGTCCCCTTTATAACCATGTAGCGTTTTATTTATGCCTTGAATCTTTAAAAGTTTCCTTTCCAACTTACATGCCTGAACTTTTATCGTCTAATAATTTTGATATATATATAAAATTTTATCTGACTTCCTCTCTCTCAATAATATTCACATATAATAAGTTATATTTATATCATGTTAATTTTAATCATTCCTTATTCAATATGTAATACTTTGTACTTCTCCTTATATAAAAATATGTATATGTTAGTTATTTTCTATCCTATATGATATTATATAACCACGTTAGTTATTCTGGTCATCACTTTTTAATAGCAAAATTTTGTCTTTTATTGATTTAATTCTTGACGTGAAACTGGCACAAATGTCAATTTGACAATTGCCACATTAAAAAAAAAAAAAAAAATCTTCATAGTATCCATGTTTATTCATACCGATTAACTCCTCCGAGCGTAAGGGAATATCAAAGGCAAACATAAAATAAAGTATGAATCAATTATTTTAGTTATTTTATTGGACATGTAGCAAAATATTTCAGTCCCATCACCATCTCAATTCTTAACATAGTATGTACAAATGTTAAATCACAGGTACAATCAGTTAGGCATGTGTCTGGGTACAACTAAGCTCATAAGTCCAAGAGCCCCTACGACACATGGTGACAGAGTGGGAGCCCCACTTCCAACCCCGAGGGCAGCGCACGCGACACGTGGAACCTTCAGCCAGTCCGGAGTCTACTGTTGCTCCTTTGCAGCTTATCCTGCCGTGAGGTGGAGGTGTCGGCGGCAGGCACCAAGATTTCACTGCAAAAAATGTGGTAGATTTGAATCTGCAAATATATCATGTAAAATATTGTATGCGTGCAGCTGTCCTTGCAAATCTGCCTTGCGCCAAATGTCTTATGTTCTTATTATTCTTCCGATACTTACAAAATTAACTATATTTATTCTTAGAATATTAAAGCCATAGTTTCTTTTTAAACTGATTTTTTCATTTCTCATATTTGGAAAGTAGTGTTTGTTTAATCTGAGTACCCGGTGGAAGACGCTGCTTCCCACTTAACTTCCTTCTCTAGAGAAGGAAGCATTTTTTTCCCTAGCGTAACCATGGTAAACATTGTTGTAAACAAAATAAGATTTCTAAGTTTTTCCGTAAAATACATACATACATAAAATCATGCCTCTTACCCGTAGGGGTAGGCAGAGACCACAGATGTCCACTTGCTACAATCCTTACAAATCTCTTTCGCTTCATCTACACTCATCAAACCTTTCATTCATAAGCGTCGGTTTAGGGTACTCCTGTCCTGGCCTTTTCAGAACGTCTTCAATCTGATTTCGGAACGTTCGCCTAGATCTACCTACCCCTTCCAACACTTCCGTTCAGTAATAAAACAATGGTTATACCTACTAATTGTACTAGTTTGTGTTTATGTAAAAGCTAAAAGAACTAGTTTATAACACAATTAATGAGACTTATTCAAGTTAGTGTAATTCCATTGATGACCTAGAGAGAGTGCGAATTAAAATAAGTAATACTCATGTAGCGGGATGGCACCCGGGTGGACGCATTGTGTCCACCCGGGTGCCATCTAGCCATATTTAACATTTAAAAGTGTCTATATAATGTGGCGGGGTGTTAACTTAATATAAGGTACTTATAAAAAAAGTAACATTATTTTACCTAAATTTCACAAATTGTTTTAATTTCTCAATTAATCAATCAATCAATCATCATTTATTTACAAGAATACAAAGTTATAAAAAGGTCTTACACATTATGGCGATTTGTTCTTGTATTCTGCCTGCCTGCATGCTGGCGTGCAAATATTAAAATATATATATCTATGTTTAAATTTTATATATCTATGTATCTTCTACTCATGGTATGTTTTTCAGTATATATATGTATCATTTTTATTTTAAATAGGTAACTATATCAGTTATATGTTATAAAAACATTTTTGTTTCATTTCCTCATATTTTAAACTAGCTTTCCGGGCGCGGCTCCACCCGCGCGTATGTCGGTTATGGCGCAAAAACCTCTTTTTGCGCAGTTGGATAAAAACTACCCTATGTTTTTTCCCGGGTCTCAAACTATTTCCATACCAAATTTCATTCAAATAGGTCCAGTAGTTTTGCCGTGAAAGCGTAACAGACAGACAGACAGACAGAGTTACTTTCGCATTTATAATATTAGTACTGATGAAAAGTTGTGTGTTGAACAAGTATATAAGTCATCGATTCCTACTTAGACTATGGCCACATTAATTTTAAATAGGTACTATTCATGTTGTTATTACCAATATTATAATATAAAAACTACAACTTTTTATTTTCCTTATATTCATAGTGAAAAGCAGAGTGTTTAACATGGGTGATAATCATGAATTCCAATTTTGGCTATAACTGCTTAGTACATTCCAAACAAAAATTAAATTTATATATCACAAGTTGTTCAAATCTCTCAATTAATTTTAAATAGATACTACGCGCCTACTAATGTGATTAGGTACTATTAATGAATATTTTAGAAAAACTACTTTTTTAACTTTCCTTATAATCGAAATAAAAAGTAGAGTGCTTGACACGGGTTAGAGTCAACAATTCCTTCTGACTAAATACCTCGTATGGGAATTGATTCCTTTCGACACTTGTATAACAATCTACTATTTCGCAATTGTTTTGAAATTACATAAATTTGCACAAACCGGACGTAGGAGTTCTCTGAAAGTTCAGTAAATTTCTCAGATCTTGCACACTACTCGATTTATATAACGATTCAACCAAACAAGAAGCTTATGTTAAGTCATACGGATCTTCATGAATTCCTTGTCTATACCAAATGTAACAGGTAGGTAAAGAAATATGGTAATATGTGTGAGTCACATAATATCATCATATCCTACTATCCTACTAATCCTTCCTACTAATATTATAAATGCGATGCGAGTATGGATGTATGGATGTATGGATGTTTGTTACTCTTTCACGCAAAAACTACTGAACGGATTTGAATGAAACTTTGCAATAATATAGCTTATATATCAGAATAACACATAGGCTATAATTTATAAAGATATACTGTGTAAATTGACGAAAATATCAAAAAAACTGTTAACAAGCCACACTAGAAATTTTTGCGACGTCTCAACCCGGATGAAGGCTCGCGTCAACAATGTCGTCCGAAGTGCGCGCGCCCCGGTGTCGCGGGCAGCGTTGCCATGGAAACAAAAAACAACTGATTAGAAATTAGCTCGACAAGAAATGTCAAAAAGCAATTGTATAAATAAGCTAGATCATGGTCTAAGAAAACAAGGTCTTCTACTCCCGAAGAATCACAGGCTTGCGTCACTACCAAATTGGCTCTTTATTAAATCGTGATTGCAGCAGAATACAAGTTCATGGTTCTTTTTCATGCAAATGTTTTGTTATAAAATATCAATACAATATTTCAAACGTCTAATAGAAAGTCACACATGAATCAATGTTCATCTCAGTAAATGGTATGAAAAAAGTTGTCTCCCTATGGTTCCACCATTTTGACAAATATCGCCGTCTCTGTCTCACGTATATGATTTGAATCTGTTTCGCTGTCGCTCATGCACATATGCGCAGTGATTCGCAAACTTTGTGGTCGGCCCATTTCTGGAAGCTACGAGTATAATAAAAAACATGTAATTTTTTTTCTATTGTGACGGAACAAGCTAACAAGCTCGAGGCCCACCTGATGTTAAGCAGACTAACCTCTGCCTATAACAGATGCATTTCGTCACAAGTCACGAATTGCACTGTGCCTGTCCCCAGGAGACATAGATGTTAAGTCTCTGTACCTGTAATTTCACTTGCTCTCAAGGACTGCTGCCGGAACACACCGTTAGGTGCTTGGCGACAGATTTTCTACTTGAGGGGGTCGCTAGCCAGGCGGGCATTCGCAAAATGCCATTCCACCATGCAAAAAGTAACTGTAAGAGTAAAAGTAGAAAAAGCAGTGATTTGAAGTTTTTTCATTTCCTGCAAAATTGTTTCATTCTTACTGCGACTACTAAATATGGTATGTAATGTAAAATTTCTTTGGTTATATAACGTATCTACCTAATTGGTTTTTACTTCCGATATTTTTGAGCTTTCTTTGAAACTAAATTGTACACCAAAATACAGATAACTGGCTTTTTCTTCGGCATAGAAAATAATTACCTACTTGATTTCAATCTACGAAAAATTTAGGCCTATTAGCATCGACGGTACCCATTATAAGAAAACTACGAACATACACTGTACGAACTTGATAACCATAATTTATTCAAGAATCATTAATCTGTTTAACTTAAATTAATTTCAGAGATTTTCTTTATTAAAAAAAAGGTGAAATCTATTAACTGTTATTTTACTGCCCCCCAATTTCCTCAAATTAGGTATACCTAAAGTTTGAGAGCCGTTGATGACGGTATGCTTGACAAACTTGTGTCCCGGTCACGTGACATCCGGTCTCGGAGTGTAATACCTGGCGTAGTATATTATTGTACCATGAGCTAGATTAACACATTTTATCATCATCCATTAACCCGCGGGTGAAACCGCGGGGCGCAGCTAGTTAAGTATATTTCTCAATATAACGTAAAAGGGTCACGTCAAAGTATCGCGTTCGTCACCCGTGATTACGTAAAAAAACATATCACGGGCGTGTACATATCATATATGTACACGCCCGAAAGTAGGCAGAGGTATCAGAAAGTAATGTAAACGGGGGCGTACCTATTGCCATGTACTGGGCACAGATCCAGAAGCCGGACTGTTACTAAAAATGTCTAGGTCGTATAGGACCCTATTTAGGCAAGTTTTATCTAGTATTATTTTATTATAGTTCGGGATATATTTTGTTAGTATCGGGCACAGATTACCCCCTAAGGGTAGGGGTGATCTGTGGTAGCGGGTAGTTTGTTATAAACATGATGTGCTTGTAGTTACACTACCCTTAGCTTTTCCTGTATTTCAATCCGGAAATGGCTAGGTGAATTTTCATAATGGTTCAAAGTCAAAATATATAAATTAGTATTAACGACGCGTGGCTTTTTAAATATCTGAGAGGCTGCCCACTATCACACTTGACTGGAAAGTGATGATGTGATCGAAGATGTCGTTTAGGTGAACCAAAAAATACGCTGCCAACAGCTGCCGATAGCCTTTGACCACAATCTCACCTATATAGATAAGTATAAAGTACCTTCCTCGACAAAATCACCACGAGGTTGAGAACGCACGTTCCACGAAAGTCCCCTTTCTCAGTCCTTCAGAGGGCAATACAGCACTTTATTATTCCACTACAGTACCCTATTCAGAGGTCAAGACAAAGATGCTAAACCTAGAATAGGAACGAGCACACCGTTACAGATTCTGTATTAGGCGTACATTCATTATTTTATCATTATCATTCGGAAAACACCCTATTATCATGCAAAATTGGCTCTGCAGCGATGGAAATTTCCATCTTTGTCGTATAAATAATTCATGAATCGGTATAATATACCATAATTTCCCTCGTCCATTTTAATTTTGCCTATTTGCTACTGTGCACTTTAGACTCAACACAATACTTTTTTTTATGCCTGATAGGTTAGCCTTTGACCACTATCTCACCTGAGGGTAAGTGATGATGTGGTCGAAGATGCTGTACAGGCTAAACTAGAATTACTGGCTCTCAAGGATGGCTGCCGGAACACACCGTTAGGTGCTTGGCGACAGATTTTCAACTTGAGGGTGGTAGCTAGCCAGGCGGGCATTCGCAAAGTGCCCTACCACCATGCTATAACGACTGCTATCCTAAGACAATAACCGGGACCGACGGCTTAACGTGCCCTCCGAAGCACGGAAGCGCTCAGTAGTAATGTCACCAGCGGTCACCCATCCAACTCCTGACCGCGGCGGACTTTGCTTAACTTTGCTGATCGATTCAGAATGCCTAAGCAAACTTCGCTACGAGCACTTCAAAAATGTGTAGGTAGGTATACTGCAACACAGAACCATTTGCATTTCATCAAACACTGCAGACAACAAAGAAGTCTTTCATTATAACTAGTCTTATTTCCGCGGGGGCGGAGTCGGAGACGGCATGGAGGTTGTATGTTTCTTATAATCTTGTCCTCTCAAATTAATATATTAGTTGACACTCTTCTCTTCACACTACTTACAAAGAATTACACCTATAATACTTATAAGAATATTTCAATGGATGTAGTCTGAAGATGATTCAGCATTAGGAAGTAGGAACCTACGTGTGTGGCGACCTGGTGACAACGTGAATTATCACAAGTGCAATAATTAATATTAGATCGTCTGAGATTCGCTCTAAATAATGCAGGTGTATTAAACATTCTGTTTCAGACATTTTGGCAAGTGGCCCAAATATTTTGATTCAGGTTCAAGCATAATCATAATACCCACTTTTAATACTAAAAATTTTCCGCAGCGCAAAAATTTACACTAAAAATACTATTCTACGATTCTTAGACGAGAGCTTGTTAAAATGAGCTTGCCGTTATTTTGAAATATTTACCTCTGCATATGGGTAGATATCCCATCCATTTTTTATCCTCTCCACATATAAGATTTGATGATCCATGCAGTTCAGCCTTAGGATCACGACATGCAAAATTGCACGAATCATTTTGTCCTCCACAATGCGCCACCAAATATTTTGGCAATGGACATGTTTGAGTCAGCACATGTACTTCCATAAAGCAATGTTTCAGAACCTGGAACGATAACATGGCCATTAAACATGTCAATGAAACATAATTTATGTACAAAGTCAAATCTAAATTGAGTATACTCACTTTTCCTTTATACGTGATTCGACCGACAATTGCGTAGGAACCTTCGGCAAGTAGTGAACCAAAATTCACTCCATGCAAGTGCTCATATTCTACGCCTTTGGGTATTTTTAAGCCTGAACAAGATCTTATATGAGGATAAGGTAGCATGACACGGTTTGATCCAACTTTAGCTAGCAAAGTTCTATCGTGAGGACACTTAACACATGCATCCTCAAAGCTGTAAAATGCTGGAACAATACACAACTCATTAACAATCAATGATAGCGATATGCAGTCCTAAATAAAGAAAAGTGGTTAAATGTTAGTCTACCTTCAGGAATATTATTCAATTCCCTCTCTCGTAATCGAGCAGACAAGTGCCTGCTGTGACGATAATAATTGTCACTATCCGCACGGACAACATCTGCACCAGGATATAGGTAAGACACTTCGTTATTCAAATTCTTCTCATCCATTTCTTTAGCGTACGCATCAGAGAGATAAAAGAGCCTTGGGTCCTCTCTGGGTTGGTGGACTTTGATCGTCTTCGGTGTGGTGGTCGGTAGGTCGTCGGACAGAAACTGCATCGGCGTGCGTAACTTTGACAACCCGCTGCGATTATTGTCATAATCATTGCTTTTATGAGGTATAGAACGTCGACTATGAGGATTGCTTACTTTGGAGGAATATTTATGATACGATTCTTCTTTCGGTACAAGTCTGACCCTGGAACGGAAAATACCTGTTTAAAATTAAATTAATGACGTCAGTAAATTTCTTATCTAAAAACAGGTGAGATATTTCTTAACAAATCAAAATATTTACAGGAACACTTCAACCGAAATGTTATGAATACACCTTGTAATATCTACCTTGATTAGGTATGCATAAACCTATTATGAAAGCAATGATGAAATGCATAGGCGTTATAGGAATAGAAATGACGTAAAGGCGCTATTCTAGGGCCAAGATATTGAGCATTTGTTAGTAAAATATTACCAGAAGCACTTCTATCTCCGTTTTGATTGTTTAGTACCATTTGATACGAAACGTAGACGTATCAGTAGTACGGGTTATTGGTCTAAACGCGTCATCCAACACACATATTTTGATATATGAGGCTGATAAAGTATGATTTAGGAATTGAGTACCTAAGTAGTAGACTGCAATAATATTAATTTATTTTAGAAGTCTGTCTGAAAACAGAGACCCAGATGTTAAGTAAAATAAACTGCATAGCTGAATCTGGTGTAATATTATAAATCAAATATTGATCTTCATAGCCAAACTTTGTAGGATTAAGAGGTTACGAGCACGAGGTCAAATACTTAAAATTTTTGACGATGACAGTAGGGGAACCTGGGGACACTTGATCCCCCCTTTTCTTTTTCATCCCTAATTTCCTTAGTGACTATCCATTTTAAAAGATATTGGTACTGAAATACGTGAAATTTATTTGCCTATAATTGATGTAAGACCCAAACATATAAGTGTCTTAATTTAATAGTTATTTGACTAAAAGTAAAAATAGGGAATGATATCAAGTGTCCCTTATATACGTAAGACTTGATCCCCCCATCTGGATGACTTGATCCTGGGAGATCATAGTCTCCCATATCTAGGTTCACATGATACTATTACTAAGGAAATAAATAAAAAATGTTTTTAGAATATGATAAACTTTTTTAGATTGTTTTCAAAATCACATGACATAGGCATATCACACCGTTTCCATACATAAATCAATTTTTAAATTTGAAACTTCCGCTTCGTATTAAAAAAACAAAAACAAACTCAAAACAAAATTATTTCTTCAATAACAAAAGAACTCAAATGTCTAGCAATGACACCCTAAATAAAATTTAAACATAATTAAGATAAAGACATGAAACACTGTCTTATTGAATTGAACCCAGGACATGTGAAACAAAATTTCAAGTTACGTTTAAGCTTAATTTAGTTGTTCTAGCAAAATAATCAACATTAATAAATATTACTGTAACAATCTTAAAACAGTTATAAAAATTAAATCTTATTATAAATTTTGGTCTAATTAAGTCTTATCATCTAGGTGCCTATCTTAATTTAATCACGTCTCTTTTTTCAATTTACTTTTTGAACTTCTGTAATGATTTCGGGAATTCAAAGCTGATATCATCTACTGCAGGCCACTTGAAAAATTACCTTCTCTTGTTTTGTATACTCTGGGCATATCGGTAATCTGAAATTAATTGAAAAATAAAAGTTAAGGGACACTTTATCCGAGAGGATCAAATCTCCCTTAGCTAAGTGTACCAAGTGTACCCTGAGCAGTTTAAGGTTATAAACAAGAATATTTTCAAATGTCTATTAGATTACCACTTTTCTATGCTACAAGTCGCTACTTATATATATAATGACTCGAATTAAATTCATACACACCTAAAAACCATATTTACATTAATGTTAAATCAAAATGTAAACTTACGGAAATTTTCTCTCTGCTACAACAAACACTTGGTCGTCCGCTATTTACAAACGCGTCAAATTTGACAGGTGAACTAACTTTAGAAAGTTAGCGGGTACCATAGACAACCGATGCTGCCACTATAAAATTTAATATTACCCATACAAGTTCTGAAAATCTCGTGTACCTAGTCTCCCGTAAGGATCAAGTATCCCCAGTTTCCCCTAACTGAAGGTATTTATGTTTTATTGTCCATATGGTACAATTTGGCTAGAAATCCTGAAACCACGAAACAACAGTGGAATCTGTATTTATAACATCTGTTAAGAGGCAACATGAGGTTAAACACTTTAACGATATCCAACTCGATAATAGTTTCCATATTTTTTAACCTAAAACTATAAATACCTTGAAAGTAAGTCCAAATTAAAATTAATAGTTGGTACTTATATATTATAGAGACTTTTGGACTTATAAAAGAATTTGAAGGGATCAAGATAGATCTAGATTTCTTGTCTTAGATAAAGATAAAGCTACAGTATCTTACATTTTATTGCAATTACATGCAAATAGTAAATTTTATTTCTCCTCGTTCATTTCTCTCCGGCTATTGACATATTTCAGACACATAGAATACAATGCCACGGTCACCTTAGCCTTGAAAATATTGAGTTAATTTTTAGCTGTGAAGTTATTTAGAGAAATGAGGATAGTGCGGTGCACTAAAACAACAGTCTTTTAATGTGGTGCCAAAGACTCTGCGTCAGTGTTAAAAATAATGATTCAACTTTCACCTTTATACCCACAGATATAAGTTTCATATTGATTTTACAGTTTTTGAGTGATACAGACCTGTTGATGTCTATGTCCGGTCGCCAGGCGCCAAGAGTTCCTATAAACACAATGTTTTATGAAATTACAATTTGTTGAAGGTGTCGGTTATAAGCTGCGGTGTCAACTGTCTGGCCGTCACAGTTGCATCCGTTTCCTTGACAGTTGGGTGCAATAACTCTTGTCACAAATTTTGTGTTTGTTTGCTATTTGTTTTTGTTAGTAGTTATCACGATGACTATCCAAGATTTAGGCCTGGATCTATGAAATAAGTTCCGTGCTGCACCTAGTTTTTTTTAATGTTAATAGGTTTTTTTATGTTATTGTGATGGAACAAGCACGAGGTCCATCTGATGTTAAGCGGTATCCTATGCCTATAATAGACGCATTTCGTCACAAGTGACGAACTGCACTGCGCCCGTCACCCCGATGTAAAGTCTCATCTTGTATGCCTGTAATTTTACTGGCTCTCAAGGACTGCTGCCGTAACACAAAGCTAGGTGCTTGGCGACTGATTTTCTACTTAAGGGTGGTAGCTAGCCAGGCGGGCATGCCTTCCACCATGCATTGAAGCTCAAGCCGGCGGCGGGGATCGAACCATGGAGCTGCGGCACTGCAGTTCATAGCTATAACCGCTCGGCCATCATTGCTTCAATGCAGAAATGAAGGCAAGTGCAGAAATAGACAAGCCGATGCCTAATGCTAAGAATCACGTCTATCCATTACAGTTACAGTGGCACCGGCATTGTGTATGACAATGCACTGTAGTCGACACTCCGAGACATTACTTTTAAGTTTCGATTGCCTGGTAATTTCGCTTTCTATAGTGCCCTCCATACCTAAGCTCAGCAGTGTTTGCACACTGCTGCTTGGTGGTAGAATATTTGATAATGTGTCTGTACCCATCAAGACGGCCACTTGGTTAAGAGGCCTACCACTTCGTTATACCTACTTTGAGAATCTAAGTAGAGCACTAGGCCGTCCGTATACAATAATTATCATGTTTTATAGTAACAAATAATTGTAAGTGGGAAAATATTATAAATAAGTTTACTAGGTATTTATGTATGAAATTGGAGACTGAAAATTTTAAATTGTTTTTTTTTAATTTAACATATTTATTTGATCAAAATAATTAGGTACCATTATTATCTACACATTGCTGTCATCTAATAGGAAGGTCATTTATGCCTTTGCGATAGAACCCTGGTGATCTAGATTCGACAAACTGTATGAAAGTATGTTGTACTGCTTCCTGGGAAGAAAACTTTTTATCACAAAAAATATGGTAGTCCGTTGGAGCAAGGTCTGGAGAATACGGAGGGTGAAATGGTTTCTAATGGCAGTTCCTGTAGAATTAAAACGGTTTCTCGTGCTGTATGAGGTCTCGCATTATCATGGAGCAATAAAGGTGAAGTAAGTACAGTGAAACTCGATTCATGAGTCGGGGCTGTTCCACTAAAAAACAACTGAAAGTCGATAATCGAATGTTGCACATTTTTGAAAGAAGAACCTCATAGGTTCCATGTGAATAAATTTCACTCAAAAATCTCAAACCATGAAGGTTCTATGTCCATTTGAAGTACCTATTACAATAAAACGGCAATTTCATACTTTAACCCCTATTATTATGAACTCTTTAGGCTTGAATTTTGGATATCATATCAATAGCAGATATAGAAACTGGCCTCGAGCCTATTTTAAGGTTCCGGATTGCTACAGTCCGCCGCCCGTTAGCGTAGTAAATATTTGTAGCTTCAAAAATACATTATAAGTCGGCGTTTTTGGTATTCGCTAGTTAAATAGGGATATAGTACTTTCATCTTAGATCAAAATTTTTGATTCCTATCTAGTTTTGAGATATATCTACATTCACTCTTCTTTGTGATGCATAGTACTTACTAGATCACTCACTCCCCTAAAATATTATTCACCAACTAGAGTTACTAAAGTAACCACTAAAGCATCATCCAGGTATGCAAATACATTTTTCAGATAATTGACTATACCTAACTTAAAAACTAGTTAGTCGAGCTTGATGAAATTCGAATGGGACAACTTTCCAAGTTGTCCCATACTGTTATTTCATAGTACACTTCCAGGTATACTCCACCAACTCTGCACTCAACAAAAACGAATCATCGAAATCAGTTCATAATTGGCGGAAGTAATAGCGTTTTAAGCCTACAAAAAAAACGTACAGTCGTCTTGAAAACCTCCTCTTTTTTGGAAGGTTCAACAGTATGAAATAACTTGTGGAAGTCGACCATGATAGTAAAAAGTCAGTGTTTTGAATCAGCATGTTTCTCTACTTCGAAAAGTTATATTACGTTTAAGATTTTTTTAAATATATTTTAAATGTTATAGTTTAGAGGCATTGAAAACATACTTTCTTAAATTACGATAGAAACATACAAGTTAAGGATCCTGTAGCTGATCAGCTACATGTTTATCGTATTCCACTTGTATATCATCGCATTTACCTTTATTTATAGATTTGCATCGTTTACTGTTTTCTGCCTGTTAAAGATTTATCCTTTAAATTTGAATCTCCTAAGTCAAGGCGACAGTTTGATGCTCTTACTCCTACAGGATTCGAGTCTTAATCGAAGGCAACATTATCTCCGAGGAGAATACCCTATGTTCTTTCATCTTCTGTAGGAAAATAAATATAATTTATATAAGTACGCACTACTAATATTATTCGTAGATTTTATTAATTTGATTAACAGTCGAGAACACATTCGAACTCCTTCTTCATTTCCGTTGAATTTCTACTATTATTGTCTCTAATATGCAACCCTTCGGCACAGAGACATCTACCTATATAGGTTGATAATATAAGGTGTTTTTAACTTATGTCTGCAATAAATTTGATGTCTCTTATAAAATGGCTTTCGCTTTCTGTTTGTCAGGTAGTGTTAGAGAAAGAAAACTTATATTCCAACTGGTAGGAGTAAGCGGCCTTTCTCAGTACTGTAACAGTCGGATCGTCCACTGCTGAACACAGCCACCCCTATTAAGGGGTTTTTGGCATAATTCCCACGCTTGGCAGCCGTCTTGGGGATCGCAGTGTAAGTTGGCAGTTCTTTAGAAGGCGCTGCTGCCCACCATCCATTTTTTCCTGAGGCGAGGCTCTTACCCACGGGATGATATGGTGAGGTGCAATTCTAACCCGGCACCCACGGTACCCTTTCCCAGTAGTCTTACCAAATAGTCTTTATAACAAGACTGCTGGGGAAAACCATGCTTTTATTCACCTTTGGTGTACTTTTTGTATTAACGGAATCTAAGTAAGCCAGGCCAGGGATATATATTGGAATTTTGTCTATTTCCAATATGTGTCCTCCGTAGGCAAGCCTAACTCTGCAAAATTTGGTTGGTGGTTTTTCGACCTCAATCTAAACGCAATTATTAACCAATTCACTTAAGACTATCTGATGTAGGTGAACTTATAAAATTTCAATTACTTATTGACCCTACCAGAATCTGACTAAGGTGTAAATCTTCTGAAATCTCCTTGGAATTCCTTATTTTTTCTTGTACGAACAGTGTAATTACCTACCCACTGATTTAATGTCGTAACTATTCTTTTATTAACCGTTTTCAAAAAAATCGAGGAATGTTCTCAAGTCGAAATGATATTTAATTTCATTATCTTATGTATAACCACGCATAACTTTTGACTGGATAATCCAATCTTGATGATTCCTCTTTTGTTGCGAAGAGTATGCCTCCAAATTAGTCCCATTTAAATTAATTATCATCAGTTCAGATTTCTTAGACACAATTAACTGAAAAAAGTATTTGCCAATAAGCCTATAACTGAATAACTTGGCAAATGCAACTCTTGTTGACGGTGAGCAGAATTGTGAGCGAGTGAAAATCGATCTTATAAGCATCTTAAATCGATCTTATCTTAATCACTTAAAAACGAGACAATAAAAAAACAAAAAAGAACCTTCCAACCCTGACAAGTATGAAATAACTTGTGAAAGTAGGACCATGAAAATTGAAGCTCAGGATTTTTTTTTTTATGCTTGTTAGGTTAGCCTTTGAGCACTATCTCACCTGATGGTAAGTGATGATGTGGTCGAGGATGTTGTTCAGACTAATCTAGAGTTACTGGCTCTCAAGGACAGCTGCCGGAACACACCGTTAGGTGCTTGGCGACATATTTTCAACTTGAGGGTGGTAGCTAGCCAGGCGGGCATTTGCAAAGTGCCCTAGCACCATGCAAAGATGTTTTAAATCCGTTTGGTACCGACTCCTACAAGTTATTTAGTACTTCACCGTGCTAGAAGCCGCTTATGGCTGAGCAGAAGAACCAATTTCTATAGATATGTAAGAGAAATACCACCCAAGATGGTATAACTGCACAAACATACTGGGTGGCATTTGATTACACCTATATTCATATTATTAGTTGAATGATACAGTGATTTGCGTATAAATAGTACGTAAGTGATATTAAATCTGCATAAAATGTTTCTTGAGACGCATTACAAAATGATATCATCACTGCGATGATGTAGTCAGACGTACTTAAATACGTACTTACTAATTGTATATAAGTAGGTATGTTCGCATAGCAGGTATTATCATTATATTAGTCACTAATATTATAATTTCCTGATCTAACTAGTCAACTTAGTTTTTGTGATTATACCTACCAACAATTTTGGCATGTGTGTAGGCTGTACTTGCATATAATTGTTTATACCATTACCATCTATATAATTTTATGTTTCACCGCATAGTACTTCTTTTTGTTTTTTTTTTTTTTATTTATTTTTTATTAAACTTCATTTCTCAACAGACTCCAGGGTCCGTGCCTTTTTTAGATTTAATTTATTTTTATTTGATTACATTTTTTTTTCTAAATTTCCTACTCCATTCATCACATTAAGGGCCTGTTTCAGAATGTTCGAGTAAGTTCCAGTTTTACTACCCAGAACATATTTATTAAACAAAACACTATCTTTGCGTTTCACAGTCATCGGTTTAGCCTATCCATCGGTTAAAGCTTGAAACGCGCTGCTAGTTAACTGTAATTTTTATCATTCAGTTATTTTATGTGTTGGTTAGCTACCCGAAACTTTATTAGGCCATTCTGAAACGGACCCTTAGACTTACAGCTATGATGTTATTTATTGTATCTCAAAAAATTAAAGTGATTCCATTATTTTTTTTTATTTTTTCTTTTTTTCTCCATGTTTTATTATTACTATGTAATTCTATATAATATATTGTTTTAACATGCTTACTTAATAAAAGTTTTCTTCCCACTACTTACTACGCTATTCCTATATACAATTACACTAACACGCATAGTACTTTACATTGCTACTGATAAAAATATTACGCGATAAAGTTATATTTCATCATTTAGGTAACGCTTAATGATATAATTCGTGAGAAACTCAAAGTCGTCATGTGTTTTTTTTGTTAATTATAGAAACAAGGATTTCATTGCTCCTGATTACAAAATGTAACTTTCCTTTCCCCCTGGATTTGGGTGACATTTGAAGATAGCTGCAGAGGTTTTACATGTTCAAAATAATTCATTTAATTGAATTAATTGGACAATAATGTCTAGCAATAAGTTCAACTTTGACTTTAGCTTACCAGTATTTAAAATACAGACTCCGTCTGTACCTACAACGGCTCATCGACAAATTATTAGGTTTGAATAGCAGTTGAATAGTAGTAAACGGCAGTTGCTTCCTTCATTAAAGTAGGTACAATTGGTGTACCACTGTCCCTGAAAGTCTTGGAACTGAGTGATTTTATTTTGTTTGTGGGTGCTTCTTTAATAACATTTGGCCCATTCTCGAGCATGAAAGCAAAATATCCACTTACAAGAAAAGACCATGACGTGAAAATATTATATGGTCATTATTTGGCCGTCATTCTGGTATCTACTACAAACTAACTAAAATTATGATAAGTACAAAAGTTCTTATTATGTTCACACCAAAATAAAATAAGTATAAAAAAAGAACTGTAATGCTAAAATTTAAATGTTTGTATTAAACTTTAAATCAAGATAATTCGCACCGAATTAGATGTTAACTAAGGGACAGTTTCAGAATGTCCTAATAAAGTTTCGGTTTGCTAACCAACACATAAAATAACTGAATAATAAAAATGACAGTTAACATGCAGCGCGTTTCAAGCTTTAACCGATGGATAGGCTAAATCGATGACTGAGAAACGCAAAGATAGTGTTTTGTTTAATAAATATGTTCTGGGTAGTATAACCGGAACTTACTCGAATATTCTGAAACAGGCCCTAAATCCACTTAAAACTTCCCGCGATTACACATAATAAATTAATTTCAGCGGTGATAATGGTAGATTTTATTTATTCGAAAAAAAACATTTATTTTGTTATATTTTAGTAATTAATTATTTCAAGCATTGACATTATTGAATTATTTCTACTGATGCCAAATACTAACCCATATATAAAAAACTAACGTAGTTAAATTTGGTGTTGAAGAATATTCTTATTTATTGTACTTAGAAGTTAACTCACGTCTGTGGCGAGAAATCTATATTTAAAATTTATTTATATCATGCTTATGTACCTGTTTTTTATTTTTTAGAGTTCCGTACAAGGAAACGGTACCCATTACTAAGCCTCCGCAGTCCGTCTACACATTCTTTACAACTTTCAGAAGATACAAGCTCCGTTCAGACGATGGACGTCAGATAGCCGTTTCAAAATTTCACAGACTACACTGCGTTCATTAGGATTCACAATCAAGATCCACGTGTGAATAATCCGTGTATAACAACGAAAAGTTAAAAATAAAGAAAATATAGAAAAACGATTGGGTTTAAGGTTTTTGTTTTTGCACCATCAATACACACAAGCGTCAAACTTTGTGCTATTATAGTACCAACTGTCTGCAACCAATACTTTAACATACAAGTTTGAGTTGGAGTCACAAACGGAATGAAAAAATATTGTAAGGTAGATAATCTACTTACCTACGAGTATTATGCAAATATTTTTATGTACTGTATGAATATTTTATAACACAATTTAGTTAATATACTATGAATATTTGAAAAAAATATCGTATGATTAAACAGAAAACCTTATCTAAATAAGTTCCAGAAGGTCAAAACATGAAGACAGACTTGCGCGACGCACTTTATGACTCCACACACTTACTCACTCACACCTAACTCACCCACTTACACAAAAAATTAACTTAACTTGGTCTGCTGTAATATTTATCTTCCTTTATAAATTTAACCCCTTTATTTTTTTACACGACTGCCGAAAAAACGGAGTGTTATGTTTTCAGGGTTCATGTATGTATATTTGTGAGTTTCTTTATTCTACTATAACTTCTAAACGGCTTAGCCCGATTTGAATGATTGTTAGATATGTCTTGACTTCGCAAGTGACACTAGGTTACATAAAATAAAATAAAAAAACAAACTAGTGGATTTAAGACCCCATATTGTGAGAAAAAAATTGTTTTTTCCTCTACTAAACACATTGATGGGTATCACAAAATGAAGTGCTTTAAAGAACGATTTCGTAAATATAAATAGCTTAGGTACAGTTTTAATTGCTGTGTCTTCTTCAGGTAGCAGTAGTGATAATAGTTTTTCAAGCATCCCCCCTCTTTGTGAAACTATACAATCTGAATTTTCTGACGTATCTAAGAATTTGAATATTATTCATATTAACACGCAGAGCATGCCAAAACATTTTTCTGACATGCAGACGTCATTAAACAGTAAAAATATTCATGCTATACTAGTCTCCGAGAGCTGGTTTAAACCAACTTTTCCTTCTATTAGTTACACTATGCCTGGCTTTAACCTAATCCGTAACGATCGGACGGGTAGTGGTGGTGGAGGTGTGGCTATTTATCTGTATCTATATATATATAACTATTTATTATTTTATATATGTATTTTTATATGTATATGTATTTTTATTTTATTTTATGTGTAAATGTATTTATATGTGTATATTTATTTAGCTATATGCATGAATGAACTATGTTAAATGTTTATTCATATAATTTTATTCATTTTATTTTATTTATTTAGATGCTCTCTACGTAATTATTTTGTTTGTATCATGAAGACAACCGTTTACGTATTTTTAGTAAAATTTTGTCCTCCAGTTTTAGGTCGTCTGGAAGAGATCGCTGTAAGCGATAAGACCGCCTATTGTTACAGCATATTTTGTATTGTTCTCTTTAAAAGCTTTTCTATGGTGTCTCAATAAAGTGTTATCTACCTATCTATCTTGTTATAGAAAATATTCAATTACTTAGTTTCCCTATGAAATCCTTAGACTTTGTTTCATTCATCTTACTCTTGAAAACAACCACTCATTGCTTTTTATAACAGGTACTTTAAGGTATAAATTTAATTAATATTATACCTTAAAGTAGTGTAATTAGTTAGATTTTGAACTAAAATTTACTTTTTGGAAATAAACACTGATTATTATTGTTTTTATTATTATAATAATTTTAGACAATTGGCAACTCTACAGTTCTAGAGATACAACAGTTGAATATTTGTTTCTCTTATTTACCACCAACACTAAAGAAGATAAGTAGTGTTCATTGCAATGTATCTTATTAAAAGACTGTTTGATGAAAATTATTGCGACCTTTCGACTAATTAAATGGGTATAATAAATCGAATGCTTTGATTCTCTTGTCTTGTACCATTTCAAATGTTCAAGGGGATTTATATAGGTAGTAGGATTTCATTATAGTTATAAATAATTTTCAGCAAGTCATGGTGAGTAAAAAAAATAATCAAATAATAATTTGATTTGTAGTAATTTCGCTACGGGAATAAGTTCCGTTTATAATACTTAAATCAATTTAATAACTTTATGTAATGGTTGCAATTTACATTATTTTCATCCCGATGTTTCGAACACTAAAATAATTTAATTTATATATATAATGCTTACTATATGTTTACGTATTATTAAGATTACCTGTAATCATATCTAGGTAGGCCCTTAAGTTATGTCGAAATAAATAACAAATTGTTGGTTAGTACAATTTGATGTAAGGTATAGGTACATGTCTACGAATAAAGGGTATTTTGAGAAAGTCACAAATGTCTATACGCCTCGAATAACATTATGAATAATAGCCAAGATCTCCAGACGATAGTAACGCTTAAAAATATATCCGACGCCAAAAGTCATTAAAATCATTTTTATTTTACAATCCGTAGATGATTGTAAAATAGTGTAAGTCGTAGGTATATAACATTTTGTTCTAAAGTACTTTGTCTTATTATCTAAAAAAAATTGTCCATGAAGAATGTATTTCAGTTAAGTTATCGTAAAATATGAAATAAGGCTTTTATTTTTAGATCTCTGGAAATGTTCCCGCTACTGGGATTTAATCATATTTAAAAGAAAGCAACACTTACCAATAAAAGTAAAAATTAAAACACTTGAGGCAATTGACATCTTGAGAAAAACATTCGTTAATCTACAAAAAAAACTCTCAAATTGAAGAAAGCACTTCACTTGCAAATTTATAGTAAGATTCCAAAACTTTACGTATTAGAAATCCATAATACTATGGATGCACTCTCTGAAGTTTGACGAAAAAGCGCTGTTTGTGGAAAAGCGCGGGAAATCCACCAATGTCGAAAGCTCGATTGCTTCTGATCTGAATTGAACGTGGGTGGAACTCACACACGCCAGAGAAGCATTAGGTATAAGTTGTTTAATAATAAACAGGTTACAGAATACGTTTTGCACGCGGATACTTCAATGTCATATTAATAAAATGCAAAAAAAAGTTTTTTTCGTTTTATTGGACAGCACGGATGACGATTCACAAACGTTTTGAGACGATGCAAATACATTTCAATTTTGTACGAGATAACTCAAGGGAATTAGGCGAAACGTAGACGACCATTGCATGTTTCAATCGATATTATAGATTATAGTAGGGTACTAGGTACTAAACTATTGTTCAAATTAGGATACTGTAAAATTCCATACTCCAATGCAAGATATCAAAGTACAGACCAAAGTTGCAAGATACTTTTACAAGAAATTCTACAAAGATCTGGTCCAATTTTGATTAAAAGTAATTGAACATTTTCTAAATTGAAACAAACACACAACCGCTGCTCTTTTACTTCTACTTCGTCTTTGACAAGATCCTATAAAATCTTATTAGGCGTTACCTTACTGGGTCTCCTATTACTCCTATTAAAAATGGGATTTTAGGTTTAATTCGCGGAACCAGTTACCAAACCAAAGTCGTCTGCGTTTCTCCATACGATTGTTACTTTTATCTTATACGAGTTTGTTGCAAGTGTAGTAGCAGCATGGATGGTAGGGTGGGTTGGGGCAGGTGAATGCTTGGCAAGGAGGTACTACAGGGCAGCATTCTCCAGGGTACCACACTGTGCGAGCATAGCGTCCGCTGGGTCTGGTGCTCGCGCCGTGGTTAAAACAATGGGCCTTGCATGGGAAATCGTAGCAGCAAGGACTGCGAACAAAATAAATAAAGACATAACGTAAATTCTTAGATTTTCACGATTATTTATCAGAGCTTGGGGTTATATCGCGTGCTTATGCTCATATCTAATTTAAATTATTTTTGTCCCGACGACGACGTTTATTGCAGTTTGTGGCGACACGTTGACCTACCACGAACTGCTGTGTATGAAACTTGGCATCAGAATAAAAATGATACTCGTTTAATTATGTTCTAGGTACAAGCAATATATTATTTGATGGTAACAACGTAAATATGGGTAGGTAATACAAACTCTAAACTTACTGAGCGTGGTGGGCATTGCCCATGTATAATTATTATAAATAGAAATAGGGCATTAGAAAATCTGCGGCCAAGCACCTAACGGTGTATTCCGGCAACTGTCATTGAGAGCCAGTATACATATGTTTAGATCATTTGTATTTTAGTAGTTTATTTTTTATATAGCTGATAGGCTAGCCTTTGTCTATTATCTCACTTGGTAAGCGATGGGTCGAATATTTTATGCAGGCAACTTATGGTATAGAATTACTCTATATATATTGATAAATGCTAATTGATTAAATTTGTCGTATTTAATGCATGTTATGCCCCTTGTACCTAATAGATTTAATAGCAACAGACAATTTTATTATTAAAACTAACGTGTTTTTTTTTGGAAAATGGGCATATATTTTAACGCAATTTTTATTTTTTATGTTATAACGAGACGGAGAATTCGCCCGTCTGTCCATTACTTTCAATTTCACCGTACTCGTCCTGCTTACACTGCACTGTGCTCGTCATTCCGAGACGTTAATTCTTATGTCTCATTCGTTCGGTAATTTTTCTTATTACAGTGCCCTTCACGCGTAAAACATAGTAGCATTTACACACTACTGCTCCGAGGCTGAATAACTGCCACTGCGGTGGTACTCGACAATATGGACTCTTGTACAGTCGCCTGCAATAAGAAGTATGCACTTCGTAATTTTCAAAATAATGCGATGTCGCTAAGTAAATTATTGAAGTTAATATTAACATGAGTAAAAATATTCAATTTATTCTTTGATCTTAAGATACTTCTGTGTACATTTAGAGAAACAGAAGAGGCACAATTTTGAAAATTACGAAGTGTATACTTCTTATTGCAGGCGACTGTACGTACTACCTAGTGTAAATCAGGATACTGTAAAATTCCATTCTTCAGTGCAAGACACTAAAGTAAAGATTAAAGTTGCATGATATTTTTATAAGATAGTTTTAAAGATCCGGTTCAATTGTGATTAAAAGTACTTGAAAATTTTCTAGAATGAAACAAACACACAACCGCTGCTTTTTGACTTCTACCTCGTCTTTGACAAGTTCCTATAAGGACTTATTAGGTGTTGGCCGCGAGTACTGGGTCTCCTATCAAAAACGGGATTTCACGTGCTGAGGCCCGCGCTCGACGCTGTGCACAATCGTGACTCCCAGACGAAGAACTTATATAACTTAACTAACGAATAAGTTCGCAACTGGTCGGAGCAATATCCGGTAAATATTACGCGAGTCCTAGCCGGTTACTAAATAATAACGGGATTTTAGGTTCAATTTTCGGAACCTGTTACTAATCACTATATATACTCTACTATCTACTCACTATACTTAACTATATGCGTGGATATAGGCGTGGTAGATTTAAAGGGTTTACCAACTTATAAAAAGTTAGTTCATTACTATTTGAATAATATTTAGTTTCTCTCCTGTGAACTTGGTTGTTATGTCAGATAAACGCTGATCATGTCATTTTTTCTATGACTGAACTGAGATTTGAGGTTAATTTTCTCAATGATACAAAAACACAACGTAGAACATTATTTATTATTGTGTCTGGATGTAGGTAGTCGCTCGCTTGAAGGCGTTTACTGCTCCACCAGATTGGGCAAGGATTTTAAGTATCGACGGGTCTGTTTTAATGTACTGATTGATGATATAATAGCGGCGATTTCGAAGTTCGACAATTCGGTATTCCGTAGATACCACGGACATTGTATTAGGTACGAACCGATTCTGAATCACCTCAAGCTTATGGCGTTAGATGTCACTAACATGACCGAACGAAACTGCGGCCAAGGCGATGAATCTAGATAGAACGGATGCACGTCTTGTACCAGTATCACTTGCCAACCAATCCGTCGAAAATATAGCGGTCTCATCAGAGAAATTGGCGATCCAATCTTAAATGTCTGATATAAAATTCACCAATAGGTTCCCATCACGGAATCTTCATTTGTCTATGAAAATAAGGCAATAAAACCATTTGGTGAATCGCTTAAACGCACATATTTAATGGAAAGATAGTCATAAGACTATATTGTATTGTATCTTTTATCATAAATAACCTTATGGGTGAACTGTCCGCTCACATTTCCATACAAACGTGGAAAGGCGATCACTCTCTCATTTGAGGTTTTAGGTCGTGAACATCATGCATCGATGCATGAGCATGATATCGATTGATATTGATACTGTGTATTGTTTTATTAAGGAAAATAATAAAAAATATTTTTAACTCATTAATTTTTGATTATTTTTAACTCATTAGTTTTTTGTTCGATAAAAGTTTAGCTATTATTCGGTATTCGACGAATATCAAAAAAATTTCGAGTAGTGCCGAATAACGAAAAATAGCGAGTATTCGCGGCAACTTTACTTTTCACTATCTAGGCTTGTATCGTAACACATTTTTAAAAAGATACATAACTTGACAATTATAAACCTTGAAACGTTTTCATATACCTAAATGTTTCGAAGCCCATAACTTTCAACATAATTAACTTTTTAAAAATAAGACATTATTATGTCGAATGTTTTCAAACCTAGAGATATCTAGGATATCTATAAGTATCAAAAGATAAATCGATTTCATGGATAGTTCAAGACCAAGAACCTCAAATGAGGGTGTGATCATCCTTCCACGTTTGTATGGAGAGGTGACCGGCCAGAGTTTACCCTTAATAAATACCTATGGCCTGTGTAAACTGTGAAGTAAAATATTAAAGACTAGTTTGATGTGTACCGTTCTCTAGGAGCATTTGAAGGTCCACTACAGTAACGCGCTACTTCTTTCTGAAAAGGCTGTGGCCTGGGCTGACCACATCTGGGACGCTTGAAGTAGATACTGCACTCTCCTTTCACGCAGCCGTACCTAGGGCACGGTCGACGGCATTCAAATCCTCGTGGAAGTACTGACATGCTTGTGAATCGTCACCCCTGCTGTCTATGGAGTTGTGGTCTGAAAAAAATTTCAGAGATTTATGTTAAGTGTCCTGGGTGGCTCATGTAACCGGGCAATGGCTTATTTTAAAATATGCGGCTTTTTCGGCCCGTTTCCTAGGAAAAAGAAAGCTTCGTACTTTTTTGTAATAACTGTAGTGTGTAGTTTGTAGTAGTTATTATACCAAAAATTTTATATTTTTGGTATAATAACAATTTAATAGAAATATTCAGTACCATCTCAGTAGTATCTGAAATAAGCTCTAATAAAACAAAAATAAATACATAAATATTTTCTTCGTTTCTTCATGAACATTACAAAAATGGAGTATTAAACTTACGTGGCAAATTTAGTGAAAACGGACTAACCAATAAAAATACTGACATAAAGTTGATATTTTTAAATGAGCTATAAAAACCGTCCAATTTCGAGTTGGACTTACAGACTAAGTATTCCTTACTAACACAGTATGTAAAATAATCGTACCCAAAGAGTAAAAACGGGACACTATTACTATGACAACGTCTGTCTATCTGTTACCAGGCTGTATCTCATGAACTGTGATAGCTAGACAGTTAACATTTTCGCAAATGATGTACTTATTTCTGTTGCTGCTATATAGAGAGAGCTCTCTCCATAGCTCTACAAACGGTACGTAAATGATACTTTCACCATCCTCCCCAGTAATAAAGTTCATGCATTTGTACACCATATAAACTCCTTACATAACAAAATTAAATTTACTATGGAGCCTGAGGTTAATAAATGCTTAGATTTTCTTAATGTTTTAGTCATCAGGAATCCTGACAACTCTCTTAGTCATACAGTGTATAGGAAATCCACCCATACAGACAAATATCTCAATGGTAACTCCCATCACCATCCATGTCAGATGGATACCGTAGGCAAATTTGTTACAGTCTCAAACAAACCTTTTGATACTATCGTGTAGGATTTTATCTGATGGAGCTTCCCTACAAAATAAGGACAGAACGGAGAATGACTCCACTGTATGTCTATCCTATGATGAAGCAGTGATGGTTCAGTGGCAATGGCTATGGAGTATGGACTGCCGTGCAGCAGGTCCATGGTTCGAAGCCCGCCGCGGGCTAGAGCTTGGCGACAGACTTTTTACTGAAAAAATGCCCTTCCACCGCATGGTGGAAGGGCATTTTTTCATTAGCTCAAGGGCAAGCACCTAACGGTGTGTTCCGGCAGCAGTACTTGAGAACTAGTGAGATTACATGCACATGAGACTCAACAACTATGTCTCAAGGTGACGGGCGCAGTGCAAATCGTGACTTGTGACGAAATGCATCTGTTACAGGCAGAGGTTAGTCCGCTTAACATCAGGTGGGCCCTCGAGCTTGTTCCATCACAACAACATAAAAAAATATACATATAGATATTGATATCCTCTTTTTAAGCAACAAATACTAAAAACGCCTTCGTGAAAAAATTATACAGTGTAAAAATATTTGTTGGTTTCGAACCAAGTTCCGCAGTCTACTTACATCGAGATTTTTAAGGTTTACAGAAGTAAATTTTTAAAATTTTTGATTTTTTATTGTAATGGTTTTTACACATTAAAATTTTACTGAATAATGGCGAACGTCATTGCAGTGACGTTAGATTATTTTTATATGAGAGAAGAGTTCGTATATATCATGATCATGGAAGTAATAAGTACTACGTACAACGTACTTATTAATTCCATGATCATGGTACAATAATATACTACGTCAGGTATTACACTCCAAGACCGGATGTGAATCTTCTGTTCGCGTTTCTGATATAAAACAATATTGTAATAGTATATAATTATATTATGCACTAGAACATATAAATCAAATAATTCTACTACAATTCTTCTAATCTTAAAAATTATCATCATCCTTCTGATGAGCTTTCTGCAGATACGTCGATAGTAATTGCTCCAACATATTTTTGACATGATTGTCGACTACGTACATTTTTGTTTCTATCTTGGTTATCAAATGGTTGAGACATGACCATTTTAATTTATCCACTTTAGCTACTCCCTGTTACAAAACAGTTCAGACTTCGTAAATTTTATAACTTTTATATTTTCTTATATGTCATAGCCCTTCACTTGAGACCAAACGAGTTCAATTGGGTTGAGCTCACAGTGATACGTCGGCAACGTATGACAAGACAATTTGTTGACTTATATACAACATTTCTTTCAAAACGATCTTTGTTTTGCTTATCCTAATTCGCAAATTGGCAACTTTGTATTGATACGTTACAAGCAGTATTTTTCGACGCACAGGTAGTAGAAGACTCAACTGAATGTACCTAACTACAGAGTTCGTGTGGAACGGACTTAATGACTTAATATTTTCAGTACTCATTTGTTAAAAAAAACAGACTATAGGCCTACATTTTTCATCTGGAAAAAAGGCAGTTATATGTATTTCGGTGTAGGTATAGTTTAGTTTCAAAGAAAGCTCAAAAATACAATATCGGAAGTAGAAACCAGTTAGGTAGGTACGTTATATAACCAAACAAATTTTACATTACATACCATATTTAGTAGTAGTGTGAGGTACTCGTAGCTTACAGAAATGAGCACTACATGACCCGACCACAAAGTTTGCGAATCACTGCGTATATGTGCATGAGCGAGAGTGAAATAGAAGCTAATCATATCATATACGTGCGACAGATATGGCGATAATTGTCAAAATGGAGGAACCATAGGAAGACAACTTTTTTCATACCATTTTCTTTGACGAACATTGATTCATGTGTGACTTTCAATTAGACGTTTGAAATAATGTATTGATATTTTAGTAGGTACAAAACATTCACTGGAAAAAGAACCATGAACTTGTATGTTGCTACAATCATGTTATAATAAAGAGACGATTTGGTAGTGACGCAAGCTTGTGATTCTTCGGGAGTAGAAGACCTTGTTTTCTTAGACCATGGTATATATCATACTACGGAGATTTTGTGACTCATGTTATTTCAAAATTATATCTTCGAATCTACACTAATATTTTAAAGAGAAAAGATACATATTTTGTATTTTTGTATATAATGAATAAGCTTAAAACTACTGGACTGATTTGAAAAAATCTTTAACTATTAGAATCCTATATACATTATCCCTGATGAACGGAAATAGGCTATATAGAGTATTTTATAATAAAATGTTTATTTTTGAATTTTTTGTTAAATACTCGTGGGCGGGTCGCTAGTATATTATATAGTCAAATATTGTTCCGGTTAGCCTGCGTGGCGTTTGTGACGTCACGTGGGCATAACAGGAAAATTAGGCGGAAATACTAACACTAGCAATATATTTTTTTAAGTGTTTCATTAAAATGATATTTAATGTTTTCTTAAGATACTTTTATATTTTTTATTATTAAATATGTATTTCCGCAAAGTAACGCCTGAATCTATACAGTACTTTTATAATAGCTTTTTCCGCGGTAATTAAAATATTTTCAAAGGCTTTCTGAATAGAGCACCAGTCCTGCAATACATCAGTACTTCAGGATCCTATTGTATGCCTCGTACCGTGTCAATCGGGAATCCGAGTACACTATTATGATCTACAATCTCGGTTCAAACAGTGATCCCTATTAAGATTACATGTAAGACAGGGTAGGTTTGAAGCGCTCGTAGCGAAGTTTGCTTAGCCATTCTGAATCGATCAGCAAAGTTAAGCAACGCCCGCCTCGGTCATGACTTGGATGGGTGACCGCTGGTTGGACATTACTACTGAGCGCTTCCGTGCTTCGGAGGGCACGTTAAGCAGTCGGTCCCGGTTGTTGTCTTAGGATGGCAGTCGTTACAGCATGGTGGTAGGGCATTTGGGTGGGTCTGGGTTTATTCATTAATAGTTGCTTTGCCTAGCTTGCTTGCCTTGCGCTGCTTGTTTTGAATAAACTCCGGCCTTCCTTACTCATCCCGGATGGGTAAGGAGGCAACGGTCTTAGGGGAGAGCGCAAGTCGTGATGATCCCTAAGGCAAGTCTGACGGATACCTTCCCGTGGTGCTGCCCGTTATTCGTTTGTTTCCTTCTGAAACAAACGTAACAGAACACCGTCAGGCGCCGCGTCATCTGATCTCATCAGTGTCACATTCATCAGTTCCATTTCGTTTCACCCCATTATCTTTCATATTTTCTCGTTTCCCCTTGCTTCGTATCTCTTTTAAAGAGAGCCTGAACTGTGGTGTGAGATGAGACTTCGTTTCATTTCGTTTCGTTTGTCTTCCATTTGTTTCACTTCTCTCATATTCACCTGCGTCATCCTAATCCAAAGTTTTGATGCCCGGCGATGGGATGGATGGCTGCAGTATGCGCAGTCTCGAGGGTATTGAGGCCGCTACGCCTTTAAAATGGTAAAGAAAGCTAACAATGGACGATTATCAAGAGAAAAGTAAACTACCCCAGGTCGGTAAAGCCCTTACGGGACAATCCGACCCTCCTTCGGGAGGCTGTCCCTCGTATTCTGGGGGGGACACTGATCGCCGCATTGAAAATAAGATTGAAATTGAAAACGCGTGTGTAGCGGTAGTGCGTGCATCTGCACGGCTCCGCGCAAGGTCGGCGGAGGGTGCGTCAGAACGTCCACCATCTCAGTGTAGCGTCGGCCGTAAGGAGATTCGAGGGGTGCTCCAACGTGCTCCGAGCATTCACCGAATCACTCCGGAGGTGAGGGATGGAGTGCACATGGAGTGCAATGATTGTGCCAAACCAGCCACCCCAAATCGTGACAAAACAGCTGAGCGGGAGCGTAGCACTTGCGCTAGACCCGTCTCTGCTGCAGCTGTCACTGGAGAAGCTGCAGCGGAGTCATCCGTCTGCAGCATGGCTTCAGTGGAGTCACTGGCTTCACTGAACCTAGAGGAGACCTGGCCTACCAGGTTTTGGCAACCTCGTAAGAGGTCCAGGGAGGTGGGCGACGACGGCTCTTTGAGCGATCCGTCTGCTCCCTCCCCTAAAGTGGTGGCATCAAAACGTGGCCGCGCCCCGATTAGAAGGCAATATTTGAAGGCCCGCACCGAAGAGACTCGTGAGCTGTCAAAATCACGTGGCTCACTGCAAGAGCTACCTGGTTTCCAACCGGAGTTGGAGACCACAGCGGTACTAGAGAGGAAGATAGTGGACAGCTTAAAAGCTGTGGAAATGGTGGCGGAAAAGTCGTCTCATCTCAAGGGGACGTTTGTTGCGGCGCTCAAGGGCGCCGTCCGTGAAATTAAAAGAGCAACTGAGGAACTAGCACAGCACAGCCTCAACGATGAGACTCGGCGTCTTCAGGCTGCCAACAGTCGTCTCCAAGCCGAGATGGACGACCTGAAGAACGAGATGGCTAAGTTGAGGGTGGCCATGCGACAGCAATCTGCTGCACCACCGTTGCATCCCCAGAACAACTTAGAGGAGATGGAGGCTCGTATCCTCGGTCGTCTCTCGGACAGGCTCAACGCCCGGATCGAAGGGCTGGAGCCACGTCTGAACCCGGAGCCTTGCCTCCGTCCCTCATTGGCGCATGAAAACCGCAAGACCGACACGACAAAAACAGCGGAGACCCTTCCGCGCACGTCAACATCTGACCGCCCACCAGCCCAACAAGGCAAGGTGGGGCCTCAGAAACTGACCAAAACGAAGGCTTCTACTTCAACGGCCAAGACCCTGTCCAAGGAGTTCTTCTCCTCTACGGAGACGAAGAAGACGGTCGTGAAGAAGAAAAAGAAGAAAAAGAAGTCCAAAAAGAAGAAAAGTGCTGGAGAATCCGCTCCAGCAGTGAAGGAAGCGAGTTTGCTGCCCTCAGAGTCAGCGACTATGGCGACGGTCGTGAAAAGAGGCCAGAGAAAGAACGCTTCCAAGGCCAATACAGAATCAGCGCGGAAGTCTCAAAAAGAGAAATCTTCCAAACTGAAGTTGCGTATTCCCAAATCTGAAGCAGTGGTGGTTACCATTCTCCCTGCCGCTGCGGAAAAGGGACTAACGTATAGAAAGGTGATTGCGGAGGCCAAAAAGGGCATTGACCTGACCTGTTTGAATATAGAATCGGTCAGATTTAAACGGGCTGTAACAGGGGCCACAATTATTGAGGTCCCTGGCGCTACAAGCGGCCCGAAGGCGGATCTTCTGGCATCCAAATTGAAGGAGATCTGTGCTCAGGAAGGAGACATATTGGTATCCAGACCTGTCAAATGCGAGGAGCTAATTGTGACCGGCCTGGATGAATCGGTCACTGGCGACGAGGTGGCAGCTGCCATAACTAAGAAGGGAGGATGTTCGAGTGATCAGGTCAAAGTCGGCACTCCCAGGCAGCAAAAATCGGGTATGTATGCGGTGTGGGTGAGTTGCCCTACCGCATGCGCAAAAAAGATCGCAGAAGGACGTCTCCTTGTAGGCTGGGTGTCGGCTAGCGTGAAGCTCCTGCAGAAGCGTGATCTTCGATGCTTCCGATGCCTTGAAACAGGGCACGTCAAAGCACGGTGCACCGCTACGGTTGACCGTAGCCAACAGTGCTACAGGTGTGGCCAGATCGGCCACCGTGCTTCGAACTGCAACGCAAAACCCCATTGCACACTTTGTGCTGAGCTGGGGAAGCCTGCAAACCATGGGCTGGGGAGCAAGTGTTCGGCTCCCAGCCATAAAGTGGCGAGAAGAGGAAAGGCGGCGCAGACTAGGTCGCAGCCCACCCGTCCACCGAACAGGACAAATGAGGTGGAGATGACAATTCCGGGTGATTAGTATGGCTGTCACCGTCCTACAGGCGAATATCAACCACTGCGTCAGAGCTCAAGACCTTTTAGTTCAGAGCGTGGTGCAGTGGTTGATTGATATTACAATTGTTACGGAGCCTTACTTGGTTCCCTCTCGGGATGACTGGGTCGGGGATCAAACCGGGGTGGTTGCGGTGATGGTGCGGCCTAGTGTTGCCGTGATAAGGCGACACTATAAGGGTCGAGGCTTCGTCGCTGTTCTGGTCGGCGAGATGGTGATAATCGGGGCCTACTTCTCACCAAATCGCACTCTCGCAGAATTTGAGAGTTTCCTGGCGGAAATGGACTCCGAGTTGGCATGGTGCAGGTCCCACCCAATTTTGGTGGCTGGGGACCTGAATGCAAAGTCGCCGGCGTGGGGTTCCCCTGTCACTACACCAGCAGGTGAAGTCTTGGAAGAGTGGATAGCGGGAAATGGTTTGGACGTTCTAAATCGTGGGACGACCAGCACGTGCGTTCGGTGGATGGGTGAATCCATAGTGGACGTTACATTCGCTAGCCCACCCCTGACGTGTCGCATTCGGGACTGGGCAGTGTTGGAGGGTGTGGAGAGCCTGTCGGATCACCGGTATATCCGGTTTTCCATCTCCCCCTCCCCCACAAGCTCGAATATTCCCAATCGGCCCGCATCAGATTTAGGCCCCCGCTGGGCTCTAAAGTGCTTGGATAGGGATGCAGTGATCGAGGCTTCTCTCGTAGAAGGCTGGACACCGAGCCCGGATACCATCGACGTCAACAGTGAGGCAATCTGGTTTTGCGAGGCAATGTCACATATTTGTGATGTTGCTATGCCGCGGGTAACCAGACTCCCCTCTCGCCGACAGGTTTATTGGTGGTCTGAGGATCTCGATCGTCTTCGTGCAGCCTGCGTGTCAACAAGACGTCGGTACACTAGATATCGACGTCGTAGACTGAGCGGACGAGACGAGGAAGAGGAGAGGTGCCTTTATAGCGCCTATCAGGACGCGAAGAAAGAGCTGCGCACGGCCATTGGTGAGGCCAAGGAGAGGGCGTGGGAGGAACTTCTCGCTTCGCTGGACAGGGACCCATGGGGTAGGCCGTATAGGCTCGTTATGAGCAAACTTCGCCCATGGACCCCACCCCTCACGTCTACACTGGAACCAGAACTGCTGGCGAGCGTTGTGGGGACACTGTTCCCTCCCCGTAGTGAGCATGTGGCTCCGCAAATGCTCAATCAGCCCGTGGAGGAAGACGAAACTGAAGAGATCCCGGAGGTATCGGTGGGGGAACTAGGAGCCGCCGTGTTGAGGCTTCAGGCCAAAAACACGGCCCCTGGCCCTGATGGAATCCCTGGTCGCATATGGGTGTTGGCCCTCAGGAATGGTCTTGATGATAGGTTCAGGGCCCTTCTAACGGCCAGCTTCAGAGGGCAAACTTTCCCTGCGAAGTGGAAGGTGGGCAAGTTGGTGTTGCTGAAGAAGGAAGGGCGTCCAATGGATTCTCCGGCAGCCTATCGACCGATCGTGCTGCTCGATGAGGCGAGTAAGCTCTTTGAGCGCGTCATCGCAGCCCGCCTCACCAGGCACCTCGATCTCGTTGGCCCTAACCTGTCGGAGAATCAATTCGGGTTCCGGCGGAGCAGGTCCACCATTGATGCTATTGCGCAGGTGAGGGCTCTAGCTGAAGAGGAAGTCGCTGAAGGGGGGGTGGTGTTGGCTGTGTCATTAGACATCGCCAATGC